>CAMTDV010000001.1:58141389-59607639 GCA_947069175.1 Scalesia atractyloides | reverse complement strand
TATTCGTGTAGTAGTAGATCAAGGTATGCAACGAGCAGAAGTCATGATTAAAGGTTCCAAGACCGGGACCCATGGCTTGGGTATTCAACGATAATAGTTTTGTTTTCTAGTTCTGCCCCTGTGGGGATGGAGCGACAGAAGTTTTGAGAATTCAAGAGAAGGTCACGGGGAGACGTGCCGTTTATCATTACGATAGGTGTCAAGTGGAAGTGCAGTGATGCATGCAGCTGAGGCATCCTAACAGACCGATAGACTTGAACCTTGTTCCTACATACCCCAAGATGATTAGAACATTGCTAACGAGGTGATTAGTCCCACCGGGTGAGACGAAATACCCCCAGAACCTCCCGTTAATTCCTACTTTGAGGTTCTGATAAACCCCGCTCCTCTTCCACAAGAGGAGATTGATAGCGGGCCCTTCATCTTCCTTCCGAGTGAGATTGAGGAAATGCTCAACGACCACAAACGGGGCATTCCCGAAGAATAGCTTAAAGCCCTTATTTATGTAGGGGAAAGCTATTCGGATTTAATAATCTCGTAGGCATCCACCAACTATCTATCTTAGGACTTTAATCTCCTTGTAATTTTTATTTTCCTTTTCTAGTTGTAATGATGAATGGATGGAATGAAATATGGTGTTTGAAAACAAAAATGTGCAAAAATATGGAAAATGGCCAAAGGGACATTGGAACGGCACCCCATGTACGTAAACAGACACTACCCAAAGAAAAATCTTCAAAACAATAAGTGTAGCACGAGGCCGTGTACGCCCCCGTGCCTCAAGTATACTATAAACAATTTTTATTCTTGAACATTGACACGGGGTCGTGTCCCATAGACATGCCCCCGTGCCTGGCTTCTAGAAAATTTTTGGTACTGGCACTTTTGACTGGGGTCGTCTCTACCAAACACGCCCCTGTGTCCACCTACTGGAAATTTTCAAAAAAAAACTGTTATTGGCACTTTTGACATGGGGTCGCGTCCTCTAAACACGCCCCGTATCCAGTGCTTGGTTTTTGAAAATTTTATTGTATTTAACTCATATTTACACATTTAATCAATTTTAACCAATTTTGGGACACATTAAGGACAATATGTAATTTAAGTGTGGGGGAGGTTTAACTTGAATTTGTTTGTCCAAAATCAAGCCTTACACAAAACTCTACTTGGAACCCCTAAAACACCCGAAATCTTTTTCAAAAATATATTTTTTTATTTTATTTTGTGTTGTTTATAGTTTAAGTTAGAAACCAGGTTCTAAAAATTTTGTTTTTATAAATTTACAAACGATAGTGTCGTGATAAAAACAACCATATAAGAAAAATTCATAAAAGGCATGACAATTCTTTTTTAAAATTTGATTGTATATATAATTTCACACTTTTACCCATTTTTCCATAAAAATATGAGTTTTGAGCTTTTACCGAGCATTCAAATTCATATCTTTACTAAATGCTCATTTTTCGTTTCTTGTGTGAATAGCAATATGGTTCTAACAAATCTAGAACTTGAAAAGACAATACATTCTCTGTCGTTACCAACTAATTCAAGTAAGTATATGATGGGGGCATTAAGATTTTTATTTTTCAACTTTATTTTCCATACTACCAAAAACATGAAAAAAAAAACAAAAATTCCCCTAGTTTAACCCCTTTAAGCCTAAGCCTTTTAATTTCAAAGACCCACAAAACGCCATTTTGCACAAATCACCCATCACCCAAAACCAATTTTTAATTTTACACTCCTTTGTTTTAATAAAATGTGGTTCTTTTGAAATATATAAAAAGAGGTGACTTAACTATTCTATCAAAAAAATCGCTTGTCATTTGAAATAAGATAAGCAAAATTATTGCTTACAAGACTTTAATTTATACTTAAGTCACAAATAAATAAATTTTCAAAAGAAAACCGACATTTTACGCTTTTAGCCACTTTTCAATAAAACTACCCTACCCTGAGCCAAAGCCTACCCTTTTTAAAGTCATCTTGATATTTGCGAAGATTACGTTAAAAGGAGGAGCTTTGATCCAAACAGGCGTCCAGCGTTTCACTTATTCATATTCGGCCGAGTGTTGATTGATCACTTGTGAGATATGTGAATTTATATAAAGCTAAATGAAATTTTATAAAGACATGTTATGCCAAAAAAATATTTATTTTTCTTAAAAAGTCTTCTAAATAATCATGTAGAATAGGATTGTAAATAGAATAAAAACATGGATAAAAAGAACTTGGATTCCCGACACCCTATAAACAAGACCCAAAACGTCTTCTCTATCAATTCTATTTGGGTGTGTAAGCAATATTAAAGAGTTTTGCTTGAGGACAAGCAAAGATTTAAGTGTGGGGGTATTTAATATGCGCCAAATGGAACATTTAAATTGTATCAAATATAGTATAAAATCAACCCTTATTAGTGCTAATATTGAAAAAAAATACTTTTCTTTGTATACTTTTGATTTTCATGATTAAAAAATCTTAAATGTACAGAAGAAACAAATTAAAGACAAAAACCAACATAAGTACAGAAGACGGGAATATGACATACTATACCAACCCTCTAAGCTTCACCCCAAGACTAAAAACAATGAATCAGAAACCAAGCATGGGGCCGTGCCTAGTCGGAATGGGGTCGTGCCCGTTCAAGATTCCAGGAAAAAAGACAAACGGAAACAGGCAAGAGAAACAGGGTCGTGTCCTATAGAAACGAGTCGTGGTCAACTTCCAGATTTCCGAATCATGGATAGTACAGCAAGTACAATGGCCACGGGGCCGTGCAAGCATCTAATCTGACAAACTCATTAAATGAAGACAGAGAAGAAGACACGGGATCATGCCCATAGGGCACGGAGCCGTGTGAACTCACTGTTTCCAGCTATAAATAGGGTTGCTTGGTTTCATTCCAATTTATCACTTGGTAAACCACTTCTCTCACACCTGCCACCACTCCACCACCACAATACCACTATCATCCACCACATTCATCCATCCTTTATCCTTAGAGTGTGTGTAGTAGTCTCGGATCCAAGATTGATCATAAGAGTTTTTATCAAACGAATGTCATGCTTGGCTAATCTCTTACATCACTTGGTAAAGACAAGTTATTCATGTATTACTCTCGATTTACTAGCTTTGTTTAACTTTTTAATTGCATATGTATTATTGAATTTAATAACTAGTTTTTTTATATTAAAAGTGAACTTTATTCTATCATCTCTTCATGTTTCCTTGATTCACTCATTTGTGTCTTTACGGTTCCTAATATTAAGATCTCTTATAGCAACGCCGATGTAAAATAAAGTTATTTGAATGGTACCTTAGAAGAAGCATTGTCTAATTAAGGCATTATCACAATACTATGCATATTTGATATTTGGCTTTCCCGAATTAATTCGAAGTCGGTTTACTCCCTCGAAATCACCTAAACAAGAACACGATTAAAGTTGAATAAAGTCAGGTGTTGAAAAATACAAAGCATCATACCCTCTTCACATGTTAGGATTAATCAAGGTCACGTGCCTTTTTAGGGATAGGTTGCAATTAAAGGACATCACAACACACAGCTATTGTTGTGAAGATATTTTCTTTTTTGGATTGAGCAGCTGAATTTTATAAACAATGAATAGCAAGAAACTAACCGAAACTAAATAATCAGAAAGCCATGAGTGGGTTTTATAATCAAACCAACTACCTAATGTTGCATTTCCTATATTTATAGAAAAATCACATAAAGGCACGGGATCAAACATCATATCTTTGAATTCATCATTCTTTGTGAAAACCAAGCTATTCTTGTATCTCACCATGTATCCACCCACCAACTAAAGTGCAATTCCTACGAGCAATATTATAGTCAGCAAAAATATGGACTACCAATTATGTTTCCTTAAAACAAACCGAACAAAATGGCATCATCACCTTTTCAATCAAAGTCTAAGTGTGTAGAAAAACGATCCGAAAGTAAAAATATTAACCTTGGGAGGGATGAAATAATTCCATCTAGTAGGTCTACTTCTAATAAAAAACAAGAAATTGATCGATATGGAGTCGAACCGATTTAACTGAGAAATCGAACAAATCCTCCAACTCCCACACCCAATTATCGGTCAAGTTTCAACACAAAGTGCATGTACTTTTCACTAGTTTAATACATAATATAATGTGACATGGCAAGGAGGTTGCCACTATGCCTTATCATTATTCCTTATCTATCGTACTACATAATGCATCTTATATGGACAATAAGACAAAGCTTAAGACACAGTAATATGTTATCTAATAAACTTCTAACTAATTATACTATATACACTTTCTCATAATAATTACTACACATACAAAAAGAAAGAAAAACTAGGGTAAAATACAAATATAATTAGGACAAAACAAGGAAAAATTGCTACAAGAAGCCGTGGATGCACTTATTGATAATGAAATCTGCGGACAACTAAGAAGGATAATTATGATAGAACTAACAAGTCGCTTTCAGATGTAATTGAAGGCAAAGAAGGAAGAGTTCGCGAGACTCTGCTTGGTAAACAAGTCGATTATTCAGGACGGCAGTAATTGTCATGGGCCCTTCACTTTCATTACATCGATATGGATTGCCTCGTGAAATTGCAATAGAAAATAAATTCATAACACAGTAACTCATACTATTTTGTTACTATAAATAACTAAGGAGCAATTGAACAGATTTAAAGTTATTTATTTCTAAATAGTATAACTTTGATATGACACATAAAGTTGAAAATATTGTATTCTTTAAATTCAAATAACAATATTTAATAACATGTAATAATAGTAAGTTATTTAACTATTTATCAAATATCTAAAATATAGAAAACTTGTCGACTAAATCCAGCTATAAAATATACTTCATTTTAGTTTGATGGTACCAAAAAACATTGCATTTCTTATTAAGAACATTATATAATAAATTACCATTGAACTAAACCTTAATTAAAAGAAAGACTAGTTGTATCTTATAATTAATCCTAAAAAACTGTAACATTCAATATGTTAGGTTATAAAAGTTTATGATCAATAATCAAAATACCCTGGTTCCTATTTTCAATATATATAGTAAAAGTTGTAGTATTGATCATGTCAATTACATATAATTACATATAAGTTTATTTCTCATAAAAAAAAACTGAAGTGGTCCATTTATTATTTTAGTGAAACATAATTAACCGAAATATGAAGGGTATATTCTTCACAAGTCATGATTAAACCTTTTAGGCTACTATCATTTAATTAAGCATTAGTTTTTGATAAGTAATTGAGTGGTTTTTCAGTTAGCTTTTTAATATCATATAGTAGTTACTAACTTTTTTAATCTTTTAGTTTTCCTACAATAAATCATCCATTAATATACGTTTTTTTGTAAATCAGATAGTAACTATATATACACACTATGCACGTAGTGTCACATGCACAAAGCTCTAAATATTATACTTGTTTTATATATAAAGAAGCACTTCTTCTATCCCCTCACGTTAAGGGTTATAAGTAGTAATACCCAAACGTCACCAACATCTGAATTATATTTGAAACAAAATACAGGTAGAAAAGTGTAGTAGTCGGGAAGATATCCTCGGAAGATACTTTGAAGTGCATCAACATTATACTCGTGTTCAACCATCCTTCTCTAGGCATTTTCTTCAAGTTCACTTGCTATGTAAGTCTCTCTTGATTCTTAGAAGGTTTTGGATAAGATGTTTTTGGAATATGTTGAGTTAAAGATATATATGATATATTTTGGTTGTAGGTAAAGATTTGTATATACGTATTGTTGACTTTATTTGGTTATCTCCATGGTGTTGTTTATGCCATATATGCCATCGACATGTGGTGAGGATATGGGGTTGTTACATTTATTACAAATATTTGTGTCCGTTAAAGTTTTCTATTCGTGTTCTTGGATCCATGTAATGTTTCTTTTTAATAATTCATTTATGTTTTGTTTGTATTCAAATTTTAGAGTAGATTTGTCATATTTATTAGTAACATTTTAATGTTAAATAGATCGTTTAAGTAATTGCTGAGACTAAACGGATGTTGAGGTGATGTGCTAAGAGACCTATATTTTAACTTCTTTTATGATAAAATAGAAGAAAAATGGCTTGAAAAGTATCCATTATCTTAACTAAGCCTAGAAATAACCTCGCTTTTTTTTCAAATCAGTCTGGAGTCAAAACAAGTTTTAGTTTTTTAAGAAGGATTAGAACCAGTTTTGGCCAAATCGGTACGGGCTAGAAACCAGGTTGGTCCAAAAATGAACCAAACCTCCTAGAACCGACTAGGGTTGGGGGAACCTAAAACAATTTTTTGTTTTCATTTTTTTTTTTTGTAATATTTTAGTTTTAGGTTTTTTTATCAATGTTATTTTTACTATTTTGTTTACATTTCCATTTAAATGTCATTTAAAATTGATGCGTTCCCGTCGCGAAACGTGACGGATCACTTCTAGTCGTTCTAAAATCATATAGAGATAATATGTAGTTGTCAACGTTGACTTAGCTCATTTGATAGAGGCTCTTACCTTTTAGTAGAAGGTTTAATGTTCAATCCAAAACAAGTTGTAAATTAAGAATAAGTTGATGTAATTTATAAATAATTTTGCCATTCAGAAAAAAATAATGTGTAGTTTATCTGTTTTCGAATTTAATATTTTGAGGTGGATGCAACATACCTGTCATTAATAAATGCATAGTGTTATACTCCAATGTTATTAATCCATCAAGTTGTCATATTTATGGATATGAATGAGAGTTAAATGGATATAGTACAAAATAAATATGAATGTAATGTCACCCGATTTATAGATTCATTTCACGTTTACACGCGGTAGTTTTAGGTAACTTAAGTGTTTCTTTTTATTTCTTGGACGGCTATACATCACCCGGTTATATATTTGGCATTTGATCACGTAGGTCATAAGTAGGAATTCTATGATTGGTACAGTATTGTGAGGTTGGACCGGTATCACAGTTCGCCCTAGGATTTGACCCTGAGACCTTCTTGGTAAGAACCCTACATAAATGAGTAAACTTTCCCACCTTCCTCGGACCAATTGATCCGGGAATCATTGACGACTTGGTGATTCTTAGGTGGTCAATTTTCTCCAAAATGTCCTAAAAACATAAAATCTCATTAAAAAGCTTTATTATAATATTTAAATATTCTTTTTTACACTCTACAACTAACTTAAGATGTGATATTTCGACTTAAATTGACACAACATAAAAATTAACTAAAAGCTTATGGTTTCCAAGATTATACAGATGTGAAATTAGCTTAAACAAGCTCCAATGATTGATAAGGAGAATGTGTTGCATCTTTTAGCTTTTTTGTAACCTTGTATTCTCCGTAGAAGTAAGAAGCAAATCCCCATAGAGACAAAATAAGTGAGACTCCTTTTTCGGCTTGAAACTTTTCATTATAAAATACAACAGCTAATACTTCTGTTACTGGAACAAGAACAGAAATTATGATCCCTGACAGCAATGCTGACGAACAAAAGATTACCCCAATGGCTCCTAGGAAGAAGGATTGTGAAAGTAAGGCAGTAGCACACAATATTATGTAATATTTGGTTTCCCCGAATTCGAAGTCCGATGCCTCCCTTGAAATCACCTACAGATAACATAATTTCAGTGAATTTTTAGTACTAGGGGTCTCAAGAGAGGATTAATCTTCAAACAACAATTTAAGAGGTCAAACAATAAGAAAGCAACGACGTTAGATGCCTATACTATGACAGAGAATTGTCCTTTTTTAAGAAAAGAAAATTAAATAATTAATTGTGTATATGTTAAAAATCAAAACCAAATCTAATATTTTACCATCAATCTTATCAGATTAAGGGGCTAGTTGGGATTGTGTATTTCAGTAACCGTTTGAGTAGCCGGGCTCAAATCCAGTCAAGGTGATTTTAATACTAACTACTAACCCGGTTAACGACATTCTAACCGTATGTCGTTCAAAAGAAAAGATTGTCGTTTATTTGGTAAAGCACAAACACATGCATACATAAATTTTTGTTTATTTATTATTTTTTTAACAGCTAATTTATTCGCTAAAATACTTGCACCTCCCAAGGATTAAACATTGGTGTCTCCACATGAGATAATTTCTGTTAACCACTAGGTCAAAGCCTAAATGGCAAATTTTTATTTATTTAATTAGATAAAATACATAAACACATGTATCATTAATTTATATTCGGCAATATTTGCTTATTTATGTCCATTCATTATCGTGCATTTGCTTATTTGGCTTGGTAACTTTTCTTTCTTTTTTTAACAGAAAATTTGGATCACTGACAGATCAATGGAGTGTCATCGTGCCATCAGAAGAACCACCTGATCATATCTATCTCCACTTGACATAATGTTTATACACCAATTCAGAAAAAAATTCAATAAATATGGGAAAACCGCCTTATATAAATTAATCTCAACACCTATTAGCTTCAAAGTCTTATCCCACTACAAAGATGCCACTAGACTATAAAGTCGTGCACATTTGAATAAGTAACTTAAATTTATATAATTAAGTAATAATGCATCACCTCTCCCAATATCAAATTCTTGAACCAAGCCTGGCTACTCGGCTATTCGAAAGAAGTAGACCTGAGTCTCCCATTTCATTTACTTTCGTTCATTTATACTCGTTTATATCTATGTTATTAATAAACCAATAAAAAAGAACATAAACACCTTCTTTTTTCTTAACTAACAGACATTAACAAAAACATCCCTTTATTTATTTAAGTTTTCGTGCTTGTTTGTTTACTAGATTCGTTTACAGATAAAGAAATGTACCTTGAAGTCATTGTTTACAATCATTCCGACCACACAAAACATAGTAGCGAACAAACTCATAACCATCTGAATCTCCAACACCAATGTATATGTAACCTCCTGTTTTGCCTTGTTGTACATTAGTTCTATCAACGGCAACAAAAACCCATACACCAACGCCGCCATCAACGTCATCACAAACCCCATCGTATACTCCTTCCTACTCTCCCCCTTCGGCCGGTCACTGCTCGTGTGCAACGCCAACACCCCCGCCCCAACCGTCAACAGCACAACCGCGTTGACGGAATACGGTGTGAACTTTAGTTTCACGAGCAGGTAAGCGAAGAACGCCGTAAAAGCGAGCTGGGAAGCTATGATCAACGAGGAGGTGGAGACGGGGAGGCGGGCAAAGCCATAAGCATACAGATAGTTGTCGAGACCCGTGATGAGGCCGATGAAAACCGCGGCCAAGAATAATCTTGGACGCATGTAGAACAACTTTGTGGTTTTATTGTTTTGGTTTTTTGCTGCTGCAGAGCGGCAGAAGTAGAGAACTGTAAGAACAACAATGATGAATGGAAAGCCCACACTTTGGAGGGCGGAGGACAACCAGACGCGGTTGCCACCGTGGATGAAGTAGAGGCGCATGATCAAAGGAGAACCACAGGTTCCGATAGATAACAAGAGACAGTTGATGATTAGAAGTGTCTTTCTTGCAAACAAGCTAACTTCTGTGGTCATTGGCACCGTGGTGGTGGTGGTGGTGGTGGTTGGGGTCTCTTTTTTGTTTTCCATCGATCTTCTCTAATTTGATCACTTAACATCAAGGGTACTATTATATATTTCGTGCATTTATGTGAATTAATATTTTCCAATTTGTGTGGAAGTAACGAAGGCAAGAAGGGACTCAGGATTTATTTTCTTGAAAACGGATAAAGCATTGGCAGATTTAGAAGAAAAAGTTTAGAGATAACGTAAAGGAATCTTTTAACCTAGGGTAATATAATATTTTGCAAAGGGGTATCCTGATATATAAAACGAAGAAGAAGATAGATTTACACAAGTTTTACACTTCCCTAACAAAATTGAGGGGTAGCTAACTCCGCCCCTGGGACAAGAGGCGTTTAACTAAACTTTTAAGGAGGTTGATCAAATTTTTTGCTTATAAATTATACTAACTTTTTTACAATTTCAAAAACAAAGCTCTTGTGATAAAAAGATAGAAAATGATAAAAACAAGTGTTACATGTTTTTCATGTCAAAACATATGCCATTATGCCTCCAACCGTAAAAATATGAAGGTTAAGAATGTGTGACTATTATTCTTAAAAGTAGAATAAGCCAAAAGGAAGGAAAACAAAGGTTTTTAATGTCAAAACAAATGCCATTATGCCTCCAACGATGTGGAAGATTTAGCCAACTTTTGTCTCATGACTAGGGAATATACCTCATCAGAATCTTCAGACTCGGATCAAGAGGTACAGCTTACTAGACATAAACTGTTGAATTTACTGAGCTAACCACAGACTTCCATAATATAAACAATAAATTCAAACTTGAAAAACTCGGGTTTGAAAATGATAAAATCAGCTTGAGTTTGAAATAAAGATCTCATCCTAAAACTAGAAACTAAGAAAAATGAAAAGGATGAAATACTTAAACATGGCAAAAGTATTGAGGATTCAAAATAACTGCTAGAAGTAAAGACTGATTTTATGAAAAAAAAAGTCTCACTACATTCATGCTAAAATGATAAATGTGAGAAGTTACAAAGAAAACCTAGTGTTATGAGTATATATTTATTATTAAGGTGGTTATCAACACCTAAAATGGATTAGACTTGTGTTATAAGTTTTCCTCTATTATATATAAACTCTTATACCTCTTGTAATATACAAATCAATCAATGAAATATTAGATTTCTTCTCCCTATTATTTTCTTTTCCTTCTTTGCTATTAGGTTAGTTTTACAACACATTATCAGCGCGAATTACTTTGGAGTTAGATCAGGTTGTTTATCCTTGATTTTGCAGTTGGAACAGACACATCACACACCTAAGTTTTATTTTAAGTTTTTTAGAAACTAGTAATAAAGGGCAGAATATTGAAGGAGATAAAACTTCAACCATGCCGATGATTATGCCAGGGTAATATATGTTTCCTTCTTGATGTGTTCATATTTAAATGCCAATAATAACTACCCAAATTTGATTCACTCTCTTATTAGTGCGGTGAGGTCCAAACATTATTGTTTGGTTATTTAAAAGTTTTAAGAAGTTAAAAAGATTGTATGGTTATATATATATATATATATATATATATATATATATATATATTCCTGGCTTTTATATGATTTTGAATATTGAACAAAATACTCAAGTTTTATAGTGCATGTATTTCTTGGTAATTTTTGTCCTATGTGATGACTAGTTAAAACTGAATTAAGAGAGTTTTAGTAAAAAGATTGTTAAGACTTTATTTACCCATACAAGGATTCAATTTTAAAATTTACTTGTATGAAAAATAAAAATTTTGTCGTGAGTATTAAACTGTATGAAAAAAACTGTTTAATAGTATTGTGTAATATTTGATTGTGATTGTTTAATTTTGATTAATCGTGGCTAACATATTTATGTATAAATTCATTCCTCTATAGTTGTCTGTTAGATTCTTTCGTGTTTGTTTCTCTATGAAAACATAGCGTAATAAATTGAAGCCTCGTTATATGGATAGAAAGAAAAACAATGAATTAACAAAATAATAAGAGATATTCAAATATTTGTGCCCACAAGTTCCTATCTAAAAATAATAATAATTTATTTATAGTAAAGGATTTTATTTGTATTGTGTATATTTTAAATGTTGGATTTTGGAAAGGATATTTATTTTTAACATCCTTTGTGGTTTATTTTGAATCCAAATATTATAATTAAATTTTACAGTAATAACTGATTATATGATATTAAGTTGTTACATGAATAACAAATACTTAGTTGCATGGTATTATGATTTAGGATTTGATTATTAGTTTACGTGTACACAATACAAGATGCCTATATACACACATTATTTAAGAGATTGCAACTTTCAATTTGTTGTCAAATCATGTTTTATTGTTGACAGATTCTTATTTAAAAAAGTATTACTAGTGATTTACAAACTTGCATTATGAATTGCATATCTATATACATAGAACTCTAATTTATGATTCAAGATAAATAATTTCAAGGTGTCTTTCATCATAATATTTCTATTTTATTAATATCGTTAAAACTATGAATATAACATCTGAAATGATAGACGTTTTAATGGTGTGCTTTAAATATTTGTATTGGTGAATGAAAATGTACGTGTATGCATATCATAAATGTTGTTTTATATAAATATGTATTATAATTGATGAAAGAAAGCATCTTATATCATAGAGTTTTTAGCATAACTTTTCTTGTATGGTAACATGTTATAATGTTATAACATTATGTATTACATAATTTGTATATAATATGCACTATTGCATTTATATGTCTTTTATATGCAATAATCTATTTATTTAGACCATAATGACTAGAACTCATAAACCAAAGTTGTGGTCTATTATCACTCTCATAAAAAAGTATAAATATATTTAGACATGACACCTGAAGTGTCATACTCTCCAAATCTCTTTATCAAGTTATAAAAATCATAAGATTTTAGACTAATAAAATTATACGACTCATATATGTGATTACTTCTCAAATGATGTTATGTGAAGAGAAGATTATTTATGTGGAAAAATAGATAAAGAAAAAAACCCTTTACATTTATCACATGTGAGATATTCTCCTAAAGTAGCAATATCATTAAGAGAATATGAAAAGATTTAAATACCCGTATGACCAAATAAATAATGAAAAGCTATGAAGTTTGTTCTTGTTATTTCATTCCTTGAAGTGATTTTATAATGATCATTGAAAATGTCGTGATCATGGACATGATTGAGAAATTTGTAATGACCGACATTTTAACAATGAAATCAATCATAAGAATTGTTGTGATAACCAAGTTAATAATGAGATTGACCATCAAAATGCTATCATAGTTAAGTTAATAATAAGATCGACTATAAGAATTGTAATAATGGTCGTAATAAGATTGGCCACTAGAAGTGGAAAATTAAAGGAGTGATTATATAAGGATAATATGTGGTAAAGATGAAAATTGACATGACACTTTTGAAATGATAGTTAATTGTTCTTTCATATCTTACATTTTGTATTACATACGTGCAAGTAATACATAAATGATTATAAACCACAAGTTTATGTCTATTTTAATTAATTGTCATGACTGGTTAGACCACACAGAGTCGATGACAATGTGAAATAATTTAAGAACCAGAATATTCTTCTGGATAATTATACATGTAATGTTTACTCTCAAGAGAAATTATATATTTGCCAAATAAATGAGGGTATGTTCCCCTAAATATTCTGGAAATAGTTAGAGGATATGAACATCCCAACATGATACCATTTAGTGTTTTAAATCGATGCATCATCTAAATGGCTATCAAATCCACATCCTGAAGTTTGTGTGAATATGGCTTAGTTGATGTGATAGCAAGTATCTTATTCCAGATTGTCATATTTATTTCGGTTGTAATCGTAAATTTGATTCCTAAGTTATTGATGATCATTGGCATTAGTGTTTTAGTTGAGATGGTTGCTGAACATCTACGATTGGTTGCAAAACTAATGATCATGAGAGTAGAAGTTCATATGTTATGAACATGTTATTTTACATGAAACATTAATTCATATCAAGCCAACAAGTTATAATAATTTCTCCACATATAGTTGGTTTTTGGTCAGGAACCAAAGATGTCCCTTAAACATTTTGGTTGTGCGGCATATATTGAAATTAATCCACCACAACAGACAACGATGGGACCTCAAAGTTGGTTGGGAATATATGGTGATAAATTGAGTCATTAACAAAGGATTTATCTACGGTTCAATTATTGATTTTCATTTTAATGAACTAAATCAACATTCCCAACAGGTGGAGGTAAAAGGCAGTTAGTAAAAGAAATGAGTTGGTATGAATTATCATTGATCATCAAAACTAAAAGTGTGAACAAAAAAATCAAAGAATTACTCATTTACAAATATTAGCGAATCTATTACCAGACGCAAACTCATTTACAAATATTAGCGAATCTATTACCAGACGCAATCACTGACCTTAGAAAGGTGACTATCTCACATCTACCAACTGCTAATGCTCCAATTAAGATGAGTGCCCAAGAAGGACAACCACATGTTTATAATGAGTCTATTGCACGTCTGAAGCGTGGTAGACCAGTCGATTGCAACAATAAAATTCCTCTAAAATTGGAGCAAATAATTAAGATGTTCAAGTCGAGGTTATAGTAATAAGATCTCCTAAAGAGACAGTAGGCATGATGGTTCAAGAAGAACCTCAGGTACCTGAAAATAATGAGATCTCGATAAGTAGTATCATGCCTAAGATATTGTAACACCCTGTAAAATTGTGTCGAATAGTATAGTGACACGTGTTGTATTTTAAGTAGTCTATTAAAGACCAATAAGGACTAAGGGCGTCAACATGCTCAAAATGAGCCTCTGAGTGAAGGTCCGATGTCAACATGCGTAAATAGCAGCCTCTGAGTGACTGATATGTCAACATGCTTAAATCATTAGCCTCTGAATGAGTGATATGTCAACATGCTTGAAATTTGGCCTTTGAGTAATTAATATGTCAAGATGCCCAGCCTCTGAGTGACATCGGAATCAACATGCTTATAATAAGCCTCTGAGTGATCCTTTGTGAAGTCCTAACTCTTATACGTGCCATTTGTTGGATGAGAGAGTTCAATTTTGTAAATATGTGAAAGTTGGATAATGAGGGAGAAAATGTAGAACGCCCGTATGTTGGGCAGAAGTTGGGGAAGCCCAACTGTCAGGACATTAGATTGTCCTGGAGACCACGGAAAAGATTATGCAAATCCGTGATTGTCTCAAAGCTGCCAGGGATAGGCAGAAAAGCTATGCTGACAAGAGGCGTAAACCGCTCAAGTTCCAAATAGGGGACAAAGTCATGTTGAAAGTATCACCCTGCAAAGGTGTGATGCGTTTTGGAAAGAAGGGCAAGTTGAGCCCAAGATATATAGGACCCTTCGAGATAATCGAATGTGTCGGCACTGTAGCTTATAAGCTTAGGTTGCCAGAGGAGCTTAGTGGAATTCATGATGTATTCCACATATCTAATCTTAATAAATGTCTAGCCGATAAGTCGCTAGCAATGTCGCACAAGGATGTGCAGATAGATGAAAACCTAAGGTTCGTTGAGAAACCAATTTCGATCGAGGATCGACAAGTTAAGAAGCTCCGAAGAAAAATGATACCTATAGTAAAGGTTAAGTGGGACGCTTTTAGAGGTCCCGAGTATACGTGGGAGGTTGAGTCCACTATGCGACAAAAGTACCCCCATCTTTTGAATAAAATCTTGAGGTCGAGATTTCTTTAAGGGGGTGAGGATGTAACACCCTGTAAAATCGTGTCCAATAGTATAATGACACGTGTTGTATTTTAAGTAGTCTATTAAAGACTAATAAGGACTAAGTACGTCAACATGCTCAAATCGAGCCTCTGAGTGATGGTCTGATGTCAACATGCATAAATAATAGCCTTTGAGTGATTGATCTAGCAACATGCTTAAATCATTAGCCTCTGAGTGATTGATACGTCAACATGCTTGAAATTTGGCCTCTAAGTGATTAATATGTCAACATGCCCAGCCTCTGAGTGACATCGGAATCAACATGCTTATAATAAGCCTTTGAGTGATCCTTTGTGAAGTCCTAACTCTCATACGTGCCATTTGTTAGACGAGACAGTTCAATTTTGTAAATATATGAAAGTTGGATAATTGAGCGATTAAAAGTGTCAACATGTTAATTTATACCTCTAAATGACCTTTTAACGAACCGAGAGCTCGACAATGTCCGGCATAATCCCGGGTATGCCAAATACTGGCTACGGAGGGCTAACCAAAATGGTGTTTAAAAAGGTTTTTAGAAGCTTTAATAAGTTAAGGGGTTAAAAGTGTCAAACTTTGAAACTGGCCAAGGGGCGGTCGCGGGCCGCGAGAGACCAGGCCTAGGTCTCTTGCGGGGCGCGAGAGAGGCTCTGCTGCAGAAAGTTTTGTTTGGTCTCCAAGCAAAGCTCCAAAAACTATTTGATCGAATCTATGGAATTGTAATCAGCTATGCCACATTTTGGGACACTTGTAAGCTTCCTCTTACACCCCTAAACACCTGGCTTCACCTCCTTTGAGCTCTCCAACTATAAATAGGTGTTCAACTGCTTCATTCCAACTTGCACCTTTCAAAATCATAACTCTTCTCCCTCCTCTGGAAGTTTCTAGCTGAAAGGAGCATCCAACTTAGTTCTCTTGCATTGTAGGAACCTCTTATAAGTATTCCTTGCTCTTGCATTTTCGTTTATAGGCTTTTATAGCCAAAAGTCAAGCGTTTTACGGAAAACTCTTTGACTTTTGGTTAAGACCATTATGGTCCAGCCATTGTTCAAAATGAACATGGCCAAGTGATCGTAATAAGGTAGGTGTTAATCCCTATAAAGGGCACCTCCTGAAGATCACATTTGCTAGACCAATTGACGGGTCAAAGTTATGATATTAAAAAGTCAAACAGGCCAATTTTCGGAAAAATTATAAATTGATCTTATACATGTTATGAAACGTGTTTTGACACTTAAACAAGTTGGTAATAATTATTAGAACATGTAAGAACATGTTCGGCTCGTCAATTTCAGTTCTAAGGTCGGTTCGCAACCGAAAGTCGGGAAGTTTGACTTCTGCTTTGACTTTCGATTCTGACCCGATTTAGATTAGTTAAATACTGATCTAAAGTTGCATTATGATCATAATATAATGTAGCATAACCCTCTAAGGTTATATTACATGATCATAATCAGAATCCAAGTTTATGCGCAAGTTCCATAATTATGCCATCTTTGACCAAAATGCCCTTTTTACAGAAATCAAGGTTTTAATGATAATAAACTTGAAAATGAGTTTTCAACTAATGTAATATTATAAGTAGGATTATTTGGGATGTTAAACCAAGTTATAAACCGAGTTTTCAAACAAGTCCTTAAACTATGTCGATAAATGACGGTTTTAGCCCTTGTGGCTTATAAAATGGTTTTAATCAAATCTTTTCAAGATAAATCATTTACCTACTGATATTTTATATTAAATAACATATTTTAAACATCTTAATCTGACCATAACATCAGTTTTCATTAAACATCGTATAAAACGTCATTTTATGATATAAGCGCCGTTTCGGCTCATAACATGGTTTTAAACCATATTAATGGACCAAGAATTGTTACCTACTGATTTTAAAACTTATTTTAAACATATTTATAGTAGGTACACGTTATAAACTCAGAATCCCAAATAATTCATAAACTATGTGTAAAATGACCAAAATGCCCATTCGGTGCATAGTTTGGTTATAAAAGATAATTTACACATATAATTGGTATCCTAATGATATTATATCATAAATAAAGTATTTTTACAGAATACTTATGACTATAACATTAAATTATATTCAAGTTCCTTTATTACGGTATAAAATTACCAGAATGCCCTTATGAGGCATAACTTCGTTTAAAACCTTAACAGGCATACAAGTTGATATCCTACTGATATCTTAACTTAGTTAAAATATAATGGCATATAGAACATTTCCGTGACTTATCCGGTTACCCGATATCGCTATTAAGCGCACAGTTACGTATATGTAACCATATTACGGAATTTAACCGAAACGGGTTTAACCTTGTCATTTAAGTTGCAAAATCTAGAATGTTTATAGTTTACCGATATTATACAAGTCAAGTACTTGTCGGGTTTAAACTACATTCTATCCGATCATCGTTTAATCAAGCATTATACGTAATGATCATGTACACTATTCAGTTTATAAGACCGTTAGTATTTAATTGGCTAGCTTATGCCATAATCCAGACTAGAGCCTTCTCGGTAAATGCTATCTGCACATGGTACTTTTGTATACGGCTGAGTTATTTAAAAATAAAAGAAGAAGACTAGCTCAGGTAAATACTCTCGACTTATTTTCCCTATACGGGCTTGGGATACGGTAAATTATTACCGCTTGGTCCAAAATGGGGTCAATCGAATGACCGCTTGTGGCTAGTAAACCCGTGTATTTCATTTTAATCAGTTTTGTTTGATAACTTAAACATCGGGGGTTAAATTACCGTGTCCTGGATATCCTGGGCTCAATACATTAGTTATTGGCCACGACCTTAGCACGGGGTGTAGGCATACACTTATTGATGCTCATATGCAATGTTCCCAAGACGTTGGGGATGACTCCTTCGTGAGTCCTGAGTGGTGTGTATTTAATCATGTCTCGGTTTCTGTACTGGGTCCTGTATGTATTGACAAACATGTGAATCTAATACAAGGTTGCAAGGTCAACTTTCCCAAGTTAATAAAAGATTTTGTGCCATTTTGCACTTTAAACTATTTTAAAGTTTTCAAAATGAGTCAGTTGGGTGTATTTACCAGTGTAAGCTGACGTATCGTCCAAAGGCTAAACTGCAGGTACAATACGAAATAGGCCGGAAGCTGCTCGGTAGTGATAGAGGATCTTGCAAATCCTAAATCTTCCTAAAGTATGCTTTGTATTCTTTCCATGTACATTTTATGATCCGCCTGTGGATCTTCTATTACAAGCTTGTATATTATTACATATTTTTGAACATTCGGTTTGTAATAGTAATTTTACTCCAAGACTTCCGATGTGCCGTGTTTAATTGACTATGATGTTATCAACTGTTGTCATGATACTCCCCACCCGGGCCCACCGGTGTTTGGATTTCGGGGTTGGAAATCCGGGGTGTGACAGGGTTGGTATCAGAGCCAACGTTTGAGAGAATAGCCCTTGTGATCTATTTGATCCCGGTTAAATAGCCCTGTGATCTATTTGATCCCGGCTAAATAGCCCTTGTGATCTGTTTGATCCCGGCTAATATCACCAGTGCTGTGATTAAACATCCATTAGAGATGTATTTTATATAACCCTTGTGATCTATTTGATCCCGGCTAAATAGCCCTTGTGATCTGTTTGATCCCGGCTAATATCACAAGTGCGGTGATTAAACATCCATTAGAGATGTATTTTATATAACCCTTGTGATCTATTTGATCCCGGTTAAATAGCCTGTGATCTATTTGATCCCAGTTAAATAGCCCTTGTGATCTATTTGATCCCGGCTAAATAACCCTTGTGATCTGTTTGATCCCGGCTAATATCACCAGTGCGGTGATTAAACATCCATTAGAGATGTATTTTATATAACCCTTGTGATCTATTTGATCCTAGTTAAATAGCCCTTGTGATCTGTTCGATCCCGGCTAATATCATCAGTGCGATGATAAATAAAACATCCATTAGTGATTTATTACCCTTTCGGGTTATGATCTATTCTATATAGCCTATGTGATCTATCCTGATCCCGGCTAATATCACCAGTACGGTGACTAAACATCCATTAGTGAGGCTAATTCTATTTGGTAAAGGCTTTGAAGAATGGCTAATTCTAATGAGGCATAAAGTAGCCATCGGAACGTCAAGGACGCCGAAAATATAGCCATAGATAATAATGCCTTCCAAGCACGCATTGATGCGGTTGTAGAAAAGGCCATGGGTAAGGCCATAGAGAAGTTAAGAGAGTCGAGTGCTACTCGCTCTAAGCCATTATCAATTCCACCATCCTCAGCTCATAAGGAGAGCTCTGTTCACTCATCAAATGCGAAGAGTGAACCTAAGAGGATAGACTATGGTAATAGGTCTCGTTCTTATAAGGACGGATGCACCTACAAGTACTTTGTCTTCTGTAAACCCCGAGACTTTAATGGGGAAAAAGGAGCCGTAGAAACCCTAAAGTGGCTAGACGAGATGGAGAGCATAGTAGACGTCAGCGGCTGTGCTGAAAGGGATGTGGTCAAATATGTATCACAGTCCTTCAAGGACGATGCCTAACATGGTGGAAGGCGATGATTCAGTCAACAGTAAGGTATGCCTGTATAATCTGGGATGGTCCAAGTTTGTGGACCTTATTAAGGAAACCTACTGCCCAACCCATGAGGTGGATAAAATAGAGACAGACTTCTTTTCTCTGTCATTGAAAAACCTAGATTGTCGGAAGTATGTTTCCGATTTCAATTCCCTATCTAGGTTAGTTTCCTATTTAATTACCCCTGAATCCAAACGTATTGCGCGTTTTATTAATGGGTGCGCCCGAAATAAAGGGCATGGTAAAGGCTGCACAACCTACTACCTATAGGTCTGCTGTAGACCTATCTCTTTCTCTCACCCTTGATCTAGTGAGACAAAAATCAGTTAAGTCTGAAACTGAAGGAAAAAGGAAGAGGGAAGATGACAACTCCCATAATTTTAATAAGAAAAATAAAAGGAGATTTGGGTTCAAAGGGAACCAAGGCAAGTCGGCTGTAATGCCATTTTGAAAGACTTGCAACCGCAAACACTAGGGACAACGTACTTCTGATCCACAAGCTAGACCTTGTGGCATATGTAAAAGGAGAGGGCATAAGACCCTAGATTGTAAAGACCTTAAGGATGTTGTATGCTACATCTGCAACGAGAAAGGGCACATTGCAACTAACTGCCATGAGAATTCAAAGGATAATAATCCGAAGCCTGGAGAGGCCAAGAAGGGGAATGCATGCGCCTTTCGGCTGACTGCTAAGGAAGCTGTTAATGACAATAACGTCATAATAGGTACTTTCCCCATTAAAGATATTTATGCTAGAGTTCTTTTTTATTCGGGTGCGGATAAATCATTTATTGACCATAAGTTTAGTAAACTATTAAACTTACCCATAAGAACTCTAGACAAAATTTATGAGATAGAACTCACCGATGGAACCTTAGAAACTGCTTCTTCCATTCTTGATGGATGCTCTATATTCATTAAGAATCATTCCATCCCTATCTCTCTTTTGCCAATGAAATTGGCGGGGTTCAATGTTGTCTTAGGCATGGATTGGTTATCTCATAACCAAGCCCGCATTGCCTGTGATAAAAAGCTCATCAAAATCAAAACCCCATCTGGTGAAATGATCACCATCCTGGAGACTCACACTATGGATTGCCGGACAAGGTGTCATTATTTACGGCATCCAAGTGTTTGAGAAGAGGCTGTGTCATCTATATGGCGCAAGTTACCATAAATGAACCAAAGCCGAACCTTGAAGATCAACCAGTTATCTCGGAGTATCTCGATGTTTTCCCTGAAGAATTACCAGGCCTACCTCCAGATAGGCAAGTGGAGTTCAGAATAGATATCATACCAGGATCAGCACCCGTAGCTAGAGCTCCATATAGGCTAGCTCCAACCGAAATGAATGAGTTAAGAGTTCAATTGGACGAACTCTTGGAGAAAGGCTTTATTCAGCCTAGTTCCTCGCCTTGGGGAGCTCCAATCCTCTTTGTTAAAAACAAAGATGGATCAATGGGGATGTGCATCGACTATCGGGAGCTAACAAGCTAACCATTAAGAATAGAGATCCTCTGCCCAGGATTGATGATTTATTCGACCAGCTTCAAGGGGCTAGTTACTTTTCTAAAATAGATTTGAGATCAGGATATCAACAACTGAAGGTTAGAAGTGAAGATGTTCCTAAAACAGCCTTCAGGACCCGCTATGGTCATTTTGAATTCTTAGTGATGCCTTTTGGGCTCACAAATGCACCAGCAACATTCATGGATCTCATGAATAGAGTATGCAAACCGTATTTGGATAAATTTGTCATTGTCTTCATAGACGACATCCTTATCTATTCTCATAATCAAAATGATCACGAGAAACATCTTCGGTGCATCCTAGAATTATTGAGGCAGGAGAAACTTTATGCAAAATTCTCTAAATCAGAATTTTGGCTTAGAGAAGTCCAATTCCTTGGACATGTTGTAAGTGAGCGTGGTATCCAAGTGGATCCCCCCAAAATTGAGGCCATTATGAATTGGGAAGTGCCCAAGACCCCAGCGGAGGTTCGTAGTTTTTAGGATTGGCTGGTTACTATAGGAGGTTCATTGAGAGCTTTGCAAGGATAGCCACTCCTTTACCTTCCTTGACCAGTAAGAATATTAAGTATAATTGGATTCCAAAGCAACAAAAATCTTTTGAGGTTCTTAAACACAAGTTGAGCAATGCTCCTGTGTTATCTCTACCTGAGGGTATTGAGGGATTTGTATTCTACTGTGATGCATCGCACACTGGCATGGGCTGTGTGCTAATGCAAAAAGGCAAGGTGATTGCCTATGCATCACGATAGTTAAAGGTGCACAAAAAGAATTACACCACCCACGATTTGGAGTTGGGTGCCGTTGTATTTGCACTAAAACTATGGAGACATTACTTAAAGAATTACTCCAACATCTGTTCAATCAGAAGGAATTGAACATGCGATAACGCTGGTGGATGGAAACGCTTAACGATTATGGTTGTGAGATTCGCTACCATCCAGGCAAGGCAAATGTAGTTGCCGATGCCTTAAGCCGCAAGGAAAGGGTTAAACCTATTAGGATTAACGCCAAGAGCATTGAGCTCAGAAATAGCTTGAGTGAAAAGCTATTAGATGCGTAAAAGCAAGCCTTATTAGAGGCTAATATTCCTAATGAGGGATTAGGCGGAAGTATTGATCAGTTAGCACCTGGAAAGGATGGAATCCTAAGCTTAATGACAGAATTTGGGTTCCAATCTTTGGAGGACTTAGAGATCTAATCCTCAAAGAAGCGCATAGTTCAAGATACTCTGTTCACTCGGGTGGTGACAAGATGTATCAAGACCTAAAGAAGAATTATTGGTGGATGGGTTTGAAGAAATCCATAGCCACTCATGTAGCTAAGTGTCTGACGTGTTCGCAAGTTAAGGCCGAATATCTGAAACCGTTAGGACTTCTACAACAACTTGAAATTCCCACTTGGAAATGGGAAATGGTAACTATGGACTTGATTACCAAGTTACCAAAAACCAAAAGTGGTAATGACACTATTTGGGTCATAGTGGCTAGGTTGACTAAGTCAGCACATTTCTTGCCAATTAAAGAAACGTATAATTCAGACAAATTGGCTAAGTTGTACGTAGACAAAATTGTGTCCCTACACGGTGTGCCAGTATCTATTGTATATGACAGAGATACTAGATACACATCTCACTATTGAAAAAGTTTCCAACAATCGTTAGGCACACGATTAAATTTTAGTACGGCTTACCATCCACAAACTGTTGGTCAAAGTGAGCGTACTATTCAAACTCTGGAAGACATGCTTAGGGCATGTGTGATTGATTTAGGCGGAAGTTGGGATGACCACTTACCCCTAATAGAATTCTCCTACAATAATAGTTATCATAAAAGCATCAAGGCTGCTCCTTTTGAGGCCTTGTATGGGAGAAAATGTAGAACGTCCGTATGCTGGGCAGAAGTTGGGGAAGCCCAACTATTAGGACCAGAGATTGTCCTGGAGACCACAGACGTGATCGTCTCAAAGCTGCCAGGGATAGGCAGAAAAGCTATGCTGACAAGAGGCGTAAACCTCTCAAGTTCCAAATAGGGGACAAAGTCACGCTGAAAGTATCACCCTGGAAAGGTCTGATGCGTTTTGGAAAGAAGGGCAAGTTGAGCCCAAGATATATAGGACCCTTCGAGATAATCGACTGTGTCGGCACTGTAGCTTATAAGCTTAGGTTGCCAGAGGAGCTTAGTGGAATTCATGATGTATTCCACATATCTAATCTTGAGAAATGTCTAGCCGAAAAGTCGCTAGCAATGTCGCACAAGGATGTGCAGATAGATGAAAACCTGAGGTTCGTTGAGAAACCAATTTCGATCGAGGATCGACAAGTTAAGAAGCTCCGAAGAAAAATGATACCTATAGTAAAGGTTAAGTGGGACGCTTTTAGAGGTCCTGAGTATAAGTGGGAGGTTGAATCCACTATGCGACAAAAGTACCCCCATCTTTTTTAATAAAATATTGAGGTCGAGATTTCTTTAAGGGGGTGAAGTACACCCTGTAAATCGTGTCCAACAGTATAGTGACACGTGTTGTATTTAAGTAGTCTATTAAAGACCAATAAGGACTAAGGGCGTCAACATGCTCAAATCGAGCCTCTGAGTGACGGTCCGATGTCAACATGCATAAATAACAGCCTCTGAGTGACTGATATGTCAACATGCTTAAATCATTAGCCTCTGAGTGAGTGATACGTCAACATGCTTGAAATTTGGCCTATAAGTGATTAATATATCAACATGCCCAGCCTCTGAGTGACATCGGAATCACATGCTTATAATAAGTCTCTGAGTGATCCTTTGTGAAGTTCTAACTCTCATACGTGCCATTTGTTGGACGAGAGAGTTCACTTTTGTAAATATGTGAAAGTTGGATAATGGAGGGATTAAAAGTGTCAACATGTTAATTTATACCTCTGAGTGACCTTTTAACGAACCGAGAGCTCGACAATGTTCGGGCATAATCCCGGGTATGCCAAATACTGGCTACGGAGGGCTAAAAGTGCCAAAATGGTGTTTAAAAAGGTTTTTAGAAGCTTTAATAAGTTAAGGGGTTAAAAGTGTCAAACTTTGAAACTAGCCAAGGGGCGGTCGCGGGTCGCGAGAGACCAGGCCTGGCTCTCTCGCGGGGCACGAGAGAGGCTCTGCTGCAGAAAGTTTTGTTTGGTCTCCAAGCAAAGCTCCAAAAACCATTTGATCGAATATATGGACTGGTAATCAGCTATGCCACGTTTTGGGGACACTTTTAAGCTTCCTCTTACACCCTAAACACCTGGCTTCACCTCCTTTGAGCTCTCCAACTATAAATAGGTGTTCAACTGCTTCATTCCAACTTGCACCTTTCTAAATCATAACTCTTCTCCCTCCTCTGGAAGTTCCTAGCTGAAAGGAGCATCCAACTTAGTTCTCTTGCATTGTAGGAACCTCTTATAAGTGTTCCTTGCTCTTGCATTTTCGTTTATAGGCTTTTATAGCCAAAAGTCAAGCGTTTTACGAAAAATGCTTTGACTTTCAATAAGACCATTATGGTCCAGCCATTGTTTGAAATGAATATGGCTAAGTGATCGTAATAAGGTAGGTGTTAATCCCTATAAAGGGCACCTCCTGAAGATCACATTTGCTAGACCAATTGACGGGTCAAAGTTATGATATTAAAAAGTCAAACAGGCCAATTTTCAGAAAAATTATAAATTGATCTTATACATGTTAATGAAACGTGTTTTGACACTTAAACAAGTTGGTAATAATTATTAGAACATGTAAGAACATGTTCGGCTCGTCAATTTCAGTTCTAAGGTCGGTTCGCAACCGAAAGTCGGGAAGTTTGACTTCTGCTTTGACTTTCGATTCTGACCCGATTTAGATTAGTTAAATACTGATCTAAAGTTGCATTATGATCATAATATAATGTAGCATAACCTCTGAGGTTATATTACATGATCATAATCAGAATCCAAGTTTATGCGCAAGTTTCATAATTATGCCATCTTTGACCCAAATGCTCTTTTTACAGAAATCAAGGTTTTAATCATAATAAACTTGAAAATGAGTTTCCTACTGATGTAATATTATAAGTATGATTATTTGGGATGTTAAACTAAGTTTTCAAACAAGTCCTTAAACTGTGTCGATAAATGACGGTTTTAGCCCTTGTGGCTTATAAAATGGTTTTAATCAAATCTTTTCAAGGTAAATCATTTACCTACTGATATGTTATATTAAATAATATATTTTAAACATTTTAATCTGACCATAAAATCAATTTTCATTAAACATCGTATAAAACGCCATTTTTCGACATAAGCGCCGTTTCGGCGCATAACATGGTTTTAAACCATATTAATGGACCAAGAATTGTTACCTACTGATTTTAAAACTTATTTTAAACATATTCACAGTAGGTACACATTATAAACTCAGAATCCCAAATAAATTATAAACTATGTGTAAAATGACAAAAATGCCCCTTCGGTGCATAGTTTGGTCATAAAAGATAATTTACACATATAATTGGTATCCTACTGATATTATATCATAAATAAAGTATTTTTCCAGAATACTTATGACTATAACATTAAATTATATTCAAGTTACTTTATTACGGTATATAATTACCAAAATGCCCTTATTAGGCATAATTTCGTTTTAAAACCTTAACGGGCATACAAGTTGATATCCTACTGATATCTTAACTTAGTTAAAATATAAGGCATATAGAACTTGTCCATGACTTATCCGGTTACCCGATATCGCTATTATGCGCACAGTTACGTATATGTAACTATATTACGGAATTTAACCGAAACGGGTTTAACCTTGTCATTTAAGTTTCAAAATCCAGAATGTTTATAGTTTACCCATATTATACAAAAGTACTTGTCGGGTTTAAACTACATTCTATCCGATCATCGTTTAATCAAGCGTTTTACGTAACGATCATGTACATTATTCGGTTTATAAGACCGTTAGTATTTAATTGGCTAGCTTATGCCATAATCCAGACTAGAGCCTTCTCGGTAAATGCTATCTGCACTTGGTACTTTTGTATACGGCTGAGTTATTTAAAAATAAAAGAAGAGGACTAGCTAAGGTAAATACTCTCGACTTATTTTCCCTATACGGGCTTGGGATACGTTAAATTATTACCGCTTGAACCAAAATGGGGTCAATCGAATGCCCGCTTGTGGCTAGTAAACCCGCATATTTCATTTTAATTAGTTTTGTTTGATAACTTAAACATCGGTGGTTAAATTACCGTGTCCTGGATATCCTGGGCTCAATACATTTGTTATTGGCCACGACCTTAGCATGGGGTGTAGGCATACACCTTTTGATGCTCATATGCAATGTTCCCAAGACGTTGGGGATGACTCCTTCGTGAGTCCTAAGTGGTGTGTATTTAATCATGTCTCGGTTTCTGTACTGGGCCCTGTATGTATTGACAAACATGTGAATCTAATACAAGGTTGCAAGGTCAACTTTCCCAAGTTAATAAAAGATTTTGTGCCATTTTGCACTTTAAACCATTTTAAAGTTTTCAAAATGAGTCAGTTGGGTGTATTTATCAGTGTAAGCTGACGTATCGTCCAAAGGCTAAACTGCAGGTACAATACAAAATAGGCCGGAAGCTGCTCGGTAGTGATAGAGGATCTTGCAAATTCTAAATCTGCCTAAAGTCTGGTTTGTATTCTTTCCATGTAAATTTTATGATCCGCCTGTGGATCTTCTATTACAAGCTTTTATATTATTTTGTATTTTCGAACATTCGGTTTGTAATAGTAATTTTACTCCAGACTTCCGATGTGCCGTGTTTAATTGACTATGATGTTATCAACTGTTGTCACGATACTCCCCACCCGGGCCCACCGGTGTTTGGATTTCGGGGTTTGAAATCCGGGGTGTGACAGATATGTATGGAATCGAAATAAAAAATAATATAGCGCTTGCAGTGATTAAATGATGAGGATAAAAAATTTAAGATATGCATATGAGAAATGATTGGCCAAAAGTGAAAATATACGAATATGGCAGAGTTGAATTCTCTAATAAAACGGAAAGTTTTCGAACCAACAGTCTATACAACTGAATTTATAAAGTATGTTAGATACAAATGGGTCTTTTATGCGAATCATGTGAAAATCAGATTAGATGAGATAAGGCAAGATTGGTGACACAAGGATTTTCGCAAAAAAAACCCACAATTGATTATAAAGAGACACATTCTCTAGTGGCAGATGCAATGGTTTTCCAATATTTTATTCGTCTGGTAATATAGAGAGAGAATTGATATGCGTCCTATTAAAGTTATGTATCACTTGATACTAAAAGTTTACATAAAAGTCCCTCAAGCTTTTAAATTATCAAAATCATGTAAAATAAGTTCTCAAAAACGAAATGATCGCTATATACAATTCATATTTGAATACGTTGAATAAAACTTGAACTCTTGATGAGTATCGTAAAGCATTTAAGTGCTTATAAGGTTAGTTGAAACATCTTAACGATGTAATTCTTGTGCACCAATAAATATAAATAGAAAACTTGTACTCTGTGATTGTAGTATCTCAATAAATAGTGTACACGCATGGTACAATATGGATTTTGGAGATAAAAGCAAGTGTTCATGACATGTTTGCATAATATACATCTCTATGTGTTAAATGGGCAAATTTATGTATCACAACTCCCGAAGAGTAATGCACATGTATACTTGGATAAGATGGAAAGAATTCCCTTATGGGTTGACAATGCCAAAAGCATTGATATCAAAACCTCAAGAACGTACTATATGAAGTTGAAAAATTACGTATGGAATAATATAGTCGAATCGAATGTGGTATAATTGGCTCACTAATGACCTCAGAAATGAGAAATACTTATGATGCAGTTGGTCCATTCGTTTTCAGTAAAAGAACAGTATGAGGTTTACAAGTATTATTGTATATGTTGACGATGTCTTTAAATCTCATAAAGAGATCAAAATGAGCTCAAATATTTAAACAAAGAATTTATAAATTAAAGTTGGTATTGCAAATTTACGGCTCAATATGTAAAACATGCATTTGTATTATTATCCATCAA
Source organism: Scalesia atractyloides (assembly GCA_947069175.1). Lineage (NCBI taxonomy): Eukaryota > Viridiplantae > Streptophyta > Magnoliopsida > Asterales > Asteraceae > Scalesia > Scalesia atractyloides. The sequence continues at coordinate 59,579,089 of CAMTDV010000001.1, read as the reverse complement.
TCATAATACGTCTAGAAGATGTTGGACATCTGATACGAACAAAGCTTATGGTGTCAATACATTTAATGATGTCCAAGTAGTTGCTATAGAGAATGACTCTTATTAAATCATATCAAAGAAACAATGATCCTTGGTCCAGAAGTACCATAGTTAAAACACGAATTGTCTTAATATACCTTAGTAGTTATACATGAACATATGTCATTAAATTCATTGACAAGACATAACTCGTGTATAGTGAAGAGATCATGTTTTGGTACAACATATATTCAATACCCTTAAGGTACGAAAGATATGGTCTATATTTTGCTAACCATCAAAACAAGTTTGGTTAGTTTTGTAAATGTAGGGAATGTAACAAAACAAAGTTGTGGATCTTATGATATTTTGTTTACAAGAAGAAGCACCGGAAGGCTCATATGAAGATCATACAAAAAAGCTTTGCGCAACTTTTGAGGAAGATAGACACACGTCATTCAAAGGATACATATTAAAATGAGGGGGAGATTTATTCAAGTTGCCCTCTTTTTCCTTTAACTAAGTTTTATACCATTGGGTTTTCTTAGTAATGTTTTAATGAGGCAACATACCTGATCCACATGTGTCAGGGGGAGATAATACGCATTACACGCTGCACTCTTTTTCCCTTAGATATGATTTTGTCCAATCGGGTTTCCTAGCATGGTTTTTAACGAGGCAGCATCAAGCGTATTGTGTTGACAACCAAGGGGGAGTGTTATGAATATATATTTATTATTAATGTGGTTATCAACACCTAAAATAGATTATACTTGTTCCATAAGTTTTCCTGTATTATATATAGTCTCTTATACCTCTTGTAATATACACCTCAATCAATGAAATATTAAATTTTTTCTCTCTATAATTTTCTTCTTCTTCTTTGCTATTAGGCTAGTTTTACAACAGCTAGTAGTTTCTTTTTTATTTTATTGAAAAACAAGCTAAAACATCTTGGCATGGTTTGGTTACAAAAATTATGAAGTGCTAGAGTATGCAAAAGAAAATTTAAACAAGGTTTATCAAGATTTAGTAATCAATAGAAATATTGATGAAACATCTGAATGGTCATCTATAAGCCTGGTCACTCTTCTACACTTACTGAAAAGGTCAGAGAAGCATCAAGGTGAAGAACGAGACTACACTAGCTGATTTACAGAGTGAATCATCTGAAAAGTCAGAGCTCAAACTCAGAAATTTCAAACACCTCAACCTCGTCTGTAAATCCAAAAAAATGAACTTTTGCAAACTCCTTAGAAACATATTTTTGATAGAACAATCAAGAAGAAAGGAAAAAGAAAACAAAAACTACTTGATTCAAAAAGTAAAATTTCATAAGAGTTTGATAAAAAACAGGTTGTTCAAAATTATACAACATGTTTTCATTGAAGGAATGTATATGCACAAAAAATATTTAAAGTAATTCAAGATAATGTATGTGAATGATCAATGCTCAACCTTAATCACTGAAGGCAACTATAAAAATACCTCCAAATATTTTGCAAAGACCATTCTTAGTGAAACACTGGGAACAACCTTTGTAAAAGATACACAATATGATGCGAACCATGGATCCAAAATATCTTGGGTGCCTATTTCTAGTCATCTTAATTAACGACAAGCATGTGCCACATATTTGGTTTTGTGACTCAGGAAGCTCCAAATATATGACTAGGAATAGGAGACTACTTAACAACTATACAAAGTAGTTAGGTAGAAGTGTAAACTCTGGCAATTGGATATTGCAGCATCACAAATGGAGAAATCACAATTGAGAAGGTTGCTTATGTTAAAGGTTTAAAATATATTCTTCTCAGTTTAGGGAGGTTATGTGATAAAGGTTACATATTGTTTCTTTTATCCAACTCATGTCAATTGAAGGGTTTAAATGACGGCAAGATATAATTGACAGGCAAGTGGTACAAAAAAATTGTTTACTATGTGGATTTCAAAACAAAACTGTCAAACCAAACATTGTGTCTGATGGCTACAACATTAGCCAATGTGAACTGGCTTTGACATAAAAGATTGTCCCACCAAATTTTAAAACTCTTGCCCAATTAACAAAGTATAAACTTTTAAGACGTCTACTAGAATTTAAACTTAAGAAAAATCAATTGTATGGGTCCTGTGAAATGGGTGAATTCAAGTAAGCATCTCACAAACTTATACAACAACAATTTTCCCAACAATCACATGAACTCTTACACATGGTTCTTTGTAGACTAATTACTACCCCAAGTATGTCTGGGAAATGGTACATGTTGGTGATTGTTGATGATTACTCTATGTATACATGGGTAGATTTTTGAAACTTAAAAATGAAACAATATTGATCTTGCGATCAACTTCATCAAAAAGATACAAAACTTAATAAAATTAAATGTGATCAAGATCAGAAGTGACAATGGAACAAGTTCAAAAATGTCAAGCTTAACTCCTACCTAACGGAGCATGGTATTACACATAATTTCTCTACACCTAGAACTCCCCAACAAAAAAGAGTTGTAGAAAGGATAAATCAAACTCTTGTTGAAGCTGCAAGGACCTTACTGGTTTTCGCATGAACATACTTTTATGTAGGAGCTGTATCCAGTGCATGTTTTGCCCAAAATAGATCTATTGTCAATAAAAGGTTTCAAAAGATACCCTTTGAGATCATAAACAAGCATAAGCCATCTGTCAAATATATGCATATTTTTTTTGCTCAAGATGCTATATTCTAAATGACCATGAAGATCTTTAAAAATTTAATGGAAAATCAGATGAAGGTATTTTCCTTTGCTATTCATTAAGTTTTAAAGCATATAGAATACATGTTCTTAGAACAAGAGTAATTAGATGATAGGGGAAAGTGCATGTGCCATACACATTAGGAGAGAGAAAGGCAACATTACTACAATGCCCCTCATCCCAATTCCCCCCCCCCCCCACCCCCTATTTAACCTCACCAATCTAATTTCAAGATAAAAACCGACAAATAGCCTTTTATTTTTATATATTTATGCGCCAAAGTTTTGAACCAATTTTCTTGACTTGTGTAAAGGTACCCCTCTCTCATAAATTCAAATAAGAGGTCCATTATTAAATAAATATATCTCTCTCACATGATCGATATATTAAAAAAAGAAAGAAGATACGTTTAGACTCGTTCTTGTTAGTGTCCTATCATTGTAGATCCCGATGTGGCGATATTTAGTCAAGAATATGACAATCAACCATAATGGGCCAACATCAATAAATATAACAAAGATATTCATAAGTAAAAGAATAATAAATAAACATTAGATATAGACATTACATTTGAGTTTTCTTGAACAATGAAACGGCAATGATGGAATATAATACCCGTTTTTACTTTGTTACCTGTTGGTTATATGTTCGCTTGTATGTTTGTTGTATAATGAAAAAAATAGGGTTTTACGTTGTTAAGCTGAGTTATGAAATAAAACCGATAATAACTGATGTTTCATATGCTCAATTTTATAGCTAATCGGTTTTGGTTATGAATAGTTTAGTTTTTTTTTACCATAACTAGTAAAGAGTTAATAGCCCTCACGCTTCACAACGGGTTCAAACTAGAAACATTAATGGCATCTTGGTACTGAATCAAGTTGTTTGTAATCAAAATTATACATAACATCTTGAAACATGATTGAAACAAGGTAAAATAAATACCATTTAAAAACCAATAGTACACCTTCCAAACATCCATAACAAATATCTACAACAACCGATCAAACATATATGTGAAAGCGATTATTAACAATCTTTCTAAAATTGCAAGATCAAGATTCAGAATCAATAATTACCTTGATCAATCGTCCATAAGGTTTGACCAATTTTGTCATATCCGTCCAAATAAGGTTTTTTTTTCTCACTTGAACCACTAAGGTTTGTAAATTGTTGCCAAATTCATCCAAATCTCTAACACCATAAAAACTCAAGATTAAATGAGGGGTAGTCCTGCCATTTTGTATTGATTTTATTTTTTTTATTTTTTCTTTTATGTTTATTTAATTTCCCCTTTTAACCACAAAAGAATCTCAGTAACTCAACTGAGGAACTTTAGGATGTTGATGACTTGACCATGGCAGATGCATATGAAGTTGTGGAGTTGACTGTTGCAAGCCATGGTGCATATGAAGATGTGGAATAGCCATGGTGATGTATTGTTAACGAGAGTTTTGCCTCTGAGAATTATATATCTAATGCAAAACACAAGGGCAACAAGGGTGGGGCCCACAATCTGATTATGATTCTATTTCTCCAAAACAACATGAATAGGTTAACAATGCCAATACATTATCAAAGGGCTCTATATTGATTATGATTATATATTGTAGTTCATATTATGTTTAAAAGATAAATTTAAATAAACATAAAAGAATAAAAAATAAATTAAAATTTAAAATCCATGTACAATGACAAGACTATCCCTTATTTAACCATGAATTTTTATGATGTTAGAGATTTGGATAGATTTAGCAACAATTTACAAACCTCAGTAATTCAGGTGCAAAAAAAAACTTTTTTGAATGGATCTAGCAAAATTAGTCAATCCTTGTGACGATTTTGGCAGTTTACTCTTACTATATTTGATACTAAATGACCATCAAAATTGCCTAAAATTGGTTCATAAAAAAAATCACTCCTAAAAATATAAATAGATTTTCCCTTTTTAAATCGTGATGAAATTGCCTAAATGGCTTTATCTCTACCTGTATGTGTGAATGGCATATAGAAGTTGTCATGATGTTAAAAACAAGAATATTAAACTAACAATGTTGATAAATGATGCTTGTTCATTGATTTTTCCATATCAAAGCCACGCAACATCAAAAGATGTTCAGCTTAAAGGATTGTTTTTAATGTTTTTGATTAATCAATATGGTTTGACTCCGTCGGGTTTCTCATGACCAGATTATGTAGTTTTTTTATGAGTTATGCATCATCAAGTTGTTTGAATGGGTTTTGGTTATTTAACCAGACATTTTAAATTCTATTGTTTTACATAACATTTCTTAGTCGAGCACATATTTAGATTATAATTTATGATTATAGAAGTCAAAACAGAAATTTTTATATTTACATTACTTCTCTGTTTACATGTTTCAAACATAGTAAGTAGGCTGAATCAGTTGAAACATATAGATTTGTTCTTCATACATGGACATGTTGACATATAGATTTGGTCTGCATTGAGGCCGTTGCCGATGATCTAAAAGCAAGACTCTCCAGCTAATAATGGTACGTATGATTAATTATCATTTGTTGGTCAATTAATTATTAAAATCGGTAATGTCTTTCAAGTCTTGGACCCGACTTCTTCGATGAAACACCCAGTGAACCCATATATATGCTAATTGTGTGTGATTATCATGTAGCCTTCGGTTAATACCACCGACTCTAGGAATGATCAGAATCATCCTTTGGAATTCTAGATTTTATGGATCCAACAATGGCTTATTTTCCCAAATATGCTTCTTCTACTGCATACTACTATGGAGGTACTTGATACAGATTCATATGTAGATTTACAAGTTTTATACTTCACATTGTTACATGCTTAACGTAGTTTATTTATATTAAAATTTCCGTTACCTTTTATTAGGTTATGATGGGGCTACAAATGATTGGATTGACTACTCATAATACGGAGATCCTGAAGGAGTTCGGAGTTGATACGTCTCATTTAAGATTTATTTTGATATACTGAGTTTTGTAAATTGTTGATAGCCTCCAGTTTTTAAAGAATTTGATGGTAACATATGCAACAGGGGTTTATGGTGTTATGTATTGTTATGGCCTTGCACTTTATGATCCTTATACACCTACGCCACAATTGGTCACGACGGTCATCTTTTTTACGCCCAGCAATACCAATATCTCGGTGAGTCCCTATTTTTAACAACCAATGAATAAAATATTTATCCAAACGCACTATTCACTATTTGCAACATGCTCCGCTACAACTCCACCATGTAGTAAATTTTGTCGCCTCACATCGCCCAGATTTTATGGAATGAAAATGTTAAGAACCTGGAATGGGTAATTTAATTAGATCTTAATCGGACACCCGCCGCAACGCGCGGACATTCCCACGTGTGTGTGTGTATATATATATAGTGTAAGGTTCATTGGGGAACCGTGGGGAACCCACTCAAACAAACTCCGATTTGACTCATTAGCGGTGTTGGAACTGCCATAAAACACCCGGTTTAGAAAAAAAAACATGAAAAGCAGTTGAAACGCCATAAAAACACTCATTTCAGGAAACGCCATAAAATATTAGTTGAAAACGCTATAAAAACACCCACTTTAAAAAATGTTATAAAAACACGTTGAAAACACCATAAAAAGCAAAGTTCAAAACGCCATAAAAACGTAGTTCTATTTTTTTAAATATATCAATAGTATACGCGTTCGAAAGATAAAAATGCTGAATTATATGGTGTATTTTTTTTACAAAAAATAATCACGCATAAAAAAGTTATTAGTGTTTAAATATGATAGGGGAAATGACATGTGATTAGCATATGAGCTCTTGTTTGTATCTTCCCATTTTACCCCTCCGGGTAATTCTAAGGTTCTCATTTTTTACAAAGATGTCACCGCATCAATCTCAACCATAAATCGCAAATATCTTGTGGCTGAAAATCATTCTCGTGGTTTCCACACTTCAAATCGTTTTCTCCTGACACTATATATATATAAAATTTTTCACACATATATCGACTTTAAAAATAGATTTTTACCGAAGACTTAAACACTCTCAAATAGGCAAGTGTACGTATAGGAATGTAATATAGTAGCTGATGTTGTAAAGCACATACTTTTATCCTATATATTTTGTATAGTTTAGTATTTAATTAGAGTTGTTTTTATTAGTTTTATTGTATACTTTATTATTTTATATTGTTACAGGTCCCGGTGCGAAAAAGGAATCGAAATGAGCTTAATGGATAAATAAACGAAGGGCAGCGAGTTAGTAAGATCAAGGGACCAAAATGCAAAAAGCTGAAAGTCATTTTAAATAGTTCATATAACTCAAGGGAATAAATTGCAAAACTAGTGAAACTTGGGTTAACGTGGAGAGAGAATCAAATACAAAGTTTAATTTAGGTAGAAATTATAAAAAACAATAATAAAATGACATGTGACGCATTAGAAAAAAACGCCATTTTCATCAAACATAAATTAATCTTATCAAATTCCAGATCTAAAAACCAGTTATATATTTCTCTTTTACAATTCATCTCACACCAACGTCACCACCACCATCACTCCATCGTCCACCTCCGCCTCCACAACCCTCCGTATCGTTCTCTCCACTCTATATGTCGCCGTTAATGGGAGCATCATCATCATCATCATTGCTTCTTCACGCTTCCAGCATCGTCATGATGATCTCATTGAAACGACAGAAGATTTGTCACCGCCATTGTTGGTTCAACTGGTAACGTATGAGATTGAAACTCCAGAGGTAATTTATGAGATTGAAGATCAGAAAACTGAGGGTAGTTTGGTGGTGTATGAGGTTGAACCGGCGGTTGTTGATATTGAAACGGTTCAGGTGAATGATTCTGATGTTATTGTTACAGATGAAGCTGAAAATATGTTTGTCATATTGAAGCGGTTGATAAACTCTATTCCGGCGGAAAAGCTTGAATCAGATTACAATTTTCCGTTGAGATAGATGCTAAAAAAACATTCTTACTTTTGAATCAATATTGCGTTTTATATCTTATGTCAATAATAATCTAAAGGTATGGATTTAATAGTCTGCAGGCTACCATTGGTTATTCTATTGGACTTTAACAAATAATATTCGTATTTTTCTGTCAGCAGTGTTTGTTTTCATATCCATTAATAACTGACCTAACACCAATTGGTCTGGTCTCTAGCATCTTTGCATGTTATGTAGAATTTTGTGATTGCTTTCTTTTGCGTTATAATTTCGATAAAGAATTTTTAAGTGGGTTGTAATTCTCTCTCTTTAAAATGATGGTGCCCTTTCTATCATATATGATTTGGTGAAAAAAAATTGATACCTTAACACCTCTGTGCATTAAATTTATTTCTTAAAACAAATAAAATTCCTAAAACGCAATAAGTTAGAGTATTGAAAACGTCCCCAAATAAATGATTATTTTTATAATTGCGTTTTGTAACATATCTACTTCAATGTGTTTTTGAATTGTGTTTTATCAAACTCACTAATGCATTGCGTTTTAGAAAAAAAAAAACATATTTTTTTTTCGCCGAATGCATTTTAGAAAAAAAAAAAAAACACATTTTTTTGTGTTTTTTGTCAATTATGTTTTAGAAACAAGACAATTCTTTACGTTTTTAGTCCATTGCGTTTTAGGAAAAGAATTTCACTGTGTTTTTAGTCTATTACGTTTTAGAAACAACATATTTCTTTGAGACATTTGTCCAATTTGTTTTAGAAACAGCATATTTTTGCGTTTTTAGTCCATTACGTTTTAGAAACAACATATTTCTTTGTGTTTTTTATCCAATGCGTTTTAGAAACGACATATTTTTGCGTTTATAGTCCATTGTGTTTTAGAAAAAAAAAAAAATTTTTTGTGGTTTTAGTCCATTACGTTTTAGAAACAACAGATTTCTTTGTATTTTTAGGCCATTGCGTTTTAGAAAAAAAGAAATTTCTTTGTGTTTCTAGTACATTGCGTTTTAGAAAAAAAAAAAAAAGACATTTCATCGTGTTTTTAGGTGTTTTAGAAACAACACATTTCTTGTGTGTTTTTCCCGTTGCGTTTTAGAAAAAAAAAAAAAGACATTTTTGTGTTTTTTATCCATTGTGTTTTAGAATAAAAAATCGTTTTTTTTGTTTTTGTCCATTGCGTTTTAAGTATCTGGGTTATCAAAAACTTTTTTTTAAAAGTATAGCAATAGTGTGCTCGTTTTAAAGATGAAAAAAATGTTCGTGTTTTTAGGGTGTATTTTTTATAAAATAAATAATATTGTACGAAATAGCTATTAATACTTTAAAAAAGAGAAATATTAGAGGAGAGAATATTGATTTAGATCGACTATAATATCCTTAAATAATCTACGCACCTTCAACTTTTATTAAATTTAACTTATTTAATCTAAGATCTTAATTATTTAATAGATGATAAAAATTATTTTTTAACCTTTCTGTACTAACACATCTTTCTATTATATTATGAATCTTGATGTGCATGTTCATTAATTGTGCTATACAACAAAAGAAGAAAAAAGAATTCAGATTGTGAATTGTGATGTGTTATCCCACTGTTGACCACAAACCAAAACATTGACCAAGCCATTCATAATTCACAGCATATATTCTTATCTTTTGTTTTGGGGGTTTAACATGTTATGTAGTATTTTGGGCTTCTGGATCAACAATAGAACATGCTTAAATGGATCCTTAAGATGCCGCCAATATATATTTTTGCAAAGTGTGGTATAGAAGTGTTACACCCCAACCGATGGCAGAAACATCGGGATGAGACGAAAACTAGATTGCAAGAGACTTCATAACGCTAATTGTGTCAAGTGTTTAATAATTACCTTTTTTCATAGTTTAAATCAAATAATACAAAATTTAGATCCCGACACGTAACAAATATAACTTCATTTCATTGATAACGATTTAGTACAAGATATTGAAACGAAATACATGTTTGAAACAAATACAATACAATAAGTATTTAAAGTTTAAATGCGTTTCTAGGCAATCCTACTAGATTCCATGTGTCATCAAAATTCCTGCAACATGTATTAAAAGCATAGATCAATACAAAAGTATTGGCGAGCATACAAGTTTGAAATAAATTATAAGTATAAAAGTTTGTTTTAAATGTGACAAGTATATATTCAAGTCGAATCGCACGAATATGTAGACCACTTTCGCATAATAATAGCATCTAATCGAATTCCTTAACTAGCATGCATAGTATTCTAAGCATAACGATATCATGAGAATACAAGTCAAAACTAATAAGCATAAACAAACTCAAGCATAACAAGTAGCATATATAGACGAGTTTAAACTAACACATATAACTCACATAAGCGTAACTGATGGCACATTGGTATTGCGAACACATTTAATTTTGTTTAAAATAAATTTTGTAATTTATACATGTTGCACCCCAAAATGCATTAAAATGTAAAAGGGGGTCGAGTATGCTCACTTTTTGTGAAACATCCCTCGATATTCCGTGAAGTGTTGAAGAGTTTGATGTCGTGGCGCCGAGGTCAACATACATGAGTAAACGAAGATTTATATATATATTAGTGGTTGCCGAAGCGTTAATAAATAAATATACAATTTCACCTATTTTTACAAAAAGGATAACGTGAATACGATAGACTTCGCGGTGAGATAAACACTTTTTAAATGGCGGAGTTTTTACGAAAATCAGGCAGAGTTTCCTCTGTTTTCGGACGATCCCGACAAGGCAAAGTGTCGATTAAATTTCAAAACTCATCAAATAGAGTAATATCAATATATAACTTCGCTAAGTGTGTAAACAAGGTAATTTTGTTGAATACTAACAGATTTTTATATAAAACGACATTAAAACAAGTTTAAATTTCGCCACGACACGTCGATTTGAACTCGGTTCGAATTTAACGTTAACAAACTAGTTAATCCGTATTATTTAAATTTTACCGAGCCCCGCATCGGCTGAGTTGACTGCGCTGACCGGTGGTTGACCAGTTTGACTTTCGTTAACCGCTGGTCTAAACCCGAGCCATGACTTGAATAGAAAACCGACCCACGACACGAGTGGAGAACCAAGTCGTTGTATCGTATTGCTGACTTGCGCTGGCTGAGCTGACTCGGTTTGACTGAGTTGACTCGGTAAACTGAGTTGACTGGAACCCGAACTTAGCTAATCCGAAACCTAACCAGAAATAACCTGTAGAGATCCCGAACCGAGTCTGGGTTGACTCGTCTGACCGAGTTTGAACCAAATTAAGCTGAGTCGCACTGAGTTGACTCGGGGCTGAACCAGGTTAATCCCAACCGCGACCTGACCCGCTTGACTCGCGGTTGACAGGTGGACTGAACCAAGCTTGAATCTGAACATGAACACGAGAATTGATGTGAACCTGAACTATCCCGACCCGACCATGCCGCGAAACCCGAACCGATACAGATCGGACCTGACCCGAAGATGATCCAAGCTGAACCAAAACACCCGATCCGCCATCAGAACTAAACCAAAACCAAAACCCGAGCTAGTCCGACCCAAAAACCACCACCACAGTCGCGGCTCTGCTGCCGCCAGCGAACCGTCGCCAGAAAAACGGTCGACCGTCGTGCCTCTACTCCGACGTGAACCAATCACACCACCGCCTCCATTTCCGGCGTTTCAGGCCGTCGGTTTGATGGCTCCGACGTCTGACTGTCGTCTCGCCACCGTGGAACGGGGTGGCCGACCCCCTTTTCCTCTCGACCTCTCTCTACGCGTCTCTCACTCTCTTGACTCTCTCTCTCTTTTTGCGATATGGTGCGCCGCCCCAGAAGTGTGGTGGCCGGCTGTGTAATTTGGGGAAGATGAGTGGGGTTGAAGGGGTGTGTGAGTGAGAGGGATGGAGGTGAAGATTAGGGTGTGAGGGTGTGACCAGATATACGTCGCCGGTGACTGGAATCTGGTGACCGGTTTGCATCAGATGGAGAGAGAGCAGGGTCTTGTATATGGGGCTAGGGTTTCTGTATGTGTGTGTGGTGTGTATATAATTAGGGATGTAGGGGTTTAGTTAGGGTTTAAGTAGTGTGCTGGGCCAACGCCAGCTGTGTAATTTGTTTTGTTTATTATTATTATTATTATTATTATTATTATTATCATTATTATTATTTATAAAAGAATAAATAAATAAATAATAACAACGATAATAAAAATGGACAAATAAATAATTTAATAATACGATACGGGTTTCCTAAAATATTTTTTTTGCGGAAACGCGAGGCGTTACAAGGAGTGCCATGATGGTCCAAGTGATCCAAGTTTATTTTATGTATCCTAGCATTTAGTTTTTATGGCATCTGGTGATGATGGGAGATTAGGCGAGCAGACGGCGACCACTAGTTCGATCTTTGAACTGAGCGGGTTTTACCTCACCGCATTGTCGTGCCTTCGGGCGAGTGTTCACGGGTTTCCGTCATAGGTGAGGGTTTTCTCCGGTTCGGAAGGCACCTGTATCCCGATGCGGTGAATTTTAACAGTAGCTCATTTGGAGGATTCGTTAGACGTTCAGAAATATATATAATAGCGATATCCCATGGGATGGAGGTCAATACATATATATATATATATATATTTAAAAGAAGGTAGCCACTGTGCACAAGAGGAGGAGGACGATTAGAAGGAGAAGAAAATTATTGGTTCGAGTTCAAGAGTCGCGTCAGGGTTCGCAATTTGTTAGTTTCTAATTTTTATATCTATATATTATCCGAACCTATGAGCATGCTTTGCTACTTCATTCACCGTTCAGATATTTATTGTTCTTGGCTAGAGCTTTTCACTGCCTAGGGTAGATGAATACACATTATGTTTGACATTTGATTTCTCGATTTGGAAGTTTATTTTGTGGATGTTAATATTAAAGTAAAAGCATGGTTTTTATGACCTTTCATATATGTATATTTAATCTTTTTCATTGAATAATTATTATCTTTCATGTTTCTAGTTGAATGTCTTTCAAATAATAGTTGCATGTTAGGTCATTTATTTTGTGTTCTTGACTATTGGATGTTTTGCTAGACGTAGTGAACCATAGGGTTATAATTGTAATTTGAATAAGGTTAAGTATTCTACCAATCGCGATAGCTGTGAGGTGATAGGTTGTCGGTCTGTCTTTAGTGTTAGATTGTTAGGATTGGAGGCTTTGTGAGAGGATCTACCTAGTTTCCCTTTCACTACTTGCTTATAGAGTCTGATCAGGAATTCATAGTTACCTGTGACTATCGCACTGTAGATTGTCTATAGGGTACTTTATCATTATGGTAGGAAAGCCCGTAAGAGAATCCTCTAAAACCGGTAGTTTAACGGCTTTTAGGTTTTCATAGGTTTCTTCTCTAGAAGGATCGAGGGTCCTTTAGGTTATCCTTTAAGTCTAGTATACTAAGATCTTGGTTTCCACAATTAGTTCCATAACCGATAGAACATGGCATTCATGTGTAGGAGTCTGACCTAGGTAGTGTCTTTATCATCATCTAAACCAATCCAATATCCCAATTCGTGTCTTAGTACGGTTATTAGGTAGTTTTTAATTAATTGCAATTACGTTATTGGTAATTTCCCTTCAAACAAAAGAATAATGTTAGTCGAGTCAGTTAGATAAGTTAATTGAGTCTGGTATTCGTAGTCAACAGAGTCTCGAGGGTTCGATACTCAGACTTACTTTAGCTATATTGCATTGACCGGTACACTTGTCGGTTGTGTGATTTAGGTTTAGGTAGATTCTAGGTTTATAAATTTAAAAATTAGGGTGTCTAGTTTAGGTTAATTTTAGTTAATTTAATTAAACCACTTTGAGCACATCAAGTTTTTGGCGCTATTGCCAGGGACTTTTAGGTGATTGTGTTTATTAGCTTTTATTACACTTATCTGCGATATATGTGCTATGTGTGTTTTGTTTTCGTCTGTTTGTATATTGAGTTGTAGGTGTCTAGTGGTTCGTGTCTTTTATTTCTCTTGAGTCCTAGTTATTTGTGAGATTTGTGTAAGACCCTATTTTATCGTTAAATGTCCACAATTTGTGGGGTCCTCTACACAATATTTGTGTAGGACCCTTCGTAAACAGCCGCAACCATATCATTCACAGGGGTATTCCACATATCAGTATGATGACCCGTATCAGCAGCCACATCGAGCAGAAAGTAACCTATATTTTGAGGAGATGCTTCGACAGCAACCAGAGATGGCAGCTGAGTTAGCATAAATAAGGAAAACACTGAACGCACCAGTAGTACAAGTAGAGCCTTGGACCGTAATGGCCATCTCAGTCCCACATTCGGTTCAGCATGAGGAACAAGAAGAGAATAAGGGTAAGTTCATAAATGATTTTTCCTATAGTGATGAGGAGATAGATGTGCAGTTGGCTGAATAGAGGAGATTGAAGGGAGAAGAAGAAAAGGTAGAAGTTCAGCAAGAGGAGCCACCAAATATATGATGCCGAGGGAAATTACCTCGGTTACATGACTCCTGGGGGAGAATTATTCCTAACGTTTCCATAACCGGGGAAGGAGCCGCCATAGAAGGATTACGAGGATGAGTCGGTTTAGGATATCTATAAGACCCTATCTTATTATATTGAAATTTTATTAAAAATTTTAATTTAAAAGAATAAATGCGATTACACGTCACTTCAAATCTTCGAGTTTATTAAAACTTTATTTACGTTAAACATCTTGGCGTGTGCTTACTATTTTGTTTCGTAACATTGAAACCAAAATGCGGAAGCTTGATCTTTGATTGTGTTCGGTTCTTCATAAGATTGATCGTCCTTCGGAGTTACTTGCAATTCCCCTAAACTGAAATTTGCAAAATATTAGTATAATATCAAATAACCGAAAGCATAACGTAATAACTTGGTAAAATATTCAAATCAGAAAAACACCATATCTAAGGTGGCGTCGGCGACGCTTTCTTAAAACCTGCGTCGGGGCTTTACTATCGTAGTCAGTAACTTAAGACGTCAGAATAATATGGATGCGTCGGCGATGGCCAGTTGTACTGTCGGCGACGGCACCTGCTGCACCAGTTTTACTGCAGATTTATTTAATTACCAGTTCGACCCGTTTCAAGTCCCGAATATTAAAACATGACTCGGGGCTCTCGGTGACACATCAGTAAAACACTATTGACTGCTTTCATTCAACGGTTGTCTACCAAAGGCTACGGCTGGCCGCCATAGCTTAAGGTAATCTATCACAAGAATTTTACGTCTTGCCGTTTTTATTACGAAAACTTTCGTAACTTATTCAATTTTTATCCATTTCCTATGAAACCCTTTTCTAAATGTCCGTAAAATATTTTCTTACCTATTTAACCCGAAATCCTTGACCCGGATTCTTATTTCTTATGAATTACGTATTCATTCTCGGTTTATGCTCATATTTTCCAATTCTACCCTTTAATCGCATTTAAACCAAACTAAGTTTTTCCGCATCCATTTGGTATGCATTAAAACTCTATTTTTACTCGTATGGTTGCCTTAGGGAAATACATTGCTTTATTCAACCAAACCTCTATTTATTTTATCATTTTGACCCGTTTGATTGTCTTAGCGAAAACCATCACTTATTTCGATCAAATCTTATCTATTTTATGATTTACACGCGAAGATATTCATTTATACTCCACCACAACTATGTTTGTGGTGGATTTGTTATTGTAATTCATTTTATCCAAATTTACCATTCGGTTTGACATTTTACAAAAAAAGACCCTTTAAAAGGCATTAAACCAAAAAAGATTATTATTTTTTGCTTTTACACTACCGAAAGAGTCTACTGAATTATAAAACTCATTTTAAGCTACCCTTAGGTTCGTTTACTTGTTTTTTACCACACGAGGGCATTTTGGTCAACTTAGGTCAAACTATCATTTATCATTCGCAAGACAGTTAGGTTAGTCATCATTTAACACGACTTGTCAAGCGTCAAACTATCATTTATCATTCGCAAGACAGTTAGGTTAGTCATCATTTAACACGACTATTCCACCTTACGGATTTTGCATCAAATTTATCATTCGATCTTATTACAGGTCAGTTTGACTTTTAAAAGTCAACTGCCCATTTACACATACAAATTCACGAATAAGTTTAACAACTCATTTAAGTATTTCATTAATTTCCTGTCACACCCCAACCGATGGCGGAAACATCAGAGTGAGACGAAATAGATTGTTCAATGCATCATAACACTATTTGCGACAATATTAAAATCAAAACTCGTTCATTTCATATATCAAATTGTCAATTACAACAGAAATCAAAATACAACAACGTCAACAAAATTATAACATGAAAGCCTAACATTCTAGGTACGTTTCTATGTCGTCCCTACTAGATTTGTCATAAGCATCATCATCAACCTATAACATGTTAAAAGTATAGTTCAATACAAAAGTATTGGCGAATACACAAGTTTAAATACATAGCATAAGTATAAAAGAGTTTACTCAAATCCACATGGAAATTGTATACAAGGTAAGCTAGCATGCAATACTAATTTTCAAACCCAAGTGTCCATACGTATTAAGTGTCACTCGTCACACGAAGTAACGAGACTAAAGTATGAATAAGAATAAGTATCAGCTTAAGCTTAACATTACCCTGACGGGCGTGTGCTACTCCTATAGCGCTATATATGTTAAGTTGGGGCTAGCTAAGTTAATGACAAGAAGCATGTATGAATTTAGCATCTATCAAAGCATAACAATAAGCATGTTTGAAAGATTGAGTGCATAAAGCATGTAGTGTGTGTATTTGTGTGTTTTTGTATGTTAACATGTTACAACCCAAATTGTGTAAAAGGTAAATGGGTCAAGTGTACTCACGGTTTTGCAAGATTCCACTTGAGTATTCCGTGAAGGGTCTGGAGAGTTGGAGGAACATCGAGTTATCTTGAAAGTCTTGAACTTTCTTGATTGACAGAGAGTTTTAGAGAGAGAGAGAGAGAGAGAGATAAGTGTTTGAGGTGTGAAATTAGTGTGGGAGGAGTTGGGTAGTTATAGTTGAGGTTTGGGGGTTGAGTTAGGTGAGTATTAAATGCAAGAAACACAATCCAACAAACACACTTTTGCCCAACCCATGACCTAGAAACAAGAATCTGCGGATTATGCCATTTTTAATCCTTGAACTCAGTTTATCTTTCATTTCAGGCTATAACTTGTCATTTTTGCATGTATTTAAGTGTCTAACGTATATGTAAGCATATTTTGAGTATCAAGTATGAATGTATGAGTATTTGCACCTATAACAAGTATCGGTTTGTATGTAAACACGTATTAAACGATTGAATGCATGTAAGACAAGTATATATCAAGTGTGAATTTTTATTAGGATCAAAGTCTCTGATTACAAGATTGGGGAAAAGAAATACGAATGCGATACGAACAAGTTTCTATAAATAGGAAATACGATCACACTTTCTAATTAAGAAAAGTAGGAAAAAGCGAGGCGTAACAATTTACACATACAAACTCACGAATAAGTTTAACAACTCATTTAAGTGTTTCGTTAATTACCCGGTAAGCGCTAGTCTTAGGCCACCATTATAGCTACGTTTCCCAAACCAAGTTCATGTCGTTTCTTTCACTTAACAAATTCGAGCGACTGTTGACATCAAGTTAACTTAGCTTTTGATTAACAATGCTAATTTATCCATTAACTAGGCTTTCATCTTTATGTAGTAATCCATTTCATCATATTATTAGACATTCATCCGAATACCTAATATAATCAAATTTTACGCACTAACTAGTAAACAACATGATCTCAAACACTTACTAAAATTGACATAACATTAATTTCATTATATCATACAAAACCCAATTCAAGTCATGTATGATTACTTACTCGAATCTCCAATTTGTTCGAGTATCTTACACATACATACAAGTATGATGATCATAAACACTCCTACATTATCAATTTCATCATATAATCAAAAACCCACTTTAGGTCATATATGAACACTTATTCAAATCACTAAATTGTTCAAGTATCTCACATTTACTTATGAGTATGATGATTATACACATAATTTCATCATCATTTCCTCCATACTAACAAAGTATTGAACTTAAGGTAATCACCTTCAAGTTCATTCATATAATTATCTTTATTAAAACATAATTTACAACATACTTCATGATCTCCAAGCCTAGATGATCACGATTGTATGTTTAATGCATAAGATTTAGCCACAATTTGCCCTTCAATTTTGATGATTCTTGATCAGCAAGGGTTTGCCCTTATTGCTCCTCTGAAGATCGACATATGCACACACTAAGTGTAAATTTTATGTTTTAATAAAAGAAGTTTCCCTTTGTGGCAGCTTTGGTCCCTCAAATTGTAAGGTTAACTTTTACCGCTAACGGTTCTTTACCCGCTCTTTAATATTAATCGTGGTTTGATTACCAAATCGGTTTTTGGGTTGTTACAAATCTACCCCCTTAAAGAGGATTCGTCCCCGAAACCTTTCTTATTTGGTTCCTTGGGTTCCACCAAATGGACTTGGTTTCGTTTTCACCCGAGCGTTGATCATATTTTAATTATTCTAAAAATCTAACCTGGGAGGCATGGCAGTGCCTTTTAGGCTCCAAGGTGCATGTGCCCTTCAAGCATAAGACCTCATGTGTCGTTACTTTCATCTTGTATCCGTTTTTCTTTACTCGATCGAGTCGCTATTTGCCCACTCGGTAATATGTATCTGTCAACATACTTATTCCATGCAATTCTTATACTGATAAGCGCATTTAACAAATTTTAAATTTAATTTTGATCTTGACCGATCTTGTCGGTTAGACTTATTAGTCACCGGTTACGTTATACTTCATATTTTAGGTACACTCATATTGCCTTCGCAAGGCTTTTACTAACTTTCGAGACCCTAGTCTCATAGCTCGTGTTACAAGGTAATCGTATACCATGTTATATATATATATATATATATATATATATATATTGACCGTGATTGCATCACGTCATGTTCAATTTTATATCTATCTTTTTTTTTCGTTTTAGAAAATTTCTTTTACTTAGCCTCTTAAGGTGAGGTATTTTAATGCATCATTACACTATTCGTACACGAAGGTCGTGGTGATCCTTTAGATCATCCTTTTACCCGTGTCGTTCTTTAAATATATTTGGTGTGAATGCACCTCTTTTGTACTTGAAAAGAAAATTATTTACGTTGTCCTTCCTTTATCCACCAAATCATGGCTCCCTTTTACCATGAAGGCTAATTTATTTTACTTCAATTATGGTCCTCAGACCATGTTTGATCCGATTTGTTAACATTTTCATTTTCTATGACTCCACGAGTCATTTATGAATCACATTCACTTGTCAGATCTATTACTCGTTTCATCTCTATTGAGTGATGATCATTCGCGTCTAAACATGGCACAATGTCAACTGGCTTTGACCACTTGTCACCACCGAGTCACAACTACCATCTTTAGTGGCAACCACAATATTTTGTGTATGTTGCTCCAAACATTTATTCAGATCAGACACTGTCTGTTGGTAGCTGTGCGCGCCTGCGCGATCATAGTCCATGACTAAATCATTTTTCGTTCAGACAATCCTTCCGACTCTACGACTTCATATGTCATTTATGCGTCGGTTTGTCTCACGTTTACCGTTATCTGGTTTAAGCCTATATTTTCTTTACAACCCGTTACCTGGGTTCTTTATCTTAATGTTTTAATGTTCCTGTTATTCGTTTTGAGTCTACATTCATATTTAATCTCGTCCCATTACCTGGGCTCATTATTCTTTTTGCTTTAACGCTCCCGTTACCCGGTTTCCGTTTACATTTAAATTCATCACTACACTCCATTTGGTTCATTTGGTTTGTTCGTGTGAAATCCATCACTTATGAGCGATCAAATCTAATTCTTTATTCGTTAAACTTTATTCGTTATCCGACCCGTTTGACTTGTTCTTGTGAAATCCATCACCTATGAACAATCAAACTTTATTCTTTATTTGTCTCATTTGAATTGTTTGTGTGAAATCCATCACTTTTGAACAATCAAACTTTATTCTTTATTTGACCCGTTTGACTTGTTCGTGTGAAATCACAATCAAACTTTATTCTTTATTTGACCCGTTTGATTTGTTCGTGTGAAATCCATCACTTTTGAACAATTAAACTTTATTCTTTATCTGACCCGTTTGACTTGTTCGTGTGAAATCCATCACTTTTGAACAGTCAACTTTATTCTTTCTTGGACCATCCTTGATGGCCTCACAGACCATGAATGATGATTATCATCATCATTTCTTTCTTTTCCCTTTTTATCTTTTCTATGATCATAGTAAACGACTTTGATCATTTTCCGTGTGGGCACTACCTCCGTTTCTATAAACCTCGCGGGTCATTTATAATTTGGTTTTACTTGCCCTTTTGTCAACCATGGTTCTTTCGTCCATAATGACTTATTCCACAAATTTCTTGGGTTATTTATTTCTATGTGCACCGTATATCGTTTTTATGGTTCCCACGAAAACCATTTATACGAGTACGCCTGTAAGATTTCTTGACCCCAAGAATCTTTTAACTCTTCTGATTCACCTCATTTTTACCACATTGGATGTATATGTGTTTATTATAACAATTTCATGGTATCATGTGTTTATCACTTACTTGGCCAGAGTAAGCGATCAGCACATGGTACACATGACCTTATTATAACTAACACATTATTTCCCATGTAAGTAATTCCTTGGTTCATGTCCATAATTCTGATTTTATTTGGTAAAACTTTGTTTAATTGTTATTTAACAGTTATTAGTTTTTACCTTTCTCATCTCAAAACATATAGAATGTTTTACCTTTTATAAGACTTTTATGTAACCACATTTATTCATGTGATCTTTACTTTTCCTCAACAGAATCTTATTGAAAATTTCTACTTGGATGGTCACCCCATCCAAGATTTTAGATCTGAACTCCTTTGTATACTTTTTATTATTCTCGATTGTGAATGATGCGTATTACCCGCCCAATTTCTCTTGGGAACATCATCATGGATGAGTATCTCGTCCGGTTTCCCCATGCTTTAATCATGTATATAACCGTCATTCATTATGTATCTGTTGCATGTTACTAGTTATACAATAATTTAAAGTGTGCACATAGGTGATATTTCCCTCATGGGCCTTCATTGTCGTTTGACCTTTATTCGGTGTCCTCACTTGGTTTTGTTCCCTGATGAGCATGCTCTGCTTGTCATACTCTGGACTAATTCATCGTCATATCAGTAAATCATTAAACTCTCGCCATCCTTAGATGTGAGCATCCTTCAATTAGACGTTCACAAAAGATTAGTAACATTAACATTAATAAGCACCCGTACTATAATACAAGGCTTTCTACCATAATTGTTAACATACATAATTTGTTAACTATACCGGTCTTTTACCAATTTAATTGGGGTAACGTGCCTTTACACGATAACCCTATGTGTTGTTTACAACACTTTAACATGCTAGACCATTTATAATCATAATAACTTACCGGATCAAGTGACCAAGCCTCGACCCAAACACATTTGATCACTAACCTTGAGCTCTGATTACCAACTTGTAAGACCCTATCTTATTATATTGAAATTTTATTAAAAAGTTTCAATCTAAAAGAATAAATGCGATTACACGTCACTTCAAATCTTCGAGTTTATTAAAACTTTATTTGCGTTAAACATTTTGACGTGTCTTACTATTTTGTTTCGTAATATTGAAACCCAAATGCGGAAGCTTGATCTTTGATTGTGTTCGGTTCTTCATAGAGCATGATCGTCCTTTAGAGTTACTTACGAGTTCCCTAAACTGAAATTAATATTAGTATTATAGCAAATAACCAAAAGCATAACGTAATAACTTGGTAAAATATTCAAATCAGAAAAACACCGTTTCTGAGGTGGCGTCGACGACGGTAGAAAGCCTCGTCGGTGACACCTTCTTAAAACCTGCGTCGAGGCTTTACTACAGTAGGCAGTAACTTAAGACGTCGGAACAATATGGATGCGTCGGCGATGATCAGTTGTACCGTCAGCGACGGTACCTGATGCAACAGTTTTGCTGCAGATTTATTTAATTACCCGTTCAACCTAATTCAAGTCCCGAATATTAAAACACGACTCGGGGCTCTCGGTGACACATCAGTAAAACACTATTGACTGCTTTCATTCAACGGTTATCTACCGTAGGCTACAGCTGACCGCCATAGCTTAAGGTAATCTATCACAAGAATTCTTGCCTCTTTTATTACGAAAACTTTCGTAACTTATTCAATTTTTATCCGTTTCCTATGAAACTCTTTTCTAAATGTCCGTAAAATGTTTTCTTACCTATTTAACCTGAAATCCTTGACCCGGATTCTTATTTCTTATGAATTACGTATTCATTCTCGGTTTATGCTCATATTTTCCGGTTCTACCCTTTAACCGCATTTAAACCAAACTAAGTTTTTACGCATCCATTTCGGTATGCATTAAAACTCTATTTTTACTCATATGGTTTCCTTAGCAAAATACATTGCTTTATTCAACCAAACCTCTATTTATTTTATCATTTTGACCCGTTTGGTTGTCTTAGCGAAAACCATCGCTTATTTCGATCAAATCTTATCTATTTTATCATTTACAAGCAAAGATATTCATTTATACTCCACCACAACTATTTTTGTGGTGGATTTGTTATTGTAGATTCATTTTATCCAAATTTACCCTTCGGTTCGACATTTTACAAAAAAAGACCCTTTAAAAAGCATTAAACCAAAAAGGCTTTTTTTTTTTGCTTTTACACTACCGAATGAGTCTACTGAATTATAAAACTCATTTTTAAGCTACCCTTAGGTTCGTTTACTTGTTTTTTTACCACACGAGGGAATTTTGGTCAACTTAGGTCCTTTTTTACGACGAAGGACTTTCATTATCATGTTTTGACCGGATATGAACGTTTAACCATAATCTATTTTAGAACATTATGTTCCTAAGAACATAATGTCTACAATTT
Organism: Scalesia atractyloides; assembly: GCA_947069175.1. NCBI lineage: Eukaryota > Viridiplantae > Streptophyta > Magnoliopsida > Asterales > Asteraceae > Scalesia > Scalesia atractyloides. Next base: position 59,556,301 of record CAMTDV010000001.1, on the reverse strand, counting down.
AGATCATTAGATTTATCTTACCTTAGGTAATCAAATATTTGTTCATGATTTGTTTAACTCTCAACGAACCATAAGTCCTCTTTGAGAGTTTGACACATTACACGTACCAGGCTCGACTCATAGCATTGATCCGTTCTCATATCATGCTCTATTAGTTGCTATGTAATAGCAATGCTAATCATACTCTATTCTTTCTATGAGCACAAAAACTCAACAAAACGATCATTAGTCATCATCGTCAAATGGTGATAATATCACTATTTGACCCGTTTGGCCTAAATGACTATTTATTGTTATGAGATGGCGTTTATTTGCCATCTCACCCATTTAATCCATTTAGTTTTACACTGTGTGATAATATGGTTTAAAAATCATTTCTTAATTCGCTTGACCCATTATGACTTACGCCATATGGTGTCTCTTTCAAAACTCTTTATTTATTCATCAACTCGTGCCCGAATTACTATTTTACCCCTTATTATCCATTATGGCTTACACCATAAGGTAATGTTTCAAAACTCCTTATTTATTCGTCATCACATGACTAATTTACCGTTTTACCCTTTTTACCATGAATCATGGTTTTATACCATATTCACTTGTTCCAACACGTATTTATCCGTGTTGGAACTTTATATTTTTAAATCTCATCCCGAATGCCCAAAACGCTTGTTCAACGACGTAAGTAAATCTACTATTTTAAAGGTGTAAGCTTTACTTACCTTGAAATCCAATTATGCTCTTTCCGCGTACTTGAGCCGTTTGACCCGCTTCTCCCAAGCCTCCACCTAGCTTATCAAGCGTCAAACTATCATTTATCATTCGCAAGACGGTTAGGTCAGTCATCATTTAACACGACTATTACACCTTACGAATTTTGCATCAAATTTATCATTCGATCTTATTACAGGTCGGTTTGACTTTTAAAAGTCAACTGCCCATTTACACATACAAAATCACGAATAAGTTTAACAACTCATTTAAGTATTTCGTAAATTACCTGGTAAGCGCTATTCTTAGGCCACCATTATAGCTATGTTTCCCAAACCAAGTTCATGTCGTTTCTTTCACTTAAACAAATTCGAGCGATTGTTGACATCAAGTTAACTTAGCTTTTGATTAACAATGCTAATTTATCCATTAACAGGCTTTCATCTTTATGTAGCAATCCATTTCATCATATTATTAGACATTCATCCGAATACCTAATATAATCAAATTTTACACACTAACTTGTAAACAACATGATCTCAAATACCTATTAACATTACATAGGTTTCATTATATCATACAAAACCCAATTCAAGTCATGTATGATTACTTACTCGAATCTGTAATTTGTTCGAGTATCTTACACATACATACAAGTATGATGATCATAAACACTCCTCATTATCAATTTCATCGTATAATCAAAAACCCACTTAAGGTCATACATGAACATTTATTCAAATCACTAAATTGTTCAAGTATCTCACATTTACTTGTGAGTATGATGATTATACACATAATTTCATTATCAATTCCTCCATACTAACAAAGTATTGAACTTAAGGTAATCACTTTCAAGTTCATTCACATAATTATCACTATTAAAACATAATTTACAACATACCTCATGATCTCCAAGCCTAGATGATCACGATTGTATGTTCATGCATAAGATATAGCCACAATTCCCCTTCAATTTTTGAGGATTCTTAATCAGCAAGGGTTTGCCCTTATTGCTCCTCTGAAGATCACCATATGTGTGCATTATGTGTAAATTTTATGTTTTAATAAAACAAGTTTTCCTTTGTGGCAGCTTTGGTCCCTCAAGTTGTAAGGTTAACTTTTACTGCTAACAGTTCTTTACCCGCTCTTTAATATTAATCGTGGTTTGATTACCAAACCGGTTTTTGGGGTGTTACAATTTCATTCCAGAAATAGAGACGAAAATGGATGATGAAGTCCCACCTCCGGTGCCACAGGTTACTATATATGATTTCGGTAGTGACTTTGATGATGAAGTAGCTGAAGTAAAGTGGATTGAATACAAGGGATCGTTAGTGAATAATGAAGTAATTAAAGAAGATGTAGAATTGGGAGACTCCTTAAGTTTTATGTTTGGTGAAGAGGTTGAGTATGAGGTAGGCGAGAAAGTGTTCACTGAGGAGGATGAGTTTTTGGATGTAGAGCTAGAGAGTTTACCTGTTTACGAAGAGGCAGGGGAGTCTGATCTCAAGGGAGTATAGCATACTTTGATGCCCTACTTGAAGGTGAACCGACATAGATGATCGAACCTACACCAGACTAAGAAATTATGTGTGGGGATCATCCTGTGGAAATGGTGGAAGAGGAAGAACAGCACAGCTTGCACGTGATATTATTAACAAAAGCAACTAAAAAATTAAAACCACAGGTGAAGGCGAAGAAAAGTGCACCTGGGAAACGGATCTAATTGAGGTTCAGAGGCTGGTACAAGATAGAGAAGAAGGAGCCATTGTGTTAGGATCTGAGTTTGATATTGATGTGATTGTTTTAGATGAAATTAATGAAAGAAGATAGTAATCAATGAAACAGTACAGCGGAAATGTGTAAAACTTTGAAATCACAACAATAGAAAGATTGTTTCCATTGACATGCTTTTGTAATATTAATCACGTATGCAAGCAAATTACAAACTCCCCTCTGCCTAAGATCACTCTAATTTGTTCGTACAGAATGTGTAGAAGAAGTGATGGATAGAACAACATAGGCACTGTTCTATTTATAGTACATTACAAACCATTGAACATCTTTGGCTGACGTCACTATGAAAGTGACATTTAACAACCTAACAAACTCTAGCCTCTGTTACACCTAAACACTGTTACAATAAAATACAATATAAACTCTGATGATAACAACTGTTGAGATATCCTCTGTTAGGCTTTATCCTTTGTTAGTCTTTAGCAGATTTACTTCAACAAACTTTATCTTCATCAGAGGTTCTCATCAGCAAACCTTGGATTCCATGAGATCTTAGCCATTGATCAGATCTTGTGAACAGTCTTTAAGTCTCAGTAGAGTTTGGAGTAGCAGATCTTTATTATAAAGGATGAGATGTTAGAGATTGTTTCTTTTGTAGGTTTCAATAGATCCAACAATCTCCCCCTAGAACAGATGATGCCAAAACTTTTCTTTATTTCTGATCTTTATTTCTCAACAAAAATTCCCTAATTTTTCCTTTGAACTATAGTTCAAAGTTCATAGAGAACATGTCTTCAAAATCCTTTTGTAATTCTAGGTTTAATAGATCTTGGAGATCAGCTGCATCCAGACCATATGCATCCTCCATTTTTAGCTTTAGAATATTACCATTTGATCTGAGCAAAGTCAATTCATGGGTGTCTAGGGATGACTTCCATATTAGAATTTTTGAATCATCTGGCTTTTGTGGGGGAAGACTTATTGTTGAGCTTGGTGGAAGTGATTTGCTTAAAAGTTTGGAAATTGTTTCTTTTAGTTTGTCACTTGCAGCATCAGTGTGATAAAGTAATTTGTTTTTGATTCCCTCTTTTCTGTGTTCTTCAAACCTCTATTCATCATCCTCATCCATCTGCTTTTGCCTTTTTACTTGATGTAAGGCAATTGTGGGTAAGACAGAGGATAAGGGCTGCTTTTTAAAGGTTTAGGTCTAATGAGGGATAACATCTGTTGAGTAGTCTGGCTTTCTTGGAACTGTAGGATCTTTCTTTCTAAGCTCTTCCAGTTTTCTGTAGGTGTCTACAACCCTGGACTCAAATCATCTAGTAACTGATATTGCACTACCATAGTTAGCAGCAACTAGCTCTTGCTTCATCCTTTTAAGCTTTAAAGCTCTATTCTGATCTATCTGCGTGTTTTTCTTCCAATCAGGTGGTGTTGGCTTGTGTGGAGGATCTTTGAGCATTGCTTGTATTCTGTCGATTTCTTCTTTAAGATCATTTGTTGACCAATACTTGAACTATGCTCTGGTAGCTTTGTAAGGTTTGTGTTGCAGAATGTGGTCAAGGTAATCCCATTTCAGTTCTTAATCCAGCTCAGCATTCACAGGCCTTTCTAGCATAGACTTACTCATATCGTTGGCAAAGTCTTCAATATTTCTTACTTTGCTCAGTTCATAAGACAAAATGCCTTGAGTAGTCCTTTCATCTTTTCCTTTGCTCTTCTCTTTGGGAATATTCTCAGCCTGTTTAGCCTTCAATTCTATATAATCATCTAAATTTCTTAGCTTTCTTTAACCAAATAGAGATGAAAAGTCAAGTTTTGTATTATCCTCTGCTGTGAAGAATGATTCAATTTCTTTTCGGACAGCCATTAGTTCCAGATGATATTTGGTAGCAAAAGGTATGATGGATGGTGGTTGATAAATTGGTTGGAAGTGAAGTGGTTTTAGGTGAAGATGATGAGGATGGTGATGAAGTGATAGGTTTTGATGAAAAAGGAACTGGTGATGGAATCCCTTCATCATCATCTTCAAAAACAAAAGTTTTTCTTTTGCTTTGGAATTTGATTTATGGTGAAGATGGTCGTAATGGAATTCTTGGTGGTGTGGATACTGGTTGGGTTAAAGTGAGAAATGTGATCATGGCAGAGGTTTGATTAACATTTGTTGGAACATCAGTTGTTCCAGCATCTGTTGGCACATCAACTGTACTAACATATGTTGGTGATGAAGATGATTTCTTTGGTATGGGTTTTTGTTTCTTTTGAGGTGGTGGTGTTGGTTTTGTTGGAGTAGAGGATACACTTGTTTTAGGCATGGCAGTGGTTTTAGAAGAGGTGGTTATTGGTTGTCTAACATTTCTTGTTGACTTTCTTCTTTTTGAAGTGCCAATGTCTTCTTTTTCCATCTGCTTGGCCTAATCTTCTTCAATTAGTTTAGAAGCTTTAACTTCCAGTGCATCTTGCCTTTTCTGCTTTTTAGTGGCAGTTTCTTCTGCTAGTTTGTTCAGGGTATCATCAATCCATTTTTGAACACTAGCATTTGATGACACAACTGAAGTTTGATTTGTAACAGTGGTTGTAACAGACCCTGGCTTTTTTCGCACCTTTGAATCTGGCTGCAACTTTCTCAGATTATCTTTCTCCCCTTTTTTGGCATCATCATCAACTTTTTCTTAAAGGATTGTTGTAGGGGCAAAGCCAGTGGTTTTTATCAAATGTTCTTTGATAGCCTTGATGTCTACTTGAGTATCTTTATATCTGGCCTTAACCATGTTTCTGATTAGCTTCATGTGAGTTTCATGATGAATGTCAGCCAAATTCCTTTTAGCTATAATGATTGGTTGCATGGATTTCCATAGCTCATTGGTCATTTCTTGTGTTGATGGTTAGCTTTGAGAATTTTGTAACATCTGCTTCATCATATCTTTCATTTTAGTCATTGAAAACTCAATTGATGTCATTCTCTCCGTCAATTCTTTGTATCTCAATTCATCACCTAAGTTAATAGGATTATCTGAATTCCTACTATAAGTCATGATCACTGGTTGTGGTGTCATGATCACCTCGAGCAGTAGGCTCAGCAACAAAGGTTTGAGCTTGAGATGTGGACTCATCCAAAATTTTCTCATCCCCCTTTGCTTTTGTTTTGGAAACCTTTGACTCCATATTTTTTTTATTAAATTGTAAAGGTTTGAGTAATAAGACTCTTCATCTCAAATACAACTCACTGTTTAAAATCTTTTTCTGGAAGTTGCCTTTGTAGATAATAGCTTAAAAGCCTTGGATATAAAAGAAAAGCTTTATTTTTTGAAATTTTATTATAATTTGCCACCAAGTCCATAAACAATACTTGAGATAAATTAAAATCAGATTTTGTGAAAATATCATATCCAAGAAATTGAATATTTTGTGGAATCCCATTAACTGGGGTGCTCTTTGTTGAAAGACAAGTATGTAAGGTATGGCAAAAACATCTCATTTCAACAGGAAAGTTTGGTTAAAAATGGTAACACCAGCTAACTGACCCTCATACCCACGTTCTATGAACTTAGCATGTAATTTCTGCTTGCCAAAAGAAGTGTTCCCATCTAGGCCATTGAGACGAAAAGTTGTGGAAATTGAGGATGAGGGAATTTGGACAACAGTTTCTTCGACCTTAGAAATGTCAGTAATGGCTTCTTCTTTTGAGATTTAACTTTAGCATTTGCCCAGAACTGTCGGAGTGTATCCACATAGATTGGTGCGTTTGCAACCATAATGTCTTTGTATTTTGATGATGTGAGAACATCAATTATTGAATGGAATGAAGTATTAGTGTCGGGTTTCTCGAAAGTGGGGAGGTAGTTGTGTGGGAATTTGATGTTGAGAGCCATGATCGTAGATGGAAGTGAGAAGTAATGAAGAAGATGAGAGTATGGAAAACCTCTTTAGAGAATTTTGAATTCGAATGGCAAGTAAAAACTCTGTTTGGATAGAAAGTGATATATAAAAGGAAAAAGTGAATGCTGACATGGCAGTGGTTTCAAAGATCTGATGACTAATCATTTGTCCACGTGTAACCTCTAATGGATAATGGATGACAGTTGTTAGGGAAACCGCTGCTTTGAACCAGCAGTGGTTGAGAACAGTGGTGATTTTTACTCTATCAGAGAATAGATATCATTGGATAAGGAAAAACCATGTTTTAGCCCAAACAGTGGATTGAACAATGGACAAGATAACAGAGGTTACATTTAATAGTGGATAGATATTTAAGCCAAACAGATGTTTAGAAACAGTGGTTTAAAACAGACTTTTATGATTATTGAAATTTTCAATTTTAGCTATTTTTAAGGATGAATTTTTTATTTTCTTGAAAACATTATAATGCTTTTTATTCATGGAAAACAAAAATTTTGCTTTTAATCCATGTTAAGCATGCTAATTCTAGAGATCAAGCTTTCAGAAGTAGATGTATCTAAAGCCTATGTTAGAACATCTGCTAGCTGATCCTTAGTTGGAATATGATGTAGAGAAATCAAACCTTTTTCAAAGCAATCCCTCACAAAGTGATGTCTGATGTCAATGTGCTTGGTTGTTGAATGAATGGATTTTTAATGATGTTTTCAGCTGCTTGACTATCCAACATGAGAGGGGTCTTTAGAGCAGTTACACCAAAATCCAGTAATTGATTTTGAAGCCATAGAAGTTGAGTAGTGCAACTTGCAGCATCAATATACTCAGCCTCAGCTGTGGATGTTGAAATTGCAGCTTACTTTTTGCTTTGCCAAGAAACTAAGCAATTGCCTAGAAATTGACAACCTCCTGAAGTTGACTTCATTGTGGCATGACATCAAGCAAAATCACTATCTGAGTAACCTGAAAGCTCAATATTCCCATTAGTAGGATACCAGATACTAAGTATGGGAGCACCTTTTATGTATCTGAATATCCTTTTCACATCAATATGATTTGACTTCCTAGGTGCTTACTAGGATCTAGCACAAACACATGTAGCAAACATGATATCTGGCCTAGATGCAGTTAGGTACAATAAAGACCAAATCATGCTTCTATAAAGAGTTTGATCAACCAAGTCATCTTTGTCATCCATAGTGACCAGCTTAGATGTAGCCATGGATGTACTACATGGTTTACAATCATTCATATCAAATTTGGTAAGTAGTTCTTTGACATACTTACTTTGATGAATGAAAGTACCATTTTGCAATTTCTTAACTTGAAGACAAAGAAAGCATTGGAGTTCACCCATAACACTCATTTCAAACTTTGCTATCATGAGTTCTCTAAACTCTTCACACATACCATTGTATGTGGATCCAAAACTAATGTCATCCACATAAATTTGGACAAGCATCAAATCCTTTCCTCTCCATTTTAAAAACAATTTTACCTCTTGTAAAGCCTATGGATAAGAGAAAGGTGGAAGAGTTTCATACCAGGCTCTAGGTGCTTGTTTCAAGCCATATAAAGCTCTGTTTAGCTTGTAAACATGATCTGGATAAAAAGTATCTTCAATACAAGGGGGTTCGCATACTTATACCTCTTCCTTGATCTTACCACATAAGAATGAACACCTGATATCCATTTGATACACCTTGATGTTGTGGTTGGCAGCAAAGGCTAAAAACAGTGTGATGGCTTCCAGTCCTACAACATGAGCAAAAGTTTCATCATAATCAATGCCTTCTTCTTGTCTATATCCTTGAACCACAAGCCTAGTTTTATTTTTTACAACAATGCCCCTTTCATCTGTTTTGTTCCTAAAAACCCATTTTGTGCCTATGGGACATACATCCTGAGGCAATGGTACAAGTTCCCATACTTGTTGTCTTTTGAATTGAAGGAGCTCTTCTTGCATGGCCTCTACCCATCTGTTGTCTTTTTGTGCCTCTTGGTACTTGACAGGTTGTGTGAGTGATAGAATACCAGCAAAAAGACAAATGTTTTGGGATTGACTTATTATGAGAACCCCTTCATTGATGTTGCCAATGATTTGGTTAAATGGATGGTTTTTAAGGTAGATTAGATCTCCTTTGTATGGAATGATGGCATTTTGAGGTGAAGGCTGCAGATGAGAATCATCTGAGATAACATCTGTTGGTAATTTTAAAGAGCCAACATTTGTTTGGAATGGAGGTGGAGGTATAGGTGGAATGGGGGTAAAGATAGGTTGACTTTTGTTCACAGAAAATGGACTTTTATCAACAGAGGTTTGATTAGAGGAGCTGGTAGAGATTTGGAGATCAACAAATGTTGATCCAATAGTGGCTGGTTAATGAAATGACTTTGTATTGTGGAGTCACAATGTCATATCCATAATCTTGATGTGAAGACTATGGTGTACCTGCATTGTTAGTCTTGATAGGCACGTCTTCAATGTAAATTTATCTAAATCAAATAGTTCAGAAGGATTTACTGGGATTTTTAATGAAGAAAGTTGATTGAACTTTACATTCAAGGTCTCTTCCACACACCTAGTCCTTGGATTAAAGACTTTATAGTCTTTAGCAGTGAGAGAGCTGACCAGTTTATATCAAACAGATTGTTAAATCAAATTTGAACGACCAAGCTCTGATACCAATTTTAGGATCTGAGTTTGATATTGATGTTATTGTTTTAGATGAAATCAATGAAAGAAGATAGTAATCAATGAAACAGTGCAGCGGAAATGTGTAAAACTTTGAAATCACCACAATAGAAAGATTGTTTCCATTGACATGCTTTTGTGATACTAATCACGTATGTAAGCAAATTACAAACTCCCCCTCGGCCTAAGATCACTCTAATTTGTTCGTACAAAATGTGTAGAAGAAGTTTTGGATAGAACAGCGTAGACACTGTTCTATTTATAGTACATTACAAACCACTGAGCATCTTTGGCTGACGTAACTGTGAAAGTGACATTTAACAACCTAATAGACTCTAGCCTCTGTTAGACCTAAACATTGTTACAATAAAATACAATATAAACTCTAATGATAATAACTGTTGAGATATCCTCTGTTGGGCTTATCCTTTGTTAGTCTTCAGCAGACTTTACTTCAGCAGCCTTTATCTTCATTAGAGGTTCTCATCAACAGACCTTGGATTCCAGTAGATCTTAGCTGTTGATCAGATCTTGTGAACAGTTTTAAGTATTAGTGTCGGGTTTCTCGAAAGTGGGGAGGTAGTTGTGTGGGAGTTTGATGTTGAGAGCCATGATCGTAGATGGAAGTGAGAAGTAATGAAGAAGATGAGAGTAAGGAAATCCTCTTTAGAGAATTTTAAATTCGAGATGACAAGTAAAAACTCTGTTTGGATAGAAAGTGATATATAAAAGGAAAAAGTGAATTCTGACATGGCAGTGGTTTCAAAGATCTGATGACTAATCATTTGTCCACGTGTAACCTCTAATGGATAATGGATGACAGTTGTTAGGGAAACCGCTGCTTTGAACCAGCAGTGTTTGAGAACAGTGGTGATTTTTACTCTATCAGAGAATAGATATCATTGGATAAGGAAAAACCATGTTTTAGCCCAAACAGTGGATGGAACAATGGACAAGATAACAGAGGTTACATTTAATAGTGGATAGATATTTAAGCCAAACAGATGTTTAGAAACAGTGGTTTAAAACAGACTTTTATGATTATTGAAATTTTCAATTTTAGCTATTTTTAAGGATGAATTTTTTATTTTCTAGAAAACATTATAATGCTTTTTATTCATGGAAAACAAAAATTTTGCTTTTAATCCATGTTAAGCATGCTAATTCTAGAGATCAAGCTTTCAGAAGTAGATGTATCTAAAGCCTATGTTAGAACATCTGCTAGCTGATCCTTAGTTGGAATATGATGTAGAGAAATCAAACCTTTTTCATAGCAATCCCTCACAAAGTGATGTCTGATGTCAATGTGCTTGGTTGTTGAATGAATGGATTTTTAATGATGTTTTCAGCTGCTTGACTATCCAACATGAGAGGGGTCTTTAGAGCAGTTACACCAAAATAAAGTAATTGATTTTGAAGCCATAGAAGTTGAGCAGTGCAACATGCAGCATCAATATACTCAGCCTCAGCTGTGGATGTTGAAATTGCAGCTTGCTTTTTGCTTTGCCAAGAAACTAAGCAATTGCCTAGAAATTGACAACCTCCTGAAGTTGACTTCATTGTGGCATGACATCCAGCAAAATCACTATCTGAGTAACCTGAAAGCTCAATATTTCCATTAGTAGGATACCAGATACCAAGTGTGGGAGCACCTTTTATGTATCTGAATATCCTTTTCACAGCAATATGATTTGACTTCCTAGGTGCTTACTAGGATCTAGCACAAACACATGTAGCAAACATGATATCTGGCCTAGATGCAGATAGGTACAATAAAGACCAAATCATGCTTCTATAAAGACTTTGATCAACCAAGTCATCTTTGTCATCCATAGTGACCAGCTTAGATGTAGCCATGGATGTACTACATGGTTTACAATCATTCATATCAAATTTGGTAAGTAGTTCTTTGACATACTTACTTTGATGAATGAAAGTACCATTTTGCAATTCTTAACTTGAAGACAACGAAAACATTGGAGTTCACCCATAACACTCATTTCAAACTTTGCTTTCATGAGTTCTCTAAACTCTTCACACATACCATTGTATGTGGATCCAAAACTAATGTCATCCACATAAATTTGGAGAAGCATCAAATCCTTTCCTCTCCATTTTAAAAACAATTTTACCTCTTGTAAAGCCTATGGATAAGAGAAAGGTGGAAGAGTTTCATACAAGGCTCTAGGTGCTTGTTTCAAGCCATATAAAGCTCTGTTTAGCTTGTAAACATGATCTGGATAAAAAGTATCTTCAATACAAGGGGGTTCGCATACTTATACCTCTTCCTTGATCTTACCACATAAGAATGAACACCTGATATCCATTTGATACACCTTGATGTTGTGGTTGGCAGCAAAGGCTAAAAACAGTGTGATGGCTTCCAGTCCTACAACATGAGCAAAAGTTTCATCGTAATCAATGCCTTCTTCTTGTCTATATCCTTGAACCACAAGCCTAGTTTTATTTTTTACAACAATGCCCCTTTCATCCGTTTTGTTCCTAAAAACCCATTTTGTGCCTATGGGACATACATCCTGAGGCAATGGTACAAGTTCCCATACTTGTTGTCTTTTTAATTGAAGGAGCTCTTCTTGCATGGCCTCTACCCAACTGTTGTCTTCTAGTGCCTCTTGGTACTTGACAGGTTGTGTGAGTGATAGAATACCAGCAAAAAGACAAATGTTTTGGGATTGACTTCTTATGAGAACCCCTTCATTGATGTTGCCAATGATTTGGTTAGATGGATGGTTTTTAAGGTAGATTAGATCTCCTTTGTATGGAATGATGGCATTTTGAGGTGAAGGCTGCAGATGAGAATCATCTGAGATAACATCTGTTGGTAATTTTAAAGAGCCAACATTTGTTTGGAATGGAGGTGGAGGTATAGGTGGAATTGGGGTAAAGATAGGTTGACTTTTGTTCACAGAAAATGGACTTTTATCAACAGAGGTTTGATTAGATGAGCTGGTAGAGGTTTGGAGATCAACAACTGTTGATCCAATAGTGGCTGGTTAATGAAATGACTTTGTATTGTGGAGTCACAATGTCATATCCATAATCTTGATGTGAAGACTATGGTGTACCTGCATTGTTAGTCTTGATAGTCACGTCTTCAATGTAAATTTATCTAAATCAAACAGTTCAGAAGCATTTACTGGGATTTTTAATGAAGAAAGTTGATTGAACTTTACATTCAAGGTCTCTTCCACACACCTAGTCCTTGGATTAAAGACTTTATAGTCCTTAGCAGTGAGAGAGCTGACCAGTTTATATCAAACAGAATGTTAAATCAAATTTGAACGACCAAGCTCTGATACCAATTTTAGGATGTGAGTTTGATATTGATGTTATTGTTTTAGATGAAATCAATGAAAGAAGATAGTAATCAATGAAACAGTGCAACGGAAATGTGTAAAACTTTGAAATCACCACAATAGAAAGATTGTTTCCATTGACATGCTTTTGTAATACTAATCACGTATGTAAGCAAATTACAAACTCCCCCTCGGCCTAAGATCACTCTAATTTGTTCGTACAAAATGTGTAGAAGAAGTTTTGGATAGAACAGCGTAGACACTGTTCTATTTATAGTACATTACAAACCACTGAGCATCTTTGGCTGACGTAACTATGAAAGTGACATTTAACAACCTAATAGACTCTAGCCACTGTTAGACCTAAACATTGTTACAATAAAATACAATATAAACTCTAATGATAATAACTGTTGAGATATCCTCTGTTGGGCTTATCCTTTGTTAGTCTTCAGCAGACTTTATCTTCATCAGAGGTTCTCATCAACAGACCTTGGATTCAAGTAGATCTTAGCTGTTGATCAGATCTTGTGAACAGTTTTAAGTATTAGTGTCGGGTTTCTCGAAAGTGGGGAGGTAGTTGTGTGGGAGTTTGATGTTGAGAGCCATGATCGTAGATGGAAGTGAGAAGTAATGAAGAAGATGAGAGTAAGGAAATCCTCTTTAGAGAATTTTGAATTCGAGATGGCAAGTAAAAACTCTGTTTGGATAGAAAGTGATATATAAAAGGAAAAAGTGAATTCTGACATGGCAGTGGTTTCAAAGATCTGATGACTAATCATTTGTCCACGTGTAACCTCTAATGGATAATGGATGACAGTTGTTAGGGAAACCGCTGCTTTGAACCAGCAGTGGTTGAGAACAGTGGTGATTTTTACTCTATCAGAGAATAGATATCATTGGATAAGGAAAAAACTATGTTTTAGCCCAAACAGTGGATGGAACAATGGACAAGATAACAGAGGTTGCATTTAATAGTGGATAGATATTTAAGCCAAACAGATGTTTAGAAACAGTGGTTTAAAACAGACTTTTATGATTATTGAAATTTTCAATTTTAGCTATTTTTTTAAGGATGAATTTTTTATTTTCTAGAAAACATTATGATGCTTTTTATTCATGGAAAACAAAAATTTTGCTTTTAATCCATGTTAAGCATGCTAATTCTAGAGATCAAGCTTTCAGAAGTAGATGTATCTAAAGCCTATGTTAGAACATCTGCTAGCTGATCCTTAGTTGGAATATGATGTAGAGAAATCAAACCTTTTTCATAGCAATCCCTCACAAAGTGATGTCTGATGTCAATGTGCTTGGTTGTTGAATGAATGGATTTTTAATGATGTTTTCAGCTGCTTGACTATCCAACATGAGAGGGGTCTTTAGAGCAGTTGCACCAAAATCCAGTAATTGATTTTGAAGCCATAGAAGTTGAGCAGTGCAACATGCAGCATCAATATACTCAGCCTCAGCTGTGGATGTTGAAATTGCAGCTTGCTTTTTGCTTTGCCAAGAAACTAAGCAATTGCCTAGAAATTGACAACCTCCTGAAGTTGACTTCATTGTGGCATGACACCCAGCAAAATCACTATCTGAGTAACCTGAAAGCTCAATATTCCCATTAGTAGGATACCAGATACCAAGTGTGGGAGCACCTTTTATGTATCTGAATATCCTTTTCACAGCAATATGATTTGACTTCCTAGGTGCTTACTAGGATCTAGCACAAACACATGTAGCAAACATGATATCTGGCCTAGATGCAGTTAGGTACAATAAAGACCAAATCATTCTTCTATAAAGAGTTTGATCAACCAAGTCATCTTTGTCATCCATAGTGACCAGCTTAGATGTAGCCATGGATGTACTACATGGTTTACAATCATTCATATCAAATTTGGTAAGTAGTTCTTTGACATACTTACTTTGATGAATGAAAGTACCATTTTGCAATTTCTTAACTTGAAGACAAAGAAAGCATTGGAGTTCACCCATAACACTCATTTCAAACTTTGCTTTCATGAGTTCTCTAAACTCTTCACACATTCCATTGTATGTGGATCCAAAACTAATGTCATCCACATAAATTTGGACAAGCATCAAATCTTTTCCTCTCCATTTTAAAAACAATTTTACCTCTTGTAAAGCCTATGGATAAGAGAAAGGTGGAAGAGTTTCATACAAGGCTCTAGGTGCTTGTTTCAAACCATATAAAGCTCTGTTTAGCTTGTAAACATGATCTGGATAAAAAGTATCTTCAATACAAGGGGGTTCGCATACTTATACCTCTTCCTTGATCTTACCACATAAGAATGAACACTTGATATCCATTTGATATACATTGATGTTGTGGTTGGCAGCAAAGGCTAAAAACAGTGTGATGGCTTCCAGTCCTACAACATGAGCAAAAGTTTCATCGTAATCAATGCCTTCTTCTTGTCTATATCCTTGAACCACAAGCCTGGTTTTATTTTTTACAACAATGCCCCTTTCATCTGTTTTGTTCCTAAAAACCCATTTTGTGCCTATGGGACATACATCCTGAGGCAATGGTACAAGTTCCCATACTTGTTGTCTTTTGAATTGAAGGAGCTCTTCTTGCATGGCCTCTACCCAACTGTTGTCTTCTAGTGCCTCTTGGTACTTGACAGGTTGTGTGAGTGATAGAATACCAGCAAAAAGACAAATGTTTTGGGATTGACTTCTTATGAGAACCCCTTCATTGATGTTGCCAATGATTTGGTTAGATGGATGGTTTTTAAGGTAGATTAGATCTCCTTTGTATGGAATGATGGCATTTTGAGGTGAAGGCTGCAGATGAGAATCATCTGAGATAACATCTGTTGGTAATTTTAAAGAGCCAACATTTGTTTGGAATGGAGGTGGAGGTATAGGTGGAATTGGGGTAAAGATAGGTTGACTTTTGTTCACAGAAAATGGACTTTTATCAACAGAGGTTTGATTAGATGAGCTGGTAGAGGTTTGGAGATCAACAACTGTTGATCCAATAGTGGCTGGTTAATGAAATGACTTTGTATTGTGGAGTCACAATGTCATATCCATAATCTTGATGTGAAGACTATGGTGTACCTGCATTGTTAGTCTTGATAGGCACGTCTTCAATGTAAATTTATCTAAATCAAAAGTTCAGAAGCATTTACTGGGATTTTTAATGAAGAAAGTTGATTGAACTTTACATTCAAGGTCTCTTCCACACACCTAGTCCTTGGATTAAAGACTTTATAGTCTTTAGCAGTGAGAGAGCTGACCAGTTTATATCAAACAGATTGTTAAATCAAATTTGAACGACCAAGCTCTGATACCAATTTTAGGATGTGAGTTTGATATTGATGTTATTGTTTTAGATGAAATCAATGAAAGAAGATAGTAATCAATGAAACAGTGCTGCAGAAATGTGTAAAACTTTGAAATCACCACAATAGAAAGATTGTTTCCTTGACATGCTTTTGTAATACTAATCACGTATGTAAGCAAATTACAAACTCCCCCTCGGCCTAAGATCACCCTAATTTGTTCGTACAAAATGTGTAGAAGAAGTTTTGGATAGAACATCGTAGACAGTGTTCTATTTATAGTACATTACAAACCACTGAGCATCTTTGGCTGACGTAACTATGAAAGTGACATTTAACAACCTAATAGACTCTAGCCTCTGTTAGACCTAAACATTGTTACAATAAAATACAATATAAACTCTAATGATAATAACTGTTGAGATATCCTCTGTTGGGCTTATCCTTTGTTAGTCTTCAGCAGACTTTACTTCAGCAGACTTTATCTTCATCAGAGGTTCTCATCAACAGACCTTGGATTCCAGTAGATCTTAGCTGTTGATCAGATCTTGTGAACAATTTTAAGTCTCAGTAGAGTTTGGAGTAGCAAATCTTTATTATAAAGGATCAGATGTTAGAGATTGTTTTTGCTTTTCAATCATATGTTCTTTTGTAGGGTTCAATAGATCCAACACACTAAAGTTCAAACACGACCAGTCTTCTCACTACATGACATGCATCAGGTATAGTCCAGGTAACTATAAAAGTAGGTGGTCTAGCCCATTTCAAAATTTTTAAAACATTCTCTAATTCCACCAATATTTTTTTAATTGTTTATGAGGACCGGGTGGAATTGAACGGGTTGGATAGGGTCCATGTCAAAGAGAAACCTCCTAATTAAGTTCAAGTGTGGGGAGGTTTTGTAGAGTTTTCTCAATTTTATATATTTTTTATAGTTTTTTTGTTTAGGTTTTGTTTTGAGTCTTTTTGCAGGTAATCGTATCCATCATGAAGTTGGGAATGTGAAGAAACGGAGTTCCAAGTGTTTTATATTGAAAAATTTGGCTTAGAATGGTGTTGGCACAAATTAGGAAGATTAATGGGAAAATTCTATGGCATGGAACTGAAAAAGTTACAAAGCTTTCTGTGAAAAAAGGCCTCCTCGTGTGGCACGAGGAGCATATGGAATGGAGCCCACGTGAGGCGACCAACATAAGTCAAATGGAATAAAATTCATGGTCACGCCACGCGATGAGAAGAGAAGACCCCATCACACGATGGGGATGTTTTCCTGCCAGTTTTGTTTCATTGTCTGATTCGTTTAGTTTCTTGTGTTTAGAACAATTATAGTTTCTTGTGTTAAATCTGTTTCAAGGTTGAGTTTGGGAGTTTTGTCATTGAATTTTAGCTGCGGATAGGTTGGTTTAGGGTGTAATGAGAATGTTTTGCGGATGGTTTGGTTTGGGATATTAGACATTGAAAATATGAGTTTGTTTCGGGTATTGAAATAGCGGCTAAGGTCTTGAGTTTTGGTAATTTAAAATGGATAAAACCTCTTTGCTAAGGGGACCCTTTCAACCCAAATCAAATTTTCGACACTTCAAATCTTTAAAATTTAATCGGTTCGGGACTCAATGTTCGATTATGTTAACTACAAGAAATTTTGGTTTTGCAGGTTAATCGCTTAATTCGGTAAAGTTAGAGTGGTTAGAGACAAAGCAGAATGCCCGAAGATGATAAACATAGCAAAAGAGGTTATTCGGGACTTGTTAGGGTTGGAAAATAGCTTGGAATTGCAAGAAACGAGAAAGAATGAAGTCCAGGGGTCTCTTGGTCATTTGATGGAAGTTATAACATGAAGAAAAGAGGAAGTGAGGGAACCCGCCATAGCTTACGTGGGGTGATCGTAGCTTATGGCCAGGTTGAAAGACAACAAAGCAGCCAACAACTTTACGCCGTAGCCTACGGTTATGCACCGTAGGTTACGGCTGCGGACAAGAAATCATACAGGAACTTGCAACCATAGTTTACGGTTGGTTTCCAGAAAAAAAACGCTAGACTTGGTTTTTGATGTATAAAAGTTAATTTTGTAAACCCTAAAACATATATTTAAGTCATGGACGAATTTGGGAGGATTCATGGGAACTTTTGATCGATTTTCACCTACAATTATCATCTTTTCCACCAAATCAAAGATCATGATTTCAATCATTGATCAAGCTTGTGAAGATAAATCAACACAGTTGAGCGGCTAATTTCCTTGTGGTCTCCTTCGAGTAGAGGATTCTTGTAAGTGGATGATTGTTTTCAGTTTTTCTTTGTAATTGTGACTAGCAATCTAAGCATTCGATGCTTTTCCTTAGTGATTTATTAGTTTGATTGTAAACGATTGATTTTTACTTCAAATTTAATTTTGCTTTATTCAATTCCCGAGAGTTCTAGTAATTGGGATATATTAGATAGGGATTGGGTTTGGTAATCTTCAATTGATAAACGTGTGATAACCTTTCATTGTTAATCAATCAAAGTACATAGTCCTTATTTATCACAATTAGCTAACTAATTATCTGAATCATATCTATTTGATTTTCTCAATTAAAACTAATAACCTGAATCCACTTTGAATCTGAAACTTGGAGGAATCACCTTTTCTCCAACTGTCTATGAACTCGTTTTAGTAGTTTCTTAGTTTAGTCAAACAATCAAACCAACAAATTTTACATTTTTGTAAGTAGTTTTGATATTTAATTTATAAAGCTTTCCACCATACTCCTCTAGATTCGATACCCTACTTACCCTAGCTATGTAGGTTAGTTAGGTTTTTGCATGACATTCACGACAATCATCAGTGTACATTGAGTCTAGTGTTTTGAGTCGGTTTAGTGTCGTGTCTAGATTAATGAGCCGGTCTTAGTTTAGTTGTGTTTCGATCTAGTCTTTGGGTACTTATATACTTTGATAGGTTCAAGACCACCCGCCCGTACTCAATCTCTATTCGGGCGAGTTTTGGTCCAAAATATACACTTTTTAAACGCTAACCCAAAATATTTTTGTAAATTCTATTTTTTAGTAACGACCGCGAACGAAATGATATACGGCCATTTACATTTTGAAAAAAATTATAAAAAATACAAAAAATAGTTTCCACTTACTAATGCGTTTTTTTGTTTGCGTGTTTTTGCTTAACTTTGTTTTGCAGACACGTCAGGTGAAGGTTCGTCAAGCGGGGCGAGAGATGAGAGATGGTAAACGAAGAAGGGGACTGGCCCCACACGAACGAGGTGATCCGTTCAACAAGTGAACTTTGAAAATCCGAGGCTAGAATAATCAAGTACCACACGCCAGAGCGACTATCGTTGTGTAGAGGTACTAGGCTAAGGGAGAGCTCATTGCTACAATTTGAGCTTGATACAGATGAATTTAAGAAGCTAGATAGTTTGATTGGGACTGAGTTGTTACAATTTAAGACGATAGATTGGGTGTTTCTGGGACAAATTGGTCAAGCGATAGGATTGCAGCATTGCTGGGAGATAATTCTAGGGCTACTAGAGGGTGTACTACTCCACGGTATGAAGAGCTTACATTGGAGTTTCACGCAACCTTCAAGTACAAGGAAGGTAATTTTGGCAAGTATAACACAAAGTCTTTCTCTTTAGGCAAACAAGTTCATGAGATGACCATAGCCTACTTCGTAGTAGCTAGTCAGTTATACACGCAGGAGGAGGTTCAGGCCCTAAGTTTAGGACGAGTTTGAGAGGTGCATTTAAGAGGCAGGGAGAGCGTCGTTTGATGGCTCCTTCTTTAGCTAGTTTTTGGGAGACCATAGCTAACACACCATTTTCGGGAAATATGTTAGGGTCGGACACTAGGGATCCAATTTAGAGGTACATTCATAAAATCTTGTCGACGAATTTGGTTGGAAGAGGTTCGAGAGAAAACAAGGTCAATTGGACTGGCCTTTTCTGTTTGTTATGCATAGTTGAGAGGAAGCAGTGAATGTGGCAAGTGTGTTGGCGTGGTCATTTTCTAGGGTTCACAAGGGAGGATCACGGGTTGCTTTGTATATGGGCAAGTATATTATGATAAGCGGAGAGTTTAGCAATTTTTAGCAGGTATAAAGAGGGATCATCTGATATCGGGGATGGCGATAGTCTACATTGGTGTTCGAGAACTTTAGATGCCCGGTATTTTGACGTTGACAAAGTCGGGTTATGTGGGAGGAGATAAAAGACAGTTCCTTAGGTTCATCCGCCAACAGGATCATATGCAGCAGCAGGTGCGTAGGCTGGGATCCCTATACGATATAAGAGGCCTTTGCATTCATCGGAGATACCAGCACAACAACACCCGCGTCGACATCCACATCAGATCCGCTTACTTTCGAGTCATTATATGATCGGATGGATACCGGGTTTGGCCAGATTCAGGGCATGATGAACCAGCAATATGGGGATTTAAGAAACGTGATTCAGACTGGTCAGGAGAGGCAGGAGGATGTGTCGAGGTATATGATAGGGCACATGAGCATTGGAATTCCTACTTTTTTTCATGCCCCATATCGGCCTGGACATGATGATGTGTAGCCATATAACATACCAGGAGATGAGGAGGGGGCAGAGAGTGATGATGAAGAGTAGTGTGGGGATTCAGCAGCAGTTGGAGTTGTATCTTTTCTTTTTTTCTTTTATGTTGTTTTTATATCCCCCATTCTATTATGATATTGATACATGATACTATTAGATGGTTTGGGTGGTTTTGGTTATGGTTGTGTTAGTTTTAAAACATTATTATCTATCTATTCTGTTTGGTTTTGTTTGTGGTGATGTTTGCTTATGATTGGTGAGAGAAATAGTAGCTTTCATTCATGTGTGAGGAAGAGGTATTGTTGGTTGAGCACGTTCGGATTGGAGGGCATTTGTGAAATTAACTAGCACTTTGACAGTCTCGCTAATTGCCAACTAAGTCTTTTCCGTTGTATATTTTGTAATTTTTTTTTTATTTTCTTTTTCATTTTGAGTCGTGTTTCCATTGTTCTCAGATTATGCTCAGCAGCTTCAGTACTGATAATCAGTATTCCATCATCGGCTATCGAAACTAAGATGAGAATAAAATCTTTTTGATTTTTCAAAGTATATGCTAAAATACACTGAAAATCTTTTTGAAATTTTCTGAAAATAAAATATCTATGTACAAACATATTTGCAAACACATTTTTGTGAGTTTATGTTGGAGGATCATATCCGTTTTTAAGACATATCACTAGTACCGTTGATCTGTATAGGATTGGCTCTTCTCCAAAAGCACAGGACCTAATTTGATATCTAGTCAATATGTGCGGATCCATGATTAACTAGTGAAAATATGATTATTACTGTTTAAATGCTCAGTTTCATTAACATTGATCAACGTGTTACAATTCTAAGTCAAACTGGATAGGGCTTCGCCTTCACAGTTAACAAAATAGCTGCTAAATGAAGACCTCGAATCTCCTATTTATAGACTTCACCAGTTCGTACGAAGTGATATACCACTTTGTGCAAAGTGTACATTACATACATCAAAAACATGTTATTCTAACAATGAAGCCCTATTACATAGATGACATGACCCTAAGACGTAGGCTATAGACATTATGCATCAACAAACTCCCCCTTGGATATTGCCGCAGTCTTTGTTAGTCTTCAAAAAACTTTATAACTTTAAACATTAACTTTAAACATTCAGCGTCCAAAGAAAATCTTTCTCAACTTTCTGCGTTCTTCAGATGGTATCGATGTTTGATTAGTAGCTGGTGCCCACTTAATGAATTGAAATATTCTAATCGAAACTTTCTTCATCATATCAGCAATCCGGTCTTCTTTCTTTAACTGTTTCAAGAATTTGACCTTTTCAAGCTCTTGCGACTTTAATCTCCACATTTATCCAGAGTTAATTCCATGAGCATAACTCACATTAACCACTCCCTGATACTACATGGCTTGAACTTTCTCTCTAGCTTCGTAACATATCTTGTTAAAGAACAAAAACTCTACATCTTTCTTAGAATAATTTACTAGCCACATCGGGTCTAGTATGCGTATAGCTCTCCATATTCCTTCATTCTTCAGAATAATCACTGCTTCACTTGTTTCAACATCACATTGCCACCACTGGAAGAATTCATAAAAATCTTGTATTTTTTTCATAAGTGGCATGTTCTTCATCATGCGTGGATGTTTAACAATCAAAGTTACATCTTTCTCTGTCATTACCGGTCAATCTTGATTATTTTCTTTGGTATATGCGGTTTCTAGTATTGAAACCATGATCTGCTTCATACTTAATTAGCTTCCATAATCGTTGGTCATAGAACTTCATCTCGTAATTGATCATCTTTGTTTGTACCAACTCTTCCACATCCCACCATGGCAAAGTTTGAATATCACAGAGATATCTAAAGTATTGCACACCAAACTCCCTCTCAATAGCATAAACATTTAATTCTTTTATCCATCCCCAGCTAAGAATATCACCAAGTGATTTATCCTGATCTCTTGTAAAGAAATCCAATGGTCTTCGAAATTTCAATTCTTTTGGAAGCTCTTTAAACCATGACTCCCTTGCCTCAGGTATTTTTTCTTTCGATAACCGTTTAGAAATATTACCTTCATTCACAGTGTCTTTGACTCTATCCCTCAATAAATCTTTAGAAGCTTCAGCAAACAATTCCTAAAAGGTTGGGAAGTCATCTGTATTCTCACCAGAATATTTGACAGTTTCATCATCGGAATCATCCTCCACGACAACCTCTTTATAACTATCAGCATTAGCAACATACTTGTACACATAGTCTTTCGGCTCTGAAGCGCTGATTTATTCAACGACTCTTCGAAATCAAAATCAAAAGATTCTTGGTTCATACCTAGCATTTTGGCAATTTCTTCCTTGGTGTAATTATGTACGAATTCACCTTCTTCCACACCGTGCTCTAAATAGAAAAATCTTGGTTTTGGAAAATCCAGAACATCTGATATAGGTGCAACTGTGAGGATTTCGAATTGCTCGGCATCTTGTACAAGTTCCTCCGTGTCCCCCTGTCTTTCAGCTTCTCTCTCTTCAATTACATTATCCATCAAATATGTATCATAAGCAAACAATCCATTCATCTGAGCATCCACCACTTTCATACCTATACCTCCCTGAGTGTTGTTATCGTCATCACGTTTATCATCATCGTCTTTATCATTACCTCCAACATCTGCATCATCACTCTCATCAAAATCATCAATCTCTTTCTCTAGATCTTCAAGTTCTTGATCTTTTTGTTCTTTCTATTTCTTCTTTTCCAAAAACTTTTCTTTCTCAGGAATTCAAGACACATCAATAGGTCCTCCAACCAATACATAGTTGATTAGCAGTTCAGCTTCGATTTCAGACTTAGTAGGAATAATAATAGGAACTTCTTAAATTTTGTTCTTTCCTTTTCCCATAGCTGCAACTTCAACTTCTACTTTACGCGTACATTAAGCAGCTTTCGCCCTTGCCTCTTCAGTCTTTATTTCATCATATTCAGAGTTGAAATTCATACTGAATTTTTCTCTAACACTTTAAATATCATATCAAACTTTTCAGCATTCACCATCTTCTCAACTTCAAGATCTTTGACAACTTTGTGTAATCTTTCATTCTCAGCAGTAACACTTGTGAGCAAAGACACTAACTCCATATTCTCAGTTTCAAGCTGTTTAATTTTGTCTTCATGTGCTTTAGTTCTGCTCTCAAGTTCAGTAACTCTATTGTCATTCAAAAGATCTGCATCGAATCCGCCCGTGAACGGAAGTTCACCAAAATCATCAGGAAAACGTTCATTTAACAATATTCTGGCTGCAAATTGAGGTGGTGGTGATAACGGTGGTTGTTGTGGTGGTGACGGTGGATTAACAGATTCAAGATTTCCTATAGTAACTTCCATGTAAGGTGTCGTCCTCGCCTTTGAATACTTTCGTTGAGATTTCTTTGCTGCAGGAAACCTTGTTGTCTTTTTCTGAACATCAAACGCTTTGCTTTTAGTATGTCTAGTTTTCTTCACAGGCCTCGGAATAGATTCTTCTTCAGGTTCTGAAGGCATATATGATTCGTCATCACCACCTAGAGCTTTTCTCTTACGTAGTTCGGCTCTTTTAGCTGCTCCCTCTACTTCTGAATCAACACTTTCCTCAGAACTGCTCTCATTATCATCCTAAGACGCTTCTTTTGCAATCTCAGCAACCATTTTTTCAATATTCATTTAACCTTTCTCATTGTCTGATGTAGTAGAGAAAACTTCTTCATGTACATTCTCACTAGCAGGTGCATTCACCGGTGTATTCTTCATATCTTTCATCAATGAGCATCGTTTGCGTAGTTACACGTTGGCATGTTTGTGTAGGCTTCTTTTTAGGAGTTGATCGTTTCCTTTTCTTCTCCTCTTTCTCATACCAACTGCTTCTCCTCGGAATAAAACCCTCAAGACACGTTACTTCATCTTTTACAGACCCGCTTGTATCTTTTCTCCACTTGCTCTTTGGAGTTGCAACATAATTTTTTTCTTTAATAGCTCCAAAAATTGGTCTTGCAATAGGTTTTGAGTCTTGCGTCAGATATAAATTCAATCTAATCAACGTCTCTTTATCCATATGATTCAATATCAGCTCATCATCTTCTTCTTTCTCGAAGTTTGGAAACAAATCATCCAGCATCATCTATAAAAAAGACCTTGGATACTGAAGAAACTTTTCCGTTGTTATGTTCAATGCCATCTGATCAAGAATGGATTTGGTGAACTTGTAGGGTAAGTTTAACGATAGAGTTGCGATAACACACATCTGGTAATCAAGTATATAATAATAACCTCACTTTCTGTGACTGAATGCATGGATAATAGAGTGTGCGAAGAATTTGTATCGTCTGCCAAGATTAGCTTTCTTGAAGTTTGGGGCATTCACGTGCCCTTTGTATCCCATTCTACAGAAACATCCCTTCACCATTCTCTCTGGATAACCCGTTGGATCACTATCTTTATCTTTTAACTCTAATACCCTTCGAATCAATTCTTCGGTGATTTTAACTTCAAACTCTTCTTCGCCAATTTTCACCACCAAATGTATCGCTCGCGGATCAGAAACAAATCCTGCAACATTCCAGAAATGTTCAATATGTGACCTATAGACCTTATGCTAATGAGTTCATGCTTTCGTTACTAACAAGTGTCCCATAAACTCTAGGATATCTTTAAACGGAGCTAGTTCTGGTAGATTATTGTCAAGAACACACCATGTGTTGTGTGTCTTTTCGAACAAAGATTTCTTTTCATGCAAAGCATAACAACAACATTTAGAATTTCAACACTTAGGAAAATTTAACCGAAAAATAACCACATAATTTGGTGCGAAGAGATATTGATACGAAGTGGTCATTTCCACTTCGTACGAAGTGATTAACAAAACCACACATTTCTGACCAAGACACTTCATGCGGAGCGGTATTTAAAATTTTACCAATATTCACTTCATGCGAAGTGGGACATTCCACTTCGTACGAAGTGACTCCCACTTCGTTCCAAACAATTGTCATGAACACCAATCTTAAATCTTGATGATTTTATGAAATTGATCTACGTTCAAAGGTTCAAAATGCCGAAAGCTATGATTTCACGGTCAAATCACCGTTCATACCTTCACCATTGTAAGAGGTGTGCAAATAAACCTCCCCAATGTCTATTTAGGCAGCACTTTGTCTTAAAATGTTCAAAATCTTCAAATCGCACTAAGGACTCTCTCAGTTCGCACAAATAGTGAATGAGCACTTCGTGCAAACTGGGTCTTTTATATAGCACTGGTCCACTTCGTACGAAGTGATTCACTTCGAGCGAAATGATCTATTTCATGCGGATATAACACCTCGTTAAATTCATGTTCGGTAATATATCGACACATGCCCTCGGATAATACCTCAAATGAGTTAGCCACTCAACTCCGTAAACGAGTCTAAAAAAATTTAAACCTGACCGTAGCTACGGTCCAGGCTTTCTGGTTTGAGTTTATAACTAACCCTAAGCTACGGTCTAGTAACCGTAGCCTACGGCGGGCCACTAGAACTTCACTTTCACATTTAACTTTCAAATAATAACCCAAAGTCCCCTAGACTTTGTTATTACATTTTCCTTGCATAACCAAGTCATTTTTCAACCCGAATGACTCCCGATTAAGGTGATATCTTTTGATTCACCATTATTGAATATCACGCATCATCACCGAACATCTAACCTTACTAGTTTGGGTAATTTAACCCATGAAACCATAAGTATTCGTATCTTTCACGTTTAAGCTAGTAAACACTTATAAGTCGTAAGAACACCTAGCATGACACTCATTGACGTTCGGTTATTCATACTCTTCTTCAGTACATCTCATGTTGAACGAAAAGACCAAGTTGTGTCATTATGTCATTGAATATAAGTCAAGGGACAATTCATGACAATCCACAAAACTATTTTTTAAGGGACTAAATGTGTCAAAACCCCAAATCTTTGTGAGGATGTCACCTAGCATGAAAATTTATGTCATTTACATGGCACAAGTAACTATTAATGAGCCAAAGCCAAAGATTAAAGACCTTTCACTTATCTCAGAATATTCCGGTGTTTTCCCTAAAGAATTACCAGGTCTACCTCTAGATAGGCAAGTGGAATTTAGGATTGACATCTTACTAGGAGCAGCACCTATTGTTAGAGCTCCGTATCGGTTAGCATCGACGAAAATGAAGGAAATAAGAATACAATTAGATGAACTTTTAGAGAAAGGCTTTATTCAGCCTATTTCCTCACCTTGGGGAGCTCCTATCCTTTTCATTAAGAAAAAGGACAGTTCAATGTGGATGTGCATTGATTATCGTGAACTAAACAAGATAACGATCAAGAATCGTTATCCTCTGCCCAGGATCGACGACTTGTTCTATCAACTTCAAGGGGCTAGTTACTTCTCTAAGATCGATTTGAGATCAGGATATCATCAACTGAAGGTTAAAAATGAGGATGTTCCCAAGATTGAAGCCAACTTAGGGAAGTCAAGTTTCTTGGACATGTTGTAAGTGAGCGTGGTATCCAAGTGGATCCCGCTAAGATTGAAGCCATAATGAATTGGGAAGTACCCAAAACTCCATCAGAGATTCGTAGTTTCTTAGGATTGGCTGGTTGTTATAGGAGGTTCATTGAGAACTTTTCGAGGGTAGCCACTCCTTTAACTACCTTGACCCGTAATAATGTCAAGTTTAACTGGGGTCCAAAACAACAAGAATCTTTTGAAATTCTAAAACATAAGTTGAGCAATGCTTCTGTGTTATCTCTACCTGAGGGTATCGAGGATTTTGTCGTTTATTGTGATGCCTCGCACACTGGCATAGGCTATGTGCTAATGCAAAAAGGCAAAGTAATTGCTTATGTATCGCGACAATTAAAGGTGCACGAAAGGTATTACACCACCCATGATTTGGAATTGGGTGCGGTTCTATTTGCATTTAAGTTATGGAGACATTACTTATATGGCACAAAGTTTATTATATACATTGACCCTAAGATCTCCAGCATCTGTTCAATCAACAGGATTTGAACATGTGACAACGTCGCTGGATGGAAACACTTAATGATTATGATTGCGAAATTCGCTATCATCCCGACAAGGCAAATGTCGTTGCTGATGCCTTAAGTCTCAAGGAAAGGGTTAAGCCAATAAGGATTAACGCCAAGAGCATCGAGCTCAGAAATAGCTTGAATGAGAAGCTATTAGATGCACTAAACAAGCTCTATTAGAGGCAAATATTTCTAATGAAGGATTAGGTGTAACTTGTGGTCCCGTGGGTGGTGGCGGTTCTAGACAGAGGCTTTGGGGATAGTACAGATTCGGCAGAACGAAATAGACATGTAGGCACAGAATCAGCGAAAGCTTTTCATTCATTCATTCATACCGAAAGAGTATACATCTTGACTGGCTGGCGGAGTTCCTGGAGAGAATCCACCAGCGTTTCCCCTAAGGGAACTTCCAAAACTTACAAAACAATGAACATACAACACCTATTTATAGACATGACAGCTCATACGAAGTGAGCCTGTTGTCACTCGTACGAAGGGTCATTCGTACGAGTGAGATGTTATCACTCGTACGAGTAACAAAGTCACTTGTACGAAGCTATAGTCCCTCGTACGAGGCACATGTCACTCGTACGAGCCAGTACTCATTCGCACTTGGGTCATGTGTTCGTATTCTAATCTATACAATATTCAATACACACTCTTTCTAGCCTATTCGCACAGTGACGACCATAAGGTGCATCAACAATTTCCCCCTTGGACGTCACTGTCGAAGCTTGAACTTGAAATCTGAGAGCTATGTTTAAATATTCTGCAACTTCAATCGGGTATATGTTGACGTCGTAGTTCCCCCTTGATTGAAGATCCAGGTTTGCATTATCTACGTTAAGCAACATTCCCCTGAAATAATTTTCTCCAGAAATTGATCTTCAGGTCGTTGTTTGCATGGTTCAAAACCCCATCTGTTTTGCTTGATCTACAAATTTTTTTGAATAATCACCAACTTGAAATTAAACAATGCAGCTTCTCTGTTTCGACGTTAAACGTGTCCGCGTTTGGTTTAGCACACTCCCCTGATGCTCGATCCTCAAAAATCTTTGAAATACCACACCGAAAAACTTCAAATCAATAAATATCCGCAAAAATCTTCTCGATCAGCAAATCATCGCAAACAAACTATCTGGTATCACATCGAACTGAGAAACATTCTTCCAAATGTATAGTCTATTTCGTGAATATACTTAAACGTTATCTCATCTCTAATGAATCTTCGATCCTCTGTGTTTCCCATATAAACTGTAGTCTGAACCACCCGGATACTGTTGCAGCGTCACGAATTTCAAAAATGCCGGAATTTTTAAATATATGTGAAAATTTTTATTCCCCCTTATTTTTGCAAATTCTGACGTCTTGATTTCTTATGGGAATGAAGATTATGGCGCTACTACAGCATATGGTACCCAAATTTTGCGAAAACTTTCCCAAAATTGTAGTTTTAATCAAATGCTATCTTAACGTTTAAGCCCATTAATAGTCACTACACCAGATAATCAACGTTTTGCGCAGGTATCAGTGACTACCCCAAAATCTTCATCCATTTGTGATCGTATCATCAAAGCTATACTTTGAAGCTCTAGACAGTGTCTCCGAACAAGCCGAGTTAGACGTTAAAATCTCGAAAAAATTTGTAATCACCAAATTTTTTCTGGAAACTCATCTCGTCAATACGATCAAAAAATGCCTTTTTTAGTCACCACTTCGTACGAGCTAGACTTTGTACATGTGGTGCTTCGTACGAGTGGTGCTCTGTACGAGTGGAGCTTTGTGCCAGTGACCAATTCTCACTCGTACGAACCATAGAGGCTCGCTCGTACGGACGAAATGGATTACGTTTTTCGATCCAGAATCTTCATTTCTTTGAATTTTGATATGATTTTTGCACAGATCTGGTCGAAAATCAGTCTCTAACAATCCTATAGTTTCAATTTTAAGTTATGTCCGTGGATTGTCTGATTATTTGATGTTTTACGTCTAAAACCCCTCATACGTCCAAAATTCATGAGCGTACGTGATTCATCAACTGTTGATTGAATGAATCGGTACCGTAGCTCTGATACCAGTTGTGGTCCCGTGGGCGGTGGTGGTTCTAGATGGAGGCTTTGGGGATAGTACAAATTCCGCAGAACGAAATAGACATGTAGGCATAGAATCAGCGGAAGCTTTTCATTCATTCATTCATACCGAAAGAGTATACATCTTGACTGGCTGGCGGAGTTCCTAGAGAGAATCCGCCAGTGTTTCCCCTAAGGGAACTTCCAAAACTTACAAAATAATGAACACACAACACCTATTTTTAGACATGACAGCCGTGCGAAGCGAGCCTGTTGTCACTCGTATGAAGGGTCATTCGTATGAGTGAGATGCTATCACTCGTACGAGTAATAAAGTCAGTCATTCGAAGCATATAATCACTCATACGAGGCACATGTCACTCGTACGAGCCAGTACTCGTTCGTACTTGGGTCATGTGTA
This sequence comes from Scalesia atractyloides, assembly GCA_947069175.1. Taxonomy (NCBI): domain Eukaryota; kingdom Viridiplantae; phylum Streptophyta; class Magnoliopsida; order Asterales; family Asteraceae; genus Scalesia; species Scalesia atractyloides. The sequence goes on along the minus strand of CAMTDV010000001.1, from coordinate 59,526,520 downwards.
CGTATCTAATCTATACAATATTCAATACACACTCTTTCTAGTCTGTTCGCATAGTGACGGCCATAAAGTGCATCAACAGAACTGTTGATCAGCTAGTGCCTGGAAAAGATGGAATCCTTAGATTTAATGGCAGAATCTGGCTTCCAATTGGAGGACTTAGGAATCTAATCCTCCAGGAAGCGCATAATTCAAGATACTCAGTTCAACCAGGTGGTGACAAGATGTATCAAGATTTAAAGAAGAATTATTGGAGGATGGGTTAAAAGAAATCCATAGCCACTTATGTAGTCAAGTGTGTGACGTGTTCGTAAGTTAAAGCCAAACATCAGAAACTGTCAGGACTTTACAATAGCTTGAGATTTCCACTAGGAAATGGGAAATGGTAACTATGGATTTTATTACCAAGTTACCTAGGACCAAACATAGTAATGACACAATTTGGGTCATTGTGGACAGGCTGGCTAAGTCAGCGCATTTCTTGCCAATTAAAGAGACTTATAATTCTGATAATTTGGCCAAGCTAAATATGGACAAGATTGTGTCCACCGGTATCTATTGTATCCGATTGAGATACTAGATAACGTCTCACTTTTGGAAAAGTTTCCAACAATATTTAGGCACAAGATTAAACTTTAGTACGGCTTACCACCCACAGACAGATGGATAGAGTGAGTGTACTACTCAGACTTTGGAAGACATGCTTAGAGCATGCGTGATTGATTTAGGTGGAAGTTGGGATGACCACTTACCCCTAATAGAATTCTCCTATAATAATAGTTATCATACAAGCATCAAGGCTGCTCCTTTTGAAGCCTTGTATGGGAGAAAATGTAGAACGCCTGTTTGTTAGGCTGAAGTTGGGGAAGCCCAACTGTCTGGACTTGAGATTGTCCTAGAGACCACGGGTAAGATAAAACAAAAATCCGTGATCGTCTCAAAGCTGCTCGTGATAGGAAGAAAAGTTATGCAGACAAGAGGCGAAAACCTCTTAAGTTCCAAATAGAGGACAACGTATTATTGAAGGTATCACCTTGGAAAGGTGTGGTGCGCTTCGGAAAGAAGGGCAAGTTGAGCCCAAAATATATAGGACCACTCGAGGTAATCGAATGTGTCGGTTCTGTAGCTTATAAGCTCAAGCTTCCTGAGGATCTCAGTGGAATCCATGATGTGGTCCACATATCTAATTTAAAGAAATGTCTACTCGATGAGTCGCTAGCAATGTCACATCATGATGTGAAAATTGATTAAAAAAACTGAGGTTCATAGAGAAACCAATTTCGATCGAAGATTGACAGGTAAAAAGCTCCGAACGAAATTTATACCTATTGTAAAGGTTAAGTGGGATGCCCTTCGCGGCCCGAGTATACATGGGAGGTTGAGTCCACTATGCGACAAAAGTATCCCCCCCCCCCATCTTTTTGAATAAAATCTCGAGGTCGAGATTTCTTTTAAGGGGGTGAGGATGTAACACCTCGTAAAATTCGTGTTTGGTAATATATCGACACATGCCCTTGGATAATATCTCAAATGAGTTAGCCACTAATCTCCTTAAACGAGTCTAGAAAAATAAAACCTGACCGTAGCTTACGGTCCCGGACCATAAGCTACGGTCCAGGCTTTCTGGTTTGAGTTTATAACTAGCCGTAAGCTACGGTCTGGTGACCGTAGCCTACGATGGGCCACTAGAACTTCACTTTTACATCATTTTAACTTTCAAATAATAACCCTAAGGCCCCTAGACTTATTATTAAATTTTCATTGCATAACCAAGTCACTTTTCGACCCGAACGACTCCCGGCTAAGGTGATATACTTTGATTCACCATTCTTGAGTATCACACATCATCACCGAATATCTAACCTTACTAGTTTGGGCAATTTAACCCATGAAACCATAAGTATACGTATCTTTCACATTTAAGCTAGTAAACACTTATAAGTCATAAGAACACCTAGCATGACACCCGTTGACGTTCGGTTATTCATATTCTTCTTCAATACATATCGTGTTGAACGAAAAGACCATGTTGTGTCGTTATGTCATTGAATATAAATCAAGGGACTAAATGTGTCAAAACCCCAAATCTTTGTGAGACTGCCACCTAGCCTGCAAACTGCCACACTCTTCCAGCTCTTGACACCTTGCTAGACACTTTTGATGATCCTACAACACCTCTAACACTTAGCATCATCCTCACACACCTTCTTGCACTATAAACAGGCTACTAAGTTCACCTCATTCTTTGCTTATTCACTCTTTTTCCTCTCTATTACACTCTTGGAAGTTCCTGACCATTTAGGAACTTCCCTTTGAGTTCTAAGTTTCCCTTGGATCATTTGTAAGTATTCCATCTCTGCTCTTTTCTTTTTATAGGCTTTTAATAGCCAAAAGTCAAGCATTTTCGACAAATGCCTTGACTTTCGGTTAAGACCATTATGGTCCAGCCATTGTTTGAAATGAACATGGCTAAGTGATCGTAATTAGGAAGGTATTAATCCCTTAAAAGGGCACCTCCTAAGGATCATGTTTACTAGGTCAATTGACGAGTCAAAGTTATTGTTTTAAAAAGTCAAACGGGTCAGATTTCATAAATATTATAATTTGAGTTTATATATGTTAAAAATATGTTTTTGACACTTCAACAAGTTGGTAATAATTATTAGAACATTGGTAACATGTTCGATGCGTCAATTTTAGACCTAGAGTCGGTTTGCAACCGAAAGTCGTGAAGTTTACTTCTGCTTTGACTTTCGATTCTGACCCGACTTAGATTAGTTAACTTCTGCCTTATGGTCGCATTATGATCGTAATACAATGTAGCATAACCCTCTGAGGTTATATTACATGATCATAATCATAATCTGAGTTTACCCACAAGTTTCGTTAAAATGTCAATTTTGACTAAAATGCCCTTTTTTACATAAAACAAGGTTTTAATCAACAATGAAATTGTAAATGAATTACCTACTGATATGTTAATGTAATTAACATATTACAATGTTAATATTCTGATCATAAACTGATTTTAGTATAATATCGTAAACTATACTTTTTAAACGACCAAAATGCCCTTTCGGTGCATAATTTGGTCTTAAACCATAAATCACACTTATGTGTAACTTCTTACTGATAATATATCACAAATTAAGTATTTTTCTTGAATGTTTATGATCATAACATCAGAATACATGAAAGTTCCTTTTATACGACATATAATGGTCCAAAACGCCTTATAAGGTGTAGTTTCGTTTTAAAACCTAAACGGGCATATAAGTTGATATTCTATTGATATTACAACTTATTTAATGTATAATAACATATAGAACTTGTTCATGACTCATCCGGTCCAAAAACTGACAGGTAATTTAGAATCTGCGAACATTGTGCGTGTTGTTTCAATCAGATTTCGGTTCTTTCTTTCAGCGACTCCTTCTTCTGCGGAGTACAGGGCGTGCTGAATTCATGAAGTATTCCTTTGTCGTTGCAAAACTCTTCTGTTCTTTTGTTTTTTAATTCGGTACCATCGTCGCTACGAATCCTTTTTTTTTTGGTAGATGGTACAAATTCAACCCATGAAAATCTTGAGTAGTCGTCAGTCACAACAAGGCAATATAGATCACTAGATATACTTTTGATGTTAACTGGCCCAAACAGATCCATATGTAACCTCTCCAGTGGTAGCTTGATAGAGTTCAGGAGTTTTCTTGGATGAGATTTCTTGTGTTGTTTTGCCTTTTACAGCTGATACAATCATCACTCAAGTGGAAACTCTTAAGATTCACACCCTCCACCAGATTGTTATGCATCAGATAATTCATCTTCCGTAAATGTATATGTCCCATCTTTTGATGCCATAAAATCGATTCCTTTTCTGTAGCCTTTGATACAAAACATTGAGCCGATTTTGTAGTAGTGGATGAGACGCTCATGTCGAGGACATAGAGATCATTTTCTTGTGGAGCGTGCATGAGGATCCACTCCTCGGGTATTTTGAATCCCAGCGTCAGAATAAGGCACTCTTTATTTGTAAAATGAGTTGTAAACTTCTTATAGCAGAGCTAGGAGATACTTAGCAACTTACTCTCTAATTCGGTGATGTAGTTGACTTTGTCGAAAGAAACCACACCATTCGTGAGTATTCCTTCTCCAACTATTCTTCCTCCTTAAGTACCCGTAAACCCTACAAAGCCTCCACGTATTGATTTAACATCGTTAAGCAAGGCCAGCATCCCTGTCAGGTGTCGAGAAGCTCCACTGTCCATTATCCACTTAGAAATGATTGACCTCGAGAGTCCCTACACATGTAATTAAGCAGTTATTTAAACAGTAAAACCCTAGCCTTCTCGGCCTTGGGTGGGTTTGAGATATAAAACTTTGGTACATTACCAATTTTGGTTTTGACTTCAACAATCTGTTCAATCTTTGTCTCAGGTTTAACTTCCGATTTTGTTGGAAAAGGTGTTGTTTTCACTTCTGCAGAAGATGGTTTAGATTTAACCACCCAAGTTTGTGTTTTCAAAAATGCCTTTTTGGGGTAGAATTTTGAATCCTTTTGTTCGTTTTTAGTTGACGCTTCACCAACTTCAAAATTTGAAACATTTAAAATTGTTGGTTTCACACCTTTGTTAGAATCAGTACAAACTCGGGGGTTTTTTTCACATCTTCTGTAGATTTCTTCACGCTATAAGAAGGTTTTGGGTGGTTTTGAGGAAATCCTCATGCTATATGCCAAACTTTGTGGCATTTGTAGCATGTCCTGCTGTCATTTTCATCAGAGGAACCCAAAGCCTATTCACAGCGTTTCTTTTCTACATGAAATTCAACATTTTATTGTTCTTTAGTTAGACTTTCTTTCTCATTAACAGTGCTTGTTTCGAAAACGAATTCAATTTTATTTTTGTAATTTGGTTTTTGAAACCTTTTGTTATATTTCTTCTTATCAAAACCCAAACCATTCATTTTGTCCTAGGATAAATCCCTTCCCTTTTGATGGTGATTATTATAAACTCTCTTTGGTTTAGAATAGTAAGCTGCATTTTGTTTTTCAAGATCAGAAAGACTAACTTCGACCAATTTGAACAATTTGTCAACTCTATCAAGATTCACGTTCTGAATCGGAAATTCCTCATCCGAATACATTTGTTCATTTTATAAATACTACATTAGGATCATAAGACTGTTTTCTGAGGTTGAAATGTAATTCTTATGAAAGTTTTCTTCATTTTTAGAATGAGAACTTGATTCAGACTTTTCCCATTTAGACTCAGCACTTTCAAAATCAGTGCTATCAGGTTCATTTCCTAAAACATTTTCAACAACGTTTACACAACATCTGACTGACATCATAAGTCACATCAATGTTTTTTGGTAGCTCGTTTTCTTTTTGTTCAGTTTTTAGCTTTAAATTGAGCGCCTTTTCCACCCTATCTGGATATTTTTTAGCATAATTGTTCCCAATTGGGGGTGGACACTGATTATAACCCAGACCTTTGTTTGTTTTTCAAATTCATTTTCTACCTGTTTGGTTTACTCCATTTGTTGTGGAAGAATATGATCAATCACATATGAGGACGCCGAGTAACTAATCAACAATTTGTAGACTCGTTAGACTCAAATTTGGCTTCAAGTTCAGTTTTAAGCTTAGCAAAGGTGTCTATATGAATATTAATTGCCATTTGTTTATCCATTACTTTAGCTTTTAGCATTGATTTTATTGTCATGTCCTCTTTACTGACTTCTTGAAATTGTTTGATTGATTTACTAAGTTTATCACAAGCAACTTTGGTGTCTCTTAAGTCATTTGTCAAGTTGTCAGTATGTTTTTTTAGCTCTTTAAATTTTAAATCCTTTTCTAAGCACTCTTTGCACGGCGCCAGGCATTTCGTTCATGGTTTCTCGACTTATTTGATTACAAACTTAACCTCTTCTTTAATCAACTAATTAACCGACTTTTTCACTTCTTGACTTTCCTCGGGAACTACCTCTTGTAACTGAGCCATCGTGGCTTTGTCAGCTATTTCCTTCAGACTTTCACCGTTCATCTCCTTTATGACATCAATAATTTCTTCCACTCACTTCTTGAATTATTCTGTCTTTGACTCGCATTGGTATTGACTTGAACCTCCAAAAAAGCTGCAAAAGAATTATAAACATCAGGAGGAATCATGGATTTAAAAGCATGATGAAATATATCTTCCTCGGTACAATGTTCGTAGTAAATTGCTTCAGCACTAAACACCGGTTCTTCTATTATCTCAGCAAGCAATGCGAAACTCTTCTTTTCGTAATATAATCATTCCAGTTAAATCCCTCATCCTCTTAAGTCACCATGAGGGCTTTGTTAGCTTTTGTCGAACTATCCTCAATAGCAATAAGCTTTGATGAACTTGAGGAGGAGAAGTCTTGTGATATATAGCTTTCTTGTAGTAATCATCAGCAAATGGATTCTGATTACCCTAGACTTCTCGGTTCGGGCATTCTCGCTTAAAGTGACCCTTTTCTTGACATTTAAAACATGTCACCTTCGACTTGTCATATCCTAGTTTACCATCTGGTCCTCCCAAACTGTTACGCAATGTTATTTCTATGAAGCGCTGAGCTCTTCTAACTATGTTATTTGATGTCTATTAATTCAATTTCTTCAGATTCGACTCGATTGTAATCCTCTTTAATCATGTCAGGATTTTTAATCTTACCGGCTACTAGCTCTCATAAGATTCAAGCATGGATACAAGTAGAGCCATATGTTGCTTAGTTGTATTTTCAGTGAAGTCTTGTGCATTTGCCAAATTCACAGCTATGTTACACTGAAAAATTCTCTGATTTTGATTTGATTAGTTATTATGGCTACTATTGTAGTTGTTAGAGCTTTGGGACGATTGTGGAATACTAGGAGTATTCGGATCATAGCTCGGAAATGATGTAAACCCGGTACTACTGCTTGAATTGTTTGCCAAAGTATTCGACGAGTTGTTAGCACAGAAAGCCTTTTGAATCTTCGTGCTTTGGTTATTGGCAATGGCACTTCCTTTAAAATATAGATTAACATCTTGATGTGCATGTGCACTTCTGGATTTTGCCATCTTTTGTAGATCCAATTCATGACCTTCAAGCTTCTCAATAAATTTTACAAGACTCAACGTGTTGTTGTAGTCAGGACTATTCTCTAAAATTATGAGATATGTTGATCATTCGCCCACTGGCAATGCATCATCTAACTTATCTACCAGCTCTTCGTTATCTTTGTTAACCCCCAACCGTTTCATTTCGACTATGAAGAGACAATACCTCTCAATCATCTATTTCATTGTCTCGCCTTTTAATGAAGGAAAGATATCGAATTCTTTCTTCAACAGTGTTTACTTGCTCTTAATCATCTATGCACTTCCTTGAAATTTAACATTGAGCGCATTTCAGATAGATTGAGCTTAATCTTCATATTGTAACAACGTGAAAATATATTCTTTAATTGCATGTTATAAAATATCCATCGTCTTCTTTTTCACAAGAAAATAAAGCCTTTTCTTGATCAGTATACTGCATTATTCCTTTCTCTAAACCACTCTCTCCCATCAGAATCTTATACCTTTCCTATATCACGTACCAACAGTCGAGATAGTTTGCTTGTACCTAATTCGTGAATCTTTCATGTCAGCCTTATAATCTTCAAGATACATCAATTTGGTTGGCTAAGTCATCATGCCCATTTCGTTATCAAAGTTTAAGGTTTGGGCAGCTGCGATCGAAACGGCGGATGAAGCGAATGCGTTGAAGAAATCATTCTCCATTTCTACAAAAAAATTTGAACAAAGATTAGTTAGTGAAAAGTGAATTATGTGCGAAGTGACACTTTGTGCGAGCTGAACCGAAATTTTCAAAAACATGTTTATCTCACTTCATACGATCTGATGCTCACTTCGTGCAAAGGGTAAAAACAAGGTTACCAAAATGCTACTTCGTGCGACGTGGATGTTCACTTCGTGAAAAGTTTATGTTTAGTTCGTGTGAGGTGTGGTTACAATTTCACTTTTCTTTGCAATCTTCGACATGATTTCAGTTATTTTTAGCTCTAGTTCTTTCAAGGGTTTGTCTAAAATGGTTTTTACGTATTATACTGAAAAATCAGTCCATTTTGTCCATGAATTCGTTTCAAAAGTGATAAAAATAAGAAGAATGAGTAGAATAAGAAGTCTTTTAAGGTTGAATCTTGATCAAATGTCTTCAAATCAGGCCACAATGCTCTGATACCACTTATAGGATTGGCTCTTCTCCAAAAGCATTGGACCTAATTTGTTATCTAGTCAACATGTGCGGAATCCATGATTAACTAGTGATTATATGATTAATACCTGTTTAAATGCTCAGTTTCATTAATATTGATCAAGGTGTTACAATTCTAAGACAAACTGGATAGGCTTCGCCTTCATAGTTAACAAAACACCTGCTAACTCAAGACCTCAAATCTCCTATTTATAGACTTCACCAGTTCGTGCGAAGTGTACATTACATACATCAAAAACATGTTATTCTAACATTGAAGCCCTGCTACATACACGACATGACCCTAAGACGTAGGCTATAGACATTCTACATCGACAATCTGGAAACTTTAAGTTCCAAACAGATTCACTTAGATTGTTAGTATACTTGTCCACTTAAACCTCTGCACATTTCTCAATTGCTTTTACAGACATATTTTTGTGAGTTTGTGTTGGAAGATCATATCATTTTTTAAGATATATCACTAGTACGTTGATCTGGAAACTTTAAGTTCCAAACAGATTCACTTAGATTGTCAGTATACTTATCCACTTAAACCTCTACACATTTCCCAATTGCTTCGAGATACGATAATAAGATGCCTTAGAACTTGACTTTACACTATTTCCCACCTCAGAATATACTCCCGTATCAAGATTCCCTGGATTTCATCCTACAGGTGAGTATATCTAACTGACTGGGTTGTGCGAGACCTTGAGAGCTCGGATTAGTACCACTGTACAGACAGAGAGATGAAGACCATATATTAATACCCCAGATATTAATTATCTCTAAAGACCTAGTATCTTAGAATCTAGCAATCTCTTAAACGAAATTTCGGTGTACTAAGACCATATATCCAAGATATGTTAAGCCACAGATTAAGAAGTTTTTCTTTATATTTTATATCTCGAAAACAATTTACTGAATGTGCAAAGTCTACTGGCACATCATCAATGAGAACTGTTTAAACATTTTGACACTACATTTCTTTAGCATATTGTGATAGTCCACTAATGTACTACCGTTTCCTCTTTTCACATGAAAACTCTTTTTCTCTTATTCATGTTTTTGTACTTTTTGCATTTTTATATGTTTTCACAAAATATTTTCCCCTAAAATCAAAAAACATATTTTTGAATTTCTGTTTTTAAAAAAAAGTGTTAGGAAACTTTTATGTAAGTATTGAAGAAAAAAGTGATATATTTGATCAACTGATGAAGATAAAGTCATGAAGGTCAAACAGAACGAAGAGACGAGGCTGGATAGAAGAAAAAGGACAACAAATCTTCTACATTAATCAGATATAGATCAAGAACAAGCAAAGATAATAAGGAGAGACCATTCTGATGTATCTGATGCTATTTCTGATGAATATCATCAGTTTCTGGTAAAGTCTGGTCATCAGAATTTCTGATGATCTGTTCATTAGAATTTCTGATGAGATGGATCTCAATACTTTTGAGACACCAACTTGTCTGAAAGATAAGGCTCTCCTATTTCCTAAAGTAGCAAGTTAACCCTAGTGGATTCAATGAATATGCCAAGAAGCCACTTTATGCAGAGCAAGTGCATGAATAAACAATTTTTTTATTCATGCTAAGAACTCTCTATAAATAGAGAGTTAAAACCATCGAAAGGGAGTGAGTCAAGCTAATCATATAATACATACTACAAAAACTCAATTGCCCTTTCACCACAGAATTATACATGTATTCATTTGTACTAGTCAATAATCTCACAATCACCTTGTAAACCATTTTGTTTCAAAGTTATATAAACTTGAAAATTATGTAGTTGTTGTTTCCTGAAAGTTTGATTTTATTTTTACACGTTATTTTCATTATATTGAAATCACTTGCCATATTAAGGTAAAAGAGCATTTTTCCATCTGGGACCAATAATTGGTATCAGAGCAGATTGAATAAATTATTTTCAAACGATCAACTGCTCATCTCTTTTCTTTTATCCAAATATGGCAAACTTTCTAACCTGGAACAATGCTTTCAACATTGGGTCTATGTCAAAGCCTCCGACCTTGGTCAAAGAGGAGTACCTCCAATGGAAAATTGTGATGATCAATTTCTTTAGATGATCGAGCTCTGTTTCAATCCATTGTGTGTGGCCCACATATACCTATGGTTCAGATACTATGTTCCCCAACAATTGATTAAACACCTAAAATACCTGTCTATAGGGCTCCAAAAGCTGAAAACTTCTGGAGCAAAGAAGAAAGGAAAAGGTGGAAGCCAATGAAAGGGCCCAATCACTTTTGATTATGGCATTTCCAAATGACATAATCTCTCAAGTAGATGCATGTGCTTCTTCTAAAGAGATATGGGATCAGTGTGAAAATCTTTGTAAAAGAGGAGAAAGGATGAAGAGAAACAAAAGAACAAACTGTGTCTCCTCGGTATTGAGAAGCCAAATGATGAAAGGAATGTAAAATTCCTATATGCTCTACCAAGAGAATGGAGAAGTCTCACAATGACTTTAGCCTCCACCTTAGAGCTAGCAAACACAAGTCTACATGACCTCTATAGCATTCTTGTCCTAGAGAGGAAGAGATATATGAGAACTCAAACCAAAGAGGTGGATCTATTTCTCTAATCTCAAACTCACAAAGAACATCTAATCCTGATCCTCAAACCTCTTATTGCCAAAACATAGAAATATCTAATACCTCATCAGACTTCTCTACATTTGCTGAAGCAATTGCACTGCTCACTAAAACTTTTAAGCAAAGATTGAAAGGTCAAAGCCATAAGTACCAGAAAAGTGACGAAGGGATGTAGGAAGGAAAGTCAAGAGAAAAGGCTAAAGCAGAAGTTGCATGCTATAAATGTAAGCAAAAGGGTCACTATGCATCTGAATGCAAAAACAAAAATTGAAAGATGTTGCTTACTATGAGAAGAAACTAGAGAAGCTAAGAAACAGCAACAAGTCAGATAGCAGGAACAGATACTTGGCTAACTGATGAATCTTCTGATGAAGAAGAAGAAGAAGAGATGGCAAATTTCTGTATCATGGCCAAGCTTTCTAATGCAGAATCCGAAAGATCAGAACCAAAGGTAAGCTCGAATAATTTTGATCTTGAACAAAAATTAAACAAGCTTATGTCAGATTTTATAAATTTTCAAGAAAAACACATATTAGAGAACTAAAAAAATCTGATGATTTGCAAAGAACATTGAATAAAGTTATACTTGAAAATCAATTGCTAATTGAAGAAAGCTTAAACAAAAATTCAAAGATTGAATTCTATGAAAAGGAAAGAAAAGATCTGTATAAAAGAATTCATGACAAAGAAATCAATGTAAATGGTTTTCAACAAGCCAAAGATTTTATAAAACTTTATTGAAACCTCACCAAAACATAAAGGTGAAGAGCTGGGATATGTAAAAACAAACATCAGAAATACCACCACCTTTGTTAAAGCATTAGATCAGATTTCTGATAAAATAACATCAGAATCTAACACTAAATCTTGCAAATCAATGAGGTCTGACAACTCTTTTTAGTCATCAAAAACTAACAACAAAGGAAAAAGGAAAAAGGCATGAATCAAAACAAACATTTTAAGAAAAATTAAAAAGGATTCATCCAAAATTCCAAAAATCTGCAGATCTTCCATCACAGACAAAGGAATCAGAAAAACTAATAAAGAAAACTGTATGTATGTTGACATACTGAAGCTAGTTCTCATCTCCAAACAAAAACCAAACAAACTGTTAATGGCTAAGCATGTAACGGAATTTCTGGTGAAAATTCCTCATCTGAAAAAGAAAAATTAATAAAAACTTCCTCAGAAAAAGTACCCAAGCAAGTCTAGGTACCAAAAGTTCTCTAACTCTTCCATTTCAGGACCATCATGTGCAGCAGATCTGGTACTGCGACTCAGGAAGCTCCAAGCACATGACTAGGGATAGGAGCTAACTCAGCAATTTTATTCCAAAGCTGGGTAAATTAGTCAATTTTGAAAGTAGCTTGTGTAGAAGGTTTGAAGTATAATCTACTTAGTTGTAGTCAATTTTGTGACAGAGGTTTTCTGGTAACCTTTTTACCAGAAAAATGCTTATTACTTGGCTTAGATGATAATAAAATCTATTTAAGTGGAAAAAAGAATAAGAAAATCCATATATTAATTTGATTTCAAAGAAGAAATAGGGCACCCTCAATTGTGCTTGTTTTCAAAAGACAATAAAGGTAATAGCTGGTTGTGGCATAAAAGATTGGTTCACTTAAATTTCAAGAATCTAAATCAACTAGCAAGCAAGGGTTTGGTAAAAGGTCTACCATTCATATCCTCCAAGAAGGATAAAATATGTGAAGCCTGTGAACTAGGTAAATCCAAAAGAGGCTCACATAAAACAGCTTCTAAATCATCAATAACTCAAAATTTAGAACTTTTGCATATGGACGTATGTGGACCTGTAAGCACAATAAGTTTTTCTGGTAAGAAATACATTTTGGTCATTGTAGATGACTACTCCAGGTATACTTGGGTTGAATTCTTGAGAAAGAAAAGTGAAACCCAGATCTGGTAATAAACCTCATCAGAAAAATAGAAAATCTGTTAAAATTGTCAGTCAGAAGGATCAGATCTGACAATGGAATAGAGTTTAAAAGTTCGAAACTTGAGACCCCTTATAAGCAAAGGAATATCTCATGATTTTTCTGCTCCTAGAACTCCACAACAAAATGGAGTTGCGGAACGAAGAAATAAAACCTTGGTAGAAGCAGCAAGAACCATGCTAGCTTATGCCAAATTGCCCACTTACTTTTGGGAAGAAGCCGTTGCAAATGCATGTTTTACACAGAACATATCCATAATAAATAAGAGACCTCAGAAAACATCCTACAACATCTTAAATGGAAGAATACCAAATATCATTTTTTCACACATTTGGTTGAAGATGCTTTGTATTCAATGATTTTGAAAGTCTTGAAAATTTTGACAGGAAAGCTGAAAAGTTATTTTTCTTAGTTACTCTTTGTCCTCAAAAGCTTACAGAACTTTTATCTTAAACACAAGGATAATAAGAGAAAGTTTATATGTATCATTTGATGATTCATCAGAAACAGAAGTTTCTGGTGAAATCGTGAAAGAAATAAACTTTTCTGTTAAGCAAGAAAATCCTAATCATCTTCTTAACATACTAACTGAAGAACTTCTTGAATGTGACTATACAAACAAAGAATCATCTGAACATACATCACATACTAACCCTGTAGGAAATCCAATGCCGAAAATTCAGAAGTAGACCAGAATTCTGAGAGCTCAACAGAAAATCAAACTAATTATTAGAATTCTGATCCACTCAATGCAACAGTGGTAACCAATCAGGGGAAGCTTCAGAATATTAGAATCATCAAGTCCACACAACAATTGTAGATGGGTCAAAGGTCACTCTCAGTTAAACGTTATTGGGAATCCTGAAGAAGGTGTCAAGACTAGATCAGCTACAGCTCATGAATGTATATATGTTGGTTTTCTAAGCATGATAGAACCCAAAACTGTCAAATAAGCACTCAATGACTCAGATTGGGTGCAAGCAATGCAAGAAAAGCTTGACCAATTAGAAAAGAGTCAAGTATGGAATCTGGTACCAAAACCAACTAACAAAGTTGTCATTGGAACAAAATGGGTATTTAGGAATAAATCTGATGAGCAAGGTATAATAACAAGGAACAAAGAAAGACTGGTAGTAAAATGTTATTGCCAATAAGAAGGCATAGATTATGATGATACCTTTGCACCAGTTGCCAGATTGGAAGCTGTAAGAATATTCCTTGCCTATTCTGCATCAAAAGACTTCAAAGTTTACCAGATGGATGTGAAATCAGCATTTCTAAATGGTAAGATTGAGGAAGAAGTATTTGTGCAACAACCAAAAGGCTTTGTTGACCCTAAATTTCCAAAACATGTTTACCAACTAAACAAAGCCTTGTATGGGTTGAAGCAAGCTCCTAGAGCATGGTATGAAACTCTCAAACTTTTTAATCAATTCAGGCTTCAAAAAATGTACAATTGATACAACTCTATGTCTCAAAACACATAAGGGTCACACTTTGTTGGTTCAAATATATGTTGATGACATTATTTTTTGTTCAACCAATGAAAAATTTTGCAAAAAGTTTGAGAAACTATTGACTAGCGATGGCATATTTTTGAGCCAATCATATGTCAGAACAATCTTGAAAAAATATTCACTTGAGAATTGCTCTATCTAAAAAACTCCCATGGCAACTGGAAATAAACTTGATTCTGATCCAAATGGCAAAAGTGTTGATATTAAAACCTATAGGGGAATGATAGGATCATTGTGGTATCTAACAGCAAGTAGACCAGATATAATATTTTCCGCATGTTTCCTAGCTAGATACCAATGTAATCCTAAAGAATCCCATTTTAAAGCTGTAAAAAGGGTTTTTAGATATCTGAAGGGCACATCAGATCTTGGTCTACGGTATCCTGAAGATACAAATTTGGAACTAATAGCATACACAGATGAAGATTATGTAGGATACAAAATAGACAGAAAAAGCACATCTGGTGCCTGTCAAATGTTGGGAGAAAAGCTAGTCTGTTGGGCAAGCATGAAACAAACATTGTGTTTCCACATCAACAGTTGGATCAGAATATGTGGTAGCAACAAGCTGTTGTTTACAAGTGTTGTGGATGCAAACTCAACTAAGAGACTATAGAGTAAATCTGACCAAAATTCCAATCTTGTGTGATTCCAAGAGTGCCATTGCCATAACATAAAATCTGGTGCATCATTCAAGAACCAAACACAATGATGTCAGACATCACTTCATAAAAGATCATGTGGAAAAAAGAAACATTGAAATGTATTTTGTTCCAACGGAAAACCAAATTGCTGACATTTTTACAAAACCTCTCGATGAAAAGAGACACAATTTTCTAATCGGCAAAATAGGGAATGGTAAATATAAAATATGACGAAAATTCATAAAATACATTGTCACAAAAGGATAATCAAAATTATGAATCATCATAAAATGATCAGAATTTCAATAGATTCTGGTAATCCATCACAAACTGTATAAATTCATTAGAAAATCAGATAAACTATCAGATACGTCAAAATCATCAGAAAATCTGATATGGCTCATAATTTATGCTTTCTTTTTCAAATTCGCTTCATACATATACATTAATAGCTCAACATTTGCATATAATTTTTGTTCTTGTTTTTGTCTATTTGTGTTCATATTTTACTTTCTTTTTCAAAATTAAGAAAAAAATCCACCACAAATCTCTGAGTATTAGGGTACATTACGTCACAAAGCAAAATTTCTAAACAAAAATTCATTGCTCACATACACTCTCGGCTAATCTTTAAAAGCTTAGACATCAAGATTGAAGAGAAAAAGGGAGACACATAGGCAGGATAATCATTATAATCTTACATAAATAGCCGCCTAAAATATTTAATGCAGAAAATATTACCTCACACAGTTCTCTTTGCCTTTGACTGAGGATCTCGTGCATTAAAGGACAATGAGAATAAAAAGAAAGAGAATCTTAAGTTGGTAAATACCATTTATGGTGGAACTATCACATTCACTTATATATACAACCACCACCTGAAGATCAAGTTCATCACATTTGTCACTCTCAACTTCTCTCTTCTTGTTTAGAAACTCCAACAAACTTCTCCACAAACCCTAACAAAGGCAAAATAAGTACTTCACTCTTTCCACTTCCACACTACACAACTCACAACATGAATATCAGGAGAAATTTTAACAATCAAGCATGGGAAGGTTGTGGCATAATCCTCAACATGCTGATGCAAAGTCCCCTAGCATATGCTCTGTCAGTATATATCTGGGTCCATCCGAGTCTTTTGCAAGAGTTTCGGTGGAATGCACGAACCATTTTCCAAGGAATGAAGGTCTGGATTCAAAGTCAGATGATGGGGAAGGACATCATCCTGAGCGAGGAGATGATCAGAGAGGCTCTACACCTCGATGACAACCATGATGACACATTCTTCACTCGCAAAACTCTAGATCAGACCGTGAAGGAAATGGGGTACTCAACAGCAAATCGTACAAGGGGGATCAGCAAGTCCAGATTCATCCAACCATGGCAGTTCTTGGTCACATAACTTGGTGTATGTTTCTCTAGAAAGTACGTAAACATTCATGAGATCTCATACAGGTTGATGGGGGTGGTGCATACAGTAGTACAACAGGTCCCCTATAATTTCTCTAAGTATCTTATGAGAGATTTTGAGGGGAACTTGAACTGTCATAAACCATTTCTGATCTACCCACATTTTTTTAATGAGGGTGATCAAACATCAGCTGGACTTCGAAGGGGTACCAAACTGGTATCCAAGAGCACAGCCTATCCTTTAAGAAGACATACATAATGCTAGTCTGATACCAATTGCCAACCATTCTGGAATGGTGACCTACTTGTGGGTTTTTGTTGAAGTTATGTATAATGAAAATTAGTATATATTTTTCTTAGTTGTAGTTGTTTATATTTTTCTTCTTTCCGTAAGTTTTCCTTTCTTTTCCTTTTTGCTAATTTTCTTGTAAATATTAATCTATATAAGTATGTTTTCTGTAAAAAGTGTGGGAAGGGGAAACGAGTCCTAAAAAGTTTAAAGAATTAATCAGAAAGGAGGAACACTATCAGATTTGTTAAAACCAATGATGCATATCAAGAGATCTAATAAAACTAAGTCAAATCTAATGTTTCTCTGATAAAACAGACCACAATCTGATGAAAATTTCAAATCCTGACTAGATTTGACAAAAATTCTTTCTCTAAAAGGGTCAAAACCATTGAATCTTTATGTAACAAATTTTAAAAGAAAGGGTAAAGGCAGTTTTTTTGTTTAAACAAAAGACAAAGAAGGACCACAGGAGCTAACAATATAAGTGCATCTCTATTGCTCTACTCATTCTCTCTCATCATCATCAAAAACAATTTCTTTCTCAAAGGGAAACTCTCATTTCTGATGACTTTCTAATGAAACCACTCAGTTAAATTTGTGATTTCATGTACCAGAAAATAAGACAAATTTTTGATGATATCCTCAAACTGAATTTTGCTTTCAAAAATGGGGAAGAAATGTCAGACTCTAGAAAACGATATCATTGAAAATTTTCTCTAACAAAGGGTCCCACGGGAAGAAAAAAGGTACAACTTGGCCATTAGTATTCACCAATCAAAAGTTTGTCTCCAAATGATATATCAAAATTTGGCGGTACTTAAAAAATTGGGGAGATACCAAAATTTTCAACAATGATAAAGTTAAAATATCATTAACTTGTCATAATACTAACCACCCATGATTCAACCCCCATGATCTTTGTCCCACAAAGCTTATATATACAATATTCAAAAGGACGAGAAACACATAGAGAAACACACCTGCAACTTCCAAACTTACAAGCCCCAAAAATTCTACATTTTTTTTAAAAGAAAAATTCAACTCACCATGGCCGCACCAAACTTCGTCAATCTCAACATTCCGGCCGTAGAACACTCTGTCCCATTCACCAGAGATGATGACTTCTTGCCATTGAAGAAGAACAACTTGTTGATGAACACCAACCATGAAGCCTACGACAAAAATGTTAAATTTTGATCGAATTTCTGCTAAGATGCACTATTGCTCAAGCTCTGACCAAAACCAAAGAAGTATCGGTGAATATTATGCAGTAGCTCGTCAACACACTTAGCGAAACTGATATGAACGAAGTCACAGCCCATCTATGGGGTAACATCTCTATTACCATTTGACCACAAAGAATCAAGGAATGTTTGGAACTTCCAACTAATGATCACTATGTTAAAGCACCTAGGAAGGAGGAACTGTTGGGACAACTTATTAATCTGATTGGATATGGAAGGAAGATTTCTATAATTAGGGAATTCAAAAGGAATGAGTTACATGCCTTCTAGCAAGTGATAATGGAAATCCTAACCAAGTGTCTAACTTCAAAAATTGGGGACACTAATCAGATTAACATAACTGTTCTGACAATCATGTATGGACTCATCACTGGGACCAACATTGATTACGGAATGGAGATATTTAATTTGATGAAGAGATCTGTATTGACCAAGTTTGTAGGAATTGACTCTCATTTACCATTTCCCAGATTCTGGTCCATCCTCGTAGCTGAAACATTTGTTGAAAGGAATGTTGAACTTCCTATAGCAGAAAACATGTGGAGATCATCAGTTATGAAGCCCCGGAATGCCGCATCAGCATGGAAGTCAAACAAAGATGTTCCTAACCTACCAGAAAGTATGATGAATCTTATAGCAGAAGACTCACCCTACGGGGTACAGTATTTGGAAATTCTGAACAGAGGACCAGAGAATACTGAGGTGTATGACAGAAAATCTTCACCAGATCATGTTAATCAAGAATTAATGGCTCCACAAACTGATGAAGTGGAGCAATTTCAACATCAAGACATCAGAATATCACCAAAACCAATGGAGGTTGATGAGTAGATATAGCAGAATCCAAGAACTGAACAACATCATGTTGAGGCATCTCATATAGCAGAAATAGGTGCACCAACTAACCTTAATGAATTTACTGTTGCAAACTCAACATATTCTGATTCAGATGAATCCGTTAGAGGAATTATGTTATACAACTTAGAAAACCAACGACATTAAACCAAGAGGTTAGTAGTTCAATGGGTCCAGTCTCTGAATCAGTTAATGAGGAAGAGATTGGGACGGCAACATGTAAAGATCATCTTGCTAATCAAGGAAACCTGGGTGAGAAAGATAAGAGTTTCTCAACAATTTACAAAAAATCATTCTTAGGAATGGTTCCAAGATGTGAATAAGTTTTACAGTTCTGGTAAAGGTGTGTAGGACTGGCCTTTTGACCAACCTAATCCCTTTACAAAAGCAGCAAGTGTGTCTTTTGCTGGTGTGAGAGAAGGAACATCTGTTGTTCCTCCAACCTTACCTACTGATCCAATTATTTCATCAGAATAGCTTGAACATATGCTAGAAGGAGTTGTCAAAGTTTGTGTTGAAAAATCCACTGTTGAAACAAAGCTGGATATACTAATAGTAGAAATTAGAAGCCAAAAGTCTGATATGAAAATTCTATCAGAATAAGTTGAGACCATCAGAAAGCAAACAGAAAGGAATACTGAAGTCCTTAAGAATTTACAACAACCACAGAAGACATCAGACAGCAGCAAAGTTACAGCAAACTTTGAGAAAGTGTTTAAAGAGAAAAAAAGACATAAAGACAAAGGTGACTGAAGCCGTGCAAACAAGAGATACCACAAGCTCTGGTAAGATTCTGTAAGAAATTCATAGCTTGAGAGCTAGTAACAACAGCATGACTGATGCTCTTGACAAATTGGTGAGAGAATGGGCAACACATCAAATCAAAATGTAGAGGAGTTCAAGAGGGTACATGATGAAGAAAGAAGAAATGCCCAACTACTAAGTGACGTGCAATCACTTATAAAGAGGCTACAACTGAATGTTGCCAGACTGGTAAACATTGATGTTCATGAACTCAGAACCCCCATTCCTAAGGAGACAACACACCGGAAAGAACCAGAAGCTACTCAGCTCACACAAACAAAGGAAGCTGCATCTCCTAGTCAACCTAGGCCTACACCAATGGGGCCCCCACTAGAAGTACCAAGATCAAAAAGACTGAAAAGACTTGAAGCTACTACTATAATGATCTCAAATGTAAGTAGTTCCACTTCAAGAGACTAGCCAAAAATAACCTCTTATGGTGAAACAGTTTTTAGTGAACAGTTGATCCATGTAGAGAAGAGAAAGTGGGAAGACTCTGCAACTTCCTCAAAGAAACCAAGGGTTGAAATCAGATTAGACCCTCAAGGAAAAGAAAAGGAATATCTGGTGCAACCAATTGATCAAGACATCATGATGTTCCCTGAACATCATCTAAGGAGCTATTATTGAAATGATGAAGAAGATAAGCTTGACAGGCCTCTATGCCCATGGAGTACAAGAATAAGAGAAGAAATGTTGAAAAGAGGAAATGCTAGTCTTCATCCACCTCTTGAAAATCCAATGGTTAAAGTACAAAAGGTAGACACTCAGTCCACTACAGGCAGGGTAATGGGAACTTATGAGCAGAACAAATATACCCTAATCAGATCAAATGGTAGTGTGACAACAGTTGTGGATGCTGACCTTTGAGAAGCATTTCATCCCTTGGATTTGATAAAGATGAAGCAGATCTTTGACAAAGAAAAGGGAGATACAAAGTTTAACATAAGGTCTATCAACAGTCTGACAGAGGCTGGACAAAAACTATACTTAACAGTAGCTCTAGCAGACTTGATCTTTGCATATCCTTTGATTACAGCAAGAAAGTGCAAATACCACCTCCTGACACATAAATTCGAGCTAAACTTGAATCTGAAGCCAAAACATGAGTCATCTTTGAGAAACCTGAATTGTCTGTTGTGTTCAAGGATCTTGAGGATAAAAAGGCTTTGTTCAGAGTAAATGAAATATGCAGGTACTCAAATCAAACACTCAACTACATAAAAGACTTCATGAATAAGAAACAGGTTCAACTCAAGACTAAAGGAAGAAACAAAGAAAGGCTAAGGAAAGAAGTTGAAGACATTATAAATGAATAAATCACTGCTTGAGGATGGTAAAAAGACTTATACAAGATGAGTCACACGCTGATTGAATACAAGAAGAAGCTGAAGAAAGGAGATGTCTACAAAAGTGGATTGAAGATTGTCTAAAAAACACTTATTTCACTTTAAACAATGTTTGTGTTAAGTTGTTTGGATTTTGATGTTTGTTCTTGAAATCTCTTTAGTTGTTGTTTTCCTTACAATACTTAGAGGGAAATTGTTAGGAAACTTTTATGTAAGTATTGAAGAAAAACGTGATCTAACTGATCAACTGATGAAGATAAAGTCATGAAGGTCAAACAGAACGAAGAGATGAGGCTGGATAGAAGAAAAAGGACAACACATCTTCTACATTTATCAGATATAGATCAAGAACAAGTGAAGACAATCATAAGAGACCACTATGATGTATCTGGTGATATTTCTAACGAATATCATCTGATTCTGGTAAAGTCTGGTCAAATTTCTGATGATCTGTTCATCAGATGATTTTCTGATAAGATGAATCTCAACGCTTTTGAAACACCAACTTGTCATAAATATAAGGCTCTCCTATTTCCTAAAATAGCAAGTTGACCCTAGTGGATTCAATGAATATGCCAAGAAGCCACTTTATGAAGATCAAGGGCATGAATAAACAATTTGTTTATTCATGCTAAGAACTCTCTATAAATAGAGAGTTAAAACCACCAAAAGGGAGTGAGTCAAGCCAAGCATTTAATACATACTACAAAAACTTCATTGCCCTTTCACCACATAATTATACAAGTATTCATTTGTACTAGTCAATAATTTCACAATCACCTTGTAAACCATTTTGTTTCAAAGTGATATAAACTTGAAAATTCTATAGTTGTTGCTTATTGAAAGTTCGATTTCTATTTCCGCACACTATTTTCATATCTTTTGAAAACACTTGCCATATTAATTTAAAAGAGCATTTTTCCATCTGGGACCAACATAAAGAAATTTGAAAAAAATTAAAAACTTGACAAACCGATGAGATCAACTTCAAATCAATATCCATTTCTGCTTCACATTTTAGTTTATCTTTTACCATTCATGATGACAAAACCTTAATACCATTTGAATTTTTAAACATTCTCAAATCATCATTTTTGTCTTGTTCAACAGTGAGGGTTCTGTGAAAAAATTTCAACTTTTTCAAAACAATAAACGTTTTAATAAACCCATCATGGCCTTTTTCTAGAAATTTTCAAATTAATCCGGCCAATCTCCTTGTCATGTGCCAAGAGACTTCAGTATTGTTGAATCACTTGTAACTCAGAAACCCCTGCACAATTAAACAAATTGATTATTTGAATAGTGACACCGAAGTCCTTTCAGTCTTGGGTGCATTATCATCAACTTTTGATCCTTTTCTTTTCCTTACTTTTGTTCAACCTTTCTAACTTTTCAGTTGAATTAGTTTCCTCAACCTTTTCAAAAAAATTTATCTTTTATCACCCACGTTTGGTTTTTAAACATTGCTTTCTTGAAATGAGATGAATAATCTTTTTGTTCATTACTTTTTGAAGATTCACGGTGTATTAACTGGTTTCACTTTGTTTGTAGATCCTTTGATTTGTTTCCAAACTTGTATTGGAACAACCATTGGTGAATTTTTTTTTCACATCTTCGGAATTTTTCTGAACATCGGAAACATGTTTAGGTTTCTTTTGTGGACATTTTCAAGCAATGTGTCCAGTTTGGTTACATCGAAATCACGTCCTACTGTCTGTTACAACTGAGGATTCCTAAACTTGTTATCGTCGTTGTTGAGCGAAAAATTCTTCATTAGATTATTTGCAAATACAACTTTCTTTTGCACTTTCTGAAGGTACAAAGTTCACTTTCTTCAAAAAAAAATTGAATTTCCAAACTTGTTATTTTTCCTCTTACAATACCATGACCTATTCTTTCCATTATAATTTTTCTATTGTTCATTTCAGTAAGAATATTTGGGTTTGGAATAGTAAGATTTTCCACATTTAAAGTTCAAAAATTGTTTTTCATCTGTTAAACTTTAAACTTTAGAAATTTTGATTTCGACAAGCTTGAAAACTTTTTCTACTTTGTTCAAGTTCACATTCGGAAATGGAAATTCAGAACCAGAATGTAGTTGATCAGATCCACACATTTTGTACATTAAAATATTTGGATCATCATTTGAACTACTTTCTAACTTACTAAGATAAGCATCATGAAAGCTTCCGTCACTTTCAGGTTGTGAACTCGAACTTTCTTTATCATATTTTGGTTGAGTGTTCTCAAAATTTTTATCTTTTTCTTTTCCCAAAACATTTTCAACCACATTTTTAACCACATCTGATCCATCGTCTGCGTCAGATTTTGAATAGGTCACATCAATGTTGTCAGGTAACTGATCTTTATGTTCTGTTTTTACTATTTTGAATTTGAAGTTCAGTGCCTTTTCCTCCTTGTCAGGCTTTTTCCTAACTGTTCCACATCAGGTGTGGACATCAATTATAACCTAGACCTCTATCCTGATAACCGTACATATCTTCCCCATTTTCATCTTTTCCAGTTGGCTTGGGAAGAATGTAATCCAAAATGTAAGACGGCGTTGAATAACTGGTCAACTTTTTCTCAACCCTTTTTCGTTTCTATTTTCATGCTTCTAGCTCACGCTTCAATTTGGCAATTGTGTCAATGTGAATGTTTATTGCCATCTCTTTGTCCATGACCGTTGCTTTTAACATTGAAATTGTAGCGTTGTCTTCCCTATTTACATCACATTGTAGGTTGATTGTTTTACTTAGCTTATCATAAGCCTCTTTCGCCTCTTTGAAATCACTTGATAGATTATCTATATGACGTTTTAGCTCTCTACTTCTCATCCTTTTCCAGACAAGACTTGCACGGTTCTAAACATTTCGTACACTGTCTTTATTTCTCAAACTTTTCAATTTTTCTCTCTTCCTGACTTTCTCATCTTCGAGCTTCCGATCAACTTTAACAGTTTCACTTCCTCGTTTAGCCCATCAAACATTATTTTCTCAGCAATCATTTCTTCTTCACATTATGTATTCTGACAATTTCTTTGTTCACTGAAGAAACCTTCAAAAGAATTATAAACATCGGGAGACATAAATGCTTGACAAGCATTTTGTAAAATTTTTCCCCAGTGTAATAGCATTGATCAGATTCGTTTGGAGTTTCATCATAAACAATTTAATCACCACCACTAATTTCTTCAATTTTGTTTTCATTTAACCACAGTTTCACTTTTCATATTAAGCTATAACTCTTTCTTTTTTTTCAATTTCGTGTATGCGATTTTTAATTTTCTCAAAGAATTCATGTAAAATAAATATTATAAATCTAGAATTCTTTTTCAAATCAATCAAAACTTCATCCCACTCTGAAGGTAAAGAATCTTCAAATTTCAATATCTTTTTATAATCCAAAAACCTTAACAGGGGCTCGAACTCTCTTAACTTGCTAACTAAACCACAAAATTGTTTTATCAGATCATCCGATGATTCATCTTTTTACACATAAAATTTTCAAATCTATTAACCCAAATGTTTTTGCGATCTTGAGAATTCACATACAAAGGTACATCATCCCAATCATTCATTTTCTTAATCTGTCAAATTAATTTTCAGTTCATACGAGGATAAAACAAACAAGTGTTTTCAGATTTATCTTCGTGCGAAGATAAAATTAGATTTCTAAACACTTCACTTCGTATGAAGGTAGATTTTTAAACTTGAAAGAATTTTACTTCGTACAAAGGTAAGTCTATCTTTGTAGGAAGTTTAACCTTGTAAAATTGAAAGATTTTCACTTCTTACGAAAGTAATTCTATCTTCGTACGAAGTGACTACTTTGTGTGAGGGTAATTCAAAATTTCACGTTTTTCGATGATTTTTATCATGATTTTGATTGATTTTGGGTCTGATTCTTTCAAGGTTTGTAGAAGTAGATTTTAATTATTCCTTGAAAATTTCGGCCCATTTTGACCATTAAATCTTTGAAAAATGATAAAAAAAATAGTGAAAAATAGTATAAGAGAAGCAGAATCTTGATGAATGTCTTCAAATTAGGCCTCCTAC
Organism: Scalesia atractyloides; assembly: GCA_947069175.1. Taxonomy (NCBI): domain Eukaryota; kingdom Viridiplantae; phylum Streptophyta; class Magnoliopsida; order Asterales; family Asteraceae; genus Scalesia; species Scalesia atractyloides. The sequence continues at coordinate 59,501,510 of CAMTDV010000001.1, read as the reverse complement.
CTCTGATACCACTTGTAGGTCCGTTCTTGGATCCTATAAGTTTAGGTCTAACTTGATTAACCTAGTCCATCATGTTACACCCTCGATTTCCACGTACGGAGTAATACCGCGAGACGTGCGACTGACCAGGATCATGCCACCAATCATATGGAACAATTAAATAAAAATAAAGTAAATTCATCACACCAATACAATCAGTGACTAAAAGCTAATGTGCAAAAGCAACGTTAAAGTTAACAGCAGAAGCATAAAGTTTAATAATCCAAACAATAGTTTAAAAGTTCATGGATTTTATTATGAACCCAACAAAGGTTCAACACAACCACTACACTCCTCCGCTGCAAGCTCCTGAGCTGTACCTATGGACCTGCAAAGCATGCAGTAGGGTGTCAACATAAAGTTGACGAGTTCACAAATTTCCAGTTTTATTTCCAAAAAAACATAAGTTGTAAAATTAATCATTTATAATCTTATTATGGGGAGCTACCCCATCTGTAAGCTACTAAACAACGTAATACCGAACACTTGCGACTGTTTAATTGTCGTTGCCCCGTTTGTCAATGTCTATCATCATTGATGGTTGCCAAGGCATACTAGTTCACGCTGTCCTCCCCGGTACGGCGTGAGGTTAGTGAAACGTAATAGCGCTATCAACTAATATCATGTTAGCCAGGCCAGGCGATTAATCGGTATAGTAAGTGGGGACTTCGTGATAGAGTTGCATTTAGTACGCTAAGACATGAATTATAAATAGTATTTAGTAGTATTCCTCCCCAGAGTACTAGGCAAATCCCAAACCAGGGAAAGTGTAGTTTGTTCCCAACCACCGGGATTACATGATTTTAGTAAATGTGTGAACTCACCTTTGTTTTGCTCGACAGGTTATTTACTTGTCCTAAGTTGGTCAACCACGTCCTATTATGGTTACCAATATTTATCAGATTCATATACAATCAAGTCACGTATTTTCTACACGTATCTAACACTTTGTATGCAAAATAAAGCCATCACATATCAGTTAAACATAGACTGAAGTGAATGGTGTATATGTGGGGCCCACTGTAGAATATGGCCCAATAATTGTTAATCTGCAGCCCACTTGTCAAGTGTGCAGCACCCGTGGGAGTGTGCGGCTACTTGACAAGTGTGTGGTCATGCATATCCTACTTATATGTTGTGCACCATTGGTTTGTATAATCAAAGTGTGTAGCTTTAGAAGTGTGCATCCATGCACTAAGTAGTTGTTCATCATGCATTAGTGTTTGTACACTCAGGAGTATGCGTCATGAGTGTACGGTGTGACGTATGTGTCTTGTGCATCGCGTAACTTAAGTTGTACATTTATGGAGTTGCCGTATGGTCATTTCACTGATTTAGCAAGTAGATTTCAAACAGGAAGTCATTCTTTTTTCAAAAATCAAGTTAAACAGAAATCACAACTTGTACCTCAATTCTTATAAATTCCTAATATCATTTAATCGTGTAAAATCAGTTTATTACTAACTCGGCAGACAAAAATCACTTGACCATGCCATGAACATCAATCACCAAATCATTCACTAAATGGGTCTAAACTCTATTTCAAGCAAAGATTTTTATTACACCAAATAGATCTAAACTCTAATATTACAAGATCAGTAAGGTTTATCACATTTAGGAACCATTCAACTAATAACATTCTATCCCATTATAACATCAAAGCACTTATAAAAATCATATGAATTTAGTTTCATCTTGCAACGTACAACCATAATTCATCTATCACACTTCATGAACAAAAATTATGTTTTTAAGATCATCCTTATCCCTAAACTTTGACATAAAACATGAAAATCATCTCTTGCAGCAGATCTAGCATCCTAACACAAGAACCCGTCTAGTGTCACACAATAAAGAAACACAAATCTTGGATTGTGGGGAAAACACTAACCCAGAAGCAAAAGCGTGAAAAGGAAGAGAAAAGTAGAGCTCCAATGGATGAAATGCTTGTATGATCTTGATGATGATGTTGCCGTCCAACCCTAAGGAAAGAGGGAAGGAAAGTTTCTAGGGTTTTTCAAAAGGTGCAGGGAATGTTTTGTGAAAGAAAGGAATAATTTTTGTCATCAAATGATTGGAACAATCATTACAGGGTTGGCTGCAGATGTGTATTTATAATCAACAAAAGATACTGCACACATTCAGGTGTGCACCTTAAATGAGTGTGCGGTTCATTAGGGTTAGTTATGGGTTGGAACTTGGGCCTGAATTAACTTGAGAAGTGGGAGTGTGCGGTCAAGAAAATGCATAGTAGTGTGCAATTTAAAATCATGTGTGTATGCACTAAGGGGTGTGCGACCCCAAAAATCCAAACATGTGTGTGTGACTAACATAAGGTGTGCAATCATCATATATATATTTAATAAACTTCACAATTTCTCATATGAAAACATATATGAGTGTGCGGTTTAATTTGATTGTAGTATTCCTTTAACATACACATAATATTCACATATATGTACAACCATTTTAATTTAATAGTCACATTAATTAACATCACGTAGTAACAACATATAACGGAACGTAACAGAAAAGTTCGGGTTGTCACATTACCGAGTTGAAAAAAATTTCGTCCCGAAACTTAGCGCGCAGTCACTAAATCAACTAGTGTAGTTAAGCGTTTTTGCGGGGTGTCACACATCACGTGCGGAATCCGTTTTAGATAGGTGACAATTATAACAAGATTACAGTTGCTCAATTATCTATTTTCATTCAATGATTAAATGGTTACACGATCCGGAAAATATTTGGACAGAGCTCCGCCGTCCAGTCTACCCAAAAATAGTTACAAACTCAAGATCCACACTCTCCTATTTACAGACATACCACTCCATGTGAACTTGACTGCCTACTTTCGTACAAAGTGGATCTCCTTCATACGAAGTGACACACTTGCTACCTTCATACGATCTAACTAGGTTACCTTCGTACGAATTTGATTAATCACCTTCGTACGAAGCGACTTGTCTTACCTTCGTACGAAGCGACTTGTCTTACCTTCGTACGAAGGTAGTAATACATTCAAAAACAAATCTAACATGTACGTTCCAATTACAAACTCGATACGACTTGATGACGTAGGCAACAGACATATGCATCAACAGAACACGAACAAGAAATCTCGTTCGGTAAGCATTCGTGAACAGTTCATGAACTAGATTATTCCTTAACGAACGAATCAGTTCGTTTAAAGCCCTAGTTGCACATGTGTAGAACAAATTATTTTTATTATTGTTTTCAAAAAAAAAATTTGGTATTTTAAAAATGTTAAATTTATAGCCAAAAATTGTTAAAAATTAAGTAAAAAAATTGGTGTGTTTTTTTAAGTTTTTTTAGGAGATTTTGAGTTCTCACAATAAAAAGAGTTTTTGCTTGAACCATCCCCTATATATATGAAAATAGAAACGAGTTGGTGAAAACGCTAAAAAGCGTGAAACGGTGAGAATGGATGTTAGAGTGACACGTGGTGCATGCTACAATTCAGGCATAGGGATGTTTATGTCTTTTTACGTTTTTTATTCATTTTGTCATACATGTCGCGCTCGTTTATGGCATTGAAGAAACTGTCATGGCGTTTAGTTAGAATCTCAAATTATGGCGTGTAGTTTTCTTTTTATAGAGTGTCGTCTTTCATAAACAAAGGAGTCAAAGCAATTATCTTGGTGTTCATACATTAATTACATGTTATTCATAGAATTACTTGAATATCACAACAAAAACGAACCAAAACAAATGAAATCAAAACTCAAAACATGGCATTTTGTTTTCTTTTATAGAGTTTTGGATTTGATAAGCAGATGAACGAAAGTAAATGTCATGGTCTTCATGTCGTTCATTCATTGATTACATCTCATTCATAGAATTACTCAAACATTACAATAAAAAAAACAAATAAAATCAACAATCTTCATTGAATGGGATTACATCAGAGATGTACCCATCATTTTCCTCAGATTCATCACTGTCAACTATATTGGCGTTTAACGCCATCATTAATTGGTTCAGCCTAAAAGACATCCTATATTTAAACACAATCACTATTCTAATTGTGATAACGGGTGAAGGTGTTAAATTTAAGAGTTGTTGAAGAAGGCGGACGTTCTCTGTGTTTAGCACTTCGCCCATTGTCAAGGAATGTTCATCTTCGTTGCTATAAGTCATCTTCACCATCCGCAATTGCTCATTCAAACTCCAACCAGTGGGTAGCTCAAAATCGTCATCATCCTCTTGAAATCTTCTTTTCAATCTTCTTATTACTATTTCAGTTCTCTCATATTGGTTGGCAATTGGAACACCCATGGCAAGAATATCACTTTGGACCGCCTCATCCATGCGAAGTATGGCGTTGATGGTCTTAACCCTCACCCTTCTTCTTTCTGAGAACTTTAAAAAAATTCGCTTATCTGATCGATCGAACCTCCATGAGATAACTTGTGACATTTTTTGTTAGTTATTTTTGTTTGGCGTTTGATGGTTTATTGGAGTGTTTTAGTAACTATAACTTGTTCTAGTTATATAATGGTTTTCTCTAGCGCCAATGACAAAAAAATGGATTGATTATTTTTTATTTTTTTGGCGCCAAAACAATAAAATGTTTTTTCATTATAGTGAAAGTACTATATGATGTGACTATTCATCACCAGCTTTAGTCTTGACACTGTAAAAGTGGTGAGGTTGGCAGGACAGATATGATGAATCTATTTTTTTGGAATTTTATAATATAGCATTAAAATGTTCTCTTTCGATGTTTTTTGTCGTTTTTTTATATTTGACACCGTAAAAAGGTGATGTGGTGAGTCAGATATCATGAATCTAGTTGTTGGTGTTTTATAATATTTTATGTTTTTGGCGTTTTTATGTAACATATAGAAAATGTACAGGTGATATAACATGTACAGGGTCATAAAATAATCATGCAAGTGTAATTCAAAAAAAACATATAATTATGCGTTTTAACCAACTAATCTACTTCAGCGGCCATCCTTTCTTCATCCTTGCCAAACCTATTTCGTACAATTATTTGATTACTTCGGTACCTAAGATCAAGAATTTGTTTAATGATTACCAATCGTTTTCTTCTCTCATTTATCTGATGCAAAAAGATTTTTGTTGTATACTTGATCCTGAGGTCATTTAGCTATTTGGTTTGTTTGTTATTTGGGGCCTTTTCTTTTGCTAAACCACATGCCCAACCAGACATCTTCCCCTTATATGTTTCCGTATGCCTCATTGTAAAAATCCCATAGTCTACATCGTTAGACGTTGTTCTCCAATCCATCTGCTGCCTCACAATTTTGGCCGTTTTTATCCTCTAACTGCTTGGTGATTTTCAGATATCAAGTAGTTTGTAAAAGCGAGACGTTGACCAGTTTGACATTTTTTTCAAACTCGGTATGGCATTTTAAATAAAAGGAGTAATATAATAATAAGTTTTCAAGCGAGTTACCATTTTGCAAACCACGCCAAAATATTTGTCTTATATGCTCAGATCATCTTCAGCAGCACTGCTGTCCAACACATCAACTTTATATGATTATAGATTGAAGCAGATAACATAGAAACGTTTTGCCCATAATATTGGGATGAAGACCCGATCATAATCGTTTATCTTTTTATCTTTCAGGTCTTCTTTGAAACGAGCTTCTGTCAAAACAGTTTCCATGTTTCGATTGAATTTATTATTTCGGTCGTCTTCTAATTGCTCAAATGTGGGCCTATTTTGTAATTTTTATGCGAACATTTTATTATAATAAAACATTGTGATAATCTTATGGCATTAAGTTATTTACATAATCACTCACAATCATTATATGAGTGCAGAATAATCTTGAGGGTGATATAATGGCCTTAAATCTTTCATCATAGTTTTGTATACGCCCCCAAGATTGGACACAACTATTGTGTGCATATAATCCTGGCCTCACGCTCTCAAATATAATTCTCGGGAGATCTCGCTGACCTGTAATCCTGTACACAATATCCCTGAAAAACACCATATGGTGTATAAGTTTTAGCATTACATTTATAATATTGTTACATTAATGTCGTTTATTATCAGACTATTGCTTTTTGTTATCTTTATTTAACTTGCAGGCTATCTTAGGCTAAAAATGGTGTTTTCACATACATGCAGCAATAAAACAATGGCATTTTTTATGGATAATTTACCATGCAGGTTTTTTTATAGCATTTATTATCAGACTATGGCGTTTTATTATCACTATTTAACTTACAGGCTATCTTAGATTAAAAATGGCATTTTCCCAGACATGCAGCTATAAAACATCGTGTGTTATGGATTTTTGACCATGTAGGTTTTTATAGCATTTTTTATCCTTTCAAATGCAATATATGGCGTTTTTTCAGTAATGAAATGCACATACCATAGTTTACCATATCCATTAAATATGTAGGTAGAAATATTGTTTTCATGTGCCTCCCTTGTTGCATTTATAACCACCGATCTTCTAAGATAAGGGAAAAAGAATGGTCCTGATGGTTGTTTCTTTCTTTTTCCATCTTTAATCACAATATCCTCCACGTCATAATCTTCATCACCATTACCTTTTTCATGTGCACATCCTTTTGGTGCTTTCAGAATTGTATTCTGTTGAATCATCTTTCCTATGTCTGGTGTGCTCTCTCCCTTATCCTTTCCTGATCTTGTGTGTTCTCTAGAGTTTTGCTAGATGATTTTTGAGTTGATGTTAGTACATCAAAGGAAGATATCTCTGATTTTTGTGTCCCAATAGCCTTGGCGTTTTCACTATCAGGTTTCTTGGGTGTCACCTCTTCTTCAAGCCTTTGGACGAGAGTTTTCCTACCTTCTTCACTTTGAGCAGATTCTAGTGTTTCACTATGTTGCTCATATGATGTTTTATCAAACATGGCACCCTGCTGCTCAACATTCTCGGTCATAATCTCTTTTTCAGTTTTTTCCAGTTGTGATATGGAAGCATCACTAAACTGTGTCTCGGTAACATGTTGTTGTATATCTGTTGGTGTTTTATCAAAGGCTACAACAATGGTATTTTCAAGTTCAGAGATGAAAGTTTTACTGTATTGTGTTTCTGTTTGGAGAATAACAGGTTCTTCATTCTTGTTTTGGTCATCCATTGGCGTTTTATCAAATACAGAGACCTTGGGTTTGTCGGCAGCAGGTTCGAGGTGCTTCTTCAAAGCTTTAACTATTTCTTCAACCATCTTTGGGCAATCAAGATCTCTTTTCAATTCAACTGTCTGTTCTAGATCTTGTCTTTGTAATCCCAGAATCTCAGTCACATTCTTAAACACTATTCTTTCACCTTTATACCTCATAATTTCATACGTCGGCCTCTTGTAATCACAATCCTAGCTTTTTATATCATTTTCATCAACATCTTCATCAGTGGCGTTTTTCTTCGGACCATATGTATTCTTCTTCATTGCCACCTTCAACACCATCAGCAGTCTCATCTCCACCCTCACCTCCATGACCAGCCTCAAGCTCAAGTGCAGCCTCACATGCATTTCCACCTTCAACGGACATGGCATTTTGGTCAATGTCACCCTTATCTTCTCTTTCACCTTCACATGCAGTCTGTTGGATCTAGTGGACCCCACAAAAGAACAGATGATTGGAAAGCCAAAATAGTCTATAACTACTTATCATAAATAAACAATGTTTTGAAGATCTGCTCCTCCCAATGGCAAAGACTCAATATCTGTTGCTCTAAAGTATGTTAAAGCTAAAGTCTGTTTACAAAGAATTGCTGAAGATAAACTCTGCTTGAAGCCAAAGGTCTGCTAAAGAGAACCTCTGATGAAGACTAAAGACTGTTGAGGCAAAGCTCCGTTGAAGACCAACAGAGGATAAAGAACAACAGAGGTTAAAGCTCAACAATTGATATCAATAGAGTTTATTTGTAATTCAATGTAACAGTGTTTAGGTCTAGCAGACGATAGAGTATGTTAGGTCATTGAATGTCACTGTCAAAGTGACGTCAGCCTAGATGCTTCAGATGTTTGCTTTATACTATAAATAGAGTAGTACCTGTACTGTTCTATTCATCACTTTCCTTCTTGACATTTTGTACGAACAAATTAAAAGTGATTAGGCTGAGGGGAAGTTGTAATTCTCATGCATACGTGAATTAAAATTTACAAAAGCATGTTGATGAAAGCAATATCTCATTTGTTGTGATTCAAAAGTTTGTCATTCCGCTGCACTATTTCATCTTTGTTTATCTTCTTTCATTATTTCATCTTAACTTTCACAACAAATCAAACTCAGATCCTAACATAGTCTCAGGTGTAGTCTTGGCCTTTTGGTCGCGTTCAACTTCACCTTCATTTTCACATTCTCCTACCATTGGTTCATCAACCATGGCGTTTTCATTGCTGCCAAACTCAAACACAACATTATCTTCCCCTTCTTTTGTTCCTTCTTTGGCCTTCTTATTCACATCTTTTGAAATGAGTTTCAACAAATCCATACATTGTGAATACTTGATATGTACTAACAGGCTATTTGGATGTTGGACATTTGATTCGTTTAATAAAGCCTTGATATTGTTGTAAGATTCTTCTAACTCTTTGTATGCACAATCTAACTTTTCAGCCATTTCCTGTCAAATAAGAATCATATATAATTAAGCATGGCGTTTGTTTTTTAATTTTTTTGTTTTTGAAATTTTTAATTGTATAACATACCTCTTCAGCTTTATACTTGTTTTTTTCCACACCAATGTTGTCATGTTTTTCACTTTCTTCTTCTTGATCATGTTGTGTCAGGACTGTGTATAGAGCATAATTTCCTGATGCTAATACCTCAAACATCATGTTTTGGCTCTCTAAATCATCTAAAACAACCCTTTTAATATAAGTTGTTTCATGCTCATCCTCCTCAGCACCAATAACCATGGCATTTTGGACTTTAGGATTGTGTTCTATGTGACTGCGGGAAACATCATCATCAATCTCATCATGATCCTCACCATCAACATTATCAACTTTATCTTCATTTTCATTGTTAACATTATCTTCATCTTCATTATCACCATCATCATCTTCATTCTCCACATCATTATCATCATTATAATCTTTATTAACCACCACTTCAAATTTAGTTTTCTTGTTTTTTGGCATTTTTTGTACAACTGCTTCAAAATGTGGCTTCCTAGTCTTCCTAACAGTGGATTTCTTTGTAGCCTTCACCTGATGGTGTTTTTTGCTAGCCCCATATATGCTTTTCAATAATACATTCTCAAACATTTCCAGAATTCTTATAGTTACCCACTCAATTGAGTAAGCTTCTTATCTTTTCAATCTTTTTCTGTTGCAAGCATCATTTACCAAAGTACGATCAAGGGCCTAGTGAAATGTATTATTGGAGTCCATGCACTTTTTGCTTGTTGTAAACACTCAATTAGATAATCACACAACTTCATTTGGTTGATTTCAAAGTTTGGTTCAATGTTGTGCAAAAATTGTTGGTTTACAACAGCGTTATCACTTCCATGCCCAATGATGGTGAAGAATGCAAAGGAAATTTAGACGGAAGTTTCCCCCGTAATCGTACATCTTAGGTAAATTGTCTTCAAAGTATGCCTTCACACCTGGTCTTTTAATCCAGGCTGACCTTGTAAATTGTTTCCATTCAGCCACTACTTTGTCTTTCTTTGTTGATCTTTTGGCCATCACAACTACGTCTCCATTTGGTATACCCATTAATGAGTGTTTCAACTCAACACTGATATGTATCATATGGTTACCGACATTTAAATTGTTTATTTCTACATTGTAATTTTGCACGAGCCAGTACCCAAGCATTGTTGGTATACTGTTTGTCTTCATTTTCAGTGCAGTACCAAATCCCATATTTTGCACTGTTTGTATTTGATTTGCATTAAATTTAAGAAACCAACCACTTAAGTTTGTATATTTCACCCTTAATAAACTTTTAGCACCACTGAACTGATAATAAGGTTCCTCCTGAACCTCAACATCCTGGCTCAGAGCCTTTCTCTTATTGTCGTGTATCTTTATCTTTACCTTCAAAAGATCAACGCCTAAAAAGAAAATAAAATTCATTGGAGTTTTCACAAACATCTTTACATTTGATTTTATATGGCATTTTCAAAGTCCATATGAACAAGTAGAAAAGTTATATTGATTATATGGCGTTTTCATATTTCACAAAGTTATTTTGACATATTCTGACTTATATGGCATTTTCACAGTTTTTTAACAATATATCATAGCACATCATATATTTCGTTAAATACAAAACATCATAGAAGTAGTTGGCATTTTTAGGTCAAATACATTTCAAAGTTATCCTTATATGGCGTTTACAAACACACAAGATAGTTAACATGTTGAAGTTTCATAGTAATCATATTTTGACAAAAACTAACGATTATAACCTTGTTTTGATGTTGCCTCTTTCATTTGTTTGTCGGTTTTTTGGCGTTTACCACGAGGTGACTCTCTCGTGTCCTTTCCTCTAGAATCTACAAATATATTCTTGAAATTAAAACGCCAACAACATCAATAAACTAGTATATACAATCTATAACCCAGTTAACTCACTTTATTTTCCACTTTTGGATCATGATTGATCTTCAGATGCTATTATATCAGTCTTCGCGTTAATTTAGGGTTTTAGGGTTTTCGGGTTTTCCGTAGAAGTTGGGAAGTTTTGTGGGAAGTTTATATGTTTCGGTGTTGTTTGTAAGGATATGTATATGGATAATTTACCTTTCATCCTTAATGGAGCCCGCGCATGTTCGAAATTTGTAGATATTTACAAAAACGCCACCGCATCAATCCTAGCCACAAATCAGAATGATCTTGTGGTTGATAATCGTTCCTACCATTTTCACACTTTTGGTCGTTTTTACTCAAATTCTGACCCTATGTATGTATGTATGTACGTATGTACGTATGTATGTATGTATGTATGTATGTATGTATGTATGTATGTATGTATGTATGTATGTATGTATGTATGTATGTATAGTTTGAGGTTTAATGGGGAACACTAAAAAGTGGGGAACCGGGGAACACTGTATTTAACATGTTAGATATATTTTAAAATTTTTATTTAAAATTCTAGAAATTATGTTTTTTAAAAACAATTTCGTAGCTTTTGCATATAAAGATGTGTAGAAGCTATTACAATAAAAAATTATTTTCGTAAAAAATAATCATCTTTTTCTACTATTTTTTAAGAATTTTTAAAATACTTTAAGTTTTTGAAAAAAAATATTTAAAAAGCATTCTACATGTATTTTTAAATGTAAAATCTAAAAAAATTAAATTTGTAACATGTTAAATGCGTTGTTCTCCACTTTTTTAGTGTTCTCATTAAACCCTCTCTTATGTGTGTTTGTGTGTGTTTGTGAATTATAAGGAAAAATCCCACTTCAGTTGAAGAAACTCATTTAATGGTTGTGATTTTGCCACCTTGAGTTTGTAATAGATGCCTCTAAAAATATTTATGTAACTTCACTACAATTTCAACTTTATCACTTTTACCTTTTGATAATAAATTACTTACACATCTCACACCATTCATATGTTATCTACTTTAATAGATCATTTATTTCTCTTTCTCCTTCAACACATTCATGTCTCTCTATTTGTCATCACATTTTCCATATTTTTAAGAGCAAAATTTGCAACAATGAATCAGAAGCAAGATATCAAATAGAACCACCACAATCATCACTCTCCGTTGTCATTAGCGCCGTTTAAACATGGCTCCCATCGTACCATATTGAAGCTCTCGTATACGTTACCGTCTACAGATCGGTTTTTTTTTTGCCAGATATTTAACATCGTCGTTTACAAGTTATCTGTTCTTAATTTTTTTATAATAAAGGTAACAAGATGTGTGACTTTTTCATTTTTGTGGAAAAAATAATTTCTATGATCCAAATATGTTATTTTGTTGTTCATTTGTAATTTTGGGTTAAAATTTTTGGGATCCATTTTTTAATGGTGATCCTATGTTGTAACTAAATCATGTTATGAAAACCTCTACTCTATGTTTGAATAGTTGTATTTGCATTTAGAAACAAATACGTTGATTCAAGTTCTTGTTTGTTGAATTAAAATTGAAGTTATTTTCTTGTTTATTGTTAGATTATTGTTATTATTTGAAGTTATTTTTCTTGATGCAATCCTAAAACAAAGTGAGTTTTGTTGTTTGTTACATAACAAAAAGAGTGGGTTGTGTTACATATAAAATAGAGTGAGTTTTGTTACTGATGAAACAGGGGATTTTTTTAAATTATTGTAGTCACAATAAAATAGAGTGGGGTTTATTGTTGTTAACATATGACCTAGCATGTTTTAGAAAGTAAAGTGATTTTTGTTTGTTTTTACATATGTAACCTAACATGTTATATACTTAAAGTGGGTTATTACATATGTGGCCCAACATTGATCATATTAATATCTATGTTACATTTTTATGTAACATAAAATAAAAATGTATATTATATGTAAATTTATTGGCTATGCTCTTTTAATTAGTACATACGTAACATTTTTTCCTACAGTTTCATGAACAAATTAATTGGGTCTTAGAATGTAACAATCTTCTATAACATTTTTATGTAACATTTTCATAAAAAAAAAAACAACGTAACTAGGTCTTAGCAATTTAATAACTCATGTAACATTTTAATGTAACATATATGTTATATGTAACCTTTTCATGTCAGCTACATGTAAATTTATTGGCTTTAATCTTTTGATTAGTACATGTGTGACATTTTTCTTCTGCATTTACATATACATTTGCAAGTAGTAAATGACAAATACTATACCGAGTTGCATTTGCTCAATTTCTTTAAAAAGGTCTGGGGTTGGAATAAAAGGGGTTTATTTTACAGCATATAACTAATTTATGGTTGTGATCTTAAAGTAGAATGAATCATGTAGCTATCTATATATACCACCCTGAGTCAGTAAGCAGCAATAAATAAATAAATAATAAGAAAAGAAAGAGATAGATAGATACCAATTAAAACAATAGGATAACTGTATGGGAAAGATAAGGGGTTGGAGGAATCAAAGCCAGAGGAGTGGAGTTCAACACCAGTAGGGAGAACACACTGCATCATCAATCAATTGGAGTTAGTTACTTACTGAAAGAAAGAGAGAGAGAGAGAGAGCGATGACGAGCTGGGGAGGAGGTTTTTGCGTGAGTAGGCGGAGGGTAGAGATCGAGCAGGGAAGCCAAATAGAAGAACCCTCTTCCCTGAAACCCCTTCTCGTAACCAGCGTACGAATCTCAGGTCCGATTCAACATACCACAAAGTACTCGAATAACTATATCATTCTAGCCTTTCAATTACACCTTACACAGAGAATTCAACATACCAACTTTCCCCTGCTTGATCCACGCTCTTACCATCAAATTCAAAGATTGGATCTGAATAATCAAGGTTCAAGACTTAAAAACGACCGGAACTTTTAGATGTTCTACAATGGAAGTTTGGACTTTTAGATGTTCTCCAATGGAAGTTTGGGGTTTTTTAATGGTACCGGTAAATTGACAATTTCACCCCTCATGTGAGTGACACATGATGGCATTTAACTAGGTTGGTAGATGATATGATTTATATAAAAAAATATTCAGATTTCATAACCAAATTGACGATAACCATTTATCACAATTAATCGATGGTAAATGTATACTTCTCTAAGTTTCTTTAACTCAATAGGGTTTTTGTTTTATTTTTCCCTATATGTATGTATATATAAATATATAGTTGGGAACCAAGGGAAACCGACTCAAACAAACTCTGATTGAACTCATTCCAACGGCATTAAAACCGGCACGTCTAACCCTTAACTGTTAACCAGCATACAATTGGTTTGATATTAATATGAGAATCCTTCGGGCAAGATTGAACAAATCGGCTTATCCCTTGTTTTTAGAAAGTGTTTACTTGCTCAAACCGTATTTGCTTCATGGGAGTTTGCACGGTTCAATTTAAAAGCCTTTTATCTTATCGGACTCCGTCGAGTGTCAAACCGGAACGCAAGTTACTAACATTACAAAACCAATAATGAGTTATAATATCACATACAAAATAAAAGCTTAAAGTGTGAAAGCAAGCGCTTATTATGATTTGGTTTATTTCAACTTTTTGATGGTTTGGTTTTGTTTAGGGAGATTAACAACCACTACTTGACTCATGAATTACCAGATAAAACCATCAACACAAAACCATGAACACCGAGATCAAGAATGTTTCTGGATATCAGAAACTGATCATGCTCTCAGGTTAGAGGATGATGGTATTAAGAGTTATATTGATCAAACATTAAATGGTTATAATGTTATATAATTGGTTGAAAGTAGGTTCATAGTTCTTGCATTAAACTGCAAATCATAAAACCAATTAAAATTATAAACCTCAAACTTTTAGCAAAGAAAAGAGAAACAGAACCCACGACCATAGCTGACAACGAGAGAATTAGTTCTGTATTAATGACAATGCTTTTGAGACGTTGCGCATTATTCGATCATGTATGGGCTCCTGCATACACACACAAGAGCATAGCTTAGACTACTATTGTTAACTAGAGGTGGCAACTTAGACTCATGAGTCGGTACATTAGGGTTATGTATTTATCTCTACCAGGTCAAATGTGTCAAAAGACGCAAAAAAAATGGACATAAATTGCTCAAGTCATTTAATTTGTGTTCGGGATTGAGTTTGGAAATGACTTATTGGCTCCAATAAGTTAAAAAGTGTTTGCCAAAAGTGGCTTTGTTTTTTTTTCAAAAACAACAAGAAACCTGGCTTTTTAAATGGGTTTTAGCTTTTTGAACATAAAATTACCAATCTAACCCCACCCTTTAAAATAGCAACCAAACATGGAAAGTTGCTCCATCCTTTTTGGTCATTTTACTTTTCCCATCACAACCTTTTGACAAAATACACTTTTCTAGTTAGAGCATTTACAATAAAAACCTTAAAAATATGTGAGAGTTTAGTATATATTATAAAGAATGGTTGTTAGTGTTTTTGAGTTATTGTAAGTGAAGGAGAGAGAAAAAATATGGGAATGTTACTGTTTATCTATAAATATATGGGGGAAATCTAGAGAGAGAAAACTGTATAAATTTTTTAATATTTTTAGAAATGGTTGTGAGTGAAGGAGGGAGAAAAGGTAATGATAAACGTATAAAAAATATTATTTACTTGAAAATGAGAGAGAAAAAGTAGGTGTTTTAAGTGGAAATATATGGATATGGATAGAGAAATCATTGCGAATGCTCTTAAATAAGCAATCCCAAACACCCTCTAAAACTAGATAATTATTATCGTTGGAAATAGCATAACCTCATTCAATCTATAAAAGGGGAAAAATAGATATTGAAATTATATCATGGCAACTTGAACCAACCGTGACCAAACCACTTTTGACCCGTTACCAGCCCACCTATTTGCTACATTTACATCTTTATTTAGCTACAAAGGAATGTAGGTTTTACCGTAGTCTCCGGTATCTGAAATCCTGATCTTGTTATCGTCTCAAACAAGAAAATATATCTGCAATTCAAAAGGCCCGAGTAAATAAAGAAACTCAGGGTAATGAATGGAGTCATTTTTTGAAGCCATCATAATAATCTTATTATTAGAAACAAGCCACATTCTTGCAAATAATAGCAAAAAAAATCTACACTTATTGCCAAGAGTGTGTGTGTATGTGCGCGTGTGTTTGCATTTATATTTCCACAGCTTTGACCTTCCTTTTTTCTTTCATTTTTACCAAAATGATGGTAAAATTGAAACAAAAAAGGCAAATTTAATAATTAATCAGTCAGAATTATAATGGTAGTAATGACGTACCGCCAAGCCAGTTCAGTAACAAGGTCTTCTGGAGCATCAGGGAGGACCTAAATTGTAATTAAAAAAAAATCAAGATTTCGATGTATTGGTAAGTTTAAGTAAAATAATCTAAACAAAACGCGTTTAAGAATATGTTTTAGACTTACCTCGTCCTCATAAGGATTGCAGTGATTTTTGAACCACAACCTCAAGAACTCCTAAAATTATTTAAAACGCCAAATGATAAATACTTAATCAACAGCAAAATTAGGGGATTTGACTAACCAAACTGAAACTGAAACTAAAACATGAAAAAACTGAGACCAAAAACGAAGCGAAAATTAGCCCGGTATGGCTTGTGATTAGAACCAGTTAATCTAAAACCATACTACGAAATGGATATTCGGTTTCAGTCTGAAACTGTACAGAACTAAACGGGAAACCATTTAAAAAAATCTTAAACCAAACACAAGCGGTTCGGTTCTTCGATTGTATGGGTCTCAACCGAGTTGTCAGCCGCAACCATAAATCCTAATAAAACCATTTACAGGTGAAAGCATTAAAACTATAGTATTATAAGATAAACTACAAAAGGAGTAGCCAGCTGTGTTTTGAGATTGAAGTATTGAACAAACTTGATAATCATAAACAAGTATCTATAGAGAAGACTTGGACCTTATCGACATGTTCTGGTTCAACACCATTCTGAAAACGGGATTCGTAAGAATGGGTTAACCAGTATCTGCTTGAGTCAGGTGTATGGACCTGCATAAACAGCCATGACTTTATGTTGTCAATGTGAACTAGCCAAAGATTATGTGACTTCAACTTGCAACGGGTGGGTGTGTGTGTGAGAGAGAGAGAGAGAGAGAGAGAGAGACACCTCATCAATCAATAGCACCGAACCATCAGGGCCCTTCCCAAATTCATATTTTGTATCAACTAATATCACATCATGTTCTAATGCCACACGCTGTAAATACGAAGAAAATATTAACAAAAAGACAAACCATGCACATCTTTTACCTTCCACGCTATGCATTTAATATCGGTGATATATCGGTTATCGATCCCCATGTCAAATATTGGTCCGATATTATCGGCGATATATATCACCGATATTTGACCAATATATCACTGAATTGTTAGTGTTGAATTGCCATATATATATAAATTCTGCATGATACTGAAATTTCCAAGATAACCTATATCTCAAATTTTGGTCCTTGACCGATATCTAATATTTTACCGCATTAACTGCATAGCTTCATGACTTCATCCCATGAAAGTTAATACTAGAGAAACAGTGCAACACCTTCTACATTGGAAGGGTCTCAAGTAATAATTACGTGTTTGCCGTCGTCACAATTACACAGACTGATAGAATTTCCTCAATTCAACAAATTCCCTTACTTTTCTGGTGTTTTAAGGTTGTTTACTAGTTTTAGCCTTAGGTATTAGATATATAGCGAACACTTCTATTAATATATTATGTTTGGAAATTTCATTAGACAAACCTGGCATCTCCAAACAACTCGCATGTATAGGTTCAAGAGAGAGATGACAAAACCAACATCTTTTAAAAATGGCATTATATTTTTAGAAATTAAAAAATTATGTATAATTTGAGCTGATAAAGAAGCAAGACAAATTACCTGGCCATACTCAAACAAATGTAATGCCTTGCTACTTGCTTCATCATAATCAGCTTGACTCATCAACCCTTGTTGCACAATCTGCAAGATAGGTACAGAATAACATACATGTGCTAAATTACTTATTGCCCATAATTATCACTGCAAGCTTTGGTGTTATTGTTTTGGTCCACAAGAACTACCAAAAGGTGTTTAGACAGTTAACTAACAATCAAGCGACTCCCTAAACCATGTGCAGTGTGTCAGATATTGCATATAACAAATAACAATATACAAACCTCATCTGGACTAATAGGAACATCGTGATCTGCAGCTTTAGTAGTTGGCGTGATTATATTTGAAGGTAGCCTTTCGTTTTTCACCATTCCTGTCGTGTAATATTAATAAAAGCTTTTTTTTAAATCCATATTCCATAATGTATAACTAAAAATCCAGTGTAAATGCTTTGACTAACACCTTCAGGAAGAACATTGCCACAGTAATTTCGCACACCGTTCTTGTAAACGGTCCATAATGATGTATCAGTACTTCCAGTCAGGTATCCTCTTACTAAAAAAAGTTGAAACAATAAATTATATTAAGAATCAGCTGATTAGTAAACAAAAATTAAGCACGTTTAGATTAGCATCTATCTTATAACAACAATATGAACGTATTCTTCAAATGAAGGAAAATATTGTTTGAACAAATAAATTTAAACGTTTAAATAACAACTAATGTATTAAATTGGTTCTATAATCTTTACTATTAGTATAATATGCATCTTGTTTGAACAAATAAATTTAAACGTTTAAATAACAACCAAGGTGACTTTCAAGTTTCAGCCTGCTCGACCCGTTATTGTTACAGCCCAACCCATTTTTAAATAAGTGGACTAATGTTGCCACCTATAAAACCTGTTATCTTCAAGCAACAAGGTTAATTTCCGTTGAGAAGGGAAAATAATGTAAACATTAAATTCTTAATGCAACACTCACCAACAAACTCTACAGGAAAAACAGAACATTTCTTTGCAATGGTAACATTCTGATCGGGGACTGCTATTATAGCATTGGGAGCAATGTGCTGAGTTTGGTTGAACCACCATAAACTTGTATCATTAAGAACCTGTAGTTAACAATTTACCAATCTTGAGCAAAATCTCAACTGGAGGTAGGTATTTTCAACACGGATTTGGATTTAATATAATAGTCCGGGTCAGTTTCTGGTTAAATCCACACACACTTTTAGCGAAATGGGCCATGCTTGTGTCACGGATTGACCCTAGTTAACCCATTTATTAATTTTTTTAAAATGTGTTTATGTAACAACTTAGAAAATCTGGGTATATTTTATGCATATTTGTTAATGGCAAATAGCGACAAATAGCGATTAGGTACCTGAATGCTACATATCGAATAGCGATAAATGCGAGCGCTATTTTATAAATAGCGATACACTAGAAAAAAAATTAAAAATTTATATGTATATTATATCAAAATATCCTGGTATATAAACTATTTTACATTTATATATAACCAAAAAAATATAAAATTCAGCTATTTTATAGCTATATTTAAATGTTATTTATATTTAAAAAAACAAAAAGAGATTAAAGGCCGCTATTTATCGCTACAAACCATATAGCGGGTATGGACCTATATGCAATGCTATTCGCTATAGCGACCATAGCGATCGCTATTGACAGCTATGATTTTATGCCAAAATTTTAATGTTTACAAATAAATTGACAGACTTAAATTTTAAACATCATTGCTTCAAAACACAAAAATCATATGTAAATTAGATTTTTAAACTTTAAAGTATTAATATGCAGAATAAAGTTAAACTAAAAAAAATTCCGCATTAAACAGTGTTCCGGTTCACATGTGTGACCCGATTTCAGGGTTCTTCCAGCTTTCTTATCAGGCCTGACCCACAAACACAACCCATTTAACACCCCTATCCAACTGAAATGAATCCAAACCACAAATAACCTGTCCTTTAAACGGAATCGAAGCAAGAACTCTATCGAAAGCACTTTGTCTATCCGTTGTCACCAGTACAAGATAATCACCTCCATCATAGATATCTCTAACCTATAAAATATATATCACATTAACAATTTAATATAACCAAACAACAAGTTTATAACAGACAACTTTTTACCTTGCCTCTGGTTTTAGATTTGAGAGCAGGAATATTAAGGTGCAGATTTGTCTCCGAAAGGCAATTAGAAATCGAGCTTTTAGCAGCAATAATAACTTCATCTCTACGGTCACTGTTTGTTAAAACATTCAAATTGGGTTCATGTTCCTGCTGTTTGGTTGCCATACCAATGGAAAAGTTGGGAAAGTTTTGTGTGGGTTTGAAGTGGGTTTTCGCTGGGGATGAAAAGGATGAACTGTTTTGGGGTGAATAGGATGAGGATGATGTGATTGCGCCTAGGGTTTTAGGAGGGTTTAAGGTTGGAATACAGGCCATTTTTCGTTGGATTGTAGTCTTGATGACGCGAATTTGTGATTTTACGCCATCTTTAGGGGAGAGATTGTGTTGTGGGTTGAAAAGTGAAGCAGGAATCCGATGGTTTTGGGAGATTGAAAGAAGATGGTAAGCATGAATTAGGGTTTTGGTCTTTGGAGATTCGATATCTATTTTCCTTTTTTTGAACCTGCCCTCTAAAAATACATTTTTCTTTGCTATGCAGGTTAAGATTGGGGCGTGGGGCATTGGTTGGGGCGTGAAATGTCAAGCAACGTAGGCTTAGTCATACCGGGTTAGCGTTGGTCACGACGTTCTGTCGGTGTGGTTTTGAAGTCTAGTGTGGAGTGGAGGAGAGGTGAGGTAGTTGGGGAGAGATGACCCTTTGGGCTAGTCGTTTTTCAACAGCTACTTTACTTAAAAAAAATATTTCTTTTTTAAACAGTATAAATACTCACCTATTTTTTACATTTTTTACCACTTTTCTACTTCTCACCTTCTTCTATCACTATATTTTTATAAATTCAACCCACTTAATCATCTACAATGCATCCATTTAACCGAACCCTCGACCCAACCAACCCCTTTGGTTACCAATAGAACCCAACCCTAGCCCCCACAAAACCGTCAAGCACCAAATCCGACCAACATACCCTTTACATGCGGCCATCCACACGGTTTAGTATACTCACTTTGTCCCGATCTAGCTGGATTCGCGTCGTATATAGGAAATCGTGTATTCACGAACTTTCCATACGAAGATTCATCTATTCCAACTAACATTTCCCAACCCGATTTCGTACCCGAAACATAACCGCAAGACGTTGGTGGTTCGTCATCCAAACCGGCCAAAAAAAGAAATCACAAAAAACGGATGAAGAGAAAACACTAGCAGCCGCTCAACGAACACAAATAAATGGACGCCTCATGAAGAAACTACTTTGACAAGATGTTTGTCACACTCTCAATTTCCATTTGCGGAGTTTTACCGCGAGGCGTGTGAACAAACCAGAATCTGAAACACTAGTACGTCGAACGACTCTATATGATTTGATAATACGTTTTCTAAAATCATTTGTCGTAGATTTTATATTGTCTTAATTAGTTACCAATGTTTAGCGGAAGCATTAGTTTAAGTGGTTGAGCGGAAGCATAAAAATAAGTAGAGAAACGGGCGCCAACACAAACGCCAAAACAAATGAAAGACCCAAAACAACGTTTGTAAATGAGACTCGATAAAAGATGTCTTGTTCAATGCATGTGAGTGCACCTAGAGCTCCTAGCGTCCTGAGAAACATGTAAAGAAACAAGTGTCAACATTAAAGATGAGTGAGTTCACAGGTTTTCATAAATTCGTTTGTTCGGTTATGAGTTTGTTTCCCCCGTTATCCCTAACCCGGGATAACGATTTAGTCCATTATTCCCAACCCGGAATAATACCGATAGTTCCATTATTCCTTAACCGGAATAATAATGATGTTGATTCCATTATTCCAAACCCGGAATAATAAGTTGTTGTTTCCATTATCCTCAACCCGGGATAATATAGTTGTTGTTTCCATTATCCTCAACCCGGGATAATATAGTTGATTCGTAATTAAGTTCAATGTTAACATATATAGGTAGCTAGCCTAAAGTTATGTCACGTAAGTGTTCGCGATCGAAGCTGACTGTTGTGCCTCCGTGTTGCCAGGCCTATCACTGACCATGGCGAAGTTAGGCCAAATTATTCACCCGTTGACCATACCCGGTCGGCTAGCGCGACTAGGGATGGGGCTTGTCGGGCCCAGTAGTACTACTTATAATTCCCCAGCTATTAAAACCCAATACTAACGATCCGAGAGATTGACGAGGACTTAAGTGATATAGCTGCTTAGTGACCATAACATTACATTAACATCAACTTAGTTACCGAATAGTTATGTGACGTTAATTTCGTATAACGTAAAGAGATTGAGTTTGAAGAGTGTATACATGTTTCTCCCCTGTTGTTTAAAAACCGGATAAAGTTAGGGGCCGTGAACTCACCTTTAGTTGCTCGGTTAGTGTAGCAAAGAAGTTGTAAGGGATGGGACCACTAATTGCGTCCTAACAAACCAATTGATTTCAAGTCGGTGTGTGAACACACCAATACAAATTCTACACATAATTTACGCACAAAGTGATACACACAAGCAACATACCTAACACTCAAACATGCATGCAAGTATCCTCATGTGATCATAGTAATCAAAACAATTTATCATGAACATAATCCAATCCATGCAACACTTTGGTGCACACAATCACAAGTTATCAAATTTCAGCTTAATACTCATAATTCAGCTGTTTTCTAGGATTTTTATAAAATAGTTCCAACGTTCAAAAAATTCCAATTATTTTACAGCAGGTGACATTTATACTGTAGAAATTTATATAAATTTTCCAAGTCCTAAATCTTTACCAATTAACCATAAATATTAATATGCTAGGCAGCAGTCAGATTCGTCGCTTTCTGACTGAAGTCCACGGAAGAATTTATTTAAAAATCACTGATCGTCCAATTAACAAAATTCAAGTTGGAGTTGCCCGAAAATTTCCATACCTAGTTGCTGTACAAAATTCATGACTCGACTCCTACAGATTATAAAATCCAACTCGATAAACAACTAACAAAATTTCAGGATTTTCACAGCTTTAGTTACTGAACTTATTTGGCCACTTAAAAATAACAAACGACTTCAGAAAATTGTGAATCCAGCGCCATTAGATTCGTTATTCAAATCTCTACGTTCTAGACATCAGAAAATCTGTTTTTCGACAACTAATGACCGAGTTACAGCCAGATGAAGTCGGCTGTAACTATTACTCAGCAAACTGTTTCAGCATTCTATCGCATAAACCGTCCATATAATTAACCTAGGCGATTAAGAACCGGTTTTTCTAATCATAGATCAATACATATAACATATCCATGCAAACCCTAATCCACACCTCTAGTTTTTATAAACAAAACATACCTGGAAAACTTATAAGTTCCAAAAACAATCATACATGTAACAATGATAAATCAGCCGATTCAAACACATATAATCCGAAAACAAACCAATCACTTCATTCAAGCACATATATCCGAACATGATTCTGTAATCAAAAGATAAATCCTAACCTTTACTATCAAGCTTAATGAACCGTGAGTAGACGAGGAACCGATGATCCAGGATAGTTGCGACCGAGAGGATGAAAGGAATTGTAACAAGCTGCCTGCGGCCAAGGGGCTGAAAGGGGAGGCTGCTCGCGACCGAAGGGAGTGCAAAGGGGCTGTTTGCGATCGAGGAGATGGAGGATTTGCTGCCGTCGGCTGTTTTTCTCAACTAGGGTTTTGGTGTTGTGAAAGAACATGCATGAGTGTGTGTATATATAGCGCAACAAGGTGACTCGCAATGGGTTTGCGGTTTTGGGCTTGATCTCGTGGCCGAGAACTTGGGTTGGTTCGGTTTGGGTTTGATCTTGCGGCCGAATAGTTTGAGTTTAAGGTTTGGGTTAGAACTCGGTTCACTCCTAGAGTCACAAGGAGTTTAAGGTTTGGTTCGTGTCGCGGTTCGGTTCATGTACATATTTGCCATGATTATTTTATAACTAACACAATCACATAATCACACATCACGTATTCACTAACTCGTACACGTTTAATACATAGCATATAATTCACTCGACAAGTATTACGTTTAAGTTATCCGAAAAACCCGGGATGTCACATTATCCCCATGTTGAAAGAATTTTCGTCCCGAAAATTGAGTAAACGCGGTTTAGCATGCAGCGTACATGTTTAGAGTGCCACGCACAGAGAGTTAGTTCGTTAATGATCGTACGCGAAGTTACAAGAAGTTCCCAAGTGCCATGCACAAAGATTTCCAAGTGCCATGCACAAGAATCTAGTTAACCATGGTACGCGAAAGTACGAGAAATTTCCAGGTTGTCACATCATCCCCATGTTGAAAGAATTTTCGTCCCGAAAATTTAGTTACTGGTATCGTTAGTTTGCTGCTCAGTTGCGAAGAGGTGTGGGTATTTGCTTTTCATTTGGTCCTCTCTTTCCCACGTGAACTCCGGTCCACGCTTAGAGTCCCAACGAACCTTAACGATCGGAATCTTGCTGTGCCTTCGAGTCTTGATCTCACGATCCATGATCTCGATAGGGTGTTCCACAAAGTGTAGTTGTTCATCCACTTGGATCTCATCCAATGGAATGACTAGAGTTTCATCTGATAGACACTTCTTCAGATTTGACACGTGAAATACGTTGTGAACTCCACTGAGTTCGGCAGGAAGGTCTAATTGATAAGCTACGGGTCCGACACGTTTCAAGATTACAAACGGGCCTACGTACCGTGGGTTTAGTTTGCCCCGTTTTCCAAAGCGGATTACACCCTTCCAGGGTGACACCTTCAGTAGGACGCGGTCGCCTACTTGAAATTCGAGCGGTTTGCGTTGTTGATCAGCGTAGCTTTTCTGTCGATCTCGTGCCGCCGCCATGCGGTTTCTGATTTGTACAATCTTTTCAGTAGCCTCAAGTATTAACTCAGGGCCTGTGAGTTGACTGTCACCGACTTCTGCCCAGCAGACCGGTGATCTACATTTACGACCGTATAATGCCTCAAACGGTGCTGCCGAAATACTCGTATGATAGCTGTTGTTATATGAGAATTCTACTAGAGGCTGGTGGATTTCCCAAGTGACCGCCAGAAGTTGGACGTGAAGCGAGCATCTCTGTCTGAGATGATGGATGTTGGCACTCCGTGCCGAGAAACTACTTCCTTAATGTAGATGCGAGTCAACTTCTCCATCTTATCTGTTTCTTTAATAGCTAGGAAGTGTGCAGACTTAGTTAAACGATCCACAATTACCCAGATGGTATCGCAACCACCCAAAGTTCGCGGGAGTTTAGTGATGAAGTCCATCGAGATCTGATCCCATTTCCACACTGGGATCTCAGGTTGTTGGAGTAGCCCCGATGGCTTTTGATACTCTACCTTGACTTTTGCACAAGTCAAACACTTACTCACGTAGGTGGCTATATCGGCTTTCATGTTGGGCCACCAATACGCAGCTTTAAGGTCTTGATACATCTTATCCGAACCCGGATGGACAGAGTATCGGGATTTGTGAGCTTCATCCATGACTAGCTCTCTGAGGTTTCCGTAGAGAGGTACCCATATGCGATTCATGAAATACCGGGCTCCATTGGGTTTTACTTCCCAATCGCGTTCCATTTTTCCCACCGATTCGGCCTTGATGTTTTCCTCCTTAACTGCTTCTAACTGGGCGTCGCGCATTTGTTCGGGTAGCCCCGAATGGATAGTGAGGTGTAATGCTCGTACACGACGGGGTTTCAAGTGTTCCTTCCTACTGAGGGCATCAGCTACCACGTTAGCTTTACCCGGGTGATACCGAATGGCACACTCATAATCGTTCAAGAGTTCGACCCAGCGACGCTGTCGCATGTTCAACTCCTTCTGATCAAAGATGTGTTGGAGGCTCTTGTGGTCTGTAAAGATTGTGCACTTCGTTCCATAGAGGTAGTGTCTCCAAATCTTAAGTGCAAACACTATTGCTCCCAATTCCAGGTCATGCGTCGTGTAGTTTTTCTCGTGAACCTTCAGTTGTCGCGACGCATACGCGATGACCTTATCGCGTTGCATGAGTACGCATCCCAATCCCTGAATGGAAGCATCACAATATACTACAAAGTCTTCTGTCCCTTCCGGCAAGGACAGGATAGGTGCACTGCAAAGTTTCTGTTTCAGCAATTGAAATGCTGCTTCTTGCTTGTCACCCCAAGCATACTTGATGCCTTTCTGGGTGAGGGTAGTAAGCGGTTGTGCGATCTTTGAAAACCCCTCGATGAAACGTCTGTAATAACCAGCCAAACCCAAAAATTGGCGGATCTCCGTCGGTGTCCTGGGTGCTTCCCAGTTTTTGATGGCTTCAATCTTGGCAGGGTCTACGTGGATACCCTTTTCATTCACGATATGCCCGAGAAACTGAACTTCCCGAATCCAGAAATCACACTTCGAAAGCTTGGCATATAGCTTTTCCTGTTGAAGTAATCCTAGCAGTAATCGTAGATGTTCAGCATGTTCTTCTTCACTTTTGGAGTAGATGAGTATGTCATCGATGAACACAATGACAAATTTGTCGAGGTATGGTTTACACACGCGGTTCATGAGGTCCATGAACACCGCAGGTGCGTTGGTGAGACCGAAGGGCATGACCAAGAACTCATAATGGCCATACCGAGTGCGAAATGCCGTCTTAGTGATATCTTCCTCCCTGACGCGTAGCTGATGGTAACCAGACCGTAAATCAATCTTGGAGTAGTAACTCGACCCTTGAAGTTGGTCGAAGAGATCGTCGATGCGAGGTAACGGGTATCGGTTCTTGACCGTAACCTTGTTGAGTTCCCTGTAGTCGATGCACATGCGGAAAGTCCCGTCCTTCTTCTTGACAAAAAGGACTGGAGCTCCCCATGGCGAAACGCTTGGTCGGATAAATCCTTTTTCTAATAGCTCCTGAAGTTGGGTAGACAGCTCCTGCAGCTCGGCTGGAGCTAGGCGGTATGGAGCCTTGGCGATAGGAGTTGCATGGTTCGCCAATTCGATTTCAAACTCCAATTGTCGATGGGGTGGAAGACCAGGTAATTCCTCTGGGAATACATCGGAAAAATCACGGACGACAGGGATGTCTTCTATACGTTTCTCGTCCTTAGGCTGTTTGGTAACCAGTGCGAGTAAAGCGAAGGAGTTCTTTCTCCGAAGATACTTCTGCGCTTGCATGTAAGAGATGATGTTTGTGACGGCGCTTGACTTCTCGCCTTGCACCGTCAAGATTTCATCGTTGGAGAGCGGAATACGGATAGATTTTTCGAAGCAGAGAACTTCAGCCCGGACGTCGGATAGCCAGTCCATTCCGACTACCACGTCAAAACTACCCAGGGTAGTTGTCATTAGATCAATGGTAAAAGTGTGGCCCGCGAGTTTGAGTTGACAGCCGGATACTATTTGGGTCACATCTACAGAATTACCATCGGCTAATTCTATAACATAAGGGGTCTCTAATGGTTTAGGCGTGAGATTTAGGTTCTTCCTAAAAGACTCAGATATAAAGCTCCTATCCGCACCCGTATCAAAAAGCACAGTAGCAAAATGTTCATTAAGGGGAAACTTACCGGTGACCACGTTCGAGTCGTTTCTGGCCTCTCCGCGGCCCAATGTGAATGCGCGACCTTTGGCACCTCCTGTGCCACCGTTTCCATTATTGTTGTTGTTACGCAGCTGTGGGCAGTCTCTTTTGAAGTGGGCAGTGCTACCACACTGATAGCATCCCCGGTTAACACCCTGCTGCTGACCCTGGGGTTGATTTTGATTTTGTCGGGACATGATTTCCCCACGACAATCCTTTGCCGCATGTCCCATCTTGCCACATCGTTGGCAGCGATTTCCGGCACAAGGGCGTTATGATGAAGATTACAGCGGTTGCACTGCGGCTTTCGACCTGCATAGCCGCTTGCGTTCTGGTTGTTGTTGTTGTTGTTGGCGGGCTGATTTTGGTGACCCCGGTGGCTGTTGTAATGATTGAACCGTTTCTGGTTCCCCTGTTGCGGCTGGGATGACGAAGACTGTCGAGCAGACGAGTCTTCAAACTTTCTTTTGTTATCAGGGGCAACTTCGGTTGTACCCCGTGCTGGCAACTTCTTTTGTTCCACCGCCTTATCGGTGAGTTTGTGCGCCAATTGGATTGCTTGATGTTCAGTTACAGGGTTACTAGCCATTACCATACCCTGAATCTCGGGACCAGACCCCCAAGATAGAACTCGAGTCGTTTCTCCATAGTGTTGGCCAGATCGGGACATAGAAATACCAAGTCGTGATGTTTTGCTGTGTATGCTTCGATTTCAGATCCCACCATCTTGTGGTTCCATAAGGCTTGCTCCAACTGTTGCACTCTGTCTCGTGGACAGTACTCCTCTTTGATTAGGGCCTTAAACTCGGCCCAGGCCATTGCATTTGCAGCAATAAGTCCACGCGTTCGGACTTGCGCGTTCCACCAGGTTAATGCCCCATCTTCCAGCGTTGAGGCAGCATACTTGACCTTATTGGCCTCAAGGCAATTGCACATTTCGAACACTGATTCGGACTTTTCGATCCAACGGACCAGTCCTATGGGTCCTTCTGCACCCGTGAAATTGCTCGGTTTCGTATCGAGGAACATCTTGTAGGGGTTAAGACCCCTCCTGCTGTTGGTGGGTTTTGAACACCTGCCAGAGCAGCATTCACGTTTTCTTGGATCATTGCGGCTAATTCTTAAGGCGTCATGTTGAGATTTCCGCGACGTCCAGTTGCCATTTTAGATCTATGTAGAAAATAAATAGACTGAAGGAAAGTAAATAAAATAAGCGAGACGTGTCAGTCTTCTACGTCTCCATTCCCCAATTCGCTATCGTTGCCGCCATCCTGCGCGGCATTTCCAGCTTCTACAGCTGGGTCCTCCTCCGGATCCTCCTATGGATCCTCTTCCGGATCCTCCTCTACCGGCACTGGAGGGGCCGGCGCCGGTGCAGGTGCTTGATTTTGCTGTAGCTCCTGAATGTTCCAACTATTTTCCAGGACTCTGTCCTCGAGCCAGTCGGCTCTTATCTCCTCAGCACGTAGATCTCTGGCTAAGGTGTTACGAGCTATCTTACTCGTATGTTGCTCTTCCTCGAGCGAGTCGGTTTTACCTGTCAGTTGTCGGATCATCCATCCCTGTGCTAGGATGGTTTCCTGCATTCTTTCTAACTGTTCTTGTTGTTTCTGTATCATGATTCTAAGTAGGTCATCTCCTACTTCTACAGGGTTAACCGGTTTGACCGGCACAGCGATGGTTGGGCGTGATGACGACTCCTCCCCCAGAGCGAGCCTTTTCCTCGCAGCTGAGCGCGTTTCCACGCCATAAGATGGTAAGGGTTCCACCATAGGTGCCTTTCCTGGCGCCCTTGGTTGCGTAAGTTTGTCGGATGATGATGAGGATGATGATGACATTGCCTTTAGGTTGTGTAGTTAGTTACGAGTTGCATTCGTTTCAATTATGCATTCATATTTCACATAACATAGTTGTGGTACATCACATAACAAGATATAACAGTTCGGTGCCAAACTAAGTCTAGTGTCGTGAAATCAGCTATAGTTTAGGTCTACTTCTAATGCAAACCTGGTTCTCTATAGCTAGTGGCTCTGATACCAATCTGTCACACCCTCAATTTCCACTTGCGGAGTTTTACCGCGAGGCGTGTGAACAAACCAGAATCTGAAACACTAGTACGTCGAACGACTCTATATGATTTGATAATACGTTTTCTAAAATCATTTGTCGTAGATTTTATATTGTCTTAATTAGTTACCAATGTTTAGCGGAAGCATTAGTTTAAGTGGTTGAGCGGAAGCATAAAAATAAGAAGAGAAACGGGCGCCAACACAAACGCCAAAACAAATGAAAGACCCAAAACAACGTTTGTAAATGAGACTCGATAAAAGATGTCTTGTTCAATGCATGTGAGTGCACCTAGAGCTCCTAGCGTCCTGAGAAACATGTAAAGAAACAAGTGTCAACATTAAAGATGAGTGAGTTCACAGGTTTTCATAAATTCGTTTGTTCGGTTATGAGTTTGTTTCCCCCGTTATCCCTAACCCGGGATAACGATTTAGTCCATTATTCCCAACCCGGAATAATACCGATAGTTCCATTATTCCTTAACCGGAATAATAATGATGTTGATTCCATTATTCCAAACCCGGAATAGTAAGTTGTTGTTTCCATTATCCTCAACCCGGGATAATTTAGTTGTTGTTTCCATTATCCTCAACCCGGGATAATATAGTTGTTGTTTCCATTATCCTCAACCCGGGATAATATAGTTGATTCGTAATTAAGTTCAATGTTAACATATATAGGTAGCTAGCCTAAAGTTATGTCACGTAAGTGTTCGCGATCGAAGCTGACTGTTGTGCCTCCGTGTTGCCAGGCCTATCACTGACCATGGCGAAGTTAGGCCAAATTATTCACCCGTTGACCATACCCGGTCGGCTAGCGCGACTAGCTCGGATGGGGCTTGTCGGGCCCAGTAGTACTACTTATAATTCCCCCGCTATTAAAACCCAATACTAACGATCCGAGAGATTGACGAGGACTTAAGTGATATAGCTGCTTAGTGACCATAACATTACATTAACATCAACTTAGTTACAGAATAGTTATGTGACGTTAATTTCGTATAACGTAAAGAGATTGAGTTTGAAGAGTGTATACATGTTTCTCCCCCCGTTGTTTAAAAACCGGATAAAGTTAGGGGCCGTGAACTCACCTTTAGTTGCTCGGTTAGTGTAGCAAAGAAGTTGTAAGGGATGGGACCACTAATTGCGTCCTAACAAACCAATTGATTTCAAATCAGTGTGTGAACACACCAATACAAATTTTACACATAATTTACGCACAAAGTGATACACACAAGCAACATACCTAACACTCAAACATGCATGCAAGTATCCTCATGTGATCATAGTAATCAAAACAATTTATCATGAACATAATCCAATCCATGCAACACTTTGGTGCACACAATCACAAGTTATCAAATTTCAGCTTAATACTCATAATTCAGCTGTTTTCTAGGATTTTTATAAAATAGTTCCAACGTTCAAAAAATTCCAATTATTTTACAGCAGGTGACATTTATACTGTAGAAATTTATATAAATTTTCCAAGTCCTAAATCTTTACCAATTAACCATAAATATTAATATGCAAGGCTGCAGTCAGATTCGTCGCTTTCTGACTGCAGTCCACGGAAGAATTTATTTAAAAATCACTGATCGTCCAATTAACAAAATTCCAGTTGGAGTTGCCCGGAAATTTCCATACCTAGTTGCTGTACAAAATTCATGACTCGACTCCCTACAGATTATAAAATCCAACTCGATAAACAACTAACAAAATTTCAGGATTTTAACAGCTTTAGTTACTGAACTTATTTGGCCACTTAAAAATATCAAACGACTTCAGAAAATTGTGAATCCAGCGCCATTAGATTCATTATTCAAATCTCTACGTTCTAGACATCAGAAAATCTGTTTTTCGACAACTAATGACCGAGTTACAGCCAGATGAAGTCGGCTGTAACTGTTACTCAGCAAACTGTTTCAGCATTCTATCGCATAAACCGTCCATATAATTAACCTAGGCGATCAAGAACCGGTTTTTCTAATCATAGATCAATACATATAACATATCCATGCAAACCCTAATCCACACCTCTAGTTTTTAGAAACAAAACATACCTGGAAAACTTATAAGTTCCGAAAACAATCATACATGTAACAATGATAAATCAGCCGATTCAAACACATATAATCCGAAAACAAACCAATCACTTCATTCAAGCACATATATCCGAATATGATTCTGTAATCAAAAGATAAATCCTAACCTTTACTATCAAGCTTAATGAACCGTGAGTAGACGAGGAACCGATGATCCAGGATAGTTGCGACCGAGAGGATGAAAGCAATTGTAACAAGCTGCCTGCGGCCGAGGGGCTGAACGGGGAGGCTGCTCGCGACCGAAGGGAGTGCAAAGGGGCTGTTTGCGATTGAGGAGATGGAGGATTTGCTGCCGTCGGCTGTTTTTCTCAACTAGGGTTTTGGTGTTGTGAAAGAACATGCATGAGTGTGTGTATATATATCGCAACAAGGTGACTCGCAATGGGTTTGCGGTTTTGGGCTTGATCTCGTGGCCGAGGACTTGGGTTGGTTCGGTTTGGGTTTGATCTTGCGGCCGAATAGTTTGAGTTTAAGGTTTGGGTTAGAACTCGGTTCACTCCTAGAGTCACAAGGAGTTTAAGGTTTGGTTCGTGTCGCGGTTCGGTTCGTGTACATATTTGCCATGATTATTTTATAACTAAGACAATCACAGAATCGCACATCACGTATTCACTAACTCGTACACGTTTAATACATAGCATATAATTCACTCGACAAGTATTACGTTTAAGTTATCCGAAAAACCCGGGATGTCACAATGTTATATCGACGAATCGGAAAATCCGATTAATGGTATCGACAAAGTGGGTTCAAAGAGGTAGATCGGGTTCGGCCTCGGGTCCGGCCCCTAGTTCGGCTTCGCGTAAAGGATTGTACACCGACCAGTTGAAAGAAATTGGGACAAAAAATGACACATTCAATTTCATCCAACAACAAAACATGGAGGTCAGAAAAAGTCCAAGCGGCTCGCGAAAAAAGGCATCTCAAAAAGAAAAACTTGCAGAGATTAAATTTTTCGCCATAAACGCCGATCACCTTATCGGCGCAGAATTGACAATGACGTTGGAAATGAAAAAAAAAGATCTTACAAAAATATAACATGGATAAATCATGAAGTTTTTAATTTTTTTTATTTATGTAGTTTTTTTTTTAATTCTGTGTAGTTTTTTTTCATCTTATTTGTACTTTTAAAAATATTATATGCAATCTTTTATTTTAGTTAGTGTGTTAATTTATAAAATGAAATTTTAAATAGTTAAAAAAAACAAAAAAAGGAAAAAAAAAGAAAATACACATGACTGGCCATGCCAGCGGAAGCCACCCCACCCCACACCCAAAAATTTCAAGAAATTACCTTGTGGATCCCACCTTCGCCACGTGTCGAGCCATGCCCCTCCACACCCCATGGTTTAACTAGACAATTGGATCTTTCTTTACAGTTTACATACAATAAGACGGAGTGGCTCGTGATCTAATCGGAATTGACTGAATCTATAAAAATGACTTGTTTAGTTATCGAGTCTGAGCTTGAGTTTTACGTACAAAGTTCATTTAGGCTCACGTCTAAACAAATTTTATATTTTTTTATATATAACATACCTAATATTTAACGTTGGTGAGTCGAGATTTTAGCTCGTTTAAAATTTTTCTCAAATTACCACGACCCGAGCCGAGCTCAAGCCAAGCTTTGGCTCATTTAAGCTATCGAAGTGAGCTCGAGCAAGCTTTCAAGTCGTTTCAAAATTTTCTCAAATTATCGCAAGTCGAGCCGAACTCAAGCTCTTGGGTTTTACTTTCCAGTCGAACTTGATCTCAAAATAGTAGGCTCGAGCTTCATAAAAGCATGACAAGACGAGCTCAAGCCTAATCGGCTCGACTTGTTTACACCCCTACATACATACTCCTTGATAATGTTAAGGTATCAATAGGAAGTTTTTTGGGTTACTTTTTTATAGCATCTCTAATATTAGTCACTAATATTAGTCACTTGCTCAATGGAGTGTCTCAAGTAGGAGTGTTCATCGAATCGAATAACAAATTTTCGAATTATTCGAATCAATTTTTTTCGAATTTTAAATTTTTACCTGAATACATATTCGATTTGATTCAATTAGTATTTGAATTTCGATTCGAATTCAAACTGAATTCAAATAAATTCGATTTAATTCAAATTCACTCTAGACTATAAATAATTATACTTTATTTTTAAAACTACTACAAACTAATTATATTTAACATAAAATATAATAATCTGCAAAACTAATTAACTATCAATATGTCAAAACACCAAAATTTAGAAGATATGTTGTTACTGTTAGGGATTTAAGTTAGGTAAATTTAGAAGTAAGTAGTATGGGCTATATTCAGTTGGGTTGGTAATGTTATGAATAATAAACTTATCACTTATGGATGTAGTTCATACTTTGTCCAAGTTTAGATGTTATATGTGTGTGTATGTATGTGTGTGTATATACATATATTAACAAATTATATATAAATTGAATTCGAATTTCGAATCAAATTGAAAATCATAAATTCGTATTCGATTTGAATTCAATTACTAGAGTCGAATACGAATCAACTTGAATTCGAACTTTATTAATCGAATTCGAATCGAATTTCAAACTTTTAGAATCCAAATTGAATTTTGAACACCCCTAGTCTCAAGCATTGAGTAGTTTAGTTTTGGTACAAATCCTAGTGGCATTAAAAGGGTGCTATTGTGATTAATAATCAACTGGAAGATGTAAATGATATGGATATGAAATCTAACAAGTGCAGAATCCTGCTTCCTTGTTCATACAACACAAATATGAGTGCAGAATCCTCGTACGAATGCAAACCAAAGCAAAGTAAGAACACTGATAACCAAAGATTCAATATCTTGATTAACTGAAGAGAACTAGTATAAACATATACAAAAAATGCTCATACAGACTCATGCATCACTCTTTGTGCTCTTGTGTCTCTCTCTAGCTGGTTACTCGCTCAACTTGACTAACTCAGGTAACTCTACACCGAGGGGTGCATGTCAGCTTATATAGTGTCCATGCTCAGCATCTGTACGAAGTATGTTGCTGGTTGTACGAAAGACTAAAAGCCACGAAAGACATTCTCCAAATAGACGTGTACAAATGAACAGGCTCGCACAAATCATCATCAAGCTCGTACGAAACAAGTAGTATACTAGTTTGGATGAACTCACTCGTACGAATGGTAGATCATTCGTACGAATGGTGAGTGGCTCGTATGAGCAACATCTTGCTCGTATGAAGCATTCTCACTTGCACATAATGTTTTCCTTGGAGAACGTTCCACAGACATGACGTACACAAGACTCAACAGTATGCACACATGCAACTGTTTAGCACAGACAAACTAAACGTCGTACTAAACCAAGATAGGAGGATATCTTGATTTGGTCAACATGACCAAACTATACAGACACTGTAAACAAAGACCGTACAATTACAGACGTAACTAAGAACAAGCGACAGACACAAAAGTGTATCAACAAACTCCCCCTTGGCTGTTGCTTGGTCTTCAATCTTCGGTCTTTGGTCTTCATACTGGAATGGCCTGGAGTATCAACAAACTCCCCTGAAAATCTGCTATCCATCATTGATAGAGTATCAGGTCTTCAAAACTTCCAAGAAACATTAAACCTTTCCTGTTTCCTCTTGATTGCTGCTTGAGGTAACTGAATCGGTCATGATCTTCTGTGCACTAGACTCTACCACTAGGGTTGATGCAGAAACTTTTGGTTGCGAGGATGAGGCCAAAGCATCAGGATTGCTAGGGTTTTCACTAACCGGATCATGTTGACGTTTGACCTCCTTCACTTTGCATCTCTCGTTCCACAAAATGTTCACTCGCTTTCTGCTCATTTCAAACACGTCTTTAATACCATTAAAGCCTTCAACCAGTGTAGCATTTCGAGAATGATATAATTCTCTTAAGTCGTTATGCTTAGCAGTTAATGTTTCCACTGATCGTTGTACAACCGCACTACATTCTTTCAGCCTATTTATCTCAATCCCCCGAGAGTTACCAGCTTCCCTCATCTGTTGTAGCTGAGTTGCTCTTTCAGCATCTGCAGCCTTCAGTCGCTCATTTTCTTTTCTTAACCGTGCAATTTCAGAATCATGTTTGCTAACAGTCTCTTTCAAAGAATTTATCTCCAACTGTTGTTTCACAAATGTGTTACGATTTGAAGACATAAACTCTGAATGCTTGTTAATCTGAATTCCCACAGCTTGCAACTGAGAGAACAGAAAATCCACTTTCTCATCCTTTTCCATTTCAGAGAACAAACGACTGCTTTGTTTTGTGTTTTGATGAGATGTAGATTGGGATTGTTGAGCTGAAGAAGTAGTAGGTTGCGGTTGAGCTGGAGTATCTTCAGCTGAAGGTGTTTCAGCTGCTGTGGTATTTGATGGTAGTGGTTCAGAAGTTGTAGTGGGTTCCGTCATTACAGGTTCAGTCTCTTCTGTTGTAATAGTAGGCTGGACTTCTGCCTTAGCACAATCATTACCAACGTTGTCACTGTTATCATCATTACCCTTTCCCTTTTATGACCAAACTTATCTTCGATCATCTTTTTCAAAGTGTATCTTCATTATCTGAATCACTGTCATCATGGCGCAACTTGTTGTTTTCTGATGCAACGTATTGATCATTTGCCAGAAAACCGATCAACTTGCGAGGAGGTGTGCTTTCCTTGTAACGTTTTGCTGCTACACCTCTAAAGATCTTCAACGAATGTTCCATCATAACTTCTACTTTTAAAACATCGTTGTCGTTCTTCGGAAGATTCGGATGTTGCACATTCAAGATCATTTGGAGAAGTCGAGGATACATCCAAAACTTGTTACCATCGTATCCGGTTCTTCTCATGTTTTCTTTCATGTTTGCAAATATATACTTTGAAACACTAAACGTGTCACACCCTGACCCGCAGCGGAAATGGTAGTCGGGGCATGATTGGGTTTTTATCAAAGCTCATGACATTTACTATTATAAAAGTTTCATATTTATTATATCAAATTAAAAAGAAATATTCCAATCAACACACAAACCATACAAACACCAAATGTTCTAAACATGACAATCAAATAATGATTTATTCTTCTTCTAAGCCCCAATCCTAAGTGTTCCTTGCTTCAACCTGATCACCTGTATCATGTGTAAAAATAGAGTTTTGGGTCAACAAAAGTTGGCGAGTGAATCCCGTATAAACATTAGAAAGAAATGATATGTTTATTAATTTAATAAAAAATATGCATAAACCAAAATATGAGCAAACGTATATGTAAACATCCACAAACCACATAATCATCTAGCAAAGTACACATGAGCATGATAAATGATGAACTGTGAGATCAAGGCTCAATCAAATGGAGCCGATCTAATTAGGCATGCGATGCTCTACCCGTCTATACAGGAACTGATGAGCTTAATGTGAATGATGCATTGAATTGAGAAAATATAACCACAATAACAACAACCAAACATTTACATAAAACGTTAGATCAACTAATAGTAGTAGCACAAGTGTTATAATAAACAAAATAAGTAATCGACACATGATACACCCCAAAACATGAATAAAAAGGGGAATTTGTAAGGATTCACTCATAGTGGGTGCGTTTCTTGAATTGATGACGAATGCGCACGATTTAAGATTTCAACCGACGAGAGAACTAACCTAAAATAATCACGTAATAATTTGATAAATATATAACTTTTATTTGAACTTAAAATATTTATTTAATGCCTTTTATTAGGATTTTTAGACTTTTTTATGGGTTTTATTATAAATTTTATGCTTAAAAGTCCATTTATATATATATATATATATATATATATATATATATATATATATATATGGGAATTTTTTTGGAGAAAATAAAGAAAATAGGTATTAAAAAAATTATTCCCTTTTACAGGGTTGACCGGGTCGAACCGATTTGACCGCAAAATTATTGGCTCCGTGTAAGAATCGAACTCGTGACCTCCCGTATTCGTGCACGCAGCTCTACCAACTGAGCTACGTGTCTAACCCGAAATAATCTTGATTTTAATTATATATATACTAACTAAGTTAAATCATAAATCATTTAATTAAAAAGGTTTTGTTAAATCATCGAACCGTTGCACTTAACCGGAGTCGAACCCGAGCCCGTACGATGTGTTGCACCAACCCTACCAACTGGGCTGTGTGGCTAACCCAGGATATCTACAATTTATACTAATTATATATACTTAGTAACTGTTAATATATGAAAGTATTAAAAACGTTGGTTTAATTCGGAGATAGGCAGCGTGTTAAGATTTGAACCTGGGAAACTATGTTTGTATTGCACACAGTCCACCACTGGACTGTGTGTCTAACCCGGTTATAACTCTCTCTCTTTAATTGTACATATATACTATTACACTTCGTCTTCTTCATTTTATAACAAAACAAAACATAACCCGTTTGCTAATCTGATAAAATCTTAATATAATTACTGAGTAAATAATAATAAGCAAGTGAGAAGGATTCAAGGGAAGTTTATACCGAACAGGGGTGATCTTTGATTTCTCTGGCGAGATTCCGGCGACAAGCAAATTTTTCGGGGAAGTGAGAATTTAAGTGCAGAGTTTACAGCGAGTTCAGAGAGTTTTGTTTGCGAGAATGAGCGAGTTCTACCGTGTTTCAATTATCACTATTTATAACCAATTGCTGGCTTGAGTTTTGGTTTCGGTTTCAAAAGTTTTTGGTCAAAGAATTTAAATGTCATCATGATTACATAACTGACTTGGATCATTGTTGACCCAATAATTGTGTTTAACACCCAATTAATAAACGTTTCTTTGGTTTAAATCGAAAGTGAAACGAAGATTTGATGGTGAAATGGGAGTTACAACCGTTTACAAAAATTGATTTCAGAGGTTTGTTTTGATATAAAATTTATTTGTTTTAGGATTATTTCAGTTATCTGTGTGTGGTGTAGTGGTGTGGTGTGTGTATTGATTCGATGGGGACCCGGGTTCGAAACCCGGTTACCCCTTTATATTTTTTTTTTATTTTCAGCTTTATTTATTAATATTATTATTAGTTTTTTATTATTTAAACTCTTTTAATTTATTTATTAATTACAAAAATTTATATAACGGATTTGAATGATAAATACGTAACAAAACTTCGTATCATATATTTGAATTATTAAACGGAGCGGGTTTTAGAACCCGTTTTACAACGAATGTTACAAAACGGTTTGTTCAATGTCAAAGTTATCATCATTCCAACTAAGTCGTTATTCGCCATGTCATAACCACTTTGTTTGTTGCTCAAACACTGAATCAGAACATGTAGAAAGAACTTGTATCGGAGTGGCAACCATGCTTTGTTTAGTTGTCCCACGAGAAATTCTCCAACACATTTCATTCTAAGTAAACTTCCACGCTGAAATTCAACGATACTGAGAATGGAGCTTTAGGGTCATCACCAAGCTGCAATACAGAGTTAATGGTTTCAATAGAGACATCTACGTTCAAGTCATTTTCGTTCCATTCTGTATGCACAGGACAACTAGGATAAAGAACAAAAATTCATTACGGAATAGACATAAAAGTTTTATTTCAAACTTTATGTATGTGTGTATTCCCTGAACAAAGAATCACTGACTCATACAAATAACAACTTATTCGTACGAAGAACAACTCATTTTTACAAACTTTTGATTTAATCAAATAACTGAGTCACTCGTACGAGTAACTAGCTCGTACGAGCGATGTGTTACTCGTGCGAGTGATATTTCATTCGCACGAATCTTAGTTCGTACAAACAATCTTCAATATCATATACTTGTTTTTCGTTAATGATTCTTTGTTTAAAGTTTGTTGTTCATGTCAGTCATGGTCACAAGGTCTAATGTTTTTAATTGTTCATCTTCAAAGTATGCCAAACATTTTTAAGAATACCTTAAAGAAATAAAAACCAACTTGAAGGGAGGTGTAAGGATGACGTGAGCAAAGTGAAAGTGAAGTTCTACCAAAGAACTTCATCACCTTATATACCACATCAAAAACACTCGTACGAACAACCTTAGCTTCGTACGAAGCACTGATTTTTACAATGCCCAAGGG
This sequence comes from Scalesia atractyloides, assembly GCA_947069175.1. Lineage (NCBI taxonomy): Eukaryota > Viridiplantae > Streptophyta > Magnoliopsida > Asterales > Asteraceae > Scalesia > Scalesia atractyloides. Next base: position 59,462,052 of record CAMTDV010000001.1, on the reverse strand, counting down.
TCATTCGTACGAATTACAGAGGCTCGTATGAACAATCTTTGATTCGTACGAGTCCAGGTTTTTCACAAACTGGACTTTCAGTTCTTCGAGAGCCTTAGGTTTTTCGCGGGCCTGTTTAAAACTTTGCACATATCCACACTAATCACAAAGTTAAGTTAGGAAAAGTTCTCGTTAAAACAGATTTTTTTCTTTGAGATGAGTTTACCCGTTGTAAGAAAGTACCTTTTATGAAGTTATGATATCTAAGCGAATGGTTTTTAGGGCGTATCTTGGTAGAAAACCTTTTGAGTTTCAACTTTGTCTAATTCAAAAAACTTAATTTAACAATAAAGTAAACTAAACTAAAGCAACTATTAACAGATAAGAGTAAACTATATATTTACCAGACAATCTTTTTCAGAGTTTCAAGGTAAGAGAATCATACCAGCTTTTAAGTTTGTCAAAAAAAAAACAAGTTTTGTTAAAAACATCAAATTAAATAAATAAGCATTCTACTATTATTATCGGTATTGTTATCCACGAAAGCTCAACTTATTAGATGTAATCATGATTAGGAGATATTATTAATGTATGATTTATACTTACTAGCCGGTGTTCAACCACTTCACAACACATTCCCGTATCAAGATATGCACGAGAGAAAATCTTACCGGTGAGTATACTGCTTATCATTTGTTTTGACGTATATGATGTGAGATACTCACTTATTTTGATTTGAAAACAAGCCCTATGTGATTAAATCACTTATTGATGAGGAACTTGATTTTCAGATGCAGCGCACAGGAGTAAGTCTGTGAACAGGTTAGTACCATCGTACCGACAAAGAGACGAACTTAGCTCCCGCATAAAGCTGTGATATTTTATCACTTATTTTGGGTGAATGTGATATTTTTATCACTTATTGATGGTCGTATGCAGTATTTACACGTATGCATGGTATCATGGAAGTTCTAGACTTGCGACACCATTATTTTTCGGCAAAAGATTCAACCATGATACTCAGATGATAAGTCAGCATAAAGACCGCATATCTCAGAACTTCGGCATACTATCAAACGAAATTTCGGTACCAAGACCATGTGCCAATGAAAGGTTCCCACCTGGCTTGCAGTCGGTTATGTTTATATCAACCTGCACATTTTAGTCTGATTGTGAGCCTATCGATACATCATTAGTAAAGCTACTTATCAATTTTTGTTCTATGTTTTTTACTGTTTATGACAAATCACCGGTGTATTTCATCATCTTCACTTATTTATCCAAGAAACTCATTTTTTATTTTTGTTTTTTTATTGTTTTTGTATTTTCAGATTTTTCTCCCCCTTAAATAAAGAATGTAATAAAAACTTAACTAAATAAAAGACATATTTTGTATTTTTGTATTTTCTCATGTTTTTGTATTTTCTTGAAATATTCTCCCCCTAAAATATAAAACTAAGAGAAAATAGAAAATCTTTTTGTATTTTTTCGATTTTAAGAAAATATCTACGAAAAAGATGATTAGCCAAGGATGATTTACTCGAGTTTCACCTTGATGCCATTGACCAAAAGTAGATAATCAAAACGAGATATATCAAAGGCTTTTGTAAACAGGTCGGCACATTGGGGATCAGTGTGGATTTTAACAACATTGATAAGTTTCTTTTCATAACAATCTCGTATGAAATGATACTTAATCTCAATGTGTTTGGTTTTTGAGTGCTGTACAGGATTACGAGTGATCTGTAAAGCAGCTTCATTATCAACAAAAATAGAGTAGTTAGAAATTCAAAACCGTAGTCGCACATCTGCTGTTAGATCCATAGAACCTGAGAGCAGGAATTGGAAGCCGAAATATACTCAGCCTCACAGGTTGACATAGCTACACAAGTCTACTTCTTGCACTGCCACGTGACTAGGTGATTTCCCAAGAACTAACATCCCGCTGATGTTGACTTTGCAATGATCTTGCAGGCGCCATGATCAGAATCACTGAATGCTGTCAAATCAAAGTTATTATCCTTAGGTTACTAGAGACCAGTGTCTGGGCGACCCTTCAAATAACGAAAGATTCTTTTCATAGCCATCAAATGAGAAACTATTGGACTGGACTGGTAGCGAGCTAGAAGACATGTTGGGTACATTATATCGGGTCTTGAAGTAGTAAGATACATGAGAGATCCGATCATAGCACGATAAAGAGATGGTTCTACATGTTCACCCATTCGTTAGGAGTAATCCCATGATTCTGAGCTAATGGAGTTCCCAAAGGCTTTGAGTCTTCCATCTAAAATCGTTTGAGAATTTCCCCGACGTACTTGTTTGATGGATGAAATCCCTTCCTTAGATTGTTGAACCTGCAAACCTAAAAAGAAAGTCATTTCTCCTATAGCGCTCATCTCAAACTTCTCTTGCATCACCTGCTCAAATTCTTTGCACATCTTCTCGTTTGTAGACCCAAAAATAATATCATCAACATATACTTGCACCAGCAATAAGTCCTCATTTTGTTCCTTGATGAAGAGAGTACAATCGATCAACCCACGTCGAAAACCATTCTTCAGAAGATAGGAAGACAATGTTTCATACCAAGCCCGCGGAGCTTGATGAAGACCATATAGTGCCTTGTTAAGAAGCCAAACCTTGTTAGGATGGATTGGATTTTCAAAACCAGGCGGTTGCTCAACATATACCTGTTCTTCAACCACAACATGAAGAAATGCACTTTTCACATCCACTTGATAAACAGTAAACTTCTTGTAGGACGCATAAGCCAAGAAATTCTTATGGCCTCAAGACGAGCTACCGGTGCATAAACTTCATTGCAATCAATGCCTTCTACCTGATTAAAGCCCTGGACGACCAATCTTGCTTTGTTTCTAACAACAACACCTCGGTCATCCTTCTTACATTTGTAAACCCATCTTGTACCAATTTTCTTATAGTTGTCAGGCCTGTCAACCAACTTCCACACGCCTAACTTCTGAAACTGCTGAAGTTCTTCCTGCATTGCTTCAACCCATGAGTCTTCTTTCATCGCCTCCTTCCAAGATTTTGGTTCTACTTGGTAGACATAACATGCAAAAGACCAATCATTCGGTTCCCCTGAATCCCTAATAACCAGATACAAACCATCATTCTGATTATTCCTAAGTTGATTACGTGTCTCTACACCACTATGGACATCTCCGATAATATTCTGCTGAGGATGGGTATTATGAATTCGAGTTTCAGGAACATCAGGAACTCGAGAGTTTATTCCAAAATTGTTGATATTTAGATCAACAACCGATTCGTTTTCTGGATGTGATGAAGATGTAGATGCATGACCTTCAGTCGTCCCTAGATTCTGAATATTTGACGTGACATCCGAATTCTAAATACCGGAGCAGAAGTAGCTTCGTTTGCATCATGGAACTCATCATCTTCTGACGATACATTATAATCAGCAGCATCTTCGAATTCCCCATTTTGAACAAGATTGTTAACCGATGTAGACACTTGAGGGTTAACAATAACTGGTCAAACTAATGACAAGTCAACTGCAGTATCACTTTCCAGTAACATTTGAGCAACTGTTGAAGCATCATCAAAAGTGGCATATTAAAGGAGTCAAACAGCCCATCGTAGTCGAACATCCAAGGAGCACCCGGAGCTCTTACTGATTCAGTGTATCTTTGAACCTTAACTTCACCCCATTCTTCAATCTTCTTTGTTGATAAGTTCACACCCTAAAATTTGGAGTAGCGTATCCAAGAAAGAAACCTTCGATAGCCTTCGGACCAAATTTACCATGTGGATCAATCATAGTGCATGGAGCTCCAAAAGGTTCTAAGAAAGAAACATCCGGTTTCCTTTTGTTCAGCAATTCGAAACATGTTTTCCCGTGTCTCTTCATCATAAGAACTCTACTCATCGTGTAAGATGAAGTAGCCACAGCTTCCTTCCAAAATTGAACTGGAAGTTCTGATTCTACTAGCATAGTTCTTGCTGTTTCAATTAGAGTTCTATTTTTCCTCTCAGTGACACCATTTTGTTGTGGAGTGTATCGAGAACTGTACTCATGCATAATGCCTTTAGAAAAATAGAACTCGTCCATAACTTGATTCTTGAATTCGGTGCCATTGTCGCTTCTGATTATCCTTATCTTCAAATTGTATAAATTTTCAAGCAGAGTTAGGAGATTCTTGAGGATTTCAGGAACTTCACTATTGTGTGCCAACATGTTCACCCATAAAAATCTTGAGTAGCCATCAGTAACTACTAAACAGTATGAATCACCAAAGGTAGTCTTGTGTTTCATAGGTCCATATGAAGACGTTCCAGAGGCATATTCACCGTGTTGATCTTCTTCATAGGATGAGATTTTCTCTCTTGCTTTCCCTTTTGGCATGATACATAGACGTCTTGTAGATGAAAATTCTTCACTGGAACACCATTCACAAGATTGTTCTTCACCACATAGTTCATTTTCCTCAAGTGAATGTGTCGCATTCGTCTATGCCAAGAGTTTGATTCCTTTTCGATGGCTTTAGAGACAAAACATGTGACTTGTGCAGACGTGGTAGTAGCTTGGCTCATGTCAAGAATATACAGGTTGTTGATTCTTGGGGCCGACAGGAGGATCCATTCCTTGGGAATCTTGAAACCAGGTTTCAGCACATAACATCCGGTATCATCAAAATGAACAGTGAACTTCTTGTCGCAGATTTGAGAAACACTAAGAAGATTGTGATCAATTTGTCGAACATAATTGATCTTATCAAAACTCACAACACCATTGGAGACCATTCCTTCTCCAGTGATGTATCCGCCTTTATCACCAGCAAAAGCAACATAACCACCCCTAATTCTTTTCACATCATAAAGGAGCCGTAAGTCGCCTGTCATGTGCCTCGATGCTCCACTGTATACAAACCAATGACTATTCACAGTTCCTCCTGGAACACCCTGCACATTTCAAAAACCAGATCAGTTTGAGATTGGGACCCAAGCCTTAGTGGTCTTGGGTCGACCCTTATCATCAAGAAATGTAATTTCTATTTCTTGATTATTTGCAAATTGTGTGCCTCCTCTTGAACCATCACCGGTCTTAGGTTTTCAAGATTTTTTAAATTTACCAGAATGACTATTATTTACAGTTTTAACAATTTCTTGTTTTATGAAATTTGAAGATCTTGGATTCCTTTATGAAGAATCCGGTTTCAAAGCTTTTTCAATTACTTTTACTTGTTTACGTCTCTGTTTTTCTTCTTGTTCTTTAACAATTCGTTTGTCTTGTTTTGGAGAAACAGATCGACGTTGGCAAGTTGGTTCAGGAGGGGCTTTCTCAATAAATCTTGGCTTTGCTGGGTTTGTACAATTCTTAATAATGTGGCCAAACTCTCCACTTTGAAACATGTTCTCCTTTCAACAAATTTAGGAGATCGTGTTCCATGACTTGATGTTGAACTTGTGGGTCTTGAGGTACTGGGTTCATTTTCATCACACCCATTTATATGTTGAGTGTAATTGTTTTCATGTGTTATGCTTTAATATCTTGACTTTGTTTACAAAATCTATATTAGACATGTGTTCAAAAGTTTCGACTTTATCAGTACCCGTAGAACTCACAAATTTAACATTTTTAAGCTTTTTCTTGTAGCGAGTGCCTTTTGTCTCAACCTTTGGTTGTGGTACCTTAGGCTTTTTGACTCGCTTCTCTTGGTGTTTTTCTCTCGAACTTGATAATGGTTGTGACTTGGTTTGGTTTTTCTTTTCCAAAATTTGGTTGTTGTCTTTTCAAAAACTTGATCAATATAGGTTGGATTTACATTTATGATAGGAAAGTCTTTGTTAGAATAGATTTTCTTATCTCCAACCAAAGTATACAACACATTATCATTTTCACCTGTAGACACTTTTGTCTTGACAGATTTCTTAGGATCATTCTCTTGATCTTCAACAATTTTTACACTGGGGGTAGCAGACATTTCTATTCCCTTTTCTTCATCAAGAGATTGATCCTGATCAATTTTCTCCGACTTATCATCTGATGAATCATCCTCCTCGGCTGTAGAGGGGTTCTGATCAACAACTGATGATGAGTTCTCGGACTTTCTTGATTCAACTGAGGAATTGTTTAGCTTGAGCCCTAATCCTGCTGCAAATTCTTCAGGATTAAGATGTACGGAGGGTTCAAAGCGTGGCAATTCCTCTTCATCAGGCAATCTGGTATAGTTGTGTTTCATCGGGGGTGGACACGACTTATACCCAATGCATTTAACATCTCCTTTTAGTTTTTAAACATCAATGATATGATCAAGAACATATCGGGAGTTAGAATAACTGTCCAATTTTAGCTTGATTGCATAACGTTGGCATTTGGCGATGGCTAACTCTTTCTTTGTTTCTTCTAGGAGATTAATGTAGTTATTAATTCATGTCTGTTTATTCAAAACTGTTTTTGTCAATTCAGAATAACTTTTCTTAAGGGTTTCTATTACAGATTTTAATTCTTTTTCGTTTTGAGTTAAAGCCAAGTTCGCCTCTTTGCATTTTGATAGTTCAACAACTAAGTTTTAATTATGACTGTTAATTGTTTCAAATTTTGTTTCTAATTCAGCACAGTCATTGCAAACTTTAGGAGAGTCGGAATTTACCGGACTTGTCGAACCGGCAACATTTGCCATGAAGGCGGTATAATGAGGGAAACCTGCACTATTTGTAAAGAATTTTTCTGTTTCCTTCGATGCAGCTTCGGCTTTCTTCATCAAACCCACCTTTTCACTCTTCATCTTCTCAGCTTCTTTTAGCAACTTTCTGACCTCAACATCACTTCCCTCTCTGATATCTGAATCAGATCCATAACCACCTAAACTTGAGCATTCTTCATCAGAACCACCATTATACCCCGAACTATCATCATCATCAGAACTATCAATGTTGTGAACATGTTTGATTTGACTGATGATCTTGGCATAACATGTTGTTCCTCCATTATTCTCAGTTCCCAACTATATTGACCAATCACATCCTTCATCAGATTGAACTACCAAAGCTCTGTGTGTGTTGTTTGAAGGTCCTGATTGATTGGTGTTGTTTGGGTTGCCAACAGCTACTATTCTTCTATCATTGTTAACTTGAGCTGTGTTGGATGGTTGTGATTGATTTCGGAAGGGGTTGTAATTTACTTGTTTGCTGGGTCTCGTGCACTCACGTTTGAAGTGACCTCTTTCACCACAGTTAAAGCAAGTAACAACATTTTTATCAAAACCATATTTTGTATCCTTCTTGCTTTCTAAACTGGTTCTTCCTGTTCTGCTCATGTAATCCTTGGCTCTTCTTACCGCACTTGCAAATGCTCACTTGATATCCATCAGCTCCATCTCATCTCGGTCTATTTGTTGGTAGTCTTCATTTATCAAATTGATGTTTCCTATTTGACCGGCGACTAATCCACAATAAGCACTAACCATTGTGTTTAGAAGTTCCATATGTTCTTGTGCAACTTCTACACTGACTTTGGAGAGATGTGACGTGTCAAGCCTGATAGTGTTGGGGTTTGCAGGTTGAAAGTTGTTACCATAGAAAGCTTGTTGAGCAGCTTGCTGTGGAACTTGAGGTGCTAGATCTCGTGGTTGTGGTAAAAAGGCTTTAGGTTCAAACACTTGTCCATATGTTTGAGTACTTGAGCTTGCAGACTGATTTGTTTGAACAAGTTGCGGTAGAAAGGGATTCACGTTTGACACAAACGCGGTTTGAAGCTTTGGTTGCTGACTTGCAATAATACCTGTATTAATACCTCCTAAGTACATCTCAGGGTTTTGTGGAACATTAACTCTTTGTGCATTTCGAAGTTCTTCTTCATTCTTGTTCTCCAATTTCTGCACAAATTCATAAATACTGATTGAATCCAAAACACTTGATGTTTTAATAAGTCAATAAATTGACCCCATTTTGGCGGTAACGCGTCAGCAAAACGCATCACAATTTCTTGTGGAGATGCTAATACTTTGTAAGAGTACATTTCGCTAAGCAGATGGTAAAAACGTGTGGTCATATCATTCAGCTTTTCATTTTCCATGAACATGAAACCTTCAAACTCCTTCTTAAGCAGAGCATGCCGAATTTTTCTTGTTGCAGCATTACCCTCTTCTTTTGCTTCCAGGGTATCCCACAGATTCTTGGTGGTGGTACAGTACACAAACTAATGATAAATGTCTTTATGAAGTGCTTGTGTAAGGATAGCAAACGCCTTTTTCTCTAGATCGTAAGCCTTTTTGTCGCTTTAATCTAGATTGGCTAAGGAGGTTGGATACGATCCCGCTTCTTCGAGAGATTCTTTATAGGGTGTAGTAAAACATGTCCATAATTCTGTGTTCTGACCGAGAACATATGTGTGCAAACGACTTTTCTAAGAAGGATAATCATTCATATGGTTCAGCTTAGGTGGACGGTTATTACTCCCAGTTTCACTCTCGCTTATAAGAAGAGTCTAAATACTTTGGTTCTGATTTGCGACACACACCCATTGGTTTGCGATAATCATGGCTATATGTTGAGGCATTAATGATTTAACCCATGAAGTTGCGGAGCTTTGCGAAGAGTCCTGATTTGTGCTTGAACTACTACTCCAATCCCACGGATTAGAACTCATTTTCTTGATTATAAAAATTTAAAAGGCTTAAAGTTTGATTTTTGAAAATAACAATGTTCCTTTTAAAAAATTCACAATTTTAGAAAACACAAAGTTTGAAAAACTGAAACACGAAAAACAGGCTGAGTTGTTCTTCATATGAACAACTGTTTCGTACGAATGATATATTCTTCGTACGAACTACTTGTTTCGTACGAAGGATACTACTTTGTGCGAACAACTAAGTCTTTCGTGCGAACCAGGTTCTTCGTGCGGATGACTGGTCTCTCGTACGAACAATCTGGTTCTTCGTGCGGATGGGTTATTCGCACAAATGTTTTTCGCAAAGGAATCTTTTGCAGGGCTGGTTGGTGAAAAATTTCTTTTTCTGTACAGACTGGTTTTCGAAAGTGTTCTGTTGTCTACACAATTTTAGTTAAAAAAGACAAAGATTCCATCAGCTTTTCAGTTTTAACAGTCAAGTCCAGAATGCCAAAGATTTGGTCAACACTACAAACAATATTCCGATGAGTTTCTCCTGCAAGTGTGTTCAACTTAGATGAAAATTTTAAGAAAAACCAGATTTTAACATGTCTCCATGTGTTCTAACTAGGTTTTTATGAAAATTTTCTGGATACAACAAGTTTTAACTAAGTTTTAAGTTAGTTATCTTTCAAAAACTTAAGTTCCTGCTGAAAGTTCAAGAACACTTCAACAAACCCTCTCAACTAGCTCAGACACAATCACTAAGCTTGGTTTTGAACAAGGAAGAGAGGCAAAAGCTCTGATACCACTTGTAGGTCCACTTGGAGGATCAAGATAAACCTGCTTCCTTGTTCATACAACACAAATAAGAGTGCGGAATCCTCGTAAGAATGCAAACCAAAGCAAAGTAAGAACATAGGATAACCAAAGATTCAATATCTTGACCTGAGACTCAGTCAGGGTAGCAGCTAATTCGATAGCCTGTCGAACAGTGGTAGGGTTGCTACCAGTAACAATGTCCTGAACGGGGTCAGGCAGGCCATCAATGTACCTCTCGATTGCTTTATCCAACGGGGTAACCGTGGCGGGACATAACAAGCTCAATTATTCATAACGGTCAGTGTAGGCATGATGCTCTCCACTATCTTGTTTAAGATTGTGGAACTCATCTTCCAGTGCCTGTTGTTCATGACGTGGGCATAATTCCCTCATCATTAGAGCTCGAAGCTCTTCCCACGTTTGTGACATTGCCACATCGGCACCCCTATCTCTCATCACACCATTCCACCATGTAAGTGCTCTTTTCTGGAATACACTCGATGCAAACTCGACTTTTCGCTCATTCGGGCATTGAACATGACGAAATGTGCTTTCAAGACTCTCAAACCACTGCAGGAGTCCAGTAGCTCCTTCAGACCCAGTAAACTTGAGTGGTTTAGCTGAGTTAAATTGTTTGTAGTTGCAAGGTGCGGGTGCATTGTTGTTGTTGTTATTATTGTTATTGTTTGCTTGGTTTATCTGGGTCACCAGGTTTGGGAGTACAGCAGCAATTTGCTGAGCGATCATAGCTGCCATTTCGGCATTTTGAGTTTTGTTACGTCGAGGAGGCATTCTAGAAGAAAACATGAAGGAAAATATGTGTGATTGACATTGGATAATGAAGAGAGATGTTAAAAATATCGACAAAATATAAGGATGATGGTCATTCGTTCGTTACTTAAAAATATGTGTGATTGACATTGGATAATGAAGAGTTGTAAATTGTGTCTTGTGTCTGTCTCTCTAGCTGGTTACTCGCTCAACTTGGCTAACTAAGGTAACTCTACACTGAGGGGTGCATGTATGCTTATATAGTGTCCATGCTCAGCAACCGTACGAAGTATGTTGCTGGTTGTACGAAACACTAAAAGCCACGAAAGACATTCTCCAAATAGACTTGTACGAATGAACAGGCTCGCACGAATCATTATCAAGCTCGTACGAAACAAGTAGAATACTAGTTTGGATGAACTCACTCGTACGAATGGTAGATCATTCGTACGAATGGTGAGTGGCTCATATGAGAAACATCTTGCTCGTATGAAGCATCTCACTCGCACATAATGTTTTCCTTGGAGAACGTTCCACAGACATGACGTACACAAGACTCAACAGTATGCACACATGCAACTGTTTAACACAGACAAACTAAACATCGTACTAAACCAAGATAGGAGGATATCTTAATTTGGTAGACACGACCAAATTATACAAACACTGTAAACAAAGACCGTACAATTACAGACGTAACTAAGAACAAGCGACAGACACAAAAGTGTATCAACACAAAAGTTGCAACATATATCAGATACAATTAGGCATTTTATGTGAATTAAGAATTTATAGCACAAGGGTTCCGCAAAGACCTATGATTATTAATGATAAGATATATTTATCCTGTGGTGGATGCACTAGCTTTCTAGTATTTAATTATTCTAGTAATATAAAGAGAGAATTGATGTGCATCTTATGAATGTTATGCATCACTTGAAACTGAAAGCTACATGAAAGTGCTGAAGGATTTAAATTATGTAATTCATGTAAGGTAAGTTCTTGAGAACAATGTGATCACTGTATTTTGATTTGAATACTTTATGATTATTTTAAATGTTGGATATAAGTGGAACTTCTAAAGAGTTTCCTAAAGTAGTTGAGTGCTTAAAAGTTAATTAAAACATCTTAATGATGTATTTCTTGTGGACCAATAGACATATATAGAAGAAATTTTACTTGGTGATTTTGATATCTCAATAAATAAAGAGAAGGTACAATTTGGATTTTGAAGATATGATATAGAAATCAATATTTAAACAAGAAAGTTATATGACAACTCCTAAATAGTGTACACATACACCTATATAGTTAAAGATGTAAAGAAGTTCGTGATGGATTATAAATATCTAAGCATATATATGAAAACCTCAAGAAATGTTCTACAAGGATTACAAGATATGTATGGACTAAAATAGTCAAATCGATTGTGATATAAGACTCACTGGTGAGCTCAAAGATGAGAAATACATATGGTGTAGTTGGTCCATCTGTTTTCATTAAAAGAACAATATAAGGTTTATAAGTATCACTATATATGTTGGTAATGTCATTGACTCTCTCGACGAGATCAAAATGAGCTCAAATATTAAAGTAATAATTTCCAAACTATATGTAACACCCCGACCGCGTAAAACAACGAACCACGGCGGAAACGTCGGGTAGTCATGTCACAGAACTATTGTTTCACAACTCATGGAATTTAAAATTATGTTTGATTAAGTTAAATATTTACATTGTCTTGGGATAAACAGAAACAACACATAAATAAATTGTCTTTCATGTTTTAAGTCACTAAGGCTCGCGTCCATTCCTACGTGAAGCATGCATCATATTATCAAGTATTGATTCCTGAAACATATGTGAAAAGAGAGTCAGCATAAAAAAATGCCGGCGAGTACATAGGTTTTGTGAGTGTGTCAAATTCGTGGCCTTGTATACATATTGCAACACCTCGTCCGACTTCAAGAGTCGTTAAGTGAAAACCTCGTATCAAAAGTGTTTGATATTGGAATACAATTAACCAACTTAAACAAGTTGGTTAGAGTTGTGAAAACCTTGTCGCCATGAATCTTGACAAAAATATTTCTTTTGTAAAAACCTTATAATAGATTGATTCAAAAGAAAACTTCATATGGTTTATAGCTTTAAGTGAAAATCATTGCGTGACATTGTTCAAAACAATTTGTCCGTATTATAAACCATTTGTCCGTGTTATAGATCAATCGTCTGTGTCATAAACCAATTGTCAATTTCATAAACAAATCGTTCGTGTTTTTTAATGTGAAAACTTTTGATCATTATTTAATGAACCATTCAAAGCTTTGTTGACTATACCACCAAAGGGTATCTTTAATAGACCACCAAAGGGTCTCTTCAACTAGACTAACAAATCAACAGTTGATTTGTTAATCGAAAACAGTTTTTGTCATCACCCAAACCTTCACCAAATCCAGTGAACAGTCCGATAATGGGATTGTCAGTCCTATGGTACCATAACATACTACTGGTCGGCTTGGCCAAAGCTAATGAATGTCATTCGTGTTATGGATAACGCATCAACAAGTTGTTCACATTATTGAAATCGTATTGTTTTATATATAAACCATAGACTTTGTTTTTTTTTTAAAACTTGAAAATGATTTAGCACATATGAGTAACCCCAAAACATTTGCAAAACGTAAAAGAGGGGAACTATGTACTCACTTTGAAAATCATTTTTGTATACATAAACCATGTATATTGTTTTGAAATTTTGAAAATAATTATAGGCACATATGAATCACCCCAAAATATTTGCAAAACGTAAAGAGGGGGGGCTATGTACTCACTTGGGATTACGAAAGTGTTCTTGATCAACGAAATAACAAAGCTCAAACGTGTCCTAATGTGTCAGATAAATATGTTAGCGTGTCGAGACTACAAACGGGAGATCGGATAGAATGAAGTCTTATAAACTAAATGAGTGTTGGAACTCATGTGATATGGTTTAACAAACTTAACATTCTGATTTGGAAAAGGATCCTAAGTGCTTTTGACCCATTATGACTCATTAAGGTAGTTTACGCTACGTTAACGGGTCATTAGCGTAAACGTGTGATCGGATGGTTAAACATGTCCTATGATAAGTCTTAAATGCCCAAGCATGTTTGAAAATGTTAAAACATCAGTTTATATGTCAAAAATTTGGTTACATGTGTTTAAAATGGATTTATGCGAAAAAAGGGCATTCTGGTCATCATTTTTTTTAGAACATAGAAGTAACTTATCATAACACTAACCAAACGATGTAACCATAAGGTATAACCTCAGTAGGTTATTCCCTATGTAACTATTGTCACAAATATGTGTTTGGTAGGATCCTAAGATCTACCAAACGGCGGGTCGGATTTGAAAGTCAAAGCGATGGTCAAGACCGCTCGACTTACGACCCTAAATAAGCACTAATCTAGAAGTGATGAGTTAAACATGTCAAAATATGTCTAACTAAGTTTATAAAACTGATTTGGTATCAAAACTTGGTGTTTTGATACCTGAAAATAGTTTCGTCGTAAAATGCACATCATGCGCATTTTTGACCGAAACTTTAACTCGTCACTTTGACTAGTAAACGAGGTAATCAGAAGGTGAAATCGTTAAGGATTATAACCTTCATGATTACGATCACGTTTCAAAGTTCAATTGAACTTTGACTTGACCAAATATGGTCAGAACCAAAAGTCAATCAGGTTGCCAAACTGTTCGACTTTTAGCTCAAAATAGCTAAAAAAGGAAAATTAAAGAACTAGGAAGTGTACTTACTCATGTTGAAGAACACTTTTGAAACTCAAGATAGGAGGCTTCCAAAGGTTGGAAACAAGCTCCAAGAAGGATAAACTTCACACTTTGCTTTGAAGTGTTTTGAAGTGGTGCGAAAAAGAATGGAAGAATCATGGGGTATTTGTAGTATTTTAGGATTAAGGAGGTGATCACAAGTGTCCTCAAGTGTGGATTAGTGTCCTAACATGTTTCAACACCATATTAAGTGTGGCAAAGTGGGTGCTAGGCGTCAAAAATTTGAGATAGGTGGCAAACTTGGTGAAGAAGCAAAAATAATAATTATTTTTTTGACATTTTTGGCCCTTTGACTTGTATTTTCACTTATTTGCCATTTTTAACCACTTTAACCTAATATTTAGGTAATATAAAGGTGTTAAGACATGTGTAACTTGTATTATGCCCAAAAATGTCATGGATGTTGGTTCGTTCGGTTGTACGGTTACGCGTTTTGCAAAATGCGTAAAACGCTTTAACGAACTCGAAAATGATCGAAATTGTGCAACGATTGATATTTTTGCATTCTCATCAATAAAATACAAGATTTTATTGAATACAAAAATATTTGGAAATAAAACATAGGGTTTTATTGAATACGAAATTGTTTGTAATTGTGCAATGATTGAAAAGGCACAAATGTCACAGTCTCCCCTACTTTTGGAAATTTCGTCCCGAAATTTAATTAGAGGAAACTTTGTGAAACAGATGTGGATATTTGGATTTCATTTGATCCTCTCATTCCCAAGTAAATTCTGGGCCACGTTTGGATTCCCAGGGAACTTTAAGTATCGGTATACGTCTACGCTTGAGTTTCTTGACTTCACGGTCCACTATCTCCACAGGTTTCTCGACAAAGTGCATAGTGTCTTCAACGTGAATTTCGTCGAGGGGAATGTGGAGGTTTGTATCGGCTAAACACTTTTTCAAATTGGACACGTGGAATGTTGGGTGAATATTCCCAAGGTCAGGAGGTAGCTTAAGTCGACAGGCCACCTTTCCGATTCTCTCAACGATCTTGAATGGTCCAATATATCGTGGTGCAAGTTTTTCTTTCTTTCCAAATCTAATCACACCTTTCCAAGGGGATACCTTGACAAGGACGTGATCACCAACTTGGAATTCCAAGGGCTTGCGTCGTTTGTCCGCATAACTCTTTTGACGGCTTCTAGCTGTCAGAAGGTTATCACGAATTTTCTTGACTTTGTCTGTTGTGTCGTGAATGAGTTCATCCCAGTGAGCTGAGCTTCAGCGATCTCATTCCAGTAGACAGGTGAACAACATTTTCGACCGTATAGAGCTTCAAAAGGCGCCATATTGATGCTAGCGTGATAACTATTGTTGTAGGAGAATTCGACCAATGGTAGATGTGAATCCCAACTACCACCAAAGTCGATCACACATGCTCTAAGCATATCCTCCAGTGTTTGAATTGTCCTTTCAGATTGTCCATCTGTTTGAGGATGATAAGCAGTGCTTAGATTGAGTTTGGTTCCCATGGCAGATTGCATGGTCTTCCAAAAGTGAGATGAGAATCGAGCATCTCGATCGGATATGATGTTCAAAGGAATACCATGACGAGATACAATCTCATCAATGTAGATCTTGGCGAGTTTGTCAGCAGATAGATCCTCACGAATTGCCAAAAAGTGTGCTGACTTAGTTAGACGATCGATGATTACCCAAATGGCATCATGACCTCTAGGTGTGCGTGGTAGTTTAGTGACGAGATCCATCGCAATGTTCTCCCACTTCCATAGTGGTATTTGTGGTTGCTCAAGTAAACCAGATGGGCGTTGATGTTCTGCCTTAACTCTAAGACAAGTTAGGCATTTAGACACATATAAGGCAATGTCCTTCTTCATACCCGGCCACCAATACTGGGTACGGAGATCCTTATACATTTTGTTTCCACGAGGATGGATTGAATAACGAGACTTATGAGCTTCGTCCATCAATAAGGTGCGGAGATTGTCTTGACTAGGAATCCACAAACGGTTCTTGTAGTAGAGTAATCTGTTATCTTTTGTTTCGAGTTGAAGTTTGAGATTTTGTGGCAGCTCATTTTTCAACAAGCTTTGGGTCACACATGTATGTTGTGCTTGAAGGAACCTGTTTGGATATCAGATTGAATTCGAACACAATGAAGTTTGACACGTTCCTTACGACTAAGCGCATCAGCCACAACATTCGCCTTACCAGGATGGTAGCGAATCTCGCATTCATAGTCATTCAGAAGTTCGACCCAGCGTCGGTGTCTCATGTTAAGCTCCTTTTGATTGAATATGTGTTGGAGAAATTTGTGGTCAGCGAAAACCACACATTTCGTACCGTAAAGGTAGTGTCTCAAAATTTTGAAAGCAAATACTACGGCTCCTAACTCAAGATCATGAGTTGTGTAGTTCTTCTCATGGATTTTCAATTGCCTTGACGCATAGGCTATGACTTTGTCTCTTTGCATGAGAACACAACCAAGGCCTAGGTTTGATGCGTCACAATAGACAACGAAATCATCGTTGTCGTTGGGTAAAGATAAAACCGGAGCATTACAGAGTTTTTGTTTCAGTGTTTGAAAGGCTTCCTCTTGTTTGGATCCCCACTCGAAAGGTTTATTCTTTTGAGTCAAAGTGGTGAGGGGAACCGCGATCTTTGAAAAGTTCGCGATGAATCGTTGATAGTATCCAGCAAGACCAAGAAATGAACGAACTTCGGTAGGAGTAGTAGGTGTACTCCAATCCCTAATCGCACTGATTTTGGCGGGACCTACATGTATACCTTGTTCGTTAACAACGTGTCCCAAAAATTGAACTTCTTTTAGCTAAAATTCACATTTGGAGAATTTGGCGCAAAGTTGTTCTTTCTTCAAGAGTTCCATCGTTAGACGGAGATGTTGTTCATGATCGGTACGAGACTTAGAATAAATAAGGATGTCGTCGATGAAAACAATGATGAACTTGTCTAAATAAGGTTTACAAACCCTATTCATTAAGTCCATGAAGACGGCAGGAGCATTCGTCAAACCAAAAGGCATGACAGTGAACTCGTAATGGTCGTATCGAGTGCGAAAAGCAGTCTTGGGAATATCTTCTTCGAGTACACGAAGTTGATGATACCCAGAACGTAGATCAATCTTTGAAAAGCAGGTCGCACCTTGTAGCTGATCAAAGAGATCATCAATGCGAGGTAAGTGATATCGATTTTTTATTGTGAGTTTGTTGAGCTCATAATAATCGATACACATACGGAAGGATCCATCCTTCTTTTTCGCGAATAGGACAGGAGTGCCCCAAGGTGAAAAGCTCGGACGAATGAACCCCTTTCTGAAAGTTCTTGGAGTTGCTTTGACAACTCTTGCATTTCAGACGGTGCAAGTCGGTAAGGAGATTTAGCAATTGGGTTTGCACTAGGTACAAAGTCAATACAAAACTCAACTTGACGAATTGGGGGTAAACCAGGTAGCTCTTCAGGAAACACCTCAGGATATTCCCGAACAATGGGGATGGCCTGAACAATCTTGCCCTTGCCCTTTTCCTCTATGATATGTGCCAAAAAGGCTACATAATTCTTTCGTAGGTATTTTTGGGCCTGAGTACAGGTCATGAGTTTTAGGCTACTAGAGGGTTTCTCTCCGTGAACTTCTAAGGTTTCGCCAGACGAAAGAGGTATACGAACAACCTTGTCGAAACAGATCACCTCAGCATGGTGTTTGGCTAACCAATCCATTCCTATGATGATGTCAAAACTCCCGAGTTGCATTGGTGTGAGGTCAATGGCAAAAAGGTGGTTATCCAAGTTCAATTGGCAACTACGAATGACATAGTCGAGCACAAAGGGTTCACCACTAGCTATTTCCACCGTTAAGGGTTTTCCTAGTTTAGTTCTAGGCATCGAAAGCAAAGGTTCAAAGGCTAGTGATATAAAGCTTCTATCGGCACCCGAATCGAAAAGAATAGAAGCAGGATGATTGTTAACAAGGAACGTACCGTTAATGACTTCATTATCAGCGCAAGCCTCATTGGCATTGATGTTGAATGCGCGTCCACGGGCTGGATTTGCATTCGCGTTCACCAATTTTGGGCAGTAGTTTCTAAAGTGACCCATCTCACCATAGTTATAGCAAGAACCAGGTGGGAACGGAGGTCTAGCAGGGTTGGCTTGGGGTTGAGCAGGGTTATAAACAGCTTGTTTTGGGGCCAAACGACAAACATTGGCTATATGACCGAATCTTCCACATGATGTGCATTGGCGACACTGTATGTGAGCTTGATGGTGACCACTGCACCGGTTGCACAACGGTGTAGTACCAGCATAGGGTTTCCTCACAGGAGGTTGTGCTGGCTGGTTTTGAGTGTTCTGGTTGAGTTGTGCAACAACTACAAAGTTCTGTGAAGCCTTACGCTTCCTCGACTTCTTAGAAGACTCAACTTTGTTCTCCTTTGTTTTCTCTTGAGTGGTCTTAGCTGCCTGTTTCTTGTCGCCCTTGCGAAACAATTTCCCCTTCTTGACCTGAGACTCAGTCAGGGTAGCAGCTAATTCGATAGCCTGTCGAACAGTGGTATGGTTGCTACCAGTAACAATGTCTTGAACGGGGTCAGGCAGGCCATCAATGTACCTCTCGATTGCTTTATCCAACGGGGTAACCGTGGCGGGACATAACAAGCTCAATACGGTCAGTGTAGGCACGATGCTCTCCACTATCTTGTTTAAGATTGTGGAACTCATCTTCTAGTGCCCGTTGTTCATGACGTGGGCATAATTCCCTCATCATTAGAGCTCGAAGCTCTTCCCACGTTTGTGACATTGCCGCATCGGCACCACTATCTCTCATCACACCATTCCACCATATAAGTGCTCTTTTCAGGATTACACTCGATGCAAACTCAACTTTTCGCTCATTCGGGCATTGAACATGACGAAATGTGCTTTCAAGACTCTCAAACCACTGCAGGAGTCCAGTAGCTCCTTCGGACCCAGTAAACTTGAGTGGTTTAGCCGAGTTAAATTGTTTGTAGTTGCACGATGCGGGTGCATTGTTGTTGTTATTATTGTTATTGTTTGCTTGGTTTATCTGGGTCACTAGGTTTGGGAGTATAACAACAATTTGCTGAGCGATCGTAGCTGCCATTTCGGCATTTTGAGTTGTATTACGTCGAGGAGGCATTCTAGAAGAAAACATGAAGGAAAATATGTGTGATTGACATTGGATAATGAAGAGAGATGTTAAAAATATCGACGAAATATAAGGATGATGGTCATTCGTTCGTTACTTAAAAACAAGCAAACGACACACGGTGACTAATCAAAGTAAATGGGTCTTTATAATGTATCGCGAAGACATGCTTTAGCCTATAAGTGGACATTCACCCAAGAGTTCCCAGGTAAGAGTGACTGGTCCGATAATGCGGACTTGTACGAACACTCTAGCCTTAGATAGAAAACTCAGGGTACATGCATCCACCCTTCCAGATTGCACATGTTCACATTAATAAAACCCAAACTTTGACGGGATTTTGAAAACTTACAAGGCTTTAAGCTAAAACAAATCATCTAAGGATAGACGATTGATTTTCAAAACGAATTTGTAAATTGTGTCTTGTGTCTGTCTCTCTAGCTGGTTACTCGCTCAACTTGGCTAACTAAGGTAACTCTACACTGAGGGGTGCATGTATGCTTATATAGTGTCCATGCTCAGCAACTGTACGAAGTATGTTGCTGGTTGTACGAAACACTAAAAGCCACGAAAGACATTCTCCAAATAGACTTGTACGAATGAACAGGCTCGCACGAATCATTATCAAGCTCGTACGAAACAAGTAGAATACTAGTTTGGATGAACTCACTCGTACGAATGGTAGATCATTCGTACGAATGGTGAGTGGCTCATACGAGAAACATCTTGCTCATATGAAGCATCTCACTCGCACATAATGTTTTCCTTGGAGAACGTTCCACAGACATGACGTACACAAGACTCAACAGTATGCACACATACAACTGTTTAACACAGACAAACTAAACATCGTACTAAACCAAGATAGGAGGATATCTTAATTTGGTAGACACGACCAAATTATACAAACACTGTAAACAAAGACCGTACAATTACAGACGTAACTAAGAACAAGCGACAGACACAAAAGTGTATCAACACAAAAGTTGCAACATATATCAGATACAATTAGGCATTTTATGTGAATTAAGAATTTATAGCACAAGGGTTCCGCAAAGACCTATGATTATTAATGATAAGATATATTTATCCTGTGGTGGATGCAATAGCTTTCTAGTATTTAATTATTCTAGTAATATAAAGAGAGAATTGATGTGCATCTTATGAATGTTATGCATCACTTGAAACTGAAAGCTACATGAAAGTGCTGAAGGATTTAAATTATGTAATTCATGTAAGGTAAGTTCTTGAGAACAATGTGATCACTGTATTTTGATTTGAATACTTTATGATTATTTTAAATGTTGGATATAAGTGGAACTTCTAAAGAGTTTCCTAAAGTAGTTGAGTGCTTAAAAGTTAATTAAAACATCTTAATGATGTATTTCTTGTGCACCCATAGACATATATAGAAGAAATTTTACTTGGTGATTTTGATATCTTAATAAATAAAGAGAAGGTACAATTTGGATTTTGAAGATATGATATAGAAATTAATATTTAAACAAGAAAGTTATATGACAACTCCTAAATAGTGTACACATACACCTATATAGTTAAAGATGTAAAGAAGTTCGTGATGGATTATAAATATCTAAGCATAGATATGAAAACCTCAAGAAATGTTCTACAAGGATTACAAGATATGTATGGACTAAAATAGTCAAATCGATTGTGATATAAGACTCACTGGTGAGCTCAAAGATGAGAAATACATATGGTGTAGTTGGTCCATCTGTTTTCAATTAAAGAACAATATAAGGTTTATAAGTATCACTATATATGTTGGTAATGTCATTGACTCTCTCGACGAGATCAAAATGAGCTCAAATATTAAAGTAATAATTTTCAAACTATATGTAACACCCCGACCGCGTAAAACAACGAACCGCGGCGGAAACGTCGGGTAGTCATGTCACAGAACTATTGTTTCACAACTCATGGAATTTAAAATTATGTTTGATTAAGTTAAATATTTACATTGTCTTGGGATAAACAGAAACAACACATAAATAAATTGTCTTTCATGTTTTAAGTCACTAAGGCTCGCGTCCATTCCTACGTGAAGCATGCATCATATTATCAAGTATTGATTCCTGAAACATATGTGAAAAGAGAGTCAGCATAAAAAAATGCCGGCGAGTACATAGGTTTTGTGAGTGTGTCAAATTCGTGGCCTTGTATACATATTGCAACACCTCGTCCGACTTCAAGAGTCGTTAAGTGAAAACCTCGTATCAAAAGTGTTTGATATTGGAATAGAATTAACCAACTTAAACAAGTTGGTTAGAGTTGTGAAAACCTTGTCGCCATGAATCTTGACAAAAACATTTCTTTTGTAAAAACCTTGTAATAGATTGATTCAAAAGAAAACTTCGTATGGTTTATAGCTTTAAGTGAAAATCATTGCGTGACATTGTTCAAAACAATTTGTCCATGTTATAAACCATTTGTCCGTGTTATAGATCAATCGTCTGTGTCATAACCCAATTGTCCATGTCATAAACAAATCATCCGTGTTTTTAATTGTGAAAACTTTTGATCGTTCTTTAATGAACACATTCAAACCTTTGTTGACTATACCACCAAAGGGTATGCTTAATATACCACCAAAGGGTCTCTTTAACTAGACTAACAAATCAACAGTTGATTTGTTAATCAGAAACAGTTTATATGTCCTATGATAAGTCTTAAATGCCTAAGCATGTTTGAAAATGTTAAAACATCAGTTTATGTGTCAAAAATTTGGTTACATGTGTTTAAAATGGATTTATGCGAAAAGGGCATTCTGGTCATCATTTTTTAGAACATAGAAGTAACTTATCATAACACTAACCAAACGATGTGACCATAAGGTATAACCTCAGTAGGTTATTCCCTATGTAACTATTGTCACAAATATGTGTTTGGTAGGATCCTAAGATCTACCAAACGGGTCGGATTCGAAAGTCAAAGCGATGGTCAAGACCGCTCGACTTACGACCCTAAATAAGCACTAAACTAGAAGTGACGAGTTAGACATGTCAAAATATGTCTAACTAAGTTTATAAAACTGATTTGGTATCAAAACTTGGTGTTTTGATACCTGAAAATAGTTTCGTCGTAAAATGCACATCATGCGCATTTTTGACCGAAACTTTGACTCGTCACTTGGACTAGTAAACGTGGTAATCAGAAGGTGAAATCGTTAAGGATTATAACCTTCGTGATTACGATCACGTTTCAAAGTTCAATTGAACTTTGACTTGACCAAATATGGTCAGAACCAAAAGTCAATCAGGTTGCCAAACTGTTCGCCTTTTAGCTCAAAATAGCTAAAAAAAGAAAATTAAAGAACTAGGAAGAGTACTTACTCATGTTGAAACTCAAGATAGGAGGCTTCTAAAGGTTGGAAACAAGCTCTAAGAAGGATAGAAAGATGAACTTCACACTTAGCTTTGAAGTGTTTTGAAGTGGTGTGAAAAATAATGGAAGAATCATGGGGTATTTATAGCATTTTAGGATTAAGGAGGTGATCACAAGTGTCCTCAAGTGTGGATTAGTGTCCTAACATGTGTCAACACCATATTAAGTGTGGCAAAGTGGTACTAGGTGTCAAAAATTGGAGATAGGTGGCAAACTTGGTGAAGAAGCAAAAATAATTATTATTTTTTTGACATTTTTGGCCCTTTGACTTGTATTTTCACTTGTTTGCCATTTTTAACCCCTTTAACCTAATATTTAGGTAATATAAAGGTGTTAAGACATGTGTAACTTGTATTATGCCCAAAAATATCATGGATGTCGGTTCGTTCGGTTGTACGGTTACGCGTTTCGCAAAATGCGTAAAACGCTTTAAGGAACACGAAAATGATCGAAATTGTGCAACGATTGATATTTTTGCATTCTCATCAATAAAATACAAGATTTTATTGAATACAAAAATATTTGGAAATAAAACACAGGGTTTTATTGAATACGAAATTGTTTGTAATTGTGCAATGATTGAAAAGGCACAAATGTCACACTATAGTTGGTATTGCAAATTTATGGCTCAATTAGAACAAGCAATTGTCTTTATCCATCGATCATAATACATGTAGAAGATGGTGGCCATTTTCATACGGACAAAATTTATGGTGTAAATACATTTAATGATATCCATATAGTTGATATAGAAAATACCTCTTATAATCTCATACCAAAGAAGCAAAGATCATTGTCCAGAAGTACCATCGTTAAATACAACTATATTAATACATCTTGCTAGTTATTCACAAACATATATTATGAATTTATTGACAAGATATAACTGGTGTACAATGAGGAGATAATGTAATGGGTAAAACTTATGTTTTCTATACTCTTAAGGAACAAACAATATGAGTTCATATTTTACTAATCCCTCAACAAGTTTGGTTAGTTTTTAAATGCAGGAAATGTAAAAAAACTCATTCATGGATCTTATGGGATCTACTTACAAAAGGAGGCAACTAGAGAAGATTATAAATCAATGTCCATTAAAGGATTGCACATTAAGGGATCAAGCGACAAATCATAGACTACAAAAGTTTTCAGCAACCTTTATAGAAGATTTGTATATGTTACTTAAATATTACATATTATAATGATGGGAAGTTTTACACGAGTTGCACTTTTTTCCCTTCACTAAGTTTTATCCCATTGGGTTTTTCTTAGTAAGGTTTTAACGAGGCAACGTACCTAATCCAGAAGTATCAGGGGGAGACAATACGTGCTGCACTCTTTTTCTCTTAGCTGAGGTTTTGTCCCACTGGTTTTCATGAAAATGTTTTTAACGAGGCAACATCTCCAAACGTACTAAAAGAATAATGTACTCCTTTCTTTTATCATGTGTGGATAGTCAAGGGAGAGCGTTATAAATATATTCTTTATTAGTGACTATCCACATTACTAACTCCCATATACATTTATGTTTGTATCAATGTCATAATGTCTATATATTGGCATTTGTATATGATGTTAATATCAATTAGAAAAATTCTTATTCCCTTATTTACATGTTCTTGTTCTCTACATGATCTATAGGTCTTGTTTTCTTATGTTTATTATAATTGTATATTGGTTGCTAGTAGACCGTTGTTTTACATCAGAAACAATGATAATGTGTGCATGTATATACAAGTTATATGATGATGCATCTAATATCTTTTAATAAATCCATTTATTATTAATTAATTAATATATTTATTCTTTCACAACCGTTAACGCTTCTTATTCCCTTTTTATCTTCTTTTATTTATTTTCAAATTTTAATTGGATGCAAGATTAAATGGATAAGCTCATATTTGAACTGCCTAACATTTTGGAATTTATAGACACATTATTACTTCATCCTTTAAGCACATGCTATAATCAACCAGATTTCCTAGTTTGCTCCATAAGAAACCATTAAATTTCTATGGTTACATATCAATATGCTATTATATATTTGCATATGAAATATATAAGTTTGCTTATATTTCTATCATTAAAATGCTAATTATGGGATATTACAATCGACAAAGCTCTTATTAAGAAGTGGACCAAATCTTCTAATTACTTTCATAATATGTTAAATGTTCAAGTCCAAAGTCAAAACACTTGTGAATTTGCACATGTTCATAAATCAACAAGCTAAAACGGAGAAAAGTATAAAGGTTTCTATAGAGTAAACTTATGTTTTACTTTCTGTGGTTTGGCCGTTTTAACGGTTTTGTTTAAATCCTTTAAAATAGCCATTTTACTTCCTGATGTTCTGGTTTTGTTGCCAGTTTGCTCCATGGCCTAAACTCCATTCATATTGTATGTAAACCGAAAGGGTATTTTGGTAATTACAAATATAAAATAAAGGGTACTTTGGTAATTTGTATTTATATTTAAATGTAAAGTACACATACAACAAATTACACAGTCTCTACTCTGTCTCTCTTCTACACTCACCACCCACCACCTAACATCACCGGCACCGCCCATCGTTGCCCGTCACCCACCACCCAGGTGCCACCATCACCACCACCTTCAGCTTTTACCCGACAAATCCTAGCCGACAACAAACCCTAGCAAAATATTATATATACACACACACACATATTGAAACCTATCGATCCACTGCCCCCTCCTCCCCATCGCCAACCACCACCAATGATCACCTCTGGCTGCCACGATCTGCCATATGACCACCATATTCACTTTTCTCCATCCACCTTTATCTAGACAACCATCACTTCCATCCGTCACTCGACCGGGCACCGCCACCCCTGTGTCTCCTCTCCGTCGTTGAATCTCCAACCGCCAGCAACCGGAGTTTGAAAACGGTTACCGGAACTGTAGCTCTGTTGATGGTGGCGCCGCTGCCCCTGTGTGACCTCTCTGTCGCTAGCCCTACACCACCACGTTTCTTGTCAATCGTCTACATTACAAACACTAAAATCCGATATGGGTCTTAAACTAACCTGTAAACACCTGAACATCTCTGATTTAACCTGTTTTCCACTGGCCATGCTAGAATTGAGTGAACAATCCAGGGCGTTGCCCTGAAACGAAACCCATGAGTCACCTTCGTTGTTGCTGTCATCAACTGAGGGCTTAGAGATTGTAATTCGATGGTGGTGGTAGTGGTACGGGGGCTGATGGGTGGGGGTGGTAATGGCGGTGGTGGCGAGGGTTGGTGGGCATGGGTGGTGTCTGATTGTGGTGGTGGAGGTGGTGGCGGTATCTGGTGGTGGAAGTGTCTGATAGTGCTGTGCTTTTTTATCCGAAACCCGAAAACCGACCCGAATTCGAAGTCACCCGAACCCGAATTAGAGAATAACCGAAAAACCCGAACCCGAATAACCTAAACCCGACCAAACCCGAACCTTAAATGGGTTGGTTATCGGGTCACTTTTTCCCAACCAAAAACCCGAACAACCCGACCCGAATAACCCGAAAGTTGAAACCCGAATACAAACCCGAACATAATTGTTTTTTTATAAATGCAGTTTGATTTATAGTGTTTCGTTCTTGAAACATTAAGTTTTGAGACTTTTGAATATTATCATACTATATTGTTAAATGGTGTTTGAATTATGATTATATTTTTTAACAATATGATATATTTGATAATATTTTGTGAAAAAAAAACATTATTTTTCATTTAACATCTAAACCTGAAAACCAAATAACCCGAACCCGAATAACCCATACCCGAAGAACCCAAACTTTAAATGGGTCGGTTATCGGGTTACTTTTCCCTAGCCAAACCCGAACAACCCGACCCGAAAAACCCGAAACCCGAACAAATAACCCGATGAACACCCCTAGTGTATGATGGTGGTGGGCAAAAGGTAAAAAGAGAGAAAGTGTAGAGAGAGAGAAGAGAGAGGGTAAAGAGAGGGAAGATGATCTGTTTGTGTGTTTTGTTATATTTATTATATATAATATAATAATCTTTATATTATACTAAAGTACCTTTATTTTATATTTGAAATTACCAAATAACCCTTTCAGTTAACATACAATATGGATGGAATTAAGGCCGTGGAGCAAACTGACGACAAAACCGAAACATCAGAGAGTATAATGACTATCTTCAAAAGATTGAGACAAAACCGTTAAAACAACCAAACTACATGAAGTAAAACGAAAGTTTACTCGTTTCTGTATTTAAATCTAAAGTTAAACTGTGATGAGTAAAACAAAAATATAATTTTTATAAAATTACATAGATGATCCCTTTATTCTAAGGAGCAATTCAGAACCAAAGAAGATGCATCTTTAGTTCCTTACATAAAAGGGTATTTAACGAATCAAAATTTGAATTACTCTTAACTTATTCAAAAACTCAAAAAATAGAATCCAAATTCAATTCAAAATGAGTTTTGCTTTTTCGAGCTTGATTCAAATACTAAAAATACTAAACATCTTAGCATTCTTAACCAAATAGAAAGGGATGAAGAGAAGAAGTGGTTAATGTCGAACGATAGATTTCTTTTACAATTATAAAATATCTAAAATTCTTGACGGTAAAAAAGAAACACACGCATAAATAAATAAATAAATTTCAATAAAACTGTGAAAACCAAAATAACGCGATATTATTCATTACTCACCCTCAACTTACCCCACCTATTTTTCAGGTTTATTTTCACGATCATCTCCCAAAAACCTTCAATAAATATCGCGAAGAGAAAAGAAAACAAACCTTCAATAAATATCGCGTAGAAAAAAGAAAACAATTATAAAAGGCACCCTGGTCGCCTGCAAATCTCGACGCGTCAATCCCTTTATTTATTATTATTTTTTTCTTTTTTATAAAAATGGCGTTTCGTTTCGTTAAAACCCCCTCAAATCTACACATCTATTCTAGGGCTCCAATTTCACCCTACACCTGTTCATCTATACGTATAACACTTTGTATCTACATTCTTCTCTCACGATCGCCGCTTCAAGGTTCTTCTATTTGCCCTAATTTCCACTTCAATCGTTTTCTCATTCTTATTCATTCCTTTTTCCACGTTTCAATCCGATTTAGATCCAATCAGTTTGTTTTTTTATCGTTTATCCGTTGTTAATTGCTGTTAGTCGTTGTTAATTATGCTAATTTTGTTTTGTATTGGTTGTAGGATTGAATTAGGTCAAAATCAGGTTAAAATTTGTGCGATTGGAGGCGAAAGTGGAAGTTAGGGTTAGGGCTAGATAAGTGTGTAGTTTGATAGGTTTTGATGAGGAAGAAGAGAAAAGGTAGTGACTTATTGTGTAGTGATAAGGATACGAAGGAGATTGTGGAGTCTACTGGCGATTCGGAGTCGTTGATATCAAATCTCAAGTGTCATTACTCGTTGGAAGATTATGTTAGGTTGAAGAAAAGGTGTTGTAAGGAGGATGTGGTTTACGGTGGCGATGATGATGGATCGTGTAAGAATAGGCGTGCAGGGATTGCTGCCACAGCTCCGCCATGTGCGACGTCGTCGTTGGTTTTGTCGGGGAGAGGGATTAAGAGGAAGATTGGGTGTATCGATGTAGCGACTCAGATGGGGAGGAAGAACAAGATTGCGGAAGACTATATTAAGGGGGATACTATTGGTAAGGGTAAGTTTGGGTCTGTTTGGTTGTGTAGATGTAGGGTTAGTGGGGTGGAGTTTGCGTGTAAGACGTTGGTGAAAGGGGAGGAGACGGTTCATAGAGAAGTTGAGATAATGCAGCATTTGTCAGGGCATCCGGGGGTTGTGACGTTGAAGGCGGTTTATGAAGATTCGGAATCTTTTCATTTGGTAATGGAGTTATGTTCAGGGGGAAGGTTGATTGATCAAATGACGAAAGAAGGTCGTTACTCTGAACAACGGGCTGCTAATATATTCAAGGAGTTGATGATGGTGATTAAATATTGTCATGACATGGGTGTGGTTCATCGGGATGTAAAGCCTGAGAATATCCTGTTAACAACTTCCGGGAAGATTAAGCTTGCTGATTTTGGCTTGGCAGTGAGGATCACAAACGGTACAATTTTTTTCTGCGTTTTGGTTATTAATAAATAAATAATTTATTTATTGTATATATGTAATAAATTCACACAAGTGTTATGCTTTGTCTATCTATGATACTGATTATATATATCTGCTCAAACTTGTTCAAATTTGTACCTCACAAGTTCATTTAATTGGTTACTTACAGTATGTCAACCATTTGTAGACATAAGGTGCTTACCTTACCTTGTATCTTACTAAAGGGTTCTTTGACTTAACTTGACAAAACTCCAAACTTAGAGAAACTGGAAGCATATATTGTGAATCTCTCAAATATTGTAAAATGTCTGCTTACGTGTTCTTGAGATTGCATCATCACAAAGTGTTGTCTATTGAATATAATATTTTGTCTAAACACCTTTTCAAACTCCTGAACTCTTAATATTCTTCAACAGTAAGTGATAATTACAATGCAGAATTTGAACTATTGGTAGATTAATTTGTTGCTTGGTAACTTCCTTCCGTATCAATCAAATTTTTAAGGCAATGTGTACCACGTACCCCATTTAACAATTCAAGAATTGTTATTCTCATCTTGGTTTTAAAAAGCGCGTGGCCATCCAATGCGATTTGATCCCAAAAGCCGATGCGGAACGCGCGAAGCGTGTGGATCACATGTTGAGGTGTTTTTATATTAATATGCTTATAAGGGAAGCACGCAGTTTAAAGACATGATCTTTGTGTTGATCTTGTTTATTAGTATGTGAATTTTGTTTGTGAATTGACTTAATTATAGGTCAGAGCTTAGCTGGATTGGCCGGAAGTCCTGCTTATGTGGCACCAGAAGTCTTAAGTGGAAACTACTGTGAGAAGGTGGATGTTTGGAGTGCTGGTATTCTTTTACATGCTCTTGTGGTTGGTGTTTTGCCGTTTCAAGGAGACTCATTGGAAGACGTTTTCGAGGCAATCAAAACTGTGGAACTCAATTTCCACACTGGAGTATGGGAATCAGTGTCAAAACCTGCACGCGATTTGCTTGAACGTATTCTTACAAGGAATGCTGATTCCAGAATAACAGCTGATGAAGTATTAAGTAAGTTACTTAATTAACATGCAAAGTTTTAACATCTTTCTAGTGAGGTGCACTATTGCTTACACTAGACATGGCAAATTGGGCAGGCCATATGGGTTGCGTAATGAATCTAAACGGGTCAAGTTAAAATGTGCACTTTTTAGTAGGGGTGTGCAGAAAACCAAAAAAACTGAATCGAAACTGAATAAACTGATTTAACCAAACCGCACAGAAAACCGAACCAAAAAATCCGAATCGAAATTTACGGTTCGGTTATGGTTTTACATTTTTTGAAAACTGAAAAAACCAAACTGAACAGAATAACCTAAAATATCATTTTTTAAATGTTTGTTATATATTGATTTAGGAATTATTAATTTTATTCTTGAATGTTACGTATTCATAATAAAAACATCAACGTGTTTATTATCTTTGAAATGATTTATCCATTGCCTACAACAAATAACAAAATTTAACATATAAATTAAATTATTTTCCAAGTATTATAAGAGAAAATGTTTTAATAAAAACTTTGGAGAAACAAAAAAAATATATTAGAAAGTTAGGTTTATGTGAACAATACTAATTAAAGAGGTTAAATATAATAACTTAAATATAAACATCTAATAAAGATTCTTGAATCATAGATTATACTTTTTATTTTTTGGATCTTATTCAATTTTGTTTCAAAAACCGAAAAACCCAACAAACCGAACCAAACCGTTGCTAAAAATGAAACGGAAATAACCGAAAAGATCGATTTTAGTAACTGAATACCAGACATTTCGGTTACGGTTTTGGTTTTACCTAAAAACCGAACCGAATCATGCGCACCCCTACTTTTTGGATTGGGTTTTACTAGTTGACATTCTTTTCTTTATATTTTATAAATTAGGAAGGTTTTAAATTGTGAAACTATATTATTAACACATCGATTTAATTCTTTAAAGGAAGCTGTAAGCATTTAAATTCACTTTGGGTTAAGTTATGTTGACCCGATCAACCCCTTTGACTTTTCTTCAACAAAGTTGGTAAAATAAATCATTCAACCTACTAAAGATTAATTATAACCAAACTATCCCTATTTATGACTAACCTGGTCATAGTTGCAACCTACAGCTTACACCTATAGGCTCATTCATTTGTGTACACTAGGGGGAGAATGCTTTGAGCTGCGGTTTCTATATTTGTTTATGTAAGTAATTTTTGAATAGCACAAAAACCCGTTGACCTTTTGTCAGTCTGTATATTATAAACAACATTTATACTAATTAACTGAGAACTTATTATATTAGCTAAGTTTATACCAGTTAAGCGTCGTAATTTGTTTCAAGTTAATTTCCCATTTTGTTGGATGCTGTATGTTTTAAGGTAGAAGTGACAAAGTGGGTCAAGATAGGTTCGTGCTAAAATTAGATACCTCAAAAGCTGGTTTAAAAATGATTCTTTTGGGTTAAACGGTAATTTTTCTTGGTTCGTTTTCTTTGTTGTTTTGTGTACAAAAATGTTTTTATTTGTTTGTGTTTCTTTTTCTGGTTTATAGTTTTGGGTTTAGGAGTGACTCTGGTTTTGGTTAGGATTTTAGGTTGTAACTAGATTTTTGACCCGTGTCGCGCGTTGCCCCAGCAACATCTCGTTTGCGGCTTCGTTACACATGTTCGAATGCTGACATTAGCGAGTGGTGCCCGCGCGTGATGTGACACGTTTTTGACTTTGTTACACATGTTATATTTGTGAGATTAACGTGATTAGGCATAGATAAAAAAGAGTACAATGTCTTGCACGTTTCGGTGTAAAATCGTAAAAGTAATTTAAGCTAAAGAATTGAAATGGAGAAGATGATGTGTGAAGTTATTAAGTAGAACAAATTGAGTCAAAGTTGTCAATTACTTAAAGTTAAGTTTAATATGTCGTAATTTATTAAAAGATAAGGGTTAAATATATAAAATCACCAAAGTTGGGTCACGTGACCGGCCATGCCTTTTATATATAGTATAGTGTAATCTTAGATTTACAGTTTGCGTCATTTTCTTTGTTATTTAGACTCACCGAGAATTGAATAAAAAATGTATTAAATAATTTGACAATGGGAAGTTTCTAAACAAACCTGTTTACCCAATTTCTTTTGGTATATGCCTGTGCTACTGCTACTTTGGTTTGTTGACAATTTAAGGTTTGTTTCAGGTCATCCGTGGATTATATTCTACACAGAACGCACCTTAAAATCTCTATCATTCAAGTCAAAGTCAAAACATCAAGCGGGATCATCCTCACCAACAGCAGCTACAACATCTGTACTTGAGTTGACTAGAAAATTGACCATTAACGGTGATTCAGTAATTAACCACTCATCCCCAACATCTAGAAGTTTAAGCCATGATAATTCAGAAGAACAAGACGATTCAGGCTTAGTCGATGCGCTTGCTGTTGCAATATCTAATGTGAGGATTTCTGAACCCAAAAGGAGCAGGCTATGTGTGCCTACAAGTCCAATTCGAGAGCAGCGTTCTTCTAATGTCACAACCAATAACCTTTGCAAAGCATGCTGACCTTTGACTTTGACCTGAATTGACTTTGACTTACAAACTCAAGTGGAGTAACTGTAGAAGCCTAACAATGCACCGAGAAAGGGTGAGAAATGGTGTATAGTGAATGTAAATATAATACGAGTAGATGATGGGTAATGAATGAATGTTGGTGATTTATGTAGATTGGTTTGGTGGGAAAGTGAATGGTATGGTGCTTGCCTGCTCTTTCTTTTTTCTCTTTGTGACTTTAGGTGTTTTTAACCTTTATAAATGTGGAAACTGAATCAGAAGTTATGAATAAAGTTTTCATGTTCATGTGTTTTATATTGATCATGGATTTTCATTCCTTTTGACCCTTGAAAGTGTGTTAAAGAGTTGTGAGTAGTTTCTTAAATGGGATTAACACATAGTGTATTGAAACAATTCATTCTATTAGGAATTCAATAGTTAGATTACTAAGGTATATATTTTCCTTATCATCAGATATAACTAGAGATGTGGATGGTCTGGTCAAAACCAATATAAAACCTAAACAACAATAGCATAATCTAAAGAAAAATGTTCAGGTAACTAACTGAATCTTGATTTTCTTATTATGCAAATTCATCTTAATCTCGAATATCATCGATTGCTTGTCAATATATTCCAAGGCATATTTCATCAAATAGTTAGAAAGCTAATTTTAGATACAAACATTTATCGAATGAAACCAGTAATGTTCTGTTGAAATTTGGAATACTTTTTAATTGGTCAAGTGTTGTGAAAAACAAAAGCCATGAATATTATTTACTTGTCAACAATGGCAGTCTCACAAGTCAGAGACAAAAGGTCAAGACAAGAGTAAATGCAACACAAAGATACAAGAAGAGAATAGTCATTTTCATCAGGAGAGAAGTCTAAGGCATTGTCCGATATAACATGCAATAGAAGAACAGAGAACTGGATTGGAAGCAAGGGGCCTGCTACATTTCCCCTTCTGAAAATGTCACAGGTCACCTTAGGGCCATCATTTCGGGTTTGATAAACACACACTTGCACATTTTTATTGATTCGATTCAACTTTTGCGTTTCATCTAGCAAATTAGAAATTTAGATATGAAGTTATGTGTGCCGACGAGGTACCTTTACATATATGGACACTTCTTTAGTTGGTTATTCGATAATTAATTATTTATTAGATGTATATAGTTGATCCCTTACAACCACCTATTATGGATGGCTCCTCTGCTAAGAAGCTACCTGCCCCGTTTCGAAGGTCCACGAGGGGAGCTGCTTCTCCTAGTGTTGCTACTCAATCTTCTGACCCTATCTATTGATAGAGGTGATGAGAATGATGCTAGTGTGATTGCTTCTGTTACCGGGGTGAAGTTTGTGAAGAAAGAAGTCCCGGAAGCCTCTGGTGGAGCAAATGATGCTTCAAGTCTGAAGATATCTGCTGTTTTGAAAAAGTTGAATGAGACCAAGAGAAATGTTCCGGAGAAATCCACTCAAACTTTGGGATCAAGTGATGTGAAGGTGCCGAAGCTTGTTTTAAAGAAGAAGGTCAAATGTCACACCCCGGATTTCCAACCCAAATCCAAACACTGGTGGGCCTGGGTGGGGAATATCGTGACGTCAGTTGATAACATCATAGTTAATTAAACATGGCATAACGGAAGTCTTGGAGTAAAATTACTATTACAAACCAAATATTCGAAATACAAAATAATATACATGCTCGTAATAGAAGATCCACAGGCGGATCATAAATTGTACATGGAAAGAATATAAAACAGACTTTGGGCAGATCTAGGATTTGCAAGATCCTCTCTCACTACCGATCAATTCCAGCCTATTTTCGTATTATACCTGCAAGCTCAGTCTTTTGAAAATACGTCAGCTTTCGCTGGTAAATAAAACCCAACTGACTCATTTTGAAAACATTTCAAAAATGTTTTAAGTGCGTATCAGCACAAAATCTTTTATAACTTGGGAAAGTTGACCGTACCAGATTTACATGTTTGTCCATACATATAGGGCCCGGTACGGAGATCGAGACATGATTAACTTACACACCACTTTGGACTCACGAAGGAGTCAATTCTTCCCAACCTTGTGGGAATGCATTATTGAGCGTCTATCGGGTGTATGCCTACACCCGCGCTAAGGTCGTGGCCATTTCTATTGTAATGAGCCGAGGATATCCAGGACACGATAGTTAACCCCCGATGTTTAAGTTATCAAACAAAACTGATTAAAACAGAATATGCAGATTTACTAGCCGCACCTGGCATTTGATTGATCCCATTTCTGACCAAGCGGTAATAATTTACCGTAACCCAAGCCCGTATAGGGGAAATAAGTCGAGAGTATTTACCTGAGCTAGTCTTGATTAAAATGCAAGATTTATATCTCAGCCGTATTCAAATGAACTAAGTGCAGATAGCATTTACCGAAAGGCTCTAGTCTGGATTATGGTATAAGCTAACCAATTAAAATGCTAACGATCTTAATTTAAGTCATATACTTAGACCGATTAGCGTAATGGATCAAAAACGGTACGATACGCTAGATTAAGCGATGACCGGATAGAATGTAGTTTAAACCCAACAAGTACTTAAGACTTGTAGAATACGGGTAAACAATTAACATTCTGGAATTTGAGATTAAAATGATAAGGTTAAACCCGTTTCGGTTAATTTTCGTAAACTAGTTACATATACTTAACTGTATGCATATAAGCAATATCGGGTAACCGGATGAGTCATGAACAAGTTCTATATGTCATTATACTTTAAATAAGTTTTAATATCAGTAGGATATCAACTTATATGCCCGGAAAGGTTTTGAAACGAAATTATGTCTCATAAGGGCGTTTTGGTAATTATATGTCGTATAAAAGGAACTTGCATGTATTATGATGTTATGATCATAAACATTCTAGAAAAATACTTAATTTGTGATATATTATCAGTAAGATAGCACACATAAGTGTGACTTGTTGTTTAAGACCAAGCTATGCACCGAAATGGCATTTTGGTCATTTAAAAGTATAGTTTACGATATTATACTAAAATCAGTTTATGATCAGAATATTGACATCATAATATATTAATTACATTAACATATATTTAGGTAATTCATTTGCAAATCCATTGTTGATTAAAACCTTGTTTCATGTAAAAATGGCATTTTAGTCAAATTTTGACATTTTACGGAACTTGTGCATAAACTCAGATTATGATTATGATCATGGAATATAACCTCATAGGGTTATGCTACATTGTATTACGATCATAATGTGACCTTAATTCAGAAGTTAACTAATCTAAGTCGGGTTAGAATCGAAAGTCAAAGCAGAAGTCAAACTTCCGACTTTGGATTGCGAACCGACTCTAGGACTGAAATTGAAGGATCGAACATGTCCCCACATGTTCTAATAATTATTACCAACTTGTTTAAGTTTCAAAAAACATATTTATAACATATATAAACTCAGATTATGATTTTTATGAAATCTGACCCGTATGACTTTTTAAAACAATAACTTTGACCCGTCAATTGACCTAGTAATCGTGATCCTTAGGAGGTGACCCTTTAAGGGGTTAATACCTTCCTACTTACGATCACTTAGCCATGTTCATTTTGAACAATGGCTGGACCATAATGGTCTTAATCGAAAGTCAAGGCATTTGTCGAAAATGCTTGACTTTTGTCTATTAAAAACCTATAAAAAGAAAAGAGCAGAGATGGAGCACTTACAAGTGATCCAAGGGAAACTTAGAACTCAAAGGGAAGCTCCTAAATGGTCAGGAACTTCCAAGAGTGTAATAGAGAGAAGAAGAAGTGAATGAGCAAAGAAATGAGTGAGCTTGAGTTGCTATTTATAGTGCAAGAGGGTGTGTGAAGATGAAGCCAGGTGTTAGAGGTGTTCTAGGATCTTT
This sequence comes from Scalesia atractyloides, assembly GCA_947069175.1. Taxonomy (NCBI): domain Eukaryota; kingdom Viridiplantae; phylum Streptophyta; class Magnoliopsida; order Asterales; family Asteraceae; genus Scalesia; species Scalesia atractyloides. Next base: position 59,425,932 of record CAMTDV010000001.1, on the reverse strand, counting down.
ACAAGTGTCCAATTAGGTGTCAAGAGCTGGAGAAGTATGGAAATTTGCAGGCTAGGTGGCATCTTGACAGAATTTTGGGGTTTTGACACTTTTAGTCCCTCAAGAATAGTTTTGTGGATTGTCATGAATTGTCCCTTGACTTATATCCAATGACATAATGATACAACTTGGTCTTTTCGTTCAATACGAGATGTATTGAAGAAGAATAAGAGTAATCGAACATTAACGGGTGTCACACTAGGTGTTCTTATAACTTATAACATTTATTAGCTTAAATGTGAAAGATACGAATACTTATGGTTTTAATGGGTTAAATCACCCAAGCTAGTAAGGTTTAAGGTTCGGTGAAGATGTGTGATACTCAAGAATGATGGATCACAAGATATCACTTTAATCGGGAGTCATTCGGGTCGAAAAATGACTTATTTATGCAAGGAAAATGTAATAATAAAGTCTAGGGGCCTTTGGGTTAATATTTAAAAGTTAATATGGTGTAAAAATGAAGTTCTAGTGGCCCGCCGTAAGCTACGGTTTCCAGACCGTAGCTTACGGTTAGTTAAAATTTCTAACCAGAAAGTCTGGACCGTAGGCTACGGTCACGGACCGTAAGCTACTGTCAGGTTTTAAAATTTTAGTTTTTTAGATTTTTGGATTCGTTTAAGGAGTTGAGTGGCTAACTTATTTGAGGTACTTTCTAAGGGCATTTACATGTTTCAGTTTATTACCGAATACGAATTTTACGAGGTGTTACATCAAAGGGGGATCTTCTAAGCCTGCTTCCTAGACGCAGGGGGGGGGGGGTTCTGGTGAGGTTGAGAAGGAAGCGGTTGTGAAGGGTGATGGACTGCCTGTGGTGGAAAAGGAGAAAGAGAAGGTGAAGGTAAAGGAAAAAGTGGAGAAGGTTGTGAAAGAGAGAGCTGTGGTTGACAAGGGCAAGGGGGATGTTGAGGCTGACTCTCCTGTTTTTATGCCTCAATAGAAGGTTTGTTCTTCTGATACTAGCAAGAGTAGTGATGTTTGTCATGAAATGTTGAGAAATATGGCTACTCCTGCTAAGAAGGAGGCCATGTCAAAGCTGTATGACGAAGATGCTGCCTACCGGGTTATTACTCAAGCTTCCCGTCTAATCACCTCCCTTCAGCATTGAGCGTTGGCCTGCCTTTGTTAGCAAAAATGATGAGCTTGTTGCCTCCTTGTAAGATAAGGAGGCGGAGCTCAAAACCTCTCAAGAAGACTTGGCAGTCTTTTAGGTTAAGGTAAATGAGATTGAAGGTCAACTGCTATCCTCCCAGACCAAGATGGATGAGGAGATGAAAAGGTTGAGGTCTATGCTGGGCAGTTATCTGATTTCAACAACCAGCTTGCCAAGGAAATGGCCGAATTTGGGATTGAGAGGGCCAAGTTTAGGCAGGAGTGGATTGCCGATGAAGCAGTTACGGAAGAGCTGAGGCAACAAGTAAAACAACTGAAAGAGGAGAAGAGATGGTTGATTGGGACTGGCATTCGCCATTTTGTGACATACCTACTCCACAACCAAGAGTTTAGTTTTCATCTTGTAGGTATATAATCCAAGGCGATGGCTCACGGTCGACACACAGGCCTTATTGCAAGAGTTGATGCTGCTTCTCGAGGGGGGGGGGAGCCATAGAGAAGCTGTCTGCCTTCAAGCCTGACTCACTTCCTGACTTTGTGAGTGCCGTGAAGAAGATGGAGGTTTTGTCTTACCCCTATATGGAGCCCTTGTCCCAAATGGTTGATTGCGCTATAGCTAACGGAGGCTTTCGAGCCAGAAGGTCTTAACAAGGAGTTGTGCGAACAGTTGCTTTCTGTAGCTTCTGTTAAGCGAGCCTTGTTTGAGACCAGTGATGAGGAGGGGAGATGCTGGCCTTTCTACAAAGAAGTTCAAGGTAACCCCAGAGTCTGAGTCGGTTTCTTCTATGTCTATTCCTATCGATGTCCCCCACTGTCCTTTGCGAGGGGTGAGCCGACTCCTCTTGTTGCTGATGATGATGAAGGCCTTGATGATATAGATGGCTTATACGATGACCTTCCCCAGAACAAGAATGCTTTCAATGAGGGCGCTGGTGGCCCGGGCTCAGCTTAATTATCTTTTCTAGTATCTTTTGTGGTTGTAATGTGAACAATTTGAACTTTCTTTTGAAGGTCTTTGTGGTTGGTTGTGCCTCTATGAGGGCTTATTATGTATGAACTCTTTATCTTTTCTAATGGTATGGGAGCTGCCCCATTAGGGGTGTTTAGCTTCCCTTTGTGTTTTATATTTGTGCATTTACATTGTTTTTTCTCTTTTTGTGATATCTTGTTTGGTTATCAAACTTGTGTTTGGCACTTAATATAGGGGACTTATGTTTCAGCTTCCCTTTGATTGTTGTGTTTTGTTTTTTTTGTAATGTCTTTACCTACCAAATTGAAACTAAGTGTTGTAGTCACTTGGCTTTAATTCTTTAGAAAAGAACCGATGCAATTTGCTGTTGTCCTATCTCTTTTCTAGCCCACGTTTTATCTTTGTTGTCATGGTATATTGTACATAGGCCAATTTTTATAAGTTTCCAGCCTATGAAGCGAAATTGGTGTGAGGTGCTTACCCTCTTTCATGGAGTTATTTTATTTTTATTTAAGTTCATGGAGTTGTATTGTTTTAGGAACTCACCCTTTATACATGAAGGTATAGTGCCTTGTTTCCTGTTGAGCGATATGGCCTACGAGCTCATCCCTTTTTCATGGGTAGATATAGCATCGAATCCCATGGAGCTTTGTTTGGAGGAGATCACCCTTAGAATAGAACACGTTTGTTTCCAACATTACATTAGTTGTTTAGACTATGAATTTCTTCAGGTGTTTTCCATTCCAATGTCTTGATACCTTCCTACCATTAGGCATTCAAGTTTATAGGAACCTCCTTTGTGCACCTCATCGATAACATATGGGCCTTCCCATTTTGGGCCCATTTTCCCAAGATCTTCTTGTCTACTGGCCCCATTGTTTCTAAGACCAAGTCACCAGGTTTGAAAGCTTCTTTTTTTTTACTCTTGCATTGTAGTAGGTTTCCATTTTTTGCTTGTACCTTGCTTCTCGGATAAAGGCAGCTTCCCTGGCTTCTTCGAGTAGATCAAGGTTTAGAAGTATTTCTAAATCGTTGGAGGTGTTGTCTTTTCTTGCACTCCTTAGTGTTTTTACTCCAATTTCTGCTGGAATCACAACTTCTGAGCCGTACACAAGGCTATATGGGGTTTCTGGTGGCTTGTCTTTTCTAACGTGCGAATGGCCCATAATATGCTTGGGAGCTCCTCCACCCATTGTTTGGCATACCTTCCCAACTGAGTTTTCAACTGTCACAAACCGATGGTGGAAACATCAGAGTTAGACGAAAATAGATTGCTCGAGACATCATAACACTAGTTGTGACAATATTAAATTCAAAACTCATTTCATTTCATAAATCAAGTACAACATAATTCAAATACAACAATTTCAACAAATTACAACATAAAAAGTCTAACATTCTAGGTGTGTTTCTATGTCGTCCCTACTAGATTCGTCATTTCAACATCTTAACCTGCAACATGTTAAAAGTATAGTTCAATACAAAAAATATTGGCGAGTACACAAGTTTAAGTACATAGCATAAGTATAAAAGAGTTTACTCAAATCCACATGGCAATTGTATACAAGGTAGGCTAGCATGCAATACTAATTCTCAAACCCAAGTTTCCACAAGAATTAAGTGTCCCTCATCACACGAAGGAACGAGACTAAAGTATGAATAAGAATAAGTATCGGCTTAAGCTTAACATTACCCTGACGGGCGGTGTGCTACTCCTATAGCGCTATATATGTTAAGTTGGGGCTAGCTAAGTTAATGACAATAAGCATGCACGAATTTAGCATGAACCTAAGCATAGCAATAAGCATGTATAACGGATCGAGTGTATAAAGCATGTAGTGTGTGTGTATTCGTGTATTTTTGTAAGTTAACATGTTACAACCCAAATTGTGTAAAAAGGGAAAATGGATCAAGTGTACTCACGGTTTTGCAAGCTTTCACTTGTTACTTCGCGAAGGGTTTGGAGGGTTAGAGGAACACCAAGCTATCTTTTGAAAGCCTTGAACCTTTAGATAGAGAGAGCTTTAGAGCTTTAGAGAGAAGAGAAGAAGTGTTTGAGGTGTGAAATGAGAGTGGGAGGAGGTGGGTATTTATAGTTGAGATTTGGGGGTTGAGTTAGGTAAGTATTAAATGCAAGAAACACAATCCAACAAACAAAAAATGGACCAATCCATGGGCAAGAAACCACTTTCTCTGGATTATGCTATTTTTAGTCCTTGAACTTAGTTTATCTTACATTTCATGGTAAAACTTGATATTTTCGCATGTTTTCAAGTGTATAATGTATATGTAAGTATATTTTAGGTATCAAGTATGAATGTATGAGTATTTACATGCATAACAAGTATCGGTTTATATGTAAACACGTATTTAACAATTAAATGCATGTAAGACAAGTATGTATCAGGTATGAGTTTTATTACGATCCAAGTCTCGGATTATAAGATTGGGAAATGAAATACGAATGCGATACGAATACAAGTTTCCATAAATAGAAATATGATTACACTTTCTAATTAAGGAAAGTACGAAAAAGCGAGGCGTTACATCAACCCCGCAACTATGCTGCGATTCATTCGCTCAACTTGCCCGTTGGACTTAGGAGAGCTAATAGAGCTGAAGACTTGATTGATTTGGAGTTCTTGACACCAAGTACTAAATGGTTTTTCTGCAAATTGTTTCCCATTGTCGGTTACTATCTCCCCCGGTAGCCCAAACCTGCACACTATCTGCTCCCAGATGAAGTTGATGACATTTTTCCTGTGATTCTTGCCAATGGCTTGACTTCTGGCTATTTCGTGAAATAATCTACTGCCACCAAAAGGAACTTAACTTGACCAGTTGCCATCTATGTCCATTCCCCATTTCTAGAATGGCTAGGCAGCTATGATCGGGACAAGGTCATGCTTTGGCCTTGCTTTAATGGGAGCATGTAGCTGTCATTCTTCGCATTTGTGGATGATCTCAGCCGTATCCTTGTGCATCGTGGGCCAGTAATAGCCCATATTCATTAGCTTTGCCACAATTGTTCGTACCCTGCGTCTGATCCACAAATGCCCTCATGCACTTTTTTAATCAAGTAGTTGCTTTGGTTTAGACCTACACTGTGTAGTAACAGGGAGAGGTAACGTTTCTTGTAGAGCTTCCCTTCTTCAAGGATGTATTTCTTGGCTTTTGTCCTTATCTTGGCATTATCTACCTCCTCGTGGGGGAGCTTTCCTTCTTCCAAAAACTTTTGGATGGGTGTCATCCATGTGCCATCTTTTTCTACTACCACATCTTGGATTTCAGCTTCTTCGATGGATCTTGCCTTAAATACTTCAACAAGCAACTTTTTTGTAAGGTGTGTAAATGTTAAGGAAGCTAGCTTACTCAAAGCATCAGCTTGCTTGTTCTTTGTTCTTGATACTTGACTAAATGAGCAAGATTCGAAGCTAGCCATGAGTTCCTTCACTTTCTCCTTGTACTTTATCATTGATGGTTCTCTTTGTCACACCCCAACCGATGGCGGAAACATCAGAGTGACGAACGAGGTTTCTCGAGACATCATAACACTAATTGTGACAATATTTAAATTAAACAACCCATTTCATTTCATTCATCAAATTGACAAGTACAACATAATTCGAATACAAAATAACAACAAATGAGACAAGTTCAACGAAGCATAATAATTAACTTAGCATTCTAAGCGTGTTTCTGTGCCGATCCTACTAAGTTTCGTCAAATCAATCTCATCAACCTGCAACATGTTAAAAAGTATAGTTCAATAACAAAGTATTGGCGAGTACACAAGTTTGATATCATAGCATAAGTAGTAAAAACGTTTAAACAGATCCACATGATAAGCTAGTATACGAGATTAATGTAAACAATGCATGTGAACTACAAGTCAATCCTCAAGTGTATCGCATAATAGATTAAAAACTTAACATTGACTACAAGAATACGGGCGGTGCGTTACTCCTATAGCGCTATACATGTTAAGGGAGGCTTGATTGAAGTTAATGACATTTAGTATCACATAAGAATGTGCCACGTAAACAATTCAAGTATCACATAACTATAGCACGTATGATGGATTGTTTGTGTGATTTCATAGAATAAAAGTGTGATTTAGTGTGTTTATGATAGATTAACATGTTGCACCCGAAAGTGTAAAACGTAAAAAGGGTATCGAATTTACTCACGGTTTTGAAAAGTTAATTCCACGAAAGCGCTTAGGTCGATTAGGGGAATGAACACCGAGTTATCCTACACAAGGAAACGTAGGTGTGTGAGTATTAGAATGACGACGGAGTTCGGTAATTTTAGGAATTTAAAGTATGCAAACAGTATGTATAGTCAAAAGTATTTATCTAGACGTTAATGCTCGTTTTTGACACTATAAGCCTCGAAGGATGTTTGTGTTTTTATGGGTCATGCCCAATAGAATCAAAACGATGGTTAGGTCTTAGATAAAATAGTCTAATATTAGGACAAGTAACCATATAGTCATCGTCAAAGATTCGGTTATATTTATTATTTACATATATAGTTTACATATATTATTACAAGTTTATCATATATAAATCATAGATTTCATATAAGTCATGGATTTCATAGAAGTCATGCATGGAGGTAGAAGGATAACCGTCCTAAACCTCTTTTGTAAGATTCGCCAATACACAAATTGCCATTAGGACAATCCAGATGGTCATGAACAAAGTACTTTACTAAGCTACGTTTCAAACCGAATAAGCAAACTAGGTGCGTGCATCCCGAACATGGCAATCTTTGGGGACGTGTTGTAGCCTTGTTACTCAAGTGAAGGTTAAACATAGCTTAATGGATAGAAATCATCAAGTGAGGGGTGGATTGAAAAGTTGGAGAGCCAAGGCCTCCATGTAATCACACCTTCACCAAACACAAGCTAGTAAGCTTGGATGGCTCAACACTTGTGGGTTAAAAACCATAGTAAAAACCACAAGTTTAGAGGCATGTTATACCTCTTGATTTTGTATGGAATAAGTCTAGCTAGCTCACTAACCATAAACTTGATTAGAGGCACAAGTTGAATAGAGTTGTTAAGATTAAAACAAGTTCAAGAAAAGTTTATAAGTTTAACTTCCAAAACAGAAAGTTTAGCCCTAAAAATGGTATTGTTCCACCTTGGTTTTCCATGGAAGACCTATGGTAACATCCCATGGGGCTTAGCAAACATTGTTGAGGAAGAAAACATAAAGAAAACTTTGAAACTTTTAAAGTTTGAAAAGATAAAAACAGACAGAAAGTTTAACACACTTTTGGACCTCAAAATGGTGAAGTTTCACCTTAGTTTGCCCAAGAAAACTTGTGAGAACCTTCCTAGAGGTTATCCAAGTGTGTTAGAAGAAGAAACAAGGTTTAAACAAAGAAGTAGGTGAGTTGAAACTCACTTGCATGCTGAAGTGTTTCGACAGAAAGTTATGAACTCTGAGAGGATTTTTGGAGTGTTTATAGGCTTGTAAAAGTGGGAAATGGATGGGGAAATGCTTGTTTATATAGTGGAGGGATTAGGGTTTAAGTTAGGGTTGCATTTAATGTAATTAGGTGAGTCTTTAACTTGAAACTAGGAGGGAAAAAAGACATGGAAGCTTGCGGCCCAAGCTACCTTGTATTCTTTTTTTTGTTAATTAATTTATATAAATGGTTTTAATTGTTATTTAAATAATGTAAAACCAAGTGTGAAGTGTTTTGGAAGATTAAAACATGATCAAAGGTGTTACATAACGCTAAACATGTCTTGCAAATAATTAACATAAGTGTGACAAGAATCATGGTGCCAAAAGTCTATGCATTTTGCGTTTAACTTGTTGATTGCTTGCTTGATTTGAAATGTTCACATTTTATGAATACATGATAAGAATTCACGAGTTAAATCGATGCTTCAAATTGTGTAACGAATATGTGTATGAACATAAGTATAATTGCATATGAAGATTGCAAATTTCGTGTAATTGATCAACTTGATTAGAATCAAAGCCTTGGATTTACAATGATTCGAAAATGAAATACGATTACAAGGTTTGGACTTTCCAAAAATAGGGACATTATGCAAACTTACTATAAATGGAAAGTTACAAATGCGAAGCATTACAGTCTCCCCTCCTTTAGGGAATTTGTCCTGAAATTTAGGAAGATGCAACGAACAAATCCGGATACTTAGTCTTCATGTTGCTTTCAAGTTCCCAAGTAAACTCAGTGCCCGTTTTCCTTCCCATCGAACCTTCATGATAGGAACTTGACTTCGCCTTAGTTGCTTAGTGCCTCGATCCATGATTTCGACTGGCTTCTCCACGAAGTGTAAGGTCTCGTTGATTTGAAGATCTTCAAGTGGAACTTGGAGTCCTTCTTCGGCGAGACATCTCTTCAAGTTTGAGACATGGAAGGTAGGATGAACGCTGTTGAGCTCTTGTGGTAGCTCCAGTCAGTATGCTACCTTGCCAATCCTTTCGAGAATCTTGAAAGGACCAACATAGCGAGGAACGAGCTTTCCCTTTTTCCCGAAACGAACCACACCCTTCCAAGGGATACCTTGAGAAGTACAAAGTCACCAACATTGAATTCCAAAGGCTTGCATCTTTTATATGCGTAACTCTTTTGTTAGCTTCTGGCTTTGAGCAAGTTGTCCCGAATCTGCAAAATCTTGTCCGTCGTCTGTTGTATAAGCTCGGGACCGGTGATTTGAGCTTCCCCAATCTCACGCCAACAAATAGGAGATCGACACTTGCGTCCATACAATGCCTCGAAAGGTGCCATTTGAATACTCGCATGATAACTGTTATTGTATGAGAATTCGACCAAAGACAAATGCATGACCCAGTTGCCACCAAAATCGATTACGCAAGAACGAAGCATGCCCTCTAGAGTTTGGATAGTACGCTCGGTTGGACCATCAGACTGAGGATGGAAAGCAGTACTGAGATTGAGGTGAGTACCAAGAGCTTTTTGAAACGTTTGCCAAAGACGGGAAGTGAAACGACCATCACGGTCCGAAATAATGTCAACAGGGACACCGTGACAACAGATGACTTCATCCGTGTAGATACGAGCCAATTTCTTGACTCGGTAGTCTTCACGTATGGGAAGGAAATGAACAGATTTGGTCAGATGGTCGATGATTACCCAAATACTATCATGACCAGACGATGTTCGAGGGAGTTTGGTAATGAAATCCATGGCAATACTCTCCCATTTCCAAATAGGTATTTCCGGTTGTTCGAGTATGCCAGAGGATGTTGATGTTCGGCCTTTACCTTGGAACAAGTAAGGCATTTTGAAACGTAACAGGCGATATCTTTCTTCATTCCAGGCCACCAATAAGACACACGAAGGTAATGATACATCTTATCGGCGCCGGGATGAATAGAATACCGAGATTTATGAGCTTCACTCATCAAGAGGTCATGAAGATTATCATGGTTTGGAATCCAAATACGGTCGAGATAGCACATGATGCCATTTGATTTGGTCACGAGCTGGTTTTCAGCACCACACTTCAACTCATTATCGAGGTCAACCCCATTAACGGTTAAGTTTTGTGCCTCACGAATCAGCTCTTGAAGCTTTCCCAAGGTTTGGTAGCAACGTACACTCTTAACATGAGTTTTCCGACTAAGTGCTTCGGCTACAACACTCGCTTTACCAGGGTGGTAGTGGATATCGCAGTCGTAGTCGTTTAACAATTCCACCCAACGACGCTGCCGCATGTTGAGTTCTTTTTGATTAAAAATGTGCTGGAGGCTCTTATGGTCGGTGAAGACCGTACACTTTGTACCATAAAGGTAGTGTCGCCATATCTTCAATGCAAAAACAACTGCACCAAGTTCAGGTCGTGCGTAGTATAGTTTTTCTCATGAATCTTGAGTTGTCGTGACGCATAAGCGATAACCTTGTCTCGTTGCATAAGAACGCAACCAAGACCTTGTTTTGAGGCATCGCAATACACGACAAATTCGTCGGTACCGTCGGGAAGGGCTAGGATAGGATCATTGCAAAGCATGTCCTTGAGCGTTTGAAAAGACTCCTCTTATTCGGATCTCCAAACAAAAGGCTTATCCTTTTGAGTCAAGGGAGTGAGAGGCACGGCAACTTTAGAGAAATTCGAAATAAACCGACGGTAATAACCGGCTAAACCGAGAAACGAACGAATTTCGGACGGAGACTTAGGCAATTCTTCACCGCCTCAATTTTCGCGGGGTCACCGTGAATACCAAGTTCGTTGACGACATGACCAAGGAATTGAACCACCTTTTGCCAAAATTCACACTTGGAGAACTTGGCGTAGAGACGTTCAGTACGCAAAAGCTGAAGGATAAGACGTAAATGTTGCTCATGCTCCTCTCAAATCCTTTTAATAGATTAGGATATCGTCAATGAATCGGTCGAGATAGGGCTTACACACGCGATTCATTAAATCCATAAACACGGCGGGTGCATTGGTCAAACCAAATGGCATGACCACGAACTCGTAGTGCCCATAACGTGTGCGAAATGCAGTTTTGGGTATATCTTCTTCGAGGACTCGAAGTTGATGATTGCCAGAGCGAAGGTTGATTTTTGAGAAACAAGTTGCGCCTTGAAGCTGATAAAAAAGGTCGTCGATGCGAGGAAGAAGGTACGGTTCTTGACCGTATGCTTGTTGAGCTCACGATAGTCAATCCACATTCAGAAGGATCCGTCTTTTTTTGACGAATAGAACGGGAGCGCCCCAAGGAGATGTGCTAGGGCGAATGAAGCCTTTATCCAGAAGCTCCTGAAGTTGGCTAGACAGCTCTTACATCTCCGAGGGTGCTAGACGATAGGGGGATTTTGCTACAGGAGTTGCGCCAGGGATAAGGTCGATGCAAAAGTCAACTGAATGAGGAGGAGGAGGACCAGGAAGATCCTCAGGGAAGACGTCAGGGTAATCACACACAACGGGAACTTCACTCACGCTTGGACCCTTATCCTTCTTTTCCATGATGTGGGCCAGAAAGGAGATGTATTCCTTACGCAAGTACTTGTTCGCTTGGATACACGACATAAGCTTGAGATCTTTGGAGGGTTTCTCACCATAGACGTGTAAGGAATCGTCAGGGGAAGATGAATGAACTTTTCTGAACAAACAACTTCAGCACGGACCCGCCTAAGCCAATCCGTACCTATAATGATATCAAAGCTACCTATTTGCATGGGTATGAGGTTAATGGAAAACATATGATCATTGAGATTTAAAGAACAATCGGATAGGACCGAATCAACAGTGACGGATTTCCCGTTAGCGACTTCGACTTCGAATGATTTAGGCAACTTAGAACGTCTACACATAAGCAAAGGTTCGAATTCAACGGATACAAAACTTTTATCCGCACCAGTATCAAATAAAAACGTAGCGTAAACATTGTTAACGAGAAACGTACCCGAGATGACATCGTTGGCATTTTGAGCTTGTGCGGATGTGATGACAAAGGCTCGACCGCGAGCTTGCTGGTGCTGCTGGTTGTTGTTGTTGTTGTTGTTACGTTGCGGGCAGTTGTTAGCAAAGTGATTTGGATCTCTGCATCTGAAGCAGGCATGAGCGGTAGGTGCAAGTGGTCGGTTGTGGTTGGCGGTAGGGTTTTGGGGTGCGGTTATGGCTCAGGCTTGGTTGGTAGGGGCTTGCGGAGCACTTCGACATTATTGGGCGAAGTATCCATACCTATTGCAGATAGTGAATAGGCGGCAAGGGGCAATAACAGGATGGTGAAAAGGGTAGGTGTTACACTTGGGATGCGGCCTAGTGTATGCTTTCTTGATAGGCTCGGTAGAGGCTAAGGCTAGCTGCTGGGAGGTTTGAGGGTTGGCGGAGTGACTACCGCGCAGTTATAGCTTGAAGCCTTCCGCTTCTTGCCTTTGGTGTTGCTCCTTGGGGGTTTGGGTGAGGTAGGTTTGGTGAGGGCTTCAGTGGTGGCTTGGTGGGCTTTCCTTAATAAAGCCTTGGAGGCTTCACGAAGGACGTGGTTATTGTTCTGTCAGGCAGACAGGCGAAAAACTTCCTCAAGGGTTTTGTGTGAGGTGGTGTCGACATGGTCCGTGAGGTGAGGAGGGAGGCAGCGTATGTACTTGGCAACTACCTTTTCGGCCGTGTCGACTTGGCTAGGGCAAATCGCACTCAGCTGCTTAAAACGGGCCGTAAGGCCGGCGTTGTCATTCCCCACCTGCATAAGGTTCCAAAACTCATTCTTGAGTCATTGGCGTTCGTGGAGAGGACAAAATTCATTCTCCATCATCTTTTTGAGCTTGATCCATAGGAGGGCGTGGGCGGCATCGTTACCACGAGCGTTACGCTCGGAAGTCCACCAATCAAGAGCCCTTGATCGGAAAACTCCCGTAGCGTTCATGGTACATAGGTGGTCGGGGCAACCACTTTGGATAAAAGTAACCTCAATGGCGTCAAACCATTGTAGAAACTTGGTGGCGTCCCCTTCTCCGGTGAAAGGCTGGGGGTTGCAAGAGCAAAATTACTTATGGGTAAAGGTTGATTTAGGTGTTTCCACCTTGGAGTCGACGGAGGTGTGGGGGGATTCGGCAATGGGTGGGGGTTGGATCTTGCTGACGATATCGGGTATGACTTTTGTCATTTGCTCGGCCATGAACTTCATGCAGTCCTTTTTGGACATCGAATCAGAATGGGACCTTGACTTGGACTTCTTCTTGCCTATAACGCTTTGAGAGAAATACCTCTAAAGGATTCGACAATGGAGGAGAGATTAAAGCTTTGATCATAATGCGTTTTTATAAAAAGAAATCGTTTTTGAGCATATAAGTATCATGTAACACGTATGAATTCACATAGATAGCATACGCATACAAGCACTCAAAAGCATAAACACGTATGATTTGCGTAAGGAGTTTAAATTTAGTTGGTTCACGAGGATTATTATTATTGTTTTTGGTTACGAAAGACGTGCGAGTTGTGCATCGGGCTAGAAATGAACGAGGTAACAAGTATCAAATCACATAATAATTGAAATACATAAAAGATAGGCTTAATAAATCATAAGAGTGTTTCAGGTTGAGAAACGTCGACTATTCCAAAGTGAATCGAGATCCTTTCAAATTAGAGAAACGTGCTTTGGCCTATAGGTAAAATGCTCTCGTCGAGAAGCGATTAACGACACTTTGACCTTCCAGTTATTACACGTCCCTAACCGATCGAAAAATCAAAACTTTGGCGAGATTGAAAATCGAGGAATGGGACTAATTGACAAGGTGCGGGTTTCACCCCTAACTTGACAACATCGTACCCTAAGCGTGGTTGGTACTTACCAAACAAGGAGCAAATTCTGACTCGTTGGTAAGGGTCATTAGAGTATGAAATGGAAATTCCCATCAAGATTTGGATTTCACTCCTAACTTGATAGTGTAATTTCGTGTAAAAATCGAATATACGGATTGAGAGTGATCACCAAAGTGTGGGTTTCACCCCTATTTTGGTGAGATCGTCTCGTTTATAGTATGAGTGTCTTCAAGTCTTGAAGTGTGTAAGTTGTGTGAGTGTCTTAGGAAAGACACGTTGCATATATATTAATATAAAAGAAATAGGAAGAATTAACATTTTAAGCATGAATCAAGAAAGGTTCAGTTTTGTCAAATCAATCTCATCAACCTGCATCATGTTAAAAAGTATAGTTCAATAACAAAGTATTGGCGAGTACACAAGTTTGATATCATAGCATAAGTAGTAAAAACGTTTAAACAGATCCACATGATAAGCTAGTATATGAGATTAATGTAAACAATGCATGTGAACTACAAGTCAATCCTCAAGTGTACCACATAATAGATTAAAAAGTTAACATTGACCACAAGAATAATGGCGGTGCATTACTCCTATAGCGCTATACATGTTAAGGGAGTCTTGATCAAAGTTAATGACATTTAGTATCACATAAGAATGTTCCAAGTAAACAATTCAAGTATCACATAACTATAGCATTTATGATGGATTATTTGTGTGATTTCATAGAATAAAAGTGTGATTTAGTGTGTTTATGATAGATTAACATGTTAGACCCGAAAGTGTAAAACGTAAAAAGGGTATCGAATTTACTCACGGTTTTGAAAAGTTAATTCCACGAAAGCGCTTAGGTCGATTAGGGGAATGAACACCGAGTTATCCTACACAAAGAAACATAGGTGTGTGAGTATTGGAATGACGATGGAGTTCGGTAATTTTAGGAATTTAAAGTATGCAAACAGTATGTATAGTCGAAAGTATTTATCTAGACGTTAACGCTCATTTTTGACACTATCAGCCTCGAAGGGTGTTTGTGTTTTCATGGGTCATGCCCAATAGAATCGTAACAATAGTTAGGTCTTAGATTAAATAGCCTAATATTAGGACAAGTAACCATATAGTCATCGTCAAAGGTTCGGTTATATTTATTATTTACATATATAGTTTACATATATTATTACAAGTTTATCATATATAAATCATAGATTTTGTATAAGTCATGGATGTCATAGAAGTCATGCATGGAGGTAGAAGGATAACCGTCCTAAACCTCTTTCGTAAGATTCACCAATACACAAATTGTCACTAGGACAATCCGGATGGTCATGAACAAAGTACTTCACTAAGCTACGTTTCAAACCGAATAAGCAAACTAGGTGCATGCATCCAGAACATAGCAACGTTTGGGGACGTGTCATAGTCTTGTTACTCAAGTGAAGGTGAAACATAGCTTAATGGATAGAAATCATCAAGTGAGGGGTGGATTGAAAAGTTGGTGAGCCAAGGCCTCCATATAATCACACCTTCACCAAACACAAGCTGGTAAGCTTGGATGGCTCAACACTTGTGGGTTAAAAACCATAGAAAAACCACAAGTTTAGAGGCATGTTATAACTCTTGATTTTCTATGGAACAAGTCTAGATAGCTCACTAACCATAAACTTGATTAGAGGCACAAGTTGAATAGAGTTGTTAAGATTAAAACAAGTTCAAGAAAAGTTTATAAGTTTAACTTCCAAAACAGAAAGTTTAGCCCTAAAAATGGTATTGTTCCACCTTGGTTTTCCATGGAAGACCTATGGTAACATCCCATGGGGCTTAGCAAACATTGTTGAGGAAGAAAACATAAAGAAAACTTTGAAACTTTTAAAGTTTGAAAATAAAAACAGACAGAAAGTTTAACACACTTTTGGACCTCAAAATGGTGACGTTTCACCTTAGTTTGCCCAAGAAAACTTGTGAGAACCTTCCTAGAGGTTGTCCATGTGTGTTAGAAGAAGAAACAAGGTTTAAACAAAGAAGTAGGTGAGTTGAAGCTCACTTGCATGCTGAAGTGTTTCGACAGAAAGTTCTGAACTCTGAGAGGATTTTTGGGGTGTTTGGAGGCTTGTAAAAGTGGGAAATGGATGGGGGAATGCTTGTTTATATAGTGGAGGGATTATGGTTTAAGTTAGGGTTGCATTTAATGTAATTAGGTGAGTCTTTAACTTGAAACTAGGAGGGAAAAAAGACATGGAAGCTTGCGGCCCAAGCTACCTTGTATTCTTTTTTTTTTAATTAATTTATATAAATGGTTTTAATTGTTATTTAAATAATGTAAAACCAAGTGTGAAGTGTTTTGGAAGACTAAAACATGATCAAAGGTGTTACATAACGCTAAACATGTCTTGCAAATAATTAACATAAGTGTGACAAGAATCATGGTGCCAAAAGTCTATGCATTTTGCGTTTAACTTGTTGATTGCTTGCTTGATTTGAAATGTTCACATTTTATGAATACATGATAAGAATTCACGAGTTAAATCGATGCTTCAAATTGTGTAACGAATATGTGTATGAACATAAGTATAATTGCATATGAAGATTGCAAATTTCGTGTAATTGATCAACTTGATTAGAATCAAAGCCTTGGATTTACAATGATTCGAAAATGAAATACGATTACAAGGTTTGGACTTTCCAAAAATAGGGACACGATGCAACTTACTAAAAATGGAAAGTTACAAATTCGAAGCGTTCCACTCTTGCTATGTGTTCTCCCCCCACTTGGCTTGCTACCGATCATGAAATAGTGAAGGCATGGAGCTCCCTTACTTTCATGGTTTTGGACAATCATAATCCAGCCAACAATGTTGCATATTCAGCTTCGTTACTTGTACAGGGAAAGTCAAGTCGAAGTGCATATTCGGTTCCATGGGGAACTTTAATGATAAGACCTGCCCTGGAACCTTCTATACTAGAAGCTCCATTCGAGAATAGCGTCCACTTCCCTGGTATTATCGTTTGGCACCCTTCCTCCTCTATCTCATTCACCTCCTTAACTATCGGCACTTCTGCCAAAAAGTTTGCTAGCACTTTCCCCTTGTAAGCTTTCCTTGGTACATATTCAATCTTGTGCTCCCCCAGTCCCACAACCCACTTAGCCAACCTTCCCGAATCCTCGGGCGTTTCTAGGATGGTTCTTATTGGCTGATCGGTAATAACTTGGATGGGATGAGCTTGAAAGTATCTTCTTAGCCTTTTTGCTATTCTAATGCTAGTACCAACTTCTCGATTGGGGAGTAATTGATTTCAGTTGCCTTCAGGGCTTTGCTCACGAAATACACCGGTATATGCTACCTTTCTCTTTCTACCACAATTATAGAGCTTATGGATTCCTGTCCTGTCGACAAATATAAATATATTTAGGGAGCTATTAGCATATATGACCGTGAGCAAAGGGCTCGATGTTTGTAAAGTGAATGAAATTTTTTATAGTCTTTGAACCTGCTGACAGGTAGACCGTAATTGTTTCTTCTTTCTTCAGTGCTACCAAGGTAGGCAGGGAAGCTATGAACTCCTTGAGTGCTATGAAAGCTGCTTCGCCTTCTCCGTCCACTAGAAGTCTTTCTTATCAGCACAATCCTTCAATGTTTGGAAGAATGGCAGCGATCTTTCTGCTGACTTAGGGAGGAAGCGTTTAAGAGCTGCTATTTTTCTGTTGAGGCTTTCAACTTCCTTCTTTGTTTTTGGGGACTTCATTCTATAACTGCCCGAACCTTGTCTGGATTTGCTTTAATACTTTGCTTCCCCACTATGCGACCGAGGAACTTGTCTTCCTCAAACCTGAAAGAGCGCTTGTTTGGATTTAACCTCATGTTGATTGCTTTGAGGTTGTAGAATGTTTCTTTGATGTCTTGGAGCATGTCTTCTTTCGTGTGACTTTTTATTACAAGGTCATCGACATACGCTTCCATGTTTCTCCCTATTTGCTTGGAGAAGGCGTTGTCTACGAGATGTTGGTATGTTGCTCCTGTGTTTTTTAACCCGAAAGGCATCTTTTTGTAACAAAAGATACCCTTGCCGGTGTGGAACGCTTTTTTTCCTCGCCTTCCTTCATCATCTTGATTTGGTGATACCCCTTCTAGGCATCAAGCAAATATTTGTATTCGAAACCCGTGGGCAAGTCTAACTTCCAATCAATTTCTGGTAGCGGGTAGCAATCTTTGGGACATACCTTGTTAAGATCTTTAAACTCAACACACATCCTCCAAGAACCATCAGGTTTCTTCACTATGACAGGGTTTGCCAACCAAGAGTGGTATTTGACCTCCCTTAGTATGTCAGCTCCCACTAGCTTTTCCACCTCCTGACAGGTAGGTAGGCTACGTTCAGGGGCTAAGCTTCTTTTCTTTTGTGTGACGGGCTTGTATGTGGAAGCTATATTTAATGCATGTTCACTTATTTCTCTTGGTACCCCAACCATATCTCCTGAGCACCAGGAAAACATGTCTGTGTTCCCTCGAAGGAGGTCCTTTAGCCTATGCTTGGTTACTTCAGGGAGGTGGCTGTTGATTTATATCTTCTGTTCCGGGGTAGGAGTCATTAATGCTTATTTCTTTAACTGGACTTTCTCTTGCCTTACTGCTTTCCACTTCTTCCATCTCCATGGATGCAATCAAAAGGGCTTCCTGCATTGGTGCTAATGAGGCAATACAATTATCCGTTGGAAACTTCATCATTCTGTGTGCTGGGGATACTACAACGTCGACTGCTGCAAGTCCCGACCTTCCTATCATTAAGTTGTAATTTGAAGGGGAGCTTATGACAATGAAAGTAAGCTATTCTATTCTCGACAAGTCACCATCCTGAAACATAAGTTAAGTGTTAGCTTCCCAAGGGGTTGTACCTTTTTCCAGGTGAAGCTTCTAAGGGATGTGTTGATAGCTTGTAAACGAGCCTTTGTCTCACTTCTGAGTTGATTAAAACATCTTTGGTACATGACATTGGAAGTAGCCCCTGGATCCATGTACACCCAATCAGTGAGGGATCCTTCCAGCTCAGCCTCCACGATGATTGGAAGCTCCAGCTTATTGTCTGGATCCGTAGGAGGGAAGTAAATGAACTATTGGTTCCATGGTGTGGTTCTTCTTCTATTTCCTTCTTTCTTTTCTTCTGACCATACCATGTTTATGCTGACATCCTTCTTCCCTTCCTTTTTGTCTTTTATCTCCTTCAATAGGTGAGCTAGCTCCCCTTGACAACTTTCTCTATCCTCTTCTTTAGCTGGAAGCAGTCATTGGTGTGATGCCCTGTACCGGTATGAAAAGCACAAAACTTGCTCGTATCTCTTTTACTAGATGGTTTGGTGAGGGGTCTAGGAGGTCTGAAGTCATACTTAATTTCCTCAGTTGACAAGATTTCTTGGGGGTCTTGGTTAGGAGGGTGAAGATGTGTTTGTCTCTGTCCTGATTCTTGCTTGGATGGGGAGATCTTCCTCGTTGTTTGAATCTTCTTCCTTCATAGGACCTGAATGGCCGGCGATCTATGAGTGGTTGAAATCTTGACCTTTTAGACGAGGGAGGTGGCTCCCTCCAGCTTCCCTATTCTTTCTTTTTGGAGGCTTGTTTTTCGAAAGCTTCTTCACCTTTACGAAAGGATTCTGCCCTTTCGAAAGGTTCTTCCACCGTTTGGGGGTTGTTTTCATGGAACCTCCTTAGAAGCTTCTTGGGCTTTATGGTGTTCATGAAGGAGGATACCCTCATCTTTTCTGTTGCCCCGCTATTCATCAATCCTTCCCTCTTGAACCTTTATATGAAGGCTCAAAGGTCTTCATGATCCTTCTGTTGGATTTGATGCATGAGGTTGCATCCATGGTGCACTTTTTTTAGGGGTGAAGTTGGCTAGGAAGCTTTTGTGTAGGTCACTGAAAGACATTATGCTTCTAGTGGGGAGCGAATAGAACAATAACCTAGCTGGTCCAATGAGGGTTTGCATAAACATATGAGAACATTCAGCATTGTTCCATCGTTCAATTGTAGCAGCCCCCATGAAGACCTAGAGATGGTCTTCAGGGTCTTCCAAACCATCGTATGTCTTAACGTTCGATGGCATCTTTATCTTCGTTTGGAAGACATAGTTAGCTATTTCTTCGGAGAAGCATGACAACGAGCTTAACTTGTAAGGCATGGAGGGTATGTGAGGGTTTACTTCTGCTCTGCTCGTGCTGGTGCCTGCTTGGGTACTTGGTTGGGCCTGAGCTTGTGGACCCGAGTAGCTCGCCAGATTTGGTTTCCTACGAGCTGCTGGCTTAGCTGAGCTAGGAGGCAGCTACTTGTGGATACTTGGCACCGTACATGGGGACGCTATGCTGAAAGCTTGAGGACAATGACAAGGTCGCAGCTACAGCTCTGTTAGCTAAAGGCAATGATCTAAGTGCTTATTCAAAGGTTCTCTATGGATGTGGGGAACAACTTAAGCTTGTTGTAAAAGCTGCTCGATAGTATACTCTGGGCTTCTTGGGAGGAAAAGAGGGGAGCTACTGTGATAGCTCCTAGTCTAGAATGATCCATCAGGAATGAGATATGGGTTTGAGTCAGGACTAGGTCCTGCTCGGCTAACACTTGGAGATGTAGTGGTGCACAACGGAGTGGGCATATGGGGGAGTGTGACTTCCGGCTCATCATAAGACAAACATACTCTAACCCCTTTGGTTCGATCCTCGCGAACATACCCGTTCAAGAGTTCCCTCAGCTGTATAAATTATTCCTCACTCCCTCCGGGGTTATTTCAATCGTTTCAAACAGGAAAAGTACTTCACTCGGTGAAGATGGTATAGCCCGTGTAGAGGGAGGCTTCAGAAACTGTTGTGCGTCTCCTGTTACCGTTGTGACATGGCGTCTGTCCGTGTTTGTGGAGCAGCTGCCAACTCCGAGAGTAGCCGGAGGTGTCACACCCCCAAATTACCAACAACAGGGTTTTACTGCGTGACGTATGACATACCAGGATCCAGCCACTAATCACGTTGAACTAATAACAAAATATTAACACAAATTTCTTGTCCAACATGATTAGTGTATTTCAAATTAAACGTTTCTAAAACAAAGTATGTATTCAACGGAAGCAAATTTAATTGTTTCAACATAATCAAACCAAGTCATTTTAAAATGAATAATAGTAATCGTTTGTATCAAGTAGCACGACCCATGACATCTCTAGCTCTCAGACTTCAAGTGCCAATCCATAGATGTATCTAATGATCCACAAGCATGCAAACAAAATGTATCAACATAAAGTTGGCGAGTTCACCGTTTTGGTTCAACGTAAGTAATGTAAGTGTTTAGCATAAAAACTTGTTAAGAATAATAAAATCGGTACATATATGACTGTTATGTTTGTTGTGCCCTCACAATGTCTTTCAGCATTGATCAAAGTGTTTAAGGTCCTTGTTCACGCCCGGCTCCCAGCACGGTGTAAGGTTTGTCAAACCTAATAGCGATATCAACTAATACCTCGTTGCCTCCTAGGCAACTAGCTTGGTAGTAAGTAGGGACTTTTGTGATAGAATTTGAGTTTATTAACTAACATCGAATTTAGACTACAACATTTAAAAGTATTCCTCCCAGGAATATTGGTAGTCCCCCCGGGACGCATGCTTGTGAAAGAGTAGTGAACTCACCTTAGTTTGCTCGGTAAGTGTTAACGTGCTTCTACGTGTTAATTAAGTGTTCAGTCCGTTACACGCGACCTATTGTACAATAACGTATAAGTATGTATACAAGTAGGGCTTGCAATACCCTGAGTGTCCAAACAACCATGTGTTTTGCCAAATCAAGTTAACAAGTTAATCATACAGTAACAATAACTCACCGTATGTTCTTTAGTTAGTTGGGGACATGTTTTGAAATATTGTGAAACTCGGGTATACTGTTTAATTAATAACTCGGAATATAATATACATGTTGATAAACTCGCACTTGCGTAATGTATCAATAAACTCGAACCATCAATGCCTCACACCAACCATCAGTCCATACATCATTTAACTCGGAACGAGCACACATAAATAAACTAGGATTCAAACCATTATCATGCATACATATAAGGAAACCCGGATTCCAAACATCAAACTACTAAACTCGGACAAGCATACCCAAGTTACACTCTGACAAGCTTACCCAAGTTAAACTCTTACAAGCATACCCAAGTTAAACTCCAACAAGCATGTTAAACCCAGATCCCTACCATACATGTATAAACTCGGACTCAACACATACAATACATATAAATTCGGACTCAACCCATATGCTTATAAACTCGGACTCAATCCATGTACATATAGACTTATATTCGGACTTCATCATAACATACAAATTCAGACTAGGTGTGGATATACATACAAATTCGGACTAAGTTTATGTATAAACTCGGGCTCCCAAATGTTTCATAAACTAGGATCGAAAGGAATTCATAAACTCGGAGCATGTAAGGTCGGATAAACATATAATTTTCAGAAATCTGGACTTTGTGACTTCACAATCCGGTTTGTGACTTCACAAAGTCGGACCAAAACCCTATTCGCACAGAAACACCAAACAACCCAATATCAATGTAACAGTTGCATTGCAGTTCTGCGATCACACGCTAAACTCTACAATGTTACGAATCAATTCACGGATTAACAGTTCTAGCATATCAATAGCATCACTTATCTCTGATAAACAGTTTACACATTCACGTACAAACAATCATACATTCGTCAGGCATAATAAGTTAATCACAAATGATTGTTTGGATGTCTAGGGTTTGCATGAATCAAAGGAACAAACATAACAACATGTAATATAAACATTACCTTAGATTCGATCTAGAGTTTATTCTTGATTAACTGAAAGATCAAAGAGTAGATGATTTGAGATTTGTGTTGTGTAGCCAAAATTATTAGAGAATGATTAGAGAACTGCCGTATGATGGATTTGAGATTATGAGCAGCTTTAGGGTTACAGTAGTTTATTAGAGTTTCACTAATAACTCTAAACACCCTTAACTATAAAACTTTTACACAAGGCACATAATCATCTCGCAATTTGCAATTAAAGCATATGATTCACGTATTTGTCATGCAACACATAAGTTTCATATAAACCGTCCGTTTATATTAATTATTCATGTTAGTCACCAATGTTCGAGAATTAACTTGTCTATGTGTTCTGGTAATTCCCCGAATTACCAAAGTAGACTCATTTAACTAACCATAGTTAAATGCAGTGCTATGAATGTATGTCTATGTTAACTGTGGTTAGGTTAAAGTATTAACCTGAAATTGCGGTTTGTCACATCATCCCAAGTTGAAAGAAATTTCTTCCCGAAATTTGATAAGCAGTCACAGAAGAGTGAAAGATGAGTTAAGATGACTGTGGGTTTTCCTCAGGTACCACATCATCCCCAAGTTGAAAGGGAATTTCATCTCAAAATTCACTAGTCGTATCAGTGTTAGTTTCAGCGGTTTTAAATAAATACAGATACTTGAGCATCATCTGATCCTCGCATTCCCTCGTGAACTCCGGTCTATGTTTTGAGTTCCATTAAACTCTCACGATAGGTTTTTGATTGTGTTTTGGACCTTGACTTCCCAGTCAATGATTTTGATAGGTTCTTCGATAAACTGCAACTTGTCATCGATTTTTAGTTCCTTGAAAGGAACCACAAGTGTTTAATCAGACAAACACTTCTTTAAAGTTAGAGACGTGAAAAACGTTGTGTACATTACCTATTTTATCAGGCAACTCAAGTCTTTAGGCCACCTTACCGATTCTTTCCAAAATCTTAAACGGTCCAACATAACGTGGGTTGAGCTTGCCTCGTTCCCAAAACGAACCGCACCCTTCTAGGGTGAGACTTTCAATAAAACCCGGTCGCCCATGGTGAATACAAAGGTTTCCTACGCTTGTCGGTGTAGCTTTTCTAGTGATCACAAGCTGCCGCCATACGACTTCTGATATGAACTGTCACACCCCAACCGATGGCGGAAACATCAGAGTGAGACGAACGAGTTTGCTCGAGACATCATAACACTAAATGAGACAATATTTAATTTAAACATTTCATTTCAATTCATTCATCAACAATGTCAAGTACAACATAAATCCAATACAATGAAAATTCAAATATGACAAGTTCAACAAAATGTAATAAATAACTTAGCATTCTAAGTGGGTTTCTATGCCATTCCTACTAAGTTTTGTCATATCAACATCATCAACCTGCAACATGTTAAAAAGTATAGTTCAATACAAAGTATTGGCGAGTACACAAGTTTGAATTATAGCATAAGTAATAAAAACGTTTACACAAATCCACATGATAAGCTAGTATACGAGATTAATGTAAACAAGGCATGTGAACTACAAGTCAATCCTCAAGTGTCACCGCATAATAGATTAAACTTAACATGACCACAAGAATACGGGCGGTGCGTTACTCCTATAGCGCTATACATGTTAAGGGGAGGCTCGTACGAAGTTAATGACAATTAGTATCACATAAGAATGTTCCAAGTAAACAAATCGTGTATCACATAACTATAGCATGTTGATGGATTGTTGTGTGGATTACATAAAATAAAGTGTGATTTAGTGTGTTTTTGATAGATTAACATGTTGCACCCAAAAGTGTAAAGCGTAAAAGGGTGTCGAGTGTACTCACGGTTTTGCAAACTTAATTCCGTGAAAGTGTTTGGGTTGATTAGGAAAGGTGTGTGAGTATTGGAATGACAATGGAGTTCATTAATTTAGGAATTTAAGGTATGCAGAAGTATGTATATTCGAAAGTGTTTATCTAGACGTTAACGCTCGTTTTTGACACTATAAGCCCCGTAGGATGTTTGTGGTTTTATGGGTCATGCCCAATAGAATCGTAACGATGGTTAAGTCTTAGATAAAATAACCTAATGTTAGGACAGGTAAACATATGGTCATTGTCAAAGGTTCGGTTATATTTATTATTTACATATATAGGTTACATATAATATTAACAAGTTTATCATACAAATCATAGATTTCATAGAAGTCATAAAAGTCATGCATGGAGGTAGGAGGATTACCATCCTTAACCTCTTTCGTAATATTCACCAATACACAAATTGCCACAAGGACAATCCGGATGGTCATGAATGAAGTAAAAATAAAGTACTTCACTAAACTACGTTTCGAACGAGTAAGAAAGCTAGGTATGTGCATCCCGAACATGGCAACGTTTGGGACGTGTCATAGCCTTGTTACTCAATTGAAGGTGAAACATAGCTTAGTGGATGGAAATCATCAAGTGAGGTGGTAAATTCAAAGTTGGATAGCCAAGGCCTCCATATAATCACACCTTTACCAAAAACACAAGCTTGTAAGCTTGGATGGTTTCAACACTTGTGGGTTAAGACCCTTAGTAAAACAAAAAGTTTAGAGGCATGTTATACCTCTTGATTTTATATGAAAGAATCCTAGCTAGCTCACTAACCATAAACTTGATTAGAGGCACAAGTAGCATAGAGTTGTTAAGAGAAAACAAGTATAAGAAAAGGTTTATAAGTTTAACTTCCAAAACAGAAAGTTTGGCCATAAAAATGGTATTTTTCCACCTTGGTTTTCCATGGAAAACCTATGGTAACATCCCAAGAGGATTAGAAAACATTGTTGAGGAAGAAAACATGAAGAAAACTTGAGGTTTTAAACCTATGAAAAGATAAACATGAGCAAAAAGTTTGGGACACTTTTGGACCTCAAAAAGGTGAGGTTTCACCTTAATTTGTTCAAGCAAACTTGTGACAACCTTCCTAGAGGTTATCCAAGTGTTTTAGAAGAAGAAACAATGTTTAAATATCAAAGGAAGTGAGTTGAAACTCACTTGCAAACTAAAATGGGAAAGCAGAAAGTTCTGGAGGTTTAGGGATGTTTTGTGAAGTGTTGGAGGCTTGTGAAAGTGAGAAAAGTTGGGGAAAGGTGGGGTTTTATAGAGGGAAGATTAGGGTTTGAGTTAGGTTAGCATTTATGAGGATTAGGTGGTTAATTGTCTTGAAACAAGAAGAGAATGAGGGTGTGACAGCTTGCGGCCGCAAGCTGTCATGTTTTTTTTGTTAAATAATTAAAACCAAGTTCCTTTGATGGTTAATTGTTATACTTTTATATATTACAAGTATGGGTTGATTGGAAGGTTAAAACCAAGAATTAGGGTGTTACATGATTCCAAAAAAACTTGTTTAGGTAGTAAACTTATAATACAAACGTGACAAGCTTTACGAGGTGCCATATGTTTATGTATTTTGTGTTTGAATCACTAATCATCTTGCTTGTCTTAACTTTTTAAGATTCGCAAACGTGCAATGAGTTATTTTGAATTGATTAATCGAGTAACGAATAAACATACGTTCATAAGTATAAGCATGCATAAAGGTTGTGAATTTCGTATAATTGATCAATTTGATTATAATCAAAGCCTTGGATTTACAATGATTCGGAAATGAGATACGATTACAAGGTTTAGACTTTCCAAAAATAGAATCACGAAGCAAACATACTAAAAATGAAAAGTTACATTAGAGAAGCGTTACATGAACAATCTTCTCAGAAGTTTCGAGTACGAGTTCTGGACCCGTGATATGGTTGTCTCCAACCTCAGCCCAACATAGGGGAGATCAGCATTTTCGTCCGTACAATGTTTCGAACGGAGCTGCCTCTATGCTAGAATGGTAAATGTTATCACCAAAATCGATAACACATGCTTGCAGCATGTCTTCAAGCATATGGATGGTTCGTTCACTTTAACCATCCGTTTAAGGATGATATGCTGTGCTCCTGTCTAGACGTGAGACAAATGATTTGTGCATAGCTTGCCACAGATCATATACGAAACGCGGGTCACGATCGGAGATGATGGAAGTCGGCACTCGGTGTCTAGAAACTGCTTCCTTCTAGTAGACGCTAGCAAGTCGTGTAAACTTGTCGGTTTCCTTGGTCGCAAGAAATTCAGCAGACTTAGTTAAATGGTCGATGATCACCCAGATGGTATCATTTCCGGTTTGAGTTTTGGGTAGGCTGGTGACGAAATCCATGGAAATCTGTTCCCATTTCTATATAGGCAGTTCTGGTTGCTGAAGCAAACCAGATGGTTTTTGGTATTCTACCTTGACTCTCGCGAAAGTCTAGCATTTGCTCACATACGTTGCTATGTTAGCTTTCATGTTCGGCCACCAGTACAAGATTTTTAGATCCTGATACATCTTATCAGAATCCGAAATGGAGTATTGAGACTTATGTGCTTCGTCCAACACAGAACGGGACCCATATTCGCTCCATGAAGTAGCGAATACCACCAGACTTGGTTATGAGTTGCTTCTCCATGCCTCACATGGATTTAGCTTGAAGGTTCTCGGCCTTCAATGCTTTAGCTTGAGCAGAATGGATCTGGTCAGGACGGTTAGAATGAATAGTAAGTTGTAGAGCTCGAACACGTTTAGGTTCGGTTTCCTTCCGACTGAGGGCGTCAATTACCACATTAACTTTGCCTGGATGATACTTGTTCGCGCAATCGTAATCGTCCAAGAGTTCAACCGAATGACACTGTCACATGTTCAACTCTTTCTAGTTGAAAAATGTGTTGAAGGCTATTGTGGTCGGTATAAATAGCGCATTTTAGTACCATACAAGTAATGCCTCTAGATTTTGAGTGCGAAGACTACGACTCCCAATTCCAAATAGTGAATCATGTAGTTCTTCTCGTGAGTTTTCAACTGTCGGGAAGCATAGGCGATCACCTTCTCGCGTTGCATCAAAACACAACCGAGACCTTGAATAGAAGCTTCACAGAACACGGCGAAGTTATCCGTGCCCTCTAGTATGGCCAATATCAGAGCACTAGAGAGTTTTTGTTTCAAGAGCTGAAAGGCATTCTCTTGGGTCGCTCCTAACGAGTAGGTAACACCTTTCTGAGTTAAACCGGTAAGAAGTTGAATGATTTTTGAAAATACCTTAATGAATCTATGATAATATCCTGCGAGACCAAGGAATTGTCGCACCTTGTTGGAAATTGAACCTTACAAAAAGAACATATGACAGAAAGCCAAAATATTCTACAACCTCTGGCCCTTATAATAAATGAACATCTGCTAAAGCCAAGCTCTGTTGAAGACAAAGGTCTGCCCTAACAAAGCTCTGATGAAGACTCAAAGGTCTGCCAAGACAAAGCTCCGCTGAAGACTCAAAGGTCTGCCAAGGCAAAGCTCTGCTGAAGACTAAAGCTAAGGTCTGCCAAGGAAAAACTATGCTAAAGCTAAGGTCTGCTAAGGCAAGCTTTGCTGAAGCCCAACATAGGATGTCTCATCAGTGCTTAATATCAGACGTTGTATTATATAGTTTATAACATTGTTTAGCTTAGCAGATGTTATAATTTGCTTTAGTTTGTTACATGTCACTTTCAATGTGACGTCAACATAAGATTCTTAGTGGTTTGCTTTGTATTATAAATAGAACAATGCATGGACTATTCTATGCATAACTTCACCTTGACATTTGTGTATGAGCAAATCAGAGTGAAAGCATAAATTTATAAAAGCATGTTTGTGAAAGCAATCTTCCTAAATTTATAAATTTATAAAAGCATGTTTGTGAAAGCAATCTTCCTATTGTTGTGAATTCAAAGTATTATTTCCGCTGCACTATTCATACGTCTTTATCCACTTCCATTGATTTCATCTTAAACATTCACAACAGTATCAAACTCAGGTCCTAACAATTAGTATCAGAGCCTGGTCAATCGAATTTGATTTAACAATCAATTTGATTTGAACAGGTCAGCTCTCACTGCTAATTCATTTGTTCGTTGGATTGAAAATAAAGTAAAAGTTTATTTACGGTCAAAGTAGTTTAAACAAAAACCTATTTTACAAACAATCGAAAATGTCTTAAAATTCACAAGATCCTCACAACACCGGCAACATGTTTAAACCACCGATTCTCGTCAGATCAGATTACAATATCTGGCAAAGACGAATAGGTCATGTTCTTGCTCAGCAAAACACCGGTTGCTGGATGCCGGTTATCTTTGGACCTCATGTTCTAATGATACCAAGTACCGAGGACCCTAAAGTCCAAGTACCAAAGAATCCTGAAATTACTCCGAGCAAGATTTCCAAAAGATCAAGCTTTATGCAAAGGCATTTAGCATCGTGGCCTCTGCATTGCCCAACGATATCTATGATGGCCTGTTGCATTGCAACAGTGCAAAGGAGTTATGGGATGCTTTGAAAGAGCAGTTCGGTGGGACACAGAGAGGTTCTGAATCAACAATATGAAACGTTTTGTCATGTGAAAGGAGAGTTATTAACCCAACAGTTTGAATGATTTAGCTGTCTCATTAGTGAGCTTAAACGGGTTAATGTTGAGTTTGCTAATTCTATAGTTTAGGGTGTTGAATTTGAGGAAGTGGAGCCTAAGTCTGTTGTGTCTGATGTTCATAATGAAACAGTTGTTAAACAAGAAAATGTTGATGAAGAATTGAAACCTCTGTCTGACCCATGGGATGCCAATGTTTGTGAAGGTGAATGTGACTGTGCCATGATGGCTGTTACTAACGTATCTCCTCAGGTCTTAAAAGATCTATGTTCAGATAAATGTATTATAGCTTTTGCTAACATAAAAGAGGTGAATGAAAACCTTAGGAATAAGATTTTGGATGATGAATTGCAGTTCGAAAAGCTTTCAAAAAAGCTAAAAACTAAACTGTTGGAAAAAGATTATGAAATCAGCAGCTTAAAACATGAAGCTAGCATAACCAATGACCAACTCCAAACTATGATAGAAAAATATCAGGGTTGCAAAAAGGAGTTGGAATCCACCCAAGTTACTTGTGAAAATTGGTGGAATCTTGTAAAGATTATGAGATTTTGCTAGAAAACCAGGTCAAAAGTAACATAAAATTTGGCATAGGTTTCAACAAAAATGATTAAATTTCTGAAAATGTTACTGGAAATGATTCTGGTGTGGTTGAAATTGTTCCACAAACTTGGCTGGTCAAGAAATCAAAGTCACTGATAAAAATGGAAATAATTTTTTTTTAGAAAGACATGAGAGATCCTCAACTTTTGAGGGGATTGAGAAGTATCAATTTAAACCCACATGGTCTGTTGAATGTGACATTGTTGAAAATTTCAAGCCAATGGGTTTTTCAACCATTGAAGGTGTCAAAGCACCAAAGATAAGAGTCATTCCCATAACAGATTTACCAGCAGATGT
This sequence comes from Scalesia atractyloides, assembly GCA_947069175.1. NCBI lineage: Eukaryota > Viridiplantae > Streptophyta > Magnoliopsida > Asterales > Asteraceae > Scalesia > Scalesia atractyloides. The sequence goes on along the minus strand of CAMTDV010000001.1, from coordinate 59,396,273 downwards.
TACAACATCTGTTGATAAAAAGTCTGAAAAAGGGAAAAAGAAAGAAAAGATCAAAAACCTGTTTTGTGATTTCTGTGAAAAGAAGAACCATGTTACCAAAACTGTGATCATTAACAAAACAAGTGTGATCATTGATTCTCCAAACTGCAAAATTTGTAATGAAACAAATCATAAAACTCAAGAGAGTGTTATCTCAGAAACTTTGATATGAAAAAGAATAAGTATAAATCCAAAACACTGGAGAGTTCAAAGACTAGTATTTCAAAAGGAAAGTCTAAACAGACCTTTGTGCCTGTTGAAACATCTGTTACAAAAGCACTGCACAAAACCTCTGATCCCAGAGAGGTGCAGGTAACAGATGCACCACCTACCAACCAGTACCAAGAGGATATGGCCAACCAATTTACTAAAAGGTACATCTTAGTTATGAGGGTTACAAAAGGCCCTCAAAACCAAGAGTAAATAGGCATCCTCATGGTTACTATCATCTGTTGGTCCACTTGGAGGATCAAGATTAACCTACTTCCTTGTTATTGTAACACACATACGAGTGCGGAATCCACGTAAGTATGCAAACCAAAGCAAAAGAAGAAAACAAGATAACCAAAGATTCACTATCTTGATTAACAGAAGAGAACTAGTATAACACATACAAATAATGTTCATACATTCTCATGATATAATCTCTGTGCTCTCTCTCTTGTGCTCTCGATGTCTCACCAGTATCAACCGGCTCCCCCTTTCAGTGAGAAGTGCATGTCTGTTTATACAGTGCCAACACCTAGCAACAGTACGAATAATGTTGTTGGTCGTACGAACTACTATAAGTCACAAAGAACATTCTCAAAAGGTTGCTCGTACGAATAACCCATGGCTCGTATGAACAGGAATTGGCTCGCACAACAAGCAAAGAGCTTGTTGAAATGGAGCCACTCGTATGACTAGAGAATCACTCGTACGAATGGCAAGTGGCTCGTACGAGTAACAACTTGCTCGTACAAAGCACCTTTCACTCGTACCATGACGTGTTCTTTGGAGATCGTGCTAACAGACATACCGTACACATGACTTAGCAGTATGCGCACATGAAACTGTTTTACAACACAGACAAACTAAACGTCGTACTAAATCAAGATAGGAGGATATCTTGTTTTGGCCGACACGACCAAACTATACAGACACAATAAACAAAGACCGTACAATTACAGACGTAACTAAGAACAAGCAACAGACACAAAAGTGTATCAACAAACCCCCCCTTGGCTGTAGCTTGGTCTTCGATCTTCATTCCGAATTTCCTGTTGTATCAACAAACTCCCCATGAAAATTTAAATCCAAAGTTGATTGAGAATCCAGGTCATCAATATTTTCCAGAATCATCAAACCTTTCCTGTTTCCTCTTGAGTGCCACCGGAGGTAACTGGATTGGTCACGATCTGCTGTACATTAGACTCTACTACTAGAGTTGAAGCAAAAACTTTTGGTTACGAGGATGAGGCTGAAGCATCAGGATTACCAGGGTCTTCACTATCCTGATCACGTTTACGTTTGATCTCCTGTGCTTTGCATCTTTCATTCCACAAAATGTTCACTCGCTTTATGCTCATTTCAAATACGTCCTTAATACCATTAAAGCCTTCAACTAGTGTCGAATTTCGTGAATGATACCATTCTCTCAAGACGTTATGCTTAGCAGTTAATGTTTTGGCAGATCGTTGTACAGCCGCACTACGTTCTTTCAGCCTATTCAACTCAATCCCACGAGAGTTATCAGCTTGAGTTGCCCTTTCAGCATCCGCAGCCTTCAACCGCTTATTTTCTTTTCTTAACTGCACACTCTCATAATCATGTTTTCTAACAGTCTCTTTCAAAGAATTTATCTCCAACTATTGCTTGATAACTGTGTTTCGATTTGGAGACATAAACTCCGAGTGTTTGTTAATCTGGATTGCTGCAGCTTACAGTTGAGAGAACAGAAAATCAACTTTCTCATCCTGTTCCATTTCAGAAAATAAACGACTAATTTGTTTTGTATTTTGTTGATGAGTGGTGGACTGGGATTGTTGAACAGATGAAGTAGTAGGTTGTGATTGAACCTGAGTAGTTTCAACTGCTGTGGTATTTGAAGGTTATGGTTTAGAGGTTGTAGTGGGTTCTGTCATTACAGGTTCAGTCTCCTCCGTTGTAAAGGTAGACTGTGCTTCTGCAATTGGTTCTAGTACAGTTTCTTGATGTGAGATTGTAGGTTGTGTGATTTCAGGTTGTGCTGACGATGTTCCCATAGCCTTTTTGCTTTGTTTCTTTCTACCCTTATCACCACCCGTAACACCTACATCACTTGCACTACCATTACCATCATCATCATCATCATCATCATCATCACCTTTTCCTTTTTTTACGACTAAACTTATCTTCCATCATCTTTTTCAAAGTTGGTTCTTCATTATCTGACTCACTATCATCATGGCGCCACTATCGTTTTCTGGTGCAACATATTCATCATTTGCCAGAAAACCGAACAATTTACGAGGAGGTGTGCTTTCCTTGTAACATTTTGCTACTACACCTCTAAATATTTTCAACGAATGTTCTATCATAACCTCAACTTTTAGAACATCGTTGTCTTTCTTCGGAAGATTCGGATGTTGCACATTCAAGATCATTTGGAGAAAACGAGGATACATCCAAAACTTGTTTCCACCATAACCGGTTCTTCTCAGGTTTTCCTTCATGTTTGCAAAATTATACTTTGAAACACTGAATGGTTTGTTCAATGTAAAAGCCACCATCATTCCAACTAAGTCGTTATTCACCATACTTCGTCTGTTGCTCAAACACTGAATTAAAACATGTAGAAAGAATTTGTATCGGAATGGCAACCATGCTTTGTTTAGTTGTCCTGCGAGAAAATCTCCAACACATTTCATTCGAAGCAAACATCCACATTGACAATTTAACGCAACTTAGAATGGAGCTTCAGAATCATCGCCAAGCTGTAATACTGAGTTAATGATTTCAACATAGATATCTACGTCCAAGTCATTTACTCTTCCGTGGATAAGTTCCTGCCCATTCACTTCAACAACTTTAGCTGAATCCCAAAATTCCTTGATCAACATCTTGTATACCATAGTCTTATGCATGATAGCATAATTTATCCTTGAGTTACGCAAAAACTTCATTATACCATTGTACTCAAAAAATTTATCTTCCGGATCTAAGTAGGCCACCATGTTATGTCTTAGTTCTGACATAATTTCCACTTCTGACTTGTCAGTTCTCTTCATTGCGGGTTTTATTTTATGTTCCTTTTGTTCCATTCTATACACAAAAAATAACCAGAATAAGAACATAAATTCATTAGGGAATATACACAAAAAGTTATATTTCAACTTTCTGTATGTATGTATTCCCTGGATGAAGAACTACTGACTCATACGAATAACAATTTACTCGTACGAAGAACAACTGATTTGTATGAACACATGACTTAGGTAAACAAGTGATTTACTCGTACGAATAACTGGCTCGTACGAGTGACAGGTTTCTCATGTGAGTGATAATTCACTCGTATGAAGCATAGTTAACTGTTCGCACACAGAACTTCAAGTGAAGATTATTCATGAAGAACTTGTTTTTCGTTAAAAGGTTCTTTGCTTAAAGTTTGTTGTTCATGTCAGTTAATGTCATATAGTTAGATAATGTTCAAGCTGTTTATCTTCAAGGTATGCCTTTACTGTCAATTATACCTTAGATATATCAGAAACAACTAAAAGAGGGGTGAAAGGATGACGTGAGTAAGGTGAAAATAAAGTTGTACCAAATAACTACATCACCCTTTATACCACATTCTTCTACTCGCACGAAGCACCTCAGTTCGTATGAAGCACTGTCAATTGCATGAAGACTGTTTTATACAAAGGAACCATGGTCTCATTTGTACGAAGCAATACCACTCGTACAAGTAACCTCTGATTCGTACGAATCCAAGTTTTTCAAAAATGGACTTTTAGTTCTTCGTGGACCTTAGGTTTTTCGTTGACCTGTTTAGATCTTTGCACATATCCACACAAATCACAAGTTATGTTAGGAATAGTATTCTTCAAACAGATTTTGTTCTTTGAGATGAGTTTACCCCTTGTAAGAAAGTACTTTATGAAGTTATGATCAGCAAGACAAATGATATTTAGGGCATATCTTGGTAGAAATCCTTTTGAGCTTCAACTTTGGCTAAATAAAAAATAACTTATTTTAACAACAGAGCAAACTAAACTGAAATAACTACTAACAGATAAGAATAAGTTGTATATTTACTAGGCAAACTTTTTCAGAGTTTCAAGGTAAGAGAATCATACCAGCTTTTAATCTTGCCAAAAGCGAGTTTTTGTTTAAAACATCAAATTAAATAAATAAGTATTCTACTACGATTATCAATATTGTTGTCCATGTAAGCTCAGCTTATCAAACGTAATCGTGAGTAGGAGATATGAATAATGTTTGAATTATACTTACAAGCCGGTGTTCAACCACTTCACGACACATTCCCGTATCAAGACATGCACGAGAGAAAATCTTACCGATGAGTATACTGCTTATCATCTGTTTTGACGTATATGATGTGAGATACTCACTTATTTTGATTGAAAACAAGCCCTATGTGATTAAATCACTTATTAATGAGGAACTTGATTTTCAGATGCATGCAGGGCACAGGAGTAAGTCCGTGAACAGGTTAGTACCATCGTACCAACAAAGAGACGAACTTAGCTCCCGCATAAAGCTGTGATATATTATCACTTATTTCTGGGTGAATGTGATATTTTTATCACTTATTGATGGTCGTATGCAGTATTTACACGTATGTATGGTATCATGCAAGTTCTAGACTTGCGTCCCCGTTATTTTTCGGTAAAAGATTCAACCATGATACCCAGATGATAAGCAAGCATAAAGACCGCATATCTCAGAACCTTGGCATACTATCAAACGAAATTTCGATACCAAGACCATGTGCCAATGAATGGTTCCCACCTGGCTTTCAGTCCGTTATGTTTATATCAACCTGCACATTTTGATCTGATTGTGAGCCTACCGATACATCATTAGTAGAGCTACTTATCAATGTTCGTTTTATGTTTTTGATCGTTTTTGACACATCACCGGTGTATTATCTTCTATTATCTTTCCAAGAAACTCATTTTTGATTTTTAGATTTTCTATTGTTTTTGTATTTTTCTAAATTTTTCTCCCCCTTAAATATAGAAGGTAAATAAATAAACACTTAACTAAATAAAAGACATATTTTTGTATTTTTGGTATTTTTCATGTTTTTGTATTTTTATTGAAATCCACCCCTTAAATATAAAACTAAGAGAAAATAGAAAATCTTTTTGTAAGTTTTAGATTTTAAGAAAATATTTACGAAAAATGATTAGCCAAGGATGATTTACTAGGGTTTCACCTTGATGCCATTGACCAAAAGAAGATAATCAAAACGTGATTTATCAAAAGCTTTTGTAAACAGGTCGGCACGTTGGTGATCGGTGTGGATTTTAACAACTTTGATAAGTTTCTTTTCATAACAATCTCGTATGAAATGATACTTAATCTCAATGAGTTCCCAAGGGCTTTGAGTCTTCCATTTGAAATCGTTTGAGAATATCCCCGACGTACTTGGTTTGATGAATGAAAATCTCTTCCTTAAATTGATGAACCTGCAAACCTAAAAAGAAAGTCATTTCTCCCATTGCGCTCATCTCGAACTTTTCTTGCATCACCTGCTCGAATTCTTTACACATTTTCTCGTTTGTAGACCCAAAAATAATATCATCAACATATATTTGTACCAGTAACAAATCCTCATTCTTTTCCTTGATGAAGAGGTTCCAGTTGATCAATCCACGTCGAAAACCATTCTTGAGAAGATAGGAAGACAACGTTTCATACCAAGCTTGTGGAGCTTGATGAAGACCATATATTGCCTTATTGAGAAGCCAAACCTTGTCAGGATGGATTGGATCTTCAAAACCAGGCGGTTGCTCAACATATACTTCTTCAACCACACCATAAAGAAATGCACGTTTCACATCCATTTGATAAATTGCAAAGTTCTTGTAAGACGCATAAGCCAAGGAAATCCTTATGGCCTCAAGACGTGCTACTGGTGCATAAACTTCATTATAATCAATGCCTTCTACCTGATTAAAGCCCTGGACAACCAATCTTGCTTTGTTTCTCACAACAACACCTCGGTCATCCTTCTTACACTTGTAAACCCATCTAGTACTAATCTTCTTGTAGTTGTCAGGCCTGTCAACCAATTTCCACACGCCTAACTTCTGAAACTGCTGAAGTTCCTCTTACATTGCTTCAACCCTTGAGTCTTCTTTCATTGCCTCCTTCCAAGATTTCGTAACTACCTGGCAAACATAGCAGGAAAAAGACCAATCATTCTGTTCCCCAGATTCTCTAATAGCTGAATAGAAACCAGCATTCTGGTTGTTCCTTAGCTGATTACGTGTCTACACACCACTCTGGACATCTCCTATAATATTCTGCTAAGGATGAGTATTATGAATTCGCGTTTCAGGAACATTGGGAACTCGAGAATTTATACCCAAATTGTTGATATTCAGATCAACAGCCAAGTCGATTGTTGGATTAGATGAAGATGCAGATGCATGACCTTCAGTCATCCCTTGATTTTGTACATTTGACGTGACATCCGAAATTCCAGGAACAGGACCAGAAGTAGCTTCATTTGCACATGGAACTCATCATCTTCTAATGAAACATTATAATCAGCAACATCTTTGAATTCCTCATTTTGAACAAGATTGTTAACCGAGTAGACACTTGAGGGTTAACAATAATTGGTCGTACTAATGATGAGTCAACTGTAATATCACTTTCCAGTAACATTTGAGCAGCTGTAGAAGCATCATCAAAAGTTGGCAGATCGAAGGAGTCAAACAGTCCATCGTAGTCAAACATCCAAGGAGCACCCGGAGCTTGGACTGAATCAGTGTATCTTTGAACCTTAACTTCACCCCATTCTTCAATCTTATTCGTTGACAAATTCCACACTCGGAAATTAGGAGTAGCGTATCCAAGAAAGAAACCTTCGATAGCCTTTGGTCCAAACTTACCATGTGGATAAATCATAGAGCATGGAGCTCCAAAAGGTTCTAAGAAAGACACATCCGGTTTCCTTTTATGTAACAATTCGAAACATGTTTTCCCATGCCTTTTCACTGTGAGAAATCTATTCATCATATAACATGCAGTAGCCACAGCCTCCCCCCAAAACTGAACAGGAAGTTCTGATTCTACTAACATAGTTCTTGCTGTTTCAATCAAAGTTCTGTTTTTCCTCTCAGCGACACCATATTGTTGTGGAGTGTAACGAGAACTGTACTCATGCAAAATGCCTTTAGAAGAACAGAACTCATCCATAACATGATTCTTTAATTCGGTGCCATTGTCGCTTCTGATTCTCCTTATCCTCAGATTGTACAAATTTTCAAGTAGCATGAGGAGATTCTTGAGGATTTCAGGAAATTCACTCTTGTGTGCCAAAACATTTACCCATGAAAATCTTGAATAGTCATCACTAACAACTAAACAATATGAATCACCAAAGGTAGTCTTGTGTTTCATAGGTCCAAAGAGATCCATATGAAGACGTTCCAGAGGCATATTCACTGTGTTAATCTTCTTCACATGATGGGACTTTCGGGCTTGCTTTCCCTTTTGGCACGATACACAGACGCCTTGTAAATGAAAGTTCTTCACTGGTACACCATTCACAAGATTATTTTTCACTAAATAGTTCATTTTCCTCAAGTGAATGTGTCCCATTCGTCTATGCCAAGAGATTGATTCCTTTTCGGTGGCTTTTGAGACAAAACATGTAACTTGTGCAGACGTAGTAATAACTTGGCTCATGTCAAGAATATACAAGTCATTTATTCTTGGAGCTGACAGGAGAATCCATTCTTTGGGAATCTTGAAACCAGGTTTCAGCACATAACATCCGGCATCATCTAAATGAACCGTGAACTTCTTGTCGCAGATTTGAGAAACACTCAGAAGATTGTGGTCAATTTGATGAACATAATTGATCTTGTCAAAACTAACAACACCATTGGAAACAATTCCTTCTACCAGTGATGTATCCGCCCTTATCTCCAGCAAAGGCAACATATCCTCCTCTAATGCTTTTGACATCATATAGGAGCCTTAAGTCGCCTGTCATGTGCCATGATGCTCCATTGTCAACAATCCAATGACTATTCATAGTTACTCCTGGAACACCCTGCACATTACATTACCCGATTAGTTTGAGATGGGGACCCAAGCCTTAGTGGTCTTGGGTCGACCCTTATCATCAAGAAATATAATTTCTATTTCTTGATGATTTGGAAACTTTGTGCCTCCCGCTGAAACATTACCGGTTTCAAGTTTCCAAGATTGTTTATGTTTACCAGATTGACTATTATTTACAGATTTAAATACTTCTGGTTTTATTAAACTTGATGAACTTGGTTTCCTTTCAAAAGCATCCGGTTTTAATGCTTTCTCAATTATTTTAACTTGTTTACGTCTCTGTTTTTCTTCTTGTTCCTTAACAATATGTTTGTCTTGTTTAGGTGACACAGATCGACGTTGGCAATTTGTTTCAGAAGGGGCTTTTTCAACAAACTTCGGTTTTGCTGGGTTGGTACAATTTTTGATTATGTGGCCAAATTCTCCACACTTAAAGCATGTTCTCCTTTCAACAAACTTAGGAGATCATGTTTGATGTCTTGATGTTGAACTTGTGGGTCTAGAGGTACTTAGTTCATCTTCACACCCATTTGTACGTTGAGTGTAATTGTTTTGACTTTTACGTTTTAAAATCTTGACTTGATTTAAAAAATCAATAATAGACATACTTTCAAAAGTCTCGATTTTATCAGTACCAGTTGAACCTAGAAATTTAACATTCTTCAATTTCTTCTTGTAGCGAGCTCCTTTAGCTTCAACCTTTGGTTGTGATACCTTAGGTTTTTTAGCTCACTTTTCTAGTTGTTTTTCTTTTGAAACAAATAATGGTTGTGGCTTGATTGGATTCTTCTTTTCCAAAAATTTGGTTGTTGAGTTTTCAAAAACTTGATCAATTGAAGTTGGATTTACATTATTGATCGGAAAGTCTTTGTTTGAGTAAATTTTCTTACCCCTAATCAAAGTATACAACACATTATCATTTTCAGATGTAGACGCATTTGTCTTGACAGATTTCATAGGATCATTCCCTTGATTTTCAACAGTTTTCACATCGGGAGTAGCAGAATTTTCTACCCCTTTCTCTTCATTAAGAGATTGACAGTGATCACTTTTGTCTGACTCATCATCTGACTCATCATCTTCCTCTATTATAGATGGATTTTGACCAACAACAGATGATGAGTTCTCTGTTTTTCTTGGTTCTTCTGAGGAATTGTCCAGCTTAAACCCTAATCCTGCTGCAAACTCTTCAGGATTAAGAGGTACAGATGGTTCAAAGCGTGGCATTTCCTCTTCATCAGGAAATTTGGTATAATTGTGTTTCAATGGAGGTGGACACTGTTAGGTCCTAGAAGTGTAAGACTGAAGTATCAAATATACGCAACAGTCTATGGTAGTTAACTGGGATTAACTAGGTTAGTTTGTATTAGGTTTGGACCTTTATGGGTCATTTGGGCATGCCATAGGCCATGTGGGCCAGACAAGCCCATAGGCAAGCCCATGGGGCCATACCTTACCCTAGGTATATAAGCTAAGCTTATTCATTTCTAGGGTTAAGACTTTTGGGATTTCTCTAGAGAGAGTTTCCATCTTGTACCAGACGGTTTTGCTTGTTCAAGTAAGAGAATCGTGTGCAAGGTGTTAAAGTTGATTCGTATTGTTCTTCATCATTTCGATTTAGTTGAATATCATCAAGTTTGGATTTTGCCCATCCTTGGTGATTGTGTGATATCGTTGATAGATCCGGATTACCAGAACTTACAAGTGGTATCAGAGCCTGTTGAACCTGTTTTCCAGGCTCAGATCTGATATCACACGATTCTGTTCGGTTTTTGCTGAAAAACAAGCATTTCGGATCAACATTCAAGGATTTCAAATAAATACTTGAATTTCGGATTGATCTATTGAATTTTGGATTCGAAATCGTTAAAGATGCCGAAGAACACAAAGAAGATCATCCATCTTGAATTGATTCCGGACTACTATTCATCAACTTTCTCAACAACTTTATCCGGATTACTCACAATCCAGATTGGAATATGGTTGATTTTAGATAAGGATTCTCTATTCCGGATCTGGTCTTTCATTCCGGATCAGAGTTTCATTCCGGACTAGATTGCATCTCGGATTGCCTTTCGGATTGCATCTCGGATTGAAACAGTGCATCTCGGATACCATCTCGGATCACTGTTCCGAATCACCATTTCGGATTAGTATCGTGGATCACTGTTTTCGGATTCCATCTCGGATTGTTAATCCGAGTTACTGTTCTGAATTCGGTACCGTTCCAGTTGTACCCTTAAAGGTGGAAAGTAACCAACTGACGTAACCGGAGTTAAACGTTTTCGTACGCAGAACTTGATCCATAGACAATCTTGACAAACCGGGTGCACGGTTAGACTCGTGTGATTTTTAGGAAAAAAATAGTTTTCGGACATTTTTTATCGTTTTTACCGGTACGGTTTCGATTATCCGAAGATGTTTACAGCCCAAGCTCAGCAATCGAACATAGTTTTCAGTCCAGCACAAAATCAAAACCCGAGCTTGCGGGATGAAGTGAAGGAAAAGCTAAATGAGTTTATCAGAGATTACAATGTTGATCTGGTTGCTGACTATGTGATGCGTTTGCTTGAACGTGGGAGGCGAAAAGAGGAAGTAAGAGATGAGTTGAATAGCATTTTGGGAGATGACAAAGACTCCTTTGTATCTTGGTTATGGGATCGTTTACAAACAAACAAATATCTCCAAGATCTATACGCTAAATCAACAGAGTCTAATCCTGAAGAAGTGTCCGAACAGAAACCTCAAGCCAGCAAGCAGCAATCAACAACCCAGCACCCCAAACTCTACCTCAAGCCCAAACTCACGCTGACAAACCAAGCTCACACATTGGCATAGTCAACTACCTTTTGTGCACTAAACCTTGCAGGAATAGGGTTGCTCAACTCAGGCACTTAATTCCAAAATGGCTGATGAGTACAACAATGCAATGGCTTAGTGCATCAGCCTTCGAGAAAGTAACAAGTTACTCATAGAAAAGGTTGAAGCACAAAAGAAAGACATAGCTCAGCTCCACCTGGACGTAAATCAACAGATATGTTGGGTCCATGATTACAAAACCAGATTAGATTCAAAAACCATTGAATGCGACTTGGTAAGAGTTGAGCTGGGACTTCTTACTGGAAAATATCAACAAAACGAAGCTAATATAAAGAAGTTTGATACATCCAGCAAGCTCATTCAAAGCTACCAAGGGTAATAGGAAGGAGGTCAATGTCAAACACTTAACCTAGAAGACTGAGTTTGCACCCAATAGGAATATGGGATGCTTCAATCGGTTGACCATCAGCCAATTCTACGATGTGTTTGGTTTGAAGAGGGGTTGAGGTCGTCCCTAACAGTCTACTGAACTTCAGGGACACGTAACTCAAATCGGCACCAGAATCGAATAAAACAGAAATTGTTCACAGAAAACGTACCGGTTACAACGTTGTTATCATTCCTAGCGTCACCCGTGCTAATTGTGAATGCTCTCACACGAGCACCATTTCCAACGTTGTTGTTATTGTTGTTGTTATTCCCAGTGCTGTTGCCGTTCCCATTATTGTTGGCGTTCTGGTTTAGTTGCAGGCAACCCTTCTTGAAGTGACCCTCACTTCCACACTGAAAGCAACCTTTCGATTACCCCGTTGCTGCTATGGCTGTTGCCTCTGTTTCTATTGTTGCTATTGCTTTGGGGATGGAGCTCTGCAATCTCTAGACATATGACCTACCTTCTCGTGTCTCTAAAATGTTCTAGTGTACTGCCCTTGGTGATGGTAGTTATGCTTGTTACACTTCCATTGTCGGCCAGCATACGAGCCCTGGTTCTGATTAGAGCCTTGATTCTGATTAGTAGAAGAAAACTGGTTGAAGTTCCGGTAAGGAAAAGAACATACGACATACAGATGTGAGTTCGAATACACAAATAAGGAATAAGAATCATCTTGCTGTAAGTGTCATACCAGCTTGCTGAGCGGCTAGAGCCTCTGCCACTCGCGTATTGATGAGATCCGTCAACTTTTCCTGAGTCATGGCAATGTTGCCACGTCCACCATGCATATTCAGTACAAGTAGACAAGAAAAGTGGAAAGAGTAAAGATAAGTTCGAGTAGGAGTCTGTGACAACCTGGGAATTACTTGTACCATTACTAACAAACTGAATCTTTGTGCGTTGCATTCTAAACCGCGTTTACTTAATTTTCGGGACGAAAATTCTTTCAACATGGGGATAATGTGACATCCCGGCTTTTCAGGTATCTTAAACGCGCTACTTTACGGTTATTCATCCCTACGCTGATTTAAATCGGAGAATTAAATTACACGCTCGCAATAACTACGCTAACTTTGTGAATCTATTGGGTGAATTACGTGCTATGTGTTATTAGACGTTTGTAGATTTTGTAGATTATTGTATCACGCCTTGATTTCGCGATTATTAGTTATAAAAAAATAATAATAAATAAATAGCCGAACCGAACCGAGCCGCGAAACGTGTCGACGTCACCTCCTCGCGGCCCAAGGAAATAACCTAAACTTGAGGCCCAAGCCACTCAACCCAAACCCCCCTATTTGCGGTCGCGCCCCCTCCCCTTCTTTTCCCTATGCATGAGATGTGTTTAAAAAAACAACAAAACCCTAGTCACTAAGAGAAGGCCGACGGCAGCCCCCCCCCTCACGGTCGCACAAGCATCAACTTCCGGATTGATTCCAATCTTGTCCCGGTTCGCTAATCATCATCGTTTCAAGGTTAGGGTTTAATTGTTTTGCGATTCACATTAGGGTTTGTGTAATCTATATCATGATTATGTGTAATGGTAGGATTATTAGTATGAAAAGTGTTGTGATTTATGATTAGTTCGGATGATTGTGCGAATCTTTGCGATTGTGATGTTATGTTGAATACTAAAATCATAAGCTGCGTTTTAGCGATAAAGATCATGTTATATAATTAGGGTTTGCATGAATATTGATATACATGATGATATTTGACAAATAAACCTGTTGTTAATCATTATTACTAAGCGTCATGATCGTTTAAGCATGTTCTAATGCGATAAAAGTCGAAAACAGTTTGCTGAATGACATTTACAGCCAACTTCAATTGGCTGTAACCTGATCATTATTTATTGAAAAATGGATTTTCTAAAGCCTAAAACGTGTATTTTAAAAAAAACGCTTCTAATGGCGCCGGATTCATATTTTCTGACGTCGTTTGCTATTTTTAAGTGGTCATTTAGTGCAGCAGCTGAAGCTGCGTAAATTCTGCAAAATTTGCTAGTTGTTTATCGAGTCGGATCTCATAGTCTTTAGGGGGTTGGGTCACGAAATTTGTATAGTAACTGGAGACGGGAATTTATGGAAATCTCCCACTGGAATTTTATTAATTGGATGAACGATGATTTTTAAATAATTTTTCCCGTGGACTGCAGTCAGAAAGCGACGAATCTGACTGCAGCCTAGTATATAAATGTTTATAAATAATTGGTAAAGCGTTAGGACTTGAAAATTTTACATAAATTTCTACAGTTTAGTTGACACCTCCTGTAAAAAAAATGGAATTTTTGAAACGTTTGAACTATTTTATAAAAATCCTTGAAAACAGCCCAATTACGAGCGTACAAGCTGGAACATGATAACTTGCGTTAGTGTGTACCAAAGTGTTGTATGAGTTAATCTGTGTTTATGACAAGTTGGTTTGATCATTATTTTGGTATGATGATACTTTGCATGCATGATTGTGTTTTCGAATTGGTTATTACATGTGCCGCACTGTGTGTTAGTTATGCGTAGGGTTTTGTATCAGTGTGTTCATACACTAACTTTAAATCGGTTGGCATGTTAGGACGCGATTAGCGGTTCCATCATTTGCTTCTTTTGTGTTATTCTAACCGAGCAATTTAAGGTGAGTTCACGGCCCCTATTTTATCCGGTTTTGAACAACAGGGGGAGAAACATGTATACGCTCTAAAACTCTATCTTTTACGTTATGCGAAATTGACGTCGTTAAACTATTCGGTAACTAAGTTAATGTTAATGTACGTTATGGTCACTAAGTAGCTATATCACGGAAGTCCTCAACCAACTCTCGGATCTTTAGTATTGGCTAGATAGCGGGAAAATTATAAGTAGTACTACTGGGCCCGACAAGCCCCACCCGAGCTAGTCGCGCTAGCCGACGGGGTATGGTCAACGGGTGAATAATTTGGCCTAACTTTCGCCATGGTCAGTGATAGACCTGGCAACACTGAGGCAACAACAGTCAACTTCGATCGCGAACTCTTATGTGACGTAACTTTAGGCTCGCTACCTACATGTTAACATTGAACTTAATTACGAACCAACATTATTATTCCGCGTTAGGAATAATGGAACTATATCGTTATCCCGGGTTAGGGATAACGGGGGAAAACAAACTTTTAACCGAACTTGTGAACTTATAAAAACCTGTGAACTCACTCTTCTTTAATGTTGACACTTGTTTTTTTACATGTTCTCAAGACGCTAGGAGCGCTAGGTGCACTCACTTGCATTTTATCAAGACATTTTTATCGAGTCTTATTTACGAATAATGTTTGGGATTTTTGGTTTTGGCGTTTATGTTGGCGCCCGTTACTTTACTTTACTCTAATGCTTCCGCTAAACTTTGAAACTAATGCTTCCGCTAAACTTTGAAACTAAGATATTTTGAAAATGACTATGAATGGTTAAACAAATGTTTTTGGAAAACGTTTAAATAAATCATATAAAGTTGTTCGATATTACTAGTGTCTCAGATTTTGGTTTGATCACACGCCTCGCGGTAAAACTCCGCAAGTGGAAATTGAGGGTGTGACAGATTGGTATCAGAGCCTCTAGCTATAGAGAACCAGGTTTGCATTAAAAGTAGACCTAAACTATAGCTGTTACACGACACTAGACTTAGTTGGCACCGAACTGTGATATCTTGTTATGTGTTATGCTACAATTGTTTTATGTGAGATATATATGTATTTTGGTATATACGTAACACGTAACTAACTACACCAACCCAGCAGGCTATGTCATCATCATCATCCGACAAATCTCGACAATCAAGGGCGTCGGGGAAGGCACCCATGGTCGAACCCTCACCACCTCATGGCGTGGAGACACGCTCAGCTGCTAGGAAGAGACTCGCTCTAGGAGGGGAGTCGTCCTCCCGTCCGACCACCGCTATACCGGTCGAACCGGTCAACTCGTTAGGAGTAGGGGACGATCTACTTAGGGATATGTTAAGGAAACAACAGGAACATCTAGAGAGAATGCAGGAGACTATCGAAGCACAGGGATGGATGATACGTCAGCTAACTGGTAAAACTGGAAAGCTCGAGGAAGAGCAATATGAGAATAAGAGAGTTCAAAACATTTTAGCTAAGGATCTTCGTGCTGAGCAGCTGAGGGCTGACTGGCTCGAAGACAGAGTTCTTGAGTCCAGTTGGAGGATTCAAGAACTGGAGCAGAATCAAGCACCTGTCCCCGTACCCGCACCAGCACCGGCCCCTCCAGCGCCGGTAGAGGAAGAAGAGGAGGATCCAGAGGAAGACCCAGACGAGGATCCAGAGGAAGACCCGGAGGAGGATCCGGAGGAAGAAGAGTCGGAACAGGACCCGACTGTTGAAGCTGAAAACGCCACAGAGGATGACGGCAACGATAGCGACTTGGGAGATGGAGACGTAGAAGACTAACTCGTCTCGCCAACCTCCGCATTGTTTTCCTTAGTTTGTTTGTTTCCACTTATGTTTGAACTTGAAATTTTATAATTAAACTGAGAAGTTTGGTTGGTATTTTGTGAGACATTGCAATTTATTTAATCGAATGTTCCTTTTGATTGTTTAAATTGTCGGGTTGATATAACTTGTGTGATTATTGAAGTGTGGAATATGATAACTATATTGGATATATATACTTATCGGTGTGTGTTTGTGTTGTCTTGCAAAGATCTGAAATGGCAACTGGACGTCGCGGAAACCTCAACATGTCAACTGAAGAATTGGCCGCTTTAATCCAAGAACACGTGAATGCTGCTCTAGCAGGTGTTCAAAACCCACTAGCAGGTAACCATTATTACATTTTCATGGGAAAATCTAATAGTTGGGCTAGTAGTCTTTCTCGCTGACTACCTATCCTCTGTCTTCAGGAGGGGGTCTTAACCCCTACAAGATGTTCCTCGATGCAAAACCGAGCAATTTCACGGGTGTGGAAGGACCCATAGGACTGGTCCATTGGATTGAAAAGTCTGAATCGGTGTTCGAGATGTGCAATTGCCTTGAAGCCAATAAGGTCAAGTATGTTGCCTCAACGTTGGAAGATGGGGCATTAACCTGGTGGAACGCACAAGTCCAAATGCGTGGACTTGTTGCGACGAACGCAATGGACTGGACCGAGTTTAAGGCCCTAATCAAGGAGGAATACTGTCTGCGGGACAGAGTTCAGCAGTTGGAGCAAGCGTTATGGAACCACAAGATGGTAGGGTCTGAAATTGAAGCGTACACGGCCAAACATCATGATCTGGTGTTCCTATGTCCCGATCTGGCTAACACCATCGAAAAACGACTTGAGTTTTAACTTGGGGGTCTGGTCCCTGAGATCCAGGGCATGGTATTGTCTAGCAACCCTACGACGGAGCATCAAGCGATTAGGCTGGTGCATAAACTCACCGATAAGGCGGTGGAGCAAAGGAAGTTGCCACCTCGGGGTGCAACTGAAGTTGTCCCTGATAACAAAAGAAAATTTGAAGACTCACCTGCTCGACAATCTTCGTCAGCCCAGCCACAACAAGGAAACCCGAAGCGGTCCAACAATTTCAACAACAATCGGGGTCACAATAATCAGTCTGCCAACAACACCCAGAACTCAAGCGGCTATGCGGGTCGAAAGCCGCAATGTAATCGTTGTAACCTCCATCGTCACGGCCCTTGCGCCGGAAATCGCTGCCAACGATGTGGCAAAGCGGGACACGCGGCAAAGGATTATCGCGGGGAAATCATGTCTCGACAAAATCAGAATCAGCACCAGGGTCAACAGCAAGGTAATAACCGGGGATGCTATCAGTGCGGTACCACTGCCCATTTCAAGCGAGACTGCCCGCAGCTTCGCAACAACAACAATGGTGGGAACAACAACAACAACAACAACAACAACAACAATAATGGCAACAATGGAAATGGTGGCACAGGAGGTGCCAAAGGTCGTGCATTCACGCTGGGCCGTGGAGAGGCCAGAAATGACTCGAACGTGGTCACCGATAAGTTTCCCCTTAACGATCATTTTGCTATTGTACTTTTTGATACGGGTGTGGATAAGAGTTTTATATCTGAGTCTTTTCCTAAATCTCACGCCTAAACCCCTAGAGACCCCTTACGTCATAGAACTAGCCGATGGTAAATCTGTAGATGTGATCCATTTAGTAACCGGCTGTCAACTTAAACTCGCGGGTCACACCTTTACCATTGATCTGATGACAACTACCCTGGGTAGTTTTGATGTGGTAGCCGGAATGGACTGGCTATCCGACGTCCGAGCTGAAGTTCTCTGTTTTGAGAAAGCTATCCGTATTCCGCTCTCTAACGACGAAGTCTTGATGGTGCAAGGCGAGAAGGCAGGCGCCGTCACAAACATCATCTCTTACATGCAAGCTCAGAAGTATCTTCAGAGAAAGAACTTCTTCGCTTTCCTCGCACTGGTCACCGAGCAGCCTAAGGACGAGAAACGGATTGAAGATATCCCCGTCGTCCGTGACTTTCCTGATGTGTTTCCAGAGGAGTTACCTAGTCTTCCACCACATCGACAAGTGGATTTTGAAATCGAATTGGCAAACCATGCGACTCCTATCGCCAAGGCCCCGTACCGCTTAGCTCCAGCAGAGCTGCAAGAGCTGTCTACCCAACTTCAGGAATTGTTGGAAAAAGGATTTATCCGACCCAGTACTTCACCATGGGGAGCTCTAGTCCTTTTTGTCAAGAAGAAGGATGGGACCTTCCGCATGTGCATCGACTACAGGGAACTCAATAAGGTTACCGTCAAGAACCGATACCCATTACCTCGCATCGACGATCTTTTCGACCAGCTTCAAGGGTCAAGCTACTACTCCAAGATCGATCTACGGTCCGGTTATCACCAGTTACGGGTCAAGGAGGAGGATATCTCCAAGACGGCATTTCGTACTCGGTATGGCCATTATGAGTTCTTGGTCATGCCCTTCGGTCTCACCAACGCACCCGCGGTATTCATGGACTTCATGAACCGCGTGTGTAAGCCGTATCTCGACAAGTTTGTCATCGTGTTCATCGATGATATACTCGGCTACTCTAAGGGTGAAGAAGAACATGCTGAGAATCTATGATTATTGCTGGAACTACTTCAACAGGAGAAACTATATGCCAAGTTTTCGAAGTATGATTTCTGGATTCGGAAAGTTCAGTTCCTCGGGCATATCGTGAATGAAAAGGGTATACACGTTGATCCCGCCAAGATCGATGCTATCAAGAACTGGGAAGCACCCAGGACACCGACAGAGATCCGCCAATTTTTGGGTTTGGCTGGTTACTACAGACGTTTCATCGAGGGATTTTCCAAGATCGCACAACCGCTTACCACTCTCACCCAGAAGGGCACCAAGTATGCTTGGGGTGACAAGCAGGAAGCAGCATTTCAATTGCTGAAGCAGAAACTTTGCAGTGCACCCATTTTGTCCTTGCCAGAAGGGACAAATGATTTTGTGGTATATTGTGACGCTTCCATTCAGGGATTGGGATATGTACTCATGCAACGTGATAAGGTCATCGTGTATGCATCCCGACAGTTGAAGGTTCATGAGAAAAACTACACAACACATGACCTGGAATTGGGAGCAGTTGTGTTTGCACTTAAGATTTGGAGACACTATCTATATGGAACAAAGTGCACAATCTACACGGATCACAAGAGCCTCCAGCATATCTTTGACCAGAAGGAGTTGAACATGCGACAGCGTCGCTGGGTCGAACTCCTGAACGATTATGAATGTACCATTCGGTATCACCCGGGTAAAGCTAACGTGGTAGCTGATGCCCTCAGTAGGAAGGAGCACTTGAAACCTCGTCGGGTACGAGCACTACAGTTCACAATTCATTCTGGATTACCCGAACAGATACGCGGCGCAGCTAGAAGCAGTTAAGGAAGAAAACATCAAGGCCGAATATATGGGAAAGATGGAACGCGATTGGGAAATGAAACCCAATGGTGCCCGGTATTTCATGAATCGTATATGGGTACCTCTCTATGGAGACCTCAGGAAGCTAGTTATGGACGAAGCTCACAAATCCCGATACTCTGTCCATCCAGGTTCAGATAAGATGTATCAAGACCTTAAAGCCGTGTACTGGTGGTCCAACATGAAAGCGGATATAGCCACCTACGTGAGCAAGTGTTTGACTTGTGCGAAAGTCAAGGTGGAATACCAGAAGCCATCAGGGTTACTTCAACAACCTGAGATCCCAGTGTGGAAATGGGATCAGATCTCGATGGACTTTATCACTAAACTCCCGCAAACTCCGGGTGGCTGCGATACCATCTGGGTAATCGTGGATCGTCTAACTAAGTCTGCACACTTCCTAGCGATCAAAGAAACAGATAAGATGGATAAGTTGACTCGCATCTACGTTAAGGAAGTAGTTTCTCAGCACGGGGTGCCAACGTCCATCATCTCCGACAGAGATGCTCGTTTCACGTCCAACTTTTGGCAGTCACTTCAGAAAGCGTTGGGTACACGCTTAGATATGAGCACAACTTATCACCCTCAGACGGATGGTCAAAGTGAAAGGACCATTCAGACCTTGGAAGACATGCTTAGGGCATGTGTGGTAGACTTCGGGAACAGTTGGGAAATCCATCTGCCTTTAGTGGAATTCTCGTATAACAACAGTTACCATACGAGTATTCAGGCAGCACCGTTTGAAGCATTATACGGTCGCAAATGTAGATCACCGGTCTGTTGGGCAGAAGTCGGTGACAGTCAACTCACAGGTCCTGAGTTGATACTTGAGGCTACTGAAAAGATTGTGCAAATCAGAAACCGCATGGCAGCGGCACGAGATCAACAAAAAAGTTATGCTGATCAACGACGCAAACCGCTCGAATTTCAAGTAGGCGACCGCGTCCTCTGAAGGTGTAACCCTGGAAGGGTGTAATCCGTTTTGGGAAACGAGGCAAACTAAACCCACGGTACGTAGGCCCATTTGTGATTTCGAAGCATATCGGGCCCGTAGCTTATCAGTTAGACCTTCCTACCGAACTCAGTGGAGTTCACAACGTTTTCCAAGTGTCCAATCTGAAGAAGTGCCTATCAGATGAGACCCTAGTCATTCCATTGGATGAGATTTAAGTGGATGAGCAACTGCATTTTGTGGAACAACCTATCGAGATCATGGATCGTGAGATTAAGACTCGAAGGCACAACAAGATACCAATTGTCAAGTTTCGTTGGGACTCTAAGCGTGGACCGGAGTTCACGTGGGAAAGAGAGGACCAAATGAAAAGCAAATACCCACACCTTTTTGCAGCTGAGCAGCAATCTGACGTTACCGCCAACTAAATTTCGGGACGAAATTCCTTCAACATGGGGATGATGTGGCAGCCTGGGAATTACTTGTACCATTACTAACAAACTGAATCTTTGTGCGTTGCATTCTAAACCGCGTTTACTCAATTTTCGGGACGAAAATTCTTTCAACATGGGGATAATGTGACATCCCGGCTTTTCAGGTATCTTAAACGCGCTACTTTACGGTTATTCATCCCTACGCTGATTTAATTCGGAGATAAATTAAACGCTCGCAATAACTACGCTAACTTTGTGAATCTATTGGGTGAATTACATGCTATGTGTTATTAGACGTTTGTAGATTTTGTAGATTATTGTATCACGCCTTGATTTCGCGATTATTAGTTATAACAAAAATAATAATAAATAAATAGCCGAACCGAATCGAGCCGCGAAACATGTCGACCTCACCTCCTTGCGGCCCAAGGAAATAACCTAAACTTGAGGCCCAAGCCACTCAACCCAAACCCCTCCCTATTTGCGGTCGCGCCCCCCCTCCCCTTCTTTTCCCTTGTTTTATATAAATGTAGGTAGCATGAGATGTGTTTAAAAAAAACAACAAAACCCTAGTCACTAAGAGAAGGCCGACGGCAGCCCCCCCCCCCCCTTACGGTCCCACAAGCTCCAACTTCCGGATTGATTCCAATCTTGTCCCGGTTCGCTAATCATCATCGTTTCAAGGTTAGGGTTTAATTGTTTTGGGATTCACATTAGGGTTTGTGTAATCTTTATCATGATTATGTGTAATGGTAGGATTATTAGTATGAAAAGTGTTGTGATTTATGATTAGTTCGGATGATTGTGCGAATCTTTGCGATTGTGATGTTATGTTGAATACTAAAATCATAAGTTGCGTTTTAGCGATAAAGATCATGTTATATAATTAGGGTTTGCATGAATATTGATATACATGATGATATTTGACAAATAAACCTGTTGTTAATCATTATTACTAAGTGTCATGATCGTTTAAGCATGTTCTAATGCGATAAAAGTCGAAAACAGTTTGCTGAATGACATTTACAGCCAACTTCAATTGGCTGTAACCTGATCATTATTTATCGAAAAATAGATTTTCTGAAGCCTAAAACGTGTATTTTTAAAAAACGCTTCTAATGGCGCTAGATTCATATTTTTCTGAGGTCTTTTGCTATTTTTAAGTGGTCATTTAGTGCAGCAGCTGAAGCTGCGTAAATTCTGCAAAATTTGCTAATTGTTTATCGAGTCGGATCTCATAGTCTTTAGGGGGTTCGGTAACTAAGTTAATGTTAATGTACGTTATGGTCACTAAGTAGCTATATCACGGAAGTCCTCAACCAACTCTCGGATCTTTAGTATTGGCTAGATAGCGGGAAAATTATAAGTAGTACTACTGGGCCCGACAAGCCCCACCCGAGCTAGTCGCGCTAGCCGACCGGGTATGGTCAACGGGTGATTAATTTGGCCTAACTTTCGCCATGGTCAGTGATAGACCTGGCAACACTGAGGCAACAACAGTCAGCTTCGATCACGAACTTTTATGTGACGTAACTTTAGGCTCGCTACCTACATGTTAACATTGAACTTAATTACGAACCAACATTATTATTCCGGGTTAGGAATAATGGAACTATATCGTTATCCCGGGTTAGGGATAACTGGGGAAAACAAACTTTTAACCGAACTTGTGAACTTATAAAAACCTGTGAACTCACTCTTCTTTAATGTTGGCACTTGTTTCTTTACATGTTTCTCAGGACGCTAGGAGCGCTAGGTGCACTCACTTGCATTTGATCAAGACATTTTTATCGAGTCTTATTTACGAATAATGTTTGGGATTTTTGGTTTTCGCGTTTATGTTGGCGCCCGTTATTTACTTTACTCTAATGCTTCCGCTAAACTTTGAAACTAATGCTTCCGCTAAACTTTGAAACTAAGGTATTTTGAAAATGACTATGAATGGTTAAACAAATGTTTTTGGAAAACGTTTAAATAAATCATATAGAGTCGTTCGATATTACTAGTGTCTCAGATTCTGGTTTGATCACACGCCTCGCGGTAAAACTCCGCAAGTGGAAATTGGGGGTGTGATAGAGTCCATCATCATTATGGCTCCTTTGGATAGTTAAGTCCCCAATTATGTCGGATAATGGGTCAAAATCCTTTACCCCCGCTCGGTCTCACTAGGACTCACATGCACCCCAAGTTATTATTACGTGTGCACCCGTAATGATAATTCGATTTGCATGTTTACCCCAATTCCTCCTAAATTGTGTCAAAAGATTCTAATATTCGGGTGTCAAAAGAGGGTGTTGTCAACGCGATAAAGATCAAAAGGTCTAGAGATAATGTCATACTAATGATCCGTCATAACATAAATAGGTAACACATGAAA
The DNA here is from genome assembly GCA_947069175.1 of Scalesia atractyloides. Lineage (NCBI taxonomy): Eukaryota > Viridiplantae > Streptophyta > Magnoliopsida > Asterales > Asteraceae > Scalesia > Scalesia atractyloides. The sequence continues at coordinate 59,372,991 of CAMTDV010000001.1, read as the reverse complement.
TCGTATTATAATGTTGTGTGTGTGACTATATACAATGCAATGCATATGTATATGTTGGATGTATATACGATAATAAAAGACGAACCTTGCAATTTGGAGCGTAGTGTCACGGTCGCTTTCGGAACTGAATCAGTTATAGTCTGGTTTTACAAAACTTTTTAAAACCTAGTTCACTATAACTAGTGACTCTGATACCAAACTGTCACACCCCTAAATTACCACCGACGGGGTTTTACCGCGGGACGTACGATGTACCAGGATCCAGCCACTAATCACGTTGAGCTAATAGCAAAATATTAACACAAATGTCTTGTCCAACATAATTACTGTATTTCAAATTAAATGTTTCTAAAACAAAGTATGTATTCAACAGAAGCAAATGTAATTGTTTCAACATAATCAAAACCGAGTCATTTTAAAATGCATAATAGTAATCGTTCGTATCAGTAGCACGACCCATGACATCTCTATCTCCTCAGATTGCAAGTGCCAATCCATTGATGTATCTACCTACAAGCATGTAAAAAGGTCTTTCAACATAAAGCTAGTGAGTTCACAGTTTTGGTTCAACATAGGTAATGTAAGTGTTTAGCATAAAAACATGTTAAGAATAATAAACTCGCTACCGATATGACTGTTATGTTTGTTGTGCCCTCAACAATGTCTATCAGCATTGATCAAAGTGTTTAAGGTCCTTAGTTCAAGCTCGGCTCCCAGCACGGTGTGAGGTTTCTCAAACCTAATAGCGTTATAAACTAATACCCCGTTGCCTCCTAGGCAACTAGCTCAGTAGTAAGTAGGGACTTTCGTGATAGAGTTTGAGTTTATTAACTAACATAGAATTTAGACTACAACATATAAAAGTATTCCTCCCAGGAATATCAGTTGTCCCCCCGGACGCATGCTTGTGAAAGAGTAGTGAACTCACCTTAGTTTGCTCGGTAAGTGTTAATGTGCTTCTACGCGTTAATAAAGTGTTAGGTCCATTACACGCGACCTATTGTACAATAACGTATAAGTATGTATACGAGTAGGGTTTGTAATACCCTGAGTGTCCAAACTGTAACGCTTGGCTTTTTCGTATTTTCCTTAATTAGAAAGTATAATCGTATTTCTATTTATGGAAACTTGTATTTGTATCGTAATCGTATTTCTTTTCCCGATCTTGTAATCCGAGACTAAAATCGTAATAAAATCCATCACTTGATACATACTTGTCTTACATGCATTCAATTGTTAAATACGTGTTTACATACAAATTGATACTTGTTATACGTGCAAATATTCATACATACATACTTGATACCTAAAATATACTTACATATACGTTATACACCTAAAACAAGCAAAAATATCAAGTTTTAGCATGAAATGAAGGAAAAACTAACTTCAGGGACTAAAAGTGACAAAAATCAAAGAAGTTTTTAGAATATCACTTCTCGCACACCGCGACCGTCTTCACTTGTGTCTCTCGCGGCCAGCGAGAGGGCATAATCCGCAGTTAGCTGCATCTAGCTCATGGATTGGGCAAATGTGTGTTTCTTACATTTATTACACCCACCTAAGTCACTCCCTAACCTCAACTACCCACCTCCTCCCACACTCACTTCACACCTCAAACATGCATCTCTCTCTCTAAATCTCTCTCTCAATCCAGAAAGTTCAAGACTTTCAAGTGAGTTCTAACTCACCTTTGCCTCCTTTCTTTAATCTTCTTCTTCTTAATACTTGGAACACCTCTAGGAGTGTTTCCATAGGTTTTCCTTGGAAAACCAAACATGGAACATCACCATAGAGGTCCCAAGTGTAAGAAACTTTCTGTTTTAATAGGGTTTTAACCTACAAGTGTTGTATCCTTCCAAGTTGTTCTTGAAACAAGACTTGAGTTGGTAGTGTGTGATAACTTGGAAGCCTTGGCTATCATACCTTCAATCCACCACCTCACTTGATTATTTTGATTATTTTACAACTTTTATTTTCATTTTAACTTATTCATGACCATCCTTGTTGTCCTTTTGAAAACTCGTGCATTGGTGAACAATACGAAAGAGGTTAACGGAAGGTTATCCTCCTACCTCCATGCATGACTTCTATGAACTTCCTTGATAAATATGACCTACTTATTACGTATACTATATAATATATATATACACTAACCGAACCCTTGATGATAATCGAATGATTGTCTGTCATGGTACTAGGTTACATCACCTAAGTACTTAACCTCTCGTTACGATTCTAATGGGTATCTTAACCCATGAAAACACATCAACCTGAATGGGTATTATAGCGTCGAAAACGAGTATTAAGTCTAAGTGATTATTTTCTCGTATACATACTTTAGTACATTTAAAATTCCTAATCCTCCGTTATCATCCGTATACTTACCAACCTACGTTTTGCTCATGTAGGATAACTCGGTATTCCTCCAACTCTCCAAACCCTTCACGGAATACTCAAGTGGAAGCTTGCAAAACCGTGAGTACACTTAACCTATTTTCCCCTTTTACACAATTTGGGTTGTAACATGTTAACTTACGAAATACACAATTACGCACAACATACTTTGTGCACTCAATCCGTTATACATGCTTATTGTTATGCTTAGGTTCATGCTGGATACATATATGCTTCTTGTCATTAACGTAGCTAGCCCGAACTTAACATATATAGCGCTATAGGAGTAGCACGCCGTCCGCCGGGGTATTGTTAAGATTAAGCTTATTCTTATTCTTATACTTAAATAGTCTCGTTACTTTGTGTGACGAGGGACACTTAATTCTTGTTGACACTTAGGTTTAAGAATTAGTATTGCATGCTAGCTTACCTTGTATACAATTGCCATGTGGATTGGAGTATACTCTTTTATACTTATGCTATGTACTTAAACTTGTGTACTCGCCAATGCTTTTGCGTTGAACCATATTCTTAACATGTTACAGGTTGATGATGATGCTTATGGCGAATCTAGTAGGGACTACATAGAAACGCACCTAGAATGTTAGGCTTTTTATGTTGTAATTTTGTTGAAGTTGTTGTATTTTGATTTTGTAATTGACAATTTGATATATGAAATGAATAAATTTTTATTTGATATTGTCGCAAATAATGTTATGATGTCTCGACCAATCTATTTCGTCTCACTCTGATGTTTCCGCCATCGGTTGGGGTGTGACAGTTTGGTATCAGAGCCATAACTATTGGAAATTAGGTAGAATTTCCATGTTCGACCTAGTCTATAGTTTAAGTGACCAACATTCGACCATTCTTGTTTCATGTATAAAATGTTAATTCTTCCTACCTTGTTTCTTCTCATTTCTTTGATCTCAATATATACAATGTGTCTTTCCTAAGATATTTATACAATATACACACATGAAGACTTGAAGACACTCATATTACAAACGAGACGACTTCACCAAAATAGGTGTGAAACCCACACTTTGTTGAACGACTCTCAATCCGCATATTCGATTTTTCACGAAATTACGCCATCAAGTTAGAAACGATATCCACACCTTGATGAAAATTTTCCATTACATACTCTAGTGGACCCTTACCAACGAGTCGGAATTCGCGTTTGGTACGTACCAACGACACTTAGGGTGCGATGTTGTCAATTTAGGGGTGAAACCCGCACCTTGTCAACTAGTCCCACTCCTCGATTTTTGATCTCGCCAAAGTTTCAATTTTTCGATCAAATTCCAGACGTGTAGTAACCGGAAGGGTAAAATGTCGTTAATCGCTTCTCGACGAGAGCATTTTACCTATAGGCCAAAACACGTTTCTCTAATTTGAAAGGTTCTTCGATTCACTTTGGAATAGTCAACGTTTCTCAACCCGAAACACTCTAATGTTTTACTAAGCCTATCTTTTATGTTATTTTAATGTCTATGTGTTTTTAATACTCGTTACCTCGTTCATTTCAACATGATGCACAATTCGCACGTTTTCCCGCAACCAAAAACAATAATAAATCTCGCAAACTAACTAAATTTATACTCCTTACGCAATCATACGTGTCTATACTTGTTAAGCTATTGTCATACGTGTTACTTACATGCCCTACATGACTTTTATAATCACACTACGATCAAGTCTCATCCTTCCCTCTATTTTTCGACCACCTAGATGTCTTTCTCACAAAACTCGAGTGGAAGGTTGAAGTCAAAGGCCAACTCCAACTGAATGACCAAGAAGGATTGCATGAAATTTATGGCAAAATAGATGGCTAAGATCATCCCTGATATCGTTAGCAAGATCCAACCCCCACCAAACGCCGAATCACCCCATGCCTAAGTTGACTCCAAGGTGGAAACATCTATGTCGACTTTTACCTTCAAGTAATTCTACTCTTGCAACCCTCTACCCTTCACTGGCGAAGGGGATGCCACTAAGTTGCTCCAATGGTTTGATGCCATTGAAGTAACATTCTTACAAAGTGGATGCCCTGACCACTTGCTATGATTAACACAATAGGCATTTTCCGATCGAGAGCCCTTGATTGGTGGACATCCGAGCGTAACGTTCGTGGGAACGAAGCCGCACATCCCCTCCCTTGGGCCGAACTCCAAAAGTTGATGAGGGACGAGTTTTGCCCTCCGCACGAACTTCGGAAACTGAAGAATGAATTCTAGAATCTGAAGCAAGTGGGGAACGACAATGTTGGCCTCACAGCTCGCTTCAAGCAACTAAGTGCGCTATGCCTTAGCCAAGTTGACACTTTTGACAAGGCTATCGCAAAGTACATTGAATGCCTACCCCCTCGATCATGGACCTGGTCGAAGCCGCCTCACCCAAAACCCTCGAGGATACCTATCGCCTAGCTGCCAAATTCAACAACAACCACGTTCTTCGTGAAGCCTCCAACAAGGCTTTATCAAAGAATGCACACCAAGCCACCACCGATCCCACCGAAGAGCCTACCCCATCCAAGCCACATCGGAAAAACAACAAGGGCAAGAAGCAGAAGGCTTCTAGCCAAAATTATGCGGTTGTTACTCCGCAAAGCCCTACCCTTACAAACGGTTTCCAATAACCTCAACCCTTGAACCACCAAGGAAGAACTGCACCGGCTCATGGCCCAAGTGTAACCAATGCTCCTACCACCATCTCGTCAACGCCCCGTGTCGAAAATGCGCAACCTGTAACAGGTTTGGGCATTTCGCCGATCTGTGTCGCCAAAACCTAAGGACTGCCCAAGACCAACCTATCGTTGCAAACCGTGCCCCTAACCAACCTCATCCTCAAGTTGCTACTATCGAGCATGCTTCAAGTGTGGCGATCCTAACCACCTTGCCAACATCTGCCCTCAATGAAACAATAAAAACCAGCAGCAGCAACAACAACCACGACAGCCTCAACAAGCTCGAGGCAGAGCCTTCGTGATCACCGCCGCACAGGTGCAAAATGATAATGACGTTATAACAGGTACTTTTCTCGTCAACAATGTTTATCCTTCTTGTGTTTTTTATACTGGCGTGTATAAAATTTTTGTATCCGTTGAATTTGAACCTATGCTTAAGTGGTTAAACGCTTTAAACTACCAAAATCATTCGAAGTCGAAGTCGCTAACGGAAAATCTGTCACAATCTCTCTGTCCTTTCCAAATGTTCCTTAAATCTTAACGATCATACGGTTTCTATTGACCTCATACCCATGCAAATGGGTAGCTTCAATATCATACTAGGCATGGATTAGGTTAGACGAGTTCGTGCTGAAGTCGTTTGTTCGGAAAAATTCATCCGTCTTCCCATTCCGAATGGAGATTCCTAACATGTCTATGGCGAGAAACCTTCAAAAGGTCTCAAGTTTATGTCGTTGTCCAAGCGAACAAATACCTACGTGAGGAATATTTTTCCTTTCGTACCCACATTGTGGAAAAGAAGGACAAGGGTCCAAGCGTAAGTGATGTTCCTATTACTTGTGAATTTCCTAACGTTTTTCCAGAGGATCTTCCTGGTCCGCCTCCTCCTCGTTCTGTTGAGTTCCGAATCGATTTCATTCCTGGTGCAACTCCTGTTGCGAGGTCCCCTTATCGTCTAGCACCCTGGGAAATGCAAGAGCTATCTAGCACTTCAAGAACTTCTTGATAAAGGCTTCATACGCCCTAGTACTTCTCCTTGGGGCGCTCCCGTTCTGTTCGTCAAAAAGAAAGATGGATCATTTCGGATGTGTATTGACTATCATGAGCTCAATAAGCTTACAGTAAAAAATCAATATCCTCTTCCACGTATTGACGATCTCTTCGATCAACTTCAAGGCACAACTTGCTTTTTGAAAATCGATCTTCGTTCTTGTTATCATCAACTACCTCAACCCTTGAACTACCAAGGAAGAACTACACTGGCTCATGGCCCAAGTGTAACCCATGCTCCTACCACCATCTCGCCAACGCCCCATGTCGCAAATGCGCAACCTGTAACAGGTTTGGGCATTTCGCCGATCAGTGTCGCCAAAACCTAAGGACTGCCCAAGACCAACCTATCGTTGCAAACCCTGCCCCTAACCAACCTAATTCTTCAAGTTGCTTCTATCCGAGCATGCTTCAAGTGTGGCGATCCTAACCACCTCGCCAACATTTGCCCTCAATGAAACTATAACAACCACCAGCAGCAGCAGCAACCACAACAGCCTCAACAAGCTCGACGAAGAGCCTTCGTGATCACCGCCGCACAGGCGCAAAATGCTAATGACGTTATAACTGGTACTTTTCTCGTCAACAATGTTTATCGTTCTTGTGTTGTTTATGTTGGCGTGGATAAAATTTTTGTATCCGTTGAATTTGAACCTATGCTTAAGTGGTTAAACGCTTTAAACTGCCAAAATCATTCGAAGTCGAAGTCGCTAAAGGAAAATCTGTCACAATCGCTCTGTCCTTTCCAAATGTTCCTTAAATCTTAATGATCATACGTTTTCTATGGACCTCATACCCATGCAAATAGGTATCTTCGATATCATACTAGGCATGGATTAGGTTAGACGAGTTCGTGCTGAAGTCGTTTGTTCAGAAAAATTCATCCGTCTTCCCCTTCCGAATGGAGATTCCTTACATGTCTATGGCGAGAAACCTTCAAAAGGTCTCAAGTTTATGTCGTTGTCCAAGCGAACAAATACCTACGTAAGGAATATTTTGCCTTTCTTACCCACATTGTGGAAAAGAAGGACAAGGGTCCAAGCGTAAGTGATGCTCCTATTACTTGTGAATTTCCTAACGTTTTTCCAGAGGATCTTCCTGGTCTGCCTCCTCCTTGTTCTGTTGAGTTTCGAATCGATCTCATTCCTGGTGCAACTCCTGTTGTGAGGTCCCCTTATCGTCTAGCACCCTCAAAAATGCAAGAGCTATCTAGCCAACTTCAAGAACTTCTTGATAAAGGCTTCATACGCCCTAGTACTTCTCCTTGGGGCGCTCCCGTTCTGTTCGTCAAAAAGAAAGATGGATCATTTCGGATGTGTATCGACTATCATGAGCTCAATAAGCTTACAGTAAAAAATCAATATCCTCTTCCACGTATTGACGATCTCTTCGATCAACTTCAAGGCACAACTTGCTTTTTGAAAATCGATCTTCGTTCTGGTTATCATCAACTACCTCAACCCTTGTACTACTAAGGAAGAACTACACTGGCTCATGGCCCAAGTGAAACCAATGCTCCTACCACCATCTCGCCAACGCCCCGTGTCGCTAATGTGCAACCTATAACAGGTATGGGCATTTTGCCGATCAGTGTCGCCAAAACCTAAGGACTGCCCAAGACCAACCTATCATTGCAAACCCTACCCCTAACCAACCTCATCCTCAAGCTGCTACTATCAGAGCATGCTTCAAGTGTGGCGATCCTAACCACCTCGCCAACATCTGCCCTCAATGAAACTATAACAACCAGCAGCAGCAGCAGTAACCACGACAGCCTCATTAAGCTCGAGGCAGAGCCTTCGTGATCACCGCCGCACAGGTGCAAAATGATAATGACGTTATAACAGGTACTTTTCTCGTCAACAATGTTTATCCTTCTTGTGTTTTTTATACTGGCGTGTATAAAATTTTTGTATCCGTTGAATTTGAACCTATGCTTAAGTGGTTAAACGCTTTAAACTACCAAAATCATTCGAAGTCGAAGTCGCTAACGGAAAATCTGTCACAATCTCTCTGTCCTTTCCAAATGTTCCTTAAATCTTAACGATCATACGGTTTCTATTGACCTCATACCCATGCAAATGGGTAGCTTCAATATCATACTAGGCATGGATTAGGTTAGACGAGTTCGTGCTGAAGTCGTTTGTTCGGAAAAATTCATCCGTCTTCCCATTCCGAATGGAGATTCCTAACATGTCTATGGCGAGAAACCTTCAAAAGGTCTCAAGTTTATGTCGTTGTCCAAGCGAACAAATACCTACGTGAGGAATATTTTTCCTTTCGTACCCACATTGTGGAAAAGAAGGACAAGGGTCCAAGCGTAAGTGATGTTCCTATTACTTGTGAATTTCCTAACGTTTTTTCCAGAGGATCTTCCTGGTCCGCCTCCTCCTCGTTCTGTTGAGTTCCGAATCGATCTCATTCCTGGTGCAACTCCTGTTGCGAGGTCCCCTTATCGTCTAGCACCCTGGGAAATGCAAGAGCTATCTAGCCAACTTCAAGAACTTCTTGATAAAGGCTTCATACGCCCTAGTACTTCTCCTTGGGGCGCTCCCGTTCTGTTCGTCAAAAAGAAAGATGGATCATTTCGGATGTGTATCGACTATCATGAGCTCAATAAGCTTACAGTAAAAAATCAATATCCTCTTCCACGTATTGACGATCTCTTCGATCAACTTCAAGGCACAACTTGCTTTTTGAAAATCGATCTTCGTTCTGGTTATCATCAACTACCTCAACCCTTGAACTACCAAGGAAGAACTACACTGGCTCATGGCCCAAGTGTAACCAATGCTCCTACCACCATCTCGCCAACGCCCCGTGTCGCAAATGCGCAACCTGTAACAGGTTTGGGCATTTCGCCGATCAGTGTTGCCAAAACCTAAGGACTGCCCAAGACCAACCTATCGTTGCAAACCCTACCCATAACCAACCTCATCCTCAAGCTGCTACTATCCGAGCATGATTCAAGTGTGGCGATCCTAACCACCTCGCCAACATCTGCCCTCAATGAAACTATAACAACCAGCAGCAGCAGCAACTACGACAGCCTCAACAAGCTCGAGGCAGAGCCTTCGTGATCACCGCCGCACAGGCGCAAAATGCTAATGACATTATAACTGGTACTTTTCTCGTCAATAATGTTTATCCTTCTTGTGTTTTTTATACTGGCGCGGATAAAATTTTTGTATCCGTTGAATTTGAACCTATGCTTAAGTGGTTAAACGCTTTAAACTGCTAAAATCATTCGAAGTCGAAGTCGCTAAAGGAAAATCTGTCACAATCGCTCTGTCCTTTCCAAATGTTCCTTAAATCTTAACGATCATACGTTTTCTATGGACCTCATACCCATGCAAATAGGTATCTTCGATATCATACTAGGCATGGATTAGGTTAGACGAGTTCGTGCTGAAGTCGTTTGTTCGGAAAAATTCATCCGTCTTCCCCTTCCGAATGGAGATTCCTTACATGTCTATGGCGAGAAACCTTCAATAGGTCTCAAGTTTATGTCGTTGTCCAAGCGAACAAATACCTACGTGAGGAATATTTTGCCTTTCTTACCCAGATTGTGGAAAAGAAGGACAAGGGTCCAAGCGTAAGTGATGTTCCTATTGCTTGTGAATTTCCTGACGTTTTTCCAGAGGATCTTCCTGGTCCGCCTCCTCCTCGTTCTGTTGAGTTCCGAATCGATCTCATTCCTGGCGCACCTCCTGTTGCGAGGTCCCCTTATCGTCTAGCACCCTCGGAAATGCAAGAGCTATCTAGCCAACTTCAAGAACTTCTTGATAAAGGCTTCATACGCCCTAGTACTTCTCCTTGGGGCGCTCCCGTACTGTTCGTCAAAAAGAAAGATGGATCATTTCGGATGTGTATCGACTATCATGAGCTCAATAAGCTTACAGTAAAAAATCAATATCCTCTTCCACGTATTGACGATCTCTTCGATCAACTTTAAGGCACAACTTGCTTTTTGAAAATCGATATTCGTTCTGGTTATCATCAGCTTCAAGTTCTCGAAGAAGATATACCCAAAAATTGCATTCCGTACACGTTACAGACATTACGAGTTTGTGGTCATGCCTTTTGGCTTAACCAACGTACCTGCAGTGTTCATGGATTTGATAAAGCGTGTGCAAGCCTTATCTCGACCGTTTCGTGATCGTCTTCATCGACGATATCCTTATCTATTCCAAGACACAAGAAGAGCATGAGCGACACTTGCGTCTGATCCTCCATCTATTGCATACTGAATGTCTTTACGCCAAATTCTCCAAGTGTGAATTTTGGCAAAAAGAAGTTCAATTCCTTGGTCATGTCGTCAACGAACTCGATATTCACGTTGACCCTGCGAAAATCGAAGCGGTAAAGAATTGGATTGCTCCTAAGTCTCCTCCCGAAATTCGTTCGTTTCTCGGTCTAGCTGGTTACTATCGTCGCTTTATCTCGAATTTCTCCAAAATCGTCGTACCTCTCACTTCCTTGACTCAACAGGACAAACCTTTTGTTTGGGGTTCTGAGCAAGAGGAGTCTATTCAAACACTGAAGGACATGATTTGCAATGCTCCTATGTTAACTCTTCCTGATGGTAACGACGATTTTGTCGTGCAGTGCGATGCCTCAAAACAAGGTCTTGGTTGCGATCTTATGCAACTGAACAAGGTTATCGCTTACGTGTCAAGACAACTCAAGGTTCATGAGAAAAACTATACTACACACGACCTTGAACTTGGTGCAGATACTTTTGCATTGAAGATATGGCGACACTACATTTATGGTACAAAGTGTACTGTCTTCACCGACCATAAGAGCCTTCAACATATCTTCAATTAAGAACTCAACATGCGTCAACGTCGTTGGGTGGAATTCTTAAACGACTACGACTACGATATTCACTACCACCCTGGTAAGGCGAATGTTGTAGCTGATGCACTTAGACGGAACAATCATGTTAAGAGTATCCGTTGCTACCAAACTTTGGGAAAGCTTCATGAGCTGATTCGCGAAGCGCAATACTCAACCATTAATGAGGGTAACCTTGATAATGAGTTGAAGTGTGGTGTCGAAAATCAACTCGTAACCAAACCCAATGGCATCCTTTACTATCTCAATCGTGTCTGGATTCCGAACCATGACAACCTTCATGACTTCTTGATGCGAAAAGCTCATAAATCCCGATATTCTATTCGTCCCGGCGGTGATAAGATGTACCATGACCTTCGTACGTGCTACTGGTGGCCTGGCATGAAGAAATATATCATTTTCTACGTTTCGAAATGCCTTACTTGTTCCAAGGTAAATGCCAAACATCAACGTCCTTCTGGCATACTCGAACAACCAAAAATTCTTATTTGGAAATGGGAGAGCATTGCCATGGACTTCATTACCAACCTCCCTCGTATATCGTCTGGTCATAATAGTATTTGGGTTATCATTGACCTCTTGATCAAATCCGCTCACTTCCTCCCCATACGTGAAGACTACAGAGTCGAGAAAATGGCTCGTATCTACACGGATGAAATCATTTGCCGTCATGGTATCCCCATCGACATTATCTCAGACCGTGATGGTCGTTTCACCTCTTGTCTTTGGCAAACGTTTCAAAAAGCTCTTGGTACTCACCTCAATCTTAAACTGCTTTCCATCCGCAGTCTGATGGTCAAACCGAGCGTACTATCCAAACTCTAGAGGATTCTTCGTTCTTGCGTAATGAATTTTGGTGGCAACTGGGATATGCACTCGCCTTTGATCGAATTCTCGTACAATAACAATTATCACACGAATATTCAAATGGCACCTTTTGAGGCATTGTATGGTTGTAAGTGCTGATCGCCTATTTGTTGGCACGAGATCGAAGAAGCTCAAATCATCGGTCTTGAGCTTATACAAGAGACGACGGACAAGATCATACAGATTCGAGACAACTTGCTTAAAGCCAGGACCCGACAAAAGAGATACGCCGACAAAAGACGCAAACCCTTGAAATTCAACGTAGGTGACTTTGTACTTCTCAAGGTATCCCCTTGGAAGAGTGTGGTTCGATTTGTAAAGAAAGGTAAGCTCGCTCCTCACAATGTAGGTCCTTTCAAAATTCTCGAAAGGATTGGCAAGGTAGCGTATCAACTGGACCTACCTCAAGAACTCAACAATGTCCATCCTACATTCCACGTCTTAAACTTGAAAAAGTGTCTGGCTGACAAAGGACTTCAAGTTCCACTCGAAGATCTTCAAATCAACAAGACCCTACACTTCATGGAGAAACCTGTCGAGATCGGATCGAGGCATCAAGCAGTTGAGGCGTAGTCGAATCCCATAGTCAAGGTTCGATGGGAAGGAAAACATAGTGCCGAATTTACTTGGGAACTCAAAGGTGATATGAAGGCGAAATATACGCATCTGTTCGTTACACCTTCCTCTTGAATAAATTTCAGGTCAAAATTTCCTAAAGGAGGGGAGACTGTAACGCCTCGCTTTTTCATATTTTCCTTAATTAGAAAGTATAAGCGTATTTCTATTTATGGAAACTTGTATTCGTATTCGTATTTCTTTTCCAGATCTTGTAATCCGAGACTTGAATCGTAATAAAATCCATACTTGATACATACTTGTCTTACATGCATTTAATTGTTAAATACGTGTTTACATACATACCGATACTTGTTATACATGCAAATATTCATACATACATACTTGATACCTAAAATATACTTACATATACGTTATACACCTAAAAATATGCAAAAAAATCAAATTTTATCATGAAAGGAAGGAAAAACTAAGTTCAGGGACTAAAAGTGAAAAAAATCAAAGAAGTTTTTGGAATATCACTTCTCGCGCCCTGCGACCGTCTTCTATTGTGTCTCTCGTGGCCCGTGAGAGGGCATAATCCGTAGTTAGTTGCATCTAGCTCATGGATTGGGCAAATGTGTGTTTCTTGCATTTATTACACCCACCTAACTCACCCCCTAACCTTAACTATAAATACCCACCTCCTCTCACACTCACTTCACACCTCAAACATGCATCTCTCTCTCTAAATCTCTCTCTCAATCCAGAAAGTTCAAGACTTTCAAGTGAGTTCTAACTCACCTTTACCTCCCTTCTTTAATCTGCTTCTTCTTAATACTTGGAACACCTCTAGGAGTGTTTCCATAGGTTTTCCTTGGAAAACCAATCCCAAGTGTACGAAACTTTCCGTTTTAATAGGGTTTTAACCCACAAGTGTTGTATCCTTCCAAGATTGTTCTTGAAACAAGACTTGAGTTGGTAGTGTGTGATTACTTGGAAGCCTTAGCTATCCTACCTTCAATCCACCACCTCACTTGAGGATTTTGATTATTTTACAACGTTTGTTTTCATTTTAACTTATTCATGACCATCCTTGTTGTCCTTGTGACAACTTGTGCATTGGTGAACAATATGAAAGAGGTTAACGGAAGGTTATCCTCCTACCTCCATGCATGACTTCTATGAACTTCCATGATAAATATGACCTACTTATTATGTATACTATATAATATATATATCTATACACTAACCGAACCGTTGATGATAATCGAATGATTGTCTGTCATGGTACTAGGTTACATCACCTAAGTACTTAACCTCTCGTTACGATTCTAATGGGTATCTTAACCCATGAAAACACATCAACCCGAATGGGTATTATAGTGTCGAAAACGAGTATTAAGTCTAAGTGGTTATTTTCTCGTATACATACTTTAGTACATTTAAAATTCCTAATCCTCTGTTATCATCCGTATACTTACCAACCTACGTTTTCCTCATGTAGGATAACTCGGTGTTCCTCCAACTCTCCAAACCCTTCACGGAATACTCAAGTGGAAGCTTGCAAAACCGTGAGTACACTTAACCCATTTTCCCCTTTTACACAATTTGGGTTGTAACATGTTAACTTACGAAATACACAAATATGCACAACATACTTTGTACACTCAATCCGTTATACATGCTTATTGTTATGCTTAGGTTCATGCTGGATACATATATGCTTTTCTGCATTAACGTAGCTAGCCCGAACTTAACATATATAGCGCTATAGGAGTAGCACGCCGTCCGTCGGGGTATTGTTAAGATTAAGCTTATTCTTATTCTTATACTTAAATAGTTTCGTTACTTTGTGTGACGAGGGACACTTAATTCTTGTGGACACTTAGGTTTAACAATTAGTATTGCATGCTAGCTTACCTTGTATACAATTGCCATGTGGATTAGAGTATACTCTTTTATACTTATGCTATGTACTTAAACTTGTGTACTCGCCAATGCTTTTGCGTTGAACCATATTTTTAACTTGTTACAGGTTGATGATGATGCTTATGACGAATCTAGCAGGGACGACATAGAAACGCACCTAAAATGTTAGGCTTTTTATGTTGTAATAATGTTATGATGTCTCGAGCAATCTATTTCGTCTCACTCTGATGTTTCCGCCATCGGTTGGGGTGTGACACAAACAACCATGTATGTTGTGAAATCAAGTTAACAAGTTAATCATACGATAACAGTAACTCATAGTAGGTTCTCTAGTTAGTTGGGGACAGTTGTGAAATACTCACACCAACCATTAGCCCTACATGATTTAACTCGGAACAAGCACACATAAATATAATAGGATTCTAACCATTATCATGCATACATATAATGAAACCCGGATTCCAAACATCAAACTACTAAACTCGGACAAGCGTACCCAAGTTAAACTCTGACAAGCATACCCAAGTTAAACTCTTACAAGCATACCCAAGTTAAACTCTGACAAGCATGTTAAACCCGGATCCCTACCATATATGTATAAACTTGGACTCAACACGTATAATACATATAAATTCGGACTCAACCCATATGCATATAAACTCGAACTCAATCCATGTACATATAAACTTATATTCGGACTTCATCATAACATACAAATTCGGACTAGGTGGATATGCATACATATGCGGACTAAGCTTATATATAAACTTGGGCTCCCAAACATTTCATAATCTCGAATCTAAAGGAATTCACAAACTCGGAGCATGTAAGCTCGGATAAACATATAATTTTCAGAAATCCGGACTTTGTGACTTCACAAAGTCAGACCAAAACCCTAATCGCACAGAAACACCAACCAACCTAATATCAATGTAACAGTTGCATTGCAGTTCTGCGATCACACCCTAAACTCTACAATGTTACGAACAATTCACAGATTAACAGTTCTAGCATATCAATAGCGTCATTAATCTCTGATAAACACTTTACACATTCACGTACAAACAATCACACATTCATCAGGCATAATCAATTAATCACAGATGATTGTTTGGATGTCTAGGGTTTGCATGAATCAAAGGAAAAAACATAACAACATGTAATAAAAATATTATCTTAGATTCGATCTAGAGTTTTTTGTTGATGAATTGAAAGATCAAAGAGTAGATGATTTGAGATTTATGTTGTGTAACCAAGAGGATTAGAGAATGATTAGAGAACTGTCGTATGATGGATTTGAGATTATGAGCAGTTTTAAGGTTACTGTAGTTTATTAGAGTTTCACTAATAACTCTATACACCCTTAACTATAAAAATTTTACACAAGCCACATAATCATCTCGCAGTTTGCAATTAAAGCATATAATTCACGTATTTGTCATGCAACGCATAAGTTTTCGTTTATATTAATTATTCATGTTAGTCACCAACGTTTTAGAATTAACTTGTGGATGTGTTCCGGTAATTCCCCGAATTACCAAAGTAGAATCATTTAACTAACCATTGTAAAATCCAGTGCTATGAATGTATGCTAAGTTAACTGTGATTAGGTTAAATATTAACCTAAAATTGCGGGTTGTCACAGGAAGGCTAGACGAAGGCAGGGAATTGCTCGAAACTTCTTTCGGATGATGATCCTTTACGGCCATTAAAGAAGGTAACTTAGGAATATATCTGGACTACCGGAAAATACTGTTCTGAGTAGCGCAGCCCCACGGTGTGTGCCACTTGTTAAAGCAACAAGAGTATGGCAGGGGGAAGGTCCAGGATCAACTCCAACAGGTAGCTCTTCGGTCGGAATCTGCAATCAAAGAAACACCGTTAGTCTTAACGCGAGAGGTGGCCTCCCATGTTTGGATTCTGGTGTGAGAATCAGTGGAATGATCTTAAGAGTCTAAGTGAAATGAAAGGATAAGAGTTTGGAGTGAGAGTGAGAGAAATGGACTTACTTTGGGCTGAACAAGACTCTCCTTTTATAGACAGATTGCTCTGCCCAAGGGAACCTTGTGCCAGCTGGTATCTTCTAGTCTTGGTAAGCTTATCCTCCCTTGACGTGCCTTGTAGGGTTAGCCTTGCCTCTTTAAGTAAGTTTCAGGTTTGTGTGTCTCAAGGACACCTTTATATGCTTTAGGGAGAAGTCTAATCAGTTTGGCTTGTTAGGTTCAAGTTCCAAGGTTGTACAGTAACCTTAGCTCCCTATCACCAACCGTTGGTGCATCAGCTTCTTGTCGGGAGCTTCCAGCTTCCGACTTTCATCTTCTTACTTTCGATTTATGTGTAGCATTCTTTATTGTTTTCTTGTGATTGTTATTAACCTTGGTTTTGCTGACTGTGATCTCCGAGTACCCACGTCATCAGTTTTCATGTACACTTCTTTTAATAGATGAAATTATCCCGGTTAAGACCATGGATGTGTACAATGGTCTGATATAAATGGACCATATCTATTTGAAATTTGGTGTTTATAAAACAATTTGAAGTTTGGTGTTTATAAGTGTTTTATGTTAGCACATGATCTTGAAAAGAAAATAATGTAGCAATCCAGCACATTATCTTGAAAAGAAAATAATTTACCAATTTAATGACAAAAAAGGGTCATTTCAGTTAAAAGCTATAGAAGAACCCATTCTATGTTAGTAAATCAATGCGAGGTTAGTTACTAATTAGATCATATTTTGGAAATAGATTACAAAACATAAAGAAATATTTGTGTAAAGGAGAGGAAAAATCCTGTTTACAAAAATGAAACAGCAGAACCAAGCTATCTATAGCGACTAATTCACAACCCAAATCAACGCATGCAACCTAAAAAAACTACTACGTTTCTTGATTTGTTGGAGTGGGTGCACATTAAAGGATCTAATAAATGGAAGAAGGTGATAGAAGTAGCGTTCTTCTCTACTGTGTGGAGAATTTGGAAATGAGCTAATTTTTGATAGCGTGTCGTTCAACATCGCGAGGGTGGTAGAGATGGTTAAAGAAGAGTCGTTTTGTGGCTGATAAATAGGTCATTATTAGCAAGCTTGGAGTGAGAGAGATGCGTGACTTCAATAATGTTTATAATATGGTGAGGGGCTACTCACTTTTGTTCTAACTTTTTTTTTTATAGAAAATCATCCTTTTCTTCTCCCACTCCACTCTAAACTAAAAGTGGTTTACGTAGGGGGGACCTAGAAAATTGTCATGGGAGGCATAAATTTTTAAGGTTCATTTGGGTTTTTTTTATACGGCAAATGTCATAAAAAACCAATATACCTTATTTTCTCATAAAAGTTCCTTAACAATTTTTTGCAAGTAAAAAACCAATATACTTTCTGTTTTGTCTCACAAAAATTCATCCACAGTTTTTTTAACATTAAAGTCCCTTCACATGTTAAATTTGAACAAAAGATGACAAACTTGTTACATGAAGTTATGTTTCAACCTAAGATATGTTTGAAAATTAATAGGTCATTGTCACATAACCGAAAATATTAAAAACGAAAAATCAAACAAAATGAATTCAGTTTATATGTAGCCTAGTAAACCAAGTAGCCAAAGTAAACCGTACTTTATATTTAGTCGAATAAACCCAATTATACGAATTTGTTGTGTTCGGTTGAAACCTAATACTAAACCAAATTCGAATACGGTTTGTGATTCAGTTTTAAAGTACTTCAATTCCATTTAGTTTGTTCGATTTTTAGATTGACCCAAAATTTTCAAACCGAATTAAAGGAACCAAATGATCGAATACTAAAAAGAACCAATGGACACCTCTAAGAGTTCCAAGTAGTATAAATTATTTTTGTGATAAGTTTGTTCAAATTTAACATATGAAGGGATTTTAATGTTTAAAAAATTGTTGAGCGACCTTTTTGAGAAAAAAAACAGAAAATATATTGGTATTTCAAATGCAAAAAAAATTGAGGGAGTTTTATGAGAAAAATGAGAAAGTATATTGGTTTTTTGTGATATTTCCCCATTTTTATATAATAATTTTCTTTGGTTGGTTTGAGTCGAGTCATTTTAAAATTTACTTTTATAAGCGTAAGAAACATATAAATTGGATTCCATTTAAAAAAAGTTGATGCAAATAAACAAAATGATGTTTACAACTTGTTACATCAATGTGTATACATTTTAAGTTGAGTAAATTACAAAAATGTCGTTTATATTGACACCAGATTGCAAATCATATTCTTTATCTTTAAAAAAGTACAAAAAAATACTTGATCTTTGCAAACCCTAACACGTTATGTCTTTTAATCTTAACTTAGTTAGTTTTCATGGCTAAATCTGACCAAGTAGACCCATCTGATGACAAATTAATCTTTTACCCATTTATTTTAAGTATTTTAATAAACAAACGAATAAATTCTAAAAATTATATATAGACACAAAATCTGATTAGTTTCTCTTCCTCTATTCTTCAAATCCCTCTATCTCCTCCTTTATCTCTTTCTTTCAACCACGCCACCACCACCATCATCACCGCACCGCCATCACTACACCTCAACTACCACTATAAACAGCTCCACCACCGCACCTCCACCCGCGCCATCCCCCGGCCCCAACACATATATTCAGATCTGAACATATTCAGATCTCGAACTGAACATATGCAACCCAAATGGCCATACTTTATTCCTTGAAGAACCATATGCTGCCATCATCAACTACCGCACGTCGGCACATTTACTTACCAACCCACCCATTGACATAACTAAATCGAGTACATGTATGATATACGCATTACCCTTTGCAACTCTAGAAGCCATAGTTCCAATTCCAGCTTACGCCACAGGCTTAACAGATAGTTTTGCTTAGCAGATACCCAGTTCAACCTACGGCAAGATTTAGCAAAATACACTTAAAACCCCATAGGAATTCAGCAAGATTTCGCTACATTATAAAATTCCATACTTACCAACCACTGCTTGACTCATTTCAAGTTGCCAAAAATGTAAAAAGTTTGAGGACTACTTAAAACACATTACAAGGATGGCCGGAATCCAAACTTGATGATCTTATAATTAACAAATACATTTAAAAGTTATGTGTTCACTCAAATGCAGTAAGTCCCGTTAATCCGGATCTAACACTGATATCACACGATCACCAAGGATGGCCGGAATCCAAACTTGATGATCTTCAAGAAAAACCGAAATGACGAAGAACAATATGAATCCACTTAACACCTTGCACACGATTCTATTACTTGAACAAGCAAAACCGTCTAGTACAAGATGGAGGTTCTCTAGAGAAAACCTAATAGTCTACCCAAAACTTAACCCTATAAATAACATAAGCTTAGCTTATATACCTAGGGTAAGGCATAACCCTAATGGGCTTGCCTGGCCCACATGGCCTATGGCATGCCCAAATGACCTATAAAGGTCCAAACCTAACACAAACTAACCAAGTTAAGCCCAGTTAGCTACCATAGACCGTTGCGTATATTTAATGCTTCAGTCTCACACTTCTGGGACCTAACAATCTCCCCTAGACTGATGCATCAAATTGTCTTGATAGTGCAAATTCAGCAACGTCTTCAACAGAATCTATGGTTGTTGCTGTGCCGTAAGTGTTGTGGAAGTCAGTCTCATACTTTTAGGACCTCACTCTTCAACGAACTCTCAGCAGCGGGTCTGTTTCTTTTGCTCTTGTGGTTAGCTTCATATCAGGATCTCGATCAACTTTGCTTGAAACATCTTTATCAAAAAGAATGCGAGAGGAGGAATCTCAGTAGCTCTTTTCTTCTTCAATTCTTCTCTTTCAAGCAAGCAGGTTCACTGGTACTTCTTCAAATGTACTATCACAGTCAAACGATGACTGGCATCTGGTTCTTCTAACTCAGGTACACTTTGCTGTTGTGATGCTTCATGCTTTGTCGGCAACTAACAACATCTCAATTTCAGCAAACCCTGTTTCTTGATCTAAATCAAGATCTGCACAATTCTCAGAAATTTATAAGCAAACATTCTTATGCAACAGGGAGAGTACCGCAGAACACTTTGGTACATCCAAGTACTTGTACTCGGATCGAAATTCAAATTTCTTTCATTCTTTGATGGTTAGTCAAATCTTCAAGAATGGTTAATAATTTTTAATAAAACGATAAAGCACTCTATTTTTGGATTTTTGAATTTTCTAATATTTTTAAAATTTTCAAATATAAGATATAAACAGAAGCACAAGTAAACAAAGAAACTAACTCAATAGTTACAACTATACAATTACAATGGGATCAAAATCATTTTCAGACGGACCAAGGAACATTTTTCAGTGCGAACTTATTCAGACTGGTCTAAGTGATTGCCAATATATTTGTCCACTTAAACTTTAACACTCAACTTTCAATTTTTCAACTTCGTGATATGCTTAAGGTAGTATTATACTATAATAACCATGTGTCCCATACCATGACATACCCTCGCGATCAAGGTAAGCACAATAATTCATCGTAGCAGGTGAGTATACTGAGATCATCCTTTATCTTTTACAACATCAGCTTATTGGTGAACAGGTCAGTACTTCCGTACAGCAGAGTGACCAATAGTATCTAACGAGGGTTAGGCAAATACCTTATCTGGTATGTTTGAATTCATGGAATTTTCTCATTTCTTTTAAGGTTTTGGCCCTTCTATTTTGGCTCTTTTAAAAAGATATCCTGACTGTGCCTAGGTCTGCATATAATCTGGATGCAACAGAAGGGCAGCCAAGATATCCTCGGATGACTCAACAGCATAAAGACCCCAAACCTCAGATGTTGGCTATCTATCAACGTAGGATTTAAGACCATTAAATCATACCCCGATGGTATGTTACCCACAAGATACATAGTTCGTTATGTTTACATCACTTAGTATCTTTTAATCACTTTGAGCATAAGCCTACCGACATATCACATTAGATCCTAGTCTTTTCAGCAACGACACCTTACATGTGTCATTTATCACGAATATTCATTTCATTTCCCATGACTTTTTATTTTTGGATTTTTCTGTTTTTCAAATAATATATTTGTATTTTTCTAATTTTCTCCCCCTCAAACAATACATATATACATATATCGCCCTCTTCTCCTCTAAATTTGTGCATCATACTTTATGCACAAATTTACCTAATAAAGAAAACATATGCACAAAGTTTTAAACAAAAGGAAAAGGAAAATGTTTTTGTTGTTTTTGCTTAACCGTTCCGTCATTAGATTAAAAACTAATCAATTTCAAAATTAAAGCATAAAATTCAAATTTGCACCTTTTCGCTGATCTTTTCTTACCTCATCTCCTCCAAAGGAAACATCACAAAATCGTAAAAATTTGAAACTTTTTGCAACAGTGAGATGTTATCCTTCATGTCCCTGGAACAACCGCTACCAACATTCCAGAGATTGTCAACAGCTCCTCCTTGGGTGTTCCTGAAAAATAAGGAGATTAGTAAGACAGTGGGACCCAGGCCATCGTGGTCCTGGGTTTCCCTGAAGCATCAAAATAAGACACTTCTTTCAGACACAAATCCCTTTTGTTTCAAGGATTGGTGATGTTGTTGCCGCTTTGGATTTGGGTTTGGGTTTCCAAATTTGTTTATTTTAACAAAGGCGGTAGTTGCCTTTGATTGAGCTACTTTGGCTGTTTCAGGTTTAGTTATTTTAGAAACATATTTTTGTTTCTGAACAGCCTTGCGTTTGTTTTTGGCAACATTCCAATCCCCATCAGATAGTTTAACCTTGGAATTCACATTCTTCATTGCCTTAGGTGATGATACCTTCATCGGCTTGGAATGATTGTTATTCTTTGGTGTAACCTTCTGATTTTTAGCATGACACGAAACATGTGGACCACGTGTACAGTTTCAAGCAATGTAACCAGGAATGCCACAATTGAAGCACGTTTGTCTCTTCACATATAAAATATTCTGATCAGCTTGATTTGCTCTTGCAGGCCCTGAAGGATGAACTGATCCCTTCTGTGCTTGATTTCCTTGCACGTTTCTTGCAGACGAAGATGAATTTGGATGTTTGTACTTGTCGTTTGCAAGGGCCTTCTTCTGTTGTGGAGATTTCTTTTGATTTTTCTTTTGTTTTGTTTAGACTGCAAGTCTTCTGCAGAAATCTCCCCAACCTTTCTAAAAGCTTTGCTAGCACGGTTAAAGGCATATTTTTCACATTTATGATTAATGATCGGCTTAACAAAAGCATTTTTTCACAACATTAGCCTTTTGAGGGCTATTGCTGCCTACTGATGATCTTGGAGAGCGTGATTGTTCTTGACGTTTGGACTTCTGCTTTCTTCGTCTCTGATTTGCTCGTTTTTGCTCTTTTAGCTTGCTCTGAACCTTTTCATCAGAAGCAGAAGGTTCAGATTGTTCAGTTTGCGCACTTGGAGCCTTGTTAACATCAGCTCTCTCTTCATCAGCTTTGATAAAGTCGGAGAGTCTTGGTTTATCAGATGAAGAACCAGACACTCCAGCTGAATCATTAGAAGAGTCAACAGCACCAGATGGTTCCCGTGTGTCTGACGTATAATCATTGGGTTTGACGTACACCATACGCTGTGCTTTCTCAATATCTTTGTCGGTTTCAGGCATTGTTGTGTAGTTGTGATTATACGGTGGGGTAACCTGATTGAACCCAAACCCTTCCCTTTGTTCCCCTTATATGCCAGCTGCACATTGCACACGTCTTGAACAAGCTTGCTAGATGTATCAAACTTCTTTATATTAACTTCGTTTTGTTGATATTTTCCAATAAGAAGTCCCAGCTCAACTCTTACCAAGTCGCATTCCATGGTTTTTGAATCTAATTTGGTTTTGTAATCATGGACCCAACATTTCTGTTGATTTACGTCCAGGTGGAGCTGAGCTATGTCTTTCTTTTGAGCTTCAACATTTTCTTTGAGTAACTTGTTACTTTCTCGAAGGTTGATGCACTGAGCCATTGCTTTGTTGTATTCATCGGTCATTTTGGAATTAAGAGCCCTAAGTTGGGCAACCCTATTCCTGCAAGGTTCAGTGCACAAAAGATAGTTGACTGTGTCAATGGGCGAGCTTGATTTGTCAGCGTTAGTTTGGGCTTGAGGTCGAGTTTGGGGTGCTGGGCTGCTGATTGCTGCTTGCTGGGCTTGAGGTTTCTGCTCATATACTTCTTCAGAAATAGACTCAGTTGATTTGGCATTGTTCCGAATCCAACGATAGGAATTTGGCACTGCTCGGATCGCTGCTGGGCTTGAATTTTTTTTTGCCCTAAAAGTCACACGAGTCTAACCGTGTAACCAGTTTGTTAAGATTGTCTGTGGATCAAATTATGTGCATGAAAACGTTTAACTCCAGTTACGTCAGCTGGTTAACTTTCCACCTTTTTGGGTACAGCTCGGAACAGTGCCAAATTCGTACCAGTAACTCGGATTAACAATCCGAGATGGAATCTCAAACAGTGATCCGAGATGCTAATCTGAGATGGTGATTCGGAACAGTATCCGAGATGCACTGTTTCAGTCCGGAATGAGAATCCGGAACAGTAATCCGAAACAGTAATCTGGAATGCTATCAGATACACAACAACAGTAACTCGGATAAATCCAAAATGGAGAAACAAATCCGGAATAAGAGCCTGACCCTGAATGAAAGTCTATCCGAATTCGGAACAGTTATGAATCCGGAATCTTTGAAGATTATCCGAAATCCTTGAAGAAAATCCGAAATCCTTGAGGATTTATCCGAAATCCTTGAAGATTTATCCGAAATCTATCAAAATTCAAGATTTTTATCCAAAACCGCATCAGATTAATCCGAAATCAATCTGAAATGCAGCAGATTAATCCGAAATAAATCCGAAATCAATCCGAAATGCAACCAGAAAATCCGAAATCCTTGAGTATTGATCCGAAATGCTTCAATCTTCTTCGTGTTCTTCGTATTCTTCAACGGAAACCGAACAGAATCATGTAATATCATATCTGAGTCTAGAAAACAGGTTCAACAGGCTCTGATACCACTTGTAAGTCCAGTTAATCCGGATCTAACACTTAAAACCCCATATGAATTCAGCAAGATTTCGCTACATTATAAAATTCCATACTTACCAACCACTACTTGACTCATTTCAAGTTGCCAAAAATGTAAAAAGTTTGAGGACTACTTAAAACACATTACAAGGATAGCCGGAATCCAAACTTGATGATCTTATAATTAACAAATACATTTAAAAGTTATGTGTTCACTCAAATGCTGTAAGTCCCGTTAATCCGGATCTAACACTGATATCAAACGATCACCAAGGATGGCCGGAATCCAAACTTGATGATCTTCAAGAAAAACCAAAATGATGAAGAACAATATGAATCCACTTTAGCACCTTGCACACGATTCTATTACTTGAACAAGCAAAACCGTCTAGTACAAGATGGAGGTTCTCTAGAGAAAACCTAATAGTCTACCCCAAAACTTAACCCTAGAAATAATATAAGCTTAGCTTATATACCTAGGGTAAGGCATAACCCTAATGGGCTTGCCTATGGGCTTGCCTGGCCCACATGGCCTATGGCAAGCCCAAATGACCTATAAAGGTCCAAACCTAACACAAACTAACCCAGTTAAGCCCAGTTAGCTACCATAGACCGTTGCGTATATTTGATGCTTTAGTCTCACACTTCTAGGACCTAACAAATGCATACACGTTCAACTACATTTACCAAAATTTAGCAAGAAACAAATCTAACTGTAACAGCCCAACTTAACCACACCATGATTTTGTCCGCTTTGGCAACCAGCACGTCCTAAGAGCCCACCTCTCATGGTTTTAAAACATTTCATGATGATAAAGATATCAAGCCCCTTATAAGGAAGCCTCTGTTCTCCTTTCACAACCGATGTGAGATATCACAATCCACCCCCTTAAAGGGTCCAGCGTCCTCGCAGGACCTGGCACCACAGGTCCGGCCCTAGCTCTGGTACCATCTGTAACAACCCAATGTAACCGCATAATAATATTGTTCGCTTTGGCAGCTATCACGTCCTTAGCACCCACCTCTCACGGTTTTTAAAATGCGTCATGATGGAGAAGGTATACAGTCTCTTATAAGGAAATCTTCGTTCCCCTTCACAACTGATGTGGTATATCACAATCCACCCCCCTTAAGGGGTCCAGCATCCTCACGGGACCTGACACCACCGGTCCGGCCTGGCTCTGATACCATCTGTAACAGCCCAACGTAACCGCACCATGCTATTCTCTACTTTGGCAGTCAGCACGCCCTTAGCACCCGCCCCTCACGGTTTTTAAAACGCGCCATGATAGTGAAGGTATCCAGTACCCTTACAAGGAAACTTTTGTTTCCCTTCACAACCGATGGGTCGTTGGGTTGTTACACTAAGAACCTGATCCGATACTTTATATCGAAAAACAAAAACCACAATGAAGCTTTTGATGCACAAGCTGTCGAGTTTGGTGTCATCCTCCAGAGGAAAATGATTAACCAAAAGAAAACATTATGCACGACAATGGCATCAAAATTTTATTCGTCTTATGATTGGCCTAATGAACTCCAAACATCCCAAAGACTTGGTCCGAGCATGTCCATGACCTAAGAACAATTAAATATATATATATATATATATATATATATATATATATATATATATATATATATATCATGCTACGATATCGAAAAACTAAGCTGGTCATAGAAGTGAATGTTTGAAGCCAAAACTCACCAGAAAGTAGAATTCACCCTGTGGATCACGTATATGGAGGGTAACATCTTTATATACTTTGCTTGATATGATGAAGTGATAATAAAGGAGCAACAGAAATAGTGCAGTTCCAATTTATGGTCATTGAGATGCCTGGCTCTATATGGTGTACTATATAATGATACACAGGTTGTAACTACAAGTATTACATAGGTTGAACAAAGTATTCAGAGGTTCACCAAACCTGACCCGTTTCGACTGGTTATAACTCCATTTATTACACAAGTGAATAAAGAAAACAAGATACTATGGTCACACCTATCAGATAGAACATATATGCTAAAATCCTCCAAAATAAAACCCTACTTTCGAGAACATTGTCGATGCTCCAATGTAATCGATTATTTCACAGATTCAAGCAACAAAGTAACAAAATCAACAAAAAAGGAACATAGATCCAATTTCACAGAAACCCTAAAATCACCAGAAAAAGCCATTTATGGTCGAAGGGAGTAAGTTAACCTAAAGGATCTTGACTGTTCCGTCGGAATTGAATCGTAGAGGAAGATCCTTATGCTTCTTAACAATAATTTTGTGATGAGATACCATTAGTCTGTTTGGTAGAATTAAGATGAGTAGAAGATAGAGCCAAGTAGAAGAACAAATGGATCCATTTTATGTTGGATTGTAGGAGTTTCATCACTATCGCACAAAAGAGAGAGAGAGAACAATAAGGTTTTGAAATTTGAGATTTGAGATCGATGGGAAGGAACCAAAATTTGAGAAGAGATGGGTAGGCGGGATGTTTAGGATTACAAAATTTGAGTGAAGCTCAAAAATTAACATGCATAAGGAGTTAATATATTTCCAAGTCTTGTAATTTCTAAGTAGGTGGCAAATGACGAGAGTTGCCCCTCGAATATGCATGTTATATATAATATAGATATGCAAAAAAAAGTGTGATTAGAAGTAAAAATAAACTTTTTTCATTGGAAAAATGTAAAGTTCAAAATGTTTTTTAAACGGAATGCTTTTCTTTTAGGATACACTCCCTACATATATAGGGTTAGGTTCATTTGTGAACCTTCCCTTTATTTTTGAACTTAATGAACTCATCTTGGCCCTTTATTTAGTTTTAAGATTATAAGGGTAGAATTGTAATTAGTAATTTAAACTTAATTTTTTTTATTTAATTATAATCTAAAATTTGAGTTTGATTTATCAGGACTAGTTTTCCATTTTTTATGTAACGGTTTCCTACTTTCTTGCAATTCAATTAAACAAGCGCATAATCAAAATTTCGAATTCAGAATTCATGACAAAAATAAGATCTAAAGGTGAGGTTTTTTTTTCAGTTTCAAAATTGTCATCTTCTTTTCGAATCAAATTAGTGTGTTCATTGTACACACATTTTTAGTCATCGCGGATATTGATATTTTATTTTCATAAAGATTATTTGTCACACCCTCCAAGTCCACTTGCGGGGTTTTACCGCGAGGCGCGTGACAAACCAGGATCCAAGACACTAGTCACATGGAATGACTCTATATGTAAAAATACGTTTTAAACAAGTTCAATCATGCAGTTAAAGAAATGCGAAAGCGTAAGTAAACGTAAGTAAAGTGTGCATCAAAACAAACGCTCAACCGAAAGAATTTAAAAGTAAAGATGCAAACGTTTAACAAAATAATTTTCATGCTTGTGAAGTGCTCCTACTCTGGTAGATACCTTAACAACCTGAGAAAAACATGTAAAATCAAGTGTCAACATTTAATGAAGAGTGAGTTCACAGGTTTTAGTTCAAAGTTTTTTTAAAGATAAGTTGTTTCCACTGGTTCAGCCCCAAACCAGTGTGTTATAAAGTTTCCCTGATCCCACTCGAATCAGATTATCGTAAGTTTCCCGATTCAATACCCGAATCACGTTGTGATATTGCTTAGCGGTATATGTTATATGTTTAGGTAGCTAGCCTAGGTCATCTCAACAAAGTGTTCAATCCGAAGCTGACGTTATTTCCCCTGTTGTACCAGGTTTATCACCAAGCATGGCTAAGAGTTAGGCAAATTCTACACCCGTGACCTTCGACGTTCGGTCTAGTTGGCGCGACCAACACAAGTGGGGCTTGTCGAACCCAGTAGTACTACTAAAAATTCCCTCGCTATAATCCAATACTAACGGCATCGTAAGTTTTAAGGGACTAACATGTGATATAATGCTTCCTTGTGACCATAACCGCATAACATAACCATTCCCAATATAGTTCGTTAATGCGTAATAGTAAAGGCATTACATCACCGTAACGGTGCATGTTTTCTCCCCCTGTGTATTTAAAACCGTATAAAAATGTAGGGGCCGTGAACTCACCTTTGTATTGCTCGGTAAGATTAAAATAAATGTATGAAATCTAGAGCGATCAACCACGCCCTATAATAGTTAGCACGGTTTATCAGATTTTACTTATGACACTAACAAATAATCACATGACATTATTATGATATAGTTCCATAACCGTGTTCACAACCTTCCTACTATATGACATATGTTGTTTATACAATTAACAAACAATCGTGGATATTAAAAATAGCAAGTTCGGATCTTATACATTCATTTTTCCTGTCTAGCAAAATTCACTGAAACTAGGCTGTTTTGAGAGACTCGTTTAACCTATTTACAGGACTGCAAAAATTATGATTTTTTTATGTGAAGCACCCCTTGGGGGGGGTTAGTCTTGGGTAAAAATATCAAGGCCTAACTCTTCAACAATAATTCCATAAAAATCATTTACTAAGCAGGTATCAGATTCGTCACTTTCTGACTACAGTTTACGAAAAAAATCATTTAGAAATCCTCATTTATCCGATTGACGTAATTCCAATTGAAGATTTTAATCTCCTGGAACTACCTACAGTAAAAATTTGAGATCATAACTCAATTCCTACATTGAGTTATAACATTCGTTATGGGCTACAAATTCTGCCATAGAACGCAGCCTAAACCTTTGATACGGAAAATTCATAAAACATTCAATGGTTGTCGAAAAAATTCAATTCCAGTGGGGTTCAAAAGGTATTTCCTGGAAGTACATCATGGACTCAAGAAAAAACACTTTTTGTTAACTTTAGACCCGGTTACAGCCGATTAAAGTCAGTTTTAACATTCTTGACAGATTCTGTTTCATCACCCAAACCCCACAAACGATTATCTAATGCACCCAACGACCTAAATCTTTAATCACAGCAGATTATCATCCTAAATTAAATCATATAACAATTAGTTCTTCACAACCATTAAGCATCTCAAACCCTAATCGAGATATATCTATCTATACATGCATAAGACTATTTCTAAGCTTAACATTTGATTTTTATGAACCCTAGTATCACAAATTATCATCATGATTATCAAAGCACACAATAACACATAACAATTCAATATTAATCAAAATACCTAGACAAACGTCAATAGAAACCGTAGTTTTAGGGTTTTTTTATACACCACATGCATACATACGTATACATATAATTGAGGGATGAGGAGTTTTAGGTGAGTTTTTGTTTTAATTTTTTTTACTAATACATATCTACTAAATAAGGTGTTGTTACATTATCCCTATGCTGAAAGAATTTTCGTCCCGAAAATTGACTTGAGTAAAGTGTTGTAAGGTGTCAGAATCGGAATAAGAGCAAATTTTCAAAATTACCACATCCTCCCCCAGTTAAAGAAATTTCATGGAGTAGTAAGTGCAATAAACATACCGGATTGTCGTAGTATCCCCCCTGTTTAGGAAACTTCGTCCCAAAGTTTAGTTAGCACCATCCGTGCTGCGTGTTTCAAAGAGTTGGGGGTACTTAGTTTTCATCTGGTCCTCTCGTTCCCACGTGAACTCCGGTCCACGCCGAGAGTTCCAACGAACCTTGACGATTGGAATTTTACTGTGCCTCCGTATCTTGACCTCACGGTCCATGATTTCGATTGGTTCTTCCACGAACCGTAGTCGTTCATCTACATGGATCTCATCCAATGGAACGGCTAGTGTTTCATCTAATAGATACTTCTTTAGATTTGAGACATGAAAAATGTTGTGAACTCCACTGAGTTCATCAGGAAGGTTCAACTCATAAGCCACAGAACCAATTTTCTTCGTAATTTCGAACGGGCCAAAGTATCGCGGGTTTAGTTTACCTCTCTTGCCAAAACGAATCACGCCCTTCCAAGGTGATACTTTTAGTAAGACCCGATCGCCTACTTGAAATTCTAACGATTTGCGATGATGATCGGCATAGTTCCTTTGGCGGTCCCGAGCCACTGCCATACGACTCCGGATTTGCACGATCTTTTCAGTTGCTTCTAGAACCAACTCTGGCCCCGTGATTTGACTGTCACCAACTTCCGCCCAACAAACGGGCGATCGACACTTCCTACTATACAATGCCTCGAATGGTGCTACTTGGATACTTGTGTGATAGCTGTTGTTATAGGAAAATTCTACCAAGGGTAGGTGATTCTCCCAGCTTTTGCCAAAGTCGATTACACACGCTCTGAGCATGTCTTCAAGGGTCTGAATGGTACGTTCACTTTGGCCATCAGTGTGAGGATGGTATGCTGTGCTCAAGTCGACGCGTGATCCAAGGATTTTTGCGCTGACTGCCATAGATGAGAAGTAAAACGTGGATCACGGTCAACTACGATGGATGTTGGCACTCCGTGCCTTGCCACTTTTTCCTTCAAGTACAACACCGCAAGTGTATCAAACTTATCTGTTTCCTTGATTGCTAAAAAGTGAGCCGATTTGGTTACCCGTTCAATGATCACCCATATACTATCCTTTCCACTGGGTGTCCTGGGTAATCCTGTGATAAAGTCCATAGCAACTTGCTCCCATTTCCAAACGGGAATTTCCGGCTGTTGTAATAGCCCTGAGGGTTTCTGGTATTCTACCTTGACCTTGGCACAGGTTAGGCATTTGCTTACAAAGGTGGCTATTTCAGCCTTCATGTTCGGCCACTAGTAAGTCGTTTTGAGATCTTGGTACATCTTATCTGATCCTGGATGAACCGAGTACCTTGATTTGTGAGCTTCGTCCATTATGAGTTCCCTCAAGTTTTCGTAGAGGGGTACCTATATCCGATTAAGAAAGTAACGAGTTCCATCTAATTTGGTTTCCCAATCACGCTTCATCTTGCGTAATTTCTCAGCTTTCAGATTTTCGGGTTTAACCGCCTCCAACTGAGCGTCGCGAATTTTTTCGGGTAAGTTAGAGTGTATCGTGAGTTGTAAGGACCGAACCCGTCGGGGCTTCTCGTGTTCCTTTCTACTGAGAGCCTCGGCTACCACATTAGTCTTTCCCAGATGGTACTAGATGCACATTCATAGTCATCTAAAAGTTCGAGCCAGCGACACTATCACATGATCAATTCTTTCTGATTAAAAATGTGTTGAAGGCTCTTGTGGTCAGTGTAAATGGTACACTTGGTTCCATAAAGATAGTGCCTCCAGATTTTTAAAGCAAATACCACGGCTCCTAACTCTAAGTCGTGAGTTGTGTAGTTTTTCTCGTGTACCTTCAGCTATTGGGATGCGTACGCAATGACTTTATCGCGTTGCATGAGTACACATCCAAGTCCCTGAATGGAAGCATCGCAGTACACCACGAAGTCTTCAGTTCCCTTAGGCAAGGACAAAATAGGCGCACTACAAAGCTTCTGTTTCAGCACCTGGAAAGCTTCTTCTTGTTTGTCACCCCAGATATATTTGGCTCCTTTATGAGTCAGGGAGGTGAGTGGTTGAGCGATTTTGAGAATCCCTCAATAAAACGACGATAATAGCCTACCAAACCTAGAAATTATCTTATTCCATTGGATTCTCCGGTGCTTCCCAGTTCTTGATAGCCTCTATCTTAGCAGGATCAACATGAATACCCTGCTCGTTCACTATATGCCCTAGAAACTAAACCTCGCGAATCCAGAAATCACATTTGGAGAACTTGGCATATAGCTTCTCCTATTGCAATAACTGCAATATTAGCTGCAGATGCTCTTCGTGTTCCTCCTTGCTCTTCGAATAAATTAGTATGTCATCAATGAACACGATGACAAACTTGTTATGATACGGTTGCACACGTGGTTCATAAGATCCATGAATACCACAGGTGCATTGGTGAGACTAAATGGCATAACCAAGAACTCATAATGGCCATACTGAGTGCGGAATGCGGTTTTAGAGATATCTTCCTCTCTAACGCGGAGTTGGTGATAACCTGACCTTAGGTCAATCTTGGAATAATAGCTTGATCCCTGAAGTTGATCAAAAAGATCATCAATACACGGCAATGGATATCGATTCTTGATAGTAACCTTATTAAGTTCCCGATAGTCGATACACAGACGAAAAGTTCTATCCTTTTTCTTGACAAAAAGTACCGGAACTCCCCACGGGGATGAGCTAGGACGGATGAAACCTTTATCCAATAGCTCCTGCAGCTGAGTTGATAGTTCTTGTAGTTCAGACGGTGCTAGACGGTAAGGAGCCTTGGCGATTGGAGCCGCGTGGTTTGCCAATTGGATTTCGAATTTGACTTGCCTATGAGGCGGAAGACCAGACAAATCTTCAGGAAAAACATCGGGGAAGTCGCGTACGATAGGAATGTCCTCAATTTTCCTATTGTTGTTCGGTTGTTCAGTGACAGTGGCTAGGATAGCGTATGAGTGTTTTTGTCGTAGGTACTTCTGGGCCTTCATGAAGGAAATGATGTTGGTTACCACACCACCCTTCTCGCCATGAATGGTTAGGATCTCGCCGCTTGGGTGAGGTATACGAATAATCTTTTTGCGACATAAGATTTCAGCTCGGTTTTCAAATAACCAATCCATGCCCACTACAACGTCAAAACTACCAAGTGTGGTCGTCATGAGATTGATATTGAATATGTGACCAGCCAATCCGTGGACGAAGTGGGTTATTTCTACTGATTTTCCATTGGCTAACTCTACAAGATACTTGTGCTCTAGTTCATCGGGGTTAAGGTCTAACAGTTTTCTAAATGACTCGGAAATAAAACTCCTATCAGCACCGCTATCGAATAAAACATGCGCAAAACTGCTGTGTAAGGGAAATTTACCAGTAACTACTTTAGAATCGTTTCGGGCCTCACCTTTTCCCAGTGTAAACGCACGACCTTTAGCTCCACCATTCCCGCCAGTATTATTGTTATTGTTCTGATTCTGGTGTTGGTTTCCACCACTGTTTCCCTTGTTCAGTTGTGGGAAATCCTTCTTGAAATGATCATTGCTACCGCATTGATAACAGGTTCTGGTGACTCCAGGCTGCTGCTGTCTGGTTATTGTTTTGTTTTAGATGATTTACCTTGAAATTTTTAGCAGCGTGACCTCCTCTGCCACATCGTTGACACCCACCACACGACCTAAAGTGGTGACGAGTAATTTGTTGCAAAAGGGTTTCTTTCCAGCGTACCCACCTTGGCCCTGATTGTTGGCGTTGTTGCTGAACTGTTGGTTGTTGTTGAGGGTGAAGTTGCGGTTACTGTTGTTGAAACGTTTCTGAGAGCCCTGTTATGCTTGCCCAGTTGACACTTGCTTCGAGGATCCATCCTCCCACTTTCGCTTATTTACAGGGGCGTTCCCAGCTGCACCCCTCTTCGGCAGTTTACCCTGTTCTACTGCCCTGTCGGTCAATTTGTGCGCCAGTCGCACTGCCTGATGGACCGTAACGGGATTACTCGATTCAACCATTCCTTGAATTTCTGGAGCTAAACCCTTGATGTAAAGCTCTATTTGCTTATATTCCGGCCTGGCCAGGACATAATGATACCAGGTCATAGTGTTTTGAGGTGTAGGCCTCGATTTCCAACCCTTCCATCTTCAGCACCCATAGGTCTTGTTCTAGTTGATAAATGCAGTCCCGTAGATAGTATTCCTCCTTGATGAGATCCTTGAACTCGTTCCAACCCATTGCGTTTGCTACGTCGAGTCCGAGAACCTGGACCCGTGCATTCCACCAAGTGAGTGTTGCGTCTACCAAAGTGGAGGTTGCGAATTTGACTCGATTCTCTGGTAGACAGTTGCACATTGCAAACACAGATTCAGATTTCTCGAGCCATTTTGGCCCTTCTCTGCCAGCGAATTTAGTCGGATTAGCATCAGTAAATTGCTTGTACGGGTTAGTCCCCATACCTACAAGCACAGAGTTTGCAAATAAAAGATTAGTAGAAGATGATCTAAGGAACGGTCGAGTATGTTAGCATACATGGAGTGTGGAGAATGTAGGTTCATACGAGGGTTACCTCCCACATTCAGATTAGTGTTTTAGTTTATATTCTGCGCTGCAAATGCCGCATCGACTTGCTCCTGAATGAGCGCGGCCAGTTCTTCATGTGTCATCACAATGTTACCTCGGCCACCACCACGGGCGCCACCGCGTACGTTTCTACCACCACCGCGGGCTGACATTCTATTCTTGACGACAAATAAACGAATACATGAGATAGTATATCACACATGTTCAAGAATAATGTAATAAGAAATAGGCATAACTCATCACACATAACATTCAGACCAAACATTCGATTAAGATATATTGCAATTCACCACAATGTGTTAAATCAAATATTCTTCATAAATCCAAATGTTAACAATATTTTCAAATGACTATGAAGTTCAAATAAGGAAACAAAAGAAAGTCATAGTAAGCAAAGAATAAAAACTAATCATCTACGTCTCCGTCGCCCATATTCACATCCTCGTCAGCTACTGCTTCCTCGGGTTCCTCATCAGGAATCTCCTCTGGTTCTTCTTCCTCTGGTTCATTCTCTGCCTCAAAAGCAATGATCTTGTTCTCAGCCAACTCCAGTTTCTCAGTAAGGTCCACAATCTGCTCAGCCATCACCCTATTCATTTCTTTAAGTGCGTTTGTCATGGTAGCTTCCTTCTGTTGAGTTGCCCTGACTTCTCTAGTTCTCGCTTCAGTGAACTATTATTTTCTAAAAGTATTATCGTAATGATACGAAGGGTACCAACTCCAGTCGCCACTCCATTCGCTGCCTCTGATAGCGAAGGGTTCGTACGCCATGCGGCGACGTGTCTGAGCCACCCTAAGGGTTCCCGAGAAGAGGGGGACATAGGTGAAGATAGAGAACCTCCTTGTTCCTCACTGGGGTCCGAGGAGTCAGACGAAGTAGACATGCCTGCCAAAGTGAGGTAGCGAGACATAAGATATATCGAGACATAGTGAGTAAGATAAGCATAAGGATTAAGTATTTGTGTTGTTTTTATACTAGTGTCAGATTTGCGGCTATATTGTAGGTTTACTAGTGTGATATGCAAACCTAATTCTCTATAACCAGTGGCTCTAATACCAATCTGTCACACCCTCCAAGTCCACTTGCGGGGTTTTACCGCGAGGCGCGTGACAAACCAGGATCCAAGACACTAGTCACATGGAATGACTCTATATGTAAAAATAAGTTTTAAACAAGTTCAACCATGCAGTTAAAGAAATGCGAAAGCGTAAGTAAACGTAAGTAAAGTGTGCGTCAAAACAAACGCCCAACTGAAAGAATTTAAAAGTAAAGATGCAAGCATTTAACAAAATAGTTTTCATGCTTGTGAAGTGCTCCTACTCTGGTAGATACCTTAACAACCTGAGAAAAACATGTAAAATCAAGTGTCAACATTTAATGAAGAGTGAGTTCACAGGTTTTAGTTCAGAGTTTTTTTAAAGATAAGTTGTTTCCACTGGTTCAACCCTGAACCAGTGTGTTATAAAGTTTCCCTGATCCCACCCAAATCAGATTATCGTAAGTTTCCTGATTCAAT
This sequence comes from Scalesia atractyloides, assembly GCA_947069175.1. Classification (NCBI taxonomy): domain Eukaryota; kingdom Viridiplantae; phylum Streptophyta; class Magnoliopsida; order Asterales; family Asteraceae; genus Scalesia; species Scalesia atractyloides. The sequence goes on along the minus strand of CAMTDV010000001.1, from coordinate 59,337,078 downwards.
AGCTGAATCACGTTGTTATATTGCTTAGCGGTATATGTTATATGTTTAGGTAGCTAGCGTAGGTCATGTCAACAAAGTGTTCGATTCAAAGCTGACGTTGTTGCCCCTGTTGTACCAGGTTTATCACCAACCATGGCTAAGAGTTAGGCAAATTCTACACCCGTGACCTTCGACGTTTGGTCTAGCTGGCTCGACCAGCACGAGTGGGGCTTGTCGGGCCCAGTAGTACTACTAAAAATTCCCTCGCTATAATCCAATGCTAATGGCATCATAAGTTTTAAGGGGACTGACATGTGATATAATGCTTCCTTGTGACCATAACCGTATAATATAACCCTTCCTAATATAGTTCGTTAATGCGTAATAGTAAAGGCATTACATTTTACCGTAACGGTACATGTTTTCTCCCCCTGTGTATTTAAAACCGTATAAAAATGTAGGGGCCGTTAACTCACCTTTTTATTGCTCGGTAAGATTAAAATAAATGTATGAAATCTAGAGCGATCAACCACGCCCTATAATAGTTAGCACGGTTTATTAGATTTTACTTATGAATTGCATGAAAGTCTTATATGTGTCTAGTAGTTAGCACACTAACAAATAATCACATGACACTATCTCTGATATAGTTCCATAACTGTGTTCACAACCCTCCTACTATATGATATATGCTGTTTATACAATTAAAAAACAATCATGGATATTAAAAATACCAAGTTCGGTTCTTATACATTCATGCTTCCTGTCTAGCAAAATTCACTGAAACTAGGCTGTTTTGAGAGACTCGTTTAACCTATTTACAGGACTGCAAAAATTGTGATTTTTTAAGCACCCCTCGGGGGTTGGTCTTGTGTAAAAATATCAAGGCCTAACTCTTTAACAATAATTCCATAAAATCATTTACTAAGCCGCTATCATATTCGTCACTTTCTGACTTAGTTTACGAAAAAATTCATATAAAAATCCTCAGTTATCCGATTGACGTAATTTCAGTTGGAGATTTTTTTTAATATCCTGAAACTACCTACAGTAAAAATTTGAGATCATAACTCAATTCCTACATTGAGTTATAACATTCGTTATGGGCTGCAAATTCTGCTAGAGAACGCGGCCTAAACCTACAATACGGAAAAATTTATAAAACATTCAATTTTTGTCAAACAATTTCAATTCCAGTGGGGTTCAAAAGATATTTCCTGGAAGTACATCATGGACTCAAGAAAAAACACATTTTGTTAACCTTTGACCCGGTTACAGCAGATTAAAGTCAGCTGTAACATTCGGGACAGATTTTGTTTCATCAGCCAAACCCCACAAACGATTATCTAATGCACCCAACAACCTAAAATCTTTAATCACAGCAGATTATCATCCTAAATTAAATGATATAATAATTATTTCTTCACAACCATCAAGCATCTCAAACCGTAATCGAGATATATCTATCTATACATGCATAAGACTATTTCTAAGCATAACACTTGATTTTTATGAACCCTAGCATCACAAATTATCATCATGATTATCAAAGTAGACAACAACACATAACAATTCATTATTAATCAAAATACCTAGACAAACATCAATCGAAACCGGAGCGAGAGACCGGAGAAGGTGCGAGAGAGCCGAAAGAGAACGAGAGCGAGATGTTGGCGGGATGCGGGTGCCGCGTCGGTGGGGGTTCCGCCGTCGTGTGATGGTGTTTAGAGTTTAGGGTTTTTTATACACCACATGCATACATACGTATACATATAATTGAGAGATGAGGAGTTTTGGGTGGGTAGTTACTTGGGGCAAAAGTTTAGGTGAGTTGTTGTTTTAATATTTTTTTACTAATACATATCTACTAAATAAGGTGTTGTTACATTATCCCCATGTTGAAAGAATTTTTGTCCCAAAAATTGACTTGAGTAAAGTGTTGTAAGGTGTCGGAATCGGAATAAGAGCAAAATTTCAAAGTTACCACATTCTCCCCTAGCTAAGAAATTTCATGGAGTAGTAAGTAAACAGTAAACATACAAGGTTGTCGCATTATTCCATACACAAGTTCATAAAGATGGACTATCCAAACATGCCAGAAGATAAATTGTAACTTTGGTAGTGTATTATGTGTTACACATATGTACCCATTCTAAATTTTCTTTTCTTTTTTTGTTCTGAACATTACACTTATGTGCTTTCATCATCCACACAAGTTTATAAAAGAGAAACATCCAAACCTGTCATAAATTTTGATAAATTATATTCAAGTTATAGGCAACAACTGAAAATAACACAATCCATAAAGTTGACCATCAAAATAACGGTCGTAATCATACTACATGAAACATCTGAATAAAGCACCATCCCAAACCTAACGTAAAAACGATTTCCACCAAAACAACTAAAAAGGCAAACCGTAAGTGTAAATTGTCACACCCTGCCAAATCAGAGTCGGTGTGATCTGACTAGTATCTTCATTGCACAACGAAAGTATTTAAATGCTAAGACTTCTAGAAAGTAAATGCCCGCTAGCTACTCGAATCCCCATGGGTTCTTCTATTCCAACCGTGTCATAATTTGAAATTGTAACCTAAGAAAGAAACATGCAAAAAATCAACATAAAGTTGGCGAGTTCATAGTTGTTTGAAAAAGATTTAAAATAAATCTTTTTGATAACTTGTTTAAATGATGTTAAGATAACGTAAAAAACCCTTTTCCTTGGCATGTCATATGAAAACCTTGTATTTGTAAAACTTGTATAACCGTCGATGCCCACGTCGTGTTCATAGTTTGTTATATAAATAAGGTATGTAAAGCATCAATTAACTTGATGATCATTAATGTTTTGCAATGACATTAATATGTGTGACGGCATAGGAAGCACTCAACCCTAGACGATTTAACAGTGGTCCACCCTGCTGGAACAACAAAAGGACTACATGCGGCCACACAAGGACCCATGAGTGGGGCTCGCTTACACCCGATAGATCTACCACTCTTATTTTGTGGTCTTATAAAATATTAATGGCGCATAAGAGAGACCCTATTTGCACATAATCTAATATTTCATTCCATAGCTATGCCATACCATCGAAACATGTAAGTAACCCAGAGAGTTATAAAACCGAAAACATTTAAGAGAAAATGGGGGCATAAATTCACATAGTCTTGTGCCTCGCATAAATGAGATTGGGCCTAGCCCATTTAAGTCTGTAAGCAGCACCAACCCGTCCCTTTATATGTATGCAGGACAACCCAGGTCCGTTGTAACTAGTACAATCCCGTCACTAGTCATGAAACTCATGCGCGTTTCGAAAATTACGCGTGTGATTTGTAAAACCGGTATGTTTAGTATAAATCTTTCGTAAACCATTTGAGTTTGTTGGAACTCGTTTGCAACATGTGTTTAGAAATATGAATTTCGTTCATCTAAATATTTTATACTTTTGCAAAACTTGCATGTCTTTCCACCCCGAAAACATTTATAAACATGTAAAACCGTAAAAAGTTGGGATTATGAACTCACCTCAATATCCAGTGCGAAGCTAGAATAATATGATTCCAAAATGTCGTTTCCAAAACATAAATTCGCTAGCATGCAAACTATAGCATTCCTATCAAGGAATTAAACTTATAAGTTTCTAATAAAATGACGTAGCTAAACTACGTGTCACTGTGCTCTACCGAATCGTCAACCAATGATTTTATGGGAAGATGTTAACTTAGTGGAAACAATAATACTATACTCGTTCAATCCCATTTATTGTGGTTGATAAATACTACTACGCCTTGGGAATACTTAGTATTCGAGGGGTTTAGAATTTATATTTATATAAAAATATAAATATATTTATAAAATCATATAATGTGTTATAGTTGTCATATACGTTGACGGATAATAATACGACTTGTCATAGTGTTTTGTAGATGTAGACATATATATATATACATATATATATGTAAACGTAAGTGTATATGTATCTAAACGTCGTGTAGCGGAAATAATACTCCCGCGTCTCATGGGTAATTATCAAAACAATTATATAGTGCTATGCTTGCGAAATTAACCTCGTAAGTTTGTTATCAAATAACGATTGATAATACGTGTTAAGATCGTACGGTAATGTATCATTTTCCGAGTTCTAGACGTTTGAAATAAATATAAATAATTATATTTATTTCATAAATATTTTCGAGTTCTATACGTTTGAAATAAATATAAATAATTATATTTATTTTATAAAATATTTCCGAGTTCGTTAACTTGTACACCGTGTTCGTTTTGCGAGTTATAAAGAGTCATCGAAAATAAATATATGCATATATATATTTTATAAAATGGTTTGAATCTCGATGGATTTCGTTCTTATAATAAAACACGTTTCGTATTAAGATTTTTACAAAAAACGGGCAAAGTTTCCTCTGTTTTTGTAACAAAACCCGACAATACCAGTTGTCGCTATATTTTAAAACGCAACATCCAATGTACAATGATGTATAATATTTTCGTCATGTGCTCAAAACGTAAACTTTTGTCGCATATAAGTCTATGAATATATATATTTATGATGTCACGATACGTCGGATTGTTTTTAACTAGTATATACATTTTTAATGTACGAAATCCATGGCACGAGAACAAGTAATCTTCATTATGGCGTTTCTACTAATCGGTTCGGTTTAAAGCTCGGTTCTCGCTAAAATAAAATGAGATTATTCTATATATAAATGTTTAAACGCGTCGTTAAAACATTACCAATTCTAGCGTCGACTAGTTGACCGGGTTTGACCTGAGTTGACTGAGTTGACCGTGTTGACCGAACAAATCTGACGTTGACTAAACTGACCGAACCGAACCCTGTTGACCATGTTGACCCGAACCTAACTTGAACCGAACCAAGACCCGAGTTGAACCGAACCAAAAAAATCCAAGAAGCAACACCTTCCACCACCACCACCAAGGTTCCACTAGCATCACCACCACCGCTTCTCCATTGCCAGTACTAACGTTATCGGCCTCTACCGCTCGGTGGTCTAGGTTATCTATGACGGTTACATCATCTCATCACTACAACACCCCCACTTCGCCGTTGGAACACCACCTGCGACGACGTTTAACTGGAGAACATGAAGGGATCTCGAAGGATAAAAGAAAAGAGAGAGGGCTATAGCTTACTGGAGTGAGACTTGAGTTGCGGCTACCGGAGCCCAAATTAGTCACCATCGTTGCTCAAATCGAAAAGAGGATGCCGGAATCGGGTTTAGAATGCTCGTTTTAAGGGGTACACCCTGGGTCTGTGTTAGGACGTTTTGAGACCGTTGATACTTGAGTTTAATAGTTTGTAGCTTGATTGTAATAGTTAGTAAAACTAGAAGGGCTAAAAGTGTAATTTTTGGTAATTGTACCTGTAGCGGCGTATTTAAAGTCCCAGCGTATTTAATAAATACACTGGGTAGTCAGGGTGTATATATATGCTGATCAATGAAACCCTAGTCCAAGGTTCTTGGATAGATTTTTGGTGATTGCTCTTGTGTTGTGATTATTGTTCTTGTGTTAATCCGAACATCCAGGTGCTTCTAATGATTATATCTTTTGGGATTCCATATACAACACTTGTTGTTTGATCCATACAAGAATCTTCAACTTCAACTTTTGGTTTTTCTTAACTTTTACACATTCAATCTTGTTTGGGTGATAATAATCAACCACTATGATCCGAATCTGTTTTGGGACTCACAATTTGGTATCAGAGCCTTTGTGCTCTTGATTGTTTGAGTTTTTGTTAAGATTCTTCAAGTTTTGAAGGTTTTTCAAAATTTTTCAAAGTTTCAAGGTTTTTTAAATTTTTGGACTTAAAATGGCTTGATCTGGTGTGTTTAATCATTGGGTTATTGTTAATCAGTGTTTTGGTAAACATTTGGGTCATTTTGGTACAACGAAACATAGATTTTGAGTCGTTTTTGGGTGATTAGAGTGTTTTTGTTCGTGCTTAAACCTTGCTGGGCGTATTTAAGTTTGAAGGCAGAGTATTTAAGTTTAAAGGCAGCGTATTTAATTTGAAGGCAGAGTATTTAATTTGAAGACACAGTATTTAAGTTTCAAGGCAGAGTATTTATGTTTGAAGGCAGCGTATTTAATTTGAAGGCAGCGTATTTAATTTGCAGGCAGCGTAATTAATTTGAAGACAGCGTAATTAATTTGAAGTCAGCGTATTTAATTTGAAGGCAGTGAAGATAAACTTGAAGGCATAGTATTTAATTTGAAGACAGCGTATTTAATTTGAAGCCAGAGTATTTAATTTGAAGGCAGAGTATTTATGTTTGAAGGTAGCATAATTAATTTGAAGGCAGAGTAATTAACTTGAAGGCAGTGTAGATAAACTTGAAGGCAGAGTAGTTAAACTTGAAGGTAGTGTAGATAATCTTAAAGGTAGAGTAATTAATCTTGAAGGCAGAGTAATTATTCTTGAAGGCAGTGTAATTAAATTTACACCAGCTTCAAAGCCATCGTAATTAGGAGAGTCAGCGTATTTATCCGAAGGCGACTTCGGGGTCAGTGGTATAAATCTTATGCGATTTTATCACGGTGTTTGGAGATTTTAGCCAAGTATGTGTGTGTCTGATTTGTCAGCGTAATTGTTTTGTCGCCGGTCCAAGAGACTTGTCACTCAAACCAGCGACAATGAATTTTTTAGCGCATTTGACTGATCGGACTTAGAACTGATTGACCAGTTTAATTAACAGCGTAATTAAACATCGTAACACATATCAGCACAATTAGCAGCGTATTTGTACCCAGTTCCAGTTATCCTGAGTAATTATCTTGCTGTTAACAAATTGTACTTATAACCGAATCAAAAAGTTACTAAATCAGTTAACCCGCATTGCACAAGTTGAACTTGAAACCAACACTGGAACCCAATATCTTGTTCAGAAAAAATATGACATGTTTGGAAGTATTCGCGGAGACTGTCAGATCACATCAGCCGCTTTCTAGATATGCTGACAAAAATGAAGAAAGTTGGTAATCTCGTCACCAACTATGCCTCAATCAAGAAGCTTTTGGACTCTCTTCTAAAAGAGTGGAGCTTACAGTGTATGATGTTCAAAAGAACTTTCTTGACTAGTACAACTCCAGTCACTCTTTCGGATTTGATCAACGCTTTAAAGGCCTTTAAAATGGACGTGCTCAAGAGAGAGATTAATAAAGCAGGATACTCTCAAAAATCCGTCCAATCCACTGTTGATGCTGCTCCCAAGAACATGGCATTCCTTGCCCCCATAAACTCCGGTGGTTTAAGCTCTCAAAGTACTAGTGCATCTTACTTTAATGCTTCTGTAAGCTCTACAAAGGCTCCATGGTCTATTGAAAAGACTATTGTGATCGGTGATGCTCAAGCTATGAAGGAGGAAGCTAGTAGCAGTGTCATGAAGGAAATAGATCAAGCTCTTGCAGCAGTAATGAAAGTCGAGTCCTCCAAAGAGAAAGAAGAAAAAGACTTGGTAAATAGCATACCCTACAAGTTCAAAGTGAAATTGTGCTCATAACCGTGTGTTAACGTCGTGGCTCAGTATAAATCCCTCAATCGTGACCTAATTAGAGAAAAAGAAAGAGTTTTGCAATTTAACAAAGAACTAAAATAGAATGAAGCTGCATATCAGAGAAAGTTGAACTCAACTTTAGCTGAAATGCAAACTTTAAAAGAATTTGTTTTCAGAAAAGATTTCATTATAAATGATTTAACTGAAAAACTTGAGAAATCTAAAGTTGAAAACACAAAATTTCAAATCACCATCGACAAATGGAATGTAAGCAAAAAGGCACTGGTTGATATTAAAAATTGCCAACGACCGACATACGTGAAAGATGGCATTAGGTACAAAGATTAGCTCGGAAATGAAAGAAAAATATTTCCCCCACCTCACAGCAAAAACTATGTACCCATGCCAACTCCTCATCCAGAAAACGATTTAATTGATAAAATGACTTAATTACTCAAAGTTTCGATTGTGAAAATGACAAAAATACTAACGTTTCTGAAAGCAATGCAGATGCAATTGAGCGTGATGAGGGTGTGTGCGATGAGGAATGTGGGGGCACAAAAATAGGGATAGGGTATTCAGGCAACAGTTACACTACTGTTAACTGGTTCGCCTGGAACAGTGATAAAACAAACAAGACTCCTATTCAGGATGACTGTATGAGGCCTAAGCCTAAATCTTTAACCCATGACCATGAGAATGTAGTGGTTGAATGCTTTGATTTACAAACTGCTTTTTGTGATAAAAATGATGTGCATAAACCTCCTGTATTTGTTCCAGAGTTGAAACAAAACAGATTCGGAAAGTTCCTCACTGAGGAAATTCCAGAATTTATTCCATCTCATACAGGTATGTCAGAGTCTAGCAAGGAATTAAACGAAGAAAGTAGCATTGAAGACTCAAGCACACAACTTCGGAAAGTGGAAAAGGAAGCTCAAGTGTAGATCAAAGATCATATACTTCTAGGGAAGATCAAGGATCAGATGCTTCAACAAACAATGAGGACGATGAAAATTGCACAGAAGATGAGAGTCGTCTTGACAAGAGAATGAAGAAAATCAATAGTTCAAGCTCCACTGCATCATCGAACAACATATCATGCAGTTCAAGACTCTCATCATATACATCATATCCGAACGAATCAACCTCTAAAAGGAAAAAGACACGTTGCATTAAATGTTTTCGTTGTGGTCATTTAGGACACACAACGAAACATTGCAAAAACAAGAAATGTTCTAAACCAGATCAATATTTTGCTAGAAACATCACAGAACAATTCGATAGTTTTAAGAAATCAGTCAAAAACTTCGTTAAAACTAATTGTTTTTGGAGAAGGAAAGATGAAATTATCAAAGAAGATCATGATTAATTGAAATTAAGCAAGTTTGGGTCCCGAAAACTAACTAACTTGTATATATTTCTTGTTTGTTGTTGTATAATAGAATAAAGTGCAAAAAAAATGGCTTCGAATGCTCAGGGAATACATCTAGCATGTGGACAGTGGATGCTCAAGGCACATGACGGGTTTGAAGGATCTTCTAAAGAACTTTAGATTCATCTATGGTGAATTAGTATTATTTTGTTGGAGATGAAAAAGGAGGAAAGATATTTGGATTTGGAGGCGTCGTTTAAGATGCAATTACTCTAGAAGACATTAACTATGTTCTAGAATTGTGCTACAATCTTATGAGCGTATCACAAGTCTGTGATAAAGGAATATAAGTTCTATTCAACGATGCAGAATGTGTCTTTCTCAAGCCCGAATACTCCGTTCCTACCGAAATGATTATGCTCATAGCTCCTCATCAAAGCAACACCTACGTTCTCAATATGAAAAAAACGCAAAATCCAATGAGCATATGACGTGTGTGATCTGCACAAAAGCCTTTGACAAGACTCGTTTCAACCAGTTGATAACCTGGTTGGAAATGGTCAATTTCCTTGAGTGGAAATGACAAAAAAAAAACATTTTCATAATAAATACTTCTCTTAATACTGTGCCCAACAAAAAGATTTTCTGCAACATTAAAATTTCATTTTCAAGCACTAGACTTTCGAAAATAATTTTAGGGGGGAAGATTTCCAGAAAATAAGCATATTTTTGCGATTTGATCTTTCAATTGACACCTGCTTAAGAAATGATAGAAAACTGCTGACGCTTTGTTTGTTCTTAAAACAGAAAAAGAATGGAAAATCAAGATTTAAACAAGGAAAATCAATCGAGGTGCCAAGCAACGATGTGTCAGTAGTGTCACACCCCGACCCGCAGCGGAAATAAGAGTCGGGGCATAATTGGGTTATCACCAAAGCACATGACATTTACTATTATGTTTCATAATTAAATGAAGTCAAAGTTACATTTCTCAAACCTTCAAACATGTTCATTCATTACAAAAGGGAAATAACCAAACATAATAATCCAAACACTAAATCGTTTTATTTCTTCTAATCCAGGTCCTACGTGTTCCTAGGCTGCTGCTGGTTCACCTGTATCATGTGTAAAATGGGAGGTTTTTGGGTCAACATAAGTTGGCGAGTGAACCTTATAGATAAACATTTAGTAATGATTTTCTGGTTAGTTTATCAATAAAATATTGTGCATAATCATAAAAAAACATATGTATGAAATCAAGCAATGGCAACATCGGTTACAATTGTAGCATACATTAACAATCGATAACATACATGAACATACCAACATCATATGATAATTAACATAAATGAACTGTGAGATCAAGGCTCAATCAAACGGAGCCGATCGTATTGCATGAACTGAAAATGTAAATAAACCTGTGCACTCAAGGCTCAATCAAACGGAGCCGAGCGTATTGCATGTATTGAAATGTGAATAAATGACCGATCAAGGCTCAAACAAACGGAGCCGATCGTGCGGGCACGCCCTGATCAACCGCATAATAAAATGGGGATCAAACTCAACCTCGAGGGATGGGGAGCTACGGCCTCAGCAATTGCATGTACTGAAATAATAATTTGCAAACAACAATATCTACCTATCAACAACAACTAACACACATGTCATGATATGATATATGCACAATAACTTAATTATAATAAGTAAATGAACAAGACACATGATACACCCCAAAAATGTGATTAAAACGGGGAATTTGAAGGGTTCACTCACATTGGGTGCGTTGGATTTGAATTGGTGAGATGCGCACGAAAGCGAGTTAACGAGGAATCACTGACCTAAATAATAATGGGAAAAATATATTAAACGGATGGATTTTATTAAAGATTTTTAATGGGATTTTTAGATATATTTGTGTGAGTTTATGGCTATTTTCTATCCTTAAAAATGTTATTTTTGAGTATTTTTAATTGATTTTTAATTTAAATAAAACAAATAATTATTTAAAAAAAATAATATTTTTTTACTGTTTGACCGTTGACCGTTGACCGTTGACCGGTTCGGTCAGCGGTAATTCTTGCGCCGAGCGGGATTCGAACCGGTGACCTTCCGTTCACGCGCACGTAGCTCTACCAACTGAGCTACGTGACTAACCCGTTAGGAATCCAGTTCTTATTATATTTATACACTTATTCGATTTTACCGAAAATTCCTTTATTTTGCAAAACGTTTTAATCTCATTGAACCGGTGTTTGGGACGGGACTCGATCGCGTGACGTGCAATTTGTTTTGCACACAGTCCACCGCTGGACTGTGTGTCTAACCCGGTTATATTCTTGACTTATAATATATTTAACAACTACTCGATCTAACCCGGTTAGTTTTATGAATAAAAAGGAATGTTTATTACGCAGAGTATGTGTGGTAAGGATCGAACTCGGGACTTGTATATAAACTTTGCACACAGTCCACCGCTGGACTGTGTGTCTAACCCGTTAATTATCCGAGTTTTATTTATTCTTATCCCGTTTTTAGATTCGTCTTCTTCGTTATGATTACCGGTTTTTACTCAGACAACTGATTCATGGCTCTACTACTTAAATATCATGCCTACTAGTTTGAATGAACAAACCGAACAGTTTGGGGACAAGAAATACCGGACAGGTCGTCTTCTTCAGGAAGTCCGGCGAGAACAGGCAACTCCGTTTTTGAAACTTCGCTGAGAGGGGCTAATCAACAGAATTAAAGAATTAGATTTGAAATTGAACCAGAGTACATGAATTATTAGCACGATTGAATGTGTTTACCGTCAACTAGCGTGGTTCCGGCAAATTCCAGAATTTCTCCGGCGAAACCAGAAATCCAGCAAAGTCTTCTGTGACTGACTTTGAGTGACGGAATAATGTTAGTAGTGTCCTAACAATAGATTGAAACAGCAAGAGAGGAAATTCTTACTGGTTTATGTTGAACACGGTTTTCTGGCGAGAATTGCAGAAAATTCCGGCGACAGTTTTCTTGTGCTCAAAAGACTTGAAAACGCGACGAAAAGGGATTGGAGTGTATTTGAGACAGTTCTGAATCGTATAAATGATTGGAAACAGAATTATTTGAAGCTTGAATGTCTTTCGGTTTCAAAACCCAAAACTCGAAGTTCATTCAATCTGAACTTTAATTAGAAACCGATATTCATCGGTTATAAGCTAACTAAGCGAAACAAAACTGATTTGGCGATTCGGCTTACCGATTTCCGTTAATCAGATATCATTAATCGTTAATCCGAGTTTGCGTATAAAACTCAATTGTTTTCATAATGCTAACAGAAAACAAGTGATGGCGGAGTGGTTTGGAGACGGGAAGATAAGTCATTGGAGACAGTTGACCCGGGTTCGAGTCCGGTCAGCTCCAATTATTTTTTATTTATTTTATTTTAACTTTTTATCAAATATAATTTTTATAGTTTAGTTTATATATTAATTATGCAACGTTTAAACTCAAAATACTCATAAATACTTAATGAAATTTCGTAACTTGATTTTTGATTACAAAACGGAGCGGGTTTTGGAAAACCCGATTTATACAAATGTTACAAGTAGATTCAGCAATACCATCAAGTAAAATGCGAGTAGGCGACAAAAGTTAATACTTACACAAGAATTCTGGATACCCACAATGTTGTGCAACTTGCGGGTAACACGTTGTGGCATATGGCTTAATGGTCTTAAATCTTGCGTTGGTAGATTGCCAAAGTCCAAGATTTTGGGTCTTTATATTGACTAATCATTCGGGGATATCATAATTCCTCTTCTGCTGCATCCAGATATATGCTGACCTAGACACAGTTATGATATCTTTACAAAAGAGCCAATGTGGCCAAAACCCTACACAGATGAAGCTCTCATTGAGAATCATTCAAGTGCTTAAATCGTACCGTCTAAGGTATCTGTCTTAACCCTCGTTAGACATTGGCCTCTCTGCTGTAAGAAAGTACTGACCTGATCACCAATTGTCTATCGTTGAAATCTCAAAAACGAATGAAGTCTATATACTCACCCGCTATGAGGAATCTTTGTGCATACCTTGATCGCGGGGGTATGTCCTGACGTGGGACTCATGGGCTCAACATTCTAACTTTCTAGCTTGAGTGGGGGCCATTGCAATTTTGTCAATATTACCACAACATGATAAAAAGCTCACCGAAAGTAAGTTGAAAGAAGGATGCATGGATTTAAGAGGACAAACATACTGACAGTTTTTCTTGTGCCTTGATTATTCAATTTTTTTTGAAATAACAAACTGACAAGTGTTGCCAGTATGATCTTTTGCAGGAATGTGAGGGGGTTTCAAACACAAGAATGTTGTGAAAAAGGAGGTCCCTAAAATGAATTTTGGTGTCCAAATTGCAAAATTATGATTTTCTTAAACATTTTTTTATTTTTTGCACAAATTTTAGTTCAAAAAAAAAGGAGGGGCACGTTTTTCGAGAAAGTTTAAAATTTTCGAGCGTGTTTAGTTTGGATTCTTAGAATTGAAGATTACTTCAAGTTTTTGAAACAGGCGGCGTATTTAATTACGCGACCATAGTCAGCATAAATAACCCAATATAACCGGCACAATTGAATGGATATGTATATGTATCAGCGATCTAAAAGTTGCCGGCATAAATATTTAATGACTTATCTACGCTTTTAATAGTAAATGGCGAAACAAATAGGATAGGATGGAACAAAGATGCACAATCAACCAAACACACTAGTTTCGCCAGAAGAAGGTTTTGAGGACGTGATGGATTGGCTATCAAGAAGCAAGATAAGCAATGTTGTTCAAGCGAATCCGATAATCTATCGAATACACATAGAAGAGTTCTAGAGAACCGCATAAGTTAACACGATAAACGGCATGAAACTGTCACAACAACGGTTCGAAACAAGCAAGTGAATATGATAGAAAAAAGAGTTTGAAAAGTGCTAAGTCTCGGAGATAATTCCAGAGATCCAAATAGGCTGAGTAAGGAAGATATTTTGGACGGCTACAAGGGTATGAAACTGATGGAGGTGAGGAAGTGGCTCTTCAACACCCTGAGTGGTTCAAGAAGGAGAAAGAAAAGCTGCCCGACTCTACCAAGTGGTCACCGTTGAGAAAACTGAAGTTACTGACAAAATCATTGGGTGGAAGTACTATAACCCGAAAGGGATTTTCATAGTAAAGCAAAGGGGTGTTTAATCTAACACTTCCGAACGGGCCCTGACATGCAAAGTCTGCCACCTTTGGACGTTCGTGAATTGGGAAAACTTGAAATGATAAATCCTAAAAATAACAGCATTGGAGCAGATTTCGAAAGACTCTTCCTACGAAAATGCGTGCGTGGATTCACGGTGTGTAAACCCAAGCGCCCAAGAAGACGAGTATCAAAAACCACCAAAGACCCAATTACAGGAAAAGGCAGAGTGACGTGGGTAATCAATCCAGCAAAAGTGGTGACAAGGGTGAAACCTCCTCCAGAACAACCTATGACTCTCACCAACTTTAAGAAATGGTTCTATGGCGGTAAACTGGTGAAGCAATTATCAGATCTAACTCTAACGAAGATATCCGCATTCTGGATCCGATGGATGTATTCATGTTCTGTCTTTCTGATCTGAATATTCTTTATGGAAACAAGATACATGTTGCGCAGGAAATGAATACATGGAGGAAGGGATGTTGTTTCAGAGAGCTGTCGAGCGAGCAAGGGCACGAAAGATAGAGATGATGAAGATTATGCTCAGAATCGACACACAAAAAGAAAAGGATGAATCTACAAAGAAGAAAGCTGTTGAGCCGCAATCATCCACTCCACAACCCTCCTCTCCATAACCCAAAGATCCATCCTCTGATATAGATGTTCAAGTTATTCCACCACCTCCGACTTCATCCACATATGAAGTCACTATGGAGGTCCAACCAACAACCAGTGAAGCTACCCTTAACCAATCTGCACCACCAAGAAATGATCAAGATGTTGCCGCAAGCCCTGAAGCTCAGAACGAAGAATGAAGACTCTCAAGTATGCAACGGTCTAGGGGGGATATTGTTAGGACGTTTTAAGACCGTTGATACTTGAGTTTAATAGTTTGTAGCTTGATTGTAATAGTTAGTAAAACTAGAAGGGCTAAAAGTGTAATTTTGGGTAATTGTACCTGTAGTAGCGTATTTAAAGTCCCAGCGTATTTAATAAATATGTTGGGTAGTCAGGGTGTATATATATGCTGATCAATGAAACCCTAGTCCAAGGTTCTTGGACAGATTTTTGGTGATTGCTCTTGTGTTGTGATTATTGTTTTTGTGTTAAATCCGAACATCCAGGTGCTTCTAGTGATTATATCTTTTGGGATTCCACATACAACACTTGTTGTTTGATCCATACAAGAATCTTCAACTTCATCTTTTGGTTTTTCTTAACTTCTACACATTTAAACAACTAATCTATAGTTGTTTGGGTGATAACAATCAACCACTGTGATCCGAATCTGTTTTTGGACTCACAGCCCGCCGCGAAAAACTACCACCGCTGCCGTGAGCGACGGCGCCACCTCCAAAATATGTCGCCAGAACACCGCGGCTCGCCATAGTCTGCCGACGGCTCTACTGGTAAGTCCGGTTGTCGGACTTGAGAGAGAGTGTGAGTTAGGTGGGTGGTGTGCTTGGGTATTTGAAATGGGGGAAGAAGGAGGTAGAGAGTTTATATAGTAGGGTTTAGGTGGGTTTGGGCCCAAGGCCCATTAGCCCGTTTCCTTGCATTTTGAGCGGCCCAATCGTGTCTACGAGGTCTGTTTTCAAACCCGAACTTCATGAAACATCTTAATATGCTTGTTTAGGGTCAAAAGTGCTTAAAATTATGTCGGATGTCGATGTTTTGTTGCGTTAGTTTGTCGGTTGCGTAAGAATCGCGTAAATCACTACGGTCGTCGTTTCTATCCGTTTTTCGATTCAATTTCGCCTGCGAATATTAAAATTCAATTACGAAGTTAAATATATCATAATATTTCAGTTTGAAGGTAATACACAAGTCCGATGTTTCCGTTTCGTTGTTGATTGTTGGCACGTTATTGTTTTTGCGTAACTTCCGTGTATGTGCTTTGTGATGTACGACAGTCCAAAGAATTCACATAATTATAAATATAAGATAAATATAAGCACAAAATTTGTATTTTTATGTGTTGTTAGTATTTCGTTCAGTGTCAGTTCGTTGCCATTTAAATGCGCGCAAAATTACCGATATCACCAATCACGTAGTGTATGATTTAACTAGACGTTCCTACGCATTCCCACGGCCCAATTAAGTTATTTTGTGTCTTAAAAAACTACTTATAATTGTCTTAATGTTCGTTATACGCGTAATTAAAATCTGTAAATTGTCGGTTGTCACATAAACTGTAACGTTTCCCTTTTTGTACCTTCCTTATTGAGAAAGTGTATTTGAACTTTTCTATTCCTAGAAACTTCTAACCATATCGCATTTGCTTTTTATTTCAAATCTTGTAATCTGAGGCGTTGATCATAATAAAATCCAATTTTTATATACTTGTATACATATTACATGCTTGCAACCTACATTACAATCTTGAATGGATACTTATACACTCAACTGATATTCGAATACTTAGGTTTATATGTTTGGATGTGCTGGATACTTATTAAAAACGACGTTATATTTTAGTTACACTTTAAACAGGTTAAAAAAGGTAAAATAATTACAACATAACCCAACCCATAACCTTCGTGACCTTCGTACCACATAATAATAATAATAATAATAATAATAATAATAATAATAATAATAATAATAATAATAATAATAATAATACAATAATACAATAATAATAGAATAATACTAATAATAATGTTAAAATAAAACAAAAGAAAAACGGGGGTTTAAGCCACACGAAACCACCAAAACAAAACGGTGGCCTTGGTGCCATCAAATGGGCCTTCGCGCATTTCTTCTTTTTTTTTGTCATACACACACGAACCACATATGATTACGCACGAAGGTAAAGTCTTTGTAGGCACTAAAGTCCTTCGTGTGGAACCACCTGCACACATGAACTGTTATGCGCAATTCTTCAGAAACTTCTTTTCTTTTTTTGTTAATTTTATTTGAACTACCAACCAACATCCACTTTATTAAGTACTTTAACCCTAATATTTCCTTATAAATAGCAACCCCTTTTCACTGTTCAAGGTGCAAACAGTGAACTCCAGATTGTTCACAGTGAGTTTCTACTCACAATTTCACTCTTTTTCTTTCTCTTTTCTTCTCTAACTTTCTTGGATAGCCTGTAGGAAGATTTCCATAAGTTTGCCTTGGAAAACTAAAGTGGAACCTCACCACATTGAGGACTAAGAAAGCTATTTAAATTTTGTCCAAATGTTCTAAGTGATGGAAAACCATCCAAACTTTAACCCTTTATGTTTCAAGTCTTGTGCATGAGTTGTGTGTGAACCATGGAAGCTTTGGCTATTCGAATTAGTTTCACAAGACCTCACTTGTTCACACTTTTCATACACCAAGTAGCTTTCAAGATTCAGAGTACACAACCCCGCCGCACCTCCAACATTTGCCATGATAGGTATGGAACACCCGGGTTGATTTTACTTGGCTACTTGACGAACTAGTTAGATGTACTTTTATTTTTATTCATGACCAACCGAGTCATCAACTAAGTTGATTACTGTGTGATTTGGTGAAACATACAATAAGGATAATCTTACCTCCATGCTTGACTTAAATGATTTCTATGATTATACATGATGGACTATATATTAATATATATATATATAACCGAATTCTTGATACTAACCGGATTATGATTAGGTGTCATGAACATAGGTTATATTATCTTCGTTCTAGACTTCTCGTTTGTGATTCTAATGGGCAAGTTAGGACCCATGAAAACACAATGGAAACGTAGTGTCCAAACGGGTATTTAGATAAGATATTTTGTTACATACACACTTTTATGATTGAATTCCGAATCCAAACTCTCCACAAATTGCATAATCTCATAAACCTTCATTTCCCCGATGTAGGGTAACTTCGGTGTTCTCAACTCTCAACACACCAACTCACGTACGCAGGATTTCTACGCAAAACCGTGAGTATAATTGATCCCATTTTCTGTTTTTACAATTTGGGTGCAACATGTACACTTAAATAAATCACGAATCACGCTTAAACTTGTTTACAAACATAATCTATCCGTTATTAACATGATACTTGTATTATTCTTGCTATCGCATGCTATGTTATACTTGTGTTCTATATGCTCATTAACTTTGTAAGCCTACCTTAACAATTATAGTGCTTATAGGGTTAACGCACGCCCGTATTCTTGTGGTATTGTTAAGTAAACTATTTTACAAATTTGTTGTTTCGGCGACAATGGTATGCACGATTGTGGTACACCTTGTTTTGACTTATAGTTAACACATGTTAGTATGATAACAAATAATATATGCAATTTACCATGTTGGATATGAGATAACTCTTGTTTACAATTATGCTAATGAAATTAAACTTGCATATTCACCAACTTTTGTTGATACATATTTTAATACATGTTGCAGGAAACTAGTGGATGATAATTGAAGAAACGTATTTAGGGTGGATTAGAAACACACCTAGATTTTAAACTTATGTTATTGTTTCATGTTGTTCGTTATTTGCAACTTGTTGAAATTTCCATTTCAAACAATGTATTCCCATTTTAGTATCAATGTAATTTGAGTTATCTAATTATTGTCACAATTAGTCGTTATGAAGTCTCTTGCAATCTCGTTTTCGTCTCACTCCGATGTTCCGCCATCGGTTGGGGGTGACAGATCGGTATCAGAGCCATAACTGTAGGGAATTAGGAAAAATTGTCATGCTTTTGACCTTATCTATAGTTTAGGAACCATACTTGACCATTCTTGTTCATGCTTAAAACTACTTGAATTCTCCCTAGTTGTTTCTTATCTATTTTCTTTTGGTCTCAAATATACATGCCTTTCCTAAGGCAACTGCAATACGCATATGAACACGTGAAGACACTCTTATTTCACAAACGAGACGATCTCACCAAAAATAGGCATAAAAACCCATAATTTTTTATGAAGTCCCTCAATCTGTGAAATCGATTTTCCACGAAATTATACCATCAAGTTAGGAATGATTTCCATACCTTGATGGGAATTTCCCATTCTTATTCTAGTGGACCCTTACCGACGATCCAGAATTTATTTCCTTACCGCGTTCAATAAGTACTCACCACATTTAGGGTACGATGCTATCAAGTTAGGGGTGAAACCCGCATCTTGGTAACTAGTCCCACTCCTCGATGTTCAATTCCGCCAAAGTCTCGAATCTTTGATTGACTAGGGACATGTAGTAACCAGAAAGGTGAATACTGTTAACCGCTCCTCGGTGAGAGTACTCTACCTATTAGGCCAAAACATGTTTCCCTAACTCAAAAGGATTTTCAACCATTTTGGAAAAGTCTTAGTTTCATTCTTAGAAATTCCACGTTTTACATTGAATCTCTTTTATGCCATATCAATTTTAGTGTGTTTTACATTTGCTACCTCTTTCGTTTCAAAGTCGAAGGCACGAATCTCACTTTACTCGCAATCTCAAACCATAATAATTCATCGTGAACTAACTAAATTTACAATCTATTTGTCATTATTTGTGATTATACTATGTGAATTCTTATTACGCTTGCGTGAACTACTTGAACTTACGTGTTACGTGACATATTACATGCTAAATTATACAAGTTATTTTTCAAACACATTATGATCAAGTCTCATCCTTTTCTATAATCAATCTTATAGATATCTTTCAACTGTCTCTCAAACTCCAAGAAGGGTTCTAAGTCGAGCTCTCACAAAAAGATGTTATCGTTCAAGATCTCATCATCCGTTGATCGTGTTCCGTTCACCATGAGCAGCTAGTCTTTTCGGTTTCACCCTGGTGTAGACTTTTGTAACGTTTTTAAGGTTTCATGTTTATCATTTGATTTGTGACAAGTTGAGTTTGTATTTGAATTGATTGATAATTGCCTTGCATTTGAACTATATTTGTGAATTGTCAAGTGATTATAAAATTTGACTTTGCAAAAGAAGTTTCTGTATTTATGCCTTATCTTTCGAAAAGATTTACTTGTCCGAGGTAACAAAGTGCATTGCGGTCTGTCATGAACGTTGATAGCAATTAGCACCTAAGTCTCGTGATACTAAAACCGTTAATGACGAATTCAACTAAATCAAGTTATAAAAGTGTAGCAACCCTAGGCTTTGCAATTGTCGAACCAGGTGTGAACCTTGTTCTCCAATTAGTGTTTTACTCACATAACCAAGTTTTTGTGCAACCAAAAGTGTCCAAGTTTTTCATAGTTATTAATTTAGTAACAAATTCGTCTGTTAACTCCAACACTCTTTTCTAAAACAAATAAAAACCATTAATCAAGATAGCAAGCTTCAGAAAATTGTGATTAATAATCAGTCTCGTCCATACACAAACCACAAACTCTTCGTGGTTCGACCCCTTGCTAACACTAACGCATAGTTAACGGTAATTTGGGTTTATAAAATATTACCATTGCCAATAAGAATCCAAAGTAACATGTGAGGAAGCCCAAGTATCCATGATGAAGTTATCATGTTATTTGAGTTGCATGATGGAGAAGGCAACATTTAAATCAAATGGGTTATGGTGATTTGTTGATTGTTGTTGTGGTTGCGGTGATTATGGATGTTTCTATAGCACATGAAATTGCATGTTAAATATATTCTTTTAAAAGATTACTAAGTAAAATAAAACAAAACATTTTATTTAAAAATCAAGATCTATTCACCAACATTTTGTTGACCCAAAACCTTTTTACACATGATACAGGTCCGTGACTTTGAGAGGATTTGAAGTTGAAGAACATAAGATGTGCCTTGGTAATAAATGGGATAGTTGTACATGATTATTTCTTTTTTGTATATTGTATTAGTTTTGATGAACATATTCTATGTCTATGTGTAACAATTTAAATTTGATGCTTTTAAATATTTAAACTTACAATAGTGTCATAAGCTATTGACAATCAGTATGCCCCGTACCATATCCGATGCGGGTCGGGTGACACGAATGCTTTAAACTTTGAAACCTTAATAAAGTTCTTGTAATTAGAAGTTGTTGTTTACTGCTATTATATTCTGGTTCATCACATACGTCGGTGGTGATGACGACAAAAGAGAAGTTCCAAAGTCAGTGGCGTTCGATATCTTTTTAGGGTTTAGACGTGAACCCTTGATTGTCACAAATCAATTGATCACACTGATCACCTTCACTTTTAAACATCTGCATATATATAGGGTGGAGTTGGCTACAAAGTCCAATTTTCCTACAAAGTGTAAAAAGTCATAAAACACCATAATGTCAACCATAAAACACACTCAAACCCCACAAATAACAAAGTGAAGATTACTAGAATGTCATATTTGTGGGTTTTGTGTTGTGTTTTGAATGATGAGGCTTTGATTATCGAATGACTAACATTAGTATGTTTTATGTTTATCATGTGTGTTTTATATTAGTATTCTAAAATGCTGTGATTGAAGTTTTTATGTATGTTAGGTTTGGATATTCTGTTTTAGTGATCTTCACTCTGTTATTTGTGGGTTTTAAGTGTGTTTTATGGATGAGTTGTGGTATTTTATGACTTTGTACACTTTGTAGGAAAAATGGACTTTGTAGCCGAACCGCACCCTATGGGGTGGGGGCTTAATCATAATAAAAAAAATTGGGTTGCTTGGCGTAAGGTTACATTGCCAAAGAAGTTCGGAGGGCTTGATGTTGGGTATCTTAGAGGTATGAACTTGGCACTTCTTTGGAAATGGTGGTGGAGGTGGAAAGCGGAATGCAAGGCGTTATCGCATAAATGTATTAGCGCCATTCATAATGTCATAAGTTTTGAAGACGGCAAAATGGCCTTGAAATCTATCGGGGTCCGTGGCGAGATATTTGTAGTATTGCGGATGACATTTCGGATTTGGGCATTGATGCTAAGTCCATGATCATTAGATCGGTTGGTCGGGGCAATCATACCAGGTTTTGGAGAGATGCGTGGTTGTGTAAGCACCTGTTAAAAGATATTTTTCCAAGGCTTTATAATCTGGATTCTGCCAAGTCCTGTCTTGTCGAGGAAAGGGTTATTTGTGAGAATTCCAACTTTGTCTCAGCCTTGTGGAAGTGGAGAAAAAAGAATCTCAGCAACATCGAGATGGAAGAGATACAGGAGCTACAAGAGTTGTTATATCTCTTTCCGTTTCACAGCGACAAGATAACTGGTATTGGAAGGCTGATGCAGTTAGAGGCTTTTTCTTTCAAGTCTGCTAGGAAGTCCTTTGAGTAGGCCTCGTGCGGGTTGGGTACATGGATTTGCGAATGGTTGAATTGGATGCCAATCAAGGTGAATTGTTTCATATGGAGGCTTCTTCAAAACTGAGTCCCGATAGCGTCAAATCTGATGGCTCGCGGTGTTATGGTTAATTCAGGTTGCTGTGTTGATTGTCCAAGTGTACAAGAATCAGTGGAGCATGCTTTTTTGGAGTGTCTGTTTGCCAAGGAGGTGTGGAGGAGTCTTTCCATGTGGGCTAAATGGGATTTTTCTGGTTTCTCATGCACGGACCAAATGTTCTCTCAGATTATAAACGACAATGTCGGAATTAAGAAAAAGGTTCTGCTCGGAATGATGTAGACATCTATATGGGTACTTTGGAAATACAAGAACGACAAGGTTTTTCAAGGAAATAAAATATCGGTTGATGTGCGTGATGAGATTGTTTCTTCCTTGTTTAACTGGATTAAACATAGGTCTAAACACTCTAATTGGCGTTGGGCAATGTGGTGCAATGAACCACTTCACTGTACTTAATTTTGTTTTTCTTTTCCCATGTAGTTTTTAATTGGTTCCAGTGATTTGCTGGAAGGCCTTTGCGCCTTGTCTATTTATAAAATTTGTAGGAACCGGTAATAAGTGTAAAAAAATTGAATTTGAATTATCTCTTTAAATGAGAACGCTAAATATTGTAGGAACCGTAAGAACAAATAAAAATACCACGAGAACTTGGTAAAAGACAATTCAAATTCAATTTTTTTACACTTATCATTATTATTCGAAAACAATGTTAAACTTAAATTTACATGTATTCGTACATATTGAAAATTTACACATGTGTAAGTTTGTCATTTACACATGCATAAATTTGTTATATTTACACATGTGTAAAAAACTAATAACAGTGATTTCGATAGAAGAATGAATTTTTTAATGTTGTAATTCTTCTTCTTATGTTATATTCTAATTATAATGAGGTTTGTATTAAAAAAAAATTGGTTTTGATTGATTTTTTCATTCGTTCTAACGGCTCTCACAATATTTAGCATTTTCAAGATAATCTCCCATATATATATATATAGTGGAGAATTCAAATGAGAAGAAAAATTTTGTAAGAATAAAAAGAATAACTTTTAAACCAATAGAAATTCTCCATTTACTTCATTTAATGTGTGTATTTAATGTTATGAAAAAAGGCATATAGGTAAATCTATAATTGTCATTAATTAGCTAATTAATTAAACTTATAACTCATTTTTTTCATATGCACTTTCAAGATGAAATAATTTATGGTATAGGACATTTTCGACATGTGTAGGATAAATTTTAGTATGTGTAGGATAAATTTTGAAATGTGTAGGAGAAATTTACATGTGTGTAGGATAAATTCCGGTAAATGTAAGACGTATGTAGGATAAATTTTTAAATGTGTAGGATAAAATGTTTTTGCTTTATTAATGAGAGATAACATAATTAATGAGAGGAGTTATAAACTATTTAATGTTTTACCATTATGCTTTTTCTTCTTTTTCTTCTCACATTAAACTTCTTCTCAAATGAACCTTCCTATATATATATATATATATGATAAGGATCCGTTAGAAACCACCCTTTAGTGCGAGAACCAATGTGAATACAACACAACCAAAAATGAAAAATTGATCAAAAAGTAGCGTTGCACATGTGCATCGGTACTGTTCAATTTTTTTTAGTGACAAAAATTTAGAGATTTTTAATAAAAATATAAAAAAAACTTTTTAGCATTTAGATGTTAGGCTTAGCTTTATGGTTTAGTTTTTAACATTTAGCTTGAGTGGATGGTAGGTTTTTGGGGGTGGGGATTAGGTTTTTTTAAGTTTTTGGTGGGTGGGAGAGAGGGGGGTAGGTTTTGTTTTTTGGGTTTTTTGGTGAGGTATAATTTTTTTAAGGGGATGGGGGTGGGTGGTGGTGGCGGCTGTGTAGGTTTTTGGGTTGTGGTGGTGTGGGTGGGTGTTTTGGTTTTGGGTGGTGGTGGGTGGGTTTTTTATTGTGTTTACATTGGTTCTCATGGTTCTCGTAATAAGAGTGGTTCTCAAATGAACCTTACCATATATATGTTTCCAACCATTCTTTCTCCTTTTTTTTTTATCCTTTTGGTATATAAGATTTTCTCTTGCCTTATTAAGCTTTTAATAATAATATCTGAACACATGTTTACTTAGTTTTAGAAACTGTGACTAGGCGTGAGGCGCCCTCAGGCGAGGTGAGACTCGCTTCTGATTACACGAGGCGACAAGCATACATGAGGTGCATGACTCGACTCTAGAATTACACAAGTCACACTACTTTGGAGCAACACTTCTAAATGTGTAGATGTGCTCTTTAGGTTATGCATATAGATTTTTTAGGTTGTACATAGAGGTACCCTTTTTGTTCAAACATAATCTGGATGCTGAATTGGTGATGGTGTTTTAGTGTTGACTGATGAAGGCCCGTGGCCTAAAATGACTGCTTATGTAAAAACGCATTCATAATAATGTTTTATGTTCTTTTGAGGTTTTGATTCCATGTAACTTTACTTTCCAAATGTTGCAGGAGAGACCATGTGTACTATTAAGATTTGTTGATCTGCTGGACAAACACACTGATGACTTGGCAGCTCTTAGGACATGGAACAATGGGAAACCGTATGAACAGGCTTTCAAAATCGAACCACCAGCCATTTATGCGTTTGAATTGCAAATCATTAGATCTAAAAGATGATGACTAACACCCTTGACTTCTCTTTGTGTCCGGCGTCCACCTTCCTTAAGTTCTATCCGCTTGATTTTCTCTAAAACTTAGAATAAAGAAAATGTAGACAAAATCCATGTTAGACAATGCTTAATATGTTGGACAATGCTTAATTTGTTTGACCTGCTTCAGTAGGGTAACACGTCAAACATGTTTTTTTATAAGACTTTACGTGTCAAATTTGGGTTACGGGTAACATTTTGGTCACGTGTCAAATCGCTGTCAAAGTCGATTAAAGATTGTAGAATTGATGCAGGGGCCTTATGGATATTATCGAGAATTGAAGGTTTCTTTAAAAAAAAATTGGACATGTAGCTCTTCCATTATCTACACACATCCAGTAAGTTATTACGTTGTACATCCAATTACAAAAATATATTATTTATCATATTAGTTATAATATTTCTAATAAAAGTGTATCATATTAACCCAAATTTTGTTCCCATATGTTATCTCA
The DNA here is from genome assembly GCA_947069175.1 of Scalesia atractyloides. Lineage (NCBI taxonomy): Eukaryota > Viridiplantae > Streptophyta > Magnoliopsida > Asterales > Asteraceae > Scalesia > Scalesia atractyloides. The sequence goes on along the minus strand of CAMTDV010000001.1, from coordinate 59,311,544 downwards.
CTTTTAGTTGTGTCGTAAATGCATCAATATTTAAAAAAATATCTACAATAGACATTTTCTTACTCATAAATGTATCAAAATTAAAAAAATATCAACACTAAACATTTTCTTACTTGATCGTGTTGTAAATGAATCAATATTAAAAATTATTTACACGTAACATTTTCAATTAAATTATTTATTTAATTTAGAGTAGTAAAGTAGGACGTAGGTGATTAGACTATCTCCAACGCCGCCCGTATTCTGGCGCCCTTGCCACGCTGGAGCCGTCCTTTACATTGGAGGTTCACATCTGATGTTGTCCGAAGTTGAGGAGCCCTTGCAGAAGGGCGTGGAATTCCCTCGGTCCAAACGTTGGGGTGGGCCCAGCTCCAGCTGAAAAGATAAATAATTATCTGTTGGTGATGAACAGCGAGATTGAACGGTAATCGGCCTTGAAGGTTCCATTTGAAAGTGATGATATTGATCAAAGGCTACATAATTGATAGAAGATGAAGTCATGAAGCATGAAGATATGGTAGAAATGGGTAGCGGCTGCAGTTGTTTTCCATATGACTTCAAATAATATATTTTTAGGGTAGAAGTTTATGTGCTTAATAGACTTTATTAATTAAACACAATTGGGCCATCAACGACCAAATGCTACGTAACTTTGGATAACCTGCCCCTTTTCTATCATTTAATTAAAGAATTCGCTGCATGTGTAATACAATCTCTCTGTTTTTACCTTCTCTATAAATTCAATTTACTTTTATTTTAAATATTACTTTTTTTTACTTATATTCAGTTTTTCTTTTTAATTTTAGATATTACTTATATTAATTATTTAAATACATCTTAATACAACAACCATACCTAGTAAATCTCACAAAGATTAAAGCTATTAATATGGTCTTGTGAGGGTGGGATGTAGGCACACCTTACCTGAGACTGCTTCCTATGAGGCTCTCAGCTCCAAAACACCCAACAAAGAATAGACTGAACATGATATGTGTGTGTGATGCTACCATTATAAATAAGTGGTGATAGAGAACATGGTAAACAAGTCACATAAAACATCACAAACAACCTATAAACATACAAGATGACAAACGCATGTAAATTTCACCTAAAGTGTAAGCATATCTATGACCATACACCACACCTACAACACATGTGTACCCTCCCCTAGAAATTCTTAACCTTAATCATACGTCTCCACAAACTCCTATCATGAACCATGTCCTCAGAGAGATGAAACCCTCGTAAATCCCGCCTAATCCGCTCAACCCAAATAAACTTGGGTCTGTCTCTACTCCTCCTCCCCTCCACAATTGAATATATCTTAATAATTTAAGTAATTGAATATAAGAAAAATGAGTGATGACGTGAAAAATGTAAGATATTTATATGAATAGAAGTGAAATTGAAAGTTATTAAGAATTTAAAAGGATATCACGTGCTAGCTGATAAGCACCAAGGCCCCCCTAAAAACCTTTTAGCATTAGAGATAGTCTTTTGACTATGAAATGAAATGTGCACGAGATTCTGAAATGAAGCACCAAGGTATTTGTTCTGGTTAGTCTGGCCTCCTGGAGACCCGTAGTGAATCATTTCTACTCAAACTTTTTGACAAAATCTCTTAGAAAATCGTAATGAATCATTTCTACTGACAATTAGATGATATTTATTGGTTTTCTATTTATCTTGATATATTATTGGTTTTCTATTTATTTTTTAGTAACTTTTATGTTCGAATAGTCCCTGGCTAAATTTCATTTTTAATTCTTACTTTCTTAAAAGTACACTTTTGCTTCATTTGGTTTATTCACTAGTCTCTAATTTGGATGGAGATTAATTTTACCAATTAAGTATGCGTGTAATGACTAAAATACGAATATTTTTATCTTTTAATATTTATAATGGGTCCCACCATTATTATTTAAAAACTTAAGTGGACCCACTTTGATAAAAACCAATCATCAGGTTCCATGGTCTATTTCATATTATGGTCACCGGAATCATTGTCGCAGCGACACTGCAGCAGAGCCGTCACCACCACCTATTCATCCGGCCTGAACAACCTAACCAACCATCAGCCGAAACCACCACCACACTCCAGCAGAGCTCACCACCGCCTAGATTCTCTCTCAAAACTCCCCATTAGCCGGAACCGCCAGAAACACCACACCCTTCTCCATTTTTCTACCTCACTGGAACCACCAGAAACCATACACAATCAAGCGTGATCAGTTAAAAATGGCTTTCTCAATAGTGTTTCGATGCAAAATTGAACTGATTTCACAGCATCATTAATCATAACAGTTACAAACATATTTATCTCACAATAATCTAACATTTCATCATTGATTGCGAATTATGAAACAAAACGCATCCGTCGTGGAAGCCTTGGTACCACCACCACCGATTTGTCGATCAAACCGTCATCACCATCATCTTCGTCGAATCCCGAGTACCGCCTCCGTCGTGCATCAATCATGGTTGCCAGCCGGTCACCCTCCCTCTCCGCCTTCTCTCTTCCTCTCACTTCACTATCTCTCTATGTTTCTCTATTTTACACACCACGAGTTCTAGGCATTTTGATGGGGAGTTACAGTGAGAAAAAGAAAGAGATCGAAGGAATGGCAAGATGTGTTAGTGGGTGTTACAATGAGAAAAAGAAAAGCAAGTTGGTGAGTGGAAAATAAGATACATTTGTCCAATCTTTATATTTTTGACGAAAAGTCTGTGATTAAATTGAACTTTAAGATATAGCATTTTGTAGGACGCCGCTTCACTCCGTCTTTTACCTTACCAATGTTCTTTACTAAATCACAAAGCCAGGGTTTAAGCTCATAAAATCAACCAAGCCCGAGCTTTGACTGGGCCCATTCTACGCTTTTCAGCAAGCTCAGGCTTGGCTATGCATAAATACAAGCTACTAGCCACAGACATCATTCTCAAATATAGAAAAGACATCTCACTTTGTATAGTTTCACAAAATACACAATCTTCACATGCAAAGATACACCATCTTTACGGTAGTATTAGCTAGCGTCTCACAAACCCTATTTTTCTCTTCTGTTAAACAATTATTTGGCTTATGGAGTAAAGCTTACCTCATCTTCTCGAAAACTTGGACCACATGTAAACCAGAAAGAGACAAAAAAGGGCAAAGAGTACAACATGCAAAACATGGCTTGAACCAGACTGTATGATACTCTTGTTTAATTTCCTCATGTTGTTCTTCACTCCTGCTTGAGCTTTTATAAGTGTCATTTGCTGCAAATTTGAAATTATATCACACAATATTAATAAATGATAGAAGTATACAATTGTGAAAATGCATCATACAAACTAGTTTAGAGCTAAGAAGTGTAGGGCTCATATCATACCAGCTGATTGATAAATTCATTTTGAAATTTGGCTTCTGACTCAATCTCTGAGGCTACCTATAGCACAACAATAAAATGAGCATACGTGGAGATATAAATCAATATCAGAAATATGTGTTTGATCAGAATCTATTAGCAGACATATATGTGCAGCAGAAAAAAAGATATAGTTATTGAAGAAAAAGAAACACAAGTTCAATAATCCAACATTTAAATTGAACAACAGCGACACAAACACTATTAATTGATGTTATAAAAACATACGTCCAACACTAGTCATCGATAAATTTGCTTTATACTAATAACTTCATGTTTTTATGTAGTTATCCTAGAGTTAATTACACTGATGATCCGTGTGGTAAGGTAATATATTGTGGTTTTGATTCTTTCTAGTGAGAACTTGCATATATGGCATTAACACGTTTGGTCCTATTCACCGGCATTAGTAATATCTGTTAGAATTTTCAATATGACCTTATAACCTCGATGTTAAAAAACAAAATGCAAGTAAAATACAAACTACCTCAGTTTATCAGGTATTGTATTAACATATTCACCAGACTTCTCATATCTTGAAAGAAAAAAAGAACATTCTGGATATGATTACAAATATCATTGGTGCAACCTGTGATATGCACTTTAACTATTCTAAAAGTATTATCGTAATGATACTAAAATTCCCTAGCTTTCTTTTAATTGTGTGCAAATAACAATTTTGTTTCATTCTATCTTAGAAGTTAGAATTAAAATGGATTATGGTCCCACGGCCCAACAATATGGTCTTACTTCAGTTCTAAAGGTTAGAAGATTACGAGGGTTGTATAATACGAAAAAAAAAACCGCAAATTTCAAAATGAGATGCTTACATTCTTTAGCTGTCTAACTTGCTCTCGGAGGCCACTGATCTCATCATCCAGGTCAGCATGCATTGGATCAATGCGTAGTTGGATTTCATCAGAACCGGCCCCTTGTCTGGTGCTAAGCCCTTCACTGTGAACAATTTGAAGTTATCAATATGGTAATATACGCAGATGGGTATCAAACTCACAAAAGTTTAGACAGTTTTCATTAGTTAATAAAAAACATAACGAGAACATGGAAAGGTCAAAAGTAAAATAGTTCAGGTCCAGTCTCAAATGACTCATATAATGTTTTTCACTTATTTTCCTTTTATAAGCAGTTAAGCTTGCAGGTATTAGATTAGTGATATAAAAAACTTCAAAAAGAATTAGCAAAAAAAAACCTTGATCTATATGGAGCAGCACCATAGAAGCCACCACCTCTGTTAGACCTGGACGCCATTGAACAAGTAGATTTGAGAAGTTGTGCTTACAGAAAACCCTAGACAAAAAATGAACAAAACATCAGTGTGCTGCTAGTAGTAGAACCGTATCCCTATTTACAGAGTACAGATATAGCTAATAATCTTCCAAACAATGAACCGAGTAATAAACTGAACATCCCAATACTAAAGCTACATAACATTCTGGACCTAAACTACACCCACACAAAAAAATCATCATAGTTGGTTTACACTTTACAATATCGATTATCCTATTTTATAAATATATACGAACTCAGTATAGACGCCCCGCTTGCGGTATGCGCTGTGATTGATAGAACAATAGAATATATAGGAAACTCAAAAATTGATATTAGGGATACATATATATCCTTAACATGCTAAAGCGGCTCCCATTATTGGTATCAAACCAATAGCGATTCATACAAGCTAAATCCTCTAATCGATAATTAGGCCAAAAACTAATTTTAACGTTATTTTACTAATTTCGTGAAAATAACGTTAAAAGAGGGGGGTGGTTGATCATGCATCATGTGGTGGCGTTGATAGCCGAAAGACAAGGGGGTCATGCACTAATCGGTGTTTGTCTCAGTTGTTGTGTGTTGTGTGCCTTATGTCTAAGGCTTGATGCAAAACTACTATCGAGCCGGGAGTCTCACTGGAAGCAGCCTCTCTATTCCTACGGGGTAGAGGTAAGGTTGTCTACATCTTACCCTCCTCAGACCCTACCTTAGCTTTGCTATTGGTGAGATATATTGAGTATGATGATGATGATGATGATACAAACTCAGTATAGTTGCAAAATAGCTACCACATACAAGTTTATTTTACTAATTTTAACGTTATTTTACTAATTTTGTGAAAATAACGTTAAAAGAGGGGGATGGTTGATCATGCATCATGTGGTGGCGTTGATAGCCGAAAGACAAGGGGGTACATGCACTAATCGGCGTTTGTCTCAATTGCTGAGTGTTATGTGCCTTATGTCTAAGGCTTGATGCAAAACTACTATCGAGCCGGGGATCTCACTGGAAGCAGCCTCTCTATTCCTACGGGGTAGAGGTAAGGTTGTCTACATCTTACCCTCCTCAGACCGTACCTTAGCTTTGCTATTGGTGAGACATACTGAGTATGATGATGATGATACAAACTCAGTATAGTTGCAAAATAACTACCACATACAAGTTTATTAGAAAAAACTCTGTCCTAATCAACTGATTTTGTCTTTCACTCTTTCTCGTCCCATGAGTCGTGTTTAATAGTTTTCCTAATTTTTGTATTAAACTCAAAACTGCTCATGTAGTGTCAATACAAGTCTGCTCGGTTGACCATCTGATCTCCCCTGATCCTCAATAGACTCGTCGCTAATTGGATTGATTGTAAAAATGAAAGACAAAATGCTCACGTCATGTTTTGTACCCAGTGGCCTAAAAGTGAATTCTCTTTATGGTAAAAACCCACTCGGTGTATAGTTCATCAGGGGATATTTTTTCTAATGTAGACAACGATATCCTTCTTGCTATCATTTCTAAAAGTGAAGATGGGACGGAGTAGTAATAACAGTCCAAAACAATTGTCTTCATACACGTTCAAGAAGAAGCAATATCAGCAGTTTGGTACACCAAAGTCCGTATAACATTTGCTACAAGGTACAACAATCACTATAGAAGTTTAAGTAGTAAATATTTAAAACATCACATGAAGTAAAAGGGTACTCAAATAAACTTTCTTTTTATCTTTAGCATGGTGTGAATGTATCTATGGTACAGGAGCAGAGCCGTCCCCGAAAATCTTCAAAATCTTAAGGCCCTGGCCATGTAGATAATACGGGCCCCTAAAATATGAACTTTCCCCGTTTGCGCTGAGGGGGTTTACCATTATATAATTCGTTCTTGATTTGGGTGAACTAGCTTGCCCTAATCCCCCATTCATTTCAAGTTCTTAAGTTGAATAATAATCTCTCAATCCTCTTTGATGATTAGTTACTGTGACCATTCTCTACCTCAAACCCTAAATTCCCAAATCAGAACAAACAGCACACACACCTACTTTATACAAATACAATCACAAACAACATAGATAATCAATCAAAAAGGATAAACAGTAACTGTAATAATCGTTGATTCCAGATCAACTAGAGAATAATCTCGTAAAACAAAAAAATTCTCGCGCTAAAGTTATCTAGGATTCCAGAATTCCATAAATCCGAATGATCGTGAACAGATATATATTCTAGAAATTAATCGAAATAAGCATACAATTCTACAACGGAAGATTGAATTCTTACCGATTGAAACCGTAATTCGTATCAGTCGCTGAGATTGTAGAAAAATAAGAGTCAAAATCGGGTGACTGCTTCGATAATTTTGAGAGAAAATGGAAACTGCCAATTTGAATAATCGGATCTTTGTTATTTGTGCAAATGACGTTCACGGGAGTTTCTATGACGCTTCGGGCATATTTAGAAATGTTTAATCGTTAAGTTAACGGGTCATTTTGTTAGGACCAGCAGGTCGAGCCGAGCCAACTATCATTTGCCATTAACGAGTTGAATATGAGCTCAGCTTGTAAAAGTTAGGCAACGGTGTTTAAGTTAAAATTAACATTTAATGTTTATATATATGTTTGAGTAAAAGCTAATATTTAAAGTAAATATGGGATACTCCGTAGTGAACAAGGGACCAAATAATATAAGCTTATTTATAAATAGAATTATCTTATAAGTTGTAAACTTTAATATTTTGGTTCAACTTATATGGGTCAAACAAGCAACCTTACCTTGGCTTGAGCTCACCTCACTTATAAACCGAGCTTAACTCAACTCCTTTATAAACGAGTCGATTTCAAACGAACTTATCTCGAATGAGCTATGAGCCATGAGTTGTTTTACGGCCTTAGCCATCTGCATAAAGCGACGGAAATACCATCGAGTTAGTGGATTTCGGGTTAGAAGATTTTCTATCACGTATTACTATATTTCCTCATGGCCTTATAGGCTAGTGACATCTTGAGGGTGTGATAAGATTTTGGACCAATAAGTTTTGGGTTCAATTCCCACAAGGGAAGGTTTTTCCTATATTTATTGGATTTCCTTCTGAATTGGTGTATATGCATTATGCCTAATGGAGATGAATATGTTGGTGGCACAATAATACTCCAGTGATTCATCAATAATTCAAATTTGTCGTTAAAAAAAATATATCACTATATTATGCTTGAATCAGATGCAACTTGTTTGCCTAATCTTTCTCAAGAGTGGAAATGTTTATTTCATAAGAGGCAAACCATGTTACATACAAACTACTAGTTATTTATATACGATGAAGAACTTGTATAATCTACTTAAAAAATTTATATATTAACTAAAAAGACTAAATTGCCCTTTGACTTAATAAAATTTTGAATGGAGTTAGCAAATTGCATGACGATGACAAGATATATGAACGGTCCTATTTGAATGCCCTATTACGTTTCTTGATCAACATTGCGCTTTACTCGTACTCAAATCCCATCTAAGTTGAAAAAATAAATATGTTCAAAACTCTGTAAGGAACATCAATAGGTGGAAGTTACTGTTTTTTTAACGTTGTCTAATTTAGGTTTTATAAAAAAAAAACAAATAACATCTACTTCTAATAATTAATTGACTCGTTTCATGTGTCTCATGGAATTCCTGCTATGTCTCATTTGTAGTGAGCAATCCAGTTTAAATGGGTAAGGATATTCGAAGCATGCCAGTTAAATGTCAATCAATTAAAATACTAGTTATGTTGGGTGGTTCAGTTATCACAAGCCTTGTCATTTAAAAAAAATATTATTACAAAACCCATAATCGAAACCAACTCACACAACTCATTTTAAAAATTGGCTAAAACAAACTATGATTCCTATATTTCTTCTAATGGTGTATATTTCTTCTACCAACCCTAACTATAACTATGTTATAGTGTGTTAACAAAATATTCCTCTAGTTATATAATATATAATATATGTTGGTAATGTGCTCTCTTTTTTTTTTTAAAGGTATGTGTTGTTCTCATTATCTAGAAACTGAAAAGTGGGTAAATGTAATTAAGATGGTGTTTGTTTTTTTGAAAAATATCTGTGCAGTCTATTTGCGCAGTACAAACATTGCCATCTGCAGACTGTTTGTTTTTCTGAAGACGTTTTATTAAAAAATGTATGCACAAGCTCTTCTTGGTGCAGACGTGGCCCAACCACTTCTAATATCTTCTAAGGTCTACAGAGGGTTTAACACCACTACCACCACCCACCACCGTCCACCACCCACCGTCCATCTCCACCGCCCACCACCACTGTCCGTACACCCCCACAAGTTTATTTTAGAAGTCTAAATACGTTAAAAAACAAACAGTGTTCTTCTTGTAAACTGCAGAGGTTTGGTCAACTTCTTTTACGCATATTACAGACATTTTACCTCTTACAAAAACAAACAGCACCAAGAGTTAGTTTAAAAATCAAACAAAAATACATTTGACCAGTGTCAAAACTAGGGGTGCAAACAAGCCGAGCCAAGCCCGAGCTTGACTAAGCTCAAACTCGATTAACTTATGATAGCTTGGCTCGATTCGAGCTTTGCTTTCAAGGCTTGAGGATGGCTCGTTTGTATTTTCTTAAGCTCGAGCTCGGCTCGTTTATTATCTATTAATTAATATATTAAATAAAAATAATATAAATAATAGATTTTTTAGGCTTACGAGCTCGATAAGTGAAACTCGGGATTAGGCTCGTTTACTAAATAAACTTGTTTTTTTGGTTCGAGGTCGGCTTGTAAACAAGTTTGAATAAGCTCGGCTCGTTTACACTAAGGCTCGACGAGCCTAACGTGCTTCACATGCGAGGCTCGAGCTCGGGCTCGATAAACAAACGAGCTTTATTTTAGGCTCAAGCTCGGCTCGGACTTGATAAGACTCAACTCGTTTCAAGCTTTTTCTTGAGTCAATCTCGAATAACTCGCGAACCGCTCGACTCGTTTGCTCCCCTAGTCTCGTTTGCACCCTAGTAAAACCCAAACACCATCCTCCAACACCTCACACCATGCAATACCAAACCCTCAAAACACCCCCAATCTCCCTCATCACCCCACCCCCACTGGCGACCCCCAAGCCTCCACTCCAATTCCTCCGCACCACCATCAATTCCGTCACTAATCACCACACTCGTCGGAAAATCATCCGGAGTCAACATTCCGATAGTGTCACAAACCGAAAACCCAGAATCCTCTGCCTCCATGGATTCCGAACAAGTGGCCAAATCTTCAAAACCCAAATCAACAAATGGCCGGAGTCGCTACTCAAAAACCTAGACTTGTTCTTCCCCGATGCGCCGTTTGATTCCAACGGCAAATCTGGAGTCGAAGGTATTTTTGATCCGCCGTATTACGAGTGGTTCCAGTTTCATAAGGTTTGACTTGTTACTTAGTTGGTTGAGATTGGAAATGGTGGTTATTGTGTGTGATGAGTTATAGGGTTTTTGGGGTTTTGGATTGCAGGACTATAAGAGATATGAGAATTTTGATGAGTGTGTTGATTATATTGAAGATTGTATGATTCAACATGCACCCATTGATGGTTTGCTTGGGTTCTCGCAGGTTTTTATATTAATTTGGTTATTACATTATGGTTTTTCATATTTAAATTTTAGGATTGTACCCTCCCTAATCCCTGTATATTTTTACTAAAGATCTTTAGCTAATAGCTATACCATCCGTGTATACAAACTCAATTTAGCTCTACGTGCAATATAAAAGGGTGGTCGTATGTATGTTACACAGGCCGTACAGTTCGTATGTTACATCTTTTACGACCTGTATAGCCTTTTCTTAATAAGTTAGGGTATGTTTGGCATGGAGCTTTTAGAAGCTTTTAGGAGCTTCAAGCTTTAAGCTTTCAAGAAAAAGCTCCAACTTAATAAAAAGCCTTGTTTGGTTGAAGGAGCTAGAAGCTTTTAGGTTAGGAGCTTGAAGCTTTTGGTTAAACGCTCCTACTAGTAGCGTTTAGAAGGAGCTACAAGCTTTTAGGAAAAAAATGACTATTTTAACCTCTAAAAATAAGGAACTTTCTAATGTACCAACTTTTTAATGTCCATTTTGGTCATTTTATACATTTTATTAAAAGCTCCAGCCACTCTGCCAAACACCAAAATATATCTAAAAAGCTACAACTACAGCTACCAGCTTACAGCCACCAGCTTCCAGCTACCAACAACAGCTACTTTTGCCAAACATACCCTTAATAGAAATCAGCCAAACCAATTAGGGGTGTATTAAGTAGTAGCAAGGGTGTACGGTCAGCAACCCCTTGAATTTTATCGAGTTATTTTTGTATGTCTTTTTAGGGAGCAATTTTGTCAGCTGCGTTGGCAGGACTGCAAGCTAAGGTATGTTCGTTTATTCTCTCAATAAGCACCATAACCATTAACCACCTCTATTGTTTATATTTATATGTATACACACAGTGACTGCTAGTGTTAAAAATGTGTTTTAATATGCTCAATCTGTAGAATTTAATGTCAAACTACTTGTGTGATTTTGTGGCTTGTAGAGTTTATATACTTATATTCTCTGTTTCCACGTGTTAGGACCCTGAACAAAAAATACTCCTGATTTAAAGATCTGCTTTATATCTTCAAATACAATATTTTATTTAAATTTTTTTTACAAAAATGGTACTGAATTTAGCATTTTCTTTAGACCCTCAAAGAGGAAGAGTGGCCTTATATGCACACACACAAACACATATAATTACCAAAGGGAAGGGCTGTGATTTAGCGGGGAAGTTGTGTTGGAAAGGTGTTCCTCCCAAGTGGTTGATGGGTCTAGTCTTATGGTGAACAAATTTAGTGCAGATTTAGGCGTAGGATTATATCGTATGTGCCTGTAAAAGAATATAAGTTATATATAATTTCTAATGATAGTTTCCTTTTTGATAAAATACATTATACAGGGGATGGCGTTGACGAGAGTACCAAATATCGGATTTTTAATGATAATTTCAGGGGCAAAATTGAAAAATGAGGCATTAGCTGAGAAGGCTTATTCACCCCCAATCCAGTGTCCATCTCTCCATGTTTTAGGTACTTCTCTTGCAGTGTTACTGTAATCGGATTGGTCGAATGAGCAATGCCTGTACGACCCGTCTGGTTTAATACTTTTGACCCACCTTTATTTGGGTGGGTCGGTTATAACGCTAACCAGTTCAACTGATGAACTGGATTGATGGTTGGACAAGATTTTCAAAATCTTTTTTCTCATTTACCACACAGGCTTCATGGTTAAATAACATTTTAAATTTAAATGAGAACAAAAAAGTAAAGTAGTTTCGTATTTGGTTTTAAATTAGTTATAGTATTTCAAATTATTTTATCGTAATCTGATTTTAAATTAGTTTTTAGTATTTCTAATTATTTACAACGTAATCCAATTTTTAAAACAGGTCTAACCAAGGTTAATGCTTTCATACAAGTATGTTCCATAACCGATCCTATTATGAAAACATTTGATTTTTTGTTCCCAATCTGTGTTTGCTGGGTTGATGTTTTTTTGTTAAATTCATAAATTGGTAGTCATTTGATTTTAAAATAGAGAAATTTCATCTATTTTAATATAAAAGTGAAAAATATAAAGTATTATATCTCATGTGTTGAATTGTGGTATTTTAGACACAAGGAACTTTGAACTTTTATATGTAGGTTACTGAAATTTAACCTTCTAAATCAATTACTTCTACAATAAGCGTTTTCTTCATGAGTTACCACCTCCTATGTATCTAGTTCATTTTAATGCAAGGATAAACTTGACAGTTGACACGTGTTAGATATGAAATATATACAACAGAATGTGAGCAGGATTTTATAACTCATTGTATTTATGCTATGGTAGAGTGCATAACACTTGTAAAAATTCAACCCCTGTGAGGTGCGCATACAAAATATGAAGTATACAAACAAGAATTTTATGTTTGTTCCAAGTGTCAATACACAGGTATATGACTAACATTAGGGAGCTACTCGTAATAAAGAAGTCTCTCTTGACATATTGTGCTCGAATAGATTCACGAGCCTAAAACACCATATCATTTAATTATTAATAATAGTCGTAATGATAGTGATAGTAATAGTAATAATTAAATTATAACAGAAGTAACAAAATAGTATATATTATGTTGTTTATAAAAATTTAAATTATAAATGTATATAAAAATATATATACATGTATATAATTAGTTAGTAAGTAGCAAAGTGTTGAGTCCGAGTTGAGCTCAAGCTTTAGAAATATAGCTCGAAACAAATCGTTTTCGAGCTTAAGTTCTCGTTAGTCAAACCAATTGAACTTGAGTGTAGACGAGCTTGGACTTGACTAAGTTACACTTCAAGTTACTCATCTAAAATATGATCGAAATGTTAAACTCTATTAATATTGTAAGTATTATTATTAGGGGTGTAAGCTAGCCCAGACTAGATCGAGCTCGTTCGGTTTAACTTAATGGAGATCTGGATTGAGTTTTGCTTGTTTACAGTTTTATTTTTAAAGCTTGAGTTCGGCTGGTGGATAGATTTTCAAGCTTGGGTCTGACTCATTTATTATTTATTAATTAACTAATTTTTTTAGTTATTTATTATTTACTTGTTTAAAATCATAAATTTTGTATAATATAATATACCATTTAATTATTTGTATCATACTTTTATATATAATTCTTATTATAAAAGATATTTATATAATCTATTAAATATACAAAGTAAGAGTTTACGCTCACGAGACGGCTCGAGCTTGTTTATTAAGGGAGCCTCAATAAAAGCCAATAAAAGCTTGAGATTTTATTAAGCCTGGCTCAAAATTTTGAAAAGTCGACATCGAGTACCTTATAAATGGCTCGATATGTTCGGTATCCCAATTATTATTGGAATAAACAAGAGTCATGATATTCCACCCGGTCAATGTTTGAATGTGATTTGAAATTCTTTTGTAAACCGGACACTTTTTTTAATACCCCACTCTCATAAAAATATGTTGGTTACTACAACATCTAGACGATTCTTGTCCACAAAATTCAACACACACTTGTAAAAGCCTAGTAATTGATGACGTGTATATAGCTATAGCCATTCACAATTTCCACATGTTACTTCCATCGCAATTTTGCATTTATGTTTATTCAATAAAATCACGATAGTCTAGAAATGATAAAGCCCTAACTACCAGTTGTACATTTGAGTTACAGAGTAAGCCTACCCTAATGTGCATCAACAAGTCATTGGCCTAAGCCTAGTGTGAACCCTAGATAACTAACCTTTCCATCAAACTAGTTAGGGTTTTATTTAATTTTGCTAAAATCGTCCTTAAGGTTTGGTCATGCTTGTCAGTTTTATCCAAACAACTTTTTTGTACCATATTGCGCTTCACTTTTAGGATTTCTTTTGCCATTTTCATCCAAACATCTAATTTAAGTTTTTTTTTTTTGTCAAATATTTGGATAAAAATGGCAAGCTTGAAAATCCCTGAGGTCTGGATCAAGCTCTGCTCGTTTAGAGTTTTATTTCTAAAGCTCGAGTTATGCTTGTGAGTAGATTTTCAAGTTTGGGTCTGATTCATTTATTATTTATTAATTAACTAATTTTCAATATATTTTATAATTATTTACTTGTTTAAAATCATAATTTTTGTATAATGAAGAGTAAATTGCTAAAATCCTCCCTGACTCATTTATTATCCAAACAATGATGAACCTTTTTAGGTGATAAAGATTTCATAAAGCCATATGGGATGGAACTCCTAAAATCGTTTGAAAATCCAATGGTAATTCATCATCCTAAAGGCCATACAATTCCAAGACTTGGTAAGCCTTTAATTTTTCATTAATTTCACGGTATCTTGTATCAAAGTAACAAGGCATACGACGACACATATTCATTTTCTTTACCTCATCACAATCACATACTCAAAATAGGCCAATTTGGATTCTTTAACTTACATATCCCTTATGTTTCAGATGAGGAAGGCTTGGAGACGATGATAAAATTCATGGATAGGATTCAAAAGATTGTTTCCGACAAGGAAGATATAGTCGCATGCAATAACAATTAGGCATTTTGTTATAGTCATTGTAATATTCAGAAATTTTAATTATTAATATAATTCTAATTATCAACTTAGTTTGGGACATTTTTATTTTTAAATTGGCAAGTAAAAGAAAATTAGTTGCACTAACTATTAGTTATAACCTTTTGTTATAACGTAATATATGTATATAAAGATTTTGGTGGATGTATATTTGTGTAATAATGAGATTATTAAAAATGGGATATTTAAAGTCCATAAAGGATTGTTTTAATTGGTCATACAAGAAATATTTTCTTGGAGATATAGTCGTTTATTTTTTTTAAAAAAATATTAACAAGTATATATCAAATTGAGATCTTTCAGCCGGCTATAACAAACCACCACAATCACCGTACAGTTCTTGATCCGTCAACGATTTCACAAGACAATCGGAAATTTTGGTTCGCCTTCCGTCAAGATCTTTTAAGTTCCCTCATACTCCCATTCGAAACTTTACAGAAAACCTATCCGTCCCGACGTGCTCCGTCTCCGTTCGGCCTAACTCCGTAGCATCACACAACTGCCATTTACTCTAGTTGATAACCGGATTGTAATCTGCCGCAGCGCCACCGTTGCTCGCCACGAGCCACGAACCAGTGGTATTACCTAGCCGCAGACCTTGGCCGCATTCAGTTTTGTTAAACGTCGCGTTTAGCTTCGGCCTCGCTGATATGGATTTCAAATCACGATCTAGCCAAAGTCACTCATCCGGGCATGAGTGTTGCTGTTCGTTCGCAGATTCTTTACCATTCGACTGTTGCGGTTTCATAAGACTTAACGACGAGATCGAGTTGTTTTGCTTTGCTTGCTAATAAGGTACGGATTCATGTTCTTGACATCATAGTATTCTTATTCAAATCCGTTACTTTGTAGTACGGATGTTTTCATCAACAGTTTCTGTTTCGTATTGTTATATGATTAGTATGTATTGTAGCATGCAATAGACCTTAGACATTGTGCTCATTAGTGCATGTTCCCTTTAGACTTGTGTCAAGATACATTTATTTCTGATACGGCTTTGTACTTTGTCACCCGAGGGCAATTATATGTTTAGACTTGTCGTTGGGGCGTCAACGTCATAGCACTCATGGTGCGTAACTAAAGTTCACGGCATCTCTAGTTTGTGCTTGTGTAGCACCTGACCCCTAGAGCCGAATAGATCAATCTTAGCTCTGACTACCTGCTCCTGTTTAGATGGAATTATGTGTGTACGCCTACACGCACCGTCTCGGTGCATGGACTATAGTCGTGTACCCCTATGTTTAGGCTCGTGGGTGCTTCTATATTGTGTGACTGTATATTGTTATGTGTAGTCACGTATGTCTGGTATCTGTTATGATATGTTTATATGCATCGCTTCTATAATACGTGATTTTATTTATTTGTATCATACTTTTATAAATAATACTTATTATAAAAATATGTATATAACATAGTAAATATAAAAAATAAGAGTTTAGGCTCGTAAGATAGCTTGAGCTTGTTTATTAAGTGAGACTCAACAAAAACTAAAGAATTGTCTAACTTGGTTCGATTTGAGTTCTTGAAAAGTCGACCTCAAGTATGTTATAAGTTGCTCGACAATTTTGCTCTTCCAATTATTATTCAAATAAATAAGAGTCATGATATTCCACCCGGTCAATGTTTAAATGTGATTTAAATATATGTGGAGGTTATTACAACATCTAGACGATGCTTGTCCACAATATTCAACTAACACTTGTAAAAGCCTAGTAATTGATGACGTATTGACGTGTATACAGCTATAGCTGTTCACATTTTCCACATGTTACTTCCATCACAATCGTGCGTTTATGTTTATTCAATAAAATCACGATAGTGTAGAAATGATGAAGCCCTAAATGCTAGTTGAACATTTGAGTTAGGGTAACTTTGTAAAGTAATAATTAATAAAAAATGTAACAAGGATAATTAAAGAAATTTAATTTAATTACAACTTGTAACTATGATAATGATGAACTCTTTAGGTGATAAAGATTTCCTAAAGCCATATGGGATAGAACTCCTGAAATCATTTGAAAATCCTTTGGTAATTCATCATCCTAAAGACCATACAATTCCAAGACTCGGTAAGCCTTTAGCTAGTGTTTGGTATGTAGGAATGAGAGTTGAAATGGAATGGACCATTGTGAGTGAACGAAGAAAAGAGTATCTGATTGGACGATGGAATGGAATCGCTATTCCAAAATGCATTTCATTCCCTCAAAATCATTTCATCTATCCCCTCTGTTCTTTTTTCCATTTCATTCCCTCTTCACCCTTCATTAACAACACCATAACCCACCACTATTGCTACCACCCACCACCACCATCACCCACCTCTGGCGACAACCACCACTGCCCCCACCTACCGCCGCCACCCACCTCCGTCCCCGCCACCACCGTCGCTGCTGCCACCTACCTTTGATCATCGCCGCCACCATCGCCGCTGCCACCTCCGATCACCGCTGTCGTCGCCACCCACTTCTGCCACCGCTATCAACCGCCACCACCCATCGCCACCACCGTCGCTACCGCTACCGCTACCACCTCCAATAACCGTCGCCACCCACCTCCGCTGTCACCCATCACCACCGCCGCAACTGCCACCTATCACCACGCACCATCACCGCCAATCACTGGCCACCACCATCTGATTTTGTTCCTTCATCTTTTCTCGCATACCAAACAATAAAAGGTAATGGTTCATTCCATTCTCACTTGGTAACCAAACAAGACATGGAATGGTAATGATCAATTCCATTACTCCGTCCATTCCATTATCTCGTCCATTTCATTCTTTCGTCCATTCTATTATCCCATACCAAACATACCCTTAATTTTTTCATCAATTTCAATGTATCTTGTATTAAAGTAACATATTCATTTTCTTACTTCATCACAATCACATACTCAAAAATGACAATAGGCTAACTTGGATTCGTTTAACTTACATATCCCTTATGTTTCAGATGAGGAAGGCTTGGAGACGATGTTAAAATTCATCGATAGGATTCAAAAAATTGTTTCTGACAAGAAAGATATAATGTAATAACAATTAAGCATTTTGTTATAGTCATCATCAATAAAACATGTATCAATTCAATGTTTGTGGTAGATCTAGATAAATTGAGAATATTCTTGTCATGGGTAATATGCATTCAAATTTACTTACTATAGAAGAGCACCCACAATCGAGTTTCTAGTTCAGGTTGACACTTGCGTTATCTGCGATGATCATTTTGAATCGGTGGGGCATTTGTTTGTAGGATGCATGTTGGACACGGAGGTATGGTTGAGCCTTGGAAACTAGTGTCATGTTCCGCCGATCTTCGCTTTCTCTTTTAGAGATGTTATGGAGTTTCACAAGTGTTTGAAGCCGGATAAGAAGCAAGCGGAAGTCATACATGGTTTGGCTATCATTGTGTGTTGGTCCATTTCGAAGTCTAGGAATTTAAAGGTTTTTTCGAACGTTAATCCGAGAGCGTTGGATATTATTGACGAGGCTAAGTCATTAGGTTTCTTATCGTTGAAGCATAAGTCTAAACAAAAGTCTCTTGTTTGGAGAGATTAGTGTAAATATCCTTTGTATATGTTGTAATTGTTGTTTGGTTGGAGGTCCTACATTTTTGTAGGTACCAACCGTTTTAATGAAACTTTAAAAAAAAAAACCACCTTACACACTACATTGGAGTTCTCACTCCCATTCCTCATACCTCAAATTATGTGGAAAAATAAAGTAAATGCCTATATTTGAGGGTCATTATAATCTTTCATCCCGTATTTTTTAGGGTTGTGAGTAAAAAATGTATTATTTAATTAATTATGAATATAAAAGAGGAGAGGCTCTAAAAAGTGAATTTTTAAGATAAATATGTATTTTAATTAAACCTGAACTTTAAACATCAAGGCGATTAGGTACCAAAATTGAGGTACTGAACCAATACATTCAATTCTGTGTTTTGTACCCACTTTTCTTCAAATGTAGTATTTGAATTTTTTAGTACTAGAACACGCACTCCAGTGTATGGTTGGTACCGGATGTCATCCTTAGTTGATATGACATGCCCGTTTAAACCTAAAAAAATATTTATCATTTTTTTTATGATAATAATACCTTAAAATTACAAATGTACATTGTATAGATAATTAATCTCTCTCTCTCTCTCTATATATATATATATAGGTAGAGGTTCATGTGAGAAAATTTAAAAGTGTGAAAAGGAGAAGAAAGATTATGGAGGTGACATGTGTCCCTTTTTATTTTGGTAGTTTAAGGGTATAAGTGTAATTTAACTAATAAAATATAATTATGGAATGAATATTTGCAACCGATTTTTGGCAGTTATTGTAGGGATTTTCGAATTTGAAATAACACCCTAACTCATAAAAGCACCACAACATGTATATTGAAGGCATACATCTTATAAAGAACAGAAATATAACTCATAGAAACACCCTAACTAATAAAAATACCCTAACTCCACCACATCATGAATATTGAAGGCATACATCTTGTAAAGAACAAAAATATAACAAAAATAACACCATAACTCATAAAACACCACAACATTTATATTGAAGGCACACATCCTATAAAGAACACCCTAACATTGAATATAACAGAAATAACACCCTAATATAACACCAGTCAACATTTTAATCAGAATCAAAACAGAAATAACACCCTAAATATATAAAAACAGAAATAACTCTACATAAGTATATCAATATGGTACTCATATTCAAGATAAAAAACACTCGTTATTATAGTTTATTTTTTGTTTAAAAGAGTTACGTATAAAAAGTTATTGGTGTTTAAAAAAGAAGGGATGAACTTTGCATGTGTATTAATGTTGGTTTCTTAATTTAAAAATATTAAATTTACCTTTATACCCTTAATCTATAAAATTAGTTAGTTTAATTGTCAACATTATTTACAGAATTGTCACTATAATCTCAACCATTAGATTAAATATATAATGGTTTAGATTCTTTCTTATGCTTCTCACACTTTTAAATTTTCTCATAATAACCTCACCCTATATATATATATATATATATATATATATATATATATATAAGGGCAATTAAGTAATTTAATAAAAAACCTAATTAAAGATAAAAATTCAAAAACCCACATGCAATGCATATGCAAGTTCACTCCGTCTTTTTTAAATGTTAATAACTTTTTATACGTAACTTTTTTTTAAAAAGTTACACCATAATAACGAGTGTTTTTTTATTTTTAATATGAGGACCATATTGATATACTTATATAGAGAAAAAATTTACGCTTTGATCGGATGTTTTAGTCCATGGTGTTTTGTCTATGTTGTTTTAATTGTATATTGATTCAAGGTGTTGTGTTTTACAGTAAAACACCATAAACAAATATAAGACACGATAACATTGCCAATACCATTTACATTCAATCTTTCAAGCTTGTTTTCAATGGTCTTTTATTTTAGGAATTCAAAACAGATTATGGTGTCTTGTAAAATGAAGGTTAGCTCGTTGAATTTAATGATATTTTTTTATTACTAATGGAATGGTATCTTTGTATACTTGTATGGTCTCTTGTTTTCTATGGTGTTTTATTTTAGTTTCATTGTGTTTTCGTTAAGAAAATGGTAGTTTGCTGAATTCAATGGTATTTGCAATGTTATGGTGTCTTATATACGTTCATGGTGTTTTACTGTAAGTAGTTTGCTGAATTCAATGATATTTGCAATGTTATGGTGTCTTATATACGTTATGGTGTTTTAATGTAAAACACATGAATCACGATACAATTAAAACAACATAGACAAAACACCATGAACTAAAACATACGATCGAAACGTAATTGTTTTCTTTATATAAGTATAGCAATATGGTACTCATATTAAAGATAAAAAACACTCGTTATTATGATGTAATTTTTTTAAAAGTTACGTATAAAAAGTTATTGACGTTTAAAAAAGACGGGTAAAACTTGCATGTGCATTGCATGTGGGTTTTTGAATTTAAAAATGTTAAAATTACGTTTATATCCGTAATATAGAAAATTGATTATTTTAATGGTAAACACAATTAAAATTTTGCCATTATAATCTCAACCATCAGATTATAGATCAAGGGTGTAGATTTATTCCTACACTTCTCACAAAACACACATTTTTATAATAACCATACCCTATATATATATATATATAGGGTAGAGTTCTAGAGTGAATACTAGGTTGAGAGTGAATTGTGTGAACTAATATGAGCCACTAGATTATATCATCTAGATATTTTTAAACAATGACAAGATTGTAATTATAATGTTGTGACTTCCATTTAAATTAATTGACATAAGTGTATTTGCGTCTTTTGTAAATTGCATTTATTAAACAATATAATCAAAATTACTAAAATCTTGTTAGTTTCCGTATATACAAGATACACAGTTGTTAGTGTATACACATGTGTACAGTCTCGATAGTATTAGTTTATACGAGATACACAGATGTTAGTTTATACACATATGTACAGTCTTGCTAATTATCAATTTATACAAGATACACAGTTCTTAATTTATGCACATATGTACTTGAATAATACACATATGTATATATCTGGTTTATATCGACCTGTGGGATTAAGATGTAATTATACACAAGTGTATAAGTGTTGTATATACTGACATGTATATACATATGTAAAAAACATAATTTAATTAGGTTTAATGTTTAATTTTAAAAAGAACATAAGAGTTTATTTAAAAATAAATATTAGCCCTTTAATATCTTATAATTAAAATAATAAAGAAAATAATTAAAAATGAGAGAAAGAGAGAGAGTTAAGAGATGAGAGAATCAAAGGACTTTAATTAAAAGTAATTGACTAATATCAATCTTACCTTTTTAATCTAAAAAGTGATCAAAGGCCAAGATTAGTTCACTCTCAAGAAATTGTTCACAAATGATCCTAATCATATATATATATATATATATATATATATATATATAAAAGTAATTCTATTTAAATTATATCATAAAATATTCAGTTAGTTTATAACAAAAACATATAATCTTAAAAATAAACATGCTAACTAAACCTAAATCCAAAATTTTTATGTTAGTTTCTTGTAGCAGTTCACACCACTCAATTAAATCAGTGTATTTCAAAATTTATTACAAGTATCCCAGATAAGTAACGTTTTATCATAATTCAATAACAAAATACTTGCGTAAATGCTGCATGCATGTTTAGCGTGTTACATCTGATATCTAATTAAGACATTTCGTTAAAAAATTAAATGCGCATATAAACTTATCAAATATCCTGGAATGGTTTTCGTTCTACTTCAATTTTCACACCTTTAGCACCTACTACTAAATTACAAAGTCAGTCAAAAAAATAAATCGCAAATCTCAAGTAATAAGATTAAACTTTTTAAGAAGGTGCTGCTAGAAAACACCAGCCCGTTAGTGTATACTTCGCTTGGGTTGTATGACGGAAAAAAAGTTATAGGAGTCGTATATATTTATCGATGGTCACATCACTAATTTTTTTTATTCAAAAGATCATACAAGCTACATGGTTTTATCCTCATACAACTTATCTGATCATTTTCCACCATATCATATATAGCCCACGTGACTATCATAAGACCCGCTTTGACCATATTATACGACCCCTATGACCATATTCCCATACGTCTCGTATGACACGTCATTAGTGTCTAAATAAGGTCATCGACCAAACCTGTATGGTACTGGTACTTGTTAGAGTTTACGATACCAAATTACATTTGTTCAGCTTTTTCAGAAAGCAGAATACGCACTTCAAAGAAAACGAAATTGTATTTAAATTTAGTATCGTAAACTCTAACGAGTATCAATACCATACAACGATATAACAAATAGATACTGACCCAAACCAAATTCTCAATAGCTTGTATAATAAATAAAGGTTAGAGCATTTACAATCAAATCTCTTACTCCATCTTTATAATTACAATAAAAAACACTATTTTTTCTCTCTACTTTTCAATTTAATAATATTTTCTATACTTTATCATTACATTTATCTGTTCTTCACTCACAACTATTTTTAAAATAAAGTATTAAAAAATTATAAAAATAAATAATATTTCTTCCAAATTTACTGATGAAGAAAACATTTTCTCATTTTTCTCTTTTCTTCACTTAACAATTTATAATTACTCTTACAAATATAGAGAGACTAAAAGCAGAAGTTCCATTGTGAATGCTTTTATGGCTGACCAAATCTAGAAAAGAAAATTTTGAATTGGGTTGACCAATGTAGAAAGTCAAAACACCAACCCACCCTCATAAGCCCCAGTCTGTTACCTGTCCATTCCACCATAAATAATCAACCTTCAACTCTCCATATATACACACATCCTTCCTCCAAACTCTCCGGATCATCCACATTCACATATATTCGTTAAAAAATCACACAACACAATTCTACAATGCTCGATGAAATCATCTCGATCGAACCATCTGAAAGCCACGGATCCTCTGCCTCCAAGGATTCCGCACAAGCGGCGAAATCCTCAAAACTCAATTGAAAAAATGGCCGGAATCGGTGCTCCAAAAGCTCGATTTCTTCTTCCCCGACGCTCCGTTTCCTTGCAACGGTAAATCGGAAGTCGAAGGAATATTCGATCCGCCTTATTACTAGTGGTTTCAGTTCAATAAGGTTTGTTGATTGTGTTTGAAGATTGAAATTTACTCTGTTTTGAACAGTTAGGGTTTTGAGATTCGATTTTCTGAATTAATTGCAGGAGTTTATAGAATAGTTATTGTGTTGTTGGATAATCGATGATAGAAGATATTCATGTCCGGTTTTGTGGATGGAAAACCTTATCAAACCCATTAAGTCTAGTTTGGGAAATGACTTCCTAAACTAGTTTTATGGGTGAAACCGGGCTAAGAAACTGGTTCACTTGATGATAATATAATTTCTTTAACAAGTTTTTTTTTCCTTTAAAGTCGATCTCAACTTTTAGTTTGATGAAATTTTTTTATAAATGACAGAAGCAAATAAAACATAAATTTTGGTCATTATTTAGTGATTTTTTAATTTCAATTGGACTTGAATTTAACATTTACAAAACTTATTTGTTATTTAATGATTTTCTTTCACTATTAATTGACCCCTACTTCAAGTTAATTGGAAAAAATGTCACTTAATGATAATCAAGATTTATAAATATTGCGTAAGACTAAAACCTAATGGAAGCTGAGTTTGTTCGAGGAAAGCAATAGATTTGGGCGAAGTTTTCCATAAAATGTGTATGTAACAAATTAGAAAACAATGTTAGAATCATGAAAACGTGCGTCGATGGCTGGTCGTGGAAAAAAGTGAACCGATGAGTTTGAGTTTTCAAATTTGGTGGGCTCAGATTTAATATAAATAATTAGACATGGGTCGCTTTTCATTGTAAGAATAATTAAACAAGGATGTGAATTTTCACATGAAAATATCAGGTTTTGGTTATTTAATTAAACATGTATGCTGGTGTTTACATGTTTAAACCATGTTCAATCCTTCGATCAACTCGAATGTGGTTAGGCTGTATTTAGGTGGATCCTTTAGATAAATAGGTTAAACAATTTAAGTGTGTTGATATATTACACAAATAAAATATAGATTATGTTTAAGTTTATTAATTTCTATACACAAACGTATATATGCTAACCTGGTATGAATGTCATCGTATGTGTAGCAGTAAATAAATTATTTGGTTAGAAAATCAACCGAAGAAAGATAATACACAAAAGATAATATCAAACATTAAAATAATTATTAAGTAACTTAGTTTCTCAATATTGTTTTATAAGATATATTGTACTTAGTTTAGAAAATTTCTTATAAATCTCATAATAATAATAATAATAATGATAATATTGCAGGGAATAGCATTGACCAAGGTACCAAATATCAAATTTTTGATGATAATTTCAGGGGCGCAATTGAAAAATGAGTCATGGGCTGAAAAGGCATATTCGATTCCCATCCAATGTCCATCTCTCCATTTTTTAGGTAATTGTTTTTGGCCTCTTTTGTTTGTTGTTTGCTAGTGTTAATGTCTTTTAAATGATTACATCCTTTTTTTCTAAATTACTTATTTACTTTAAAGCTTAAATCATTAATTTGAAGTCATTACTCTATACAAAAAGTATTCTTATAAGTCCGGACCCACTTACGACACACCAAATCATCACTAGTGCTCTAGTGGTGGCCACGGGTATTTAAGTTTCACCTATGGTCGGCCCGGGTGAGTTTTCCTTTCCAGATCTTAAGTTCGAGTCTGGGTGTAGGGGTTTCTCATTGAGGAGTTTTAATTGGGAATCTATTGTGCAAGGGGGTTCTCTAGCGCTGACCCGGTTAAGACAATGTATGCTAGACCTCCTGACATTCGCGAATAATTCACACCTTAAAAAAAAACACCAATAATTTATTTAAGTACTTTGTTAATATTAATATTCGATGATTATATATGTATCCGACAAATCAATTTTTTTCTTTCAAAAAGTAGTAATGTGCTATTCTCCGCATGTCAATTCCACCATAAATTCCTTTCAATTTTCTGGACTTTGTTTTCATTTAACTAAACATTTCAATCGTTCAATTTAGTTAACAACAAAAATTAAGAAAGCCAAAGTTGACAACAAACAGCCATAAATATCATTTGGGTTAGGGCAAGCCAACTCTATAATGCATCCATGAGCTCTAGTGTGAGCCCTCGATATCTAACGGTTCCATTGAGATCACCAATACGCTAGGGCGAGAGGCATAGTTTGATTTTCATGTTCAAGGTCCATTTTGTACATCCAGTAATTTGATGCAATTGTTTATGTTAAATAGGTGATAACGATTACTTAAAACCATATGGTAATGACCTTTTGAAATCAGTTGAAAATCCATGGTGATTCATCATCCTAAAGGCCATGCGATTCCGAGACTTGGTAAGCCTTTACTCTTTTACGTCAATTTCTTGTACCAACACATATATTCATTTTCTTACATAATTTGTATTTCAGATGAAGTCGGCTTGGAGACGATGTTTAAATTCATTGAGAGGATTCAGAAGAATGTTTCTGACAAGGAAGATGTAGTTACGGTTTCGCCTACACAATAACATATAAGACTTTGTGGACTTTGTGTTGTAGTCGTTATCACTAGAAATCATTACCAAATATCATATACATTCATGTTGTTATGTAAAATATTTAAAAGATGATTATATTTTCCTTGCAAGATTCACATCATTTGCTTATCAAAGCATTTCTAGATAACCATGGTCGTTGACTCGATGTCTTCGCTATGAACACCATTGCCACAATTATCGATAACGTTGAGCTTATTCGATAGTGTTGAGAGGTCATGCGTATACTTAAACCAAGAATAATTAAATACCCACTTTATAATAAGGTTACATAGGGACACTATATATACGGTATACTTTTAAAGTTACCTTTTTATATGAACTAACAAAATCTACCAAGAAGCTAAAGATGTGGAACATGTACCTTGAAAAGTAAAGAGATTGTAATATGCACCATCTAAATATGATAATAGGGTAACTGGTATAATACGATAGCTTATAACTAGTCTTGTAATTCAAATATTATAATGAGTTTACAGTTATTATTTTCTAGATTTTCTAATCCAAACAATTCAAAAATTAGATTAGTTCATAAAAAAATGCAGTTTTTGCAGTCAAATATTAAGACAGTGATTATTTAAAAATAATTTGACGAAAAAAAGTGATCGGGTAACCCAATGCATCAAAAGCATAAAGAGAACTCCATTCTAACCCACCAACCTCGACAATAAACTTTAGAAGAAAAAACAGCAGAGGAGTAAAATCAGTATCAAAATGAGCAGAAAACAACATTTAGACAACAAAAGGAAATGTCATACCATGAGAAGACATTTGCCCTTTTTTATACAAGGAATCAAGAAACTAAAAGAAGCTTGGGAGGAGAATTGTGGTTCTGTGACACAATAAAACCGGAGGTAGGAAACATGATCAGAACTCTGTCGGAGGCTTCAACCTTATCAGCCTTTTGATTCTGTCCTTGTCTGTGTTCTCCAGCAACCCCTTCATAATCAATAGCAAACATTAGTATAAATGGTTTTTTATAAGTTATTTGCTTCGTCATTTTCCAACATTAGTGGCAACTTTAACCAATTTACATATATATGGGTCGACGTGAGTTATGATTTACTAACTCAACTGAACCAGAAAAAAATGTGCTATAAAGAGACACTAAATTATTGTTGTACAGTAGTTTTGGTAATCATGCTTGACCCGACGATGTAAGATAAATATAAAAGGAACAAAACGTGTGGGTTCAACCGAACCCCATGCACGAACTTATTTTGGCTTGTACACAACCCACCTGACCCACCATTTTGCCAGACCATTTTGTATCCATGCATTGTGTCCGTTAAACTCAATTACTCATTTTCATAGCGTTTGTCCCATATTATCATCTACTTACAGATAAAACAAAATGGGACTGAAAGTAAATGGCCGACAAACATATCACTATTAGGGATGTTCATAGACTGTTGAAACTGACTGAACCACCCAAACCAATACAAGTCAGCCGATTTGAGATCCCCATGGTCCGGTTCACGATTCAATTTTGATAATTTTCCGGTTTAACAGTTCAATCTGGCTTAACACTTGGAACCAGCTGTGCACCGAATTACTGACCGTTTACCTTTTATTAATTGTATTATTACTTTTTATTTATTTGGAATGGTTATATATGTATTATGATTATGAAACATCTTTATCATTTTCAAAATTTTAATAATAAAGACTAATAACTTCGAAGAAAACAACATAAAAAAACACTTCAAACCACCAAAACTGAACTGTTAAACCGCCAAACCTATCGATCTATTTGCCCTGTCATGAGTTGCACTTATTCTGGGATGTATTGCAGAAATAAACATAAATTGGTCATTTATTTTGACCATTTCAAAGTAATTCAATTCGGTTATTCCTCCAAGCATATACACATTTTTAGAGTGAGTTGAAAAATTGTAAAAACTGAGGGGTACTCACCTTCCATACAATCTCATCAAGACACAAGCATATTCTACCATACTTGTCCAGGAAAAGGCGCTCTGTCGGTGGCTTCCCACATACATCTCTTATGGCTGAGGTAACAACAAATATTGCTTCCGACACTTGACGAAACCAAAAGAAACCAACGTTAATAATCAAAAGTCATATAAAATATTTAATAAAAAGAGAGACCAGATTGATAACCCGATTAATAAATATTGTATTTTGTTATTACTTGGCAGCAGATTAAAATAAAATGTTGACAACTTTTAAAAGATCTAAAGTATTCTTAAAACAACACAATCAAAATCATCAGTTTATTTGTTGTAAAAGCAACAGAAATGAAGATATGCTTACAAGCAAGTTCATCATACTCATCCTTGCCGACAAGATAGATGCTGACATGTCCAAGCACAGTGTACACAATGTATACAGACCTGGAAAGCCAATGACGGATCAAAAGAACAGAAAGGCAGGGGGAATTTTATATATTCTACAGTGAACATATAATATGCATATATAAGTCATCCAGGTTGATAAACCACTTCATCAGTTAGTTAACATATAGAGCAATTTCGTTTACAACATGCTCTCTTGCTGTCCCCAGTAGTAACTGCTTCACAAGTTTGAGCCGTAGTAAAACAAATAATCAACATTTTGTAAATAAACGGACAGCAGACAACATAAATATGGAGTGTAATTGTTTATAAGCGTATTTATGTGTTCATTTGAAGTGCCTCTAATTTCAAAATTACTATTCCACGATCATCAATCTGCACTAGTCAGGCCTTTTAATTTTTAACATCAGTAGGGAGGACTATTGTATGTGCCCTTTGAAATTTCAAGCATGAGTTCCACAAGCCTCCAGCGTGTAATGAGAAGTTCAAATTGAGAGTCAAATAAGTAATTATCAGTTTTCATGCATAAAGTTGTATGTTAATGCCAATAATGTTGCATAGTGCAGATATTCTTAATAACAAACTGTTTAAGTTGCATAAAGATACACAGTCACATGCTGCATGTTAAAGCAAGAAAGAACAATCAAAATGTAGACAACTAATAAAATACAAATTACATGAAGTTTTAGACAAAAATCTTTGATTTAAAAAACAACCACCAAGATGAGCATATAGTCCAGTGCAGAGAGCCAATTGTAAGTCATAAAAAGCAGCTACAAAAATTAACTTTAATTGATTTTATTACTTAAGATGGAAAGCTAACTTTATGTAATGCCATAAGCATGGCAAACTATGCATACTCCATTCTTTCTAACACAACTCAAATTCACCAAAAAAAAGAAAGTAATGTGCAATTCCCATGCTTGAATCTTGATCACACTAGGAGAAAGAAGGAAGAAGAACATACTTGTGGCATGCAACACAAAGTTCTTCATTCTTGACACCTTTAAGGCTATCTGCTCCAAGTTTGACTAAGAAAGATCGCCAATGCAACCGTTCCTCACCCGGAACACCATTGAAACTGCACATTTGCATGTGATATACAAAGATATAAGACATATCCAGTATTTGAGCAGGGTAACATCATATAGGCTAGAAAAAGTTGCAAAACGTGTATTGGTATATAAAAATATTATTCGAAACCGTTAATATCTACTCAAGGATGACTATTAGACTATCCTCTATATAAGTCTTTATAACTTCTGTACTTGGTTCAAAAAAGCAAGAGGTGCAACGTGCACGCATCACGTACATGAGGCAGGTGTTTATGTACAACCAAATAAGCTTTATTTGCAACCAGAAGTTGCATATCTCTCATGTGGCTTGCATATAAACCAAATAGCCTTTCCCACCATCTTCACCCCTTAGGTTTTTTAACATATAAACGTCCTATGGACCCTAACTTTGACTGCATGAGGCACACCATTTTGCACCTGATGTGTAAATCCTCGGCGCCTTGCGCATCAGTGGCGCATTTGTAAACCAAGTTCTCAAATTTTCTTGGTATTCATATTTACCCGATCCAGCTACTAACGCTTACCTCAGGGAATCATAATGGAAATACAACTATATATTCAACTTTAGATCTTAAGGCCCTTTAAGAAACATATTTTCGATGATCTAATCTAAACTAGAAAAACGTCATATGTCTCTGCTTTTTAGTAGCCTCTTTTACAATCAAATACAACTTAAAAATACCCTTGCAAGCACATCCCATTCTTAACATAAACACACATAGCATATTTGACCTAAAACCCCTTTGTAGAACATATAAAAATGGCTTGGTAAACATAGATCTCAACAATTGCTTTTGGCTACATAATCCTAGAGTTTTTTTACTACTAATACGGAATGTATACACATAGGGTTTGAACTTTCACAGTACCGTTCAACGAGGATATTTCCCTCGGAGTTAGCAATCAACACAGCCAGCAACATCCTCTTTCTGATTGATCACCTTTTCAAGTCACCGATCTACAAAATCGGAATAAAATTGACTAGATCAAAACACATTGAATTTCATTTCAATAGATCGAATCAAGACAGATATTGGTGGATTGACAATCATCGTGATTTGTATCTGCTATTTGCTAGGAATGAAATTGTTATGAATTATAGATACGACAACGATTATAGCAGAAATCTAGGGTTCGTGATGGTGATTGATACAGGAGAATTAGGGTTTTCAAGTACCTGGAGCAGCAGTTGATGATGGATGAGAAACAACTAATCGCGCAAACGTAACTTGAGAGATGCAAAAGCTGAATTATTCCAACAACTCAAGTACCAAGGGCTTAAAAACACCGTTTATCACTTTCACTTAACCGATGGTGTTCATGGGTTAACGGATTTAGCCCAACCTCAACCCACAAATTTTATAACTTCAACACGAAAATAATATAAGACTAATGAACCTTAACATGACTACTCGAATATTCGCAGGTTGGGCCGAACGTGACTCATTTAACTTGTTTTTTTAAGTAAAATGTAATTTTACACTTGTTGTTAAATGACTTATAAATTAAGTTAGTTGTCATGCGAAATGACTATTTTATTTTTTTTATGACTCATTTAACTTGTTTTTTTAAGTAAAATGTAATTTTACACTTGTTGTTAAATGACTTATAAATTAAGTTAGTTGTCATGCGAAATGACTATTTTATTTTTTTATTATACCTTGTTCTTTGTAACAAGAAACATCTTAACCCTTACACAATTCTTTACCATTTATGTCTTATATATTTGACCTTGGATAATCAACACCTTAAATTGGTTGACTCAGGCAAAGTCAAAGCCTGCAACTGTAATCAAAATCAACCTATAATTAACCTATAATAGCCAACTGTGATCAATAACTATTATGAATTCATAATCCTAATTCCAAATCTGTGATCAGTGTTGTGATTATCAAAAGAATGCACAAATCAAACTGGAATGCACATCATAAAATCAATTCCTAATCCTAATTTCCAAACTGTAATACGATGTTATAATCAAACTCCAACTATAATACTAATCAAATTGTACTATTATTCAAACTGTGATCAATCAATCCATTCAACTGTAATCCAAATGCACATCATCTAATCCGATCAATAGGTAATGCTAAATTGTTATCAATAACTGCCTGTTTTAACTTTCAAAGTCAAATGCACAAATATGATCAATTGCCTGTCTGAACTTCCTGTTATAACCAACATATAATTCCGAATGAACAAATATGATCAACATATAATTCCAAATACTATTTAATTAAACATAAGCTCATTAGAATATCATAAGATCATCATCCATATTTAAGTTAGCATGCATAAACATTTAACATAAGATCATCAAAATATCCTACAATTATCCTACATAAATATTAATCAGAAGGTCTTGATGGTCACTACTCAAGCCTTTGATTATCAGGGGGATACTAGAAATTGAGGAAAGGGCGGTCGTACATTGTGACCACAATGTGGAACGCCACAGATGTGAAGGATATGTGCATCCTCATCTCAATTGCAAACAAACAATCAACAAGTAATCAACAAACATTAAACAGGGAATTTGTAAACAATGATCTCTATTTCAGTAAACAATGATCCCTATTTTATTAAATAATCAACATCATTATAAACATAATCATCAACACTTAATCAAACAATGATCCCTGTTTCAATATACTAAATCCCTAACACTTAATGAGCCCTAAGAAACTTGTATACTCTGTTTCAATAGATTTAGACACCAACTAATCGTGTAACACCACAAAAATTTTGGATCAAATCCTAGCATGACACGTGTCTATAAACCTTCTACATAATTCACAATGTTGAAAGGAATAAGGGGCTAAAAATATAAGTCGAAGGGCTAAATCTGCCTTAAAGATAAAATTTTGATTTGCTGGAGGTCCTTGCCGACCGTAACGTTATACCCTTGCGGTCTGCAAGGGTGTTCTAAAAATAATACGTGCCTGGGCCCCTTACGGTTCGCAAGGGGTCCCCAGACAACAGTCTCATGGTTGGCAGTAGCCTGCTGCACATCTTGCCACCTTTCACAAAATATTGCCACATTAGGACACCTCACCTGCCACTAATCAACTCCTATTCACTCCATGGGACACTTGTCTCAACCTAGATTAGATCAACTATAAATAGCATTAAGCTTGGACATTTTATGCACACCATTTCTCATTCACTTCTAAACTTCTTTGGAGCTTGCTTCTGCTTATAAGGGACCTCCTTCTTGTTTCTTAAAGTGTTCTTCAACACTAGTAAGTGCTCTCCTAATTTATTTCAGGCTACATATTAACCGAAAATCAAGCAAATTGACTTTTGCTCTGACTTTCGGTTCTGACCATTTTGGTCAAATTAAAGTTCAAATTGAACTTTGCATCATGATCATAATAATGAAGGTATGAATCACCTATCATACCCTCCGACGATCACATTAAGTAGGTGAAATTACGAGTCAAGCATGTTATATATAAAAGTCAAAACTAGAAAAATATGTGTTTTGCGATAATTGAACTTCTAACTATATAAACCAATTATTTTGACATCATAACAGGTAGTATAAACTTATAAAGCTTATTTCGACATGCCTAACTCGTCATACTCAGTTTAGTATCCATTCTTATGTCAAAAATCAAGCAGTTTGAATTTTGCTTTGACTTTCGATTCCGACCCATTTGGTCTACTTTAGAATCCAACCAAGGCATGTTACGTGAACAGAATATTATAGGGAATAACCTTCTGAGGTTATATCATTTGAAGGGTTATTCGACGAGTCAACTTTATATACTTTTTAAGATGTCAAAAACGCCCTTTTGGCGTAGAAATGGTTTTAAAACCAAGGGGCATATAATTTGGTCTCAAGACTGATCTTACCATGTTTTATAATATGTTTTGACATAACGGATTCGTCTAGACCCATTTGACCACTGATGCCTCGGTTACGCAAATGACTAGTTTAACATATATGAAATATATAAAGTAGTCGAATTGGGTTTAAACATTTTAAAATCATCTCCAATCAGATTGTATATTATTATAAAACTAGTGGGGCTATCTGCACTTCGCAATGGCCTTTCAATCAATATCGGTTCGGTTTAATACGGTACCGATACTCGGTATAGCAACCAAAATAAATGCACTTAAGTGGATATCGTAACATGTTTTACATCGATCGAAACCAAGAAATGAATACCGTTATTGATGTTGTCCGACTGATATCATTTGGTTCGTCATAGTACTGTTACTATTCTGCCATTCACGACCAAGTCGAGAAAACCATAAAAGGAACACAGTATTGGTACCAGTGTTGTTTAAACGGTATTGGTTGGGTTCCTCAAGGTGAATAAAAAATAACTATATTTGAGTCATTCAAATAAAACTTTAATCAAATCATATTTACTCGAATCATATTTAATCGAATCTTAGAAAAAAATATACGTATCACAATGGTGTATTTTTAATATATAATAAAATATAATTTGCAATGTATTTCAAGAATGCTTTTACACTTAATTAAAGTGGAATTATTAACTTGAGGGCTTTACTATGACAATTGTTTCTTCTCACATCATCTTTAATTATTTTTGTGTCAAAAGTCAAATACTAAAACCTTTATGTCTTCAAGAAAGGTTAAATACCTCTGTAGCTAACAACTTTCTCTTATATATATATATATAATAATATGTTTTGACCCCTCGGAACTCAACCAACTTTCTGAACCCGCTTATACGCGCATAACTAGTTATACGAACCTAGTTCGCATACACTAAGTGTGATAGGTCAAATTACTTCAAAATCACTTCAAAATGGAACGTTTGGTTAAATAACCTCTATCCTATGAGTCATTGTACTCGGATATGTATAAACCACATTCTATCCGATATACGCTTAATCTAGCAAAACCGAACCCATTCCTTACTTACCTATGACCCGTAGACATTCTAATGAATAACTAATTCTGTTCATTCCGGACTATAGAATCCCCCCCCCCAGATAATCGGACTTGGTTCAATAATACTTAGACTTGTGGCTTTTGCTAAACTAAAATCGTTATCGGTTAGAAGCTAGCAAAAGGTAAATACTCTTAACTTATTATCTTTTTAAACTTGGGGTATGGCAAATATGTCACTTGGAGCGGGTATTATACAAATGAGCCCTATGATTTGCTTATAAATATAAGAACTTGGTTTAATCCGTATTACTTGATACTAAAACACTTGGGGGATAATGGTACCGTGTTCGGGCGTCCCGACTCATAAAATTGTGTGGTCATATAAAATAACGTCAGGGTAGGCATACGACCTGTAAGACGTGTTATTATAGATGGCGTGTGCCTTAATCATTATAGCAATAAAAATGATTGGCTTATGATTTTCAGTTCCCGACTGTATGACAAGTACGGAAAACTGGTGACAATATAAAATCCCAAGAAATACTAATTGATTACCTACGGTTCACTTTATGTACTAAACCATTTTTGAAAAACTATTTTGAAAACATGTCGGTTAATTGTATTTACCAGCGAAAGCTGACGTATTTTCAAAAGATTAAAAAAGAAAGTACCGAACCTTGATATTAGGCTGTAAAGGCTATGGAATTTGCAACTCCTCAGCTTAAGGCCTAAGATGTCCTAAAGCTCTTTTTATTTTGATCCTGCCTTTGGGCATTGTAACACCCCAACCCGACTTGTGTAGACGTGTCACTTATACAGTACATCAGTGGTCAGAACATCATTCCATAAATTGTAAAACTTTACGTTATTTCAAATAAGTCAAATATTGTACAAAACATTTTAATTTTTTATGAAAATCCATGTGCGTCTTCAATCCCTCGAGCCATCCATCCGAGTCTCCCGAATAATCCTTGCAACCTAGCGTACATAAGAAGGAAAATGTACGCCTGAGTAAACAATGTTTACTCAGTGGGATAACAGCAATATAATATACAATTTCCTAACAATATCTATATATAACAAACAATATATATAACACATATTCAGATAGTCACCTTCAGTGTGTCACATTCAGTAGTTCAATGCGTTATCAGTTCACATTCACTGCGTCACATAATCACATTCAGTTTTCAGTGCGTCACCTTTCGTTGCGACACAATCAGTAGTTCAGTGCGTCATGATCAATATTTACTAAAACAATATAACTATATATATATATATATATATATGTATGTGTGTGTATATATATATATATATAACAACACATAATCCTGAAGATCACATAAGCATGCAATAACGAATCTAAATTCCAACTACGAGGCAGAGGAAACCCAAATTCATACATATAAAGTTGTTTTAGAGTCCGTTCCTTGACAATCGATATCTTGTCTTCCAAAGGAAATTAGATATTTGTTTATGAGTATTCGTAGAAACCTACATTGCGATCATGTATCTCATACGGTCGTGTACCTATACTTTTACCGAAAGATTAGAGTTGTCCTTGTGCACTTTAAAGTCCGGTTGTTTAGATATTTATTCAAAACCAATGGGTTCATTTACTTTATAAAAAAAGATAATAATTATCAATATGTAACTAATGAAAAATAAAGCTAATTTTACTAATTATAAAAAGATAATGAGTAAATAGAGCATTAAATCTAAGTTTAACTAAATAAAACATTAATTAAAAATGTATGTTGGCCACAAGATTGAGCTTGTGACCTTGCTGTTATAATACAAATGAGTTAACCATTGAGCTACTTAGTCACATGTGTTTATTTAATGAAATTTGATGTGTTAAACTAGAAATTTGATGTGTTTAAATATGAATCTGATGTCTAAAAATAATGCATTTTGCAAGATTTGAACCCAAGACCTCTAGGTTATAAGTTAGAGACTTAACCAGTGGACCACTTAGTGACTTATGTTTAATTTATGAAATCTGATGTTTTATATAAGAAATCTGATGTGTTTAATAGAAAATCTGATGTTTTTACAAAATCTGATGTTACACAAAAAAATTGATGTTAATATGATACTTTAGGTATGTTTGGTTTAGAGCTTTTAGTAGCTTCTATCTTTAAGCTTTTAAGAAAAAGCTCCTACTCAATAAAAAGACTTGTTTGGTTGAAGGAGTTTGAAGCTTTTAGATTAGGAACTTGAAGCTTTTGGTTAAACACTCCTACTAGTAGCGTTTAGAAGGAGCTACAACCTTTTAGGGAAAAATGACTATTTTAACATCTACAGATAATTAACTTTTTAATGCACCAACTTTTTAATGTCCATTTTATACATTTTATTAAAAGCTCCAGCTACTTTGCCAAACACCTAAATATATTAAAAAACTACAGATACTAGCTTGTTAAAGCACTGGATCGATGACGAACATCAACATTGCACTTGATTCATGACGTGAAACAACATAAACATAGAAGATAGATATGTAGGAGAAACTCATTCATTCATAACAATCAACACAGATTTACATTACCGAATGAGTATACATCATCTTCTACAAGCTGGTTTAGATCACAAAGATCTAACCCTAGCTTTCTCTCACTAACACATAGTGTCTCTCTCTAGAATGTGCACACCTAGGAGGAATATAAGATTGCACAAAAGCTTGGCCCTAATCTACTCTATACACACATATATATAGGCTAGGGACTAAACCCGGACAAAACATATTGTCCGGGATACAATAAACAATCCTATCCGAGTTAACCTACAAATTCGGAATAATCCAAACTAGAGAAACCTTCCGAGTTTACCTCATAAACTCGGAAATACACACATGTTTCACATATTTGGAATGTTCACTTATGTACACAAGTTCGGACAAGGTACCAAACTCGGAATCCACTATTCCGATCAACCTTGTCTTCCGGAGACTTGTCTTCATCATCTTTGACTTCTTTGACTTCGACACTTGACTTCGTTGACCAGAACTGATAAAGCATAGTTACCCGGAAAAAACTGCACTTATAGTCTCCCCCTTAACTGTTGCTATCAGTTTTGTCTGACATTAATATCTTCAGTCACCGGATCCTGTACTTATAGACTCCCTCTCGACTGATGATATCATGCCTGTTTTCAACTTTGGCTGAGACTTGATCTTTCTGGCAGAGCACAACGATCTTCAACCCTTCTAATCAAAGACTTGCTAAGGATCACTTAAATGGCTGCTTTGTGAAACCTGAAGAATCCAACTATAAGGCCCTAATAGGTTTATGGATTAGTAACTTTAGGGGTATGGGACATCATGTTGTAATGGGCTTGGGGGTAGCCTTTGGGCCTAAGAGCTTTAGGGCAATGGAGCACTAACTCTCTAATATATATATATATGTGTGTAGATAATGATGTATTAGGGTTTGGTGGCTCCTTGGTTGATTATTCACTTGTATTAGACAAATTGGTGATTTGTATGCAAGTTGAACATTTTTATATTCATCTTATTTCTTCTACTTCGATTCTTAGCTTGTTTGTGTGATTCTGCCACCGTTCAAGCTAAGTGTGATATCGTAAGATTCGGTTTTAGGGACTTACAATTGGTATCAGATCCTGTTTGAACCTGTTTCCAGGCTCAGATCTGATATCACACGGTTTCGGATCGTACTTGCTACTGTTTCGGAGCTGTTGTGAGTTTTTGCTTCATTTCGCATCATCTCAGATTAACGCAGATCTAAGAATTTACATCTCGAACCATCTCGGATAGAACATCTTAAAGACTCGAACCATCTCGAACTGCATCTCGGATAGAACTAATGAATACTCGAACCATCTCGAATAACATCTTGGATAAACACCTTGAAGACTCGAATGATGAACATGCATCTCGAATCTATCTCAGATCATCAGTGTTGAAGTTTGTCTTCATCTTCATAACATCGCGGATCATCATCACCATCTCGGATCATCATCACTATCTCGAATCATCATCACACCATCTTAGATCATCATCATCTCTGATAAGATACTATTCCGAGAACACTGTTTCGAGTTTTCTGTTTGATATTTTTTATTGGACCATTTGGAATTGTCATTTTTAAACTTAAAAAATTTGAAATGATGATGAACCCGAACAGTATTCTCACTGCTGCGGATCTCGCCAATGCTACCTTAACGGCCATTCAGTCTCAGACTCTGGCGTTGCATCAAGAACTGGACCAGAGCATCGAACGTCTACCAAAATTCCAAGGTTGATGTATGGAGATAATTATTTTGAGTGGAATTGGCATTTTGAGCAGTACTGCAAAGCCGAGGAACCTGGAATGTGGAGATGCATTCGTGATGGTCCGCACACTATCATGTACGTAGCTATAGATGATCAAGACACTCAGATTCCAAAACCAGAAAGTTTGTGGTTCGACAAAGATCAAAAAATCAAGGACGAAGATGATAAGGCAATGGAAAATCTAACTATGGCTCTCAGTCCTAACATCTCAATTGTAGTCAAAAACTGCACAAATGCGAAAGAAATTTGGGATGTGCTCAAAAATCTGTACGAAGGAAACACTAACATGAAGGCTAGTAGGGTAAACATGTTGAATCGGCAGTTCAATTCCTTAATCACATCTACGGGGAGACTGTGGAGAACCAAATCAGGAGATTCGTCAAACTCATTTCACAGATGGTCAGTGTCGGAATTCCGATCATTAATAGTGGGCTGAATCGCCAACTGTTGAATTCACTGCCAAAGTCTTGGGATGCCGATGTTTCGATGATCAAACGTACTACAAATCTGAATGAAATTGTTCTCATTGAACTGATCGTCACCATCAAATCATGTGAAATTGACAACTAGCAAAGAGAGTTGAACCACAAGAACTCCATGATGGCTGCAGGGGTGACCAGCTCTAACATTGCATTGATGTCTCAAAGTCATCCTAACCTTATCTTTAGCCCCGTGACGAACAGTAATCCAAATGTTGTTTTCAGTCCGTTGACTCAAGCACAACTTCAAGCTCAGAAGACAAACTACGTTTATGGCATTTCTCTTCCAAATAACTCGACTGTTCCAACTACTGTTACTGCTCAGTAATTACCACAGCACGCAAACGTGGTCTACATTCCTGTTAATCCCTCAGCCTCTCAAAATGTTCAATCTGCACCCTCCGTAAAAAATCTCGCATTCCTGACCAAGCAGAACGAAGAGAAGTTGGCTCTAGCAGTATCAATGCTCAACAATTTGAATGCTTTTCTTGCAGGTGATCTCTTGCCTCCTTCAGTATTTGCTATAGAGATGAATCAAGTAGTTGAAGAAGATATTGAAGAACTGGATGCTTCATGGAATTTGGCTATGGCTTCGTTTCAAGCAGAAAAGTTTCAAAAGAGATATGGGCGTCGTCCCATGTCAAACATTCGCACTGGGCCTATCAAAGATAAGTTAAGGTGCTACAGATGCCATGAACCCAGACACTTTGCCAGAGACTGCAAGAAGACACCCGTGGGTTATGAAGCAACTATTGCTACTACTGCAAGGAACTTATAGAGGTCCATGGTTCCAGTTACTTCAGCTCACACGTCAACTTCAACCTCATCAAGCCAAGGAGGCTCAGGAGCGGGAAAGCACTGATGGTGCAAGCGCAACATGATTTTAGCTGGATTGATGCTGCAGCTCAAGTGGAATCTCTAAAGATTGTAGAAGTACAAAATCATCTCCAATGCTTGATGGCACAAACTAAGGAGCGCAAATCTCTCTTTGAAATGATAAACTCTCTCTTGTGCTTTGAAGACTGTAAATATAAAATGCACAAATGAGAGCACATAATTTCAGTCTCATTAGTGATTACAATAATGCCATGTCAAAGTGCATTGGTCTTCGAGAGAACAATAGAATTCTCTATGAAAAGATTGATGCACTGAAGAAGGACATAACTCAACTCCACCGGGACGTAAACCAACAAAAATTTTGGGTCCATGATTATAAAACTAAACTATATTCAAAAACCTTGGATTGCGACTTGGTAAGAGTTGAGCTAGGACTTCTCACTTGAAAGTTTTAAAAAAATGAGTTGAATATTAGAAAATATGATACATCCAGTGACACTGTTCGTAATCTTTGCAATGTACAAATGGCATACAAAGAGAACAAGGGAAAAGGGTTGGGTTATTCACAAGTTCCTCCTCCATATAATCATAATTATTCAAGTTTGCCGCTCACTGAGCAAGAATTGGAAAATTATGATAAAATGATGTATGGCAAACCAAGTGACTACGTTCCTTGGGAACCTTTCAAGCCTAAGAATACCCAGCCAACTGATTTTCAAAAGTCTTTAAGTTTTGTAAAAATTATAAATCAAGAGTGCTTGAATGAATCAGTTGAAAATTTAAAAGGTGAAAAGGAGTCGACAAAAACTCCATCCGAAGAACCATAGGAAATGACTTCTACCTCTGATTCTATAAAAAGGGTTAACTGTTTTAGTGTACGTGCAGAGTCAGTGATAGATGAGGAGCGGTCAAAAGTGGATGATGAACCTCATCCAGTTGTTGCTGATGACTCAGATGTTTCTTTATGTGTAAACATGATGACTATGTTTGGACTTTTGTTCAGTCTATGGTTTTTGAGACTCAGGGTTTTTCTAGTGTTGTTGAAACCGAAACTTTGAATGATATGGTTTTTGATTCAGACTATGATTTAACTGGTTGTCCAAAGGTGTCTGAGACATCAGTTTTGCGTGATTCAGAAAACTGTTCTAGCTCTTCTGAAACCTCAATGGATACCTCAGATATTCCCTAATCTTGTGAAAATGAAAATATTGTTGTGTCGGACTGTGTGAATGAAATTTCTTGTGAACAGGAGACGTCTGATAGTTCTTGAAATCAGACTAAAGATTCTAACTCATCGGATAATGAGCAAGATGGTTGTGATAGTCAAAATATTGACAAAACTTGCTCATCATCTGGTGACCAAGAATCCATTGATTCTGAAAGCTCAGTGTCAAATGAAACTGCTTCCAAAGAAACTGATACAGTTGTTTCAGAAAACTCAGTTTCTGAAGAAAAGGTTTCAAATGAAACTAAGCCCGCAGACTCCACTCTTGCAACGAAAAGAAGATTTCAAAGAACCGGAAACCAGCGCAAAATGAAAATTCAAGAGGAAGCCTCTTCAAGTGTTGTAAATAAAAAAAATCCCAATTCAAAAATTAACTAAGTCAAAGTTGAAGGGTAAAACTATCGATACTCACTTTTGTGATGATGATTGTGAGCAGGTTTCATCAAAGAGTAAATATATACACAAGAAATCAGCACCTAGTGGAAAGAAGAGACGCAATCAGTTCCCAAG
Source organism: Scalesia atractyloides (assembly GCA_947069175.1). Lineage (NCBI taxonomy): Eukaryota > Viridiplantae > Streptophyta > Magnoliopsida > Asterales > Asteraceae > Scalesia > Scalesia atractyloides. The sequence continues at coordinate 59,269,962 of CAMTDV010000001.1, read as the reverse complement.
AATAACACAAGCGGAATTAAGAGTCTTTTTCTTGAAAAGACAGACTTGCTTCAATTGTGGAATTCCAGGGCACATAGCTAGAAACTGTGTTCATCGTCCCTTCGTGTCTTATCCATTCGGAAATTCCATCCATCAGATGGCTTGGCGCCATCGACATCATGGACATCTAAAGCCCTCTGATGGAGACTGGGATCTAGCAAAGAAAAACAATCAACAGCGTTCAAACGTAAATGGTTTCATAAATCAATCCATGAAATTAAACGCAACATCATCTAATGTCTTTTCAAACAACAAAGAGTTAAATATTTGAAAACCTAAAAATATTGCTAGATCTTTGTCAGAGTGTTCTCACTTGCCAAATTCTACATCCTCATCTTCTCAACCCTCAAAATCTACTATCCATTATGTGACTTTCCATGAGGCTTTGCGAAAGAAGAGTGATTATCAACCCAGATAAAAAATGATCTGGGTTCCTGTCTCCCACTAATCTCGTTGCGTGTGCAGGAACGGCTATGGAGGGCTGTCGTTAGACTTTGGTTTATTGACAGTGGTTATTCCAGACACATGACAAGGGAACATTTCCCAGTTGAACGACATCAAAATCTTTGACGGTAGATTTGTCACCTTTGCAGGTTGAGAAACGGGAAGAATTACTATGAAAGGAACATTCAGAAATGGGGTCCTCAGCTTCTCTGACGTCAACTATGTTACTAAACTCAAACACAGTCTTCTCAGTGTCTCACAGATGTGCAATGGTGGTTTAGAGGTCCTGTTTACAAAAGGTGATGCGTGGTTCTGAAGCCCGAAATTGTCATACGACAGGATTGGTACTTGATTGAAGCTGAATGCCGGGGAAACACCTAGGTGATCGACATGAACAAAGCCCATACTGGTCAAGTTAACTGCTTATTCTCTGAATTTGCTGAACATGATGCATTGATGTGGCATCGACGACTTGGCCATCTTAACATGAAGAATCTTAATTGACTGGCAAAGGGATATCTAGTCAGAAACTTACCAATCAAGGATTTTATGCAGATTGAAAAATGTGAGTCATGTGCCCGTGGGAAGCAGCATCGTAAGCCTCATAAGCCCAAGCTTGTGCACGCAGCATCCAAAGTTCTAGAACTGCTTCACATGGATCTTTTACGAGTATTGGAAGAAAGGCTTATTGCCTGGTCATCACTGATGACTTCTCTCGTTTCACTTGGCTATTTTTCTTGGAACAGAAGAGTGAAACTGCAGGTCTGATAAAGAAATTTGTCAATCTCATAGAGAACCAAGTGAACGAGCGAGTGAAGATTATGCGTTGCAAAAATGGGACAGAGTTCAAGAACGTTGAGCTGAACAATTTTTGTGCTTCAAAAGGAATTGATCGTTAATACAGTGCAGCTCGAACTCCTCAGCAAAATGGAGTTGCAGAAAGACGTAATGGACTCTCATCGAAGTGGCTCGTACAATGCTGATAGATTCCGGCCTTCCACTGATATTTTGGGTAGAAGCAGTGAACAACGCCTGCTATGTTTAAAATCATGCGCTTATCAACAAACATCACATGAAGACGCCGTATGAAATAGTCGATGTAACACCCTGTAAAAATCATGTCCAATAATATAGTGACACGTGTTGTATTTTAAATATAGTCTGTTAAAGACCAATAAGGACTAAAGGCGTAAACATGCTCAAGTCGAGCCTCTGAGTGACAAACCGATGTCAACATGCATAAATAACAGCCTCTAAGTGACTAATACGTCAACATGCTTAAATTTGGCCTCTGAGTGACTGGTATGTCAACATGCCCAGCCTCTGAGTGACATCGGAATCAACATGATTATCATAAGCCTCTGAGTGATCCTTTGTGAAGTCCTAAAATCTCATACGTGCCATTTGTTGGATGAGAGAGTTCAATTTTGTAAATATGTGAAAGTTGGATGATGGAGGGATTAAAAGTGTCAACATGTTAATTTATACCTCTGAGTGACCTTTTAACAAACCGAGAGCTCGACAATGTCCGGGCATAATCCCGGGTATGTAGGTATTGGCTACGGAGGGCTAAAAGTGCCAAAAAGGTGTTTAAAATGGTTTTTAGAAGCTTTAATAAGTTAAGGGGTTAAAAGTGTCAAATTTTGAATCTGGCCATGGGGCGGTCGCGGGCCGAGAGGGACCTGGCCTGGGCCTCTTGCGCCCCGCGAGAACAGGTCTGACGCAGAAAATTTGTTTGGAGACCAAGCAAAGCTCCAAAACCATTAAAACGAAACCATGGCTTTTCTAAACTGCTATGCCACATTTTGGGACACTTGTAAGCTTCTTCTTACTCCCCTAAACACCTGGCTTCACCTCCTTTGAGCTCTCCAACTTTAAATATGTGCATAAGTTCTCATTCCAACTTGCACCTTTCTCATTAAATCACTCTTCTCCCTCCTCTGGAAGTTCCTAGCTGAAAGGAGCATCCAACTTAGTTATCTTGCATTGTAGGAACCTCTTGTAAGTGTTCCTTGCTCTTGCATTTTTCGTTTACAGGCTTTTATAGCCAAAAGTCAAGCGTTTTCGTAAAACGCTTTGACTTGCGGTTAAGACCATTATGGTCCAGCCATTGTTCGAAATGAACATGGCTAAGTGATCGTAATAAGGTATGTGTTAGTCCCTATAAAGGGCACCTCCTGAAGATCACGTGTACTAGACCAATTGACGGGTCAAAGTTATGATATTAAAAAGTCAAACATGCCATTTTTTGGAAAATTTATAATGATCTTATACATGTTATTAAACCTGTTTTGACATTAAACAAGTTGGTAATAATTATTAGAACATGTAAGAACATGTTTGGCTCGTCAATTTCAGTTCTAGGGTCGGTTCGCAACCGAGAGTCGCAAAGTTTGACTTCTGCTTTGACTTTCGATTCTGACCCGATTTAGATTAGTTACCTACTGATCTAAAGTTGCATTATAATATTATGTAGCATAACCCTCTGAGGTTATATTACATGATCATAATCAGAATCCAAGTTTATGCGCAAGTTCCATAATTATGCCATCTTTGACCAAATTGCCCTTTTTATATAAAACAAGGTTTTAAATGGTAATAAACTTGAAAATAAGTTTCCTACTGATGTAATATTATAAGTAGGATTATTTGGGATGTTAAACCAAGTTATAAACTGAGTTTTCAAACAAGTCCTTAAACTATGTCGATAAATGACGGTTTAGCCCTTGTGGCTTATAAAATGGTTTTAATCAAATCTTTTCAAGGTAAATCATTTACCTACTGATATGTTATATTAAATAACATGCTTTAAACATTTTAACCTGACCTTAATGTCAGGTTTCGTAAATATCGCTTAAAAACGTCATTTTACGACATAAGCGCCGTTTCGGCGCATAGTATGGTTTCAAACCATATTAATGGACCAAGACTTGTTACCTACTGATTTTAAAACTTATTTTAAACATATTTACAGTAGTTACATGTTATAAACTCAGAATCCCAAATAATTTATAAACTATATATAAATTACCAAAATGCCCCTATAAGGCATAATTTCGTTTTAAAATTGTAACGGACATACAATTTGATATCTTACTGATATCTTAACTATTTTTTAAATATAATGGCATATAGAACTTGTCCATGACTTATCCGGTTACCCGATATCGCTATTATGCGCACAGTTACGTATATGTAACTATTTTACGGGATTTAACCGAAACGGGTTTAACCTTGTCATTTAAGTTTCAAAATCCAGAATGTTTATAGTTTACCATATTATACAAGTCAAGTACTTGTCGGGTTTAAACTACATTTTATCCGATCACCGTTTAATCTAGCGTCATACGTTTTGATCAAGTACGCTAGTCAGTCTAAGTCTATGACTTAAATAAGACCATTAGTATTTAATTGGTTAGTTTATGCCATAATCCAGACTAGAGACTTGCCGGTAAATGCTATTTGAACTTAGTCCTTTTTGTGTACGACTGAGTTATTAAAAATTTAAAGAAGACTAGGTCAGGTAAATACTCTCGACTTATTTCCCCTATACGGGCTTGGGTTACGGTAAATTATTACCGCTTGGTCGGAAATGGGATTAATCGAACGCTGGTTCGGAATAGAGATCCGCATATTCTGTTTTAATCAGTTTTGTTTGATAATTTAAACATCGAGGGTTAACTACCGTGTCGTGGATATCCTCGGCTCATTACAATCGAAATGGCCACGACCTTAGCGCGGGTGTAGGCATACACCCGATAGACGCTCAATTATGCATTCCCACAAGGTTGGAAGGAATTGACTCCTTCATGAGTCCAAAGTGGTGTGTACGTTTAATTGTGTCTCGGTTTTTGTGCCGAGCCCCGTATGTAAGACAAACAAGTAAATCTGTTAACAAGGTTGGATGGTCAATTAACCCAAGTTATAAAAAGATTTTGTGCTGATACGCACCTAAAACATTTTTGAAATGTTTTCAAAATGAGTCAGTTGGGTGTATTTACCAGCGAAAGCTGACGTATTTCAAAAGACTAATCTTCAGGTACAATACGAAAATAGGTCGGTAGTGCTCGGTAGTGATAGAGGATCTTGCAAATCCTAAATCTGCCCAAAGTCTGTTTTATATTCTTTTCTTGTACAATTATGATCCGCCTGTGGTTCTTCTATTACAAGCTTGTATATTATTTTGTATTTTCGAACATTCTGTTTGTAATAGTAATTTTACTCCAAGACTTCCGTTGTACCGTGTTTAATTGACTATGATGTTATCAACTGTTGTCACGATACTCTCCACCCGGGCCACTGGTGTTTGGATTTCGGGGTTGGAAAGCCGGGGTGTGACAAGGTTGGTATCAGAGCCAACGTTTGAGAGAATTAAACACTAGTCTTTTGTGTTTAGTCTCAAACTTACACGAGCACATTCCTTAGACTTCCGAGTCTAGGCATTGACCTAGGATTACTCATTTCCTTATTAAGTTATTAGTATGTTTTTGAATTGATTTTTAAACAGGAAAATGCCGCCGCGTGTGAGAGGACAAAGCAGACGAGGAAAAGGTCTAATGAGAGGAGGACCATCGGGGCGTATTCCTTCTCAACCTCATAATACAGATGCTTTGTCAACCAGCGAGACGTTCTGTCTCTAATAGACACTCGCCCTCACATTCCCAAAATTCTTACCACTCGCACCATTCTTACCATTCTCACCATTCCCATTCTCACCACTCCTACCACAAAGAATTTAACCCCAACCATTACCTAAACACGCCTCCAGCTGATCAAAATCAGTTAGACCAGCCACATCCTATGGACGAGGACTCCGACCCGGAGATGCCATCGTCGGATCTAAGTGCATCCCATTGAAATATCAAGCGATTCAAACTCATACACGCCGGATCGCCGTACCAAGGTCCTAATGAGTGGGACCAATACTGGAACCAATTCACTTTCACCCACACTCCTTCTCATCACTCTCAACCACCACTGGTTCAAGAAGATGTCCACATGGAACCCGTGGACCAACCTCAACCACCACCTGAACCACCAAGAAGGAAGCGTGGAGCACGTATGTCGGTACGTGCCGGACAAAGGTCGGGATCGCTACCACCTTTACCCAACTCCTACCCCACAATACAAGAGGACCCACAAATGGGTGGACCCTCTAATGTTCCACCTATAGTGGAACCAGCACCAACACCTGCTGTTCAACCACCACCAACGGGTTATACTAACCCAACTCCCACGTATCCAGACACGTCTGGATATGATCCTTTTAACCCGTCTACACCGGTAGACTATCAAGCATGGTCGCAAGACCCCTACATGCAGGCGGTTATGCACAACGCGCTTTACCCGTCTCCTTTCCCACCTACCTATCCACCGACTGGATATCTAACTTATGGGTACCAGTATCCGGTTATGCCACAACCACAACCTCCGCCATCACTTGAGGCCACTAATGAGGCTTTAGAAAGGTTGAAAGAAATGCAGCAACAGACGGAGAAAACGGAGAAGAAGACGAATAAATTCTTCAAGAAACTCTCCTAGTTGGTCAAGGGAAAGAAGGACGAGTGAAGTCTCTTCTAATAATATGTAGTCCCTGCGAGGACATTGTTGCTTTTTAGTCCCTGCGTGGACATTTTTTTCTTTAAGTCCTTGCATGGGCAAGTTTATTTCATCTTTCTAGTATTGTAATTTCTTATGAAAATTAATGAAGTACTTTTGGAATTATATATATATGTAATTCATCCTCTTGAAAACGAGCGCCTCGATTTTACTCGAATTTATGCTCTGCTATATAATTCCAAAAGACCTTAATAGATTGATTATGCCAAGTGGCGCAGACCACACATTGGCCAAGAAGTGATAGTTAAGTACGAAGGGGTCTTCTATCAGGATAGTTAAGGGAAGTTATCCTTCTGTCCAGAGGTAAGGGACTAGGTCCAAAACTCCAAGGTCGTTAAGGTCGAAGGTGACCAGGACCATTAATCAATTATTAAGGTATTCTTATGTAACATCAAAGAATGTTCATAACTCCTGGTAGTGTGCTTGAGGAACAACACTAGCCGTTAAGCCAATGTGCCCAATTATCCGAAGGATAGGCTGATATGCCATTGTACATCTGATATGATGTAGGCCAATGTGCCCAATTATCCGAAGGGATAGGCTGATATGCCATTGTACATCTGATACGATGTAGTCCAATGTGCCCAATTATCCAAAGGGATAGGCTGATATGCCGTTGTACATCTGATATGATGTAGGCCAATGTGCCCAATTAATTGTCCAACGGGACAGGCTGATATGCCATGTACATCTGGTATGATGTAGGCAATGTGCCCAATTAATTGTCCAACGGGACATGCTGATATGCCATGTACATCTGATATGACGTAGGCCAATGTGCCCAATTAATTGTCCAACGGGACAGGCTGATATGCCATGTACATCTGATATGATGTAGGCCAATGTGCACAATTAATTGTCCAATGGGACAGGCTGATATGCCATGTACATCTAATATGATGTAGGCCAATGTGCCCAATTAATTGTCCAACGGGACAGGCTGATATGTCATGTACATCTGAATGATGTAGGCCTAGGTGCCCAATTATTGTCCAACGTGACAGGCTGACATGCCATATGTATTATGTCTTAAGTGACAGACTGATATGCCATATATATATTATGACCAATATGACCGGCCAAGGTGCCCAATTATATGTCCATTAGGGACAAGCCTATGAGCTATATAATTGTCAATAATGATAATGACAGTTGTGACATTGCGATCCACTGTCCAATAATATATGGACTACGTCCAAATTGTAATTTGCCTATGATGGTCCTATTAAGACCTAGGCCAAATATAGATATGTTAAGCCTAAGAGTTGTGATGTTATTCACACTAGTATAGGCAATGGATTGTTATATCCAATATTGAAAGCCGATATGGTTAATGCGCCATGGCTAAATGAAGTTTTATTGGTATATAGAAACCAAGGCTTAAAGATGGCTAACTCAAATGAAGCACAAAGTAGCCACAGGAATGCTAAATCTAACAAGGCTGAAAATAAAAATATAGATGATGAAAATTTTCAAGCTCGCATTGATGAGGCTGTGGAAAGGGCCATGAGTAAGGCCATAGAAAAGCTAAGAGAGCCGAGTGCCACTCGCTCTAGGCCTCTATCTATTCCACCGTCTTCAGCTCGTAGGGAGAGCTCTGTTCACTCTTCAAATGCGAAGAGCAAAGAAAATAGATCTTATTGAAAAGTCCCGTTCTGTTAAGGACGGATGTACGTATAAGTATTTCGTCTCTTGCAAGCCCCAAGACTTTAACGGGGAGAAAGGAGCGGTAGAAGCCCTAAAGTGGCTAGATGAGATGGAAACGGTTGTAGATATCAGCAATTGTGCTGATAAGGATGTGGTCAAGTACGTATCACAATCCTTCAAGGGTGATGCCCTAACATGGTGGAAGGCCATGATTCAATTAACAGGTAAGGTACACTTGTACAACTTGGGATGGTCCAAGTTTGTTGATTTGGTAAAGGAAACTTACTGCCCAACCCATGAGGTAGAGAAACTAGAGACAAACTTCTTGTCTCTATCAATGAAAAACCTAGACTGTCGGAAGTATGTTTCCGATTTCAATTCCCTATCTAGGTTAGTTTCCTATTTAATCACCCCCGAATCCAAACGCATTGCGCGTTTCATAAATGGGTTGGCGCCCGAGATAAAGGGCATGGTAAAGGCTGCACAGTCTAATACCTATAATTCTGCTGTAGATCTATCTCTTTCCCTCACCCTAGATCTGGTAAGACAAAAGTCAATTAGGACTGAAACTGACAGAAAGAGGAAACGGGAGGATAATAACTCCCAAGGATTTAAGAAGAAAGGAAATTTCAGGTTCAAGAAGAACCAGCACGAGTCTAGTGATAAACCTCTGTGCAAGAATTATAAATATAGGCATTGGGGACAGTGTAGTATAAATCCACAAACCAAACCCTGTGGTATCTGCAAGAGAAAAGGGCATAAGACCTTAGATTGTAAGGATCTCAAGGATGCAGTTTGTTATAACTGTAACGAAAAAGGGCATATAACGGACAATTGCCCCAAGAAACCCAAAAGTAATGAGGCAAAGCCTGGAGAGGCCAAGAAGGGAAGTGCCCGTGCCTTTCAAATGAATGCCAGGGAGGCCGTTAATGACAACAACGTCATAACAGGTACTTTCCCCATTAAAGATATTTATGCTAGAGTTATTTTTGATTCAGGTGCAGATAAATCATTTGTTGATCATAAGTTTAGTAAACTATTAAACTTACCCATAAGAACTCTAGATAAAATTTATGAGATAGAACTCGCCGATGGAACCTTAGAAACTGCTTCTTCCATTCTTGATGGATGCTATATATCCATTAAGAATCATTCCATCCCTATATCTCTTTTGCCAATGAAATTGGCGGGGTTCGATGTTGTCTTAGGCATGGATTGGTTATCTCATAACCAAGCCCGTATTGCCTGTGATAAAAAGCTCATCGAAATCAAAACCCCATCTGGTGAAATGATCACCATCCTTGGAGACTCACACTATGGATTGCTGGACAAGGTGTTATTATTTAAGGCATCCAAGTGTTTGAGAAGAGGCTGTGTCATCTATATGGCGCAAGTTACCATAAATGAACCAAAGCTGAACCTTGAAGATCAACCAATTATCTCGGAGTATCCCAATGTTTTCCCTGAAGAATTACCGGGCCTACCTCCAGATAGGCAAGTGGAGTTCAGAATAGATATCATACCAGGATCAGCACCCGTAGCTAGAGCCCCATATAGGCTAGCTCCAACCAAAATGAATGAGTTAAGAGTTCATCGGACGAACTCTTGGAGAAAGGCTTTATTCAACCTAGTTCCTCGCCTTAGGGAGCTCCAATCCTCTTCGTTAAAAAGAAAGATGGATCAATGCGGATGTGCATCGACTATCGGGAGCCGCACAAGTTAATAATTAAGAATAGATATCCTCAGCCCAGGATCGATAATTTATTCGACCAACTTCAAGGGGCTAGTTACTTTTCTAAGATAGATTTAAGATCAGGATATCATCAACTGAAGGTTAGAAATGAAGATGTTCCTAAGACAGCCTTCAGGACCGCTATGGTCATTTTGAATTCTTAGTGATGCCTTTTGGGCTCACAAATGCACCAGCAGCATTCATGGATCTCATAAATAGAGTCTGCAAACTATATTTAGATTAGTTTGTTACTGTCTTCATAGACGACATACTTATCTATTCTTGTAATCAAGATGATCACGAGAAACATCTTTGGTGCATCCTAGAATTATTAAGGCAGGAGAAACTTTATGCAAAGTTCTCTAAATGTGAATTTTGGCTTAGAGAAGTCCAATTCCTCGGACATGTGGTAAGTGAGCGTGGTATCCAAGTGGATCCCGCCAAAATTGAGGCCATAATAAATTGGGAAGTACCCAAGACCCCAACGGAGGTTCGTTTCTTGGGATTGGCTGGATATTATAGGAGGTTCATTGAGAACTTTTCAAGGATAGCCACTCCTTTAACTTCCTTGACCCGTAAGAATATTAAGTATAATTGGGGTCCAAAGCAACAAGAATCTTTTGAGATTCTTAAACACAAGTTGAGCAACGCTCCTGTGTTATCTCTACCTGAGGGTATTAAGAATTTTGTTGTTTATTGTGATGCATCACATACCGGTATAGGCTGTGTGCTAATGCAAAATGGCAAGGTAATTGCCTATGCATCACGACAATTAAAGGTGCATGAAAAAAATACACCACCCACGATTTGGAATTGGGTGCCGTTGTATTTGCACTAAAGTTATGTAGACATTACTTGTATGGCACAAAGTGTGTTATATACACAGACCATAAAAGTCTCCAGCATCTGTTCAATCAGAAAGAATTGAACATGCGACAACGCTGTTGGATGGAAACTCTTAATGATTATGATGACGAGATTCGCTACCATCCAGGCAAGGCAAATGTAGTTGCCGATGCCTTAAGTCACGAGGAAAAGGTTAAACCTTTTAGGATTAACGCCAAGAGCATTGAACTCAGAAATAGCTTGAGTGAGAGGCTAATAGATGCGCAAAAGCAAGCCTTATTAGCGGCAAATATCCCTAATGAGGGATTAGCCGGAACTGTTGATCAGTTAACGCATGGAAAGGATGGAATCCTAAGATTTAATGAACGAATTTGGGTTCCGATCTTCGGAGGACTTAGAGATCTAATCCTCCAAGAAGCGCACAATTCAAGGTACTCGGTTCACCGGGGAGGTGACAAGATGTATCAAGACTTGAAGAAAAACTATTGGTGGATGGGTTTGAAGAAATCCATAGCCACTTATGTAGCTAAGTGTCTGACGTGTTTGCAAGTTAAAGCCGAACATCAGAAACCGTCAGGACTTTTACAACAACTTGAAATTCCCACTTGGAAATGGAAATGATAACTATGGACTTGATTACCAAGTTACCTAAGACCAAAAGTGGAAATGACACCATTTGGGTTATAGTGGATAGGCTGACTAAGTCAGCTTATTTCTTGCCAATTAAAGAGACGTATAATTCAGATAAATTGGCTAAATTGTATGTGGACAAAATTGTGTCCCTACACGGTGTGCCAGTATCCATCGTATCTGACAGAGATACTAGATACACATCTCACTTTTGGAAAAGTTTCCAACAATCATTAGGCACACGATTAAATTTTAGTACGGCTTACCATCCGCAGACTGATGGTCAAAGTGAGCGTACTATTCAGACTTTGGAAGACATGCTTCGGGCATGTGTGATTGATTTAGGCGGAAGCTAGGATGACCACTTACCCCTAATTGAATTCTCCTACAATAATAGCTATCATACGAGCATCAAGGCTGCTACTTTTGAGGCCTTGTATGGGAGAAAATGTAGAACGCCCGTATGTTGGGCAGAAGTTGGAGAGGCCCAACTATCAGGACCTGAGATTGTCTTGGAGACCACGGAAAAGATTGTGCAAATCGGTGATCGTCTCAAAGCTGCCAGGGATAGGCAGAAAAGCTATGCTGACAAGAGGCGTAAACCTTTCAGTTCCAAGTAGGGGACAAAGTCATGCTAAAAGTATCACCCTGGAAAGGTGTGATGCGTTTTGGAAAGAAGGGCAAGTTAAGCCTAAGATTTATAGGACCCTTCGAGATAATCGAATGTGTCGTCACTGTCGCTTATAAGCTCAGATTGCCAGAGGATTTTAGTGGAATTCATGATGTATTCCACATATCAAAGCTTAAGAAATGTCTAGCCGATGAGTCGCTAGCAATGTCGCACGAAGATGTGCAGATTGATGAAAACCTGAGGTTCATTGAGAAACCAATTTTAATCGAGGATCGACAGGTTAAGAAGCTCCGAAGAAAAATGATACCCGTAGTAAAGGTTAAGTGGGACGCTTTTAGAGGTCCCGAGTATACATGGGAGGTTGAGTCCACTATGCGACAAAAGTACCCCCATCTTTTTGAATAAAATCTTGAGGTCGAGATTTCTTTTAAGGGGGTGAGGATGTAACACCCTGTAAAAATCGTGTCTAATAATATAGTGACACGTGTTGTATTTTAAATATAGTCTGTTAAAGACCAATAAGGACTAAAGGCGTCAACATGCTCAAGTCAAGCCTCTGAGTGACGAACCGATGTCAACATGCATAAATAACAGCCTCTAAGTGACTAATATGTCAACATGCTTAAATCATTAGCCTCTGAGTGACTGATATGTCAACATGTCCAGCCTCTGAGTGACATTGGAATCAACATGCTTATCATAAGCCTCTGAGTGATCCTTTGTGAAGTCCTAAACTCTCATACGTGCCATTTGTTGGACGAGAGAGTTCAATTTTGTAAATATGTGAAAGTTTGATGATGGAGGGATTAAAAGTGTCAACATGTTAATTTATACCTCTGAGTGACCTTTTAACGAACCGAGAGCTCGATAATGTCCGGGCATAATCCCGGGTATCCTAGGTATTGGCTACGGAGGGCTAAAAGTGCCAAAGGGTGTTTAAAATAGTTTTTAGAAGCTTTAATAAGTTAAGGGGTTGAAAGTGTCAAATTTTGAATCTGGCCATGGGGAGGTTGCGGGCCGCGAGAGACCTGGCCTGGGCCTCTCGCGCCCCGCGAGAACAGGTCTGACGCAGAAAATTTTGTTGGAGACCAAGCAAAGCTCCAAAACCATTAAAACGAAACCATGGCTTCTCTAAACTGCTATGCCACATTTTGGGACACTTGTAAGCTTCTTCTTACTCCCCTAAACACCTGGCTTCACCTCCTTTGAGCTCTCCAACTATAAATAGGTACATAAGTTCTCATTCCAACTTGCACATTTCTCATTAAATCACTCTTCTCCCTCCTCTAGAAGTTCCTAGCTAAAAAGAGCATCCAACTTAGTTCTCTTGCATTGTAGGAACCTCTTGTAAGTGTTCCTTGCTCTTGCATTTTCGTTTATAGGCTTTTATAGCCAAAAGTTAAGCGTTTTCGTAAAACGCTTTGACTTTCGGTTAAGACCATTATGGTCCAGCCATTGTTCGAAATGAACATGGCTAAGTGATCGTAATAAGGTAGGTTTTAGTCCCTATAAAGGGCACCTCCTGAAGATCAGGTTTACTAGACCAATTGACGGGTCAAAGTTATGATATTAAAAAGTCAAATAGACGATTTTTCGAAAAAATTATAAATTGATCTTATACATTTTATGAAACCTGTTTTGACACTTAAACAAGTTGGTAATAATTATTAGAACATGTAAGAACATGTTCGGCTCGTCAATTTCAGTTCTAGGGTCGGTTCACAACTGAAAGTCGCGAAGTTTGACTTCTCCTTTGACTTTCGATTCTGACCCGATTTAGATTAGTTACCTACTGATCTAAAGTTGCATTATAATATTATGTAGCATAACCCTCTGAGGTTATATTACATGATCATAATCAGAATCCAAGTTTATGCGAAAGTTCCATAATTATGCCATCTTTGACCAAATTGCCCTTTTTATATAAAACAAGGTTTTAAATGGTAATAAACTTGAAAATAAGTTTCCTACTGATGTAATATTATAAGTAGGATTATCTGGGATGTTAAACCAAGTTATAAACTGAGTTTTCAAACAAGTCCTTAAACTATGTCGATAAATGACGTTTTAGCCCTTGTGGCTTATAAAATGGTTTTAATCAAATCTTTTCAAGGTAAATCATTTACCTACTGATATGTTATATTAAATAACATGCTTTAAACATTTTAATCTGACCTTAAAGTCAGGTTTCGTAAACATCGCTTAAAAAACGTCATTTTACGACATAAGCGCCGTTTCGGCGCATAGTATGGTTTCAAACCATATTAATGGACCAAGACTTGTTACCTACTGATTTTAAAACTTATTTTAAACATATTTACAGTAGTTACATGTTATAAACTCAGAATCCCAAATAATTTATAAACTATGTATAAATTACCAAAATGCCCCTATAAGGCATAATTTCGTTTTAAAACCGTAACGGACATACAATTTGATATCTTAACTTATTTTTAAATATAATGGCATATAGAACTATTCCATGACTTATCCGGTTACCCGATATCGCTATTATACGCACAGTTACGTATATGTAACTATTTTACGGGATTTAACTGAAACGGGTTTAACCTTGTCATTTAAGTTTCAAAATCCAGAATGTTTATAGTTTACCCATATTATACAAGTCAAGTACTTGTCAGGTTTAAACTACATTCTATCCGATCATCGTTTAATCTAGCGTCATACGTTTTGATCAAGTACGCTAGTCGGTCTAAGTCTATGACTTAAATAAGACCATTAGTATTTAATTGGTTAGTTTATGCCATAATCCAGACTAGAGACTTGCCGGTAAATGCTATCTGCACTTAGTCCTTTTTGTGTATGACTGAGTTATTAAAAATTTAAAGAAGACTAGGTCAGGTAAATATTCTCGACTTATTTCCCCTATACGGGCTTGGGTTACGGTAAATTATTACCGCTTGGTCGGAAATGGGATTAATCGAACGCCAGTTCGGAATAGAGATCCGCATATTCTGTTTTAATCAGTTTTGTTTGATAATTTAAACATCGGGGGTTAACTACCGTGTCCTGGATATCCTCGGCTCATTACAATCAAAATGGCCACGACCTTAGCGTGGGTGTAGGCATACACCCGATAGACGCTCAATTATGCATTCCCACAAGGTTGGGAGGAATTGACTCCATCGTGAGTCCAAAATGGTGTGTACGTTAATTGTGTCTTGGTTTTCGTGCCGAGCCTCGTATGTAAGACATACAAGTAAATCTGTTAACAAGGTTAGATGGTCAATTAACCCAAGTTATAAAAAGATTTTGTGCTGATATGCACCTAAAACATTTTTGAAATGTTTTCAAAATGAGTCAGTTGGGTGTATTTACCAGCGAAAGCTGACGTATTTTCAAAAGACTAATCTGCAGGTACAATACGAAAATAGGCTGGAAGTGCTCGGTAGTGATAGGGGATCTTGCAAATCCTAAATCTGCACAAAGTGTGTTTTATATTCTTTCCTTGTACAATTTATGATCCGCTTGTGGATCTTCTATTACAAGCTTGTATATTATTTTGTATTTTCGAACATTCGGTTTGTAATAGTAATTTTACTCCAAGACTTCCGCTGTGCCATGTTTAATTGACTATGATGTTATCAACTATTGTCACGATACTCCCCACCATGGCCCACCGGTGTTTGGATTTCGGGGTTGGAAAATCGGGGGTGTGACAGTCGAAGGACAGAAACCCTCTTTACAACACTTTCATACTTTTAGCTGTCCTTGTGTTCTTCTAACCATGGATGCCAAGGGTAAATTTGAAGCAAGGGGAGATCCATGCTATTTCATTGGCTATACAAAGAACACCACATAGCGAGTATACAATAAAATCAAGAAGCAGGTCATGGAGACGTACTATGTGGACTGGATGGAAGAAAATCCCAAAGACGCTTGGCTTGGACCTGATTAGTTATACGATTATTCTTCCTTGTTTAAGTCGTTTAATAATTTATCTGATGTGATTGTTGCTGCAGATGTCTCAAGTACTGTGATATCTATTCCCATAATATTGAAGATGATGTTGTCCCTATTCAAGACTCTTTCAAGAAGCTTACTATGGATCCACCGGGATTTCATGAAGCTGCTACAAAAACGCATCCTTCTTCACAAATTCAAGAGCTGATTCTTGAACCTACTATTATTCCTGATGATGCAGTTTACAATAATGAGTCCTCTACGCAGTAAACTGCTGTTGGTCCTTCAAATACTAATGTTCAAGGAGCTTCATTGTTTCTGGAGCCGATTCCATCATATTGCATAGTGGATCATCCATTGATCAACACTACAGCTGCATCAAATGAGGGGGAGCTATCTTGTATAGTGTCAGGAAGTTTTTCTAACTTGGAATCTAACTTGCAGACACCTGCTTTAGCAGTTCCTTAGCGTGTTCAGAAAAGCCATCTGATTATAAACGTTATTGGTCCTGTAACTGTTGGTGTTTAGACACGCAGTAGATTAGGAACCATTAACACATGTTTATATTCATGTTTCATCTCATAGATTGAGCTAAGAACATTGATGTTGCTTTGCAGGAACCTGGATGGGTTGATGCAATGCATGAAGAGCTCAATCAGTTTGAGAAATTCGGAGTGTGGAAATTAGTGAAATTGCCAAAAGGAAAACGAGCTCTTGGTACTCGTTGGGTATACAGAAACGAATAATACGATACTGGAGTGATCATGCGAAACAAAGCCCGGCTGGTGGTTTAGGGATTCAAACAAATCGAAGGTCTTGACTATGATGAGGTGTACGCACCAGTAGCTCGTCTGGAAGCTATACGCATCTTCTTGGCATATGCATCCTATATGGGTTTCACAGTTTATCAAATGGATGTCAAGACGGCGTTTCTGTATGGGAAGGTCAATGAGGAGATTTATGTCGCTCAATCTCATGGATTTACGAATTCTAAGAAGCAAGGATATGCATACAAGTTAGATAAAGCTTTGTATGGTTTGCACCAAGCACCTCGTACATGGTATGCAACCTTAACAGAGCATCTGCTTGCACATGGATATACCGGGAAGACGATAGATCAAATGCTATTCATTAAATCCGTGGCAAGGGCCTTATCCTTGTTCATATCTATGTTGACGACATCATTTTTGGGTCTACTAATGAAGAGCTATGCAAAGAGTTCGAGGAGGTGATGAGGAAGAAGTTCAAAATGAGCTCATTGGGTGAAATGACTATGTTTCTAGGCTTGCAAGTTCGTCAGAGTAGTCAAGGAATCTTGATTCATCAAGGAAAGTATGATCAAGACGTTCTTGCAAAATTCGACATGTCAAACTCTAAGCCCATAGACTCCTCCATTGCTGAACGACCACTACTGAATGAGGATGCTAAACAAGATCCGGTCAATCAAACCATGTACCGGTCCATGATTGGTTCATTGATGTACTTAACTGCGAGCCGGTCGGACATTATGTTTGTTGTCTGCCAATGTGCCTGATATTAGGCTAATCCTAAACTTTCTCATCTCTCATCTATTAAACGAATCTTTAGATACCTCAGGGAGCTCCAAAATTGGGACTCTGGTATCATAGAGATTCGAACTTTAATTTGTTTGCCTTTTCTGACAGTAACCTTGGAGGGACACACAGGGATATGAAGTCCACATCAACTGGATGCCAATACTTGGGAGGCAGGCTTATTTCATGGCAGTGCAAGAAGCAACAAATAGTGTCTTTATCAACCGCAAAAGCAGAATATGTTGCAGCATCTGCATGCTGCTCCCAGATTATTTGGATGCAATATCAGCTCAAGGATTACGGTTTGACTTATCTTAACACGACTATCTACTGTGATAATGATGCCGCTATCCAAATCATCAAAAACCCTGTTTTTCACTCCAAAACCAAGCACATTTATATCAAAGTTCACTTTATTCGAGATTGCTACGACGGTGTTTTAATTAAACTTAAACAGATCCACACTGATGCTAATACAATGGATCTTTTTACAAAACCTATTAGCAACTTGAGATTCAAGGTGCTTGTGGATCTTTTAAAAATGATGTGTTACACCGACTAAGCAACTTATATATATATATATATGTGTGTGTGTGTATATATGTAATTAGCCTTCATCAAAATAACTAAATTTGTGCATAAAGTATTCCACTTTTGCACAAATTTATGGGGAGAAATATTTGCTGTTTTGGAAATTTTTCGTACTAAGAATTTTATTAACACATGTAAGGTATTGATGCTGAAAATGCGAGGATCCTCTGCGATGTGTTGATAGGCTTATCGCTCAAAGGGCAAAAAGATATCAAGTGACAAAATTCCATCAAGCTATACATCTCGTGGGTAACATATCATCGACATATGATTTTATGGTCTTAAATCTTATGTTAATAGATAGCCAACGTCTGAAGTTCTGGGTCTTTATGCTGACGAGTCATCCAGGATATAAGGGCTGCCCTTCTGTTGCATCTAGATATATGCAGACCTAGTCACAGTCAGGATATCCTCAAAAGAGCCGAAAATGATGGACAAAACCTTAAAAGGAAGGAAATATCATCATGAGAAAATTCCTCGTGTTTAATTGTCAATACCATATAAGGTATTAACCCTAACCCTCGTCTGATATTTTTTGGTCACTTGGCAATACGATGTATTGACCTGCTCACCAACAAGTCGGACATTGTAAGATGAAAGGATGGTCTCGGTATACTCACTCGCTACAATGAATCGTCGTGCTTACCTTGATCGCGGGGGTATGCCTTGATATGGGACATACGGGTGTTAACGCAAATTTACTTGATAAATTCGCGAGGTTGAAAGTTGAAGATTGACGTGATAAGTTTAGGTGGACAAATATATCAGCAAACGCATGGACCCATCTGACAAAGATCATGCCGAAAAATGTTCCTTAATCAGATCCCATGGCAATTCTCCCTTTATCTCTTTAATTATTTTATTTTTCTATTATATCATTTCTTATAAAACTTGTTGCTCGGTTGGTTGGATCACGGATTTTAGTGAAAGGTGTTACTGTTCAATACTGGTAAGAATGCGGGGCCCAAAAGATTAAAATATTGCTGAAAAATACTATTTCGACTGGGCCCATTCATCTCGAATGGACCCACTCTTCTTTCTCGGATGGGCCCACACTGTTTAAGAACACTGTTTCGAAATGGACCAGGCCCAACTATCTTGAAATATTGTCTCGAGATGGGCCTAACCCAATTTCGAGTCATTATAAGCCTATCTCGAGTCATCTCAAGTCATTTCGAACTCCTGCTTATCTCGGATCTCTCTCATCTCGGACTCATAGTTAGAACCCTAGTATCTCGGATGAGACTAGGATAAAGATCAAGCATCTCGGATGCATCTCGGATGCTTCTCAGATGTATCTCGGATGCATCTCGGATGAACTTTAATCATCCGTGATGCAAGATCATCTCGAATGACTAACAAGGGGTCATCGAGTTGAACGCTTGTCACCCGAGATGTCTTGACCTGGTTCATCCAAATCTTTTTGACCCGGGTCATTGTAATTTATCTGATTAGTTCAATCTGCTCTGATCCTTTGAACCTTTTGGTTCAATTTTTTTTTGAACCTCTGACCTTCACTACTTGAACTATTAACTTATTGACTATTTGGACTGTCTAGTTTAATATCAAACGATCAAAAGGGTCAAGTTAATTTTTGCAATAAATGCTGACGTCTTTGTTCAAGTGCAGACAATGGCGCAGAAAATGATGGAGAAACGCAAGCTGGAAGTCGAGGCTTTTCACAATGAAGCCTTCTATTTATCCGAGCCTCCGCCGGAATATCGTGAAAGATTCAACTCCTTGATAGCCGGACTGAGCAACTGCCCACTTACTCATGCTTCAAGGACGAATCCAGTCATTGACGAATATATGATTCAAGACTTCTGGACTAACGCTAAAGTTAAAGGAGGTTGTTGACGGGTGCCATTCTTTAAATGTTTATTTGTTACGATTTGATGTCTACGGTGCATATGCATTTGCAGGTACTGAAGAGCATAACGAGGGAACTTTAACGTGCTTTTTCAGAGAATTGCAAAAGCCTAATTGAAGATGGAACTCAAGAGATTGAACAAGGGGCAAAATGGCAAAAATCAAGCTGACCATCGTAAGCTACGGCACCGTAGGTTACGGTGGTGAGCTACGGGAATTTTGTAACTGCCTATTTTAAGAGTGTTTGAAGAGTCTTTTCTCATTATCAATCATTAGGGACGTTTTGCAGAGCACAGGAGGGTGATTTTTAGTAGTTTTCATTGATTCTAACAAGTTCTAAACATTATTTTGGTGTTGTCGATTCGTATGAACAAGACATTTGAAGTATGTTTGATTGTGAGAACATGAGCGGCTAGACATTTGTGTGATCATCTTGGGTGAAGGTTTGTGGAACAATTGTGTTTGAATTCTTGATTTCTAGAATAATTACTATATTATGGTTATTATGGTGTTGATTGATTGTTTGTAACTTGTTGGTTGATATTTTGCTCATTGCTTATTTCGTACGTTCTTGGTGTCGTTGACAATCAAGATATCACGGGAGGTTTACGGGTTGGGTATTAATCAATTGGTCATCGGGTAACGATCTCGCATTAGAATCCGAGTACTTTGTTCCCTTTTATCACAAACCAGTTAATCAAACACGAGTCATGTCTATGTGACTCTTTCTAGTTGAATTAAACCACATGCGTTTGAACCGAAAACCCAAGATGATCATTCCCTTATTAATCTGTTAAAAAAAACAATTTTTGAATCGCTAGTAGTTATGTCTAAATCCATCATTCGAAATCTGAAATTAAATTCGTGCAAAGTAGGTAATTAGTTATATTAACACAACCTTTTTTATAACACTAGTTCCACAATTCCTTGTGTTCGATACCCATTTACAGCTAGCTAATAGCAGTTTTGGGATTAAATTTGCGTGTGACAACGACCGCACGTCAAATTTTGGTGCCGTTGCCGGGGAATTGTGCACAATGTGTGTTATTTCATGTTAGTATAGTTTGTTATTTTTCCGGGTTTACGCTGGTTGTGTTAGTGTGCAGGTTCTTACAGGTGTATGCATACTAGAGGATCTAATCGGCTATCACCATTGGCATTTGATCCTGAGATTGAGCGAACTCTATGACGCAATCCGGTTTTGTTACGAGAGAATAAGATTAGTGGTTCCCCAACAACACCATCCACACCTATTTCACCACTCAATACCATGGAACAATTGCCTACCACCACAAACCAAACCTCACCATCTACACCTCCACCAAATTCCACCACTCACCCAACTTCGACACATGAAGTTGACCCATCTAACACCGCATCATTAGTACCACCATTCTCATCTTTCTTTCCCACATCCGGTCAATCCTCATCCACCCAATACTCTTTACCAAATCAACCTTTACCTAGCTCCACCATTATCCATACTCCACCTACATTTCAACCATCAAACCAACCGGGTTCCCATAATCCTTCTTCATAGTTTGTGCAAACATCAGGTGTAGGAGTAGATGGGTATGATGATGGTTATGAAGAGGAATTCGGAGGTTATGAAGATGAAGGTTACTATTATGGGGGTGAAGGAGGTAACTTGGGACAGCAAGGGGGAATGGGGTACCCACAAAGGCAACCTACGGGGGTGCAACAAGTTCGTCTGCAAGGACCACCATTCCAACAACCAGTGCCTTTACGAAAACTCTAAGTTCAACATCAACAACCGCAATTCCAAAGACCGATGCATCAACCTCCACCTCAACAACACTTTGTACCGCAAGGGTTAAGACAAGGTCCAGTGGGCCGACCAAGAGTACCATTGGGTGCCCCGCGTCGACATCATCGAGAAGTAGTGCGGGGGGTTGAAGCGTATTTTCGTCCGGTTATTACCAATAATCCTTCTCCGGTAGTAATACCTCAACGCCCGGATGGGAGGACATTTGAAGTTAGAGCGACTGCATTGCAAAGCTTGCCGAAGTATAAGGGTCTAGCCACGGAGGAACCGTACTTCCATTTGGAAACATATGATTCTATTTGCAACACCATCGGGGGGCAAGGTTTTTCAGCGGATGATGTTAAATTGGTATTGTTTCAGTTTTCGTTGGAAGATAAGGCAAAGAGGTGGTTCCACACTCTACCATCCGCATCGATTTATACTTGGGCCGATATGCAACAAAGGTTTCTTGAATAATTTTTTACGGCCCAAAAAACAAATGAAGCTAGGCGGAGCTTACGTAGTTTCCAACAACAACAGGGTGAAATGTTTCATGAGGTGTTTGAAAGATTCAATATGATGTTGAAGAATTGCCCTCATCATGGCATTTCATTGTGGGAGTTGTTGAATGCATTCCACGAAGGGTTGAGCTCGGAGGTTGCTCGTGATTTGATGTCTATCACAAACGGTACATTGGTACAAAATTTGAACAAGACGATTGGGCGTTCTTAGAACAAATGGCGGTCACATCAAAAAGGAAAGCACAATCTTCAAGGCAGGCTAGACATGTAATCACAAGACCTCAAGCGTATGCGGTAGAGGATGGAGGGGCGTAAGCGTCTAATCAAGTATATGACGTTTGTACGAATTGTAATGAATTGGGTCATGTGGCGGATGTGTGTTTGGTGGGTGTGCTTGATGGTCGAGTAGAAGAGGTAAATGCTATTCAAGGGGGTGGTCATAATTTTAACATGAACTCCAACACATGCCACACCGGGTTAAGGAATCATCCTAATTTTCGTTATGGGAACCCGGCGAATCAAGCGAATCCAAATTTCCAAGGAGCTCAACGAAATTTCATTCCACGCCAACAATTCAATCAAGGTCAAACTTCATCAAGTGGGAATGAAGTTATGGATATGATCCGGATAATGCAACAAGATATGCAAAGGAGAAATCAATTGGATAACGCTCGGGCCCAAAATGAGGAGATTCGGGACAAAGCTATTCAATCATTAACCACATAGATGGGACAACTGGCTAGTGAGGTAGCAGCTTTGAAGCAACGGAATGGGAAACTTCCCAGTGATACGCAAATTAACCCAAAGAACACAAAGAACATACCGATTAACAGGGTAAGTTTCGTTCCTAAAAATGATAAATGTTTAACTGCTTCTGTTGTTCATGTGAGTGTAGGTGCAAATGAAACAAGTGTCGAGAGAAGTGGAAGTGATGCAGGGGAACCAGTTATCCCGATTCGAGTTGGGAAGTTCAAGATACACAAAGCATTGTTGGATTACGGAGCAGGGATGAACTTTCTCCTGGGTTGCCTGTACGACCAGTACGACTTTGGTCCGTTACACGAGATTGATAGCATGGCGGTGTTCGCGGATGCGAGTTGGAAGCAGCCCCGAGGGGTTGTGAAAGACGTAGTGATACAATTGGGCGAGTTTTACTACTCGGTGGATTTTATGGTGATTGACTACGCACCGTTGAAGACTTACGAGCAGCCACAGGTAGTGTTGGGTCGCCCCTTCTTATATACGGCAAACGCTCAAATCGATTGCAGAAACGGAATGGTCACCATGAGCTACGAGAATCGTAAGTTGTACTTTAATGTGTTTTCAAAATCCATTTATTATGATCTTGTTAATGACTTGAGTCACATAGTTGCTACTAACGAACATGTTTCAAGTGTTAGCACAGTTAGGTCAATTGCAAGTTAACATTTCAAATTCCGCAAAGACATGAAGTTTGGTTCGATAATTTAATAACAAATTAACTCTGAAAATGTACATCCACCATCTTGATCAAAGTCTTCAACCTAGTGTCTGAAATCATTTCATCTCGAATCTTCAGGATCCAATCTCGTATCTTCACGAATCTATCAATTACCCGATGACTTCCGTCTCTGATAAGAACATCTATTTCGAGAATCCGATCAGTTAAACTTGGAAGAGGGACCAAGAAGACTAATCTTCCCTACTATAACCGGCATACGATAAAGGCTCAATCTTCAAGTAGTTGCCAAACGAACAATCAGCTTCATCACATTAACACTTGATCAAACCTCGAACAAAGTTGACGAAACTCAATCAAACACACTAGCTCCAAACTTGTATCATGTTTTTAACTTTTCTACACCAGCGAGATCAACCCTCATTTAATCTCACAATTGTAAACACGAACTTGTTTCACTGTCGCACCACGAGCTTTTAGAAATTTACAAAGAAAATAAGATATGTTAAATTTTTATATAAATTTTTACTCCCCTTCTTTCTTTGTAAACTTTCAAAGTCCAAGCCACTTCAACTCATTTCTCTTCGAATCCCAATAGAAGTCCCAAATTTTCCTAAATCTCTGGAACTTTACACTTAATCCGGATAACATAAGTACCCTGGAACTTTTCAGGAATCCAAACCCGACTTCAAGTTTTCGAACTACACAAAATTCTGACTCTTAGCTAATTATCCGGTACCCCAGGTAACCCGGAATAAATAGAAAAACTCGGAACATGCATAACCCGGAACTTCCGAACTACACAAACTTCTAAACTTAGCTAATAATCTGGTACCCCAGGTAACCCGGAATTCTAGAAATTTAGAATCGTAAAACCCGGAAGCTTTGAAACCTCTGATTAGATCATCTGAAAAGTACTTCAGAATACAAAGAAATTCGGAACAATCAAAACAAAATTTCTGAACATAACTCATAAATTCATATTTTTTCAACAAAGTCGGACAAAGTTTTTTTTTTTTTTTTGAGTCCGAACTAAACAAAATTCCGGATTTACTGGATTTGAGCCACAAATTCGGAACTTTTTTTAAGCTCTCTAGTCCGAATTGGACACTACTAGTACGGATTTAATGAATATATTCCGAATTTATGATATTTTTTTAAAACCCGGACTTCCTTTAGAAGTCACAAGTCCTGAAAGTTAAATCCGGAACATACTTATCACTTATAACCCAGAAATCCAACAAATTCGGACCAAACCACACCTTAACCAACAAATCCGGAAACTTTAACTTCAAAACAAATTCCGTAAGTTCAGAAGAGTTACCCAAACCCGAAACTCATGATATCTCAACAAACCCGGAAGACAAAGAGTTTAAAACAAAGACGGAAGGACCCAAAACCCAAAATCCGGAATCTGTTATTTAAACCCGGACATAGCTTTAAATGCGGAATTATATCAAACCTTAACGAATTTGTTCACCTAAATACCACAAACTCGGAATGAATAAATGGTAAACCTTGAAAACTTTCACAAACCATGAAAGGTTTACAAACCCTGAAAAACTTCACAACCCCTGAAAGGTTTACAAACCCTGAAAACTTAAAATCGGGCAGGAGAATATTTAAGCAAACTCGAACCAGATGAACTCCAAGTTTGGACAAGGATAAATTGTCAAATTCAAGACTGTATAAGTTTACCAAATTCGAACATTGTAAACACGGAAACAAACCCGGAGTTCCTACAAACTCGGATAAACAATATCCGAATTATTTCCCATGCATGACTTCACCTAAGGTCGTCAATAAACTTGGAAGTTATATTCTGAATACACAAATTCGGACAAAAAAATCTCTAACACTTACATAAATCCGGGCAGAGCAATTTCAGATCAAACCTCAGAGTTACAACAACTTGGAAAACAAGAAAACCACGAACAGCTTCATTTTCTTCAAGTTTTCTACAGAAAAAAACTCACGTTTTCATAATGTTTGGCGGAAATAAACATCAAATCGAGAGCAATGGTGATTCAGAAGGTAGTTAGACCATTCCGAATCGGTAAGCATGGTCTGATACCACTATGAAAGCACTGGATCGATGACGAATATCAACATTACACTTGATTCATGACGTGAAACAACATAAATATAGAAGATAGAGAAAAAGATGTAGGAGAAACTTATTCATTCATAACAATCAACTCAGATTTACATTACCGAACGAGTATACATCATCTTCTACAACCTGATTTAGATAATAAAGACCTAAACCCTAGCTTTCTCTCTCTAACACATAGTTTCTCTCACTAAAATGTGCACACCCAGGAGGATCTAGAAGATTGCACCAAGCTTGTGAGAGGTGCACAAAGCTTCCCCTAATCTAACCTATACACCACATATATAGACTAGGCACTAAACCTGGACAAAACACATTGTCTGGGATACACAGACTATCCTATCCGAATTTACATAAATTCGGACACTACAATCATCATCTAATAAACTTGGACTTCATAAGACTAACAAACTCGGACAAGGCTTGGTTTATTCTGTAACTTCTTTGACTTGCACATTTGACTTGGTTGACCATAACTGATAAAGCACAGTTACCCACTGAGAGTTGCACTTACACAGCTTCCAGCCAACAACTACTTTTGCCAGACATACCCTTCATCAGAATTCTGATGCATTTCATCAGAAAATAAAAATAAATGTCTCCAGCGAGATTCAAACCTGTGACTCTGGGTTGTAAACCGGAGTGTGAACCAACTGGGCTACCAGAAGCCTTGTGGATAATTAGTCCCCTTAATTATTTATTTACTCAGTTCACTGATTTATCTTCTTTTCTTCATCTTTATCTAAAACTAACATTCACAAAATAAATTATATATTCCATTTTCATTATAGATTAGCCTTTAAGTTTCAAAAATAAAAAAATTAGCTCATGGTTACCATGGTCAAAAACGCGTTTCGGTTACGAGAGACATCGTCGGAAAGGACGTAAGTATTGCCGGAGTTGATATTTTTCACCGAAAATGGTTTCGAGTGGTACGTGTTTCGTGGTTAAAGCTTCGAGTGGTTTAGTAGGGAAGTTTAGTCGTTTAGTAGGCATAGTATTGAATGAAAAGTGGTGTTTGTATGGTGTTCGGTTTCAGTTACGGTTACAAGAACCGGGTTTTCTTATCATAAAATGATAGAAGATGGTGTAGTTTGTGAAGAGGTTGAGGATGGTTTTGCAAGATGGTTGTGTTCTCGATTTATAGAGAGAAATGAAGGTTCTAGTTGATGCAAGTTGCAAAAATATTTACAGAGATTCAACTGAAGTCAATCTTGTATGAAATAATTCATACAAGTGGTAAGATTAGATTAAATCCCAACCATTCGATATTATACTCATATTTTATATTGCCTGACAAAGTCCCAACCATTCTATATCCATTATTTCTCACATGTATGTTATATATATATATATATACATATATATTATGGTTATTACAAATATTAACCCATTAAAAAAATTCGTCCTCGAAATTTGCATATTAGTCATCAGTGACAAAAATTTATATTAAAAGGCAACATGTTTATTTGATGATTAGAAAAGTTCACACATGGGAAAGACAAGGTTCGAAAGCACAAGACGATAACTTAAACAAGAGGTCATCCTAAATCTCCTTAAGGTTCACGACCAATAACGTCGTACTCATGGAGTATATTAGTAAGCACAGTTGGTTTATTATCAACCCGTAAAGCGAAGACCCCTCCACCGGTATTAGATGGTATAGTGTTTGCTCCTGTAGCTGGCGTGGAAGACTTCTTTCCAGTTTCTTTTGGGGAAATGGACAATTTTGGATCGCATGCCCGGTTTGTTTACACATGAAACAACCTCCTGTGAGTTTAAGGCATACTCCACCATGGGGTTTCCCGCATGTGGCACATGGTGCTCGGGGTTGATTATGGGTTTGCGAACAATCGCTTTGTTATTCTATGGGGAGTTTACGTGCTGGTTACCATAATTCCGATTAGAGTTTCACTTATGATTTCCGGTAGGTGATCGCAGTGTCGCGCCCCGGTCAAAGATAGTATTTATATGCCCTAATTAACCTTAACAATGCGTTAGTGGTAGTAAGGGACCACG
Source organism: Scalesia atractyloides (assembly GCA_947069175.1). Taxonomy (NCBI): domain Eukaryota; kingdom Viridiplantae; phylum Streptophyta; class Magnoliopsida; order Asterales; family Asteraceae; genus Scalesia; species Scalesia atractyloides. The sequence goes on along the minus strand of CAMTDV010000001.1, from coordinate 59,242,581 downwards.
AAGAGTTTGTTGTTTGCGATGGATGCGATTGATTTTAACGAATGTTGTCACTTTTATGAAGCTTGCTAAGAAATTGATTAATTTAGTTGTTTGAAAAGGGTGTCGGAATGAACCAATGATTTTTGCTTTGACATTGTGATTACTACTAACACTTGACAATTTGGTTGCCGCAAAAACTTTATTAAATGATTAAAACAATAATTAGGAACAAGGTTCACACCCGGTTCAACAATTGAAAACCTAGGGTTGCTAAACAATTTTGATTAATTTAATTGAATTTGTCATTAACGGTTTTCTATCACGAAACTTAGGTGCCAAATGCTATCAATGCGTACAACTAACCGCAATGTACTTCGTTACTACGGACAAGTAAATCCTTTTGAAAGATAAAGCATGAATACACAAACTTATTTCGCAAAGTCAAATTTTATAATCATTCGACAATTCACAAAGTAGTTCAAATGTAGGACAATTATCAATTAATTCAAAATACAAATCAATTGATAAACATAAAGCAAACCCTAAATCTTACAAAAGTCAACACAGGGGTGAAACCCTAAGAGATTAGCCGCTCATGGTGAACGGAACACAATCGCCGGATGATGAAGTCTTGAACTTGAACATCTTGAAGCTCGAAGACGGAAATGGATGATGTTAGGGTTTGTGATTGATGGAGATGACGAATGGATTGTGGATTGGATGATGATGATGATGATGATGATGATGATGATGGTGTTAGATTGATGGTTATGATTCAGATGATGGGATTGATTAGTATGGATTGAGGATGGTAGGTATGAAGGTTCTTGGTTCCAAAGTGTGTTTCCAACTCAAAAACTTCGTAACTCCCCGAGAAATGGTCAACAACCACCCATATACCGTCCCCAATCATTCAAACATGAAATTCGCGACTGGTATCAGGAAGGGGCGTTGCCGACGGCCCACCATGGCGTCGGCAACGGCCCCTGGTTGTTCCAGATTCCTCGGACGGCCTAGTATATTGCCTACAATCATTTCCGGCCGACGAGCATATTTGGAGGGCATCGCCTACACCCCCTCTAAACCTTGTTTTCTACTTTTTCCATTTCTCGTTGCCGGTTGACCCGTTTTGCATTCCGATGCTTCGTATAGCTCCCGAATAGCTCCTTAAACTCCGTTAGACCTGCAAAACACAATTCCAATCAAAAGTAGGCTATTCGAAACTAAAAGTTATGTAAAAATATCAACTTAAACATACCATAACACTGGTTTTTGACCATGCATCACATCCCCACACTTGTCTTTTGCTTGCCCTCAAGCAAATCTGTTTTTCACTTTCAAGTGGGTCGAACGAGAACACACTTCCCATTCGTGAGATGTAAGCTAAGGTCTAATCTTATACCCGATTTATAATTCTTAAAATTTGCAAAACATTTAGTGGTAAAGTGGTTAATTACATAAGAATGGTTACCCAAGATTAACCCGCCCTTTAAACTCATAAGTCATACACATCCCTCAAAATGTTCTCTCCACTCGGTTTAAAATTTGGCTAATAGATGATGCATTAGAACTTTTGAAATTATCACTCAAACCGATTAGAACACGTACCCGCATAGGCTTGCAACTCAATCATTCTCCACCACCGAACACAAATACTAAGCAAAAGTCAAAAGGTATTTAAGGGTTGTAACGGTGCTAGGCGAAGGGTATGGAATAAGATATTTTGAAAGTGGCTAAGGTGATGAAAATTCAATTTTTATTACAAAACATATACTCTAAAAATGATTAACTACGAATGAACAAACTAGGAGGCAAAAATTTTCGCCTTTTATTGAATAAACTAACAACACATATTTTTATGCTTTTCTCAACAAATTTCTTCTCTTTTTCATGATTTTTTTCATACAACTTTACAAACAACTAAACCTAAAATCAATTTTTCATCACACGGGTTAAAAATAAAAGGCTCAACGGTCAAAAACTAAATGGGTTGGTCGAAAGAAAAGTTTAGGCTCAAAGTTGGCAACTAAGGGATTGATTTTTGGGTAAGAATATATAAATGGTGTAAAAGGAAAAGGTTTACCTAATGCCTTAATCACTCTTGATGGTCTCAAATGCATCAAAAGTTGCAAGTTCTATAATACGAGACTGAAGGTCCACTCAAACAAAGATATATATATATATATATGATGTGTAAAAGCGGCTCAAAATCTCACGTACAAAGGGTATGATATGTGATATGCACAAAATACAGGTTTCTTAGGCGGATTATTCCCAAATAACAACCCGCTAAATACCCGTCATGTTATTAATTCGAACTTGACCATGACAAAAGACCACATGAGTTGTGCCATCCCTCATTGACTTGGTTACTTGTGCTTTTAGATTGTTTCAAACAAAGGCATTTTGTAAAATTTTTGAAAATTTTTCCCCTATCCCCACACTTGAAGTCAACATTGTTCTCAATATGTAGTGTTTAAATGAACGGGTCAAAATTAAATTTTTTTTCTCCCCCATCCCACCACTTGAGGTCAACATTGTCTTCAATGTGTATGAATAGAGCTTCTAAACCACACAAGGGATGTGACACGACTAACCTTCCTAAAATTTCACCCTCGTAAATAAAATACAAAATACAATCCACTTATTAACTAACTAATAATCAAAGCTAAAAAGAAACATATGCACCTGGCTTTTGCTCATTCCTCTTGTTCTCTTCATTCTTCAATAAAAATGGTTCTCTCGAACATAGGGTACCTACAAATCTCAACCCTCATGTAGAAGCAAGATTCTCACAACCATCAAAATTTGTTAGTTACCTAGTTCTACCATTTTTTATAAAGAATTTACCAAGCCATATTTATATTTAACTTTGATTTTTATCTGGAAAAGATAATTTACAACAACAACAATCCTAACTCACTTTCGTAGAAATCACGGCGGCATTTAGCATATGCACGCAAGCCCTTTAAACCTCCCGATAGCTCGGAAGGACGAGTATGTCTCGTGAGGGTTATATAGGGAACATACCCGCAAAGTTCATTTAACTACTAAATAAAAACAAAACACAAGTACGAAAGAGAAATAAACTGACTAAAACATAGAAAACAATATACAACAACAACAGATTACGTACAACATGCTCTCTTTGGTTGCGCTCGTTCGGGTCGACTGGCGGGTATGGGTGGAACAGTAGCATGGTGAGAAACTATATCATCTCGCGGTAATCATCGAGGGGACCCTTTTCCCCTTTTGGCTGGTTGTCGAAATTGCGACGGAACATAACTGGAGCTAACTCCTTCATGCCAATGAGGAGATGGGTCTGAAGGCCCGACGGGCACGGGAAGGGTCTCATAACACATCCAAGGTGTGTGCTCTTGATACTACATACCTACCAAATAGTCTTGATGGTGCCTCTTTTGGTCATGGAAATGTTTGGCATTGTTTGTTGCAATTTTTTGAGCAATAGCCATCTCATTCCATCGACGTCCTCCAACGCGTTATGTTCAATTCGGAGGCGGACTTGCTCGTCCTCCCAAGCTCGTCTCCAGGCCAACTTTTATACTCGGTGCATCTCCTGTTGTTCCCACTGAGACTGTTGCATAGCCCACCTTGCCTATTGTTCTTCCCACTGCTCCTGTTCCCTAGCTTGGTGGGCGGCTTTTTCAGCCCAACGAGCTTGTTGCTGAGCTTGAAAATCCTGCTCCCATTGCCTTATTCGCTCTTCATATGCCCACATTTCCCCAATACCTGCGAAAACATTATCATGTACGTCCTGTTGGCCTTGGTTATAGTTACAATGCCCCAGCCTACGCCGGTTGGTCACAAAACTCGCCACACCCGCTAATATTTCCCGATGTGGCGGGGCATACCTTTGGTTCGGTCCCCTTGGACCTTCAGGCTCATCCTCATTTTCCTCGTGTTGGTCCATTATGTCTATTGCCTACGTCTAGGATGTGTCTGTATTGTATATAGGGCTTAAGAGTCGAATGTATAAATGTTAATGTTTATTTTATATGTTTTGTAATGGCTCGTACGAGCGAGATTGGATGGCTCGTACAAGTGACTCACAGTCACTCGTACGAAGTAGCTACTCGTACGAACCACGTCTTTGTTTAACACACACTCCAGTGCGAGTCATGTCGACCTATAAATAGAGGAGTGTTGTGTCAGAGCTAGGTAGTATTAGTTAAGTTGGTACGGCGGAGCCCTGCTAATTTGTTTATTCGCGTCTGTACTTGCACGTCATTAATACAATTCAGAGCAGTTAAACAGTAAGATCTTTCTTGTTCGTTTGTCATCCTCTCTAGCAATGAATTCCGCCTCTGCTTACTAAGTTAGATCAGACCGCTTGCTCATCGGAGGAGCCAATCCCCTGTTCACACCTCATCAATCATCTCTTCATCTCGTGCGGCTTCTTGTGCAACACTCGGATTGGTATATTGGAATTGATGACCCTGGTCATCAGATACTGTGTACTGATGATCGTAAGCTGGAACCGATATTTTCCAATGTTGTTTCATTGAAGCGAAACAAATATGATCCATGGGTTTTGAAACCCACAATGATTCTATCGGCAACCTGTTTTGCTGCACAAACATGGCGCTAATCAACCGCACATAGGGGATCTTTCTTCGTGCATATGACTCTCGGGTATCCCAAGTGTTTATCATGACTATGTGCCGCCATGATGATTTCGGTGAACCGAACAACAATGAATGAAGCACCTGAAAATCTGATGCTTTTATCTTACCCAGGTCCCCGAATCTAACCTTGATGTTCTCTAACGAGATAGGTTGAAAAATTTTCCTTTCAACCGATAAATCACTACTCGAAGCAACCTCGCCATCAGCAAAAGGTAATACCACTCCAATCATACCATCAGGGTCCGCGGTGTTCATTTTGTTGTCTAAGAGTTCACTAATGGTGTAGTAAAAGTACTTGTCGTCCCTCAATGAGTTAAACCATGCAATACAGTTCATTGTTGTCACACCCCAACCGATGGCAGAAACATCAGAGTGAGACGAAATAGATTGCTCATTGCATCAAAACACTATTTGCGACAATATTTATATCAATCAAATTTCATTTCATAACACAATTGTCAAGTACATCACAGAATTTCAAATACAACAATAGCAACATAAACTTAACATTCTAGGTGTGTATCTATGCCATCCCTAGTAAGATTCATCATGATCAACATCTTTAACATGCAACATGTTAAAAGTATAGTTCAATACAACAAGTATTGGCGAGTACACAAGTTTGATATAGCATGAGTACAAAAAGGTTTAAACGAATCCACATGTTAAGCTAGCATACAAGATTTATGTAAACATGGCATGCAATCTATAAGTCAACCTTCGCGTGTCACCGCAAAATAGAATAAACTTAACATGACCTCAAGAATACGGGCGGTTCGTTACTCCTATAGCGCTATACATGTTAAGGTGGAGGCTTTAGCCAAAGTTAATGACGAATAGTATCACATAAGAATGTTCCAAGTATATGAATCATGTAGCATGTAACTATAGCATGTATAATGGATTGTTTGTGTGATTGCATAAAAGTATAAGTGTGATTGCGTGTATTTTGATAGGTTAACTTATTGCACCCAAAAGTGTCAAGCATAAAAAGGGGGTTCGAGTGTACTCACGGTTATGCTAAGTCTTCAAACTTGACAGTCCGTAAAGGTGGTTGATGGATGGGATGAATGCCGAGTTATCCTACGAGAGGAAAACGTAGGTTGGTAAGTATTCGAATGATAACGGAGGATTAGGAATAAAATACAATAAAGTAGTTTATACGAAGAAGTAATCATCTAGACTTAATACTCGTTTTTGACACGATAATACCCATTCGGGTTGATGTGTTTTCATGGGTTAGGATACCCATTAGAATCGTAACGAGAGATTAAGTACGTAGGTAATGTAACCTAGTACCATAACGGACAATCATTTGATTACCATCAAGAGTTCGGTTAGCGAATATTTACATATATTATATAGCATACTTAATAAGTAAATCATAAACATCATGTAATTTCATAGAAGTCATGCATGGAGGTAGGAGGATAACCTTCCTTTTAAAACCTCTCTTGTATAGTTCACCAATGCACATGTCGTCACAAGGACGACAAGGATGGTCATGAGTAAGTTAATACATAAAAGTAAAAGACAAAAGTAAATGAAAACATCAAGTGAGGTGGTGGATCAAAGGTATGATAGCCAAGGCCTCCAAGTGATCACACTCTACCAACTCAAGTCTTGTTTCGAGAACAAGCTTGGAAGGATACAACACTTGTGGGTAAAACCCTATTAAAACATGAAGGTTCTTACACTTGGGACCTCGAAGTAGGGTGATATTCCTAGTTGGTTTTCCATGGAAAACCTATGGAAGTATTCCCAAAGGTGTTTCAAGTGTGAAGAAGAAGGAAAGATCAAAAGGAGAGAGGTGAGTTAGAACCCACTTTTTGAAGCCTTGATCTTTTAGAGAAGAAGAGCTCTTAGAGCTTTTGAGAGAGAAGAGAAGAGATGATTTGAGGTGTGAAATGAGAAGAGGTGGAGTGGGGTATTTATAGGTGAGATTGGGAGGTTGTTAGGTGAAGGTAATAAATGCAGAAAACACAAAATTGACCAATCCATGAGCTTGAAACCAACTTCTCCAGATTATGCCCCTCTCGCGGGCCGCGAGAGGGTGAAGAGGTCTCGATCGCGGACTGCTAGAGGTCTGGCGGGCCGCGAGAGTTCGACAAGGGTTCGGTCGTGGGGCGCGAGATGAGTTATTCCAGAAGTTTCTTTGGTTTTGACACTTTTAGTCCTTAAATTAGTTTAACTTGTCATTTTGCACACGTTTTAAACATATAAGTATGATTGATTATCGAATGCGATTGTATGAGTCTCTTGTACGTAAAACAAGTATTGATTATATGTATGTAAGCAAGTATGTATCAATTATGAATTTCACCACGATCAAAGTCTCGGATTACAGAATTTGGAAAAGAAATATGAATACAAGTTTCCATTAACAGAAATACGATTATACTTTCTAGTTAAGGAAAGTACGAAAAAGCGAGCCGTTACAATTGTCTCGAAAAAACATCACCATTTGACCTCTCTCGATATCACCAACCAACTGCCACGTGTGTGGCAGTCCATACTTGTTGTTGAACCTCAACGAGGCCAACCATTCACACACCGCCATTAAATAAACCCTTGGTGTAATGTATTCACACCATCCAAGACCCATTCCCATCTGAGCCTCTCAAACATCCAGACAATCCCAATCGTTCTGAATTCCTCTACAATCACTGTTCATTCCGGCACAACCCTCTCTGGAATCGTAGTTTTGGCGTTTGCCATCTTCCACTTCCACAATTTGACCTCAAGGCGTTTGTCATTAAATTTCGAAAGTGGCTTCTTCTTATTCTCTTCCCATTGATCACCAACATCACTGTCTTTAAACTCTCCCAAACCCAATCTTGACTGTATAACCTCCCTTCATTATCTTCCACAGTACTCAATTGTTCCCATTTCCTTGGAATTAATCCGGAAGATGAACCTTGACCGAAGTTTAGCTTCTCTTCCAGATTGCCATGGCTTTGATGATGTAGACTAAGAGAAACTAAGAAACGATGAAAATCAAGAACTTGAAGAACACCCTTGCAAAAACCCAAAACGTTAAGCTCAAAAGTCTTACAAACTAACAAGAATTAATGAAAATGATAGGGTTTTGTTCCCCTTGAAAAACTACACAAGATAGGCTCAAGAATCACTGGATTTGGTGAAGGGTTGAAAGAGTTATGAGTGTTTGAAGATTTTAGGATTCTTGGAAGATTAGGGAAGAAGATGAAGTGAAAAAGGTGAGAGAAAGTGAGGGAGTGCAGAGATTTTGTGGTGTCTAAGGATTCAGAGATCAGATATTTGGATTCCCGAGTCGAGCTTATGGCTAAAGGTGAGTTTGGTTGAAGAAAAAATGGTTTTAAATGACGTGGGTTTCCAACTATGCCTCAAAAGCAAACCAGCATCGGCTAGTGATACGCAACCCGTCGTGACGGCTTAATGCCCCGTCGCCGACGCCCCTTGAATTCACCCAAATGGCCCTACGGCCAAACCTACTGCCTACGGTCGAACACACCCGACGGCCCACTCCACACACCGTCGGCGACGACCTGAGGCACCGTCACCGACGCATTGCCCTTTTACCAATTTTTTTAATTTTAAATTTTAGGGTTTCTTTTGTTCCTTTATTATTTATTTATTTTTTTTAAAATATGGAAAAAACAAGAACTTTTTAAAGGAGCCTATACTATAAAAGTTCCTAAAAATTATTAAAAAATCTTTTCGTGGATTTTTACAGTTTAAATATCTAAAACAACCAATCGTTTAACGATTCCGACCACCCCCTGAAAAGTCGTGTATTGTCCTCAATACACAAAACAAGTCTAAGACATACCTTATATCTTCATGACCTATTTGTGATGTCCAGAACTTCACATATTAAAGAGATTAGTACGAAACAAGAACGATAAAACAGGGACAACACAAACAAACAATAATAATTGTACAAAACTCTACACAAGTGTTACCAGTCCTTTAGTTGACCTTGTAAGTTGGAACACTTGCCAAGAAGCTTACCAACTCCGTGTTCGCATCATTCTTCTCCTCATTACCATCAAGGAATGGTTTAAGACGATGGTCATTGACCGTTTGCTTGGACCCATCTTTCGGGTCCTTGATGGTAACATCACCCAACTTTCCGACCCGTGTAACAACGGACGAGCCCATCCACTTACTCTTTAGCTTACCCAAGAAGAATTTAAGTCTAGATTTGTAGTGCCAAACCTTTTGACCCATAATAAACTCATTTGTCTTCAACTTAGCATCATGAGCTCGCTTCATACCATCCTTGTACCTCGAAGCACACTCATATGCCTCCTCCTGAATGTCACACCCCGACCCGCAGCGGAATAAGAGTCGGGGCATAATTGGGTTATCACCAAAGCTCATGATATTTACTAATATGTTTCATATTTATTAAAGTCAAAATTACATTCCCAATAATCCAAACATGTCCATACAAATACAAAGAGAAATAACCAACTAAACAATTCCAAGCTCTAAATCATTTTATTCTTCTAGGCCAATCCTATGTGTTTCTTGCTGTAGCTGGTTCACCTGTATCATGTGTAAAAATGGGGGTTTTTGGGTCAACATAAGTTGGCGAGTGAACCTTGTTAGATAAACATTTATTATTGATTTTCTTGTTATTTTATCAAGGAAAAATTGTGCATAATCATAAGTGAGCAAATGTAGATAATCAATCAGTAACAATGTCAACCACAACTATAACATACACTAACATACAATGACATATAATAACATACAATAACATACAATGACATATAATAACATACAATAACATATCAACTTGCATAAATATATAACATGAATGAAACTGTGCGATCAAGGCTTAATCAAACGGAGTCGATCGTATTGCATGTACTGAAAATGATAAATGTCTGTGCGATCAAGGCTCAATCAAACAGAGCCGATCGTATTGCATGTACTGAAAATGATAAATGTCTGTGCGATCAAGGCTCAATCAAATGGAGCCGATCGTATGTTGGCACGCCAGGTTCACGCTCATAATGTAATGGGGAACATGCTCAACGCTCATAATGTAATGGGGAGCAGCGGCCTATGAACTTGCATGTACTGAAAATAATAAATTAAATCTAACAATAACCACACAAACAGTTGAAACAAGCTGAATACACATTTGTTCATGATATGATGTATGCACAATGATTTAAATATAATAAATGGCAAGACACATGATACACCCCAAAAACGTGATTAAAACGGGGAATTTGTAAAGATTCACTCACATTGGGTGCGTTTGATTGGAGATGGTGAGATGCGCATGAGTTGGAAGAGCTGAACAACGAGAATTAACTAACCTAAATAATAACGGAAAATATAGTAAATGAGTGGATTTTGTTAACGATTTTAATAGAACTTTTAGATATATTTTTGTGAGTTTAAGGCTATTTCCTATCTTTAAAAACATTATTTTTAAGTATTTTTAATTGATTTTTAAATTAAATTAAATAATTAAAAATATAAAAATATGTTTGACTTTTTGGGTTAACCGTTGACTTTTTGACTTTGACTGTTTGACCGGTTTATTGTGTAATTGCATGCGCTGGGTGAGGCTCGAACCCGAGACCTCCCGTACGCGTGCACGCAGCTCTACCAACTGAGCTACGTGTCTAATCCGAAATAATTATGTTTTTAATTATACTTATATATTAACTCAGCTTATCCAAAATTCTTTTATTTTCAAAAACATTTTAAATCACCGAACCGGTGTCACTAACAGGTCTCGAACCCGGGACCTGTGCTTTAACGTTACACACAGTCCACCGCTGGACTGTGTGTCTAACTTGGTTAATATACAAATTTTTATTATACTTAACAACTAACGTAGGTTAACCCGGTTCAGTTAGAAAAATAAAACGTCTTTATTACAGAGAGGGTGCGTGTATCAGGGATCGAACTCGCGGTGTGTGCGTATTATTTGCACACAGTCCACCGCTGGACTGTGTGTCTAACCCGTTTAAAATACCGATTTTAATTATCCTTATAATGTTAGCACAGTTCATCTTCTCCGTTAATTTTTACAGACAGCAAATTACCCATCTGTTTCTTGTTTTAAAACGATTAACACATTCATAAGACTAAGATGAAATGACAAAGATGGTGTTGGAAACAAACATACCAGAGGAATAATTTAACTCAGAATTCCGGCAAGGCGTCGGCTCTGTTTTTATGAACTTCAACTGGGCAAGCAAATTAACCGTTTTGATTAGCTAATCGTGGAATTGAAGTGCTAAACAAGCGTTAACAGAGTGTTTGAATGTCCATACCGTTTCACAGTGGAAGATAAGAACTTTCAGAGGTTTTCCGGCGAGCAGGAATTATCCGATAACGGCGTCTGAATTTGATTTCAATTGAAAGGTTTGAGTTGGCAATAGCTTAACAATTGATAGACCACGAAGAAATTGAAAGACTTACTGTTTTGATGGAGGATACGGTTTTCCGGCGACTTGCAGAAATTTTCCAGCGAGTATAATAAACTTTTCTGATGAACTGAATGTATGACGAAAGTGAAATGGCAGGTTTGTAGAATGTTTCTGAGTCGCGAGAGAGGTCTTTGATTGAAGTAATTCAGATATTGAATATCTTCGGTTATAAAACCGATCATCATCAGAATTTAAGTTAACTCAAGTCTGAATTGATTAGAATCGTCGGTGCATCGGTTATAAACCAGAATTCGCGATTATTCAAACGTTTTAGACGATTGAATAGCCGATTACGGTTTTCAGTTTTTGGCGCAACCGGTTGATCTATGATTGACTATAAAACTCATTTGTTTCCTAGAGTTGACAGAAAACAACAACTGGCGGAGTGGTTATGCGTGTGTGTGTGTTAAGTCTTTGAGTTCTCTTCCGGCTGACCCGGGTTCGAGTCCCGGCAGCCTCATTTCCTTTTTAATTATTTTATTTATACTTTTTATCAATTATAGCTTTTATAGTTTAGTTTGTTTATTAATTATGTATCATTAAAAATCAAAATAAACATAAATACGCAACAAAATATTTATAACTTGATATTCGATTACAATTGGAGCGGGTTTGGTAAAACCCGTTTTTGACAAATGTTACAGTATCCCCTACTTTTAGGAATTTCGTCCCGAAATTTAAGTAGTAGTAGTAGTAGTAGGAAAAAGATGCGGGTATTTTTCACGCATTGAGTCTTCACGTTCCCAAGTAAACTCAGGTCCCCGTTTCGACTCCCAGCGTACCCTAACAATTGGAATGCGACTCCGTCGTAGACGTTTTTCTCCGAAGTCCATGATCTCTACCGGTCTTTCAATAAAATGCATAGATTCATCAATTTGAATATCTTCCAGAGGAATGTGGAGATTTTCATCAGCGAGGCACTTCTTCAAGTTTGATACATGGAATGTGGGATGAATCCTGTTGAGTTCTTCTGGTAGATCAAGCTTGTATGCTACAGGTCCTACTCTTTCAAGTATCTTGAAAGGTCCTACGTAGCGTGGTGCTAGCTTGCCTTTTTGACCAAAACGAACTACTCCCTTCCACGGTGATACTTTTAAAAGTACATGATCACCAATGTTAAACTCTAAAGGCTTCCGTCGTTTATCTGCATAACTCTTTTGACGACTTTGAGCCGCTAGAAGATTGTTTCGAATTTGATGGATCTTGTCTGTGGTTTCTTGAATCAATTCCGGACCAGTGATTTGAGCTTCCCCAATTTCATGCCAACATACTGGAGATCGGCACTTACGACCATATAAGGCTTCAAAAGGTGCCATGCCGATGCTTGAATGATAGCTGTTGTTTGTACGAAAATTCAACTAATGGTAGATGAGCGTCCCAATTTCCCTTGAAGTCTATGACACATGCTCGAAGCATATCTTCAAGAGTTTGAATGGTGCGTTCAGATTGCCCATCAGTTTGAGGATGATAAGCAGTACTGAGGTTTAATCGTGTACCCAAAGCGGCTTGTATGGCTTGCCTTGTTCGTGAAGTAAAACGACCATCACGATCGGAAATAATGCTTAACGGTACGCCATGACGGCTTACGATTTCACTGATGTAGATACGAGCTAACTTCTCGTTCTTGAAATCTTCGCGGATCGGAATAAAGTGAGCTAATTTTGTAAGACGACCAATGATTACTCATATAGTGTCATACCCACCAGAAGTGCGAGGTAACCCGGTAATGAAGTCCATGGTTATGTTTTCCCACTTCCTTACAGGTATTTCAGGTTGGACCAGAAGTCCTGAGGGTCTTTGATGTTTCGCTTTTATTCTGGAACATGAAAGGCTCTTGGAAACAAAATCAGCAATATCCTTTTTCATTCCAGGCCACCAGTAGGTGTATCGAAGGTCTTGATACATCTTGTCGGCTTCTGGGTGTATAGAATATCGTGTTTTGTGCGCCTCATTCATAAGAAAAAAAAATCACGAAGGTTATTGTGGTCAGGAATCCATATGCGATCTAGACAGTATAGAATACCGTCGGATTTAGTTTCAATTTTTAAGTTTAGCTCCACAAGACGGCTCCTTGCGTACGTCTATTTTCTGTTACTGAAACATACTGTGCTTCTCGGATTTGATCTTTGATGTCGCTTACGATTTTATGCATAATAGTTTTGAGGGAACTGATACGTTTGTAATGATAAGGTATGTATCATAAAACAAAAACTTCAACCATAACGATATTTAAACCTACACGGAACTTTTCATAACCTCCTGGTAATGCTTTTGATCCTTTGCCAAGAATACTTATATATAGGAAGTACCAGCGGCGTATCCACCATATTCTTGTCAAATTTTCGTTGGCTTTATCAGTAAATCATGATCAGTTCTATGTGACTCTAAAACATAAACAACACAACGAACAAAACTTGAGTCTCAATTCTGAAATGATACATGACCAAATGATGACAGTACCTTTCTCGTTGGTTATGATGAAGGGGTCAGTCTATGTAAAAGTGTGGCACAACCCAACTTCTTTAAATGATGAGATTGAGATATGTCGAGATGTATGATGATATGAATGTTAAATCAATGAGTATAGAACAAAACTGTAATATCAAATCGCATTAAAATTCTTGGGTACATAATTTCCAAATTTTACAACTGGGATACGTAAAGATTGAGATAACATAAAGAAAACATTAAAATTAGACGATTGGAGTTGAGTCTTGATTCTTGGTGAGGAAAAACTAGTTAGGTGATTCGTTTGGGCCGTTATTATTTTCAACAGTATTGGCGTTGATGTTATAAGCTCTTCCTCTTGCAGGTGGTGGAGCTTGGTTAGCTTGATTCACCGGATTTGCTTGAGCTTGGGCATGAATGATGTTCACCAAACGTGGACAAGTGTTTCTAAAGTGGTTTGGGTCTCCACAGTTGTAACAAGCCCGCATAGGTTGCACCATGGGATAGTTGGGTTGGTAGTATGATTGGGCTAAATGTTGGGTAGGTGGTAGTAGTAGGGGTTGTTGGGCTTGACCCATTATTTGTTGGTGGGTTTGGGTTGAAGGCTGGTGGCGGTTCGTTCGCTGAGGTATGCGACAGGTTTGAATAGTATGACCTGCGCGACCACAGCCGGTGCAATGTTGGCAGGGATGATCAGGAAAATGATGATATTGGCAACGGTTGCATTTTGGTAATGGGCTGGAGTATGGCTTTTTATATGGTGCAGGTGAAGGGGCAACTTGAGTGATGGGTGTAGCAGGGATAGGGAAATTTGCTTGTGTGACAGCAAAGTTTCTTGTGCTTCGATTCCTTTTACCAGTAAACTTCGAAGAGGAACCAGAATGGTTTGAAGTTTGAGCCTCAGTGGGGGCTTTCTTTTTCTCCTCTTTGAATTTACCGTTTCGAATGCGATTTTCGGTGAGTTCGGTAGCTAGTTCCATCGCGGCTTCAAGTGTCGCAGGCGAAGTGCTTAGAACTGAGTCTTGAATTTTTGAGGGGAGACCTCGAATATAGTGTTCAACCAAGCGGTACACTGGGGTGATCAAGTTGGGAATCATTTGGTTCAACTCTAGAAACCTTTTGTTGTAGGAAGTATGATCTCCTTCCTTTTGTTTTAACGAGTGGAATACATCTTCCAACTTCTTGATTTCGCTTCTTGGACAGAAGTGCCTTGTCATTATTTCCCTTAACTCTTCCCATGTTAAGGCCATAGCATCTTCAATTCCCCTCTTCCCCTTTTCAGTATTCCACCAGGTGAGAGCTACCCCAAATAGTCTCCCGGTGGCGTATCGAACCTTGCGATCCTCAGGACAATCGCAGTTGAGGAAGGTGTTTTCCATTTCCTCAAACCAGTGGAGGAGAGCAGTGACACCTTCGGTCCCTTCAAATTTAGGAGGATCACAAGACTTGAAATGTTTGTATGAGCACTTGCTGGTAGGAGGGTTGCCGATGTTCTGGTCATGTTGTTGGGGAGGATTAATGGGATTTGTGGCGAGAGCTTGTTGTACTTGAACCACAATTTCAGGAAGCACCGCGGCCATTTGTTTCGCGATTTGTGTGGCCAAGCGTTCGTGAGACCTTCCTGATCTTTTACCCCCTCGTTGTTGTCTAGCCGACATCTACAGGAACATACATAAGAAGATTGTGAGTTAATGGAGTCTTTTTAGGTGTCATGTGTCTTTAAGAAAATGAAAATAACATAAATATCAATAATGCAACTACATCCATAGGATGTCTTGGGTTTGCTCATGTTGGGCCTCAAATGTCCCCCATACCTTCACCTGTATAGTCATGTGGGCCCCAATGACTATTGGCTTGGTAGGATTCACATTAGTATTGGCGACTTAACACTCGCATCACCCGAATGCAAACCACAAAATATGTTTATGAGATGTATGGTCGGAATGTGTCCAGGTGTAGACACAGTGACAACTCAAAGTGGGGTTAGCTCACACGACGTTTGGTATAGCATGCTTTGGCCTAATAGGTACTTCGTACTCTCATCGTTAGTCCCCAGGTAGGCAAACTGGTCCTTTATTTTGGATTTATACGAATGACAGCCTAGACAGGACGTTCCGACTACCGGTACTGGTACCCTTCCAGTTACTACATGCCCGTCATGAGAACTCACTTTGATGAGATTTGAAAATACAAAAATCATTGTAAAAACAATCATGAAAATGATGTGATATGTGCTTTCATGGATATGATATGTTATGAAAATATGATTCATGATAGGCATTATATGATAATATGTACTTATGAACATGCTTGCATAATATTGAATGTAACATTAAACATAAAACATATAAACATCATGATATTTGGCATGTAACACACAAAAATCTTAAAAATTTCTAATCAACTATAGTATAGGCTCTAAGGGTCTAATAACCTATCCTATATCTCTATAGTCATGGCTTTGATACCAATCTGTCACACCCCGATCACCAAAGCTCATGATATTTACTAATATGTTTCATATTTATTAAAGTCAAAATTACATTCCCAATAATCCAAACATGTCCATACAAATACAAAGAGAAATAATCAACTAAACAATTCCAAGCTCTAAATCATTTTATTCTTCTAGGCCAATCCTATGTGTTTCTTACTGCAGCTGGTTCACCTGTATCATGTGTAAAAATGGGGGTTTTTGGGTCAACATAAGTTGGCGAGTGAACCTTGTTAGATAAACATTTATTATTGATTTTCTTGTTATTTTATCAAGGAAAAATTGTGCATAATCATAAGTGAGCAAATGTAGATAATCAATCAGTAACAATGTCAACCACAAACTATAACATACACTAACATACAATGACATATAATAACATACAATAACATACAATGACATATAATAACATACAATAACATATCAACTTGCATAAATATATAACATGAATGAAACTGTGCGATCAAGGCTCAATCAAACGGAGCCGATCGTATTGCATGTACTGAAAATGATAAATGTCTGTGCGATCAAGGCTCAATCAAACGGAGCCGATCGTATGTTGGCACGCCAGGTTCACGCTCATAATGTAATGGGGAACATGCTCAACGCTCATAATGTAATGGGGAGCGGCGGCCTATGAACTTGCATGTACTGAAAATAATAAATTAAATCTAACAATAACCACACAAACAGTTGAAACAAGCTGAATACACATTTGTTCATGATATGATGTATGCACATTGATTTAAATATAATAAATGGCAAGACACATGATACACCCCAAAAACGTGATTAAAACGGGGAATTTGTAAAGATTCACTCACATTGATTGCGTTTGATTGGAGATGGTGAGATGCGCACGAGTTGGAAGAGCTGAACAACGAGAATTAACTAACCTAAATAATAACGGAAAATATAGTAAATGAGTGGATTTTGTTAATGATTTTAATAGAACTTTTAGATATATTTTTGTGAGTTTAAGGCTATTTCCTATCTTTAAAAACATTATTTTTAAGTATTTTTAATTGATTTTTAAATTAAATTAAATAATTAAAAATATAAAAATATGTTTGACTTTTTGGGTTGACCGTTGACTTTTTGACTTTGACTGTTTGACCGGTTTATTGTGTAATTGCATGCGCTTGGTGAGGCTCGAACCCGAGACCTCCCGTACGCGTGCACGCAGCTCTACCAACTGAGCTACGTGTCTAATCCGAAATAATTCTGTTTTTAATTATACTTATATATTAACTCAGCTTATCCAAAATTCTTTTATTTTCAAAAACATTTTAAATCACCGAACCGGTGTCACTAACAGGTCTCGAACCCGGGACCTGTGCTTTAACGTTACACACAGTCCACCGCTGGACTGTGTGTCTAACTTGGTTAATATACAAATTTTTATTTTACTTAACAACTAACGTAGGTTAACCCGGTTCAGTTAGAAAAATAAAACGTCTTTATTACAGAGAGGGTGCGTGTATCAGGGATCGAACTCGCGGTGTGTGCGTATTATTTGCACACAGTCCACCGCTGGACTGTGTGTCTAACCCGTTTAAAATACCGATTTTAATTATCCTTATAATGTTAGCACAGTTCATCTTCTCCGTTAATTTTTACAGACAGCAAATTACCCATCTGTTTCTTGTTTTAAAACGATTAACACATTCATAAGACTAAGATGAAATGACAAAGACGGTGTTGGAAACAAACATACCAGAGGAATAATTTAACTCAGAATTCCGGCAAGGCGTCGGCTCTGTTTTTATGAACTTCAACTGAGCAAGCAAATTAACCGTTTTGATTAGCTAATCGTGGAATTGAAGTGCTAAACAAGCGTTAACAGAGTGTTTGAATGTCCATACCGTTTCACAGTGGAAGAAAAGAACTTTCAGAGGTTTTCCGGCGAGCAGGAATTATCCGATAACGGCGTCTGAATTTGATTTCAATTGAAAGGTTTGAGTTGGCAATAGCTTAACAATTGATAGACCACGAAGAAATTGAAAGACTTACTGTTTTGATGGAGGATACGGTTTTCCGGCGACTTGCAGAAATTTTCCGGCGAGTATAATAAACTTTTCTGACGAAGTGAATGTATGACGAAAGTGAAATGGCAGGTTTGTAGAATGTTTCTGAGTCGCGAGAGAGGTCTTTGATTGAAGTAATTCAGATATTGAATATCTTCAGTTATAAAACCGATCATCATCAGAATTTAAGTTAATTCAAGTCTGAATTGATTAGAATCGTCGGTGCATTGGTTATAAACCAGAATTCGCGATTATTCAAACGTTTTAGACGATTGAATAGCCGATTACGGTTTTCAGTTTTTGGCGCAACCGGTTGATCTATGATTGACTATAAAACTCATTTGTTTCCTAGAGTTGACAGAAAACAACAAGTGGCGTAGTGGTTATGCGTGTGTGTGTTAAGTCTTTGAGTTCTCTTCCGGCTGACCCGGGTTCGAGTCCCGGCAGCCTCATTTCCTTTTTAATTATTTTATTTATACTTTTTGTCAATTATAACTTTTATAGTTTAGTTTGTTTATTAACTATGTATCATTAAAAATCAAAATAAACATAAATACGCAACAAAATATTTATAACTTGATATTCGATTACAACCGGAGCGGGTTTGGTAAAACCCGTTTTTGACAAATGTTACACTGAAGCTCTTCCAACTTACATAACTTTAGCTTTCATTCCTTACCTTCATCATCATATTTGACATTAACCTCTTTGATAGCCCAAAGTACACGATGAACAAGCTCAACCGGTAAGTGATAATTTTTATCATAAACTTAGCGGTAAAGTGTAGTGCCAATAGGTGTTTTATGCACCGTTCCGTAGGCCCATAAGGCATCGTTTAACTTCGTTGACCAATACTTACTGTCCGGTCGAACGGTCTTTTGCAATATCTCTTTAATTTGCCTATTAGACACTACTACTTGACCACTCGTTTGCGGATAGTAGGGGGTAATGGTCAACACCATACCATTTCAATAGTTTGCCAAAATAAAATTCTTAAAATGAGATCCCCTATCACTAATGATAACCCGAGGAACCCCAAATCAAGAAATTATATTTGTTTGAACAAAATTGCAAACAACGGTATGGTCGTTCGTTTTGGTGGCAATCGCTTCGACCCATTTAGATACATAGTCGACTGCCACCAAAATATACAAGTTTCCATGCAAATTCGGGAATGGGCCCATGAAATCGATCCCCCATACGTCAAAAATATTGACAATGAGAATCGGTTACATGGGCATCTCATCCCGCTTAGATATACCCCCTAACTTTTGACACTCGACACAATTCTTAGCAAAATTGAAAGCATCCTTAAAAATAGTCGGCCAATAAAGACCACTATCGAGCACTTTGTGCCCCGTTTTGTGACCACTAAAATGACCCCCACAAGCAAATGAATGCAAGTGCATCAGGACACTCAAAATCTCGTCGTCTGGTACACATCTCCTCACGACTTGATCCGGGCATATCTTGAATAGATTCAGCTCTTCCAACGTGTAATACTTGATTTGCAATAGGAAATGCAATCTCCTCTTCCTATCCCAATGAGCCGGTAACTCACCTATCACCAAATAATTTACAATGTTAGCAAACCAAGGTAATACCGATATTTTTAAAATATGCTCATCTGGGAAAGTCTCATTGATTTCCACACGAGAAGAACCCCTCCTCTACCAACAGCCGGGACAAGAGGTCCACAACCACGTTCTCACTACCCTTCTTGTCCCGTATCTCTAGGTCAAACTCTTGTACTAAAAGAACCCAGCAGATCAACCGCGGCTTTGCATACTTCTTTTCCATGAGATACCTGACAGCTGTGTGATCAGAAAAAATAATCACTTTGTTACTCCATATGTAAGCCCAGAATTTATCCAATGAATATACTACCGGGAGTAGCACTTTCTCGATAGTTGTGTAATTCAATTGAGCATCCGAGAGAGTCATACTTGCGTAATATATAGCAACCGGTTTCTTTTCTACCCGTTGACCCAACATGGCCCCCATCGCATAATCGCTTGAATCACACATAATTTCGAATGGTAGAGACCAGTTCGGTGATTGCAAGATTGGAGCCTTAACCTGTTTCTTTTTCAACACGTTAAAGGCATTTTGGCAATCTTTGTTAAACTCAAACGGTTAGTGTTTTAGCAACAAGTTACATGGTGGTTTTGTTATGTCACTAAACCCCTTTATGAACCTTCTATAAAAATCTGCATGACCTAAGAATGACCTAACACCCTTAACACTCGTGGGTTACGGTAGAGTGGATATAACTTGCACCTTTGCATGGTCAACCTCAACATGTCCCAACAAAATCCCCTCTTGAACCATAAAATGGCTCTTTTCCCAACTCAAAACCAATTTAGTTTCAACACATCTTTTTAACACTTTTTTTCTAATTGGTCTATGCAAGCATCAAATGATGACCCAAATATTGAGAAATCATCCATGAACATTTCCAATGACTCCCCCACCATATCCAAAAAGATACTTATCATACACCTTTGAAAGGCGGTGGGGGCATTACATAGTCCAAATGGCATTCGCCTAAATGCGAATGTGCCATATGGACAAGTAAATGTGGTCTTTGCTTGGTCTTCAGGATGGATAGCGATTTGGTTGTAGCCCAAATACCCATATAAGAAACAATAACATTTTTGACCTGCTAACTTCTCAATAATTTGGTCAATGAAAGGTAAAGGAAATGGTCTTTGGAAGTCGCAGAATTCAACTTCCTATAATCAATACAAATATGCCACCCGGTTACCGGTCGAGTGGCGACCTCTTCACCTGCATCGTTTGTGACGACTTGAATGCTCGCCCTTTTGGGAACGGTTTATGTAGGGCTCACCCATTGGCTCTCCGAAATTAGGTATATGATACCCGCATCTAGACACTTCAAACCCTCCTTCTTCACCACTTCACCCATATTCAGATTCAACCTTCGTTGTGTGTCATGAGAAGGAGTAACACAATCTTCCGTGATGATCTTGTGCATCACCACCGAGGGACTAATTCCCTTCAAATCTGCAACGTCCACCCAATAGCCGCTCTATTGGTGACAAAAACCGCCATCAACATTTTTTTTTGCTCTCCGGTCAAGTTTGATGCAATGATGACCGGGAGCGTGTTTCCCTCACCCACATAAGCATACTTAAGATGATTAGGCAACACCTTCAACTCCACCTCTGGAGGCTTTACCAACGATGGCTTCAACTTTGTATCGGTCTTCTCAGGAAGACTTTCCACTTGGTGTGTCCAAATGGGTCTTCCTTCTTTCACCGCCATCACCTCCATCTTTCTCACCTCTTCATCCATGCTCCGATTTGTCTCCATTTGCAACCTGTCAAACATGAAACATTCCTCTATTGTGTTTTCCTCTTCGACACCCATGTCGCATAGAGGTATACACTCATCAATAACGTCTGCCATATAGCATTCGTTGCTAACTAGAGGATCCGTTAATCCTGAAAAGACATTTAACCGCAAGCGATGGTTACCAAAACTCATGTAGACCGTACCAGTTTTACAATTGATTTGGGCATTCGATATTGCCAAAAATGATCGACCGAGAATAACTATTGGTTGCTTAGTTTGGTCCAAAGAGACATAATCAAGTACAAGAAAGTCCACCAGATAGTAAAAGTTCTCCACCTTGACAATTACATCCGTGACTATCCCACGGGGTAGTTTGGGAGTTGTTGGGCTTGGAGCTTAAAGGTTTATTCATTTATATTGTTTTTTGGGCTTTTGGGTTACTTTTGAGTAGTTTGGGCTTCCTAGTGCCAAGTGGGCCTAGGGTTGTATATATGGGCTTTATTATGCCTATAAATAGAGGGGTTAAGGCACTTGTTAAAGGTTAGAGAGTTTTGTTTACTAAACTTGTATCTGACATCCTCTGGTGTATGCAAGTTATTATATTCCAGTTATTCGTGTTGATCTTCATCCTGATCATTATTTCCGCGATTGATTAGGATAGCGATACCTGTTTGATCTGTTACACGGGACTTACAATTGGTATCAGAGCCTGCTATTCTAATACAGGCTCCGGGTATTGCTGTTTGAAGAAGTTTTGAAGTTGGTTGCTGCTGTTCGGATCGATTTTCTCATATTCCGGATCACTATTGATCGACGGAGGTACTGTTCTGAAGAACTCGAAGAAGTTCTACAGATTTCGGATTGATTACTGCTCCAGATCCCGAAGAACACGAAGCAGGTCTTCATAATTCGGATTTGATACTGTTCCGGATTCCGAAGAACACGAAGGAGATCGTCCATTCCGGATTGATCCCGGACTGTTCTATTATTCCGGATTGTGATCCGAGTTACTGTTGCTGAATTTAAATTCCTTGAATTCCGGAATTCTGTTACATAAAAGGCGGAGACACTGTTACAGATTGGTTACTGTTCCGAATTTATAGGAGATAAGCAAGGCATTTCGGATTGTCAGTTTCGGATTCGCATTTTGGACCTTCTCCGAATCTGCTTCTCGGACTCTATTTCGGATCTACTTTTCGGATTTTGTTTCGGATTTCATCTCGGACTTTTCTCTTCAGACCTTCAAATCGGACTCTTCATTCTGGATTCTTAATTCCGGATTGCTTATTTCGGACATCTCATCGGGTTTGACCGTCGTTGACTTCGGATTGCCATTTCGGAAAAACATTCCGGGTTGACCGTATTGACTACTGATTTGATTGTTTCAGATTGGACACTGTTCATTTATGTCACTTCAATTAATTATATTTTAAATCATATTTGGTAAATTCTAAATTAATTTAATGGCTGGATTCATGACCGCACAGGACCTGACCAATGCCACTCTGGCAGCCCTGCAATCACAAACTTTGGCCCTCCACCAAGAGCTGGATTAGGTGATTGGCACTTCCACCAAAGTGCCTCGTTTGTTATACGGTGATGAATATTATGAGTGGAAGTTCCGCTTTCAACAATATTGCAAGGCGAAGGAACCCGGTGTGTGGAGATGCATCATGAATGGGCTAAGAACCATAGTGTATAGTGTAACATTCGTAAAAAAAATGAATGAATCCTAAAACCCGACCTGTTTTTGTAACTCGATCCGTTTTCATATTCCACGTAATTTTGTTTAATGTTTAAGCAATAAAATGTCTTGGATTCTATGTTTTGATCATACATGTTATCATATCTGGTGATTTATAGTCTTATACATGTTTTAGACAACCTTGTAAATTCATTTCCATGTATTTTGAAGCAACCCTCTATATCTCAAGGTCTAAAACTAAGGTTTTCGTTAAGTTAATCAAAAACTTTGGAGACCTCGTGAACATACCTAACACATCACATCCTAACCTTCTTATCATTCAAACTTCATTATATACATGCCTTAAGATAGGACATTGTGTTTTGGAGAGTTTAGATGTAAATGATCGCAAGTAAAAAGCTCTACATGTTGTATTCTTAGTTTCGTCATAAGATGACTTTCGGGTGACTTTCTTGCTAACTTTTCTCCATCCTTGAGCTATCATTCTGGTCCATTCAAAGCTCTAAGATATACTTGGTATACTAATGATCAAGTAGGTTCAAATGGTGCATAAAACTAAGCTCCAGCGTAACGGGAATCACAAACACAAGTTTTAGAACATAACCCTCGACCTGCATTAAGACCCAAGGTTTAAGCCCAATTCTCGACACCATGGATGTTGGATTACTCTCTTCCATATGATAGTACTCTGAAAATAATGAACGTAGGCGAAAACCGTGCGTGAAACGGAGTTATAACGAAGCGGGAATCGCGAAAACAAGTTTGGTGTTTGTTGCTGATTTGAAAGACGCGAAAATCTTGTTTTAAAGTTATCCCGCATCGCTCCAATGACCATTTTGTGCTCTATTTCACACCTATAAATACCCTTGCTTGGTTCTTTATAGCTTGCAACTCCTAGTTTGAGTATAAACAAGTGGAATAACCAAATTTGGTGGCTCCACAAGCACAATACCCCTTTGGGTGTGGTGTGTAGTAGTTTTTATTTCCGCTTTCGACGAGGAGGTGCTGCCCTTCAAGCTCTTCTCATTTTGTAAAGTTCTTCTTCGAGGTAATTTTCCTTTCTTTGTTTTTTTTATGTTTTAATATTCATTTATTTATTGCTTTCTTAGTTTAATTAGTTTAGTTTAGGTTCTTAGTTAAGGAGCATTAGGCTCGTTAAGGTAGCCTAGTTTAGGCTCGCCTTTAGGCTTTTCATAGCCTTGTAGAGGCTCGTCAGTCTAACGAGTCTAACATATCATGTTCGTTCATTTAGCTATGCCTAGCATAACGTTTATTTTATTTTTTTTGCATTCGTTTGTCTAGCTTAAGTCACGCTTATCAATTGGATTTTCTCCTTATTCTCGTGTGGTTTTTCACTAAGGATTAAAAACGCAAACATTGTGAGTGAATCCTTACAAATTCCCTTTTTTTATTCACGTTTTGGGGTGTATCATGTGTCGTAATTTACTTTATTTATACAAATACATGTACTACCACAATTATGTGATCTAATGTGTATATTTGTTTGTTGTGGTTATGTGTGGTTACATTTTATCATTTCAGTGCAATCATTCATTTAAGGCCCACCAGTTCCTCGTGGGATACGAGTCGAGCATCAGGTGCCTCATTAGATCGGCTCCGTTTGATTGAGCCTTGATCTCAAGTTCATCATTCATCATGTTCATATGTTCATTGTTGATATTATGTGATCTAATGTGTATATTTGTTTGTTGTGGTTATGTGTGGTTACATTTTATCATTTCAGTGCAATCATTCATTTAAGGCCCATCGGTTCCTCGTGGGATACGAGTTGAGCATCAGGTGCCTCATTAGATCGGCTCCATCTGATTGAGCCTTGATCTCAAGTTCATCATTCATCATGTTCATATGTTCATTGTTGATGTTATGTGGTTTGTGATTTAATTATATATACATATGCTCATATATGGTCCATGCACATTTTTATTGAAATAACCAATTTAACAAACTGTTTAAATGTTTAACTTAGATTCACTCGCCAACCTTTGTTGACCCAAAACCATTTTTACACATGATACATGTGAACAGGTACGAAGAGAAGATTGGACATAGGATGGGCCTTAGTTAACAAGAAACGAATTAGTGCAATACACTTGTTATAAACATCGTCTTGTGTTTCTAATTGTTTACGTGAATTATTTGTATTGTGAGACACTTGATATGAATTAGTGAATATTTAAAACAAGTAATAGCAAGTCATAAGCTCTCGAGTTAACCCAATCATGCCCCGATCACCTATTCCGTTGCGGGTCGGGGTGTGACAGATTGGTATCAAAGCCATTGACTTTAGGGATATAGGATAGGTTATTAGACCCTTAGAACCTATACTTTAGTCAACTAGGACCTATGTGCTTATGTGATTTCATGTTTTGTTTGACTTATGATTTGCTATTGCCCAGACATTTAAATTCCTTTCGTTTCACACAGAAACGCATGCAAGCACTCTCTTTGTTACTTGATTATGTGATACGTGCAATGTGTTATAATTATGTCATGAAGTCTACATATATGTTACATATATACATATCACTCCACCTGAAATGTACCATACGAAACTAATGAAACCCTTATTTATAAGTTCTCGATTTCCTTTAAATTTTTGAAACATTTCTCTTCATTTTCCAAATACTTATTTTTATGTTATGATGTTTTTCGTTTTCAAAATTTATCAAGGTGAGTTCATATGACGGGCATGTAGTAACTGGAAGGGTTCGAGTACCGGTAGTCGGGATGTCCTGTCTAGGATTGGCATTCGTATAAATCCGAATTAACGGACCAGTTTGTCTCCTTGGGGACTACTGATGAGAGTACGAAGGACCTATTAGGCCAAAGCATGCCACACCAAACGTCATGTGAACCAACCCTCACCGTGTCCACACCTGGATGCACTCCTACTTTCATACGTTACATTCACATTTCTCGATTTTCTCTAGGTTTTAGTGTACGTTACCAGGCTAACACATGCGAACCATACGAAATCCCGGTAATCATGGGGGCCCACATGATTACGAAGGTGAAGTATGGCGGTATGCAAGGCCCTTAACAAGCAAAGCCCAAGAACACTTTAAAAGTGTTGTGTTATCATAAGTTATTGTTTTCAAATACACCCCAAAGTTTTCATTTTATCATATGTTTATATTTTTTTTCGCATACCTGCTAGCAAATCCATCAACAGAATCTCACAATCTCGTTTGCGTGAATTCCTGTAGATGTCCTTTAGGCACCTTTTTGGAGGAAAAAGAACCGGAAACTCCAGTAGACGCATGGCTGCCCAAATTGCCAAGCAAATGGCCGCCGTGATTCCTAACATTGTGATCCAAGTTCAACAAGCCCTAATAACCAAGTCAATCAAGTCGAACCAAACGCTGTAAATGCTCCCGCAACTACATCCAAGTGCTCTTATAAGCACTTCAAGTCTTGTGACCCCCCCCCAAATATGAGGGAACATAAGGGGTCACACACTCCTGTGATGGTTCGAGGAAATGGAAAGTACCTTCCTAATTGTGACTGCCCTAACGATCGCAAGGTTCGTTATGCAACGGTCGTCTCATTGGGGCAACTTTAACCTGGTGGAACGCTGAAAAGGGTCGAAGAGGGGCTGAAGTTGCTGTGGCCCTAACTTGGGAACAACTCAAGGAACTACTGACTAAACGGTTCTGTCCTAGGAGTGAGATCAAGAAGTTGGAGGACGAATTCTACTGCTTAAAGCAAAATGATGGATACCATATGGCCTATAACAAGCGTTTCCTCGAGCTGAACCAGATGGTCCCAAATATGTTCACTCCTCCCTACCATCTCATTGAACATTACATTAGGGGTCTTCCTTCTGGTATCCAGGATTCCGTGATGGGCACTGTACCCGCAACATTGGAAGCTGCAATAGAATTAGCCACCGAACTCACCGAAAACCATATCCGAAATGGAGACTTTAAAAAGAAGGGCACAATTGACAAGGTTTCAGTGGAAGAGCCAAAGACAACCAATATCGAAACATTCTACCGTTCCGATACCAAACGAAAGTGTGACAGTAAAACTACTCTATTGCCTTGACTAACCCAGCTTCACAAGCCGTACCACTCCAAGCCATTCCAATCACCCAAATGGCACTTAACCCAGCTTACCCAAACAAGAACCCTACACTGGTCCCCACCCTCAATGCAACACCTGCCACTATCACCACCAACTCACCGTACACTGTTGTCTATGTGCCAATTGTAGGCGTTATGGCCATTTGAGTAACACGTGTCGCACTCCTCAAAACCAAGTTTCACCTCTTGCCCAAAACATGATCCAGCCCTACCAACCACCGCACTACCCCATGGTGCCATATGTTCGAGCTTGCTTTAATTGTGGTGATCCTACTCATTTTAGGAACACGTGCCCTAGGTTGGTTAACATCATCAACGCTCAAGCCCAAGCAAATCCAGTTAACCAAGTGAACCAGGCAAACCCAGCACCCCCACCAGCAAGAGGGGGAGCCTACAACGTCAACGCAAACCCAGTTGAGGTCAACGATGGTGCGAACGAACAATCTAACTAGTCTTTATCCCATCATGAAGATTCAAGACTCTGCTCCAGTTGTTTATTTTATTTTTATTCCCAATCCAAGCTTTAATAAATTCCATTTCTTGTCCTGACTATTCAAATTACCATTGTTTTCAATTTGGGTAATAATGTTTCAAGATTTTATTATTTCATATTAATGCCATTAATGCAATTTATGTCATGCTATGCCAATTTGTTTCATTACATGTCTCTATACATCGATTAAATTTCATGTTATTCGTGTCATCATACATCACGACGAACCCCGTCTCATCATTTAGGGAAGTTGGGTCGTGGCTCACTTTTTCATAGACTGACCACTTCCTCATAATACATGAGAGAGGTACCGCCATCATTTAGTCTTGCTCTCTTCGGATTCGAGATTCAAGCATGGGTTGTTGTGTTTGTTTATGTTTGGTAGATTTTAGGATGAGTCACATAGAACTAATCGTGACTTAATAACAAGGCCAACGAAAATTTGACAAGGACATGGTGGATACACCGCAGGTACTTCCTATGTATAAGTGTTCTTGTCTGGTGATCAAAAGCATTGTTAGACGGTTATGGGAAGTTTTGTGTAAGTAGTGTCAATCTCAATTTGGATAACGATGTGGTTGATGATTTCGTTTTGTGATGTAACTTTATCATTATGACGCTTCGATTTTCTCAAAACCCCTTATCATGAGACAATATCCAGTTAGCCATCTCCGTGTTACAACACTTTTCATTTTTACACCTCATGCATCAAAAAGCGATTCATGTAGTAGGATATTCAACCCTTACTAGGAACGTTACCGCCTCAATCAAAATCCAAACTTCACACTCACCTGGTTATGTATATCCTTAGCATCATCGAGATTTTTATTACCTAGCATACTCGAGATCCAATCTATAAGAAACCCTATTAACTAACCCTCAAGAATGGTTCCTTCCTAATTTTGGAACGAAATTCCTAAAAGTAGGGAGACTGTAGCATCCGCCAAAAACGGGTATCCAGAAGTCCAACCCACTTTGAAATCCGGATCCTAACCTTTAAACTTCGGAAATTTTTGTGAAATAAATAGCCGTTGAAATATTTTACTCTTTAAATTAAATTCATTTATCGACTTATTTATTTATTAATTTAATTTAATTAATATCACAATTAAAATCATTAATACAATCTAGTTAGTTTTGTTAGGTTTTAAAGTGAGTTTTAAGGTAATATGAGTTAGTAGCCAAGTTAGTTCGGATAGTAGAGTTAAGGGGTCTGATTTCTAACATTTCAAAACTTTAAATTTAAAAAAGAAATATAAAATAGTGGACCAGGGATTCGAACCCGGGTCTCACCAACAAACAAAACACTTGAGCTACTCCACCACATCAAACCTATGTTAAAATTTCCATTTCCAAAATCCTTAAACACTGCAATCCCTTTTGAATTACCTTTACCCCCCCCCCCCCAAATGTTAAAGAGCTAAATGGTTACCTCCTAATTTCGGGACGAAATTTCCTAAAGTAGGGGAGACTGTAACATTCGTCAAAAAAATGAATGAATCCTAAAACCCGACCTGTTTTTGTAACTCGATCCGTTTTCATAGTCCACGTAATTTTGTTTAATGTTTAAGCAATAAAATGTCTTGGATTCTATGTTTTGATCATACATGTTATCATATCTGGTGATTTATAGTCTTATACATGTTTTAGACAACCTTGTAAATTCATTTCCGTGTATTTTGAAGCAACCCTCTATATCTCAAGGTCTAAACCTAAGGTTTTCCTTAAGTTAGTCAAAAACTTTGGAGACCTCGTGAACATACCTAACACATCACATCCTAACCTTCTTATCATTCAAACTTCATTATATACATGCCTTAAGATAGGACATTGTGTTTTGGAGAGTTTAGATGTAAATGATCGCAAGTAAAAAGCTCTACATGTTGTATTCTTAGTTTTGCCATAAGATGACTTTCGGGTGACTTTCTTGCTAACTTTTCTCCATCCTTGAGCTATCATTCTGGTCCATTCAAAGCTCTAAGATATACTTGGTATACTAAGGATCAAGTAGGTTCAAATGGTGCATAAAACTAAGCTCCAGCGTAACGGGAATCACAAACACAAAACATAACCCTCGACCCGCATCAAGACCCAAGGTTTAAGCCCAATTCTCGACACCATGGATGTTGGATTACTCTCTTCCATATGATAGTACTCTGAAAATAATGAACGTAGGCGAAAACCGTGCGTGAAACGGAGTTATAACGAAGCAGAATCGCGAAAACAAGTTTGGTGTTTGTTGCTGATTTGAAAGACGCGAAAATCTTGTTTTAAAGTTATCCCGCATCGCTCCAATGACCATTTTGTGCTCTATTTCACACCTATAAATACCCTTACTTGGTTCTTTATAGCTTGCAACTCCTAGTTTGAGTATAAACGAGTGGAATAACCAAATTTGGTGGCTCCACAAGCACAATACCCCTTTGGGTGTGGTGTGTAGTAGTTTTTATTTCCACTTTCGACGAGGAGGTGCTGCCCTTCAAGCTCTTCTCATTTTGTAAAGTTCTTCTTCGAGGTAATCTTCCTTTCTTTGTTTTTTTTATTTTTTAATATTCATTTATTTATTGCTTTCTTAGTTTAATTAGTTTAGTTTAGGTTCTTAGTTAAGGAGCATTAAGCTCGTTAAGGTAGCCTAGTTTAGGCTCGGCTTTAGGCTTTTCATAGCCTTGTAGAGGCTCGTTAGTCTAATGAGTCTAACATATCATGTTCGTTCATTTAGCTATGCCTCGCATAACGTTTATTTTATTTTTTTGCATTCGTTTGTCTAGCTTAAATCACGCTTATCAATTGGATTTTCTCCTTATTCTCGTGCGGTTTTTCACTAAGGATTAAAAACGCAAACACTGTGAGTGAATCCTTACAAATTCCCTTATTTTATTCACGTTTTGGGGTGTATCATGTGTCGTAATTTACTTTATTTATACAAATACATGTACTACCACAATTATGTGTCTAATGTGTATATTTGTTTGTTGTGGTTATGTGTGGTTACATTTTATCATTTCAATGCAATCATTCATTTAAGGCCCACCAGTTCCTCGTGGGATACGAGTCGAGCATCAAGTGCCTCATTAGATCGGCTCCGTTTGATTGAGCCTTGATCTCAAGTTCATCATTCATCATGTTCAGATGTTCATTGTTGATATTATGTGATCTAATGTGTATATTTGTTTGTTGTGGTTATGTGTGGTTACATTTTATCATTTCAGTGCAATCATTCATTTAAGGCCCATCAGTTCCTCGTGGGATACGAGTTGAGCATCAGGTGCCTCATTAGATCGGCTCCATCTGATTGAGCCTTGATCACAAGTTCATCATTCATCATGTTCATATGTTCATTGTTGATGTTATGTGGTTTGTGATTTAATTATATATACATATGCTCATATATGGTCCATGCACATTTTTATTGAAATAACCAATTTAACAAACTATTTAAATGTTTAACTTAGATTCACTCGCCAACCTTTGTTCACCCAAAACCATTTTTACACATGATACATGTGAACAGGTACGAAGAGAAGATTGGACATAGGATGGGCCTTAGTTAACAAGAAACGAATTAGTGCAATATACTTGTTATAAACATCGTCTTGTGTTTCTAATTGTTTATGTGAATTATTTGTATTGTGAGACACTTGATATGAATTAGTGAATATTTAAAACAAGTAATAGCATGTCATAAGCTCTCGAGTTAACCCAATCATGCCCCGATCACCTATTCCGCTGCGAGTCGGGGTGTGACATATAGTACAGAGTAAGATCCCGAAACAAAAATTCCCAAGCCTATACACTTATGGACTCCAGATGAGGTAAAAATCATAGAGGAAGATGAGAAGGCTTCTGTAACACTAACCATGGCTCTAGGACCCGATATCTCTATCGTGGTCAGAAACTGTAAAAATGCTAAAGAGGTTTGGAGTGAGTTGCAAAATCTCTACGGAGGCAATGGAGATATGAAAGCAAGTAGGGTGAACCAGCTGAATCAGCAATTCAGCTCATTCAATCACATATATGGGGAAACCATCGAGAATCAGATACGCCGCTATGTCAAACTGGTTTCCCAGATGATTTCAGCTGAGATCACCCTCACCAACAGCGCCATGAACCGACAGTTGTTGAATTCACTGCCCAAAGGTTGGGATGCAGACGTGGGCATGATCAAAAAGACAAAGAAATTGAACGACGTCACTCTCACTGAGATGATAGCAACTATCAAATCATGTGAAATTGACAACAAACAAAGGGAGATAAATCATCAGAGTAGTTTGATGGCCGCAGGGATGACAAGTCAGAACGCAGCGTTAATGTCACAGAATCTAGTCTATAGTCCTCTGCAAGGAACTGCACCAGCACTAGGTGGATCAAATGTGGTGTACAGTCATGTTGTCACGCCTTAAAACACTTAGTATGTGTATGGGTTTCAATCTCCCAATCCTACGACGGTCTCAGCGGCTAAAGTCCATACACAGTTCCATGCTCAGTATCCGAATGTGGTTTTCAGTCCTGCAACTCCTCAAACCGTGCAACAAGGCGTTATTCCTCAAACAGGAGAATCTGTCCCTGGCTCTGCATAACCCGCGCCCAACTCTGCTTTTCTCACTAAGGAGAATGAAGAGAAGCTGGCAATTGCTGCATCAATGATCAAGAGTTTGAATGCCTTCCTGGCAGGCGATCTGACTCCTCCATCTATTCTGCCAACAGAAGTTGATCAAATCATGGAGGAAGACCTGGATGAGATTGATGTCTCCTGGAACTTAGCAATGGCTGCTTTTCGGGTTAACAAATTTCAGAAAAAATATGGAAGGCAACCTCTGTCCAACCTGAAGACTGGTCTCACAAAGGACAAACTTAGGTGCTACTGATACCATCAGGGTATGTATCATCCAGGGTCGCCGACATACAGAGCAGTGACAGACAGTTGGTTCCCGTCTCTCCTTCTAAGTCAACTACGAGTCCATCGGGCAGCTCAGGCGGGAAGTCCACAGCACTTGTGGCCCAACAGCATGAGGGCTTCAACTGGGCAGATGCTGCAGCTCAAATGGAAACCTTGAATCTATCCAAGAACAGCAACCACTGCATGATGGCACAGACAACTGAGACACCCGATCTTTCGGAAACGGTAAATCGAATACTTTGTTCTGATAGTTGTCGTTTTAAATTATCCCAAATGCGCGCCCACAACTCAACTCTTGTAGCTGAATATCAACAAGCTGTGTCACAGAACATCGCCCTTAAACATAAGAACAAGCTTCTTATGGAGAAGGTCGAAGCGCAGAAACAAGATGTGGCTCAGCTAAAGCTAGACTTGAACCAACAGCAATGTTGGGTCTACGACTACAAGCAAAAAATAGCTGAAAAGGACATAAAACTTCAAGCAGCCTTAGCCAAGCTGAATTCCTTGACAGGGAAGCTTCATAAAAATGAATTAAATATTAAGAAATTTGAAACATCCAGCGAATTAGTCAAGGACTTATGTGACCTCCAGCTTAATTATCAAAAGAACTTCACTAAGGGTCTTGGGTACAATAGGGCACCTCCACCATATAATCATAACTACACTAGAATGCCTGAAAATGAGGAAGAAACCGAAAACGTTGAAAAAATGATGTATGGTAAACCGTCAGATTATTTATCTAAATCATGGACGCCCTATTATCCTAAGTTCTCCAAACCCACTGAACTCAAGAAGGATGATGTGTTTGTGGCTTCTACATCACTTCCTAGTGAAACTAGTAATCGTCCATCTGAGAGTACAGTGGAATTGTAGACAGAAGTGCCTAAGGCAGAACCATCCACATCCTCTACAAAAGTTAATGAAAAGGAATCTTCTGATGCTCAAACTAAATTTGTGAACGATACTGATGTGTCTAATTCATGTGCAGAAGAAATTTTAGTTGAGGACATTACACAGGATGATGAGGAAGAATGTCTGAATATACATTCAGACAATTCAGTTGATGATTATGCTTTTTATGAACCTGCCTTTGACATTTTAAATCACTTTCTTGCTGAACAATTTACATGCTCAAACAGTGTTGGTTGTGTTGAACATTTAGACAGTTTAAATTCTTGATACTGATGTTTTGAATGATGATAATAGCTGTAATAACTTGTGTGATGAGAAAATGAATTCAGCTGCAGGATCTGCATCAACTGATGACTCGGTCTCATCAGCTTCAGCTGAGGATACCGAATGTTCATCTTCAGCTGAGGATACCGAATGTTCATCTTCAGCTGAGGATACCAAAAGTTCATCTTCAGCAGAGGATACCGAAAGTTCATCTTCAGAGGCCGCATCTTTTGATGCATCCCCTAGGAATGACAACGTCAACAATGACCAACCAACTGCTCTGTCAATGTTGATGGTGACATTATTCTAGAAGATTTGGGCGACCCAATACAAGGGACTGATTCGGAAATGAAAGCAGATGAACACAAATCTAAATTTGATTCAAATGCAAGTTATTATATTCAAGTTATTCGAGTTGTTCTTCATCCTGATCATTATTTCCGCGATTGATTAGGATAGCGATACATGTTTGATCCCTTACACGGGACTTGCAAATCAAAATTTGATTCAAATTCAACCTTTAAATCTGATAGTGAATCAACATCTAAAATTACTCAAAATTGCAAGGTTCCATCATCATCTGTTAAAATTTCTGAACATTATGTTCCTGTTGAGTCACTCGTGTTCTCTATAGCATCTGTCTCAAAGTGTGATTTGAAGAATAAGTCGAAAAAAAAAGAATATGTAGATCTAAAAAGAAGAAAGTCAAAGCAGCGTCTTCAAACAATGCAAAGACAACCGTTGAGTCCTCTCGTCAAATTGAGGAATTAACTCAGCAGTCGCCCGTTTCACCTGTTTTGAAACAATCTTCATGCTCAAAATCCTGTAATTCAAATAAAAAATATAACAACTGTGCTGATGGTTGTGCGCAGGACACCGCCAAGTCAAAGACCATGCAACAGCCGTTAGTATACGCCAGCAAGAAATTGACTGAAAAATTGCCCAGAATTTCCCAAGCTGAACGGACTATTTTCTTCCAGAAGAGGCAGACCTGTTTCAACTGTGGATCTCCCGGGCACATTGCTCGAAACTGTCAAAGGACCTTTACCTCCTTCCATACTTTGTACTCCAGACATCAGAAGGCTACGCCTACTCGCCAATATAAGGCTCGATTTATGGCTAAGTCTTCTGATCAAGATTGGAACTTGGCCAAGAAACAAAACATTAACCCCTTGAGACCTTCGGTTTCCAAGAATCCCTCTAGCACTCCTAGGAATGTGCAGAGGTTTGATTCGGTGACCTGGAGGCCTAAGTCAGTGGCCAAAAATCAGTCTACTAACCCCTTGTCTAATAAATCAAAAGCATCATCAACCTCATCCTCAACTAACTTGATCTTTCGTGAGGTTACTTATGTTGATGCAAACGGCAAACCCAGATCTTCTATGGCCTGGGTTCCCGTTTCTAACTAAACCTGTTGAAATGTGCAGAAACAGCTCTGGCGCACTCTTGTTTGGTTATGGTATATTGATAGTGGCTGTTCCAGGCACATGACCATGAGACATCTCGCAGTTGAATGACATTCAGTTTTTCGATGGCGGGTTTGTTTCCTTTGCAGGTGGAGAAACTGGGAAAATCACGATGAAAGGAACTGTTTGCAATGGAGCCCTGAGTTTTAAAAATGTCAACTACGTACCAGAATTGAAGCACAGTCTGTTGAGTGTGTCTCAACTTTGCGACAATCATCTGGATGTTCTCTTTACAAAGAAAGGATGCTATGTGCTCAAACCAGGCTTGATCATTCCAGATGATTGGATTCTCCTGAAAGCTGCAAGAAAAGGAAACGCTTACATCATTGATATGAACCAGGCTCCTTCTGGCAAGCTCACATGCCTTTTCTCCTCGACCACCGAACATGACGCCATGTTATGGCATTGCAGACTGGGTCACATCAATATGAAGAATTTAAATCGTCTCGCTAAAGGTGGTCTAGTCAGAGATCTGCCAGTTCGTGACTTCATGCAGATCGAAAAATGTGAATCATGTGCTCGTGGGAAGCAACACCGTCAGCCGCATAAAACCAAAGCCATATCTTCCACTTCTCATGTCTTAGAACTGCTCCACATGGATCTCTTTGGTCCAACAGACATTCGCAGCATTGGAGGGAAGGCTTACTGTCTGGTTATTATTGATGAATACTCTCGATTCACCTGGGTTTTCTTTCTTACACATAAAAGTGAAACCACAGAGTTAGTCAAACAATTTGTCACGCTTATGGAAAATCAGACAGATTCGAAGGTAAAGGCTATTCGGTGTGACAACGAGACCGAGTTTAAGAATCTCACCTTAAACTCTTTCTGCTCCTCCAAGGGAATTGACAGACAGTTCAGTGCAGCCAGAAACCCACAGCAAAACAGGGTTGCCGAACGTAAAAATAGCACACTCATCAAGGCGGCACGAACTATGCTTGTTGAATCCGAACTACCTCTCATCTTCTAGGCCGAAGCAATCAACATTGCATGCTATATTCAGAATCATGCCCTAATCAACAAACGCCACATGAAGACTCCATACGAAGTGGTTGAAGGTCGCAAACCTTCGGTCAAGCATTTCCGCAAATTTGGATGTCCTTGTGTACTCCTGCTCATGGATGCTAAAGGAAAGTTCGAAGCACGCGGATATCCTTGTATTTTCATTGGTTATTCTAAAATACGTCATATCGCGTGTATAACAAGATCAAGAAGATGGTAGTTGAAACCTACAATGTGGGTTGGCTGGAGGAAAATCCCAAGGACAAACGCATTGGTCCGGATTGGTTGTATGACTACTCTACCTTATTTTGTGAGGTATCTTCTAATATGTCTACAGGAAATAGTTCGACATCTACCCTTCCAACGGTGCCCATTCCTTCCGACGATGAGGCTGACGTTGCCGCACTAACTGACACACTAAAGCAGCTAAGTATAGATCCTCCTGGATTCAATGACACTGTCTCTCCATCCTCCACAGCTTCACCATCTCATGCCCCATCCATCTCTTTGCCTGTTCAGCCGAATCTTACTGAGGATGTACTTTCTCCTCCAGAGCCACCTACGGCAGATAACGGCCTTCCTCCTGATGTTTTGGGCTCCTCCTTGTCTCCCGAGCCTACTCCCTCGATTGTGCAGTGGATTCTCTACCTCACACCTCTACAGGTGCCTCGGTTGAGGGGGAGGCATCTGGAGTTGCTACAGCTGGTGTCACCAACTTGCCAACCGATATTTTGGTTCCTGCTACACCAATACCACAACGTTTAAAGCAGGACCATCCCATTGAGAATATCATTGGTCCTGTAAACGCCGCTGTTCGCACACGTAGTCAATCTCGGGATATCAATACATGTCTTTATTCTTGCTTTATTTCCTAAATTGAACCTAAAAGTATTGATGTGGCCTTGCAGGAGCCAGGCTGGGTGGATGCCATGCACGAAGAACTCAATCAATTTGAAAAACTTGGTGTTTGGCAACTGGTGAAACTCCTTCAGGGAAAGCGTGCTCTTGGAGCTCGGTGGGTCTTCCGCAACAAGCAGGATGACACTGGAGTGATTGTTCGAAATAAAGCTAGATTGGTGGTCCAAGGGTTTCGACAGATTGAAGGACTGGATTATGATGAGGTTTATGCACCTGTCACACGTTTGGAAGCTATATGTATCATCTTGGCATACGTATCTTATATGGACTTCACTGTCTATCAAATGGATGTCAAGACTGCGTTTCTATACGGCAAGGTGAAAGAGGAAATTTACGTGGCACAACCACCGGGCTTTACTGATCCTGACAATCCAGATTATGCTTATAAATTAGACAAAGCGTTGTACGGGCTGCATCAAGCACCTCGCGCATGGTACGCTACTCTTACAGAGCATCTGCTTGCTCATGACTATACACGTGGAACTATTGACCAAACATTGTTTATCAAACGCGTTGATAAGGATATTATTCTTGTCCAAATCTACGTTGATGATATTATTTATGGTTCCACCAATGATGGTTTGTGCCGCGAGTTCGAAGAAATCATGCAGAAGAAATTTGAGATGAGTTCATTGGGAGAGATGACCATGTTTTTAGGACTTCAAGTTCGTCAGAGCCCTCAAGGTATACTCATTCATCAAGGAAAATACGTACAGGACGTTCTTGCCAAATTCAAGCTTACAGATTCCAAGCCTATGGCTTCACCTATAGCGGAACGGCCACTGTTAAATGAAGATGCTGAAGGAACACTTGTTAACCCTACCATGTATCGCTCTATGATTGGCTCACTCATGTATCTCACTGCTAGCCGGCCAGATATTATGTTTGCCGTCTGCCAATGTGCTCGTTATCAGGCTACTCCTAACCTTTCACATTTACATGCTGTTAAACGAATTTTTAGGTACCTCAAAGGGGCTCCATCTCTGGGTCTCTGGTATCCTAAAAATTCTGTCTGACAGTAATCTAGGAGGTACAGAAAGGGACATGCGATCAATGTCGGCTGGTTGCCAATTTCTATGGGATCGTCTTATTTCATGGCAGTGCAAGAAGTAGCAGACAGTTTCAGTTTCCACTGCAGAGGCAGAATATGTCGCAGCATCTGCTTGCTGCTCCCAGGTTTTATGGATGCAACATCAGCTTGCGGATTACAGTTTGACTTATCTAAACACCACGATTTATTGTGATAATGATGCCGCAATCCAAATAGTTAAAAACCCTGTTTTCCACTCCAAAACCAAGCACATTAACATTAAAGTTCATTTTATACGCGATTGCTATGAAAAGGGGCTCGTAAAGCTTGAATAAATCCACACTGATGCAAATGTGGCAGATTTGTTCACGAAACCCGTTAGCAACGCACGTTTTCAAATGCTTGTGGATCTTCTCAAAATGATTCAGTTTTCTTCCTAAGCATCTACTATCGTTGTGTTTATGTACTATTTTCCGTTCTCGCTTCATTGTGTCATAAATTTGTTCATATTTCTATGCACAAATTTAGGGGGAGAAAAAGTCAAAAAAAAATAAAAAAAATAAATTTTATTATTTGCAATGATAGGGAAATGAAATGAATATTTGTGATAAAATGCTTGACCAACACATGTAAGGTATAGAAGCGGAAAAGATTTGGATCGAAAGTGATGTGTCGGTAGGTCTAAAACTCAACCGGATTTGGAAAAGCCAAATGATATAAACATAACGAACTTTGTACTCAGTGGGTCACTTACTATAGGCATATGATTTTATGGTCTTAAATCTTGCGTTGATAGATAGCCAACATCTGAGGTTTCGGCTTTATGCTACTGAGTCATCTGGGGATATCTTGACTGCCCTTTTGTTGCATTCAGATTATATGCAGATCTAGGCACAGTCAGGATATCTTCATAAAAGAGCCTTAATGGAAAGGCTAAAACCTAGAAGAACAAAAGTTTCTTTCCAAGTACGTACATACCTCATAAGGTATTTGCCTATCCCTTGTCAGTCACTATTGGCCTCTCTGCTGTACGGAAGTACTGACCTGTTCACCAATAGCCTGATGTTGTAAAACAAAGGATGACCTCGGTATACTCACCTGCTACGATGAACCGTTGTGCTTACCTTGATCGCGGGGGTATGTCGTGGTATGGGACACACGAATATATTAGTATAAAATTACCCTAAACATATCATAAAAGTCTAATTTGCACGGGTTGAGTTTTAGATTTAAGTGGACAAGTATACTGACAGTTGCTTAGACCAACCGAACCTGCTCATATCGAAAAATGTTCTTTGGTCAGTGTTTGAAACGATTTGATCCCTTAGCAATGTTGTATTAATTAGTTATTTCTGTTTTAATAAGTTCTCCTTGTGATGGTTAGATGCTTAGTTAGGTTACTTGATGAATTTTGGTGGTTTGTTTATCTGTCAAGAGATATTGGACTGGCCCAGTATGATTTGGGATCTGGGCCAGCCTGATGAAATTGGTTTTTAAGTCTAAAAAAACAAAATTAAGGTTACTATTCCGAATTGGGCTCAATTGGGCCAGGGATTACTGTTCCAAATTGGACCTGTCCGGAATGGCCCATTTAAGTTATTTTGGACAGGCCCAAATGCGATACTGTTCCGGATTGGGCCTGTCACAAGCCCAATCCGAACTCAAACATCAGGCCCAAGCCCATTTCGAAAATCTATAATGACATCTCTGCTCTCATTTCGGATTATTAAAAATCCGAGTTACTGTTATTCTCTCTGATTCTCTCTCGAACTGCATATTTCAGACTACCTATTCCGGATCAGGTACATATGTATTCCAGATTAATCTTCAAAGAATTATGCATCCCGGATTGATAACTGTGCTCATTCCAGATGGATATTCATCTAAAATGATGAACTCGGATCTCATTTCGGATTAATCTTCATCCGGGATGCATGTATATCCGGAATACATAATCCGGATTGATGAAAGTGTTCCGGATTCATTCTAAGTTTGGACCCTTTGAATTGTTGAACCCCTTCACTAAGTTTGGACCCTTTTTAAATTGTTGAACCCTTTCGCTAAGGTTGAACTTTTTGAGTTGTTGAACCTCTTGACTAATTTGAACTGGCTTTAATTTGAACCTTGACCTCTATTGACCTGTCCAGTTAGTATTAACTCTGTTAATTCAGTTAACTTAGTTAACTTGGTTAACTCAGTTTACTCAGTTTGCTTCTGTTAATTGATTTTTAACTTGGTTAATTTTTGACAGACATGGTGGAGGAAGCTTTCGATGCTATAATGCTGGTAGAAGAACAGTTACACAATCAGGCTGGGTATCTTTCAGATCCACTGACTGAGTATTTTCAGGAGTTTCAGTCAATGATTGTGGGGCTTAACAGTTGTAGGATTGCATACGCTCTTCGTGCAAATCCTGTGATCTACAGAGATTTGGTTCATTCTTTTTGGAAGGGAGCGCGAATACAGCCAAGAGGTGAAGATGGCAGACCGTTCATATGCTCACAGATTCAGGGGAAGGAGATTATAGTTAATGAGGCTTGTGTGAGGGAAGTGTTGCAGCTAACAGATACTTACGGTGACCCAACCACGTATGTCAAGGAGAAGGTGTTGCCGGTTCTGATGGAGATGAGTTACGAAGGTTCTCATTCGTCGTTGCTAAAGAAGATGTTTCCTGCGTATTGGAGACTGCTGATACACATGTTTATGCAATGCGTATCGGAGAATAAAGGTGGACTGGATCAGCCTAATCAGGCTCAGACTTCGGCGATTGTTTCATTAGTTATGGGTTGGAAATATAACTACTCTGGTTATATTTTCCAAAATATGAGGAAGATATTAGAGCAATCCAAGAAGAGGATGTTTCTGCTGTATCCACGGTTTATCCAACTAATTCTCGATGCTCGTTACCCCGATTTGGCTAAGGATGCCACGGATGTGAATTTGCTGAATATGAAGCCAATGGAGCCTACCATTTTTGCGACTATGAAGAAGAACCCTTCTACTTCGAAGACGGTATTTGTGGGTAGGTTCCCTCTGAAGAAGTTTGGCAAGTTTTCGAAAGTTGTGGGTTTGCATGCTCCTCCACCGCCTCCTCCTCCGGTAAATGCGATTGTCGCCGAGGAACACGATGTATCAGTGAGGGAAAAAGAGATAGAAGTTGAAGACTTGGTTACAGATGATGAGGAAGACGTTGGACAAGCTTTTCTGGATGATCTGGATGCATTCCATGCTACATTAACTCCTGCTCTACCAGAATTATCCTCTGAGAATCTAGCTGCACTGATTGCTCAGCTGAAGGAAATTCAAGAGAAACAAGGTGATCCGCCGCTTGACATTCCGGCTACTGGTGCTTCTACTGTTCAGCCTGACGACGATGACGAAGACGAAGAAGATGAAGTTCCGTTGATAAAGAGACGCAGAACTGAGCCGAGCATTTCAGCGAGTACATCTGAGGCTCCAGTTGCTGTTACGGTTGTGCTTCTAGGTTGGTTACATCTACTGTTGTCGAGAGCACTGTCGCTGAGGTTATTGTTACAGAATCGGTTGTTTGTACTTCGACGATTGATATGCCTATTGTTGATACACAGTTCCCGTAATTACACAATCTACAGTGGTTTCGATTCCTGCTACCGCAACATTACACATGATGGAATTTGGAGGCACTTCTTCGGGTGCAGGAGGTTCAGAAGTGGGTGGTAGTGGTGCTGGTTATTATGATGATATTGTTGATGATTATATACGCAGATCTGAGAAGAGGGCATTTGAGTTTGGGGGTTTAGATAGTGATGATGATGATACTGAAGTTGATGTTGTTGAGTTAAAGAAACGGGTTGTCGTACTCGAACAGGAAGCTATGTTAAAGGATGCTCAGATTGTCTCCCAGCATATCGTCTGGATGTTCTCGATCAAACTATCGAACAGCTGCAAGGAGATATGACTATGCTGATGACTATCGTTTTTTATTTGAGGGGCAAGTTAGAGAACAAGTTTGGCAGAGAATTCAGCGATCCAACCGACGATCCTATGAATGTTGAAACCCGTCATCGTGCGGCACAACAACGGATGGCTGAGGAAACAGAAGAGCAGAGATTGTCGGCCAAGCAACTGGCAGTCGAACGTCAAGCTGGTATTGATGAGTACTTGAAGGATCCGCGTAAGAAGTTTACTGCGAGTCAAAAACGCGCTACAGATCCGAGAAAGAAGAAGCAGATGGTATTAATGAAGAACGTGAATGTGAATCCTCTGGATGAAAACTTTCAGCTGAAAGATCCTACAAATCAGTCTGATAGATATGTCATGGAGTTGGGTTTGAGCTATTATAGCAAAGTGGGTAATAAGTCTAAAGTGTTGAGTTGGATGTATGACCATATCAAGAACATGTGGATCATTTTACGTCAAGATGGAACAAGAGAATATTATTCGAAGGAGTCACAGTTTGAGACATGGACGAAGATTGCACTGACA
The DNA here is from genome assembly GCA_947069175.1 of Scalesia atractyloides. NCBI lineage: Eukaryota > Viridiplantae > Streptophyta > Magnoliopsida > Asterales > Asteraceae > Scalesia > Scalesia atractyloides. The sequence goes on along the minus strand of CAMTDV010000001.1, from coordinate 59,199,969 downwards.
GATTTGTTGAGAGCTCCGTACACTGACGACGATACGACAGAGCGTGGACCGGGTTGAGGTTCTTTAAAAGGCTTGAACGGGAGGTTAGGACAGGGTTTAAGGGTATGAAGACCGCCGAACCATATCTGAGAGCAGCCAAAGGAGTGCGTGATGCACACACAGGTAAACGTTTTAAATCTGTGATGTGGCCTCCTACGGATAAAGAGTTGGTGATTCCAGTTGCTCCTACCTTTCCAAGAGGAATTTTAAAGAATTTTAACTTTTGGTTATATGATCCAAAAGTCGGAAGTGTTGCGATGGTGACGAAAGAGAAGGCTTTCAGGGTGAATGATGTTGTGGATTTGGTCAGCTTCCATGATGAAGATTTACAAGTTTAGCTTCTCATCAGATACGTACTGCTGAACTTTATGAGGTATGTGCCAAGGATTGGACAGCTGCAGTTGCAGGAATTATTGCTGGTCGTTTGGGAGTGGATGCGGCGCCTAAGGATAAATGAAGAAACCTAGGGGGAGATTGTTGGGCTTGGAGCTTAAAGGTTTATTCATTTATATTGTTTTTTGGGCTTTTGGGTTACTTTTGAGTAGTTTGGGCTTCCTAGTGCCAAGTGGGCCTAGGGTTGTATATATGGGCTTTGTTATGCCTATAAATAGAGGGGTTAGGGAACTTGTTAAGGATTAGAGAGTTTTGTTTGCTAAACTTGTATCTGACATCCTCTGGTGTATGCAAGTTATTATATTCAAGTTATTCGAGTTGTTCTTCATCCTGATCATTATTTCCGCGATTGATTAGGATAGCGATACCTGTTTGATCCGTTACACGGGACTTACAGGAGTCAAGTCGGCTAGCACCATGGTGGTGTTTGCCGCTTGAAGGGGACCAAATTCATATTGGTCATACAAACTACCCGGCAAGATACTCACACTGGCCTCAAGATCCAAAAGTGTTGTAGTTATTTTAAATTCACCCACTTATATCGTAATAATGGGTGCCCCCGGATCTTGTAATTTTGGTGGAAATGCACCCGAAAGAATTGAACTCACGTTTTAAGTTATATCAAGTTTCTTAGGAAACTTGTCAGTTCGCTTCCGGGTACATAAATCCTTCAAGTATTTAGCATATGAGGGTACTTGTTTGATTGCATCTAAGAGTGGTAAATTGGTTTTGACTTGTTTAAAAACTTCCCGCATCTCTTCTTAATGGGGACCACATTTATTCACCACTTTCTTAGATGGTCCCAACAAAGCTTCGGGATAAGGGACGATATTAACCATCACAACCTTTTCTTTAGCTTTTGGGACGGGGACGGTCACAACGCGAGTAGTTTTATCATTTTTTTAAAACATTTTTATTTTGACCCGTTTGACCGTCAACATCCTCCTCATCACTAACATCTTCCACCACCCCGTCAACAAACTGAGGTGGTGGTGACCCAAGACCATTCTCTGTTACTCACCACTACGTAAAGAAATTTTATTAATTGGTACCTCACGTGTGTTCTTTGAGTTAGACCCTTGGTGCTTAGGCTTCATGGTGGTGTCACTTGGCAATCTTCCGCCAATTCCATGCATTTGGGCCACTTCTTCGGCTAATTAACCCACTTGTTTCGACAAGGCCTCGTGTGATTTGTCTTGCACTTCATTCTCTTTCATTGTCTCCTTCATCATATTCAAGATAGCATCCATTTTCACACTTAAATCATCACCGCCACCTTGATTATTGGCCGACCGCTACTATTACCCCCTTGGTTGTAACCATGTTGCTAATTGTTATCCCGGTTTTGATATCCTTGGTTACCACCGCCTTGGTTGTAGTTGCGTTGGTAACCCCCTTGGTTGCTGCCTTGTCTGTTTTGATATGATGACCCACCTTGATTGCCACCTTGGTTAGCCGGTTTGAAGTTTGGGTTCATTTGGTTCGAGGCATTACCATACCTAAAATTAGGATGGTTACTCAAACCCGGGTGATAAGTGTTGGAGTTCATGTCCTATTGCTTCCTTTCTCCATACACTTGGTTCACCTCTTCATTAACTTTTGCCATGTTGACTTGGCACTCCTCGGTCCGATGACCAATGTATCCACATTCTTCCCACACTGCAAATTGAACCGCCCCCACATCCTTTTTCTTCAAACGGGCCAACTCCCATTCTAAAGTGGTGATTCGATCCTTAGCACTTGAATTAAGATCGGGAAACGGGATGCTTTTTGGCCTGGTCTGCCATAGCAACCGCTTGGGAGTTTGTAACGCCTCGCTTTTTCGTACTTTCCTTAATTAGAAAGTGTAATCGTATTTCCATTTATGAAAACTTGTATTTGTATCGCATTCGTGTTTCTTTTCCCAATCTTGTAATTCGAGACTTGAATCGTAATAAAATTCATAATTGACACATACTTGTCTTACATGCATGCAATTGTTAAATACATGTTTACCTATAAACCGATACTTATTATACGTACAAATACTCATACATACATACTTAATACCTAAAATATACTTACATATGTCTTACACACTTAAAAATATTGAGTTATAGCATAAAATGATGGAAAAACCAAGTTCAGGGACTAAAAGTGACAAAAATCAAAGAAGTTTCTGGAATTACACGTCTCGCTGCCCGCGACCGCCCCTCTTGTCTTCTCTTGCGGCCCGCCAGAAGGCTTGATCCGCAGATTGTTGTTTCTAGCTCATGGATTGGGCAAATGTGTGTTTTTTGCATTTATTACACCCACCTAACTCACCATCAAACCTCAACTATAAATACCCACCTCCTCCCACACTCATTTCACACCTCAAACACTCATTTCCCTCTCTAATATCTCTCAACTCCATCCAGAAAGTTCAAGACTTTCAAGTGATGTCTAACTCACTTCTACCTCCCTTCTTTACTCTTTCTTCCTTCTTAACACTTGAAACACCTCTAGGAGTGTTTCCACAGGTTTTCCATGAAAAACCAACATGGAACATCACCATATTTGAGGTCACAAGTGTAAGAACTTTCTGTTTTAATAGGGTTTTAACCCACAAGTGTTGAATCCTTCCAAGCTTGTTCTAGAAACAAGACTTGAGTTGGTAGTGTGTGATTACTTGGAAGCCTATGCTATCCTACCTTCAATCCACCACCTCACTTGATGATTTTGAATATTTTAGTTCTTTCACTTTTATTTTTTTATTTTTACTTATTCAAGACCATACTTGTTGTTCTTGTGACAACTTGTGCATTGGTGAACAATACGAAAGAGGTTAAAGGAAGGTTATCCTCCTACCTCCATGCATGACTTCTATGAACTTCCATGTTAAACTTATTACATATACTATAATATATATATATATATATACACTAACCGAACCCTTGATGATAATCGAATGATTGTCCGTCATGGTACTAGGTTACATCGCCTAAGTACTTAACTTCTCGTTATGATTCTAATGGGTATCTTAACCCATGAAAACACATCAACCCGAATGGGTATTATAGTGTCAAGAACGAGTATTAAGTCTAGGTGATTATTTTCTCATATACATACTTTGGAGTATTTAATTCCTAATCCTCCGCTATCATCCGAATACTTACCAACCTACGTTTTCCTCATGTAGGATAACTCGGTGTTCCTCCAACTCTCCAAACCCTTCACAGGATACTCAAGTGGAAGCTTACAAAACCGTGAGTACACTTGACCCAGTTCCCTTTTTACACAATTTGGGTTGTAACATGTTAACTTACCAAAATACACGAATACACACACTACATGCTTTATACACTCGACTCGTTATACATGCTTATTGTTATGCTTAGGTTCATGCTAGATTTATACATGCTTCTTGTCATTAACTTGGCTAGCCCCAAGTTAACATATATAGCGCTCTAGGAGTAGCACACCGCCCGTCGGGGTATTGTTAAGCTTAAGCTAATTCTTATTTTTTTTCATACTTTAGTCTCGTTACTTTGTGTGAGGAGGGACACTTAATTCTTATGGACACTTGGGTTTGACAATTAGTATTGCATGCTAGCTTACCTTGTATACAATTGCCACTTGGATTTGAGTAAACTCTTTTATACTTATGTTATGTACTTAAACTTGTGTGCTCGCCAATACCTTTTGTATTGATCTATACTTTTAACATGTTACAGGTTAAAGATGTTGAATATCACGACTCTAGTAGGAAAGACATAGAAACGCACCTAGAATGTAGCTTTTTATGTTATATTTTTTGTTGAAGTTGTTATGCTGTAATTGACAAATTTGATTTATGAAATGAAACGAATTTTTGATTTAAATATTGTCGGAAATAGTGTTATGATGCCTTGAGCAATCTATTTCGTCTTACTCTGATGTTTCCCCATCGGTTGGGGTGTGACAGAGTTCTTGCTCATTCTTTTGATAAACTCCCAATCGCCTTCCTCATAATTGTTTAACAAAGTGCCATTACTTGCCGATTGCAAGTACTTATGATCCTTGGTGTCTGACCCCCGAACGAAACACTTCAACAATTCCCATCTAGGAATTTGATGGTGGGGGCATTTTCGAACCAACTCCTTGAAGCGAGTAAGTGCCTCATGTAGCAACTCCCCTGATAACTGTCGAAATGGCCGAATCTCATCCTGTGCATCATTGGTCTTTGCAATCGAATAGTATTCATCAAGGAACACTTGTTGCATTTCTGCCAAAGTGTGAATACTATTTGCCAGAAGGGTGAGAAACCACTGTTTCGCCTTGTCCTTTAACAAAATTTGGAATAACCGTAACTTCACCTCGTCTAATGCAAAATCATGACCCCCAATCATGGCACATATAGCAGAGAATTCAGCCAAATGAGTGTACGGCTCATCGTTAGTCCTACCATTAAAGTGGGGTAGGATGTTGATGTAATTAGGTTTACAATCAAAGGCCCTTCTCCCTCGAGTCGTAGGAACAATTGGTGAGTCATTTTCAGTGACCCCTGCTCTAAATCGACCATTTACACCTCGTGGAGCTTGTTGATTCGGTTGACGTCGTGGACCTTTAACCTCCTGATTCACGGCCGATTATTGCCCCTTCGATCACCACCTCTATCACCCCTTGTTTACCACTGCCCACGAATTGCGGAATCCGGTTATGGTTGACATTATTATTGTTGTTATAATTACCGTCATCCTGGTTTCGTTGATTGTTGTTTCATGGTTGACGGTTGTTTCTGTAGCCGTCATTTCGGCCATAATCATACTCGTATCCTTCATCGTTCCCCACAAAATTGGCATTTTGATAGCCAATATCTTCATACTCAAACCCCCGAACATTGTAGAAATTCCCCACAATGTTATCACCCAATTCATCTTCTTCAACCCATTTGTTGTAATTCCTGCCATGATCTGAGTATTCGGAATAAACACTCACATGTTCCGGTGATTGATAACCGGGAACGCTATATGGTGCATCGTCGGGAATGTTGTTTCTCAACTCATCGAGAATTAAAAACTCAGCTTCATTCGTGGGAATACCACAATTTTGGTTAACTCCATGGTTGGCGTTAACATTTTGGTTGTTGAGGTTGGGCGGCAATGGGTTTTGTTGGTTTTGGTTTTGGTTTTGAGGTGGAGGTGTGGGTGTATGTTGGTTGTTGATTGGGTTTTGATCATGAGTTTGGAAAGGTGGTGTTGGTGGTCTCGATCTATTACCACCCCCGGTTGGTTATGTTGGACATTTTGGTTTTGGGGAGGGTAATTTGGGTATTGGTATTGATGTTGGGTTTGGTTGTTTGGGTGATTGGAGTTTTGAGGATCCATTGGACTAGGCCCAATGGATGTTATGGATGGTGATTTGGTGTTGGGTGGATTAGAGACAATGGTTGCCTTTATCCGTTTAGTTAAGTTTCTTCTCACGACCCGCTCGATCTCTGGTTCGAACACTAATGGTGAAATCCTCCCGGAGTTCCGTGTATGCATGCACTACCTATAACCTCCACAAGTAACACACCTGCGTAACACAAAAGCAGAAACAATATAAGAAAACAAGCACTTAAACAGATAATCACGAAATGAATGAATATCAAAACGCAAAGTGCACGAACTCCCCAGCAACGACGCCAAAATTTGATCAGAGTGTTGCGCCCCGGTCAAAGATAGTATTTATATGCCGTAATTACCCTTAACAATGCATTGGTGGTAGTAAGGGGTCGAACCACGAAGAGTTTATGGTTTGCGATGGATGCGATTGATTTTAACGAATGTTGTCACTTTTATGAAGCTTGCTAAGAAATTGATTAATTTAGTTGTTTGAAAAGGGTGTCGGAATGAACCAACGATTTTTGCTTTGATAATGTGATTACTACTAACACTTGACAATTCGGTTGCTACAAAAACTTGATTAAATGATTAAAACAATAATTGGGAAAAAGGTTCAAGCCCGGTTAAATAATTGCAAAACCTTGGGTTGCTAAACAATTTTAGATTGATTTAATTGAATTTGTCATTAACGGTTTTCTATCACGAAGCTTAGGTGCCAATTGCTATAAACGCGTACAACGGACCACAATGCACTTCGTTACTTCGGACAAGTAAATCCTTTGAAAGATAAAGCATGAATACACAAACTTATTTTGCAAAGTCAAATTTTATAATCATTCGACAATTCACAAATGTAGCTCAAATGTAGGACAATTATCAATTAATTCAAAATACAAAACAACTCGTCATAAATCAACTGATAAACATAAAGCAAACCCTAAATCTTACAAAAGTCTACACCGGGGTGAAACCCTAAGAGATTAGCCGCTCATGGTGAACGGAACACAATCGCCGGATGATGAAGTCTTGAAATTGAACATCTTGAAGCTCGAAGATGGAAATGGATGATGTTAGGGTTTGTGATTGATGGTGATGATGAATGGATTGTGGATTGGATGATGATGATGATGGTGTGGGATTAGGGTTTAGATTGGTGGTTGTGATTCGGATGATGGGATTGATTGGTATAGATTAAGGATGGTAGGTATGAAGATTCTTGGCTCTAAAGTGTGTTTCCCACTCAAAAACTTCGTAACTCCCGAAAAATGGTCAACAACCACCCATATACCCGTTCCTAGTCATTCAAAACATGAAATTGACTAGTATCAGGAAGGGGCGTCGGTGACGGCCCACCATTGCATCAACGACGACCCTTGGTTGTTCCAGATTCCTCTGACGGCTGAGTACACTGCCTACGATCATTTCCAGCCAACGGGCATATCTTGAGGGTGTCGCTGATGGCCCCTTTAAACCTTGTTTTCTGCTTTTTCCATTTCTCGCTCCTGGTTGACCCGTTTTTTGTTCTTGTGCTCCGTATAGCTCCCGAATAACTGCTTGAACTCTGTTAGACCTGAAAAAACACAATTCCAATCAAAAGTAGGCTATTTGAAACTAAAAGTTATGTAAAAACATCAACTTAAACATACTAGAGCATAGGTTTTCGACCACGCATCAATAGGTGGGGTTTGGGTGGAAGTTTGTGTAGTGGTTAAAGCCAGATTTGTCAGAAGGTCTCCTCCATATTGAAGCTTCATAGTTTTTTTTTTTGCTATTTCCAGATTCTGAACTTCATTAGCTACTTCAGTGATGTGTTTAAAGTCTTGGTTGACAACCAACCACTTAATCCTTTCACATAGTGCCCACTTAAATTTTCCAGCTTGCATAGCTGGGGATCCAGCATCGGGTCCGACGAAACTAGCATGTCTCGTGAATCGCTCCATGAACTCAGTCATAGGTTCGTCTTCCCTTTGTTTGATGGATGCAAATTCTCGTATGTATTCATCACGGAAGGCATCTGGAAAATTTTGCTGGAATAAAATTGTTTTGAAGTCGTCCCATGGAAGCGTAGCAGCAAATGTATCACATCTTCTGGCATGTTTTACAGTACACCACCAGGTTTGGGCACTGTTTTCCGGTTCGTACGCGGCCAACCTTGTTTTGAATTCATCGTCGGCTCCAAGAACTTCGAAGATTTTCTTTATGTGGGTAATCCAATCTTGTGCTTCCATTGGTGTAGCAACAACACTAAAAGATCATGGTTGTTGTTTTTGAAATCTAGACAACCATTTGTGAATGTCAACAGTAGGCGGTGTAACCGTATCCTTCACATTCTTGTTTTTGGGCGACGAAGGTGGGGGAGTTGGAAGGTGAGGAGGAGCGGGAGGACGTGGAGGAGTGGGAGGTGGTTGGGTGTTCCTTGCATCACTCACGTGTTGCATAATCGTTTGCATGAGGTAAGGGAGTACTTCAGTGTGCATTTGTTGGGTGACGGTCTGTATCAAACGTTCGACTGCGTCATTAATGCTACGACGCCTAGAAATCGTGCTTGAGTTACATGAACTGTGTCGACTAGTTGTTTTAACCAGAGGCATCTACAAGGACAAGGAAAAAAGAGGATGATGACAATTTCGAGAGGGCAAACTCTTAGTTTGATGTGTACCCATTATCGCACAGGTTTTATTTTGAGAAAGAAAAAAAATCGACAGGAAGGAGCCCGAGCTCTGATACCATAATTGTAACACCCCAACCTGGCTAGGGCTGACGTGTCACTTATACAGTACATCAGTGGTTAGAACATCATTCCATAAATTGTAAAACTTTACATTATTTCAAATAAGTCAAATATTGTACAAACCATTTTAAATTTTTATGAAAATCCAAGTGCGTCTGTAATCCCTCGAGCCATCTATCCGAGTCTTCCCGAATAATCCTTGCAACCTAACGTACATAAGAAGGAAAATGTACGTCTGAGTAAACCAGGTTTACTCAGTGGGATAACAACAATAAAATATACAATTTCCTAACAATATCTATATATATCAAATAATATATGTAAAACATATTCAATTAGTCACCTTCAATGCGTCACATAATCACATTCAGTATTTCAGTTCGTCACCTTTTGGTGCAACACAATCAGTAGTTCAGTGCGTCATAATCAATATTTGCTTAAACAATATAACTATATTATATATATAACAGCACATAATCCCGAAGATCACATCACGAATCTAAATTTCCAACTACGAGTAATGGAAACCCAAATTCGTACATATAAAGTTGTTTTAGAGTCCGTACCTTGACAATCGATATCTTGTCTTCCAATGAAAATTTTATATTTGTTTACGAGTATTCGTAGAAACCTACATTGCGGTTATGTATCTCATAAGGTTGTGTACGTATACTTTTACCGAAAGATTAGAGTTGGATTTTATCATGTCATGTCCTTGTCCACTTTAAGTCCGATTGTTTAGATATTTACTCAAAACAAATGGGTTAATTTACTTTATAAAAAAGATAATAATTATCAATATGTATTTCATGAAACATAAAGCTAATTTTACTAATTATAAAAAGATAATGAGTAAATAAAGCATTAAATCTAAGTTTAACTAACCAAAACATTAATTAAAAATGTTTGTTAGCTTGTGGCCTCACTGTTATAATACAAATGATTTAACCATTTAGCTACTTAGTCAAATGTGTTTATTTAATGAAATCTAATATGTTTAAATATGAATCTGGTGTCTAATAAGAATGTCTCTTGCAAGATTTGAACCCAATACCTCTATGTTATAAGTTAGAGCCTTAACCAATGGACCACTTAGTGATTTACGTTTAATTTATGAAATCTAATGTTTTATATAAGAAATATGATACTTGATCAGAAAATGAAAATAAATGTCTCCAGCAAGATTCAAACTTGTGACCTCTAAATTGTAACCAGAGTCTGAACCAACTGGGCTACCAAAACCCTTGTGAATAATCCGTCTCCTTAATTATTTATGTACTCAGTTCATCCGTTTATCTTCTTTTTCTTCATCTTTACTAACATTCACAAAATAAATTATATATTCCATTTTCATTGTAGATTAACCTTAAAGTTTCAAAAATTAAAAAAATTAGCTCATGGTTACCATGGTCAAAAACGCGTTTTGGTTACGAGAGACGTCGTCAGAAAGGACGTAAGTATCGCCGTAATTGATATTTTTTCACCGAATATGGTTTCGGGTGGTATGTTTTTCGTGGTTAAAGCTTCAAGTGGTTTAGTAGGGATAGTTTAGTCGTTTAGTAGGCATAGTAGTGAATGAAAAGTGGTGTCGGTATGTTGTTCGATTTCGGTTACGGTTACCGGAACCAGGTTTTCTTATCAGAAGATGGTGTAGTTTGTGAAGAGGATGAGGATGGTTTTGCAAGATGGTTGTGTTCTCTATTTATATAGAGAAATGAAGGTTCGATTTGATGCAAGTTGTAAAAATATTTGCAGAGATTCAACCGAAGTCAATCTTGTATGAAATAATTCATGCAAGTGGTAAGATTACATTAAATCCCAACCATTCAATATTATACTCATAATTTATATTGCCTGACAAAGTCCCAATCATTCCATGTCTATTATTTCTCACATGTATATTTTACGTATATATTTATATATATAGGTTTATTATATATATATTGGTTATTACAGGTATGCATTGAACGCTTGTAATTAAATTTTATTATTATATTAAAGCTTTTATTAAATAAAATATGTTAACTCGATATTTCCGCTGCGTACATATTGTGATACTGATCATAATCGTCACGCTTTAACCTTAACCTTCTAGGCCCACCAGAATTCGGTGTGTGACAAATTGACTGAATTGTATACTCTTTATATCAATGTAGGTGTCTAGTTCATCATGAACAATTAACCCTAAGACACTTCAAACCACAGTGATGGAAATTAAGCATACAAACTAATCTAATTGTAGCTCCATTATTTTATACCGTATAACATCACAAACAATCAACGATCAATTGATGGGATCGACCTAGTATAAGTAGAAACATATCTGTCATCTCCCTGATTAAGTTTTGAATCATATTCCCTATCGGCACTGTACCAATCCTGAATCGAGTGTGTGATTATAGATGGTCAGAATTGTCACCGGAGAAGCAAGCAGGTGAGTTTGTGGAAGAACAGGTGACGCGTGTGAATGGTTGGGGGGGTAATTTCAATGTATTTACATATAAAGGGGTTTGGGAATGAAAGTGCTAAGTAAAAGGTAGTGTAAATGACCGATATACCCTTTGAGTGTTTAATAGGAACGTTGACATTTAACAAGATTTTGAGGCAATTGGGATTAGTCCGGGAATAGGGCAACAAGATTTTGGTTTTATGAGGTAAGAGTGCCAGAATAGTAAAACCCCAAGGGGTAAAATTGCATTTTACTCCTTTTTTGTTTTTTTTGCATATTAATGTTTTTTAATTAAAATTTTACCTAAAATATACAAATGTATATAAAGCAAATACATCATAATTATAAAATCAATCTAATGCCAGTTGCTCCTTAAAGTTTTAATTTATGTCATAAAACACATTTTAAAAAAACAAAATATAGTATAGATGAGTAAGCGGGTTAACTCGCCAATCCAACGGGTTGACACAAACCCGATTTGTTTAGCTAACTAGGTTCACAGGTTTAACCTGTGGAACTGACATAATTAAAAGATACACAATAATGAAAATTCCAGTATTTATATAGACTATTATATGTAATACAATATAATGTAATAAGTAATTTTAGTAGTATAATATATATATATATATATATATATATATATATATATATATATATATATATATATATATTACATACTTTTCAGCATTGTACCAATTTAATACACGACCTGTTATGATATTTTAGTGTTAATAGTTGACATAAACCAGTTTTGTGATAAGTTCAAATTAGTTGGGTAAAATAAAACATGGTAATAAAAATACGTTAGTTATATATGTTAATAGTTGACATAAACCAGTTTTGTGATAAGTTCAAATTAGTTGGGTAAAATGAAACATGGTAATAAAAATACGTTAGTTATATGTTGTGATGGATCTAGGAGAAAAAATCAACGGTATCCCAATTTTTATTTTTACCATTCCTTCATAAAACAAATATTTTTTACAGTACATTCAATGATATTTATAGTTCGTCTAGAAAGTTGAGGGGTAGCTTGTACACACCCTAGATTACACATAGATCCGTAATTGGTTATATGATTTTTAACAGATATATAACTATATCGTTTATATTCTAAAAATCTGATGTATAACCTAGTCACAGCAATACAATAATAAGGTACAAGTTAAGGTAGAATGGATGTTATGATGCCAACAAAACAAGAATAAGGTATAAGTTAACGTAGAGTGGATGTTATGATGCCAACAAACAAGAAACTCATAACCATTAACCAAACTAGGGATGGCAAACAAGCCCAGGCCCGACGTGTATACCCAAAACCCGAAATATATGGGCCGGGTATACTCAAAGCCCAATGGGTATGGGCCGGGTACGGGCTTAAAAAAGAGAAAATTCACGTACAGGTACGGGTATGAATATCGGATTTAGTGATACCCGCGCCCATTAACCCAAAGTATCATATTATATATTTCCATATATATAAACTTAGTATATGTACTTATTACCTTTTCTATAGTCATATGTGGATGTGTATTTGACAGGTGCTTGGTGAACAAATAACTTATTTTTGAACATGTATATTGGATATTTATCACCTTTTATTATGTGGATGCTTATGCAATTAGGTAGTCCTGATACAGTAACTTAATTAAGTATCGTTTTGATTTAATGTGGTAAATGTGGTTTGTATATGATATGTAAGTTATTAATTATATTTTCATTTGTTATAGTCATTAAAATAATAAATTATATAAACATCAAATTAAAATTGCACATTTGACCCAACGGGTATTTTTAAGAAATTAACGGGTATACCCGATACCCGCGGGTATGCCCGATACCTGATGAGTAATTACACGACAAATATCCAACGGGTAACGAACCAGGTATGAAATAAAAAATTATAACTGGATACGAGCCTGAAATTATCAATATCCGGCCCACTGCCATTCCTAAACCAAACAAAATCATCAAAAATTAAAAAATCACGTGAACAAAGAGATCGCACCACTTCCAAGCATACCATGAAGAAGCTAGAACCATTAACCACCATTAAAAATGGTTTCGTTGTTAACCAAGTACAGGACTATGATACTGACGCACTCTTCTTCTTTCATCACCCATTTCCTCTCTACTTCTTCCACTCCTGCTTCTTCCCCCCTTCACCCATCTCCAAAGGTAAACAAACAACCCCTTTATGTCCATCTATCTGTCTTTCTGTTTCGTTTTGTATGACTACTTGTGTGACTTTGGAATGGTGAATTTAGGGTTTTATTGGTTCCATTTTGAGGCACAAGTTTCGGGGTTACTGTTCGAACAGAGGAGTGATGGCTAGCAGCATTAAAGTGGTTCAAAACCCTGACACCATTTCGTATCTGAATCAACGAGAAGCTGCTGAGGTTGATGAGATTCTCATGGGCCCTCTTGGGTTTAGTGTTGATCAGCTTATGGTTAGTCAATTTCCATTAGGGGTTTTTCATTATTAATCAAAGAGGTTTATTTATTTATTTATTATTAGTTTTTTTTTTTTGGGGGGGGGGGGGGGGTTACGCAAAATATGATGATCATTACATATAATGAGGATTTGGAAATTAGTTAGTACCAACGAAGTGCTGACTGACATGGTTTCGTGTTTGCAGGAATTGGCTGGTTTGAGTGTTGCCACAGCAATTGCAGAGGTGAGTCAGGTTTGCGGGTTGAACCCGAGAATTGTGCCAAGGACATGAACTTGAACATCACATGAGTTTTCTTGGGTTGACACGATTTAACCCGAAAATTGTGCCAGGCCCACTTGGTTTTGATTATTATTATTTTTATTTGTTGGTCATATTTCTAGTGCGAGTAGGTATGATATGAGGTAGTTAATCCCATTTGTTATGATTGGATGAGAAATGAAGAGAGAATGGCGGAAATTGGTGACATAATGACCTTAAAATGACAAAATTCATAGCAAACAGTTACAATAAATAAACTGATTTTTTTGGTATGAATTATGTCATTTTATGAAACTCATGTTACAATCAGGAGTCTGGGTTGGACTATCGTAATATGGTGAGTTATTGCAAGTTGTAGGGGGTGTTTGGATGTAATGTGAAAGGGATTATTGCTACTTGAAGTTGCAATAATCAGTTTTGTAGTGTTTGGCAAAACCAATTTCGAGTTTTTGATCATTTTGGGTTAAACTGTATATGCAAATGTACGTAACCAATGTTAGCTTTACGCTAGTGATGTCAAGGGTCCGAGGTTAAACATGTTGGGTTGGAATAGGATTGAAGCTATTCCCTTTTTGTCCATTTTTCTGTAGAATAAGAAAATTTAACGTATAATATATGATTCAAAAGATGTTAATAATCTACTTTTTTAGTAATGCTCACACCAATGCTCTATTTTATTAATAAAACTATCTGTTTCAACTTTCCAGCTGATCATATCTAGTGTTTTAACTCATGCATTACGATCCAATCAGTTGTAAAGCTTGTTGTACATATCTAAAACATACATTTTTGTCTTCTTTTTTTCCTCAACAAGACTACTTTTGGTTGCTATAGAGGCAAATTTATGCTGATTTCATTTATGCATCTTTGTTCTTAATGAAATGTGTGGCAGGTGTACAACGTTAAGGATTATAATCGTGTATTGACCATATGTGGCCCAGGAAACAATGGCGGGGATGGTCTTGTAGCTGCCCGTCATTTGTATCACTTCGGATATAAACCGTTTGTTTGTTATCCAAAACGTACTGCAAAGCCTCTTTATACCGGTCTTGTGACTCAGGTGGGCCTCAAATCTCTACTTATTCAAATATTATGTTTTTTTAATCAAAATTAACAGTTTAATTATTTATAAAAATGAGAAAGGACAAAGATTGTCTCTGGTTAAGCTAAGGCCGGGTAGCGACCTGTAGCTTGGACCAAAGGTGAGCAAATCATTGTGATGACAGTGGTTTAGTAAAGGAAAAAAACCCTAATTCTCTTTCCTAGCATGGCGATTTTGGTTCTTCTTGGTAATCCTATCTTTTGATCGTGGATAACTTGTGTAACAGATCTGTGATTAGTGTATGTTAATCATACATTGATACGAACTCTGGTAGCAAGTCTGAATCGGTCAGATTTTAGGGTTTTCTTGTTTCTCTTCATCTATCGCCGGCCATAATCACAGTTTCTGATCTAATTGAATAGTGTATTGGGTGTTTCGGTCCTACTGGTGTGGCAGTAACCTTGATTTACCTGGTTCTCTATTTGATTTCGTGAAGATCTATGGATTAGGTTTTTGCTAGATTAGGGTTTTTCTTAATTTCTTCGGTTGAAGGTTTCTGGTTTTTCTCTCGATTTCTTTTGCATGGTTGGTAGTGTGTTTGCTGATGGAGGGAGTTGATGATGACACTAAGAATGTACGTAAAAAACCTGGTGGAAATTCGCTCAACGATCGTGGGAAACATTCATTATCGTTCCTGGATTTGGCTTCAAGAGTGGTAGATGTTGAGGGTAGCACGTTAATGCCTCGGAGGGGTATTGTGCCTCCTGCTCGACAAGTACCTGATATGTTTAATAGTATTGATGAATTGACCAAGATTACTGTGCCTGTCATGGAACAAGGTCAACCGGATCAAAAGATTGATGATGGTCGTACCGCAGGTATTAGCCAAAACGACGAGGAGAAGGGGTCTAAGTTATTATCATATGCTGATTTGGTGGCCAAGCCGAGTAACAAAAAACTTAATTTCAGATCACTTGCTAGTCCAATGCAGCATGAGAATTGTGATGTGGTTTTGCCAAAGGATTCGATTCGGGTAGTTCAACACAAGCTAGCAAACACATTATACGGGTATTTCCTGGGGGATCGAATTGCCTACCCGGTTGTGGAATATTATGTGAAAAATAACTGGAAAAGGTTTGGATTACAAAAATCTATGATGAATGCTAATGGTTTCTTTTTCTTCAAGTTTGCAGACCAAACTGGTATGATGGCTGTCCTCAATGAGGGCCCATGGATTATTCGATCACAACCTTTGATTTTATGTGTGTGGACTCCCACTACTAAGCTGTTAAAAAAGGAGGTTAAGAATCTGCAATTATGGGTCAAGATACATGATGTTCCTTTAGCCACGTATACAGAGGATGGTCTTAGTTTGATTGCTACAGCCATTGGTGATCCCAAGCAACTAGATTCTTACACTACTTCGATGTGCTTGGAGTCCTGGGGCCGAAGTAGTTATGCTAGAGCTTTAATTGAAGTGTCAGCTGATAAGGAGCTTAAAAAGGAAATTACTATGGCAATTCCAGAACTTGAGGGTGATGGGTATGTCAAGGAGACTATGTCTGTTGAGTATGAATGGAATCCGCGTAGGTGCTCGCATTGTTGTGTTTTTGGCCACTCAGATGAGCATTATCCTAAACATCATTAGAAGCCGGGAAAACAAGTGAGTGATGACAAAGCTCGTAAGCCTTATGTTCTAGGACAAAGACCTGATAAAAAGCCTGTTGTTGATGAGGAAGGGTTTATGAGAGTGTATACCAGGAGAGTGGCTCGGAAGACGGGTTTTCAAGTTAACAAACAAAAGTCGAAATTTGAGTATAGGCCGGTTGGAGCTAAGTCGAAGGATATCTTGTATAAGTCGGAATCTTTAAATACTGTTGTGTCTAGAAATCCGTTTGAGGTCTTAATTGATGATAATACGGAGAAAGGTCAAAGGAGTAAGGAGGGAGAAGGTGGACAACAGGAGGCGGATGATGAAGAGGTCATGGAAGTATATAATGAAACTGACGAGTTTATCACGGAAGGCACTTGTAATCCTAATGCTAAAAAAGGGGCAAGCACTCCTATCCCGGGAGGTTCGAAAGATAGTTAAAGATAGTAATCTCAGTTTTTGTGCTATTTTAGAATCTCATGTTGATGTCGGTAATCTTAGTAAGGTCTGTAACTCAGTGTTCCCTCGTTGGGATTGGACTTCTAATGGGGGTTCTTGTGATAAAGGAACTCGTATTATCATAGGTTGGAACCCGATGGTTTTTTATTTGATGGTGTTGTCTCAAACGTCGCAAGTCATGCTTATTTAGTTATTCGTTAAAGAAGACAAGAAATGGTTATTCTGTTCGGTTGTGTACGCAGCTAATTACTATATCACTAGGCGAGAGTTATGGTCCCAGTTATCTATGCATAAACTTATGGTAGGTGATAAGCCATGGCTGATTATGGGAGATTTTAACTAAGCTCTATACCTGGAGGATAAGTCTATGGGTGCCTCCTCTGTTTCAACGGGTATGCGAGACTTTCAAGCTTGTGTTTCAGATATTGAGGTGATGGATATTAACCAGTCGGGTCTCCATTTTACATGGAACCAAAAGCCAAAGAAGGGTGTTGGCTTGCTTAAGAAAATTGATCGTATCATGGGCAATACTCCGTTTATTACTGAGTTCCCTAATTCAGTGGCTGTTTTTCATCCTTATAGATTGTCAGATCACTCTCCTTGTGTTCTAACAATTAAACGAGCTGTTACTAGTAAGCCTAAGCCCTTCAAGTTTGCGAACTTTTTGGTTCATAAGCCTGATTTTCTAAGAATTGTGAAGGAGTCGTGGAAGATGAGTGTTAATGGGGTTTATCAGTTTAGGGTTGTGAAGAAGCTTCGGATGCTAAAGACTCCGTTACGTGCTTAACTCTTTAAGCAAGGCAATCTCCATAAGAAGATGGCTGATCTTCGTGGTAAACTGGATGACCTTCAGAAGGATATTGATAAGGATCCCATGAATGCTGACCTTAGAGCTCGAGAAAGGAAGCTGAATTCTGACTTTCAAGAAGCGTCTCTTGGTGAGGAAAGGTTTTTAAAGCAGAAGTCTAAGATGGGATGGTTAAGAGCTGGCGACGCGAATACTGCTTTCTTTCATGCAGCAGTGAAGAGTAGGAACCATCAAAGCCGAATCCAAGTTGTTTTGGATACGAATGGTGTAGTGCATGAGGGTGATGCGGTTCAAGATGCTTTTGTGAAACATTATGAAAATTTCTTGGGTAGCCAAGATGATTTATCCATGCATCCTACTCTTGATCTGTTTACTAAGGTGGTGAACCCGATTGATGCTTCCCTCATGATCCGTCCGGTTACGATGGATAAGGTTAAGAAAGCCATGTTTTCTATAGGTAATGACAAAGCTCCAGGCCCGGATGGTTACACTGCTGCTTTCTTTAAAGTGGCTTGGCCAATTATAGGTAATGATGTTTCTATGGCAATCATTGATTTCTTTCATACAGGCAGATTACTGGGCCAAATCAACCATACTCTTGTTGCACTAGTGCCGAAGAAACCCTCGCCAGTTATGGTTTCTGATTATCGTCCTATAGCCTGCTGTAACGTATTATTCAAATGTGTTAGTAAGATTATTGTTGATCGTATAAAGGGTGTGCTCCATCAGGTTGATAGTATCAACCAATCTGCTTTTATTCCTGGTAGGAAAATCTCGGATAACATCTTGCTGACTCAAGAGCTTATGCATAATTATCATAGAAATTCAGGTCCACCCCGGTGTGCTTTCAAGGTGGATATTCAGAAAGCTTATGATACGGTTGATTGGAGGTTCCTGAAAAATGTTCTGATTGGGTTCGGCTTTAACATAAAGATGGTGGATTGGATTATGGTTTGTGTATCCACAACATCATATTCTGTTTGTGTTAATGGGAATGTGTATGGTTATTTTAAAGGTAAGCGTGGCCTTCGACAAGGAGACCCGTTATCTCCTTATTTATTCACGCTGGTTATGGAGGTTTTAACGTGTATATTACAGCATGCTTCTAGGATTGATACATCCTTCAAATTTCACAATAAATGCGAAAGGCAGCGTATCATTAACCTGTGTTTTGCAGATGATTTATTCTTGTTTGCGAGAGGAGATGTCGAGTCGATGCAGTGTGTCTTCAAGTGTCTTTCGAATTTTTCGAACATGTCAGGTCTAGTTCCTAGTATTCAAAAGAGCACAGGGTTTTTCTGTAATGTGCCAGCTCATGTTAAAAACCATATCTTGTCTTTCATGCCGTTTATGGAGGGGTCTCTTCCAGTAAAATACTTGGGGGTTCCTCTTATTTCTTCTAGCCTTGTGTACAAAGATTGTAGTGCCTTAGTGGAGAGGTTGGATCAACGAATTTCAAATTGGAGGAATAAACTTCTTTCATTTGCGGGTCGGCTGCAGCTTATAAACTCTGTTCTTTCTTCAATGCATATTTACTGGTCTTCAGTTTTTATCCTGCCTAACCGTATCATTCAAGATTTGGAAGCCAAAATGCGAAACTTCTTATGGTCTTCGGATGGTTCCTATCATAAGGGGAAGGCTAAAGCTTCCTAGAAGTCTGTTTGTGTTCCAAAGTACGAGGGTGGCTTAGGTATTCGTCGTATTGGGGATGTTAATAAAGCGCTTATGTCTTCTCATATTTGGAGCATTCTAGTTGAGCGTGATTCTCTTTGGGTTGCTTGGATCCATTCGTACAGACTTAGAGGTAAAAGCTTTTGGATTTGTAAGTCGGTGGCGATTTGTTGTTGGAGCTGGCGGAAAATATTACAGCTTCGGCCGTTTATTAGAGAATTTGTTTGGTCCAAGTTGGGTGATGGTAGTAATACTTCAGCTTGGTACGATTTGTAGTGTCACTTGGGTCCGCTTGGTAACTTCTTGACTCCTAGAACCATCTCAAGTGCAGGTTTTACTCTTAATAATACAGTTTAGGAGATTCATGTTAGTGGTGTTTGGAGGTGGCCAGTGGCGTGGAGGGATATGTTCCCGGTTTTAAATCAGCTAGATGATATCCATACAGATCCGAATAGGTCTGACCAGCTCCTATGGAAGGATGATAATGAGTTAGTTGCATACTCTTCGTCTCAAGTGTGGCATTCGGTTAGACAGAGAGCAGCAGAGGTGGATTGGGTTAAGTATGTTTGGTTCTCGCAATGTATTCCAAAACATGCTTTCTTTATGTGGCTGGTGATTCGTCGTAAGCTCCTCACTCAAGATAAAATTGTGCAATGGGATATTTCCAGAAGGAAAAATATGAATATGATGTGTTGTCTTCTCTGCTATGCGGAATTTGATTCCCATAACCATCTGTTCTTCAATTGTAACTACTCAACTCAAGTTTGGATCACGGTTCGCGGAAAAGGGGGTATGAGTACTGTTGGCCCAGAGTGGAATGCTATCGTTGACTGGCTGGGGGCTCGGGCTGGGTCTAAGTCAGCGACCAACTATATTAGTAGGCTTATTGTGGCTGCTGCGACGTATTTCATTTGGCAGGAACGTAATGCGAGACTTTTCAAGAACCAGACGAGACCGCCAGATGTTCTAAGTGATACAATTTTGAAAATGGTTCGATATAAGCTAATGGGAGTCAAGTTCAAGGATTGCCACAATGTGTGAAGATTGCTTGAAACATGGGAGATTTATAGCAACCGAGTGGAAGATGAAGAAGGCTGATTATTTATTAGTTTTCTTGTTTCTCTAGATTATTGTCTAGTAGTTTGTCTTCGATGTTCTTGGTAGTTTAGTGTGTTTTTTTCTTTGGCTTACATTCATGGGGAATTCCCATGTTTGAACTAGTATGGGTGTTTCCATGCTACTTGTTTTTGGTTTGTTTATATATAAAATCACCGGGGTAACCCTTTACCCAAAAAAAAGATTGTCTCTGGTTAAATATTTATGCAAGATATTCATTTTTCTTGTCTGAAAAGCTTGTTTGGTATCTTTGCAGCTAGAATCATTGGGTATTCCTTTCTTATCGGTCGATGATCTGCCTATTAATCTATCAGAGGACTTCAACATTCTAGTTGATGCCATGTTTGGCTTTTCATTCCATGGTAAATATTTTTTATTTGGAAATACAAGTTAGTTAATGTTTCAGTGGAGGGGGCAGTTACAAACCAGGTGCAGACTTTGTACATGGATCTTTTTGGGTTATACTTTATTGCTAACGGGTCAAATGGGTAAAACAATAATAAAAAAAACAATTAAAAAGGAAATGTGTTAAACCGGTTAAGTCACCCATGACCCAATCAAATGTACAATCTCTTTGGTAGTTTTATTTGAAAGTTTTGATTTTTATTTCAATAATATATGAATTATGTAGAAAATTTAAAAAAGAAAGTGTTGGCAGGCTAACCCATCATTAGTTACATTGTTAATTAGTAATAAATCAACATGAATAGGTGGTACATAGTGGGACTATGAATTTATTTCTAATAATCGCTTGTAATGTTGCAATATTAGAAACTTCATGTACCTTTTATCTTATTTAAGGTACACCAAGGCCGCCATTTGATGATTTGATTAGACGGTTAGTAAATCTTCAAAACTACAATGAAATAAACCAAAAAAGATCAGTGATTGCCTCTATAGATATTCCATCTGGGTGGCATGTGGAGGAAGGAGATGTAGTTGGTGATGGAATCAAACCTGACATGTTGGTATGTTCTCATAGAAATCTTGCATTTTAGAGTAATACTAAAAAGAAATTTTAGCCGACTTAAAGTTGTTGATAAATTATTAAATACTATCCTTGAAGCCACATTACTAGAGGACGACTTTTTAACCTATTTATTTGTGAATTTTGATGTGGGTTTTGTTTTATCGCCCAACTTGTCAAATGGGTAAAATATATATAGAGAAATGAAACGGGTCAAAGGGGCATGCCAAACAGGTAAAAAGTTTCCCAAAATGTTTTTAAATGCATACAACTAGGGGTGCAAACGAGCCGAGCCTGACCTCGAGCTCGGCTTGTTGGTGGTTTTTCAAGCTCGAGCTCGGCTAGTTTATTATCTATTAAGTAATATATTAAATAAATCTAATGTAAATAATAGACTTGTTTAGGCTTGCGAGCTCGATAAGTGAAGCTCGGGCTCATTTACTAAACAAGCTTATTTTTAAGTTTAGGCTCGGCTCATAAACAAGTTTAAATAAGCTTGGCTCGGCTCATTTACTAGACAACTTTAAATTAAGGTAAATGCTATTAAATATTAATGAAATCTAATATTACACTAAGGCTCAACAAGGCTTGATGAGCCGGACAAGCTTCACATGCCAGGCTCAAGCTTGGGCTCGATAAATAGACGAGCTTTCTTTTAGGCTCGGCTCGTATCAAGCTTTTTCTCGAGCCGCTTGGCTCGTTTGCACCCCAACATACAACCTTTGACACTGTTCTATTTAAAAACTCTAGTTTATTATTAATCAAATTGGACAGGAAAGTGTTCCAGGTCAACCCAGCCCTGCACTTTTCAACCAATACATGTTTTGACCCGTTACCTGACCCGTCTGGTCTGACCCGCCTATTTTACCACATTTACACATGTCTAAGTGGATTCATTCTACATTTCAGGTATCATTAACTGCTCCTAAGTTTTGCGCCAAGAAGTTTAGTGGGACCCATCATTTCTTAGGTGGGAGGTTTGTTCCGCCTTCTATTATAGATAAATTCAAGCTTCACCTTCCACCATATCCCGGAACTTCTATGTGTGTTAGAATCGGAAAGGCCCCACAAGTCGACATATCGTCAATGAGAGAAAATTATATCTCTCCTGAGTTGAAGGAGGAAGATGTGGAGCCCGACCCATTTGTTCAGGTTTGACCCATGTGGCTATTTTAAACATGTTAAAAGTCAATCATCTTCTTGCTTTGACCTAGGGGCGTGCAAAAAACCAAAGTCGCCAACCCATAACCGAATTAACCAACAAAACCGAACCACATAAATACCGGTGGGTCGGTTAACTATTTTTCTGAAAACCAAAGTAGCGGGTCAGTTATGGTTATCAATGTTTCCATACCCGGCATAACCGAACCGAATCGACATGTAGTAAAATCTTTGTCTAACTTTGGACTTTTCATCATTTTTTTTAATATTTGATGTTTTTGGTTAAACGTTTGTTAGAATTTATCACTTATATCATATCGTCTTGGTTGAATGTTTGTTTGAATTTATAGATTATATCATATTTTTTTTTGAATATTTAATAATAATAGATACTAATATTATTGATTATTTGTATTTTTTTTATTACTATGTAATATGCTAATATATAGAATTGTGTAATTACAATATACTCCATGGTCAAAAAATAAACTGGATATTTTTAGCTAGGCAGATATTCATGGTTAACCGACCCGCTATAACCTTCAAAACGATCAACCAAAACCATCATAACCGATCATTTATGGTTATCCATTAACCGACATCACCGTTATGGTTTTGGCCCAAAACCGACTCATGCACACCCCTACTTTGACCCATAGTTGTTGGTATTTGTTTGGGTTATGGGAGTATTTGGATGTGCATATGATTGCAATTCTAGTTTACGACGAATGTTTGGAAAATTGATTATGATTGTGATTTATTGGCTTTAATGTATGTTGTTGTTTATTAAACGGTTTGAGATAAGTGTAAAATTATCTTTTGGAGTGTCAACGAGCCGATCTGAGCCCGAGCTCGAGCTTGGATCGTTTAACTTACGAGAGCTCGAGCTTGACTAGTTTCGAGCTCTATTTCTAAAGCTCAAGCTCCGCTAAAGAGTAGATTTTCATGATCGAGTTTGGCTCGTTTATTATTTATTAGTTTGTATGCATTTATAATTACTTTTATAATATATATATGTGTGTGTGTATTTATCATTATAATTTATATATACACATAATATATACTATTTCGTTAATGCATATTAATAATTATTACTAAATAAGTCTAGGTTAAATAAAATTATATAAATAGTAGGCTTGTTTAGGCTGGCCATTTGGAGCCTGTGGGACTCGGGAGCAACCTCTCTATCCTTCAAGATAGAACTAAGGTTTTCCCCCTTTGCCCATCACACTCTCCCTATACCCTACCAATAACTTTGCTATGAGTGGGGTCATACTGGGGACGGTTTTTTGGCTCGTTTAGGCTCGCAAGCCAACTTGAGCTCGCTAAGCAAAGATTGGGCTCGAGCGCATTCAAAGTAAGCTTGTAGTGACCTGATCTTGAGTAGCTCACGAGCGGTTCGTCTTGTTTACCTTACTATCCTTGGGCCTTTAGCTCAAATTAATTGCTTCTGATTTAGAATATGATAATTCAATTTGCAATAATTACTTTGAAAACACACATTGAAACAGTTCCAGAAATGGTTTGATGATGCACTGGCTGCTGGCTTGAAGGAACCAAATGCCATGGCATTGTGTACAGCTGGCAAAGATGGCAAACCGTAAGTATCTGCCAGAAGTTAGATTCAGAACCATAGCAGTACATATCAACATATTTTACGTTAAATACCCATTTAGTAGATGCAAATAAAAGAACCTTTCTTTGCATTCAACAATGTTTCTGTGACGTCTGCAGTTCATCACGAATGGTATTGCTGAAAGGATTTGACAAAACCGGTTTTGTCTGGTTAGTAGTCTTCTGTGTTGATACAAGCATCAATACTTTATTAGAACAACATACACTTTCTTTCTTGTTTTATATATGCTCATTATAATGTGTTTATAGGTACACTAATTATGGAAGCCGGAAAGCTAAGGATTTATCTGAGAATGCTAACGCATCACTATTATTTTATTGGGACGGTTTGAACCGCCAGGTGAGCCTGACATTTATTCTGGTCATACATACAATTTGTAAAAAACTTACTTATATGATTTTAGGGAGAGGTTCAAATACAAAACAATCTTAACCTAGGAAGTGTAGGAAACTGGGTCAAACAAACTCCGATTGACCTCATTCCAGCGGCGTTGGAACCGGCTCGTTGAACCCTATTATATATATATATATATATATGTATGTATATATATAGGGGAAGGATAAAACGAAAACCCACTTGAGTTGAAAAAACTCAAAAAACCTTTGTAAAAACCCCATGTAACATTTTTATTTTTTTCTAAAAAAAATAGGAAATGTAACATACACATATTTGAACAAATAAAAATGTTACATGGGGTTTTACAAAGGTTTTTGAGTTTTCTCAACTCAAGTGGGTTTTCGTTTTATCCAGTTGCGAAAACTCAAGAAAACCCTATGTAACATTTTTATTTTTTTCTAAAAAAAATAGGGGAATGTAACATTAATGTACTTGAACATTTTTATAAAAAAATATAAAAAGCGCCTACTTGTTTTTTAAAAAAAATGTTCAAAATTTATATGTTACATTTTTTTGGACATATATATTATGTAACATGAAATTTTTAACATTTTAAAAAAAATAAACTACTCGGCGTTTTTTGTGTTTTCTTTATAAAAATGTTCAAGTACATTAATGTTACATTCCCCTATTGTTTTTAGAAAAAAATAAAAATGTTACATAGGGTTTTCTTGAGTTTTCTCAACTCAAGTGGATTTTCGTCTTATCCTTCCCCTATCATCATCATCATACTCAGTAAATTCCACCAATAGCAAAGCTAAGGTAGGGTCTGAGGAGGGTAAGATGTAGACAGCCTTACCTCTACCCCGTAGGAATAGAGAGGCTGCTTCCAGTGAGACCCCCGGCTCGATAGTAGTTTCGCATCAAGCCTTGGACATAAGGCACATAACACTCAACAATTGAGACAAATGCCGATTAGTTCATGTACATATATATATATATAATAGCTTTTAGGATATATATAATAGCTTTTAGGATATATATAATAGCTTTAGGGTTTAGGATCAAGGGGTTAGGGTTTCTGGTTAGGGTTCTAACACCGCTTGAATGAGGGCAATCGGAGTTCGTTTGACCTGGTTTCCTGCACTTCCTAGGTTAAGGACATTTTGTACCGGATGCTTAGCCTATGATTTTATGCTAGGCGTTCAAAGATAACTTTATGCTGACCAAGTTAAGTAACGTTTGGCAATTCAGCCCATTTATTTATGAATCGGTCAATGTAGGTTGTGTTTTATTTCAATGGATCATCTGAAAAAATAGCTAACTGGTTTAAAGTCGTCCAAAGGCTATTTTAATGCATCTTATAAATTATTATATTTGATGACCGAGGTTACAATTGTAATAATTTTGTTATTAAGAAGTTTCCGTTAATGCAATAATTATAACTGTAACAGTTGGTCGCTTTTTTTCGACTGGCAGGTGCGAATCGAAGGTTCTGTCCAGAAGGTTTCTGAAGAAGAATCTGAGAGTTACTTCCACAGCCGCCCTAGAGGAAGTCAAATTGGTGCAATAGCCAGTAAACAGGTGCTCTTTTATGTTTCTGTTTTTTGTATTTTTACAAACAACTTAATAGTCTTCCATTTTTTCAGAGCTCTATAATACCTGGACGTGATTTTCTCCACCAAGAATATAAAGATTTGGAAACAAAATACTATGATGGGTGAGTGATACATATATCTCAATGACGGGATTTGTGAGATTCATTGCTTATGATTTACTGGTGAATTATATGTTATTCTGCAGAGCTCCAATCCCAAAACCGACAAATTGGGGTGGTTACAGGCTTAAACCAGATTTTTTTGAGTTTTGGCAAGGACAGACATCTCGATTGCACGACAGGTATTACTGGTGTCTTTTTTATTTTTGTTAAATTTTGATACAGGGTTTTTATACAATATTATATAGTAATTGATTTTGTTAACCGACAGTCGATAAAACTCACCATCATTCTTGAGAAAATGTCAAAAGGACACTAAATTTTGAACCTGTTTTAGGACAAATTCTGAAATTTGAACGCAAAAGCAAACTGTTGCACTTATTTTTTTTGTCCAAATTGCTCTTGCAATGCGCAACATATAGTTTGCCACTTTTTTTCAGCAGAGAAAAGTGAAGTAGAAACAAATGATGGCTTGCGAAGTCTTATCATTCTTATGTTCAATATGACAAATTGATAATATATGACATGAAAAGGAATCCAGTTATGAAAAAGTTGACCTGGCTTTATATAGTTATATGTGATTAGCATCTTATGTTTTAGAGAAAATTTAACACAACTAAGAAGAAATTCGAAGTAAATGAAAAAGAGATCTTATGCCGCTATGTAATCAAAGACAAAAATAATAAATTGTTATAGATATGATAAATTCGTAGCATATATATTGATCATGTTCAACCTTATACAAATATGATAAATCCGGTTTTAGGGTAAAGCTTGTAGTGTTTGTTTCACATAATGGAATGTAATTCGAATGGAATAGGAATCTTGGTTTTAAAATGCGCGCATAACACATGATGCGCTGATGAGAGCGCATCGTCACAGCTGATGCGCTGCGTTCACATGATGCGAGAATGTTGCGTCAATTTTGTTTAATGCGCTCGTCGCATAATGTGCTCCGATGCACGTATCATTGTCTGTTATATTATTTTTTCAGATTTTATGAGATGGGTTGGGTTTTTTTCAGTAATTAATATCTTAGCATGCTTGATTTGTACCAATATGGCACCTAAACACTTTTTTGTGGTTCTAAAAACATTTTAATATGCTTGATTTGAAATAAAAAGCACAACTCATATCTTCTTATTACGTCAGTTTTTTTAGTTTAAGTATGTTTTTACAAGTTATGTATAAATTTTTTTTAGCCTTTTTTATAAAGAGCGCATCACACATGTGATGTGCTCGCATTGCGCATCGCACACGTGATGCGCTCGCATTGCGCATCACACATCAGGTTTTTGGACCAAACGCATCGGAGCACATCACGCAATTTAAAACCAAGATTGGAATCATTGGAATGTAGATTCCAATACTTATGTTGTTTGTTTCAACAAAAGAAGGAATGAAAATTGAACAATAACAGAATGAACGAAATCTACATTCCAATTTCATCCAGATTTATTCATTTATGTGAAACGCGCACACCTAAATTCCAAATCAAATTTCAATTCCTACGCAAATTCTGATTCCAATTCCATTACATTCCATGAAACGAACGTTAGTGAAAATAGCACTAATTGCTTCTGACATGAGGGCTTGTTATTGTTCCATCTTCAAGCTTTTCCCGAGTGAAGTGACAATCAACTTATATGTGTTTGGTTCTTTCATGGGGTACTAGATCACTTTCAATATGCATGGCTACCTTATTATCACTTTATCCCGCCATACGTTCATTGGTTTAGGTTGTGCAAACACAATATTACCAAGGAGATTACAAAGCCATATGAGTTCAAAACTAGTTTGTGCCATAGCCTTAAATCCTTAATTATGCAATTGTCCTAACCGAGACGCACCATTTTGCTTCCTGGTTCCTACTTGTGGGATCCTTGGTTTTATAAACCATGCTTGCCTTGGCGCGATGCAAATTGTCTCAGGGCCTCGAGGTGGCACTTCATGTACAACTGTACAAGTGGTTCAAAGTTGGTCAAATATAGGGTCTAGAGGAGGGAGGAGGTGGATATGTAAATGACATAAAGCTTATTTGGTTGTACAAGAACAAATCGGTTGTTTGATTGGTTCTTGGCTAGTCATATGTTTATTATCGTGCGCTTTATTTTGCGTATGCTTGTCATCATCAAAGAGAGGGATATCGTTGTTGTAAAAGAATTATTTAAATTCTTAATTAAGTCAACTCTTGTCTTTTGTACGCATCCTTACCCTGCATTTCTGCATTCAGGATACAGTTGAAAATATGGGAACATAATAAGTATAAAAGTATTTCTTGTTATGAAACCCTCAAATCAATTTGGAGCGGTTAAATGCTGCTCATTAATACCATTTGTCCATTAAATATTGCAGAACAATGTTACATATTTTTACTTAAAGTGCTATCAACAGGCTCAACGGGCCCTCAAATTTTAATAAAGGGTCGTCGCCATTTATTGATGCATGTTTTTTTTTTCAGGCTATGTTATTATCCTCAAGAAGCCGATAGCACAAGCTCGTGGAAGATCAAACGTTTGGCTCCCTGACTAGCATTCTCTTCATCCTCATTATGAAACACCCAGTACACTTTCTTGCTTGCTTACCAACATTTTCATACCTTTTCTGCACACACCCATGTGTGTGTGTGTAAGCTCGATATACATCTGTCCTTCAAAAATGATTAATGACAACCATCTGAAGTAAATGTAGGTTTTGCAAATGGGTAAAGCGCATAGATCTCAAATATCCAATCTAGTGCGTGCAAAAGCGTGCATGTATGCATGGGGGCGCATGTCTCTTTGTGTGTGCACACGCATTTACATTTGGGTGCGCTTGCAAATGGGCAGGCGCGCATGTAGTGTAATATTAGGGAAAAGTTTTCAACTAAATGGCTTTGCATATCAGATCATTGAATTCGGGTTGAACCGAGGACAGATGTCCGCTTCTTAAAACCCGATGGAATCTCATATTTTGAAGGATATATTTTTAAAACTATTATTAAAAATAATAATCTGGGTCCTATCAAAATCTTTCATGCCAATAATCTAATCAAACAAGATCAATAATTGATGAAGGTGAACAGCAAGTGTGAAGTCTTATGTTTGACATGTTGCTGTTTCATTGAAAACCTTATATATATATATATATATGTGTGTGTGTGTGTGTGTGAGATAAGATAAAGATATTAGGTTTATTTCTTGTCAAATAGGTGGAAAAATAGCCTAAAGATTTGGAAGTTTATGTATGTTCCCTTTATGTAATATATTATTATGTGCATGTTGGTTGATCCTGACCAAACTAGGGCCCCACCCATGAGCAAAGCATCCTGTGTATTTCTTTTGACCACTTGAAGCTAAAGCATGTCTCATTCTTTTGTTTGAAAGGCAGATAGACACTCATTGAACATCAAGGTTCTTCATTACAAAAAATAAAAAATAAAATAAAAACCGAATTGTCAAGCGGAAGAAAACATGGAAAGGATGGCTTTGTAATAAGTTGTGTATTTGAGAAACTTTATATATTCTAAGTGATACAATTAACTTGGTAAATAATAATACTAAAGTTTGTTTATTCTGTCATGTGTGGTATATGATTAAGATTTTTGACTCATTTGATTAAAATCATTTTGAGGGCAACATTAGTTTAATGTTTTAACATAAGCAAATCATTATCTTGATCAAATGTGCTTAGATTTAGCTTACAATGTATACACTTAACTTGACACTTGAGGTTTGGTTTTGTTTTGTTTTGTTTTGTTTTTAATTTATTTATCAAATTAAATTTTAAAACCGATCTAAGATCTAATAGAGACTTCAACATTGTTTGGGTCTAGTATAGTAGTATTTTAAGCTTGAAAATCTAAAAGTTTGGTACATATATAATCTTAATATCAGATTTTATCTACAAAAACTTTTTATAAATAACTTGTATATCTGAATATCTTATTTTAAACCATTATCGGATCTATTTTTGTTAAAACATAACCTAATTGTTGCATCATATCGGTTGAAATCTCTCTTATGTCTCTTCTATTCCATAAATCACGACCTTTTTTTTATTAATTGTACTATTAAAGCCTAAAAAAATTGGTTGGTTGGAAATTATGTTGAATGATAATAAAGGTTGAAATATATGTTATGTGATGATTGAATATTGTTTCATCCTTTTTGGTCTCAAGCGTTTTTTTGTTTTTTTGTGCTTTTTTTTTTTCTAATAAAAACATGTGCATATGATAGTAGCAGGAGTATTTGGTTGGGTCATGTCTAATCGATGGGTGCTCATGCAATTGAAATAGGATGATTAAATTTTGTGAATGTAGATTTGGAATTCTAATCTTAGATTGACATTTGACATTAACATAAAGAAAAGCATGCCAAACATGAGATTGTTGTCAAAATCTTCCATTTTGTCAATAAGTACATTCAATGTTTTTGTGCATGATTTTATCTCAATATGGTTCTAATAATTTCTCAAATCATTTTTATTTGATCAAAATAGTCGTATTTCTTTTCAATTTTTTTAGTAGGGTTTAGGTTAAATTTTTAAATGTGTAAATAATAGATGTAAGAAGACAACTATGTTGTTTTCAAAGATGGTGCTATTAAATTTCTTTTCGTTTGTAAAAGTAGACGATTTTTCTAGGCCACCTTAGGTAATTGGCCCATGTAGACAAATTAAATAAATAAATAACTTGATAAACAACATAATTGGTAACATTTTCAAGCCTCAAATAGAAAATTGAACGATAAAGTTTGAACGCGAGCGTAAGTCAACGTGGAAGAGAGGGATACTACTAGTGAAATCTAACAAAAGTTTTCAAACACTTAAATCTAGAATATAATGTGGACTTGAAGATGTTAACAATTACTTATCTACATAGAGTTAATTAGTTCCACAAATCACTTTGTAGTTTTCAATCAACGATAACAAAATTTCCACGTTTCGGTCAATCTAATAAATATTTCACATGGAGAGACATGTTAACGCTGAAGATTATTTACCAACATAGAGTTAATTAGTTTCACAAATCATTTTGTAGTTAATTAACTCTATGTAGACAAATAATTCTCCATATCTTCAAGTCCACATATCTCCTCATTCGAAATCATTTAAGTGTTAGAAAACTATTGTTAGATATGACAAGTAGCAACCCTTCCACGTCGACTTACACTCGTGTTCAGAGTTTATCCTTCAATCTTCTATTAGACTTGATTAAAGTGTTATCAATTTTGATTGTCTGTCTACATGGACCAACTCTCTAACTTGATTTAGCGAAAACGGCTAAGTTGACAAACACAAGGTCAACTTTTACAAAGGTTAAAATTTGGTAGTGCTATAGAGTGAAAACTTTTAGTAATAAGCATGTAAGTGTGTAAGCCTTGTCGGTAAACATGAAGGTATGTGATGGAGTTTTTTTTTTTTTTTTTTGATAAGTATGTAAAGTATGTAAACTTTTACAATTCGGTGTATGCTTTGAAATGAGCCATCAAATCGTCCATTTTCGAATTGCCCCTTGATGAGGGTTGTTTTTTTGCAGTCGCCACCCTTTTGGCTTTGTCCCTTCCTGTGGGACGTTCCTCCTCTCGAACTTCAATCACGATCCTCGTCAAACTCAGGCTGGTCGTTTATATTTATTTGACAATGTGTGTCCAAGCCCCTCCCCCGCATTGTAACTTCCAGTCTCCGAGGTTTTGGTCCGTTTAGCTACTGTAACCTCATTTGGAACCGACACCCAGTTGTTGGCTTTCCTCGTAACTTCGTACGCACGTGTGGGTAAGGATGCCTGTGGCGATCTTCGTATCTAAACATCGCCTTTTTGAAAATGTCCTTGTCGTTCCACCACTTTAAGGATGAGTATACAAATTGTCATAAATCACACAAAAAAATTGGACTGTGGTATTCTTCTTCCGCCACTTGGAAGAAACGGAATCGATCTCTCGATACGAACCTTGCTCCATAATCAAATGGAATTTTTTTTATTATTTCCTTTCAAAAACCATCTCCGACTTGGTTGTTGCCTATATTTTAATAAAAATTATCAACAACAGTATATATTATACATTTTTAATAATGTAATAAAAGTATACAAATGCTTACCAATGATTGGGCATTTTGCTGTAGCAACCTACGCCTTAGCTAATGCCTCCTTCTCGATTTTTTACCAAAGTTGTGCTTTCGGTTTCGAAGTTTGGTTACCGATTCCACGCACCGGTTGTTTATTTTTTTGCGTTTGGAAGTTTGGGGTTGCGTTTCTGGCACAATTTCTTCAACCTCGTCTTCTACCGGCTCTGATGATCCGATCGGTGGTGGATCGGTTACCCTTTACTTTTTATAAGCATTATAGTTCGGACTACCTCAGCGAGAGGCGGTGTTGATTGATGTTACGGTTGAAACTGCGTGTTATACGGGTTTCACATTAGCATTTGTTGCATTTGGGTGAAAGCGTTGGGGGTTTGTTGGAAACCGCAAAAGAAAATTGGGATGCCAACCACTCCGCATCGAGTGTTGGATTGTAGCCCTATACCACAAAAGGTTTGGATTCGGGTTACAATTCAGGTTGTTTGGACTGTATAGATCCATGACAAAAGTTGATAATTTTTATAAAAATGTATAGAGGAAGAGAATAAGGTGGAGAGTATGTTGAAAATGGTTAAGATAATGGTATATTTATAAAAGGATTAAATAATTTTTTAATGAATAAAGCTGTTAAATAGCGTCGCTTTTTCGATTTTAGCACAATCAACATTGTCCTTTGGGAGACGTTGGAGACGGGGACGGGGCTTTGAAGGACGGTGTGGACGATCTCCGACGTGCCAGGGACTCCCCCCCCCCCCCCAAATTCACCTGATTAGAAACTAAAAAATGAGTTACTTATATGATTTGAAATAAAGATAAATGTGAATTTGAAGATTGAAATTAGTTCCACAAACCACTTAAGATTGAATTAGTTCCACAAACCACTTTGTAATTTCTTAATCAACGTTAACAAACTTTTTGAATTAACAAAACCAACTACCCGATTAATTTGATAATCACTTTCAAAACACTTAGAAAATCTGAAACAAAAAAATTTAAACTTTGAAGATCATAAAGATTGTTGTTTTCATAATCAAGATTGCATTAATTAAAGCCCATAAATCACTTTTAGCTAGTCAATCATCAATCAACAAATGCACATTATTCAAACTACCAAGAGGTATTTGGTTAACCCACTCAGTTTTTATCTAATTGTACTCTTAATGACAAGGCTTACCACCTACTCACATGCTTACCAAGAAAACCCACATATTTTTATGTTTACCGACAAGGCTTACACACTTACATGCTTATTACCAAAGTTGCATGTGTGCTTTATTGATAATCTTTTATATTCTCATGTTAGTAATCCGTTCGTGTATAAGTAAATAAGAACGCTTTTATTAAACAATTACAATACAAAAGCAAAGGAAAGGAAAGCAATAATTATAGAGCTATTACAATTGAAATAAAGGAATACCATGAATAAAAATTTAAATAAGTTCTAGACTGAGGATTGTGTTAGACACGGTCATTTGAAATAAATTTCAAGTCTTCCATGAGAACTTGTTTGTTTTCTAGGATACAAGAACCCAAGCAGTTGCACTGCTGGAGTAGATGAAAACCCGAAGGTGTACCTCGTAGATGGTGAACAAAAAAGATTCAGAAAGTTGAAGAGTGTATGCTGTGTGTTTTAGTGTGTGTCTGCAAACCAAGGTCTCTCCTTGGTTTCGTACTTAACTTTCAGTTGAAACAGTTTGACCGAATTAAAGACGAAAAATAAATTGAATTGATCCTCTTTATTCTAGTAACTATTTGACTATTAGTTACAACTCAAGGCCGATCTACTACTAAAAAGTCATGCTTGCGCACGTACAACTAGTCTATGCGTCACGCACCAATTGGAGACCACCACGCAAGCATGCACCATGCACGGACCAACTAGGATCCATTGCGCAGACCAGGATGCCACCTAGTCATGTTCCACTACTCACGTCATGCCATGTCATCAGCGGACATGTGGCTTGCCACTTGCTCACGGGACCACACGGATGTCGTCAAAAATACAAAGGCGGCTCTCAAGCGGCTCGAGAAATGCAAACTCGCGTCATGCCATGTCATCAGCAGACATGTGGCTTGCCATTTGCTCACGGGACCACAGGCATGTCGTCAAAAATACAAAGGCGGCTCTCAAGCGGCTCGAGAAATGCAAAGTGTACCATCAACGCGCCCATCGCCCACACCACACGCGTATGAGTTAGGTTCGTACCAGGGAACTCAATGTCTTTATTCGGGTAAATGTTTGACTATCAGTTACAACTCAAGGCCGATCTCCTTGCTGAAAAGTCAATGCTTAGGGACCAAAAAAGGAAAGAAGACTTCCATATATAAGCCACTTCACTTTTTTTTTCATTCCTCCCATGTGAGACAAGTAACATTTTTCTCAGCTTTCATTCATTCAGGTCCCAACGCGATTTGGCTCATTGCAAAGCTCTTACAACGTAGATAACGAACCCACCCACGAAATAGTACTTATATTTACCATACCAAAGTAAAATATAAATATACTTGTTGAAAGTTTAGGAAAATTAAACATTTACATAGAAAAATAACAATTTTTCATCATCCGTTTTCCAACACTTACTAATATAGATGAGTAATCACCTTGCTTAACTATGCATAAGGCATAGATCTATGAGTTGTAAGATAGAATATAAAATTTGTATTCATAAACTTATCATACCATATTGTGTTGGGATTCAAAAGCTAACGAATTAAAGTAAGTCGGTCACAAAACATTATTACATATTATCTAATTTTGCTGATAGATACAAACTTAGATATCAAGTATTAATAGTAATATAATAAAATATTTTATTATATATATCAATTGACAAAAGATGTTACGCCAGTGTAGTTTCTATGTTTCTAAATATGACCACATGAGTTCATTACTTTCTGATAGCACACAACCAAGAAGGAGAAAAGAGAGTTCTACTTCTGCCCAAGGAAGAAAGTTTAATATGAAAGAGCAAGCAGATTCTTCCACGTGGAATACACCTATGTATAGTGATTTTATATAATATGAATATGATTTTCTTGATGTTTTTATTTAATTGATTTTAGTTTTTTATTAAATTTCACGCGGATACATTTTTGGCACCTATAAGTCCAAATGAATACAATTTAGATAGTGATAATACTAATATGATTTTTCTTTTCTTTTCTTTTCTTTATTAACTTTCGAATTTAGAAGTGACGTTTTGTTTTAAAATGTTTATTATATGTTGTTTCTTTTTTTTTTCAAATCGACCGACTCATATATAATCGACTTTTTATTCTTTATTGTGACAAATCAACTGACAAAGTTCTACCAATATTCGTTTTTATTGTTTCCGGCGTAAATTTCATGAAAAGCATAATTGTATAGGCGATATAGTATTTTTTAAAATCGTAAGTTATAAAGATTGTTAAACTGTACAAGTACCATCCCCAACCAAGTTGATATCATCTCAACAATATTGTTACCACGTTGATCTGACTTAACATTGGTTTTGACATCAGCACTATCAGAACCGCTGTATATGTGTTTTTATTCCATTTGCTGCGTATGTAAAACATGTATGGATATCCTTTTGAGCATATTAATAATTTATTTTTAAGGTTTAATTTTTTGTTGTTATCGTACCAATAGCCTAATGAATTGAAACTAATCAAATTCACGCCGCAATGCGCGTAGGAATCTCACTAGTTCCTATTATATCAGTTTCAGATAAATTTTGGTGCAAATTATTTTATGACAAAAACTGCTCTTACTTTAACTAGTATCAAACCCCACCGCAGGCCTAAATTATGCCAAGTAGCACCAATGCCACATCACAGCCATCAACCATTAACACCGAAAAGTTGGTATAGAAAAAGAAATAAACAACAAAAAACTAAAACCAAACGAAAAGAAAGGTAGACGTAAAAATGTTGAACCAGACGCATGAAACGTTAAACATGAAAAACAGTAACTAAGTCGAACCAGACGCATGAAACGTTAAACATGAAAAACAATAACTAAGTTGATATAGGACCCCACACGTTGCAACGGGGCCACTAAACGACAATGAACCACAAATGTCCGTTATGGCGTGTTAATTCGAAAAATTTAAACTAATGTAAAACATAAAATTTGTAAAAGATGAAAAGTACAGGGGACAAAAATTAAAATTGAAAAAGTGTTAAGGTTCGATTATAAAAGACGTAAAAGTATTAGAATTAAAAATAATATGAAAACTAAAGATTAAAAGAAAAAACCACGTGAGTACACCTATGAATGCTAAAATTACAACTACCAATCCAACAGAAAGTTGCAAATAATAGCTAATTATTTAAAATAAAATCGACGATGATTTAAATGTAAAATTTTATTGCAAGACATTATTCACATGTAATTTAGTAAGGTAATATTGTATTTCAAGTTATAAGTATTAATTGTATTATTTAGTGTGTTGAATTAGAGGCTTTTTCGTTGTTCTATAACATTTCAACACAAGTTGATCAATTTAGTATAAACAAAAACAAATACATACAAGGTGATGTTAGTATTAACAATCATTAAGTTACATTTAACTGATATTAAATGATGTTAACATATTTCTTTTGTTGTAAAAGTAACTTAATATATTTTTACTTTTAAGTTAATCATGAAGGAGTGTTAGAGTTTTACCTTTTTTAAATAGATTTAACAATAAGTATCAGTAAGTCATGGTTTAGAAAAACGTGTTAATAGGATTGCAATTTTGGAAAAGAAAAATGAAATCTGTAATTTATGCGTAGCGTCAAATCATACAACTACATTCTTTTGTTTTTTTTCTACTTTACCTTCTCATGTATGGATGTATATTAATATATTTAATCGACACCTATTTTTAAATTAGCCGTTGCTTACGATGATATTATTTAAATCGGAAAATTACTTTAACAACAAATATAATTTCATAAATTAAATTTCTGGTATAAGTATTGTAATATACATACCTTTACATTTACTATTGAAGTATATTTAATTTAAATGTCGTGTTTATGTTTTCTTGTGAAATTGCTGAATATTATATATATATATGTGTTTTTCTTTTTTGTAATTTGGTTTCTATGGCTTCTTTTATACGTGCATAAGACCAAACCCAACGCTACATGTAGATTCATAGAAAAATTTTACTACATAACCATATAATAGAATTTATTTTCAGTTTTCTTATGTGCTAGCACTTAGCCACAAACATTTTGCGCTCTCTCTCCCTCTTTTCTCTCTCTTTTCCAAATCATCATTCACCTCATCTTGCACTCATCAAATGCATTGGTGATGGTCTGATTTCACCAAATTCAAGTAATTTTACAAAACCAATCCTTCATCAATTTTGGTTAGACATGATGTGGAAATTGATGAAGATGATCAACTTTGGTGATGGTGGATGGTTGTTATCGATGGTGTTGGTTGAAGGTGGTGTATGGTAGTTATGTGTTTGTGTGACTGTCGAAAAGATAGAGGTGGTTATCCGCGGTGGTGTTGAAGGTAAAAATAGGTGGAGGTGGTCCAGGGTGATACATGAGAAGGGAGGGGGTGGTGGTTGATGATGTAGGTGAGGTGATGGTTGATAATGGTTATGATTTTTTTAAATATGATGGCTGTCTCAAGACTCGAACTGTTGATCTGTAAGAGGAGCTTCATTTTTTACTTCAAAGGTTTTGTCATTGAACACAAACCCTTTGCATGGTTATGATTCACGATGACTTAGATGACATTGGGACATTGACTTAGATTTATATTCTTTTAATATTGGGTAAATTATAAGATTTGTCCTTTATGTTTATTCATAATTTCAGACGGTGTCCTTGTGCTTTAAAATTGATGAATTTTGTATTTCATATTTCAAAATCTTGCACGGTATATCCTTTGGCCCTAACATGGACAATTTTTATCATTAAATCTGGTAACACAAGGGTAGTTTGGTCTTTCTACTTATAACAAAAAGAAAATTTAAAAACTAATAATAGAGTAAAATTCCATTTTAGTTCCTGATGTTGGGTCTAAAAAACCACTTTAGTCCAAATAGTCTTTTTTTTTCTTACTCTGGGTACTTGACTTTTTTCATTTTTGGTCATTTTCACCATCTAGCCTAACTCCACCCAAAATACCCAGTTATGCTAGGGCTATTTTTGTCATTATAAAAAAAGCTTTTATCACTTGCCATTTTAATCCACCCCTTTTAACCATGTATATTAACAAATTAACATTTTTAAAACCATATTACACCATAGGATTGAATCAACATTTGCACTGTATCTGATTGTTCGACTGAATCAACAACCCTATCGAGATGTGGAATGTCCGAGACCAAGGTTCCTCTTTTGATCCTGACGTTGAGTATGGTATGTTCCTATACCCAAATGAACTTGATTCCTTGTTTTCATTCGATTATTTGCTATTGGTGTTTTCCTTTTGTTTTGATTTTGATTTAAGCTAGCGAGCCAGTCCTTTTCACATTAGAGATTCATCGCGGGGGTAAATTAACTGATTTTTCAAAAATATGATACACCAAGGGTAAAGTCTCATATGTTGACAAGGTTAACACTGACTTTTTTTCTCGTGGTTATTCTTAATGATATGGTCTGTGAACTTGGTTATGCAGAAGATGACCTAGATGGATTAAGATACAATTTAAGGACACCAAGAAAGTGTTTAGAATTTAGGTTAAGACCATTGATAAGTGATAGCGATGTGCTTAGGCTGCTAAAGTGTGTGCAAACTAACAAGGTGAGTAAGGTGTATGTGGAACATATAAGTGGTAATACTCAAGTAGGTGCATCACAAGCTGATGCTGCAAATTTAGGTGATTTGACACAAGCTGAAGTTGAGGGTATTGAATGTCACACCCGCTCGTAGGTGAAAGTGTGAGGTGTGATCTTGATCAGTTTTCATTGCATTCAATACGAGTAAACATGCTATATGAATAAATAAGTACGATTTCCTTCCATTGCATTTGATTTAAAAGCACTTACAAGTCACAAATGTTGTTAATGAAAGAAATTGAAAATGTTATATGTTTAACAAACGATTTGTCTACAAAAATATAGTTTAAAAAAATAAGGCTTTGTATTCCATTTTTCGCGCAAGGGCGAAATATGCAAACCAAACCCTTCCCAAAGGATGACATCGTTTCTTGACTCTTGCTCTTTTCTCATCCATGCAAGGTTTCACTAATTTCTTGAAATACATGTAAGTTTGAATAGTTAACATAATGTTAGCGAATTCATGTGTTTTGTCTCGAATCAAATGAATCTTTAAAACATTTGAAAATCCTGTATTGAATATCCGGTATCTAAAGTGTTTATGAAATCGTTGATCATTAATGTTTTGCAAGTACATTAATATGTGTGCCCACATAGGAAGCAACCAACCCTTGACGATTATTTGTGCCGATTACCCTTGACTGGGACACAAAAGCACTCCAATAGGTCTCACGGACCAAGAGTTGGGCTCACAAAAACCCAATAGATCTACCTTTTTCGTTCCTCAGTCTGTATGTGTGATTAAAAGAGTGGACATGAACTCACAGCTTACGTCCAAATGAAAGGTGCTAGCAACCTTGGGGTCCCGTAGGTGAATCACAACCTACAAGTGTTCTAATCTCATTAGACACTTAGGTCTATATTTGACCGTGTACAAGTCTCTCATCTTGAATGTTCGTTAGGACTTGTGTTTGTTTGTTTGGAACCCTTGTTTGTTTTAATACATTGGTAGTTTTTGTTTAACCATTTGTCATATATATATATATATCTATATATATATATATAGGGTTAGGGTAAAATGAAAACTTATACGAGTTGTGAGAACTTAGAGAACTCGGCCTTACGAAAGATTTTTTCAAATTTCTTTTACCAAAAATCCTTAAAAAATCAACTGTTCCCAAAAAAAACTTTTTTTTTATTTATGAAAGCCGTAAATGCGGTGAAAAGTGATGTCATGCTTATGTCATCACCATTTTACAGCTATTGTAAGGGGTCGAAATGCACAACTTTGAAAATTATTTTTTTTATTTTTTACGGCAATGATTTCTAACATTTTAATCCAAGGGTGTGAAAAAAATGGGAGCAAAATCGCACGGCATGGTCATGTTCTCTAAGTTCTCACAACTCGGAGGGGTATTCCTTGATCTTGATCCTATATATACACATATATATATATTTGTATACTCTTGTCATGTATGAATAGCCTATCCCTTGTATGTCTTCGTGCCTCGCCCGAGTGTGAACGGCCTAGCCCTTATGTGTCTTCATGCCTTGTACGAGTGTTTGTGCATGTTCACGTATTGTCCGGGGTCTAGCCCTCGGTATGTGTTCATGTCGCACACGATGTTTCGTTGTCATGAGTCATATATATTATTCTAATATATATTCATGTGTTGCGAGTCTTTGTTCTCTTGTACATATGTTTGTTCGTTTGTATATATTTGTTCTCAAATCATTAAGACTATATGATAAGCTTGAACAACAACTTGATTACTATAGACTTAGTACGTATGAAACTTGTAAAACTCAATGAAATAACAGGAATGGACTCGTTAGCCCCATGCTAAGTAAGAATCGCTTTGATAGAAAATTGTACAACTTAGATTACTTAACAATAAAACTAGTCGTATTTAGAAACCAAATGGAAAAGATGAAGAACATCATTGTAAACCAACCTTGCAAAGAAGAAAGACGAAAGGATGTCTTTGTGCATTTATTATAGAAACGTAATTTCTTATGAAGACATTCGTTAAGACCAACACACCCCATGAACTTAGTCTGTAAGGCAAACGTGGTTATGGATGCCATCAGTAAAAAAAGAAAGAACCCAACCAATAAGAATCCGTGCATCTATAATTGGTGTTAAAATAAACCTCTTAGATGAAATGGAGAATGAAGAACAAGAAGTCTCGATAGAAAACCTCATTAAAAAGAAAAAAATGGTTGGTAGACAAAAATTATTGAAACCTGGAAATGACAAGTTCTTAAGATTCGATAATCAAACATGGGTTGGTATTTTTGCGGATTATAAGATTCGATACTATAGGAAGCCTATAATTCTAAATATATAGTGCACCCTAGTAGAGATTAAGGTATAAAGATTTAAAAAGCGAATACCGGTATGAAAAGATATATTTCAAGGCATGTAGAAAAATGCCTTCCCTGTATAAGAGTTAATTTAGAGCATTAAAAGCCATATAGCTAACTACAACCTCAAATCTCATAATGGAAATAGGAGAAAGTAACAATGGACTCTGTTATTAACTCCCAAAATGGAAATAGGAGAAAGTAACAATGGACTTTGTT
The DNA here is from genome assembly GCA_947069175.1 of Scalesia atractyloides. NCBI lineage: Eukaryota > Viridiplantae > Streptophyta > Magnoliopsida > Asterales > Asteraceae > Scalesia > Scalesia atractyloides. The sequence continues at coordinate 59,158,389 of CAMTDV010000001.1, read as the reverse complement.
ATTAACTCCCGAGATCGACTCATGTACACAATACTATATAGGTGATAGTAGATAGGTTTACCAAATCAAACATGGGTTGGTATTTTTTGCGGATTATAAGATTCGATACTATAGGAAGCCTATAATTCTAAATATAGTGCACCCTAGTAGAGATTAAGGTATAAAGATTTAAAAAGCGAATACCGGTATGAAAAGATATATTTCAAGGCATGTAGAAAATTGCCTTCCCTGCATAAGAGTTAATTTAGAGCATTAAAAGCCATATAGCTAACTACAACCTCAAATCTCATAATGGAAATAGGAGAAAGTAACAATGGACTCTGTTATTAACTCCCAAAATGGAAATAGGAGAAAGTAACAATGGACTTTGTTATTAACTCCCGAGATCAAGTCATGTACACAATACTATATAGGTGATAGTAGATAGGTTTACCAAATCAAAATACTTTATACCTATCCAATAAGACTTTAAAATAGAAAGGTTTTGCCAAAGTCTGTATTAACAAAATTAGTCTGTTGACACAGTAGACATATCTCAATCAGATCCGACAAAGATAGTCATTTAACCTAGAGATTTTGGCATAGTTTCCAGGAAGAGTTGGGAACTCAAATAAATTTGAGTATTGCATACCACCCTTATACTGATAGGCAAGGTGAACAAACTATCCAACAATAGAAGATACACTACATGGATGCGTAATCAACTTGGTAGTAGTTTGGATGTCTATCTACCATTGATTGAATCTCATACGATAATATGTTACCGTATCAACCTAAAAATATCACCCTCTAAAGCGTTATGTAGGAGGAAATGTAGGACTCCTATCTCTTAGACTGAATTTGGAAATCGTTAGTTATTTAGACCTTAGATTATCCAGCAAACAACTGATAATGTAAAGCATATTAAAGAACGCATGGAAAGTGCTCATGCCCGGAAAAAGACTTATGCAAATCAAAGGCGTAAGCTCTTAGAATTTCAAGTAGATACCAAGGTGATGCTGGAGACATCGTCTGAAAAAGAAAATTACAATTTGAATGCTCGAACACATGCTAAGGACATGTATTATAGACTTTAGGGGTATTTGGGATTTTATTTGTCGTTGGTAGACTTTCATGCAATAATAGCTATCATGTTAGCGGATGCAACTACTTATTTTTCTTTAGCGCGTATAAAGGTCAATGAAAAACTAAGGAAATGACCATACATAGGAAAGTGAAGACAAGACGAAGAAATCATACCCTCAATTATTGATTGATGGTTTGAAAGGTTTTGAGAATGAAACCTAATTTAAGGTGGTGGACTTGTAACACCCATTTTGTAGATATTAACTTACACTAGATATAGATCATTTATTATTCTTATTCATTGTGTATTTAGTATAGGTCCTTTCATTTTCTTTTGTAACTCATGGATTCATTTGTTTATATATTCATCTTCCCTATTTGGTGGAGATCATTGGAGGTTTAACTTATTTGGTATCAAGCCTCACCTTCCCCTCCTTCCCTTTCATCTTCATCCCTTTGGATCTCCCTCATCGTTTCCCCTCACCATGGCTGCATCTTCAATTTCTACTAATGTTTCTCCCTTTCACTTAATACCTATGAAGCTTTACTCCTCAAACTACCTATTGTGGCGAAATCAAATGGGCACCCTTCTCAAATACCAGGGACTCATCTCCAATGTCGATGGCTCTTCCCCTGCCCCACCCGCCACTATCACCAAATATCACAAAACATCTGATAACCCGCTATATGAATCGTGGCTCTCTACTGACCATAAAACAATTATCACCATCAATGCCACCCTATCTGAAGTAGTGGTTACTATTACTCTCGTTCTCATCACCGCCCGTGAAACATGGTTGGCCTTGGAAACCACCTATGGTAGCTCGTCTATTGAACGTGTTCACAATATTTGTAACCAACTCCGTTTAGCTTAGAAATGATAAAAAACGGTTGCTGATTTTGGTTGTTATTTTAAGGCCCTATGTGATTAACTTGCAGCAATTAGTTATCCGGTTGATGTGAATGACAAACCCATTTGTTTTTATGTGGTTTTGGGGCGGCGTTTAAGACCTTCTTTACTACCATCTGCTCCGTGCGCCTTGCCCCATCTTTCCCGGATCTCGTGGCTAGGGCCGAGAGTCATGAGATATTCATTCTCCCTCACTGGTTACTTTTTCTGTCTAAACCTCTCGTCAACTGCCCGCCTGTAGGGCTAGAGGTGGTCGCTTCAATAGGTCTACTCCCTTTGTCGGTGGAGGTCATGATGGTCGTTCTCATGGTCGCCGCTCATCACATTGTCAACTTTGTCGTTAAGACGGCCATTATGCAAATAGATGCCCAAGTCTTGCATTTTGCATTCTCGTTTCCCTTATAACTTTGAAAACTTAGGTCAAAATGTAGAGAAAAATAAACTTGTTTTGACAGTATATGCATAATTTTATAAAACACTACATTTTCAAAGTTACAAGGAAAAAACGAGTGAAGCAACTGAATTAATTGTAGTAATATAATGATATTATAAATTATAACATGAAGTTTCATTCACTCACGTATAGAAACTTAGCAGACAACCTCAACACCGTCCACATCAGCTCAAAACAAGAAACTCACCAATCTTCATTTCTATAAATAGAATATAGGAGGAATTTAGAGTATCAGTTTTTTTTTAACGGGAACGCTCTAGTAGTCCCGAGTACATAGTACCCCTTTTAGGTGTTGCTAGTAGTCTTTTTTTGAGCACGAGTAGGGAGACTCTGTATTAACTTATCGTAGATAGTTTTAAGGTATGTTCTTGTTTAAGTTTATGCCTAGTAATATATTATTAGTAATATTAGTTTTACGGTTATTACTTTTAGGTGTTAGGGTTATTGTTAGGGGTAGGTATTGGGTAGTTTAGCCTTAGTTAGGCATGGACTTATCAACCATACTTAAACCAGCAAGCGTTAACCAATATCTAACCATAATAATTAATAAGGTGTACCATTACCTAACCTAAAATTATGTAATTGTATGAGGATCTTGAGATATATCCTGATTGTGCTAGCTATTGTTACGAAATTTTCAAACATGTGAGTCATCAGACTTATTTATAAAACTATGATAGTATACTCGTTGTGTCCATAACTATAATAATGAGAATGTTGAAGTATTCATGTGTCGGTAGGGGTAGAGGTGTACAAATCGTTTTTTATAACCAGTTCCGGTTATTAACCGACCGGTTTTTCTCTTCAAAAACAATAACCGGTTCCGGTTACTACTCGTTTTTTTAACTCAAAACAATAACCGGTCCAACCCCTACGGCCGGTTTTTAACCGATTTTTGCCAAAAAAACCGGTTGGAGGGGTATGGTCCCAAAAACCTTGCGCCTGCGCAACATACCATACCCTCAACATCATAACTACAAGGATAACCTTGTGCGCAACATGCCATGGTGCGTCTTCCTTGGAACCAATAGGTCATACAATGAACCTTGCGCACTCAGTGCAAAGGTAAATTAGACCAACACCAATAGGTCATACATTGAACCTTGCGCACTCAGCGCAACGGTAAATTAGACCAACACCAATAGGTCATACAATGAACCTTGCGCACTCAGCGCAATGATAAATTAGACCAACACCAATAGGTCACACAATGAACCTTGCGCACTCAGCGTAACGGTAAATTAGACCAATACCAATAAGTCACACAACGAGCGTTGTGAACTTGGCACAACGGCAAGTTAGACTTACACGCGCAGGCTATTAGACCCTGCGCGAAGCATACAATCCTCTTGTCATAAATCCTAAAACCTTGTAAGGAGAAGGCAAACATGGGAGCACCTCATAGTCTTGTAGACAAAAGGATTTATCCCTGCTACTCTGCGCTGGCGGGAAAATACTGACAGCCTCGCAGAAGGGGTAAGCACTAATAGGTGTTGACCATACTCAAGGGTACAGAGTGGCAGAACTGTGATGAATGGTTCATCCGACAAGTTGCGTCTGACAGTGTCAAATGAAAAGTGACGCAGACACCAGACTGTATACCAACTATATCTACGACAGTGACTGTTCCATCTTCTCCACTTTCGGCTGGTAGTAGGTCTAATGCTAGTGATATCCGTCTTTACTGTCTTTACACGTGGCACCACTCAGCGCCTGACAGACCACACCTCCTGATAGAAGACATTAGTTCCCCTGCAGGGGACATTTAATGTCTGACGCATAGGGACAAAAGGGATGTCTCTGGTCGCTTGGGCCAGGCCCAAGGTCATCAACCCATCTCCTAAGCCCACTTGGTTTCAGCCATAAAATAAGTATCAGACACAAGGTAAGAACACGATCTACATCCATCGACATCTACAATTACTTGCAATTACCCAATACTTATTCTCACGCCGGAGTGTGGTCACAGAGAAAACATTTTGCAGATCAGTCTGAGTGAGATCACCCTAAACAACGAGGGAAGAGACAACCCCTTTGTGCAGAAATACCTTGGTTGTAACCCATATATCCCCGGATATCCCTAGGTTCAACCGGCACTTCTTCATTGGGGCCATCCGCTATTTCCTTTCTCTTTCTTATTAGCTCTTTCGTTCTCGTTTTTTCACAAACCTCACGGTCAAATGGCTGATTTCCCATCCAACACTCCACGATGTTCTCAAGTCGAAGGCAAGAACCGGGTTCATGCCTCTCGAATCGACAGACTAGTGGAAGAAGATTCTTTAGAAAATGTTGGAGCTCGCCACGATTCCGGCCGAGTTAACGTTCCGGTTACCCCCGGAGCTCAACTGGAGACTCCTTTTGTACCACTCACATCGATCTTACCTCCGGGTGAGACCCCGGCGTCTTGGTACATTAAGTCTCAGACGGCCGTAAACGCCGTCTACGCACAGCTTTGCGCATAAACAAACACTCCTGCTGCCCCAGTGTAGCCCGCCGCTCAGGTGCATGTTTCACCTGCACCGAGAATACTGAGCTATAACTCGCCAGCTGCGGCGAGCGTACTATTTGAGCTCCGTACCCAATAGACGGAGTACACTCAACCGCCGCCTAAACCCGAGTTTCACTCTCTTAGGCGAGCATCTGTCTACTCGCGGTTGGGCCCGCGTCCTTTCGGGGAGTGGTACACCCAGCGTGAGGAGGACAAAACTTATAGCGAGGGTGATAGCGCCAGCTTGTTTCATTGGCTACCAAAGGGTCATGCTGCATACAGATCCGCTCCACGGGGTTCCTAAAACACAGAAACGGAGCATAATTATAACTTGATCTATCGGCCGGTTGAAGCAGCCGAACACTCCAAATTATCAAGGAGATCGCGCTCCACCATTGGAGCGTGTAAAACTTCCCTCCAACATCGGGAAGTACAATGGGTTGACAGACCCAGATGATCACCTACGCCTCTTTACAAGCGCAGGACTGATCGGAGGCTGGACGCTGCCTATGTGGTGTCACTTGTTTGTCCAAACTCTCACAGGCACTGGACGCCTATGGTTCGACAACCTGACCACAGGCAAGCTCGCGTCATGGAACGACTTAAAAGACAAGTTCCTGACGCACTTCAGCCAACAGCAGCGTTACGTCAGAGACTCCTCTGACGTAATGAACATTTGGTGGCGTGATGATGAAAGTCTGGAGGACTTCATCACCCGCTATAATAAAGAGGTGCTGGAGATAGGGGACGTGCAAGAAGACCTGATTCGTGCATAGTTCAAATACGCCATACGCTGTGACGAGATAATCAAAGTCTTGTCGGGAACTACAGGCCTCCCCAAAAGCTGGGAGAAACTTATGGCAGCGGCAAAGGTCTAAGCGCAAACAGAGCGCAATCTCAATAATAGTAGACATCCTCTATCTCAGCACCGCCCCTAAGACATGAGTAGAAGTTTTGGGAAGAAGGATAAAGGGTGGAGGGACCACAACCAGAATCCTTCCCATTCACCGGTCGACGCACAAACGAACATCAATAAACTCGCTACCCAACGAGCAATAATGCAAGATAATCATGATCGCTAGTGGACCCCACTGACGAAGACGCCGACAGAGGTCCTCAGCACTGAAGACCATCAGTTCAAACAGCAGGCGCCGATGCACAATAAGAAAGGTCAAGACCCCAACCTTTTCTATGATTATCACAAGGATATGGGGCACACAACTGATAATTGCATCTCCTTGCGCATGAAGATTGAAAAAGCGCTTAAGAGTGGGAAGCTCACCCACTTATTACAAAATGTACGCAAGGAGGTGCGCCAAATCATTGGAGGCGGTGAGTGCCTGACTAATAAAAAATGAAGTCTATTCATATGATCCAGTGTGGCCCGTCGCGCAAGCGTGGCCACCAGAAGAGCTACACGCCTCATTGGCATGAACAGCAGGTCATCTTCCCTGTAGTTCCTGGGGGCCCACAAGAAGACCAACCGGTAGTGATAACTGGCATCTTTGGCCATTACCACATCGACTATATGTTCATAAACCCTGGGAGCTCTATGGACATTATCTATGAACAGTGCTTCCAGCAGCTAGACCCAGAGGACAAGGCACACCTAGAGCCGGTGGATTTCCCACTCACTGGTTTCTGCAACGAGGCCGTTTTTCCTCTAGGACAAATTTCTTTTCCGGTGACTCTTTCCAATGGGAGACACTCCCGCACGGTCTCGGTAAATTTCATGGTCATGCCCGCAACCTCGCGCCATGACGTATTACTAGGCCGGCGTGCTCAACGGGAGTTTAGCATGATTACTTCCACTCCCCACGCCGCCTGCGGTTTCCCCACAGAAATCGGGGTGGCCATTATGTACGCCAGGAAGGAAATCATGTCCGTTGAAGAGGAACCACCGATGAAGCAACCAAAACCATCATCCAACGGTGAACCAGAAAAATGGGTAATGAGCAACAAGTACCCGGAGCAAACAGTCCTTTTAGGACCCGCCATGACTCCCGCAATCAAGGCGCGGTTAAAGCAACTTTTGTTGCGCAACGTAGATATTTTTGCATGGTCACCGGCGAATATGACTGGAGTGCCAAGGGAAATCGCTGAGCATGCATTGCACACATTCCCTTCAGTTCAGCCCATAGTTCAGAAGAAGCGCAGTTTCGGTCCTGAAAAGATCCGCGCCCTGAACGAGCAAGTGCCAGAGCTTCTCCAAGCAGGAATCATCCGAGAGGTACGCTATCAAACATGGGTAGCCAACCTAGTCATGGTCCAAAAGTCCAACGACAGTTAGCGCATGTGCGTCGATTTCAAGGACCTCAACAAGGCATGTCCTAAGGACTGTTACGCTTTACCTGAAATTGACAAAAAGGTGGACTCCCTCGCTTCATTTAGGTGGAAATGCTTCCTTGATTGCTACAAGGGTTACCACCAAATCCAAATGAAAAACGAGGACGAAGACAAGACCGCTTTCGGAACCGACAAAGGGATTTTTTGTTACACAAAAATGCCTTTCGGACTGCGCAATGCCGGAGCCACCTACCAACGTTTAATGGACCATGTCTTCGGGGACGATATCCGCGAAACCATGGAAGTTTACATCGATGACCTCATCATCATGAGCTCGGATGAGGAGAAGATGCTGGCAAACGTCTAAAAGTCATTCACATCCTTGCGCAAGGCAAACCTGAAGCTGAACCCCAGCAAGTGTTCTTTTGGAACGGAAGAAGGCAAATTTCAGGGATTCATCGGCACACGCGATGGCTTCAAAGTGAATCCTGATAAAGTGGAAGCAATTCAGCGTATGCTATCACCATCAACTATCAAAGAAATGCAACAATTGGCAGGGCGACTGGCTGCGCTGAACAGGTTCCTGGCCAACCACGCGATGAAGTCCTTCCCATTCATCAGCACTTTGTGGAACTGTGAGAAGCAAAACAAGTTTCAGTGGGCTCTAGATGCGGAGAAAGCCTTCACCCAAATGAAGGGGTGCTTAATCCAGCTACCAACGCTCACAACACCATAGAAGAACAAGCCACTGATACTTTACCTTTCTGCATCAGATATCGCCCTGGGAGCAGTCCTGCTAGTAGATGCACATGAGTTCAAACTCCAATCTACTACGTCAGCAAGATGCATACTGACCTAGAGACATGATATCCCATAATGGAAAAGCTTGCTCTAGCTTTGGTCCATGCCTCCCGACGGTTGCGTCTGTATTTTAGGCCACGTGATAACAGTTCTCTCGAACTATCGCTTGGGCCAAATTTTGTCGGAACCGGACATCTCTGGTCGTCTAGCAAAATGGGCGATTGAGCTTGGTGGACACAATTGTGTATAAACCACGTCCAGCAATAAAAGGCTAGAAGATTCTAGCCGATTCCATTGCGGAAGTACCACAAAATAAAGAGCAAGAGTGTGAAGCTGTACAGAGCCGGTTACAGATGACCACGCATGGATACTTCACACAGATGGCGCATCCAACGATGATGGCGCAGGGGCAGGACTCCGCTTAATAAGCCCCGATAATCAAGAGTTCACATACGTCATCAGATTAGATTTTAAAAGTACTAATAATGAAGCTGAGTACGAGGCGTTCCTTGCAGGCCTTCGGTTAGCAATCAAGATGGGCGCACAGAATTTGGAAGCAAACGTCGACTCCCTTTTAGTCGCAAGTCAGGTCAACGACCTATACGACGTAAAGGGCGAGAAGATGGCATTGTATCTAGAACATGCGCAAGCCTTAATAACCAAACTCCAACATTTCAAGATAACCCATGTTAACCAAAGTTAGAATAAACACGCCGATGCGCTCTGCAAACTAGCCGCTACAAGCTTCAAGCACCTCACGCATGAAGTACGCATTGAGGTACTCAAAAACCCTTCTGTACCTTTGCGCCAAGTTAACATCATTGAAGTGGAAAATCCGTCCTGTATGTCCCCCATAATCATGTTCTTGCAACACGGGATCCTCCCCGAAAACAAAGCGGAAGTAAGGAAGGTCCAGAACAAGGCACTCAATTACGAAATGGCAGACTGTATCCTATACAGGAAGTCATATCTGGGACCGCTCCTCCGCTGCGTCAATCCGCAAGATGCGTTGTACTTGATCCGCGAAATACACGAAGGGTTATGCAGAATTCATGTCGGTCCGCACATGGTCGTAGCAAAGATCATGATTGCCAGTTATTATTAGCCTGGCATGCACCTAGATGCAGTCGAAACACTGTGGAAGTTCGCATCATGCCAGCGCCATGCTCCGAAGACATTGCACCCCAAGAATCCTTTGATCCTTGTCATAACAGCTTAGCCCTTCCAGCAATGGGCAATCGACATGGTGGGACCCTTCCCAGATGCCCAGGCGCGGTGAAGTTCATAATCGTCGCAGTCGATTACTTCACCAAATGGGTTGAAGCCAAACCCCTTGCGTCCACCACAGCAACTGTAGTTCAAAAATTCATCTGGGAACATCATATGTCGTTTCGGTTTACCCCTGCGCATAGTCAGTGACAATGGCCTCAACTTCGCAGCTGAAGAGCTACAACAATGGATGAAGGAAATGCATATCGAGCACGTTTTCACTTCGGTCGCGCATCCCCAAGGAAATGGCCAAGTGGGAAAGCATTAACAAAAGTATCGTCGAAGGGATCAAGACGAGATTGGGTATGGCGCGAAGAGGCTGGGTAGATGAGTTGCCAAGCATTCTTTGGGCTCATCGAACCATGCCAAAAACCAGCACGGGCGAAACTCTTTTCAGCCTTGTGTATGGGACGGAGGCAGTAATTCCCGTAGAGATAGGCCTCCCATCACCACACATGCTAGCTGCACAAAACCAAAACAATGAAGACGAGCACAGACTTGACTTGGACTTACTAGAAGAAAGGCGTGAAAGCGCCGCAATCAACGAAGCAAAATATAAGCCTAAGCTCGAAAAGTACTACAACGCGCGAGTCCGCATATGTACCTTCTTACCTGGTGACTTTGTTCTACGCGACAACGAAGCGTCTAACGTTGAACGTCCGGGAAAACTTGCACCCAAATGGGAAGGTCCTTACATTATACATGAAGTCATAGGAAAGGGCGCTTACACCCTTAAGCGCTTAGATGTCACAAATATCCCTAGGACATGGAATGCGCAACAGCTAAGATGGTGCTACATGTAAATTAGCAAGTTCATTATCTTTTGTCTACTCTGTATATGGCTCTTACACCTCATTGTGTAATAAAGGTAAGAGTTACATGACTTATTTTATCTTAATGTTTCGTTACAAATGCGCGAAACCACTTTGGGTCTACGCGAAAACACCTTGGCATACAATGACTCTTGAACCCTAAGTCACTACTTATGGTACGCGCATGGGAGCTGATGTTCATACACGAGTTTATTACCATTTTCATTCACTATACTTACGCAAAGTTGGTCCATTTCACGCAAATATTGTAACAAGGAAGAAACATTTCATTAAAGATAAAAATATTTACAAATCCGCGCAATGTGCGGCGCAAATAAAGATCCTACAAAGATATTACATTAAGGATCCTACTCTACTCTTCATCCGCAGCGGCCTCGGCTTATTCCGGGAATATGTCTCTTAGACGATCAACGAAGTCACCGTGGGTAAGCGCCTCACTCACCAATTCCAAAGTTGGGATGTCAAGATGGTCATACCCTTTCTGTGCTCGATCGAACACAGCTCCGGTATCGACCCCATAAGTGGCAGCGCGGCTGGAATCCCATGGAACATCCATTGCATGAGTGACATGCTGAGCACACTCAGCATAGCCTTGCGCATACCCATCACGGTGCGCAGTGAATACCAGCTTAGCCACTGCGCGATCCAACTCCATAGAATTCAGAATGGAGTTTGCAACCTGCAACACAAAAAGCAGGGTTAACATCAACACAAAGTAAACAAAAAGAAAATGGAGTACTTACACTTGTAAGTCCATGTTGTTGCATCCACAACATGTTGTTGCTTAGAGACTCCACCAACGACTCGGAGATGGCGCGAAATTCTTCAGAATCCTCCATTTTTTTCTCACCCGCCTCCACCTTGGCTTCCGCCAATCGTAGCCTGCGCTGAAGCTCAGCCTTTTCCACCAAAGCTGCTTGAAGGTCTTTCTTGGCGCTCTCCAGAGTAGCACAAGCTTCAACCTATTTGTTCACAACAAGGCTAGCATCATAATTTATTGATATGAAAATTAGATGAGAACAAAGGCAAGTAGTTACCTCCTTCTGCTCACTGTGTGCGCCTTGCACACCAGCCTTTGCAGCCGCGGTAGCTGCTGCCTCCTTCTCCTTCTCTCTCGTGCCACCTCAGCGCGCAACCGGGACAGTTCATCTCTCAAGGATTTGTTTCTCCTTGTTATCCCTTTCACAAGCCTCTTTCCACAACCTGCGCTCCTCCGCATGTTTGGCATCAGAGGCTTTGGCCCGTCTCTTCCACCCTAGCGCGAGCCATTCTTCAGCTCGCTGGAGATCGGTGTAGGCAGTCTCCTTTGCCTGCACCGCAACTTCACGCGCAACCATTTGGGCTCGCTCCTTACCTAGGACCGCTTGGGCAACCTCAAGATCTTTCTTTTGTTTCAGCAAGTCTCGCCATTCATGAACAATCTTGTAAGTAACAGAGGCGGACCTTGCAGCTGCCTGGAGGTACGTGTGATAAGTGGTTTCTTGCTCATGTTCAGCAAGTACACGTACCTCCATTGGAGGAAAGGCTCCCTTGAAAAACTCATGGCACGCCGGCAAATGAGAGAAGTCTTCTCCTTTCTCTAACTTCCACACAGGGGTGTGGATCTCTTCGGCTTGAGCCGCGGAGTATAACCTATAATAATAATCACCCGGGGTTTCATCTGGGCGATTAGAGACTTTTCGGCGGAAGGGCTCCTACCTGATGTAACACCTCGTAAAATCGTGTCCAATAGTATAGTGACATGTGTAGTATTTTTATAGTCTATTAAAGACTAATAGGGACTAAAGGTATTAACATGCTCAACTGAGCCTCTGAGTGACCTTCTGATGTCAACATGCATAAACTTAGCATCTGAGTGACTGATATGTCAACATGCTTAAACTTGGCCTCTGAGTGACTGATATGTCTACATGCTTAAACTTGGCCTTTGAGTGACCATTGTGTCAACATGCCCAGCCTCTGAGTGACATTAGAGTCAACATGCTTATAGTAGGCCTCTGAGTGATCCTTTATGAAGTCCTAGCTCTCATATGTCTCATTTGTTGGACGTAAGGGATTAAATCTGTTAATATGTGAAAGTTGGATAACGGAGGGGTTAAAAGTGTCAACATGTTAATTTATACTTCCGAGTGACCTTTTAACGAATCGAGAGCTCGACAATGTCCGGGCATAATTTCGGGTACGCCAAAATGTTGGCTACGAAAGGCTAAATATGCTATAAAGGTGTTTTAGATGGGTTTAATAAGTTGAGGGGCTAAATGTGATAAACTTTGAATCTGGTCATGGGGCGCTCGCGGGGCGCGAGAGGCAAGGGCCTGGCCTCTCGTGGGGCGCCAGAGGCATGTGTCTGTAGAAAATTTGCTTTGCCTCCACAGATGTTGCCAAAAACCATTTGATTCGAAACCATGGTCTTCCAAACAGCTATGCCACATTTTAGGACACTTGTAAGCTCCCTCTAACACCCCTTAACACCTGGCATCACCGCCTTCAAGCCCTCTAACTATAAGTAGGTGCAATGCTTCACCATTTGAACTTGCACCTTTCTCATTTCACATTCTATCTCCCTCCTATGGAAGTTCCTAACTGAAAGGAGCATCCAACTTGTTCACTTTCATCCTAGGAATCACTTGTAAGTGTTCCTTCCTCTTGCATTTCCGTTTATAGGCTTTTATAGCCAAAAGTCAAGCGTTTTACGGAAAACGACTTGACTTTTGGTTAAGACCATTATGGTCCAACCATTGTTCGTAATGAACATGGCTAAGTGATCATAATAAGGTAGGTGTTAATCCCTATTAAGGGCACCTCTTGAAGATCACGTTTGTTAGACCAATTGACGGGTCAAAGTTGTAACATTAAAAAGTCAAACATGCCATTTTTCAGAAATTTTATAATTTTATGTTATGAAACCTATTTTGACACTTAAAAAGTTGGTAATGATTATTAGAACATGTAAGAACATGTTCGGCTCGTCAATTTCAGTTCCAGGGTCGGTTCGCAACCGAAAGTCGCAAAGTTGGACTTCTGTTTTGACTTTCGATTCTGACCCGATTTAGATTAGTTAGCTACTGATCTAAGGTTGCATTATGATCGTAATATAATATAGCATAACCCCATGAGGTTATATTACAAGATCATAATCAGAATCTGAGTTTATGCACAAGTTCCACAATTATGCCATTTTAACAAAAATGCCCTTTTAACAAAAATGCCCTTTTTATGTAAAATAAGGTTTAAACATTAATGAACTTGAAAATAAGTTTTCTACTGATGTAATATTATAAGTAGGATTATTTGGGATGTCAAATCAGGTTATAAGCTGAGTTTAAAAACAAGTCCTTGTATTATGTCGATAAATGACGATAAAGCCCTTGTGGCTTTTAAATGGTTTTAATCACACCTTTTCAAAATAAATCTTTTACCTACTGATATGTTATGTTAAATAACATGTCTAAGACATGTTAACCTGACCTTAACATCATTTTTCATTAAACGTCGCATAAATCGTCATTTTATGACATAAGCGCCGTTTCGGCGCATAGTATGGTTTTAAACCATATTAATCAACCAAGACTTGTTACCTACTAATTTTAAAACTTATTTTAAATATCTTTACAGTAGGTTGATATGAACTCAGAATCCCAAATAATTTATAAAACTATGTGTAAAATGACCAAAATACCCTTTTAATGCATAGTTTGGTCATAAAAGATAAATTACATATATTGTCATGTTCCTACTGATATCATATCATAAAATAAATGTTTTCCAGAATACTTATCTGTACAACCTTAAATTATATTGAAGGTTCTTTTTATGGTATATAAAAACCGAAATGCCCTTATGAGGCATAATTTCATTTTAAAAACTTAACGGGCATAGAAGTTGATAACCTACTTATATTACAACTTCTTTAAAACATAATGGCATATAGAACTTGTCCATGACTTATCCGGTTACTCAATATCGCTGATATGCGTACGATTAAGTATATGTAACTAGTTTACGGAAATTAACCGAAACGGGTCTAACCTCGTCATTTAAGTCTCAAAATCCAGAATGTTTGTAGTTTACCTGTATTATACAATTCAAAGTACTTGTTGGGTTTAAACTACATTTTATCTGATCATCGTTTAATCCAGCGTTATACGTTTTGCTTTTGTACACTACTCGGTCTAAGTCTATAACTTAAATAAGACGGTTAGTATTTAATTGGTTAGCTTATGCTATAATTCAGACTAGAGATTTCCGGTAAATGCTATCTGCACTTAGTACTTCTGTGTGTGGCTAAGTTATTAAATCTTGCGTTTAAACGAAGACTAGCTCAGGTAAATACTCTCGACTTATTGCCCCTATACGGGCTTGGGTTACGGTAAAATATTACTGCTTGGTCAGAAATGGGATCAATCGAATGCCGGATTCTGGCTAGTAAATCCGCATATTCCATTTTAATCAGTTTTGTTTGATAACTTAAACATCGCGGGTTAACTACCGTGTCCTGGATATCCTCAGCTCATTACAATAGATAATGGCCACGACCTTAGCTCGGGGTGTAGGCTTCGTGAGTTCGTAAGTGCTGTGTACGTTAATCATGTCTCGGTCTCCATATTGGGCCCTGTATGTATGAACAAACAAGTGAATCTGTTAACAAGATTACAAAGTAACTTTCCCAAGTTATAAAAGATTTTGTGCCAACGTGCACTTAAAACATTTTCAAAATGTTTTCAAAATGAGTCTGTTGGGTGTATTTACCAGCGAAAGCTGACGTATTTTCAAAAGACTAAGCTTGCAGGTACATTACGAAAATAGGCTGGAAGTGCTCAGTAGTGATAAGAGGATCTTGCAAATCCTAGATCTGCCCAAAGTCTGTTTTACACTTTTGTACAATTTGCACTCCTCCTGTGAATCTTCTATTACGAGCCATCTGTATATATTATTTTTGTACTTTGAACATTTGGTTCGTAATAGTAATTTAAACTCCAAGACTTCTGTTGTGCTGTGTTTAATTGACTATGATGATATCAACTTACGTCATGGTAGTCCTCACCCGAGCCCACCGGTGTTTGGACTTGGCTGTGAAAGCCGAGGTGTGACACCTGATCCCTCAGCTTCATCCCCGGGTACCGACTCTTCCACATGCACCCCCTGTGGAGCATCCATCTGCTCACCTTCGACGGAAGCCGTTTCCACCGGCTCTGCCCCTTCCCTAAAACCACGCCACCAGTTAGCACGCGTTCTTCTACCACCACTGCAGGTTCTTCCAGCACCAACCCCGGTTCCTCCACAACCATCGCATGTTCTTCAACCTCGACCCGCGGTCCCCTCCACCTGCGTGAGTTCTTCCACCACCACAGAACCCGCGTTAGTACCCTTACGAGAACCTTCCACCACCACGTGAGGCCCCTCCCTCACCACTTCAGGTTCTGCTGCCCCAGCAGCAGACTCCTCGCCTTGACCAACAGGCGAGGGCATTGGAGTATCCGTGGGCGCGGCGCATGTGCTGGATTCCACAAAAACCGGCTCATCGCCCACTGAGCGATAACAAAGGGTCAGTTATACACATAATGAAAAATGGAAGAATAAACATCAGTTACAAAGTTACCTAGGGAGATCTTGGCGGTAACCGTTCCCAGACTCCCTTCTTCCCTATCATCCTCCGCGCAACCTTCTTAGGGGGCCGCACGGAGAGGTCCTCCTTTGGACGTCTCTTCCACCAAAGAGGCACCTCCGGACTGGACTCAATGTCCACTGGACTAGCAGGCATGGCGGTTGGAGTATCCCCCACCGAACTAGCAGGTTTGGCGGTCGGGATAACCACCGGCATTAGCACGGGCTTCTTCACACCTACAGGATCAAGACCCTATCATAAGTCAGAAACTACTACATAGGCTTTCCAACGGTCAGAGACAACACGCATACCTTTGGGAGTGCCTGCCCTAGGTTAAGTCACCTCCTTTTCAACCCCTGCGCTCGACCCCGCACGTGGCTTATTCTTATGCTCTGGGCCAATACCCAAGTCTTTCAAAGCGCCTATAACATGGCGCAACCACAAGTGAGAAACATGTTGAGTTACCAACATTCAACAACAGGAACTTACCAGCGGGAGGCGCGGGGGCATCCAAATCCGCAGCCCTGGGAAGTGCAAAATTGCCCAACACCTGCGTATACTAGGTGGGCTCATCCGGGCCCAAGGTGAGCCTCTCAACCCGCCCTTCCTTCCTCTCGAAGGTGGCCAAGAACAACGGGGCCCTTGCAAAAGAGAAATGCTTGTTAGCCTACAAACAAAGCTGAATCAAGAAACACACCAACAAAATAAGAGCACTTACTCCGATCCCCCTCCATATACACAGGTCGATGACGGCTGGTTGGTTTCCAAACCAAACTCATATCGGCCGCCACCAGTTTCCTCTCCGACAGCTGGATAGCCGGAATCTCCTTCAAATCTGTATACCAGATGTCCGACACTGGTATAGGGAGGGTTTCCGGCGGAATCTCATCCGGCCCCTGGAACTGCATCGACAAGGGGACGACGCCAGACTTCACAAAAAAGAATTTTACCTTCCAATCATGGAAGGACTGGGGGGAGAGAGCAAAATTTTCCGTGCTGAAAAGAATAAAATCCCATTATACATTAGAGTTGGTAAAAAATACGGAAGCGGTTGACGGTTGGATTAGACCTCGTCGACCGGCACAAAAACTCAAAATGCTTAATCCTCACCATTCCCATCGGACTCAACTTGAATAAGTGGAAGCCGTAAAACTGCAAAATTCAAGAAAAAATTTTGTAACGAGCAACCGGAAGTTGCCCTCATCGAAAAACTCTTGAAAAAAGGTGATGTAGCCGGTCGGCGCATCGACGACTGTCTCACCTTCCTCCAACCCGGCGTCCCAGCTCGGAGGAAACTTGAAACCAGAGATCAGATGGTCAAAAGTAAGCCGGCTCATCTTGCATGCCGGCAGAGAGGTCGAAGCCTCAGCGGCAGAGGCAGAGGCAGAATCCGGACCTCTAGACGCCATAATCAGAGAAAGAAGGAAAGTTTGGAAAAATTTTTGAAGACAAAAACAACTTAAGGACTTAAGAAATCACAGAGTATTTGAGGTGAGAATGTTGAAGGATGAAGAAAACCCTAAGTGGTTGCACCTATTTATAGTGCTCGCATTTAATGCGGTTGGAGAACGTGACACACGCGTACCAACAACAACCAACCAGAAAAAGATGTGGCAGGCAAGTTGCCAACGACATTTAATATGCGCGCGTGGCCGCCACTCTCTATGCCAATTCATTAATGAATGGCAGGCGAAATGACTGAGTACACGCCACAGCTGTCAGACATCCTTTCAAATCCCTTTTCTCACCAACCCTCCTGCAACGTCAGATTGGCAGAGTTTCAAATTTCAAGATCTTGATGACAAAGCGTTTCCTTCACACAACCTTTTCCTCCAACCCTTATTAAAATTTCGCCACTACAAGAATGGCGCATACAAGAATTCTTTTAGTCCAGCACCCCTCCTCCTTTCAAGCATGCGCATAGGAGCAGCACTAGACTGGGGGGACTTGGAGGGGTATGGTCCCAAAAACCTTGCGCCTACGCAACAGACCATACCCTCAACATCATAACTACAAGGATAACCTTGCGCGCAACATGCAATGGTGCGCCTTCCTTGGAACGAATAGGTCATACAATTACCCTTGCGCACGCAGCGCAACGGTAAATTAGACCAACACCAATAGGTCATACAATGAACCTGGCGCACTCAGCGCAACGGTAAATTAGACCAACACCAATAGGTCATACAATGAACCTTGCGCACTCAGCGCAACGATAAATTAGACCAACACCAATAGGTCACACAACGAGCCTTGTGAACTTGGCACAACGGCAAGTTAGACTTACACGCGCAGGCTATTAGACCCTGCGTGAAGCATACAACCCTCTAGTCATAAATCCTAAAACCTTGAAGGACAAGACAAACATGAGAGCATCTCATAGTCTTGTAGACAAAAGGATTTATCCCTGCTACTCTGCGTTGGCGGGAAAATACTGACAGCCTCGCAGAAGGGGTAAGCACTAAGATGTGTCGACCATACTCAAGGGTACATAGTGGCAGAACTGTGACGAATGGTTGCTCGACAGGTTGCGTCTGACAGTGTCAAATGAAAAGTGACGCAGACACCAGACTGTACACCAACCATATCTACGCCAGTGACTGTTCCATCTTCTCCACTGACGCCAGAGATGTTCGTCCTTACTGTCATTACACGTGGCACCACTCAGCGCCTGACAGACCACACCTCCTGACAGAAGACATTAATTTCCCTGCAGGGGACATTTAATGTCTGACGCATAGGGACAAAAGGGATGTCTTTGGTCTCTTGGGTCGGGCCTAAGGCCCATCAGCCCATCTCCTGAGCCCACTTGGTTTCGGCTATAAAATAAGTATCAGACCACAAGGTAAGCACACGATCTACATCCATCGACATCTACAATTACTTTCAATTACCCAACACTTATTCTCACGCCGGAGTGTGGTCACGGAGAAAACCACCATTTTCCCCGTGATGAGACTAACGGCGCTGCTAGTTTTGCAGATTAGTCTGAGTGAGATCACCCTAAAGAACGAGCGAAGAGACAACCCCTTTACGCAGAAATACCTTGGTTGTAACCCATATATCCCCGGATATCCCTAGGGTCAACCGGTGCTTCTTCACCGGTTTTTTTCCGGTTTGCCGGTTTCGAAGATAAAGATCACTAACTGGTCTATAACCGCCGGTTCGGTTCAGTTCTAAAACCGGTTATAGAAAAACCGGTTTCGGTTCTAAAAACGTTTTTTTGTACACCTCTAGGTAGGGGTATATGGGATCCTATTATGCTTAATAGGGTGTGCCACTCTTAAAAGGTTAATAATGTGTTGTACCCACAGGCACTTCATGCTTATAAGGTCTAGCGACACACGCTCATACCACGGGGTGTCAGCCCAGTGGCCAGCCTCACCCATTCCAAACGGGAGGACGCGGGTTCGAGTCCAGCTCGGCCCGAATAATTCTGCTGGGTAGTAACCGCCAGGCAGCTATGGGGCTAAGCTAGCTTGAGGAGGGAGAACCCTCCCGCGGTCAGGGGTACCGTGCATTTACCCTTTTTTTATGTGAAGGTCGTAGGGGGCACAGTTGGAGGACCAATATATCCCTTGTACGGTGGTTTGTGACAAGTCAAATGTGGATGATAAGGTTCAATGAGACCCAACATGACTATAATGTGGTCACAGACCCATATTGTGTATGCACATTATGTAAACTGTGGCTTGTCTTTATAAAATTGTATAGTATGAGCTCACCAGCGTATAGCTGACATCGTTTTGGGTATACTTTTCGTATGTGAGCTGTGAGAGCAGCTATAGAAACCACTTGGCAGTTATGGAGCTTAGAAGACCAAGGAGTTCTTAGTTGTTAGGAGTTTGTAAATAAATATTGTTTTGTAAAACAATTATAAGTTTAAATCAAAGTTCAATTTGTTTTCGCTCTAAGTGTATTAATTGTACGCAATCACCCAAGTTACGAGTGGGGTGTTGCGAATCAAAATGGCAAATGATAAAAGTTTTTTTATAATGACATAACTTGATATTTTGGATGGAGTTAAGCCAGATGATGAAAATGATCAAATTGAGAAAAGTTAAGGACTCAGAAGAGAGAAAAAAAAGTTATGTGGACTAAATTTGTATTTTGAACCAAACCTTAAAAGACTAATATGATAGTTTAGCCTTTATAATTACATATCAATTTTTACTTGTATATATTTTTTATTCAATAATAAAAAAAAATCAAAGCTACACTTGTCATTTATTACAAGGGATGAATCTAGTTACACTTATCATTTATTATAAGTTATTCGGTAGAGTTTAACTGAATCATGCATAGTAATGTTATAACCCAAAGATTTATGAATATAGTTTTGAAAGAACTTAGTTTTATTATTAAAAAGGGGGCTAGTGGCATAATTTGTTGCTCATTTACCTTGTATTTTGATGTATCACTTTGCTATTGAGAGCTCAAAACTAATTATGAAACTTAAAAAAAAAAAATACTTGAATATAAGAGCCACATATTCGAATCTAATTCACATATTTTTATTTTGTGATGTGTTTCTTAGTATACCACACGTAAAACTAATTCACTAGCAAAAGCAGATACACTCTCAATACATAAAAGTATAGATTTTAACTAACAGACCGCTAAATCTATATTTTTATGAAGAACACCATTATATGCACCTTTGATACCCGTAACCAAGAAGCTTGCTGATTAAAGCTTGTTGAAATAAGACAGACACACACAATTAAGAAACCGAGTACTTTCTTGATTTATCAAAAGCATATTCGGACATATGAAAAAGACTGGTTTGACCCTTCAAACAAAAAAAGATGCAGAATGTACACGTCAACACTACATCAAAATAGGAAATACAGGGACCACCAATGTTTGTACTTCTACAATTCTACCACACATCATTCACTGAGCCATCGCCATCGGTATTAATACTTGTTACAAAACTATATATATTTTACTCATTTATTTCATTAGAAAATCAAAATAAAAATAGTTTTAATAATGTATTTTTTGTTGTGTAAAACAACCATTTATATTAAATAAATTCGTATAATTATGTATGTATAAACTTTCAAATTAAATTACGCAAGTTACTCTTTTGGCTTGTGAAGATACAATTATTAGGTTTGGAAAATCTTTTTAAGTAGAACAAATTTTTTAACCACGACACGATTTGGCACAAAGTTAATTGAATTTAAGATATTCAGTGTAAGGTTGGTCTATTTGATAGAGGTACATTGCTCTTTAGAGAGGAGATCCCTAATTCAAATATGTGTAAAAGTAGTATTGAGTTTAACTGGAATAAAGCAAAATAGGAGTAAAATTTATTGTTAAAAAATTGAATTTAAGTTTAGCATATCAAAAACTCGACTTAGAGCATTCACGTCCCCTCCATCTTCAAGACTTAAACTGTATCTTCAAAATTTTTAAAAAATTATAAAAATATCACTATATCCCATCCATTATTTTTATCTACACCTTTTAAAAAATTAAACAGAAACTCACACAATCCCAAATTTAAAAAGCTACTATTTATTCTTATCATCTCTCTCATGTGTGCGCGTACACACATATATAAAGAGAATTAAACAATAAAAAAGAAATAGAAAATAACCAAAAAATGAATATAGAGATAAGTATGGTGAATGGGATGTGAGAAGTTTTTTAAAGTGAAAGATAAGTTTTAAAAAATATGATGTTTAGTTAAATTATAGGGTAAAAAATAGTGAAAGAGATGTGAGTGCTCTTATAAACCGAAACATATGTATAAATAAATGTGCTAAACAACTGCCATTCTAGTTTTGACTAGATGGTAGAGGCTTTTATTTTTTTAAAGAAAAGACCAGGATTTAAATCCTAACGTAATATGTAATTTAGTATTTATTTGTATAATTTAGGAGCATATAACATAGTAATAAAAGAAAACTTGCTATACAATCATCATGTTGAACCCACATACAATAAAAAAGGCATGTATTTAACTTCTATAAAGTAAGGATTTTATGATTTTTTTATTCATGATAACCATTGTATTTTGTTTATTATATCATGTCATTTCTTCATTGTTTTGTATGTTTCATGCCGTATCATTTCTCTTATTAAAGTGTTTAGATCTGAGTATCTGACCATACTAAACATGTCTTTTGATTAACTTGTTTAATATAGAGGTTTATGTTAGTGTATAGTAAAACACATGTTTTACTAGGGATGTTTAATGTGTTGTGTTTGCAGTTAAACCCGACACGAACCCAGAAATTATACAAAAACCTAACCACGCCACAAATCTGAATTTCGTATTTATGAACCCTAACACGACAAGACTCAATAGTATACACAAGTTGACAAGGATACCACATATTTAACCAAAAAAATGTATTGTTATGCTTTATTAGTTCTATATTAACGCTTTAAAGTTATAAATTACTCTATACAACAATTCATGAAGTTCCTTAGAAGCAGTCGCCTTTTGTTTTTGTTTTAATATTTTTTAGTCTCTGTCTTATAGTGATATTTTTTATTGTTTTCATCTATGGTTAAATGGTTTACATTTTCGGTCATTGCATATTTTATTTTTCTCCTACAAGTTTTGTCTATTTTATTTTTCTCCTACAAGTTTTGTCTATTTTATTTGTCTTTAAATTAAAGTTTTCTCGGTATAAATTTGAGTTTTTCTATGTTTTACGTCAGGTCGCAGCATAGGTTTGCGTTTGCCTTTGTCTTTGATTTACATCAGGTCGCCACATAAGGTCACGTTTGTCTAATGTCTATGTTTTACGTTACGTGACGATATAAATTAACGTTTTTTTACGGTTTTTTCTCGCTTTAAGTCGTCATTTACTTACTACTTAGCACGATTATACGCGCTACGCGCCGCAACGCGGAGCTTAAACACTAGTTACAACTAATATTGATAAACAATTCATGAAATTCCTTAGAAACAGTAACTTTTTGTTTTTTGTTTTTCTTTATTTTTGTATTTTTTTAGTCTTGTCTTATAGTGATATTTTTTATTATTTTCATATATGGTTAAAAAGTTTACATTTTGTTATTGTATATTTTATTTTTCTCCTATAAGCTTTGCCTATTTTTTTGTCTTTAAATTAAAGTTTTTGCGGTATAAATTCGAGTTTTTCTATATTTATTTTTCTACTACTTAGCACGATTATACGCCATACGCGCCCAACGCGAAGCTTAAACACTAGTTTACAACAAATAAAATACAAGTGTGAATAAAAGAGCTACATTTAAACTATAATACTTAGATGTTCATTTCTCATTTTCCTTTTATATTTTGGCATAAAGTAGAAGTTATTCTATATATACTTAAAAATGTTGTTTTGTCAATATTAACCAACTTTGCCTCCTCAACTTTGGTAATAATATATTTATCCCCTCAACTTTGAACACTGTCGCGACATGGTTTTTTATTTCACGTAGACTGACCCGTCACTGTTTGCTTATTTTTATCCACATTTTGAACCCGCATTGAAGCACGGTTACATTAATAAATTAACTAGTCAAGTGGTCAGTTCAAGAACCTGTCATTTTCATTTAAAGTAGATCCAAGTCTGTTTATGCTGAACTCAAACCCGTGAATTTTATTTTAAGTTATTTTCAAAGTTATATTCATGTTAGAAATCAACCTATATTGAGATGCACTCTAATATAGGTTTCACATGATATTTTTGATAAGCCATATCCCCATTGATCTTTATTGATAAGAATTTTGCTATTTTATCTAAATCCAGTTGGGTGTATTAACTTGTACTTCATGCATATGAACTCTTACCTTACTCCAGATTTGACCGTTGCTGACACAAGTATACAACGGAAGCACCAGTCTTTTTTTCCAACTAAACAAAATCAAGAGCTTCTGACTGAAACATCTTTAAAACAAACTTCTTAAATAAAGAAGATATGAATGTATCACTAACATCTGAATACAACATGTAGCAGGATTCAAAGCTCTCTGCTACCAAATTAAATAATACTATCATCTGCTGCTTAGAAAAACTTCATCAATTAAGATCAACCCCACCTCAAAGATCGAATCTTTATCGCGTAAATACAACAAACTTCATTAAATAAGATCAACCCCACCTCAAAGATCGAATCTTTTTCGTGTAAAACACTACAAACTTGTATTTTGATCCAAAGAACAGCCAAAGTTTCGGTGACCCACAAATCTTGACAGCCCCACGGTGATCTTCAACAACTGTCACTTATTTATTGCATGAGAAGGTGCTGCATACGCGTTAAAATATCGTTGTTGAAGATCATATTTTCTTGAAAATTCATGAAGAAAGATGCACCCAACATATCATGAACACGGTATAAATCAGTATGATGGCCTGCTTACATCTTTGAATTTCACAGAATCTTGACAAATTGTGGTGCATCTGCTCGTGGGCCATCGAGTGACCGGTACATATAAAGCGTATTGACAAAATCGCCCCTCTCGCATCCTTCCCCTCATCCCTGCGAAAAACTTCCACACCAATTTCGGCAATCTTCTAGCAACTTCCAAGCATCCTTGTTTAGTCACTCTGCATGATGACAGCCAAACAAACCTCATATTGTAAAAATGGTGCAAACCCGACTGTAAACCCGAGTCCCCAAACGGGCTATCTCTGATTTCAAGCTTTTGCAGATTTGTGCACCCTTCCAACACGTATTTTAGCCCCGTATCACCGTCTGCAGCAAAAGCCACAGATAATGTTCGCACCAATTTACCATATTGCCCAATGTAACTAAAGGCTCGATCGGTTAGTAAACCGGAAACGGCTAACCGAGTCAGTTTCTTACAGTTCTTGACAATGGCTCCAAAACCCTCGTCCATGGGTTCACCAGTGACCCAATCGGGTCGATACCGGCCTATTATACAAAGACGAAATACCACAAGATCCGGGCAGTTTTTGGACATGGCTATAACCGCTGCATTTGTCATCTGTTGACAAAAGTAAAGAATGGATTCTAGTTTTCTACACCCTAATGAAATTGCAAGAAGACCGACTTCAGAAACGGGCCCCTCGGCATTTTCAGAAGCATCCATGGGGAATACACGAAGCTCGCGAAGATCTTTACATGTATCTGCTACTTCTTGAAGTCCTTCATCACAGATTGAATCAAGTGTCTAGAAAAAGATTGAAAATACAAATTAAACAAATCTCTAAACAATTATGTCGAAATTTAGACCTAAATATAGATATAGAGAAGCATAATGTGTATCTAAAAGTTGTGTGAAGTACCCAAAAAATGCGTAGTTTATGACAGTGTCGGATAACGTTTTTCAGCTGCTGAGCATCAATATTAGCATAGCTAAGATTCAATGAGGTGAGATTAGCACAGACCGGATATATGGCTGGAAGATACTCCGGTGCAAGATCCCGGAAGCCTGAAAGACAAACAATCGATCTACACGCAGCAAAAGCATGAGCATAATCCAATTCTTGGTTTTCGGCTTGTTGCTGACCAATAACCTCCGGTAAACTGAACGAGCCAGTTCCCAAATCAGTCAACTGCGGCGCCCTCAAAGCCAACCGATAAAGCTGCCCGATTGAAACATGACGATTCAATCTTAGCTTCTTTAGTGAAGGCGATCTTGCCACTAGTCTCTCTAATGCATCAAAATTAACCGGTGATTCGACACAATCGAAACACAAAGATTCCAAATTGCTAGTCCCCTCCATCGGAAAACAAGAAATCCAATCGAATTCTTCATCCAAAACCTCATCTTCATTCAACTCAAGAACACGAAGATTCCTGATTCAATGATGATGTCATCACATACAATAAAAACACAAATAAATCCAACTAATTTCAAACAAATCTACCAAAATTAGCAAACTTTTCACGAACCCAATACTTGAGATCAAACCAATTTCAAATCAAGACACGAATTTAACAAAAACATACTAAAAACAAAACAAAAAAAACCAAACTGAAATACAAAACCCAAATCTCAATAGAATCAACCAAAATTAGCTAACTTTTCACCAACGCAATACTTAACGTCAAATCAATTTCATATCAAGGCACACATTCAACGAAACCATACCAAAACAAAAACCCCCAAATTGAAATACAAAACCCTAATTTCAAGAACCCTAATCCAACCAAATTTAACCAACTTTTCACCAACCCAATACTCAAAATCAACCCAATTTCAAATCAAGCTACAGATCAAACAAAACCATATAAAAAACAAAAAAAACCCCAACTGTAAAAACAAAACCCTAGTTTACATTACCTGCACTCACTAGCAATAACTCCAATCCCTCTAGCACCAAACCCATCACAGCAAACCAAAACAATCTCCTTAAAATTCAAAAACGAACGAGCAATAATATCCAGATCATCATTAGTAACCGTCATACGTTTCAAACAAATCTTCTCAAGCGCACGATAAGGCCCAGCCATAGCGTGCGCCCACGGCGTGAAATGCGCACCCCAATCCGCCGGCATTAAGCTAAAATCAGCGAACCGGGGTTTCCCTTTTAACCAAACCGACCGGATTCTCTTGAACCGGCCGGTCACACGAACCGGAGCCACACTGTAACAGTTTCCGATAAAGAGGTCGGATCTGGTGTGTGCTTCCGCACGGTGCCATGATTTGGAGACTAGTGAAATGGCGTTACGGTCACGCCGTGAGGTTAGGAAAATTAGAACGTTTTCAAGGACGTTTTCGAGGACTTGATCTGGGTTTGTGACGAAATATTCGCCGGCGCCGGCGACGGCGACGGAGGTTTTTGGTTTACAGGTGCTGGTTCCGACATCCTCGGACATTTTTGAGGATACCCACGTGAGAAAGATTTGTGGGATTTTAAAAAGATTGAATCTTCTTGTTGTTGTTGTTTAGATCAAGATCGGTGGGAAAGAGGGTTGAGACGGGTGATAATAACAGTAATAATATAATAATAATTTGGGGTTTTTTAGTAAGAGGTTTGCATAGGGATTGTCGCATGCTCTTGAAGTGAATAATCTTATTTGGGGGTTTTGTGTTTTATATTGTGGGAGTGGTGGTACATGTATACATGGATGCATAATTGTTACTCTATAATGTGTTGTGACATAAAGGGCTTTGTATTGGTCAAAGTTGTTGGTAAAAATCTTTGCTTTACATCAAAGTCATGATGATCAGTTCATCACCAAAAGTTTTACCTTTTCTCATTATTAGATCAGGGTACTAGTACTCGGGGCGTAGCTCGGGTGGTGCGTTCGGGTACATTGGGTTTTTGGTAGCACTGATGTCAACCTTTGGGTTTGTGATTTCGGTTACTACTGCCGTTAAAAGATGTTGTAAAAGAAATGTGAAAACAGGTAAAGTGAATTGAGTATTTCTCTAACACCAGTCTATATGATTTGAATACTTATTTTCTATAAAATGGGTAAAAGTGAGGTGTAACGATTTAGTCGATTCTTTCAAATTGGTTTTGCTCCTAGCACCATTAGACTATGAGTGGTTAACTAAAAATTGCAAAAGTGTTGTCATGTAACAAGTGTGGCTTTAACTAAATACAACCTTCAAAAGTGTATAGTTGTTTAACAGAAAAATGGGCAATGTAGCTTGATGTGACTGACTAAAAGAAAAGATAAAAACGCTTTATCTATAATATATATAAAATACATATTTGAGGGATAGTTTTGGTCATTTGCCACTTTTTCAACATGTACAGTTTTAAAGCATTGTATCCAACTCAATAAAGCAATAATTCTCAAAATCATTTTGGAATCCGAATAAATGGGAGGTTCTTTGATTTTGAATTTGATATTTGAATTACTCTACACATATGTCTGAACCAATTTTCTTTATTGAAACCAGCGCCCAAAACCTAACCCTAAGTTGATTCCCAAAACCTATTTTCTCCAAGCAAACTCATCAGTTTCTCTTTCTATATTCCCTCAAGAATATCTAGAAGATACAGTGGAGATCGATACTGCAACAATCGTCACCATGGAGGTCTCTCCTAGACAATCGCTCTTTGACAACAGTCATCCTTGGTATGTCTTAATACCGGAGGCGGTGGAGATGAAGGCGAGCTTCATCTTTCTATTTGCACGTTCTTCTTATCTTCTCCACCTCAGGCAAACACAATAATATTTATTTTTGAAACATAGTTGTTGTATCAATATTTGTTTATATTGGTTCGAAATAAGGTGTTATATTCTATTTTTAATTTTTGTTGTTCAGGTAATAGTGATGAATTTCAGCTGAGAGATGATAGTGATGTTCATGATTTGCCTGCAATTCTCTTGCTCTTCAAAGTTTCAGCTAAGTTTATTTTTTGATTCAGAATTTGTCGCTTCTTTATTTTGTATTTAGGTTTACTAATATGGAGATTTATTGCTTCTGAATATGTGTTCTAATTAGGTTATGTTATTTGGAGACTTCATGCTTTAGATTTTCATTATGTGCTTTAATTGTAGTTCAATTTACATTGTGGTGGTTAAACAGTTCATCCACAGTCACCTCTTAAAATTATGAATTTACTTCTTATATTTTGATTAGAGATTTGTAGGATGGTTTTTCTTTCAAGAAATTTCAATGTTCTTTTGGAGCGTTCTGAGAGCGTATGTTTTTTTTTTCTCTTTTCTATAATTTAAGGTGAAACATATATTTGATACATTTAAATCTTTCAGCAAATAAAGACTTTCATGTCAAAGTTACATTTAACAACCTAACAAACTCTAATCTCTGCTAGACTTAAACACTGTTACATTAATATACAATATAAACTCTGATGATAACAACTATTGAGACATCCTCTGTTGGGCTTTATCATTTGTTAGTCTTCAGTAAACTTTACTTCACAGACTTTATCCTCATCAGAGGTTCTCATCAGCAGACCTTGTATTCCAGCAAATCTTAGCCGTTGATAAGATCTTGTGAACAGTCTTTAAGTGTCAACAGAGTTTGGAGTAACAGATCTATATTATAAAGGATCAGATGTTAGGGATTGTTTTGGCTTTTCAATCATCTGTTCTTTTGTATGGTTCAGTAGATCTAATAATCCCCCCAGTACAGATGATGCCAAAACTCTTCTTTATTTCTGATCTTTATTTCTCAACAAAAATTCTCTAAGTTGCCCTTTAAATTGTAGTTCAAAGTTCATAGAGAACATGTCTTCAAAATCCCTTTGTAATTCTAGGTTCAGTAGATCTTGGAGATCAGCTGCATCCAGACCATATGCATCCTCCATTTTCAGCTTTAGAATCTAGCTATTTGTCACACCCCGGATTTCTAACCCCGAAATCCAAACACCGGTGGGCCCGGGTGGGGAGTATCGTGACAACAGTTGATAACATCATAGTCAGTTAAACACGACACAACAGAAGTCTTGGAGTAAAATTACTATTACAAACCGAATGTTCGAAAATACAAAATAATATAAAAGCTTGTAATAGAAGATCCACATGCGGATCATAAATTGTACATGGAAAGAATATAAAACAAACTTTGGGTAGATTTAGGATTTGCAAGATCCTTTATCACTACCGAGCACTTCCGGCGTATTTTCGTATTGTACCTGCAAATTAGTCTTTTGAAAATACGTCAGCTTTCGCTGGTAAATACACCCAACTGACTCATTTTGAAAACATTTCAAAAATATTTTAAGTGCGTATCAGCACAAAATCTTTTTATAACTTGGGTTAATTGACCTTCCAACCTTGTTAACAGATTCACATGTTTGTCATACATACGGGGCTCGGTACCTTGACCGAGACACAATTAACGTACACACCACTTTAGACTCACGAAGGAGTCAATTCCTCCCAACCTTGTGGGAATGCATTATTGAGCGTCTATCGGGTGTATGCCTACACCCGCGCTAAGGTCGTGGCCATTTCTATTGTAATGAGCCGAGGATATCTAGGACACGACAGTTAACCCCCGATGTCTAAATTATCAAACAAAACTGATTAAAACAGAATATGCGGATTTCTATCCCGAACCGGCGTTCGATTAATCCCATTTGCGACCAAGCGGTAATAATTTACCATATCCCAAGCCCGTATAAGGGAAATAAGTCGAGAGTATTTACCTGAGCTAGTCTTCTTTTAATTTTTTAATAACTCAGCCGTACACAAAAGGACTAAGTGCAGATAGCATTTACCGGCAAGTCTCTAGTCTGGATTATGGCATAAACTAACCAATTAAATACTAACGGTCTTATTTAAGTCATAGACTTAGACCGACTAGCGTACTTGACCAAAACGTATGACGCTAGATTAAACGATGATTTGGATAGAATGTAGTTTAATCCCAACAAGTACCTTGACTTGTTTATTATGGGTAAACTAGTAACATTCTGGATTTTGAAACTTAAATGACAAGGTTAAACCCGTTTCGGTTAATTTCTGAAAAATAGTTACATAAACTTAACCGTGCGCATATTAGCGATATCAGGTAACTGGATAAGTCATGGACAAGTTCTATATGCCATTATATTTTAAATAAGTTAAGATATCAGTAGGATGTCAACTCATAAACTTATATGTCCGTTAAGGTTTTAAAAGGAAATTATGCCTCATAAGGGCAATTTGGTAATTTTACACATAGTTTATAAATTATTTGGGATTCTGAGTTTATAACATGTACCTACTATAAATATGTTTAAAATAAATTTTAAAATCAGTAGGTGACAAGTCTTGGTCCATTAATATGGTTTAAAACCATACTATGCGCCGAAACGACGCTTATGTCGTAAAATGACGTTTTATGCAATGTTTAATGAAAACTGATGTTAAGGTCAGATTAAAATGTTTAAAATATTTTATTTAATATAACATATCAGTAGGTAAATGATTTACCTTGAAAAGGTTTGATTAGAACCATTTTATAAGCCATAAGGGCTAAAACCGTCATTTATCGACATAGTTTAAGGACCTGTTTGAAAATTCAGTTAATAACTTGGTTTAACATCCCAAACAATCTTACTTATAATATTACATCAGTAAGAAACTCATTTTCAAGTTTATTATCATTAAAACCTTGATTTATGTAAAAAGGGCATTTTGGTCATAGATGGCATAATTATGGAACTTGCGCATAAACTTGGATTCTGATTATGATCATGTAATATAACCTCAGAGGGTTATGCTACATTATATTATGATCATAACGCAACTTTAGATCAGTAGGTAACTAATCTAAATCGGGTCAGAATCAAAGTCAAAGCAGAAGTCAAACTTTGCGACTTTCGGTTGCGAACCGACCCTAGAACTGAAATTGACAAGCCGAACATGTTCTTACATATTCTAATAATTATTACCAACTTGTTTAAGTGTTAAAACAAGTTTCATAACATATATAAGATCAATTTATAATTTTTCCGAAAAATGGCATGTTTGACTTTTTATTTCATAACTTTGACCCGTCAATTGGTCTAGCAAACGTGATCTTCAGGAGGTGTCATTTATAGGGACTAAGACCTACCTTATTACGATCACTTAGCCATGTTCATTTCAAACAATGGCTGGACCATAATGGTCTTAACCGAAAGTCAAAGCGTTTTACGAAAACGCTTGACTTTTGGCTATAAAAGCCTATAAATGAAAATGCAAGAGCAAGGAACACTTACAAGTGGTTCCTACAATGCAAGAGAACTAAGTTGGATGCTCCTTTCAGCTAGGAACTTCCAGAGGAGGGAGAAAAGTTATGATTTAGAAAGGTGCAAGTTCAAATGAAGCACTTGAACACCTATTTATAGTTGGACAACTCAAAGGAGGTGAAGCCAGGTGTTTAGGGGTGTAAGAAGAAGCCTATAAGTGTCCCAAAATGTGACATAGCAGTTTAGAAAAGCCATGGTTTCGGATTAATGGTTTTGGCATTTTTTCTTGGCTGCCAAACAATTTTCTGCGTCAGAGCTGTTCTCGCGCCCCGCGAGAGACCCAGGCCTGGTCTCTCGTGGCCCACGACCGCCCCACGGCTAGTTTCAAATTTTGACACTTTGGCCCCTTGACTTTATAAAGCTTATAAAAACCTTTTTAAACACCTTTTTGGCACTTTTAGCCCTCCGTAGCCAATACTTGGCATACCCGGGATTATGCCCAGACATTGTCGAGCTCTCAGTTCGTTAAAAGGTCACTCGAGGTAAGAATTAACATGTTGACACTTTTCATCCCTCCATCATCCCACTTTCACATATTTACAAAATTGAACTCTCTCGTCCAACAAATGGCACGTATGAAGTTAGGACTTCACAAAGGATCACTCAGAGGCTTATTATAAGCTTGTTGATTCCGATGTCACTCAGAGGCTGGGCATGTTGACATATTAGTCACTCAGAGGCCAAATTTCAAGCATGTTGACGTATCAGTCACTCAGAGGCTCGGTTTGAGCATGTTGACGCCCTTAGTCCTTATTGGTTTTTAATAGACTACTTAAAATACAACACATGTCACTATACTATTGGACACGATTTTACATGGTGTTACACTATTTGATCTGAGCAGGGTCAATTCATTGGTGTATAGGGATGACTTCCATTTTAGAATTTTTGAATCATCTGGCTTTAGTGGGGGAAGACTTATTGTTGAGCTTGGTGGAAGTGATTTGCTTACAAGTTTGGAAATTGTTTCTTTTTGTTTGTCACTTGCAGCAACGCCTCGTTTTTCGTACTTT
The DNA here is from genome assembly GCA_947069175.1 of Scalesia atractyloides. Classification (NCBI taxonomy): domain Eukaryota; kingdom Viridiplantae; phylum Streptophyta; class Magnoliopsida; order Asterales; family Asteraceae; genus Scalesia; species Scalesia atractyloides. The sequence continues at coordinate 59,126,060 of CAMTDV010000001.1, read as the reverse complement.
GCTTAATTAGAAAGTGTAATCATATTTCTATTTATGGAAACTTGTATTCGTACCGCATTCGTATTTCAATTCTCAATCTTGTAATCCGAGACTTTGATCATAATAAAATTCATACTTAATATATACTTGTCTTACATGCATTCGATTACATACAAACCGATATTTATTATACGCGCAAATACTCATACATACATACATACTCGATACTCAAAATATGCTTACATATATGTTATACACTTAAAAACATGCCAAAATATCAAGTTCTAGCATGAAATGAAGGGAAAACCTAGTTCAGGGACTAAAAGTGACAAAAATCAAATAAGTTTCTGGCCTGTAGCCTCTCGCGCCCCGCGACCGTCTCACTCCTCATCTCTCGTGGCCTACCAGAGGGCTCGATCCGCAGAATGTTGTGATCAGCTCATGGATTGGACATAAGTGTGTTAGTTTTGTGTGTTTCTTGCATTAAATTCCCACCTAACTCACCCCCAAACCTCAACTATAAAACCCACCTCAATCTCCACTCACTTTGCACCTCACAAACACTAATCTCCTCTTTAAACTCAACTGCTAATAAGAAATTTTAAGGCTTTCAAAGTGAATTCTAACTCACCTCTACTTCACTTCTTTACTCTTTCCTTTCTTCTTAACACTTAGAACACCTCTAGGAGTGTTTCCATAGGTTTTCCATGGAAAACTAATATGGAGCATCACCATATTTGAGGTCATAAGTGTAAGAAATTTTCTGTTTTTATAAGGTTTTTACCCACAAGTGTTGTATCCTTCCAAGCTTGTTCTTGAAACAAGACTTGAGTTGGTTGTGTGTGATTACTTGGAAGACTTGGCTATCCTACCTTCAATCCACCCCCTTACTTGACGATTTTGAATATTATGCAGCTTCTTTTACATTTTTAACTTATTCGTGACCATCCTTGTTGTCATTGTGACAACTTGTGCATTGGTTAACAATACGAAAGAGGTTAAAGGAAGGTTATCCTCCTACCTCCATGCATGACTTTTATGAACTTCCATGACAAATATGATCTACTTATTACGTATACTATAATATATATATATATATATATTGTCACACCCGCTCATAGGCGGAAGCGCACGGTGTGATCTGATTGGTTCTCATTGCATACAACATAAGTGAACAAACTATATGAATAAAACGTTCTCCATATGCCATTGTTGAAATTGGTTTAAACGCAACATAAGTTAAGTATATTGTTACAAGCCATTAAATTGTCAAATTGTTAAGTAACCAAAATGCAAGATTTTAAAATAATAAGGTTTTGTCCTTTATATCACCTCAAGTAGGCGGGATATACCGGACAAATCCTTCAAAAGTGGCATTGGAGACTTGATGCTTGTTTCTTGATTTAACTGCTTGCAAAGATCCACTAATTACCTGAAATACATGTTAAGTTGAAAACCAACAAAAGTTGGCGAGTTCAGGAGTTTTAACTATATGAGTTGGATCCATAAAACATAACTAGTATTTTTGTATCACAAAAACCCGATATGTAAAGCGTTAATGAAATCATGATCATTAATGTTTTGCAAGGACATTAATATGTGTGACGACATAGGAAGCATCCAAACCTAGACGATTTTTGTTGATTAACCTCGACTGGGACAACAAATGCACTCTTCCGTGTGGGTCCATGACCAAGAGTGGGGCTCGCCAACACCCGCTAGATCTAACCTTTGTACCGTGGTCTTAAACAAGATTAATGGTGCTTACGCCCACCCTATTCGCACATGATCTAGTTATTTCATTCCCTAGCTTATCATACCATAGACATGTATCTCACCCCCCGATAGTTGTAAAAACTGTAAAACATTTAAGGTGAAAAGGGGGACATGAACTCACTGCTTTGCTTTCTGCTAAACTGATTAACTCGAATACTTTTCTCCGGTTTCGTACCACAACCTACAAACGCGTTAGGTTTTATTAGACACTTCGGTCTTTGAATGATTCTTGTTCTTGTTTCTTGTCTTAATTATTTACTAAGACTTGTTCAGTTTTGATTTGTTTAGATATACATCTCAATATATGATAACAATAGATATACTTCATTAAGTATATGTGTATCCTTGCAACGCATGTGTTGCTAGCACGGGCCTAGCCCGCTAGACTCCGTTCCTCGCACTAGTAATACGTATGTGTTCCATGACACCTCATGGACGGGTTCCACCCGTTTGCCTCGACGACTCCATCGTCGAAATTATTCCATATATAATTCTTTTTAGTTATATATAATTCCAAGTTCGATGTGTTAGTTAAAATATTATATTTTAACTTGCACTATTTGTATGCATTACTTTATATATATCATTTTGTTTACGATGGGTTTGTTAAAAATAATCCATTTTTTAACGTGCCTTGATATATATAATTATTTCATTGGTTTCATGGTTTACTTACCCATGTTAAATAATTGTCAAGTATTATATATGTGTGTTTCCCCCAAGTATAGGTATCCTTGTATTGTGTGTTTTTGCATTCGTATTCTTATGGTTAAGTATAATACTTGTATAATAGTATTTTCACTAATTATTAATGGTATATATATTTGCATGTGTTTATACGTATAGGGATACGTATATTTATTGTATTTATTACTTCTTCACCTTTGTGTATTCATAAATTATATTATTTTAAGATATATTCAAATTAGTATATTATTATGCTTGGTAAGTGTATATATATCCAAAATAATATATTTTTGCGATTAGTTCTAGACACCATATATTTTAGTTTCCACCAAACTTAATATATTTTTAGAAGGCTTTTGAAATATATGTTTTTATTTACTTCGAAAATACTATGTTTTTAGTGCCAATGAAATACGATATAGTTTCTATATTTGTAAAAAAAATATATATATATATTGTGTCGAATGTTCGGTTTTAAAAATAATACTTACCAAGCTTCGATATATTACATATTTTTAGTCTATAGTTCATATATAGTCCATATGTCCAATGTGTCCGTATTTGCTTCCATGTATGGTATTGGATAGGTATATATATGCTTTGTAATTATTTGTTTGTCAATTATTATGTATTTATTTGTATGATTTATTTTCAAGTTCCTAACTATATACATATGTAACACAATTAACAAACACATAAATTGTGATTCTTATGATCACTCAATATATATTTTTTCTAAAATATATATTTATGCCCATTTTTATCTTTATAAAATCATGTCTTCTTGAACTTCTATTTTATAAAAAACATGGGAGTTTTTATGTTTATGGTTTTTGAACAAGTTTACTTGTAAGAACTTTAAACCATATATTTTTCTAAGTGTTTAAATTTTATAAAAATTTTGCCATAGTTTCCCCTAGATTTAGGAGGTTTCCAATGTTTTTAAAACATGTGTTAAGCTTCAAAACTCAACAATTTATTCCCAATCTTTTCAACAAGTAATCCATGTACACATATATGTATTTTTAGGTCATGATGAACATGGAACTTTACCAAAACATGTAGTCTTTTAACCATATGTTTAAGATGTTCATACATCTTTAAAAATGGGTTTAGTTTCTACTATACACTAACTTTGTTAAAAATCATTTTTAACACTTACTTATATATATTCTTAGAAAACATTACTAGTCACTTTAATGACATTTTCAAGATCATCCATAATGTCAAAATACATTCATCAAGCTTTTTATTATTTTTAACCATATGATCATCCAACATTTCAAGAATCTTACAACCCTTTTTATCCACTTTAAAAAGTCCATTATATATATATATATATCATGTTCATCACTTCTTTGATCATGGATCTTGTAAGATCCATGTGTATACTTGTTAGATCATGTTTTTAATCATCATCTAACAAGTTCACATATGATGGTTATGATCCATAACACAAAATAATCATCTACATCTTTGTTACAACTTCGAGATAACTTTGTTTCCTTTAGATTATGTTACTTGTTAATATGTTCATCTTTTAAAGTTGATGTTTCTTGCAAGGTGTAACTTATATATTATCAAGATACTAGTATTAAGATATCAAATGAAAGATTAGAAAGCTCACTAATAGCTCTTGTGGCTAGGGAAGTGGCAAGATGAACACTTGAAGAAGATGATGCAAAATAGGTGGATAAAAGCTCCCAAGAGAGGTCCTTCAACTTCCAAGACTTGTCACCTTCATAACTATGCTTGATACACCCTTGGATCACGTTAGAATTCCTTGAAAGTTGCTTGAAAATGGAGGTTGTGGTGGAGCTAATGTGGCCGTAGGTATGGAGGTTTGTGGAGGTGGTTATGTTGTTGATTTTTGGTGAATGGATTAATGAAAGATGATGGTCTTCTTATGTTGGAAAGTAAGCACAAGACCCTCCATGAAAACACAAGTAACTTCCAACATGTTGGAGACAAGGGAACAAGATTGTTGGTGGCTTGTGGGCCCCCTTTGCGGCCGTCCATGTTGATAATGATGTTAGTAACTTGGTTAAGTTTTCTTGTTAAGTAATTTAGTTATGGATTTAGGGGTTTTAGTTAGGGGGTTTTGCATTTTAGGGAATTTTGTTATATTTTGAGGTATAAGATGCCATGTACTAGTTTAATATTGTTAAATAATATTAACTAGTTTATATTTTATGTCTAGTTCGTGTTCGGTTGTTTAACGGGCGCTTGGTTCGTTAACGGGTCCTCAAACGGGAGTTTAAGCAACTTGTATGGAATTTAGGGATTTTAAATCAAAACAATGTGTTTAATGATTTTAACTAGTTGTATGATGTAAAAATATTGTTAACTAGTTCATATGATGTTTCAGATTGTGTCCGGGTGTTCGTTTCGTTGCTGTTCGTTAAAACATTAACTTTCAAGACTTATGTGATATGATATGTTATTGCGCCAAACAATACTTTCAATGTCTTTTAAGCAATGCAGGATGTTTAACAATAATTCTGCATATTATTTAAGCTTGTATTTGCTGAATTTTTGCTGGATTTTGCTGAATTGCTGTTTAGTGTATAGTTCTGGCAGTTTTCAGTGCATGCTTTGTTTTCGGAAGGTGTTAGCATTAATCCTTGCTTTCCCACATGGGGTTTAATATACAGTTTGCATTGGACTCTCATCTAAGTCCTAAATCTGCAGTTTAACTGCGTACCGACACTGTGCTGCCGCAGCTAGTCTAATAGTCGTTTCTGATGCACTGTTTTAGGCAGTTTTTAAATGGTAACCACTAAACAAATAATATGCATCATATTACATATTCAATGCACTTTCTAGATTGATGTCATGCAATTCAAGCAGTTCAGTCATTTAGAAACACATATTTATATCGCATACTTTACTGTTTAATTGTACAAAAATTATCCAAAAGTGACAGTTGTCACATATATACACTAACCGAACCCTTGATATTAATCGAATGATTGTCCGTCATGGTAATAAGTTACATCACCTAAGTACTTAACTTCTCATTATGATTCGAATGGGTATCTTAACCCATGAAAACACATCGACCCAAATGGGATTCATAATGTCAAAAACGAGTATTAAGTCTAGATGATTATTTTCTCGTATACACACTTCGGTGGATTTTAAATTCCTAATCCTTCGTTATCATCTGAATACTTACGCGCCTACGTTTTCCTTATGTAGGATAACTCGGTGTTCCATCCTTCAAAACTCTTCATGGAATTACCAAGTGGAAGCTTGCAAAACCGTGAGTACACTTGACCCATTTTCCTTTTTACACAATTTGGGTTGTAACATGTTAACTTACAAAAAGACACGAATACACACAACATATTTTGTATACTCAATCCGTTATACCTGCTTATTGTTATGCTTAGGTTCATGCTAGATACATACATGCTTCTTGTCATTAACTTAGCTAGCGCGAACTTAACATATATAGCGCTATAGGAGTAGTACGCCGCCCATCGGGGTATTGTTAAGCTTATTCTTATTTAGTCTCGTTACTTTTGTGGCAAGGGACACTTAATTCTTGTGGACACTAGGGTTTGACATTTAGTATTGCATGCTAGCTTACCTTGTATACAAATTGCCATGTAGTTTTGAGCAAACTCTTTTATTCTTATACTATGTAATCCAAAACTTGTGTAATCGCCAACGCTTTTGCGTTGAACCATATTTTTAACATGTTACAGGTGGGTGATAATGCTTACAACGAATCAGTCGAGACGACATAGAAACGCACAAGAAATACTAGATTTGGATATTTTGATTTATTGAACTCATAATTGTTGTAATTTGAATTTCCTTGTAATATGTTGACAATTTGTGATATGAAATGGAATCCGTTTTGAGTTAACTATTGTCGCAAATAGTGTTATGTGTAATGAGCAATCTATTTCGTCTCACTCTGATGATTCCGCCATCGGTTGGGTGGGACAGATTGGTATCAGAGCCATAACTATAAGGAATTAGGTAGAATTGCCATGATTCGACCTAGTCTATAGTTTAAGTGACCAACATCGACCATTCTTGATTCTTGCTTAAAATGTTAATTCTTCCTACTTTGCTTCTTTCTATTTCTTTTGTCTTAATATATACAATATGTCTTTCCTAAGACATTTACACAATAATACACGCTTGAAGACTTGAAGACGCTCGCTTTACAAACGAGATGACTTCACCAAAATAGGCGTGAAACCCACATTTTGGTGAACGACTCTCAATCCGCGCGTCCGATTTTTCACGGAATTACGCCGTTAAGTTAGGAGTGATATCCATACCTTGATGGAAAATTTCCATTTCATACTCTAGTGGATCCTCACCAACGAGTCGGAATTTGCTCCTCGTTTGGTGAGTACCAACCACACTTAGGATACGATGTTGCCAAGTTAGGGGTGAAACCCGCACCTTGTCAACTAGTCCCACTCCTCGATTTTCGATCTCGCCAAAGTTTCGATTTTTCGATCAAATTCAAGACGTGTAGTAATTGGAAGGGTAAAATGCCGTTAATTGCTTCTCGACGAGAGCATTTTACCTATAGGCGAAGCAGATGGCTAAGATCTTCCCAGATATCGTCAGCAAGATCCAACCCCCACCAAACACCGAATCACCCCATCAAGGAAACGCCTAAATCGACGTTTACCATCAAGGAATTCTACTCTTGTAACCCCCTACCATTCACTGGTGAAGGGGATGCCACTAAGTTGCTCCAATGGTTTGATGCCATTGAAGTAACATTCCTACAAAGTGGATGACCTGACCACTACGTACGATTAATGCAACGGGCGTCTTCCGACCAAGAGCCCTTGATCGGTGGGTCTCCGAGCGTAACGTTCATAGGAATGAAGCCACACATGCCCTCCCTTGGGCCGATCTCCAAAAGTTGATGAGGGACGAGTTTTGTCCTTCGCACGAGCTTCAGAAACTTGAGAATGAATTTTGGAATCTTAGGCAGGTGGAGAACGACAATGTTGGCCTCACAGCTCACTTTAAGCATCTGAGTGCACTATGCCCTAGCCAGGTCGACACCCTCGACAAGGCTATCGCAAAGTACATTCGATGCCTACCTCTCTCGATTATGAACCTAGTCGAAGCCGCCAAACTCAACAACAAGTGCGTTCTTCACGAAGCCTCCAACAAGGCTTTAGCAAAGAATGCACACCAAGCCACCACCGATACCACCAAAGACTCTACACCATCTAAGCCACCATGGAACAACAACAAGGGCAAGAAGCAGAAGGCTTCTAGTCAAAATTGTGCGGTTATCACTCCGCAAAACCCGATACCTTTACAATCAGTTTCCACTACCTCAACCCTTGAACCACCAAAGAGGAACTACACTGGACGGTGGCCCAAATGTAATTAATGCTCCTACCACCATCCTGCTACCACCCATGTCGCAAATGCGCAACTTGTAATAGGTTTCGGCATTTTGCGGATAGATGTCATCTGAACCTAAAGCCTACCTAAGACCAACTTATTGTTGCAAACTCAACCCTTAACCAAGCTCAACCCCAAGCCGCTACTATTTGAGCATGCTTCAAGTGTGGTGATCCTAATAACCTCACCAATACCTGCTCCCAACGTAGCAACAACAACCAGCAACAACAGTAGCCTCAACAAGCCCGAGGCAGAGATTATCACTATCGCTCAGGCGCAGAATGCTAATGACGTCATAACTGGTATGTTTCTCGTTTACAATGTCCATGCTTCATGTTTATTTGATACTGGAGCAGATAAAAGTTTTCTATTCGTTAAACTCGAACCTATGCTTAAGTGTAAACGCACTAAATTGCCAAAATCATTCGTAGTCGAAGTCGCCAACGGAAAGTCCGTCACTGTCAATTCTGTCCTTTCTAAATGTTCCTTGAATCTTAACGATCATACGTTTTCCATTGACCTCATACCCATGCAAATGGGTAGCTTCGATATCATAGTAGGCATGGATTGGCTTAGGCGAGTTCATGTTGAAGTCGTTTGTTTGGAGAAATTCATCCGCCTTCCTCTTCCAAGTGGCGACTCTTTACACGTCTACGGCGAGAAACATTCTAAAGGTCTCAAGCTTATGTCGTGTATCCAAGCAAACAAATACTTGCGTAAGGAATACTTCGCCTTTCTTGCCCACATTGTGGAAAAGAAGGACAAGGGGCCAAGTGTGAGTGATGTTCCCGTTGTTTGCGAATTTCCTGACGTCTTTCCAGATGATCCACCTGGTCCTCCTCTTCCTCCTCGTTCTGTTGACTTCCGTATCGATCTCATCCCTGGTGCAAGTCCTATCGCTAAATCCCCTTATCGGCTAGCACCCTCGGAAATGCAAGAGCTATCTAGCCAACTTCAAGAACTTCTTGATAAAGGCGTAATACGCCCTAGTACTTCTCCTTGGGGCGCTCCTGTTCTGTCTATCAAAAAGAAAGATGGATCTTTTCGGATGTGCATTGACTATCGTGAGCTCAATAAGCTTACAGAAAAAACCGATATCCTCTTCCACGAATTGACGATCTCTTCGATCAACTTCAAGGTCCGACCTGTTTCTCGAAAATCGATCTCCGTTTTGGTTATCATCAATTTCTAGTCCTCGAAGAAGATATACCCAAAATCACATTCCGTACACGTTATGGACACGAATTCGTGGTCATGCCCTTTGGTTTGACCAACGCTCCTGCGGTTTTCATGATTTGATGAAAATCCGTGCGTCTGATTTTTCACGAAATTACGCCGTCAAGTTAGGAGTGATATCCATACCTTGATGGAAAATTTCCATTTCATACTCTAGTGGATCCTCACCAACGAGTCGGAATTTGCTCCGAGTTTGGTGAGTACCAACCACACTTAGGGTACGATGTTACCAAGTTAGGGGTGAAACCCGCACCTTGTCAACTAGTCCCACTCCTCGATTTTCGATCTCGCCAAAGTTTCTACTTTTCGATCAAATTCGAGACGTGTAGTAACTGATGGGTAAAATGCCGTTAATCGCTTCTCGACGAGAACATTTTACCTATAGGCTAAAGCATGTTTCTCTAATTTGAAAGAATCTTCGATTCACTTTGGAATAGTCGATGTTTCTCAACCCGAAACACTCCAATGTTTTACTAAGCCTATCTTTTATGTTATCTTAATTTCTATGTGTTTTTAATACTTGTTACCTCGTTCATTTCGAACCCGATGCACAATTCGCACACCTTTCGCAAATCAAAACAATAATAATTGTCACAAACCAACTAAATTTATACTCCTTATGCAATCATGCATTTTTATACTTGTTGTGCTATGTGAACTCATACGTGTTACTTACATGCTCAAATGTGACTTTTTATACATCACGTTACGTTCAAGTATCATCCTTTCCTCTATTTTTCGACTACCTAGATGTCTTTCTCACAAAACTCGAGCGGAAGAAACAAGTCGAAGGCCAACTCCAACTCAATGACCAAGAAAGGTTGCATGAAATTCATGGCGAAGCAGATGGCTAAGATCTTCCCGATATCGTCAGCAAGATCCAACCCCCACCAAACACCGAATCACCCCATGGTTCTCGACTCCAAGGTGGAAACACCTAAATCGACGTTTACCTTCAAGCAATTCTCTCTTGTAACCCCTACCATTCACTGGTGAAGGGGATGCCACTAAGTTGCTCCAATGGTTTGATGCCATTTGAAGCAAACCTACGTACGATTAATGCAACGGGCGTCTTCCAATCAACAGCCTTGATTGGTGGGTCTTAGAGCGTAATGTTCATGGGAACGAAGCCGCACATGCCCTCCCTTGGGCCGATCTTCAAAAGTTGATGAGGGACGAGTTTTGTCCTCCTCACGAGCTTCAGAAACTTGAGAATGGATTCTGGAATCTGAGGCAGGTGGGGAACGACAATGCTGGCCTCACAGCTTGCTTTAAGCAACTGAGGGCACTATGTCCTAGCCAGGTCGACACCCTCGATAAGGCTATCAGAAAGTACATTCGATGCCTACCTCCCTCGATTATGAACCTAATCGAAGCCGCCTCACCCAAAACCCTTGAGGATACCTACAGACTAGCCGCCAAACTCAACAACAACTGCGTTCTTCATGAAGCTTCCAACAAGGCTTCAGTAAAGAATGCGCACCAAGCCACCGCCGATACCACCGAAAACCCTACACCATCCAAGCCACCAAGGAACAACAATAAGGGGAAGAAGCGGAAGGCTATTAGTCAAAATTGTGCGGTTATCACTCCGCAAAACCCGATACCTTTACAATCAGCTTCCACTACCAAAGAGGAACGACATTGGACCATGGCCCAAATGTAACCAATGCTCCTACCACCATCCCGCTAACACCGATCGATGTCATCTGAACCTAAAGCCTACACAAGACCAACGTATTGTTGCAAACCCTACCCTTAACCAAGCTCAACCCCAAGCCACTACTATTCGAGCATGCTTCAAGTATGGCGATCCTAATCACCTCGCCAATACCTGCCCCTAACGTAACAACAACAACCAGCAGCAACAGCAGCAACGGGAGCCTCGACAAGCCCGAGGCAAAGCTTTCGTTATCACCGCCGCTCAGGCGCAAAATGCTAATGACGTCATAACTGGTACGTTTCTCGTTAACAATGTCTATGCTTCGTATTTATTTGATACTGGCGCGGATAAAAGTTTTGTGTTTGTTAAATTCGAACCTATGCTTTAGTGTAAACGCACTAAATTACCAAAATCGTTCGTAGTCGAAGTCGCTAACGGAAAGTCCGTCACTGTCAATTCTGTCCTTTCTAAATGTTCTTTGAGTCCTAACGATCATACGTTTTCCATTGACCTCATACCCATGCAAATGGGTAGCTTCGATATCATAGTAGGCATGGATTGGCTTAGGCGAGTTCATGTTGAAGTCGTTTGTTTGGAGAAATTCATCCGCCTTCCTCTTCCAAGTGGCGACTCTTTACACATCTACGGTGAGAAAACTTCTAAAGGTCTCAAGCTTATGTCGTGTATCCAAGCAAACAAATACTTGCGTAAGGAATACTTCGCCTTTCTTGCTCACATTGTGGAAAAGAAGGACAAGTGTCCAAGCGTGAGTGATGTTCCCGTTGTTTACGAATTTCCTGACGTCTTTCCAGCTGATCTTCTTGGTCCTCCTCCTCCTCGTTCTGTTGACTTCCTTATCGATCTCATCCCTGGTACAACTCCTGTCGTTAAATCCCCTTATCAGCTAGCACCCTCGGAAATGCAAGAGCTATCTAGTCAGCTTCAAGAACTTCTTGATAAACGCTTCATACGCCCTAGTACTTCTCCTTGGGGCGCTTCCGTTCTGTTCGTCAAAAAGAAAGATGGATCTTTTAGGATGTGCATTTACTATCTTGAGCTCAATAAGCTTACAGTAAAACCGATATCCTCTTCCACGAATTGACGATCTCTTCGATCAACTTCAAGGTGCGACTTGTTTCTCAAAAATCGATCTCCATTCTAGTTATCATCAACTTCGAGTCCTTGAAGAAGATATACCCAAAACCGCATTCCATACACGTTATGGACATTACGAATTCATGGTCATGCTTTTTGGTTTGACCAACGCACCTGCGGTTTTTATGGATTCGATGAACCGCGTGTGCAAGCCTTATGTCGACCGTTTCATTATCATCTTCATCGACGATATTCTTATCTATTCTAAGACACAAGAAGATCACGAGCGACACTTGCGTCTTATCCTCCAGCTTTTGCGTACTGAACGTCTTTACGCCAAATTCCCCAAGTGTGAATTTTGGCTAAAAGTGCTTCAATCAGTTGGTCATGTCGTCAACGAACTCGGTATTCACGTTGACCCTGCAAAAATCGAAGCTGTGAAGAATTGGATTGTTCCTAAGACTCCGTCTGAAATCCGTTCGTTTCGTGGTCTAGCTGGTTACTGTCGTCACTTCATCTTGAATTTCTCCAAAATCGCCAGACCTCTCACCTCATTGACTCAAAAAGACAAACCTTTTGTTTGGGGTCCTGAACAAGGAGAGTCTTTCCAAATGCTCAAGGACATGCTTTGACATGCTCCTATCCTAGGCCTTCCCGATGGCAATGACGATTTCTTCGTGTATTGTGACGCGTCACACCAAGGTCTTGGTTGCGTTCTCATGCAATGAGACATGGTTATCGCTTACGCATCGAGATAACTAAAAGTGCATGAGAAAAACTATACTACGCACGACCTTGAACTTGGTGCAGTTGTTTTTGCAATGAAGATAGGACAACACTACCTTTATCCTCTTCCCCGAATTGACGATCTCTTCGATCAACTTCAAGGTGCGATATGTTTCTCGAAAATCGATATCCGTTTTGGTTATCATCAATTTCGAGTCCTCGAAGAAGATATACCCAAAACCACATTCCGTACACGTTATGGACACGAATTCGTGGTCATGCCCTTTGGTTTGACCAACGCACCTGCGGTTTTCATGATTTGATGAACCACGTTTGCAAGCCTTATCTCGACCATTTCGTTATCATCTTCATCGACGATATTCTTATCTATTCCAAGACGCAAGAAGAGCACGAACGACACTTGCGTCTTATCCTCTAGCTTTTGCGTACTGAACGTCTTTACGCTAAATTCTCGAAGTGTGAATTTTGGCAAAAAGAGGTTCAATTCCTTGGTCATGTCGTCAACGAACTCGGTATTCACGTTGGCCCTGCGAAAATCGAAGCTGTGAAGAATTGGATTACTCCTAAGACGCCACACTTTGGTGAACGACTCTCAATCCGTGCGTCCGATTTTTCACAAAATTACGCCGTCAAGTTAGGAATGATATCCATACCTTGATGGAAAATTTCCATTTCATACTCTAGTGGATCCTCATCAACGAGTCGTAATTTGCTCCTCGTTTGGTGAGTACCAACCACACTTAGGGTACGATGTTACCAAGTTAGGGGTGAAACCCGCACCTTATCAACTAGTCCCACTCCTCGATTTTCGATCTCGCCAAAGTTTTGACTTTTCGATCAAATTCGAGACGTGTAGTAACTGGATGGGTAAAATGCCGTTAATCGCTTCTCGACGAGAGCATTTTACCTATAGGCTAAAGCACGTTTCTCTAATTTGAAAGAATCTTCGATTCACTTTGGAATAGTCGACGTTTCTCAACCCGAAACACTCCAATGTTTTACTAAGCCTATCTTTTATGTTATCTCAATTTCTATGTGTTTTTAATACTTGTTACCTCGTTCATTTCGAACCCGATGCACAATTCGCACACCTTTCGCAAATCAAAAACAATAATAATTGTCGCAAACCAACTAAATTTATACTCCTTACGCAATCATACGTGTTTATACTTGTTGTGCTATGTGAACTCATACGTGTTACTTACATGCTCAAATGTGACTTTTTATACATCACGTTACGATCAACTATCGACCTTTCCTCTATTTTTCGACCACCTTGATGTCTTTCTCACAAAACTCGAGCGGAAGAAACAAGTCGAAGGCCAACTCCAACTCAATGACCAAGAAAGGTTGCATGAAATTCATGGCGAAGCAGATGGCTAAGATCTTCCAAGATATCGTCAGCAAGATCCAACCCCCACCAAACACCGAATCACCCCATGGTTCTCGACTCCAAGGTGGAAACACCTAAATCGATGTTTACCTTTAAGCAATTCTCTCTTGTAACCCCTACCGTTCACTGGTGAAGGGGATGCCACTAAGTTACTCCAATGGTTTGATGCCATTGAAGCAACATTCCTACAAAGTGGATGCCCTGACCACCTACGTACGATTAATGCAACGGGCGTCTTCCAATCAACAGCCTTGATTGGTGGGTCTCAGAGCGTAACGTTCATGGGAACGAAGCCGCACATGCCCTCCCTTGGGCCGATCTTCAAAAGTTGATGAGGGACGTGTTTTGTCCTCCTCACGAGCTTCAGAAACTTGAGAATGGATTCTGGAATCTGAAGCAGGTGGGGAACGACAATGCTAGCCTCACAGCTCGTTTTAAGCAACTGAGGGCACTATGCACTAGCTAGGTCGACACCCTCGATAAGGCTATCGGAAAGTACATTCGATGCCTACCTCACTCGATTATGAACCTAGTCGAAGCCGCCTCACCCAAAACCCTCGAGGATACCTACAGACTAGCCGCCAAACTCAACAACAACTGCGTTCTTCATGAAGCTTCCAACAAGGCTTCAGTAAAGAATGCGCACCAAGCCACCGCCGATACCACCGAAAACCCTACACCATCCAAGCCACCAAGGAACAACAATAAGGGAAAGAAGCGGAAGGCTTCTAGTAAAAATTGTGCGGTTATCACTCCGCAAAACCCGATACCTTTACAATCAGCTTCCACTACCTCAACCCTTGAACCACCAAAGAGGAACTACATTGGACCATGGTCCAAATGTAACCAATGCTCCTACCACCATCCCGCTAACACCGATCGATGTCATCTGAACCTAAAGCCTACACAAGACCAACGTATTGTTGCAAACCCTGCCCCTAACCAAGCTCAACCCCAAGCCACTACTATTCGAGCATGCTTCAAGTGTGGCGATCCTAATCACCTCGCCAATACCTGCCCCTAACGTAACAACAACAACCAGCAGCAACAGTAGCAGCGGGAGCCTCGACAAGCCCGAGGCAGAGCTTTCGTTATCACCACCGCTCAGGCGCAAAATGCTAATGACGTCATAACTGGTACGTTTCTCGTTAACAATGTCTATGCTTCGTATTTATTTGATACTGGCGCGGATAAAAGTTTTGTGTTTGTTAAATTCGAACCTATGCTTAAGTGTAAACGCACTAAATTGCCAAAATCGTTCGTAGTCGAAGTCGCTAACGAAAAGTCCGTCACTGTCAATTCTGTCCTTTCTAAATGTTCCTTGAATCTTAACGATCATACGTTTTCCATTGATATCATACCCATGCAAATGGGTAGCTTCGATATCATAGTAGGCATGGATTGGCTTAGGCGAGTTCATGTTGAAGTCGTTTGTTTGGAGAAATTCATCCGCCTTCCTCTTCCAAGTGGCGACTCTTTACACGTCTACGGTGCGAAACCTTCTAAAGGTCTCAAGCTTATGCCGTGTATCCAAGCAAACAAATACTTGCGTAAGGAATACTTCGTCTTTCTTGCTCACATTATGGAAAATAAGGACAAGTGTCCAAGCGTGAGTGATGTTCCCGTTGTTTGCGAATTTCCTGACGTCTTTCCAGATGATCTTCTTGGTCCTCCTCCTCCTCGTTCTGTTGACTTCCTTATTGATCTCATCCCTGGTGCAACTCCTGTCGCTAAATCTCCTTATCAGCTAGCACCCTCGGAAATGCAAGAGCTATCTAGCCAGCTTCAAGAACTTCTTGATAAACGCTTCATACGCCCTAGTACTTCTCCTTGGGGCGCTCCCGTTCTGTTCGTCAAAAAGAAAGATGGATCTTTTAGGATGTGCATTTACTATCTTGAGCTCAATAAGCTTATAGTAAAACCGATATCCTCTTCCACGAATTGACGATCTCTTCGATCAACTTCAAGGTGCGACTTGTTTCTCAAAAATCGATCTCCATTCTAGTTATCGTCAACTTCTAGTCCTTGAAGAAGATATACCCAAAACCGCATTCCATACACGTTATGGACATTACGAATTCATGGTCATGCTTTTTGGTTTGACCAACGCACCTACGGTTTTTATGGATTCGATGAACCGCGTGTGCAAGCCTTATGTCGACCGTTTCATTATCATCTTCATCGACGATATTCTTATCTATTCTAAGACACAAGAAGATCATGAGCGACACTTGCGTCTTATCCTCCAGCTTTTGCGTACTGAACGTCTTTACGCCAAATTATCCAAGTGTGAATTTTGGCTAAAAGTGGTTCAATCAGTTGGTCATGTCGCCAACGAACTCGGTATTCACATTGACCCTGCAAAAATAAAAGCTGTGAAGAATTGGATTGCTCCTAAGACTCCGTCTGAAATCCATTCGTTTCTTTGTCTAGCTGGTTACTATCGTCACTTCATCTTGAATTTCTCTAAAATCGCCGGACCGCTCACCTCATTGACTCAAAAAGACAAACCTTTTGTTCGGGGTCCTGAACAAGGAGAGTCTTTTCAAACGCTCAAGGACATGCTTTGCCATGCTCCTATCCTAGGCCTTCCCGATGGTAATGACGATTTCGTCGTGTATTGTGACGCGTCACACCAAGGTCTTGGTTGCGTTCTCATGCAACGAGACAAGGTTATCGCTTACGCATCGAGATAATTAAAAGTACATGAGAAAAATTACGCACGACCTTGAACTTGGTGCAGTTGTTTTTGCATTGAAGATAGGACAACACTACCTTTATCCTCTTCAACAAATTGACGATCTCTTCGATAAACTTCAAGGTGCGACCTGTTTCTCGAAAATCGATCTCCGTTTTGGTTATCATCAATTTTGAGACCTCGAAGAAGATATACCCAAAACCACATTCCGTACACGTTATGGACACGAATTCATGGTCATGCCTTTTGGTTTGACCAACGCACCTGCGGTTTTCATGATTTGATGAACCATGTTTGCAAGCCTTATCTCGACCATTTCGTTATCATCTTCATCGACGATATTCTTATCTATTCCGAGACACAAGAAGAGCACGAACGACACTTGCGTCTTATCCTCTAGCTTTTGCGTACTGAACGTCTTTACGCTAAATTCTCGAAGTGTGAATTTTGGCAAAAAGAGGTTCAATTCCTTGGTCATGTCGTCAATGAACCGGTATTCACGTTGGCCCTATGAAAATCGAAGCTGTGAAGAATTGAATTGCTCCTAAGACTCCACACTTTGGTGAACGACTCTCGATCCGTGCGTCCGATTTTCACGAAATTACGCCCTCAAGTTAGGAGTGATATCCATACCTTGATGGAAAATTTCCATTTCATACTCTAGTGGATCCTCACCAACGAGTCGGAATTTGCTCTTCGTTTGGTGAGTACCAACCACACTTAGGGTACGATGTTACCAAGTTAGGGGTGAAACCTGTCACACCCCGACCCGCAGTGGAATAAGAGTCGGGGCATAATTGGGTTATCACCAAAGCTCATGATGTTTACTAATATGTTTCATATTTATTAAATTCAAATTACATCTCAAATGTTCAAGTCAAATTCATACAATACAAGGAAAGGAAAATTAAATAAACAATCCAAAATCTAAACTGTTTTATTCTTCTAGGCCGTCCTATATGTTTCTTGCTTCAACTGGATCACCTGTATCATGTGTAAAAATGGGGGTTTTTGGGTCCACAAAAGTTGGCGAGTGAACCTTGTTAGAAAACATTTATTATTGATTTCTTGTTGTATTTAATATGGAAAAATTGTGCAATAATCATATGTGAGCAAACGTAAATAAACATACAATAACAACAATAACAAACCACCTTGCATGAGTATATGACATGAATGATAATGTATATGTTGGCAACGTCACGTTCCGCTCATAGGTAATGGGGAACGGACGGCCTATGATGATGTATGTGCGATCAAGGCTCAATCAAACGGAGCCGATCGTATGTTGGCAACGCCACGTTCCGCTCATAGGTAATGGGGAACAGACGAGCCTATGATGATGTATGTACTGAAAATGATAAATTAAATCTAAACGTTAACCACACAAACAATTTATACATATTGGATACACATTTGGTCATGGATATGATGGATGCACAAGTGTTTAACTGTAATAAAAATAAGACACAAGATACACCCCAAAAGTGATTAAAACGGGGAATTTGTAGAGATTCACTCACATTGGGTGCGTTCGTTTGATGATGTTGAATATGCACGAGTTTAGAGGGTTGATCGACGAGGAATAACTAACCTAAATAATAACGAAAAGGTATGGTAAATAAGTGGATTTTATTAACAATTTTAATAGGGTTTTTAGATTTATTTTTGTGAGTTTAAGGTTATTTTCTAACTTTAAAAATATTATTTTTAAGTATTTTTAATTGATTTTTAAATTAAATAAATAAATAAAAATATAAAAAAAAGTTGTCTTTTTGGGTTGACCGTTGACCATTGACTTTGACTGTTGACCGGTTCGGACTTGTGTTTGTTTGCGCTGAGTGAGGTTCGAACTTGTGACCTCTCGTACGCGTGCACGCAGCTCTACCAACTGAGCTACGTGTCTAACCCGAAATATTCTAAGTTTTAATTATATATATATACTAATTAAATGTTTTAATTTATTCGATTTATACTAAAAGAATTTAAGTGATTGAACCGGGTGCAGGGAAACCGAATCGAACTCGGGTCCCTTGGTTTGTAAGCGCACAGCCCAACCAGTTGGGCTGTGTGACTTATCTGTTAAACTTACAATTTAAATTAATCTTAAGAACAACCTGGGTCCTACTCTAATTCAGTAACAAAAAAAATTGGTTTTAATTCGGAAAGTCGGTGTGTTGCAAGATTCGAACTCGTGACGTTTGTTTTGTTTGCGCACACAGTCCACCGCTGGACTGTGTGTCTAACCCGGTTTAATATCTTGTTTTAATTAAACTTATACCTAATGTTCGACTTCACCTTCTTCGTTCAAAACACAGACAACGATTATTCTACTGTTCTTGTTTAGTTCGATTGACGGACATATAAATGATTAAAATGAACTGGATAGAGAAGGTTTTGGAAATGAATGTACCGGAAAGGCGATTTTTCTCAGAACTCCGGCAAAGTCGTCGGCTCTGTTTTATGAATTCCTTCTGAGCGGACCAATTAACAGTTTTGATTAACTAATTGTGAAATTAAATGACTAAACAAGAGTTATCAGATAGTTTAGATGCTCATACCGATTCACAGCGTGATTTCGGAATTTTCAGAAATTTTCCGGCGAGTGCTGAATATCCGACAACGTCGTCTGGGACCGATTCTGATTGAAGGATTTGAGTTAGTAAAAGTCTAACAATAGATAGAAGATGAAAGAATTGAGAAATTTACCGATTCGATGAATGTCACGGTTTTCCGGCAAAAGTCCGGCGATTTCAGAAAACGTTTTCGACGAACAGAAATTAGAGCGAAAGTGAAATTGGAGGTTCTGTGAGTGTTTTTGAGTTGTGAGATGATGATATTGTTAGTGAAAATCAGGAAGTAAATGATTTCGGTTTTCAACTCCAAAAATCATATAAATCGAAGGAATTGAAGGCTGAATTGATTAGAACGTGGGTTGCAAATGCTTTATCGGTTATACCCAGTAACTCACGATCACTCAAACGTCTGGAAAGTTGAAAGCCGATTATCGGTTTCAGTTTTGGCGCAAACAGATAGTTTCTCGGGTAGAAGTTAAGTTTTATTTGTTTCCTTGATTACACAAAAACAGCAAGTGGCGGAGTGGTTAAATGTTTGATGATTGTGTCTTCCGGCTGACCCGGGTTCGAAACCCGGCAGCCTATTTTCTTTTTTATTTACCTTATTTTTACTTTTTAACAATTTTAGTTTCCATAATCTAAAATGTTTATTAATTATGTATCGTTTAAAATTAAAATGAGCATTAAATAAGCAACGAAAATTTGAAACTGACTATTCGATTAATAAACGAAGCGGGTTTCGAAAACCTGTTTTTCGACGGATGTTACAAAACCCGCACATTGTCAACTAGTCCCACTCCTCGATTTTCGATCTCGCCAAAGTTTTGATATTTCGATCAAATTCGAGACGTGTAGTAACTGGATGGGTAAAATCCCGTTAATCGCTTCTCGACGAGAGCATTTTACATATAGGCTAAAGCACGTTTCTCTAATTTGAAAGAATCTTTGATTCACTTTGGAATAGTCGACGTTTCTCAACCCGAAACACTCCAACGTTTTACTAAGCCTATCTTTTATGTTATCTCAATTTCTATGTGTTTTTAATACTTGTACCTCGTTCATTTCGAACCCGATGTACAATTCGCACACCTTTCGCAAATCAAAAACAATAATAATTGTCGCAAACCAACTAAATTTATACCCCTTACGCAATCATACGTGTTTATACTTGTTGTGCTATGTGAACTCATACGTGTTACTTACATGCTCAAATGTGACTTTTTATACATCACGTTACGATCAAGTATCATCCTTTCCTCTATTTTTCGACCACCAAGATGTCTTTCTCACAAAACTCGATCGGAAGAAACAAGTCGCAGGACAACTCCAACTCAATGACCAAGAAAGGTTGCATGAAATTCATGGTAAAGCAGATGGCTAAGATCTTCCCAGATATCGTCAGCAAGATCCAACCCCCACCAAACACCGAATCACCCCATGGTTCTCGACTCCAAGGTGGAAACACCTAAATCGACGTTTACCTTCAAGCAATTCTCTCTTGTAACCCCTACCGTTCACTGGTGAAGGGGATGCCACTAAGTTGCTCTAATGGTTTGATGCCTTTGAAGCAACATTCCTACAAAGTGGATGCCCTGACCACCTACGTACGATTAATGCAACGGGCGTCTTCCAATCAACAGCCTTGATTGGTGGGTCTTAGAGCGTAACGTTCATGGGAACGAAGCCGCACATGCCCTCCCTTGGGCCGATCTTCAAAAGTTGATGAGGGACGAGTTTTGTCCTCCTCACGAGCTTCAGAAACTTGAGAATGGATTCTGGAATCTGAGGCAGGTGGGGAACGACAATGATGGCCTCACAGCTCGCTTTAAGCAACTGAGGGCACTATGCGCTAGCCAGGTCGACACCCTCGATAAGGCTATCGGAAAGTACATTCGATGCCTACCTCCCTTGATTATGAACCTAGTCGAAGCCTCCTCACCCAAAACCCTCGAGGATACCTACAGACTAGCCGCCAAACTCAACAACAACTGCGTTCTTCATGAAGCTTCCAACAAGGCTTCAGTAAAGAATGCGCACCAAGCCACCGCCGATACCACCGAAAACCCTACACCATCCAAGCCACCAAGGAACAACAATAAGGGAAAGAAGCGGAAGGCTTCTAGTCAAAATTGTGCGGTTATCACTCCGCAAAACCCGATACCTTTATAATCAGCTTCCACTACCTCAACCCTTGAACCACCAAAGAGGAACTACATTGGACCATGGCCCAAATGTAACCAATGCTCCTACCACCATCCCGCTAACACCGATCGATGTCATCTGAACCTAAAGCCTACACAAGACCAACGTATTGTTGCAAACCCTGTCCCTAACCAAGCTCAACCCCAAGCCACTACTATTCGAGCATGCTTCAAGTGTGGCGATCCTAATCAGCTCGCCAATACCTGCCCCTAACGTAACAACAACAACTAACAGCAACAGCAGCAGCGGGAGCCTCGAAAAGCCCGAGGCAGAGCTTTCGTTATCACCGCAGCTCAGGCGCAAAATGCTAATGACGTTATAACTGGTACGTTTCTCGTTAACAATGTCTATGCTTCGTATTTATTTAATACTGGCACGGATAAAAGTTTTGTGTTCGTTAAATTCGAACCTATGCTTAAGTGTAAACGCACTAAATTGCCAAAATCGTTCGTAGTCGAAGTCGCTAACGAAAAGTCCGTCACTGTCAATTCTGTCCTTTCTAAATGTTCCTTGAATCTTAACGATCTTACGTTTTCCATTGACCTCATACCCATGCAAATGGGTAGCTTCGATATCATAGTAGGCATGGATTGGCTTAGGCGAGTTCATGTTGAAGTCGTTTGTTTGGAGAAATTCATCCGCCTTCCTCTTCCAAGTGGCGACTCTTTACACGTCTACATTGAGAAACCTTCTAAAGGTCTCAAGCTTATGTCGTGTATCCAAGCAAACAAATACTTGCGTAAGGAATACTTCGCCTTTCTTGCTCACATTGTGGAAAAGAAGGACAAGTGTCCAAGCGTGAGTGATGTTCCCGTTGTTTGCGAATTTCCTGACGTCTTTCCAGATGATCTTCTTGGTCCTCCTCCTCCTCGTTCTGTTGACTTCCATATCGATCTCATCCCTGGTGCAACTCCTGTCGCTAAATCCCCTTATCAGCTAGCACCCTCGGAAATGCAAGAGCTATCTAGCCAACTTCAAGAACTTCTTGATAAAGGCTTCATACGCCCTAGTACTTCTCCTTGGGGCGCTCCCGTTCTGTTTGTCAAAAAGAAAGATGGATCTTTTAGGATGTGCATTTACTATCTTGAGCTCAATAAGCTTACAGTAAGACCGATATCCTCTTCCACGAATTGACGATCTCTTCGATCAACTGCAAGGGGCGACTTGTTTCTCAAAAATCGATCTCCATTCTAGTTATCATCAACTTCGAGTCCTTGAAGAAGATATACCCAAAACGGCATTCCATACACGTTATGGACATTACGAATTCATGGTCATGCTTTTTGGTTTGACCAACGCACCTGCGGTTTTTATGGATTCGATGAACCGAGTGTGCAAGCCTTATGTCGACCGTTTCATTATCATCTTCATCGACGATATTCTTATCTATTCTAAGACACAAGAAGATCACGAGCGACACTTGCGTCTTATCCACCAGCTTTTGCGTACTGAACGTCTTTACGCCAAATTCTCCAAGTGTGAATTTTGGCTAAAAGTGGTTCAACCAGTTGGTCATGTCGTCAACGAACTCGGTATTCACGTTGACCCTACAAAAATCGAAGCTGTGAAGAATTGGATTGCTCCTAAGACTCCGTCTGAAATCCGTTTGTTTCTTTGTCTAGCTGGTTACTATCGTTACTTCATCTTCAATTTCTCCAAAATCGCTGGACCGCTCACCTCATTGACTCAAAAAGACAAACCTTTTGTTTGGGGTCCTGAACAAGGAGAGTCTTTCCAAACGCTCAAGGACATGCTTTGCCATGCTCCTATCCTAGGCCTTCCTGATGGTAATGACGATTTCATCGTCTATTGTGACGCGTCACACCAAGGTCTTGGTTGTGTTCTCATGCAACGAGACAAGGTTATCGCTTACGCATCGAGATAACTAAAAGTGCATGAGAAAAACTATACTACGCACGACCTTGAACTTGGTGCAGTTGTTTTTGCATTGAAGATATGACAACACTACCTTTATGGTACTAAGTGTACAATCTTCATCGACCATAAGAGCCTTCAACACATCTTCAATCAAAAGGAACTCAATATGCGTCAACGTCGTTGGGTAGAATTGTTAAACGACTATGACTGCGATATTCGCTACCACCCTGGTAAGGTGAATGTTGTAGCCGATGCACTTAGTCAAAAAAACTCATGTTAAGAGTATCCGTTGCTACCAAACTTTGGGAAAGCTTCATGAGCCGATTCGCGAGGCGTAATACTTAACCATTAATGAGGGTAACCTCGATAATGAGTTGAAGTGTGGTGTCGCAAATCAACTCGTATCCAAACCTAATGGCATCCTTTACTATCTCGATCGGGTCTGGATTCCGAATTGTGACAACCTTCGTGACTTGTTGATGCGAGAAGCTCATAAATCCCGATATTCTATTCATCCCAGTGCTGATAAGATGTACCATGACCTTCGTACGTCTTACTGGTGGCCTGGGATGAAGAAAGATATCGCCTCCTACGTTTGGAAATACCTTACTTGTTCCAAGGTAAAGGTCGAACATCAATGTCCCCCTGGCTTACTCCAACAACCAGAGATTCCTATCTGGAAATGGGAGAGCATTGCTATGGACTTTATTACCAAACTCCCTCGTACGTTGTCTGGTCACGATAGTATTTGGGTTATCATTGACCGGTTGACCAAATCCGCTCACTTCCTCCCCATACGTGAAGACTACAAAGCCGGGAAATTGGCTCGTATCTACACGGATGAAATCATTTGTCATCATGGTATCCCCATTGACATCATCTCGGACCGTGATGGTCATTTCACCTCTCGTCTTTGGCAAACGTTTCAATCTGCCCTTGGTACTCACCTCAATCTTAGTACTGCTTTCCATCCTCAGTCTGACGATCAAACCGAGCGTACTATCCAAACTCTAGAGGATATGCTTCGTTCTTGCGTAATCGATTTTGGTGGCAACTGGGATATGCACTTTCCTTCGATCGAATTCTCGTACAATAATAGTTATCACGCGATTATTCAAATGGCACATTTTGAGGCATTGTATGGTCGTAAGTGTTGGTCGCCTATTTGTTGGCACGAGGTCGAGGAAGTTCAAATCACCGGTCCCGAGCTTAAACAAGAGATGACGGACAAGATCTTGCAGATTCGAGGCAACTTACTCAAAGCCAGAAGCCGACAAAAGAGTTACGCGGATAAACGATGCAAACCTTTGGAATTCAATGTTGGTGACTTTGTACTTCTCAAGGTATTCCCTTGGAATGGTGTAGTTCGTTTCAGTAAGAAGGGAAAACTCACTCCTTGCAATGTAGGTCCTTTCAAAATTCTCGAAAGGGTCGGCAAGGTAGCGTATCGACTAGAGCTATCTCAAGAACTCAACAACGTCCATCCTACGTTCCATGTATCAAACTTGAAGAAATGTTTAGCTGATGAAAGACTTCAAGTTCCACTCGAAGACCTTCAAATCAACGAGACTCTACACTTCGTGGAGAAACCTGTCGAGATCATGGACCGAGGAATCAAGCAATTGATACACAGTCGAATTCCCATAGTCAAGATTCGATGGGAAGGTAAACGTGGCGCTGAATTTACTTGGGAACTCGAAAGTGATATGAAGACTAAGTATCCGCATCTGTTCGTTACACTTCCTCTTGAATAAATTTCGGGACGAAATTTCCTAAAGGAGCAGAAGACTGTAACGCCTCATTTTTTCGTACTTTCCTTAATTAGAAAGTGTTATCGTATTTCTATATATGGAAACTTGTATTCGTATCGCATTCGTATTTCAATTCCAATCTTTTAATCTGAGACTTTGATCGTAATAAAATTCATACTTAATATATACTTGTCTTACATGCATTCGATCGTTAAATACATGTTTACATACAAACTGATACTTTTTATACATGCAAATACTCATACATACATACATACTCGATACTCAAAATAAGCTTACATATATGTTATACACTTAAAAACATGCCAAAATATCAAGTTCTAGCATGAAATGAAGGAAAAACCTAGTTCAAGGACCAAAAGTGACAAAAATCAATTAAGTTTCTGGCCCAGAGCCTCTTGCGCCCCGCGACCGTCCCACTCCTCATCTCTCGCGGCCCGCCAGAGGGCACGATCCGCAGAATGTTTTGATCAGCTCATAGATTGGGCAAAAGTGTGTTAGTTTAGTGTGTTTCTTGCATTAAATTCCCTCCTAACTCACCCCAAACCTCAACTATAAAACCCACCTCAATCTTCACTCACTTTGCACCTCACAAACACTAATCTCTTCTTTAAACTCAGCTCCTAATCAGAAATTTTAAGGCTTTCAAAGTGAGTTCTAACTCACCTCTACTTCACTTCTTTACTCTTTCCTTTCTTCTTAACACTTGGAACACCTATAGGAGTGTTTCCATAGGTTTTCTATGGAAAACCAATATGGAGCATCACCATATTTGAGGTCACAAGTGTAAGAAACTTTCCGTTTTTATAAGGTTTTTACCCGCAAGTGTAGTATCCTTCCAAGCTTGTTCGTGAAACAAGACTTGAGTTGGTTGTGTGTGATTACTTGGAAGCCTTGGCTATCCTACCTTCAATCCACCCCATCACTTGACGATTTTGAATATTATGCAACTTTCTTTTTCATTTTTAACTTATTCGTGACCATCCTTGTTATCCTTGTGACAACTTGTGCATTGGTGAACAATACGAAAGAGGTAAAAGGAAGGTTATCCTCCTACTTCCATGCATGACTTCTATAAACTTCCATGAGAAATATGATCTAGTTATTATGTATACTATAATATATATATATATATACACTAACCGAACCCTTGATGATAATCGAATGATTGTCCGTCATGGTACTAAGTTACATCACCTAAGTACTTAACTTCTCGTTAAAATTCTAATGGGTATCTTAACCCATGAAAACACATCGACCCAAATGGGATTCATAGTGTCAAAAACGAATATTAAGTCTAGATGATTATTTTCTCGTATACATACTTTGGTGTATTTAAATTCCTAATCCTCCGTTATCATCCGAATACTTACGCGCCTACGTTTTCCTTATGTAGGATAACTCGGTGTTCCATCCTTCAAAACTCTTCACGGAATTACCAAGTGGAAGCTTGCAAAACCATGAGTACACTTGACCCATTTTCCTTTTTACACAATTTGGGTTGTAACATGTTAACTTACAAAAAGACACGAATACACACAACATACTTTATACACTCAATCCGTTATACATGTGTAAGTCCAGTGATCGGATCTAACTGGTATTGCAAGACTAATCGATTGCGGAAATAAAGATTAGAATGAAGAACAAGAACAATATTTAATCAAAGTAACTTGCATACACCAAAATAGTGTTTGATACAAGTTTTTCAATTACAACTCACTAGCCCCCAAAACCTTAACCTAGTACATGTAGTTATACTAATCATATAGCCCACTAGTTAAAACCCTAGGCCTATGAGGCTCTAAGAAGCCCAAATTCCTTAAACTTAGCCAAAATGTAGCACTAATGTGTAAACCTTTAGTTATAAGCCCAACAATCTCTCCCTAGGTTTAAAACATTAGGCCTTTAGTCTTTAGGTAGCGCATCGACTCCCAACCTCCCTGCAATTATCCCAGCTACTGCAGCCGTCCAATCTTTTGCACAAGCTTCATATAGTTCTGCCGTTTGAATTTGATTCGCGGCTAAGACTTGCAGATCTTCATCATGGAAACTCACTAAATCCACCACACCATTTACTCGTAAAGCCTTTTCCTTGGTGATAATCGCTACACTTTCCAACCTTCGGATCATACATCTAGAAATTAAAGTTCTTCAGAATACCTCTGGGAAATGTCGGAGCAACCGGTATCACAAGTTCTTTATCTGTTGGAGGCCACATCACCAATTTAAAACGCCTACCAGTTCTCGCATCACGAACCCCCTTAGCCGCCCGGAGATATGGCTCAGCAGTTTTCATCGTTTTAAAACCAGTCTTGACTTCTTGCTCCAAACGCTTGAAGAACCTCCAACCTGGTCCGCGTTCTGTAGTATCATCATCAGTATAAGGAGCTCTCAGAAGATTAGTTAACGCAACCTTTGTCCAGGTTTCAAATTGAGATTCCTTCGAGTAATATTCACGGGTACCATCCTGCCTGATGATAAGCCACATATTCTTCACATGATCATACGTCCAACTTAGCACTCTCGACTTATTTCCAACGTTGCTGTAATAACTCAAACCGAGCTCCATGACATATCTCTCGGATTGGTTGGAAGGATCCTTTAATTGAAAATTCTCATCAAGTGGATTCACGTCTACAT
The DNA here is from genome assembly GCA_947069175.1 of Scalesia atractyloides. Classification (NCBI taxonomy): domain Eukaryota; kingdom Viridiplantae; phylum Streptophyta; class Magnoliopsida; order Asterales; family Asteraceae; genus Scalesia; species Scalesia atractyloides. The sequence goes on along the minus strand of CAMTDV010000001.1, from coordinate 59,098,315 downwards.
TCTTCATCAGAACCATCTGCTTTTTCTTTTGAGTAGTTGAATGTTTCTGACTCGTAGTATACTTCTTCCTTGGATCTCGTAGATAATCATCCAATCCCGCTTGATGATCAGCAGCTAACTGCTCAGCAACTACTCTATCGGCTTCTCTCTGTTCGGCTGCTCTCTGTTCGGCTGCTCGATGGCGATGTTCAATGTTCATCAGATCATCGGTTGGATCAGAAAATTTTCGACCAAACTTATTTTCTAACTTTGTCTTCAATTAAAAAACCATACTCATCAACATAGTAACATCTCCTTGCAACTGATCAATAGTCTGATCCCTGACATCTATGCGCGTCTGTAATGAAGCAATCTGCGCATCTTTAAGAACAACTTCTTGTTCAAGCACGATCACCCTCTTTTTCAGATCAACAACATCCACATCTTCGTCATCGCTATCCAATCCGCCGAACTCAAATGCTCGTTTCTCTGATCGCCTTGAATATTCTGTATCACCTTCAATACCACCTGAACCACTACCACCTCCGGTTCCCATTGAGCTACCACCAAAATCCATCATTTATAACACGGAATCTGCTAGAACAGATACAACAGTAGAATGTGTAGCGACGTGAGTAACTGTTGGTTCAGCAGCAATAGTAGATTCGACCATTGGAGTATCCGTCAACGACACAGTAACTAAAGATGTAACAGGAGTAGATTCTTCAACAGCACTACCAATCTGAGCTTCATAATGACTTGGTTCTTTAACAGCCTCTGTCCGTCGTCTCTTTACTAATGGTACTTCTTCTTCATCAACATCTTCTTCAGAATCAACCATACCAACAAGAATATCAATACTAGGCAACACAAGCGGAGGATTCCCTTGTTGTTCTTGTATTTCGTTCAAATGTGCAATAAGAGCTTCCAAATTCTCTTTGGTGAGTTCTGGTAATTCAGGAGTCGCATGAGCACCAAGATCTATAATGGATTCCAAGAAAGCTTCTTCCTCATCTGTATCGGCATCGGTAACCAGATCCTCAACTTAACCTCTTTCTCCTTTATCGTTATATCATGTTCCTCAGCTATCATAGCATTAACTAGCTTAGGTGCTGGGATATCCTGTCCAATCACCTCAAAAAACTTACCGAACTTCTTCAAAGGTATGCGACCAATGAAAAAAGTCTTTGATGTTGATCGGTTTTTCTTCATCATCACGAAAATGGTTGGACCCATTGGCTTCATGTTCAACAAATTGGCATCAGAAGCATCCTTGGTCAGATCAGGGTATCGGGCATCCAAAATCCACTGTACAAACCAAGGATATAACAGAAACATTCTCTTCTTTGACTGTCCCAAGATCTTCTTCATATTCTCGAAAATATGACCGGAGAAGTTATATTTCCAATCCATCACGAGAGATACAATCGCCGAAGTTTGTGTTTGATTTGGCTGATCTAATCCTCCTTTGTTCTCAGATATACATTCCATAAAGTCATGCACTAATAATCTCCAGTACGCGGGAAACATCTTCTTCAGTAAAGGTGGATAAGTTCCCTCGTAACTCATTTCCGTTAGCACATGCATCACTTTCTCCTTGGCATACAACGTCGGATCACTTGTAGCATCAGCAAACTGCAATACCTCTAAGATACAGGCCTCATTTACCAAAATCTCTTTTCCCTAAATCAGTGAACTGATGTATGGCCTCCCATCAGCACCTCTCAAATGAAATCTAACTCTCTTCCAAAAAGTATGCTCAAGATCTCGATTATGACTGGGTTGGCTCGAAGGGCGTATGCAATCTTACAATCATTCAGTCCAGCCATCATAGATCTAAACTCCAGGAAAAGTTCTGCTGGAGGATCGGATAAATAACCTGCCTGGTTGTGAAACTGTTCTTCCACCAGCATAACCGCGTCGAACGCCTCCTCCGCCATTTCTGTCAGAAAGAATAAACAAGTTAACTCAAACTCAGCAAGGCCAACTAACAGAGGTCACAAGAGTTCATCTTAAAATTCAGAGTTAAAGGTCAACAAAACTCGGAAGGTTCAAAAACATCTCAAAGGTTCAATTATTGAAAAAGGTTCAAAACATGTTAGAGGTTCAATCATTTGAAAAGTTCAAGACAGTTCAAAAAGGTCAATACTGGAATTCGGATTCAAAACGGTTCAACAGGAATCCGGATGAACCTTTCATCACTCCGGATGAACATCATCCGAGATGAAATCCGAGTTCAATCAATTCGGTTGAATATCCATTCGGAATGAAATTCGGAATACCAATACTTTTTAAAATCTATCTGAAATGCATGAATATTTGAAGATTATCATTTAATTTCATAATTAAGAAGCACATTATACCTAATTCGGATGAAATTTAAGATGACATCTGGATGAAGATGAACCGTATGAATTCGGAAGATGAATAGAGGATTTCGGAAGAATTTTGTGAATGATCCAAAATGAAACTCTGATTTATTTATATACTATTCCGGAATGGGCTTGGGCCTGGAACTTTTGGGCCCAAGTCAATCCGGATCTGATCATCCGATATTAATACACAATCCGGATTGGGCTTAATTAGAGCCCAATCTAAAACAGTGAACTGTCCCCACTCAGAATAGAATAGATAGTTAGTTAGCCTATCCGGAAAGAGTTTGAAAGCCCAATCCGGTACAGTACCACCATAAACCCAAACTTGTTCAATTTCAAGACTTTCAAAAATTCTATTTGATTGGCCCAATTCCAAAACTTAGCAGGCCAGACCAATATCCCTTGACAGAATTCATTTAACCCAAACATCAACAATTTAACCAACCACTCTTTACCAATTACAAAAGTAACTAAACCATTTATACAAAAAACACGTACACAGTCTTGCTATGGGATCAAATCGTTTTTAAGCAGACTAAGGAACATTTTTCAGTGTGAGCTAGGTCAGAATGGTCTAAGCAATTGCCAATATATTTGTCCATTTTAAACCTAAAGCTCAACCTTCTAATTTCAGCTTGATGATACGCTTAAGGTAGTATTATACTATGATACCCGTGTGTCCCACTCCATGACATACCCCCGCGATCAAGGTAAGCACCACGATTCATCATAGCAGGTGAGTATACTGATATCATCCAACGTCAAACTATTGGTGAACAGGTCAGTACTTTTGTACAACAGAATGACCAGTAGTATCTGATGAGGGTTAGGCAAATACCTTATGTGGTATGTTTAAATTCATGAAATTTTCTCATAATGAGATTTCCTTTCCTTTAAGGTTTTGGCCCTTCTATTTTGCCTCTTTTAAAGATATCCTGACTGTGCCTAGGTCTGCATATAATCTGGATGCAACAGAAGGGCAGCCAAGATATCCCCGGATGACTCAACAACATAAAGACCCGAAACATCAGACGTTGGCTATCTATCAAAGCAGGATTTAAGACCATGATATCATATGCCGATGGTATGTTACCCACTGGATATATAGTTCTTATGTTTATATCATTTGGCTTACGCTATCCGGTTGAGCTATAGACCTATCAACATATTACGTTCGATCCAAGTCATTCCTGCTACAGCACCTTACATGTGTTAACCAAAGCCTTTAGCACGAAAAGCATTTCATTTCCCAATCATTGCAAAACTTGTTTGAAAATTTTTTATTTTTACTTTTATTTTTTTATGTGATTTTTCTCCCCCTAAATTTGTGCATACTAATGAACAAATTTACGAGGCAAACAAATAGAGGATGCTCAGTTAGAAAAATGAATCATTTTGAGAAGATCCGCAAGCACTTGAAAACGCGCGTTGCTAACAGGTTTCGTGAACAAATCCGTCACATTTGCATCGGTGTGGATTTGCTCAAGTTTAACTAGACCCTTTTCATAGCAATCACGATTAAAATGAACTTTGATATTTATGTTCTTGGGTTTGGAGTGAAAAATTTGGATAGCGGCGTCATTATCACAATAAATTGTTGTGTTTAGATAAGTCAAACCATAATCCGCAAGCTGGTGTTGCATCCATAAAACCTGGGAGCAGCAAGCAGATGTTGCGACATATGCTGCTTCCACTATAGAAAGCGAGACCGTCTGCTGCTTCTTACACTGCCAAGAGATTAATCTATCTCCTATGAATTGGCATCCAGCTGACGTTGAGCGCATGTCCCTATCTGTACCTCTAAGATTACTATCAGAGAAAGCATACAGTTCAAATTCAGAATTTTTAGGATACCAGATGCCCAGTGATGGTGCCCCTTTGAGGTACCTAAAGATTCTTTTAACAGCATGTAAATGAGAGAGTCTAGGAGTAGCCTGATATTGAGCACACTAGCAAACGGCAAACATGATATCTGGCTGACTTGCAGTGAGATACATGAGTGAACCAATCATAGACCGGTACATGGTTGGATTGACAGGCGTTCCTTTAGCGTCTTCATTTAACAAGGGCCGTTCAGCAATAGGGTAAGTTGTAGGCTTTGAATCTGTAAGCTTGAATTTTGCAAGAACGTCATTAACATATTTTCCTTGATGGATCAGGATTCCTTGTGGGCTTTGACGAACTTGAAGTCCCAAAAACATAGTCATCTCCCCCAGTGAGCTCATCTCAAATTTCTTCTTCATGACCTCTTCAAACTCCCGACACAACCCATCATCCGTAGAACCAAAAATAATATCATCAACGTAAATTTGAACAAGAATGATGTCCTTGTCAACACGTTTGATGAACAAAGTTTGATCAATGGTTCCCCGGGTATATCCATGAGCAAGCAGATGCTCTGTTAGGGTTGCGTACCATGCACGAGGTGCTTGATGCAATCCATACAAAGCTTTGTCCAATTTGTATGCATAGTTTGGCTTATCAGGATCAGTGAAACCCGGTGGTTGTGCCACGTATATCTCCTTTTTCACCTTGCCGTAGAGGAAAGCAGTCATGACATCCATTTGATAGACAGTGAAGTCCATGTATGATGCATATGCCAAGAAAATGCGAATGGCCTCCAATCTAGCTACCGGTGCATAAACCTCATTGTAGTCCAAACCTTCGATCTGGCGGAAACCCTGAACAACCAGTCGAGCTTTGTTCCTCACAATAACACCAGTGTCATCCTGTTTATTGCGAAATACCCAACGGGTTCCAAGAGCACATTTTCCTTGAGGAAGCTTCACCAATTGCCATACCCCAAGTTTCTCAAACTGATTGAGTTCTTCATGCATAGCGTCAACCCAGCCTGGTTCCTGCAAGGCGACATCAATGCTTTTAGGTTCAATTTGTAAGATAAAGCATAAAGGCAAGTATTGATATCTCTTGATTGACTGCGAGTTCGAAATACAGCAGTAACAGGACCAATAACATTTTCAATTGGATGATCGCGCTGTAGACGCTGTGGTATAGGCGTAGTAGGGACAAGGAGATTTGATTGCAAGTTTGTAATGCTCTGTGAGACAACTCCAGATGGCTCCCCCTCATTAGTTGCATCAGTGAAAGTATTGACTGATTAATCAACAGAACAGTCTGGTGGTGTAGGCTCAGGAAACAGAGATGAGCCTAAGACATCAGGATTTGTAGCTCCTTGATTTACCATAGGAGTTCCTGTGTTTGGAACCTCAACTTCAGGGGAACCATCCTGAGGAATCTGTTCAGAAACAGTTTCCTCATTCTGCGATGCAGGTGGAGGTGTAGATATAGCTTCATTGAATCCAGGTGGATCCATACTCAGCTGCTTGAAAGACTCTTGCAGCTGTTCAGCATATTCATCATCTTCAGTTAATATAGTCATCGTTAGGAGGTCAGAAGTTGTGCTTGTACATGCAGTCACATTAGAAGAGACATCAACATATTTCAACAAAGAGGAATAATCATAGAGCCAGTCAGGACCAATGCGTGCGTCCTTGGGATTTTCCTCTAGCCAACCCACATTGTAGGTTTCAACTACCATTTTCTTGATCTTGTTATAGACACGATTGGAAGTATTCTTAGAGTAACCGACGAAGATGCATGGATCCTCGCATGATTCAAATTTTCCCTTAGCATCCATGAGTAGAAGAACACAAGGGCAACCGAACTTGCGGAAATGCTTAACCGAATGTTTGTGACCTTCAACCACTTCATACGGTGTTTTCATGTGCCTTTTGTTGATCAGGGCATGATTCTGAATATAACAAGCGGTATTGACTGCTTCTGCTCAGAAAATGAGAGGTAGTTTGGATTCGACCAACATAGTACGCACAGCTTCAATTAGTGTACGGTTTCGGCATTCTGCAACCCAATTTTGTTGAAGAATTCTGGTTGCACTGAACTGCCGATCAATACCCTTGGAGGAGCAGAAAGAATTTAAGGTGGCGTTCTTAAACTCTGTTCCATTATCACAACGAATAGCCATCACGGTGATGTTTGTCTGGTTTCCATAAGTGTGATGAACTGTATGACTAACTCAGCAGTTTCACTCTTTTGTGCCAAAAAGAAGACCCAAGTGAATCGAGAATAGTCATCAATGATAACCAGACAGTATGCCTTCCCGCCAATGCTCAGAATATCTATCGGGCTAAACAGGTCCATATGAAGCAATTCTAAGACTTCCGACGTGGAGGGTGCGGGTTTTGACTTCACATTATTCACACCTTTCAATCTGCATAAAATCCCAAACGGGTAGATCTTTGACTAAACCACATTTTGCAAGTTTGTTTAAGTTCTACATGTTGATATGTCCGAGTCGACTGTGCCATAACATTGCATTGTGCTTAGCAGTCGATGAGAACAGGCAGGTAAGCTTGTCGGTTGGGGCTTTATTCATATCGATGACATACGCATTTCCTTTCCGTGCAACTTTGAGAAGAATCCATTCATCCGAAATGATGAGGCCTGGTTTCAGTACATAACACCCTTTCTTGATAAAGAGAACATCCAAATGATTATCACAGAGTTGAGACACACTCAAGGGACTATGCTTCAACTCTGGAACATAATTCACATTCTTGAAACTGAGAGCTCCATTACACACCGTTCCTCTCATAGTGATCTTTCCTGTTTCAACTATGAGATGTCCATAGCGAAGGAGACGAACCCGCCATCAAAAAACTGAATGTCATTCAACTGCGAGATGTCCCCTGTCATGTGCCTGGAACAGCCACTGTTGATATACCAGAGTCTGACGAGAGTCCACCAAAGCTGTTCCTGCAAATTTCAACAGGTTTTAGTTAGAAGCTTCAACCCAGGCCATTGACGATCTAGGCGTGCCATTTGCATCAACATAAGTAACCTCATGAAAAATTAAATTAGTTAAGGATGAGGTCGATGATGCTTTTGATTTGTCCGATTTTGGAACTGAAGACTGGATCTTGGTCAAGATCTTAGGCCTCCAGGCTAGCGAGTCAGACTTCTGCACCACTTTCGGAGTGCTAGAAGGATTCAGAGAGCCTGAAGGTCTTAGAGATTTGTGAGTTTGTCTCTTGGCCATGTTCTAGTCATGATCAGAGGGCTTAGCCGTAGTAAATCGAGCCTGATGTAGGTGATTTGGCATAGCTTTATGATATTTTGAGAATAGGGCGTTGAAAGGCACAAATCCCTTTTGACAATTTTGTGCAATATGCCCGGGAAATCCATATTGAAACAGGTTTGTCTCTTTTGGAAGAAGACAGTCCGTTCAGCTTGGGAAATTCTAGGCAACTTGTCTGTTAGTTTCTTGCTTTCTGGTACTGACGACTGGTGCAAGGTCTTAGTCTTGGCTGTAGCCTGCTCACAACCATCAACACACTTGTAAGTTTTATGATTTGAATTAGATAATTTGGAGTTGGTAGACTTAGGCACAAATTTAACTGATTTCTGTTCAGCTGGTTGCTTAACAAATTCAGTTTGGGGCTGCTGAGTCAATTTCTCAGAATGAGGAACTGAATCAGCAACAGCCTTTTCAGTAGGCTGAGGTGCCTGTTCGATTTTCTTCTATTTGGATCTACGAGTTCTCTGTTTCCTTTTATTATCTTTCAAGTCATTTTGCTTGGCGGATTCTTCAGAGGAAATGGGTGATTCAACAGGGACATCCTTCTCTGAATTGTCAGAAGATGAGCTTTGATCGTTAGTAGCAAAAGAAATCTCTATATTATGAAAAGTTTGAGATTCTGATTCAGATTCAGTTTCAAAATTGTTATCTGTATTAGCAGAGGGAGGTTGCTCATGTTCTGTCATTTCAGAATCAGTCAACCGATCTTCTTCCGAAGAACCTGATACGCCCGATTATTCTGGTACTATGCCAGCGTTACTCATCACAGATTCAGTTGGTTGGTTGATTTCGTCACTGTCAACCCTAGGATTAGCATCAACAGACGGTACTTCTGGAGAATAACTTCCCGGCTCTTCAGTAGAAACTGAGGAAACCGAATCATCTGTTGACGCTATACCTGTAGCAGAATTCATGTTATCATCACCAGAGTTATCACATTCATTATAAGGATTCATAACATCAGTAATAGATGAAAAACCAGAATTAAAAATGTCTACGTTATCAACACAACCAACATTGTCTGAGAATGTAAATTGTTCAGCAAGAAATTGATTCAAAATGTGAAAAACAGGTTTATAAAAATCATAATCAGCAGCTGAATTGTCTGAATTTGAATTCAGACATTCTTCTTTATCACCATCTGTAATATCCTCAACTAATATTTCTTCTGCACATGAAGTAGAAACGTTAGTAGCGTTCACTGAATCAGTTTCAATGTCAGGAGGATTTTCACTTTTTGATTCTGTGGGTGATATTGTTGCCTCGTCTCTAGGCGTCATTTTCTCTATATCATCTGAACTACAAGAGGGATTGTCACCAGATTCATATGAAAATGGTGTGGAAGCGAAGAAAACATCATCCTTCTTGAGTTCAGTTGGCTTAGAGAACTTTGGGTAATAGGGCTTCCACGGTTTTGAAAGATAATCTGATGGTTTACGATACATCATATTTTCTTCATTTTCTAGTTCAGCCTCAGATTCAGGCATTCTTGTGTAGTTATGATTATATGGTGGAGGAGCCCTATTATACCCAAGGCCTTTTGTATAATTTTTCTGATAGTTAAGCTGTAGATCACACAAGTCCTTGACCAGCTCTGGAAATTTCAAATTTCTTAATATTTAATTCATTTTCTTGAAACTTTCTTGTCAAGGAATTTAGCTTGGCTAAAGCTGCTTGAAGTTCTACATCCTTTTCAACTAATTTTAGCTTATAGTCGTATACCCAACATTGTTGTTGGTTCAAGTCAAGCTTTGGCTGAACTATGTCTTGTTTTTGAGCTTCGACCTTTTCCATAAGAAGCTTGTTCTTATATTTAAGGGCGATGTTCTGTGAAGCATCTTGTTGATATTCAGCTACAAGAGTTGAATTACGGCACGCATTTATGATTATTTAAACCGACAACTATCTGAACAGAGAATGCGATTTACCATTTCGGAAAGATCAGGTGTCTCAGTTGTCTGCGCCATCATGCAGTGATTGTTGTTCTTAGAAAGATTCAGAGTTTCCATCTGAGCTGCAGCATCTACCCAGTTGAATCCTTCATGTTGTTGCACCACCAAAGTAGTTGATTTCCCGCTAGAGCTGCTCGAGGGACTTGAAGCAGATTTTGAAGGAGAGACTGATACCAGTTGTCTGTCAATACTCTGTATGTCTGCAACTCTAGATGAAACAAATCCAGATGGCGGCTTCTTGCAATCTCGAGCAAAATGTCCTGGTTCATGACATCTATAGCATCTGAGCTTATCTTTTGTCAATCCAGTCTTCAGATTTGACAACGGTTGCCTCCCGTACTTCTTTTGAAATTTGTTGACGCGGAAAGCAGCCATTGCGAGATTCCAGGAGACGTCAATCTCGTCCAAATCCTCCTCCATTATTTGATCTATTTCAGTTGGGAGAACAGATGGGGAGTCAGATCACCTGCTAAGAAGGCAGTTAAACTGTTAATCATTGAGGCAACTATGGCCAATTTCTCCTCATTATCTTTAGTGAGAAAAGCAGAATTCGACACTGCTTGAGCAGGAGTCGGTGCAGGAGCAACAGATTGAGGAATGCTGCCTTGTTGAGCTGTAGCAGGAATAGCAGGACTGTACACCATGTTAGGATACTGAGCATGATATTGTGTCTGAACCTGCGCCGTAGAAATCATAGTAGGAGTCTGAGACTGAAGACCATACACATAATGGGTCTTCTGTGGTGAGGCGAGAGGACTGTACACCAAGTTTGAGCTACCTGGTGTATGAGAACTTCCTTGCAGAGGGTTGTAGATAAGATTTTGAGACATTAACACTGTGTTTTGCCCTGTAATACCAGCTGCCATCAGACTGCTTTGATGATTGATGTCTCTCTGCATATTATCGATCTCACAAGATTTAATAGTTGCAATCATTTCTGTGAGAGTGACATCATTCAGGTTTTTTGTCTTCTTGATCATGCCAACATCAGCATCCCAGCTCTTTGGTAATGAATTTAACAGCTGTCTGTTCATGGCACTGTTTGTAAGAGTGATTTCGGCTGAAATCATCTGAGAGACAAGCTTCACATATCTTCTGATTTGGTTCTCAATGGTTTCCCCATAAATATGGTTAAACGAGCTGAACTGTTGATTCAGCTGATTAACTCTGCTTGCCTTCATATAAGCATTTCCCTCATAGAGATTCTGTAAGTCGCTTCACACTTCTTTAGCTGTCTTTTAAATTCTGACAGCTATAGAAATATCTGGACCGAGTGCCATTGTTAGAATATCTGAAGCTTTCTCATCTTCTTTGATTATTTTCACATCTTTGGGAGTCCACAAATGACTTGGTTTAGGAATCTTTGTATCTGGATCTTCAGCGGTACTGTAAACTATTGTTCGAGGACCGTTCATAATACATCTCCAAACCCCTGGCTCTTTGGCCTTGCAGTACTGCTCAAATCTGAATTTCCACTCATAGTATTCATCTCCATATAGCAGACGAGGTACCTTAGTTGAAGGTCCAATGACTTGATCTAGCTCTTGATGAAGAGCCAGTGTCTGTGATTGCAGTGTTGCCAAGGTGGCATTGGTCAAATCTTGAGCGGTCATATAACTGTTCATTATTATTAACTTTATTAAAATGCCAAGTAAATTAAAGTTAATTTTAAATTCTTATAATGAACAGTGATCTGAAGCTAGTCTTTAATGTAAGTCCGAGATGGGTCTGAGATGAGACAAGTCCGAGATGAGTCCGAGATGGGACAAGTCCGAGATAAGAACCCGAAATAATTCTGAGATGAATATCCGGAAAGCAATCCGAGATGATGTGGACCGAAATTGAAATCCGGAAAGCAATCTGAGATGGTGTGATCCGAAATAAAGAACCAGGTCCAGAATGCGAATTTGATCCAGAATGAAAGCATGATCCGGAATAAGAGTCTTATCCGAAATAGGAGTCTTATCCGGAATGAAATCCTTATCCGAGATAAGAGTCCTTATCCGAAAACAACATTATCCCGAGATTCCTGTAACAGATAAACACACGTTATTAACAGTAATCCTTATCCGGAATATGAGCAATCCGGATAAGGTAGTTGAGAATATTGATGAACAGTAATCCGAGATCAATCCGAGATGGATGATCTCCTTCGTGTTCTTCTCGATCTTCAACATTGCCCAATCCGAACTACTTGAATCCTTCTTCGTGTTCTTCGGAATCCGTAACAGTACCGAATCCGAAATCCTTGAATCTTCTTCGTGTTATTCGGAATCCGCAACAGTACCAAATCCGAGATGAGAACAGCAACAATCTTCAACAGTTACAACCCGGGTTAAACTCTAAATAGTAACAATTCTTCAACTCTGAACAGTTCTTCGATCTGCAATACCTAGAGCCTGTATTGTACAGCAGGCTCTGATACCAATTGTAAGTCCAGTGATCGGATCTAACAGGTATCGCAAGACTAATCGATTTGGGAACTAAATATTAGAATGAAGAACAAGAACAATCTTTAATCAAAGTAACTTGCATACACCAAAATAGTGTCTGATACAAGTTTTTCAATTACAACTCACTAGCCCCAAAAACCTTAACCTAATACATGTATTTATACTAATCATATAGCCCACTAGTTACAACCCTAGGCCCATGAGGCTCTAGGAAGCTCAAATTCCTTAAACTTAGCCCAAATGTAGCACTAATGTGTAAACCTTTAGTTATAAGCCCAACAACATGCTTACTATTATGCTTAGGTCCATGCTAGATACATACATGCTTCTTGTCATTAACTTGGCTAGTCCGAACTTAACATATATAGTGCTATAGGAGTAGCACGCTGCCCGTCGGGTATTATTAAGCTTATTCTTATTTAGTCTCATTACTTTTGTGGTGAGGGACACTTAATTATTGTGGACACTTGGGTTTGACATTTAGTATTGCATGCTAGCTTACCCTATATACAATTGCCATGTGGATTTGAGCAAACTCTTTTATTCTTATACTATGTAATCCAAAACTTGTGTACTCGCCAATGCTTTTGCTTTAAACCATATTTTTAACATGTTACAGGTTGATGATGATGCTTAAGACGAATCTAGTAGGGACGACATAGAAACGCACAAGAAATACTAGATTTGGATATTTTGATTTATTGAACTCATAGTACTTGACTAATAATTGTTGTAATTTGAATTTCCTTGTAATATCTTGACAATTTGTGATATGAAATGGAATCCGTTTTGAGTTAACTATTTTCGCAAATATTGTTATGTGTAATGAGCAATCGATTTCGTCTCACTCTGATGATTCCGCCATCGGTTGGGGTGTGACACAGCATCAATGTAATAGAGTAATTGGTTTTTGATTCCCTCTTTTATATATTCTTCAAACCTATGTTCATCATCCTCATCCATCTGATTTTGCTTTTTACTTGATGTAAGGCAATTGTGGGTAAGAAAGAGGATAAGAGCTGCTTTTTAAAGGTTTGGGTCAGATGAGGGATAACATCTGTTGAGTAGTCTGGCTTTCTTAGAACTGTAGGATCTTTCTTCCTAAGCTCTTCCAGTTTTCTGAAGGTGTCTACAGCCCTGGACTCAGACCATCTAGCAACTGACCTTGCACTACCATAGTTAGCAGCAACCAGCTCTTGCTTCATGCTTTTAAGCTTTAAAGCTCTGTTCTGATCTATTTGCCTGGTTTTCTTCACAAGCCTTTCTGACATAGACTTACTCATAACTTTGGCAAAGTCTTCAATCTTTCTTACTTTGCTCAGTTCAGAAGACAAAATGCCTTGAGTAGTCCTGTCATCTTTCCATTTGCTCTTCTCTTTGGCAATATTCTCAGCCTGTCTAGCCTTCAACTTTAGATATTCATTTCTTGGCTTTCTGTAACCAAAGAGAGATAGAAAGTCAAGTTTTGTATTATCCTTTGCAATGAAGAATGATTCAATTTCTTTTCGCACAGCCATCAGTTCCAGAGGATAATTAGTAGAAAAAGGTATGATGGATGGTGGTTAATAAATGGTTGGAAGTGAAGTGGTTTTAGGTGAAGATGACGAGGATGGTGATGAAGTGATAGGTTTTGATGAAAAATAACTGGTAATGGAATCCCTTCATCATCGTCTTCAACAACAGAAGTTTTTCTTTTTCGTTGGAATTTGATTTGTGGTGAAGGTGGTCGTAATGGAATTCTTGGTGGTGTGAATAATGATTGGGTTAAAGTGGGATATGTGATCATGGCAGAGGTTTGATTAACATCTACTGTTCCAGCATCTGCTGGCACATCAGCTGTACTAACATCTGTTGGTGATGAAGATGATTTCTTTGGTAAGGGTTTTTGTTTCTTTTGAGGTGGTGGTGTTGGTTTTGTTGGAGCAGAGGATACACTTGTTGTAGGCATGGCAGTGGTTTTAGAAGAGGTGGTTATTAGCTGTCTGACATTCTTGTTGACTTTCTTCTTTTTGAAGTGCCAATGTCTTCTTTTTCCATCTGTTTGGCCTTTTCTTCTTCAATTAGTTTAGAAGCTTTAACTTCCAGTGTATTTTGCCTTTTTCTGCTTTTCTATTTTTCTGTGGTAATTTCTTCTGCTAATTTATTCAGGGTCTTATCAATTAGTTTTTGAACACCAGCATCTGATGACACAGTAGAAGTTTGATTAGCAGCAGTGGTTGTAACAGACCCTGGCTTTTGTTGCACCTTTGAATCTAGCAGTAACTTTCTCAGTTTATCTTTCTCCCCCTTTTGGCATCATCATCAACTTCTTGAAGGATTGTTGTAGGGACAGAGCCAATGGTTTTTATCAAATGTTCTTTGATGGCCTTGATGTCTGCTTGAGTATCTTTATATCTGGCCTCAACCATGTTTCTAATTAGCTTCATGTGAGTTTCATGGTGAATGTTAGCCAAATTCCTTTGAGCTATAATGATTAGTTGCACAGATATCCATAGCTCATTGGTAATTTGTTGTGTTGATGGTTGGCTTTGAGAATTTTGTAACATCTGCTTCATCATATCTTTCATTTCAGTGATTGAAGACTCTATTGATGTTATTCTCTCCGTCAATTCTTTGTATCTCAATTCATCACCTAATTTAATAGGATCATCTGAATTCCTAGCATAGGGAGTTGTATTTGGATCATCAACAGGAGGAATCTCCATGTTATTAGACCCAAATGCCCCTTTGTCTTGGTACTGGGGACTTCCAACTGGAGCCGAGGTTACAATTGTTGCTTTTAAGGAAGTCTAATTGATGTAACCACTGTCCAACTGAAACACTGCTGTGTCATTAGTTATAGTGGTTGCTTCACTTAAAGTACCACCAAGAGTTACTTGTAACTCATGGGGTGTAACATCCTCAGTAATTTCCGGGTTAGCAAAGAGATGTAACTCAGACTCAGTCACATGTGGAGGTGAACTCTCATGAGCAGGTGATTGAGAGGAACTGATTTGTGTCTGAGTTATCTCAATTGCATGAAACAGAGGTATGATAGTAAGTGGAATTGAGGGTGATGGTTGTGGAGTAGAAAGAGAATTTGCCCTAAGAGAGGGGCTTAGAAACAAAGATTCAATTGAATCATCTGCTTCATAATATGGGATCCCTGTGCTTACAACCTGTTCCTTTATGAGGAAGCAGGAGGAGTTTGGCTTTGAGGTTGAGATTTTCCAACTGTTGTGGGGAAGTAACAACAGTGGTTGCCAGTGGCTTTTGTGCTACCACAAGGTTATCCTCTTGGATCATCTTCCAGAGGTGCCTTTTTATGAATTGTGGTTTTGGTGGAATTTTTAGATTTTGATGATTTCTTTTTGGATTTTTCTGGTGTGGGTTTCACCACACTAGTTGTGGTGTCATGATCACCAGGAGCAGTAAGTTCAGCAACAGAGGTTTGAGCTTGAGATGTGGACTCATCCAAAATTTTCTCATTTCTCTTTGCTTTTGTTTTGGATACCTTTGACTCCATATTTTTTATTCTTGTAAAGGTTTAAGTAGTAAGACTCTTCATCTCAAAGACAACTCCCTGTTTAAAATCTTTTTCTGGAAGTTGCTTTTGTAGATAATAGCTTAAAAGCCTTGGATATAAAAGAAAAGCTTTATTTTTTGAAATTTTATAATAATTTACCACCAAGTCCATAAACAATACCCGGGATAGATTAAAATCAGATTTTGTCAAAATAGCATATCCCAGAAATTGAATATTTTGTAGAATCTCAATAAATGAGGTGTCTTTGTTGAAAGACAAGTAAGTAAGGTATGGAAAAAATATCGCATTTCATCAGGAAAGTTTGGTTTAAAAATGGTAACACCAGATAACTGATTCTCATACCATGTTCTATGAACTTAGCATGTAATTCCTGCTTACCAAAAGAAGTGTTCCCATCTAGGTCATTGAGACCAAAAGTTGTGGAAATTGAGGATGGGGAAATTTGGACATTCAACTTTAGAATTTGCACAGAACTGTCGGAGTGTATCCACATAGATTGGTCCGTTTGCAACCATGATGTCTTTGTATTTTGATGATGTGAGAACATCAATTGTTGAATGGAATGAAGTATTAGTGTCGGTTTTATTGAAAGTGGGGAGTTAGTTGTGTGGGAGTTTGATGTTGAGAGCCATGATCGGAGATGGAAGTGAGGAGTAATGAAGAAGATGAGAGTAATGAAAACTACTTTAGAGAATTTTGAATTCAAGACGGCAAGTAAAAACTCTGTTTGGATAGAATAATGATATATAAAGGGAAAAAGTGAATGCTGATGTGGCAGCGGTTTCAAAGATCTGATGACTAATCATCTGTCCACATGTAATCTCTAATGGATAATGGATGACAGTTGTTAGGGAAACCGCTGCCTAGAACCAGCAATGATTGAGAACAGTGGTCATGAACAGTGGTGATTTTACTCTATCAGATGATAGATATCAGTGGATAGGGCAAAACAGTGTTTTAGCCTAAGCAATGGATGGAATAGTGGACATGATAACAGAGATTACATTTAGTAGTGGATAGATATTTAAGCCAAATAGAGATTTAGAAAAAGTGGTTTAAAACAGACTTTTAAGATTATTGAAATTTTCAATTTTAGTTATTTTTAAGGATGGATTTTTTATTTTCTGAAAACATTTGAATGCTTTTTTATTCATGAAAAACAAAAATTTTGCTTTTAATCCATGTTAAGCATGCCAATTCTAGAGATCAAGCTTTCAAAAGTAGATGTATCTAAAGCCTTTGTTAGAACATCTGCTAGCTGATCCTTAGTTGGAACGTGATAAAGAGAAATCAAACCTTTTACATAGCAATCCCTCACAAAGTGATGTCTAATGTCAATGTGCTTGGTTGTTGAATGTTGAACTGGATTTTTAATGATGTTTTTAGATGCTTGACTATCCAACATGAGAGGGGTCTTTAGAGCAGTTACACCAAAATCCAGCAATTGACTTTGAAGCCATAGGAGATGAGCATTGCAACTTGCAGCAGCAATATACTCAACCTCAGCTGTGGATGTTGAAACTGCAGCTTGCTTTTTTGCTTTGCCAACAAACTAAGTAATTGCCTAGAAATTGACAACCTCCTGAAGTTGACTTCCTTGTGGCATGGCATCCAGCAAAATCACTATCTGAGTAACCTGAAAGCTCAATATTCTTATTAGCAGGATACCAAATACCAAGTGTGGGAGCACCTTTTATGTATCTAAATATCCTTTTCACAGCAATACGATTTGACTTCCTAGGTGTTGACTGGGATCTAACACAGACACATGTAGCAAACATGATATCTGGCCTAGATGGAGTTAGGTACAATAAAGACCCAATCATTCTTCTATAAAGAGTTTGATGAACCAAGTCATCTTTGTCATCAATAGTGACCAGCTTAGATGTAGCCATGGGTGTACTACATTGTTTACAATCATTTATATCAAATTTGGTAAGTAGTTCTTTGACATACTTACTTTGATGAATGAAAGTAGCATTTTGCAATTGCTTAACTTGAAGACCAAGAAAGCATTGGTCACCCATAGCACTCATTTCAAACTTTGTTGTCATGATTTCTCTAAACTCTTCACACGTACCATTGCATGTGGATCCAAAAATGATGTCATCCACATAAATTTGGACAAGCATCAAATCCTTTCTTTCCATTTTAAAAACAAAGTTTTATCAATTTTTCCTCTTGTAAAGCCTTTGGATAAGAGAAAGGTAGAAAGAGTTTCATACTAGGCTATTGTTGCTCGTTTCAAGCCATATAAAGCTTTGTTTAGCTTGTAAACATGATCTGGATAAAAAGTATCTTCAAAACCAGGTGGTTGGCATACATATACCTCCGATCTTGCCATATAAGAATGTACACTTGATATCCATTTAATACACTTTGATGTTGTGGTTGGCAGCAAAGGCTAAAAATAGTCTGATGGCCTCCAATCTTGCAATAGAAGTAAAAGTTTCATCATAATCATGCCTTCTTCTTGTCTATAGCCTTGAACCACAAGCCTAGCTTTATTTTTGACAACAATGCCCATTTCCTCTGTTTTGTTCTTGAAGACCCATTTTGTGCCTATGGGACTAACATCCTGAGGCTATGGTACAAGTTCCCATACTTGTTGTCTTTTAAACTATAGGAGCTCTTCTTGCATGGCCTCTACCCAAATGTTGGCTTTTAGTGCCTCTTGGTACTTGATAGGTTGTGTGAGTGATAGAAAACCAGCAAAAAGACAAATGTTTTGGGATTGACTTCTTGTGAGAACCCCTTCATTGATGTTGCCAATGATTTGGTTAGATGGCTGGTTTTTAAGGTAGATTAGATCTCCCTTATATGGAATGATGCCATTTTGAGGTGAAGGCTGCAGATGGGAATCATCTAAGCTAACATTTGTTGGCAATTTTGAAGAGCTAACATCTGTTTGGAATGGAGGTGGAGGTAAAGGTGGAATGGGGGTAAAGATAGGTTGACTTTTGTTCACAGAAAATGTACTTTTGTCAACAGAGGTTTGATTTGATGAGCTGGCAGAGGTTTGAGGATCAACAACTGTTATCCAGCAGTGATAGAGTTTTCACACTTGTTAGTAACGTTTGTTTCTCTGGTGGATGAAATGACTTTGTATTGTGAAATCACAATGTCATATCCATAATCTTGCTGTGAGGTGTACCTGCATTGTTAGTCTTGATAGACACATCTTCAAATGTAAAATTATCTAAATCAAACAGTTCAGTAGGATTTGCTGGGATTTTTAATGAAGAAAGTTCATTGAACTTTACATTCAAGGTCTCTTCCACACACCTAGTCCTTGAATTAAAGACTTTGTAGGCTTTAGCAGTGGTTAAGTATCCCAGAAAATAATCATAATCTACTTTGGCTGCAAATTTTGAAATTGAATCTTTTAAGTTTAAAATGAAACATGGAATGCCAAAGATTTTGAAATATGAGATCAGAGGTTTAATTTTGTATAGAATTTCATAGCCAGTCTTTTGATGTCTGGGGTTAATAAAATCTTGTTCTGTACATAGCAAGCAGTGTTTACAGCCTCTGCCCAAAAAGAAAAGGGTAAACCTGAGTCTGCAAGCATTGTTCTAGCAGCTTCAATCAAAGTTCTATTTTTCCTTTCAATTTGTTCTGGTGTCCTTGGGATGCTGTATTGCCTAACAATCCCTTTTGACACACAGAAATCAACCAACTCCTTATTTTTAAACTCTATTTCATTGTCGCTCCTAAAGACTTTTACTGGCAGGTCAAATTGTTTTTCAACTTGTTTAACAAAATTTTGCAAAATACATGCAGTCTCATCTTTGGAGTGCATGAAGTAGGTCCATGTAAACCTTGAAAAATCATCAACTATGATAAGACAGTATCTCTTCCTTTTAAGACTCATGATTTTTACAGGGCCAAACAGGTCCATATGTAGCAATTGCAGACACTGACTTGTTTTAGACTCTTCAATTGATTTGTATGAACTTTTATGTTGTTTACCTTTTAAACAGGAAACACAATGTTCATCACAAGTGAATTGTTTTGACGAAGACCTCTTATAAGACCTTGTTTGGAGAGTGTAGTGATAGTTTTAAGATTTCTGTGACCAAATCTTCTATGCCATAGTTCTGTCTCTCTGTTAGAAGCAACTGAGAATAGACATGCATTGGACATTGGATTATCTTTCAACATATCAACTACATACACATTGCCACTCCTGTGAGCAACAAGCTGTGCTTTGCTCTCAGCTATGATTTGATCAATCTTTTTAACCAATTCTAGCCCAACAATTTGACAAGTTTTCTTAGTGAAGAATGACCCATAGCCGTTGTCACTCATTTGAGATACACTAAGAAATTAAATTTTAGATTGTCAATAAGATTGACATGTTCAAACTTGAGTTTCCCAGCCTGGACAGTCCCTGACCCTAACACCTTCCCTTTTGAATTGTTACCAAAAGATATATCACCCCCTCCATGTGCCATGAAATCTTTGAGTAGGGCTCTAAGTCCTATCATGTGTCTGGAGCTTCCACTATCTACATACCATATACTATCAAGGCAAGTAGAAGCTTC
The DNA here is from genome assembly GCA_947069175.1 of Scalesia atractyloides. NCBI lineage: Eukaryota > Viridiplantae > Streptophyta > Magnoliopsida > Asterales > Asteraceae > Scalesia > Scalesia atractyloides. The sequence goes on along the minus strand of CAMTDV010000001.1, from coordinate 59,078,367 downwards.
ATACACAATGGTAAACAATTAGTTTAGGTGAGTTACCAAAGCCAGGATGACTTTGGATGGGGTCACAAACATTCCAGCCTCAAGTCTAGGAATATGGTCAGTATTTTGAACAGATTTTGATAACATCTGTTGTGGACCATTTCCTATCAACTGATCATAAGCATGAGGATGCCAGTTAACTCTTGGTTTAGATGGTCTTTTATAGACCTCATAGCCAAGTGGTACACTCTTGTAAGGAGGTTGGCCATATCCTCTTGGAAATTTATTAGCTGGTGGTGCATCTGTTACCTGAACCTTTCTGGGAGCAGAGGTTATGTTCGATTGTTTGGCAACAGATGTTTGGACATGGACAAAGGTTTGTTTGGTCTTTTCATTTCTTGAACTCTCAAGTGTTTTAGATTTATACTCATTTCTTTTAACATCAAAATTTTTGAGATAAACACACTCTTGAGTTTTGTGGTTTCATCTGCCACAAATGGTGCAATTTGGTGAATCAATGATCACACTTGTTTTGTTTATATCATAAGCTTTTTGAAGAAAACAGTTTTTAGTGATATGATTTTTCTTTTCATAAAAATCACAAAACAAGTTTGATATTTTCTCTCTTTTCTTCCCTTTTTCTGTCTTTTTATCAGCAGTTTTTTGTACAACAATGCTTGAAGATCTTTTAAGGGAATGATCTTGACTTGTGGTGCCTTTACATCTTCAATGGTTGAAAAATCCATTGGCTTAAAGTTGTCAAGAATGTCACACTCATCTGACTAGGTAGGTTTGAATTGATAATTTCAATTTCCTCAAAACTTGAGGATCCTACTGGTCTTTATAAAACAATTTTCTTACCATTTGGTTCAAGTTACTATAATTTCTTGACCAACCAAATTTGTTGGAATAATTTCAACCAACTCATAATTATTTACAGTAGTGCTTTGAGAAACTTGGTCATGTTTTCTAAAACCTACACCAAATTTTACATTGCTTTTGATTTGTGATTCTAATATAAGCTCATAACCTTTACAGGATGCTACCCACTTTTCACAAGTAATTTGGGTAGATTCAAGCTCCTGTTTACAACTTTGATATTTTTCTATCATAGTTTGGAGTTGGTCCTTGGTTATGCTGGACTCATGTTTGAGACTGCTAATTTCAGAATCTTTTTCAAACAAATTTGTTTTTAACTCTTTTTCAAGTTTTTCAAACTGAATTTCATCATCCAAAATTTTGTTTCTAATATTTTCATTCACCTCTTTTATGTTAGCAAAAGCAATAATACATTTATCAGAACATAAGTCTTTAAGGATCTGAGGTGATACCTTAGCAGCAGCCATCATGGCACAATCACATTCACCATCACAAACACTTGAATCCCATGGGTCTGATACAGAAATTTTGAGTCATTCACCAACAATTTGCTTGTAACATATGCTACAACAATTTCTTCTGTAACATCTGTTGCAGCATGTTCATTAGTCTCAACAGATATTGCTACCATGTCCATAGATTCAATCCCTTCTTGAATTGTGTCTAGTGCCATAAAACAAAAGTTATCATGTTTATTTTCATTATTGGCAACTAGAGAAAAGTTCTCATCAGTCAATTCCTCAGGTAAGTTACTCCAATCAACAAAATCTTATGTAAAGAAGCTCTGTTAACTGGTTTCTACAGGTGCAGAAACTTGTGTAGCTTGAGGTGTAGGTTGCATTTGAACCTGAGGAACTGGAGTCTGAACATATTGTATCTGAGGAAAAGTGGTTTGGACATACTGAACTGGAACAGTGGCAGCAAGGTGTGCAAAATGAGCACTGTTTTGCATTTGTGGAGTAGGGGTACATTGGGAATAACGGACTGTGTTTTGAGTGTTTTGAGGTCTAGGACTAGGATGTGTGATCATTGGACCATTTGTTTGACTTCTACACTCCCTAGCAAAGTATCCTAGCCTATTACACTTGTAACATTTTAGTTTTAGACTTATCCAACCCAATTTTTAACCTTCCATGCAACCCTAGAAATTTTCTACCAGTTTTCTTGTAAAACTTGCTAGTTCTAACACTTAGCAAGGCCAATTGGTGCAATATGTCCATTTTTTATGTAACACCCTGTAAAATCGTGTCCAATAGTATAGTGACGCGTGTTGTATTTCAAATATGGTCTGTTAAAGACCAATAAGGACTAAAGGCGTCAACATGCTCAAATTGAGCCTCTGAGTGACGGTCCGATGTCAACATGCATAAATAACAGCCTCTGAGTGACTGATATGTCAACATGCCCAGCCTCTGAATGACATTGGAATCAACATGCTTATAATAAGCCTCTGAGTGATCCTTTGTGAAGTTCTAACTCTCATTCGTGCCATTTGTAGGATGTGAGGGTTCAATTTTGTAAATATGTGAAAGTTGGATGATGGAGGGATTAAAAGTGTCAACATGTGAATTTATACCTCTGAGTGACCTTTTAACGAACCGAGAGCTCAACAATGTCCGGGTATAATCCCGAGTATGCCAAGTATTGGCTACGAAGGGCTAAATGTGCCAAAAAGGTGTCTAAAAAGGTTTTTAGAAGCTTTAATAAGTTAAGGGGCTAAAAGTGTCAAAGATTGAAAGTGGCCATGGGGCGGTCGCGGGCCGCGAGAGACCAGGCCTGGGTCTCTCGCGGGGCGCGAGAACAGGTCTGCTGCAGAAAGTTTTGGCTTGGCCTCCAAACAAAGCTCCAAAACCATTCATTCGAAACCATGGACTTGTAAACTGCTATGCCACGTTTTGGGACACTTGTAAGCTTCTTCTTACACCCCTAAACACCTGGCTTCACCTTCTTTGAGCTCTCCAACTATAAATAGGTGATCAAGTTCACCATTTGAACTTGCACCTTTCTAAATCATAACTCTTCTCCCTCATCTGGAAGTTCCTAGCTGAAAGGAGCATCCAACTTAGTTCTCTTGCATTCTAGGAACCTCTTCTAAGTCTTCCTTGCTCTTGCATTTTCGTTTATAGGCTTTTATAGCCAAAAGTCAAGCGTTTTTCGGAAAACGCTTTGACTTTCGGTTAAGACCATTATGGGCCAGCCATTGTTTGAAATGAACATGGATAAGTGATCGTAATAAGGTATGTGTTAGTACCTATAAAGGGCACCTCCTGAAGATCACGTTTGCTAGACCAATTGACGGGTCAACGTTAAGTTATTAAAAAGTCAAACAGGCCATTTTTCGGAAAAATCATAAATTTATCTTATATATGTTATGTAACCTGTTTTGACACTTAAACAAGTTGATAATAATTATTAGAACATGTAAGAACATGTTCGGCTCGTCATTTTCAGTTCTAGGGTCGGTTCGCAACCGAAAGTCGCGAAGTTTGACTTCTGCTTTGACTTTAGATTCTGACCCGATTTAGATTAGTTACCTATCGATCTAAAGTTTCATTATGATCATAATATAATGTAGCATAACCATCTGAGGTTATATTACATGATCATAATCAGAATCTAAGTTTATGCGCAAGTTCCATAATTATGCCAACTTTGACCAAAATGCCATTTTTGCATAAAACAAGGTTTTAAATGGTAATGAACTTGAAAATGAGTTTCTACTGATGTAATATTATAAGTAGGATTATTTGTGATGTTAAAATAAGTTATAAACTGAGTTTTCAAGCAAGTCCTTAAACTATGTCGATAAATGACGGTTTTAGCCCTTGTGGCTCATAAAATAGTTTTAATCGAATCTTTTCAAGGAAAATCATTTACCTACTGATATGTTATATTAAATAACATATTTTAAACATTTTAATCTGACCCTAATGTCAGTTTTCATTAAACATCGCATAAAACGTCATTTTACAACATAAGCGCCGTTTCGACGCATAGTATGGTTTTAAACCATATATTTGACCAACACTTAATACCTACTGATTTCAAAACTTATTTTAAACATATTTACAGTAGGTACATGTTATAAACTCAGAATCCCAAATATTTATAAACTATGTGTAAAATGACCAAAATGCTCCTTCGGTGCATTGTTTGGTCATAAAAGATAAATTACACAAATAATTGGTATCCTACTGATATTATATCATAAATAAATTAATTTTCCAGAATACTGATGATTATAAACTTTAATTATATTCAAATTCCTTTTATATGGTATGAAATTACCAAAATGCCCTTATAAGGCAAAGTTTCGTTTTAAAAACCTTAACAGGCATATAAGTTAATATCCTACTGATATTTTAACTTATTTAAAGTATAATGGCATATAGAACTTGTCCATGACTTATCCGGTTACCCGATATCGCTAATATGCGCACAGTTACGTATATGTAACTATTTTACGGAAATTAACCGAAACGGGTTTAACCTTGTCATTTAAATCTCAAAATCTAGAATGTTTATAGTTTACCCATATTATACAAGTCAAGGTACTTGTTGGGATAAAACTACATTCTATCCAATCATCTTTTAATCTAGCGTCATACGTTTTGATCAAGTACGCTAGTCGATCTAAGTCAATGACTTAAATCAAGACCGTTAGTATTTAATTAGTTAGTTTATGCCATAATCCAGACTAGAGACTTATCGTGCTATCTGCACTTAGTCCTTTTGTGTACGGCTGAGTTATTAAAAATTAAAAGAAGACTAGCTCAGGTAAATACTCTCGACTTATTTCCCCTATACGGGCTTGGGTTACGGTAAATTACTACCGCTTGGTCAGAAATGGGATCAATCGAACGCCGGTTCGGAGATAGTAAATCCGCATATTCTGTTTTAATCAGTTTTGTTTGATAATTTAAACATCGGGGGTTAACTAACGTGTCTTGGATATCCTCGGCTCATTACAATAGAAATGGCCACGATCTTAGCGCAGGTGTAGTCATACACCCGATAGACGCTCAATTATGCATTCCCACAAGGTTGGGAGGAATTGACTCCTTCGTGAGTCCAAAGTGGTGTGTACGTTAATTGTGTCTTGGTCTCCGTACCGGGCCCCGTATGAATGGACAAACATGTAAATCTGTTAGCAAGGTTGGACGGTCAATTAACCCAAGTTATAAAAAGATTTTGTGCTAATACGCGTTTAAAACATTTTCAAAATGTTTTCAATATGAGTCAGTGGGTGTATTTACCAGCGAAAGCTGGCGTATTTTCAAAAGACTAATCTGCAGGTACAATACGAAAATAGGCCGGAGGTGCTCGGTAGTGATAGAGGATCTTGCAAATCCTAAATCTGCCCAAAGTCTGTTTTGTATTCTTTCCATGTACAATTTATGATCCGCCTGTGGATCTTCTATTACAAGCTTGTATATTATTTTGTATTCTCGAACACTCGGTTTGTAATAGTAATTTTACTTTCCGTTGTGCCGTGTTTAATTGACTATGATGATTATCAACTGACGTCACGATACTCTCCACCCGGGCCCGCCGGTGTATGGATTTGGGTTGGAAATCCGGGGTGTGACAGGTTTGTATCAGAGCCAATGTTTGAGAGAATTAAACACTATCCTTCTTGTGTTTAATCTTAAACTTACACGAGCACATTCCTTAGACTTCCGAGTCTAGGCATTGACCTAGGATTACTCATTTCATTATTAAGTTATTATTATTGTTTTGAATTGATTTTTAACAGGAAAATGCCGCCACGTGTACGAGGACAAAGTGGAAGAGGAAAAGGTCCAATGAGGGGAGGACCATCGGGGCGTATTCCCCCTCAACCTCATAATTAAGATGCATACCAAGAATCAGGAGATTCGTATCCTTGGCAACCAGCAAGACGTTCTGTCTCTAATAGACACTCGCCCTCATATTCCCAAAATTCTTACCACTCTCACCATTCCTATCATTCACACCATACCCATCATTCCCGTTCGCACTCTTACCATGAAGAATTTAACCCCAACCACTATTTTAACACGCCTCCAGTCGATCAAAATCAGTTGGACCAACCAAACCCTATGGACGAGGACTCCAACCCGGAGATGCCACCGTCGGGATCAAATATGCATCCCATTGAAATTTCGCACGTCAAACTCATATGCCGGATCGCCCTACCAAGGTCCTAATGAGTGGGACCAATACTGGAACCAATTCACCTTCACCCACACTCCTTCACATCACTCTCAACCACCTCCTGTTCAAGAAGATGTCCACATGGAACTAGTGGACCAACCTCAACCACCACCTGAACCACCAAGAAGAAAGCGTGGAGCACGTATGTCGGTACGTGCTGGACAAAGGTCGGGAGCCCTGCCACCTTTACCCAACTCCTACCCCATAATTGAAGAGGACCCACAAATGGGTGGACCCTCTAATGTTTCACCTATAGTGGAACCAACACCAACACATGCTGTTCAACCACCACCATCGGGTTATACTAACCTAATCCCCACATATCCAGACACGTCTGGATATGATCCTTTTAACCCGTCTACACTGGTATACTATCAAGCATGGTCGCAAGACCCCTACATGCAGGCGGTTATGCACAATGCACTTTACCCATCTCCTTTCCCACCTACTTATCCACCAACTGGATATCCAACTTATGGGTACCAGTATCCAGTTATATCACAACCTCAGCCACAACCTCCGCCACCACTTGAGGCCATTAATAAAGCCTTAGAAAGGATGAAAGAAATGCAACAACAGGCGGAGAAAACGGAGAAGAAAACGAATAAGTTCTTCAAGAAACTTTCCAAGTTGGTCAAGTGAAAGAAGGACGAATGAAGTCTCTTCTAAATATATGTAATCCCTGCAAGGACATTGTTATTTCTTTTAGTCCCTGCGTGGACATTTTTATTTTCTTTAAAAGTCCTTACATGGACAGTTTATTTCATTTTCTAGTATTGTAATTTCTATTCAAAAATTTAATGAAGTACTTTTGGAATTATATATATATATATAATTCATCCACTTGAAAACGAGCGCCTCGATTTTATTCGAAATTTATGCTCTGCTATATAATTCTAAAAGATCTTAATGAATTGATTATGCCAAGTGGCGTAGACCACATATTGGCCAAGAAATGATAGTTAAGTACGAAGGGGTCTTCTATCAGGATAGTTAAGGGAATTTATCCTTCTATCCAGAGGTAAGGGACTAGGTCCAAACCTCCAAGATCGTTAAGGTCAAAGGTGACCGGGACCAATAATCAATCATTAAGGTAATCTTATGTTAACATTGAGAATGTTCATACTCCAAGTAGTGTGGCTTGAGGAACCACACTAGCCGTCAGGCCATTGTGCCAGGCTGATATGCCATATACATCTGATATGATGTAGGCCAATGTGCCCAATTTATGTCCAACGGGACAGGCTGATATGCCATATACATCTGATATGATGTAGGCCAATGTGCCCAATTTATGTCCAACGAGACAGACTGATATGCCATATACATCTGATATGATGTAGGCCAATGTGCCCAATTATTGTCCAACGGGACAGGCTGATACGCCATATACATCTGATATGATGTAGGCCAATGTGCCCAATTATTGTCCAACGGCACAGGCTGATATACCATACATATTATGACCTAAGTGACAGGCTGATGTGCCATATGTATATATTATGTCCAATGTGACCGGCCAATGTGCCCAGTTATTATGTCCAATAGGGACAAGCCTATGAGCTATATAATTGTCAATGATGACAATGACAGTTGTGACATTGCGATCCACTGTCCAATAATATATGGACTACGTCCAAATTGTAATTTGCATATGATGGTCCTATTAAGACCTAGGCCAAATATAGATATGTTAAAACTAAGAGTTATGATGTTATTCACACTAGTATAAGCAACGGATTATTATATCCAATATTGAAAGCCAATATAGTTGATGCGCCATGGCTAAATGAAGTTTTATTGATATATAGAAACCAAGACTTAAAGATGGCTAACTCAAATGAAGCACAAAGTAGCCACAGGAATGTTGAATCTAACAAAGCTGAAAACAAAAATATTGATGATGAAAATTTTCAAGCTCGCATTGATGCGGCTGTTGAAAAGGCCATGGGAAAGGCCATAGAAAGGCTTAGAGAATCGAGTGCCACTCGCTCTAGACCCTTATCTATTCCACCATCTTCAGCTCATAGGGAGAGCTCCGTTCACTCTTCAAATGCAAAGAGTGAACCAAAGAAAATAGATCTTACTGAAAAGTCCCGTTCTATCAAGGACGGATGTACCTATAAGTATTTTGTCTCTTGTAAGCCCCGAGACTTTAACGGGGAGAAAGGAGCTGTAGAAGCTCTAAAATGGCTAGATGAGGTGGAGATGATAGTAGATATCAGCAATTGTGCTGATAAGGATGTGGTCAAGTACGTATCACAATCCTTCAAGGGCGATGCCATAATATGGTGGAAAGATATGATTCAATCAACAGGTAAGGTACACCTGTACAACTTGGGATGGTCCAAGTTTGCTGAATTGGTAAAGGAAACTTACTGCCCACCTCATAAGGTGAAGAAGTTAGAGACAGACTTCTTGTCTCTTTCAATGAAAAACCTAGATTGGAAGTAGGTTACTGACTTTAACTCCCTATCTAGGTTAGTTTCCTATTTGATCACTCCCGAATCCAAATGCATTGCGTGTTTCATAAATGGGTTGGCGTCCGAGATAAAGGGCATGGTAAAGGCTGCACAGCCTAGTACCTATAGGTCCGCTGTAGACCTATCCCTTTCCCTCACCCTAGATCTGGTAAGACAAAAGTCAATTAGGACTGAAACTGACGGAAAGAGGAAACGAGAGGATAATAACTCCCAAAGATTTAAGAAGAAAGGCAATTTCGGGTTCAAGAAGAACCAACACGCATTTAATGACAAACCTCTGTGCAAGAATCGTAAATATAGGCATTGGGGACAGTGTGGCATAAATCCACAAACCAAACCCTGTGGTATCTGCAAGAGAAAATGGCATAAGACCTTAGATTGCAAGGATCTTAAGGATGCAGTTTGCTACAACTGCAACGAAAAGGGGCATATAACGTAAAATTGCCCCAAGAAACCCAAAAGTAATGAGGCAAAGCCTGGAGAGGCCAAGAAGGGGAATGCCCGTGCCTTTCAAATGAATGCCAGGGAGGCAATTGATGACAACAACGTCATAACAGGTACATTCCTCGTTAACAATTTACGCTCGTTTTCGATTCAGATGCGGATAAATCATTTGTTGACCATAAGTTTAGTAAACTATTAAACTTGCCCATAAGAGACAAAATTATGAGATAGAACTCGCCGATGGAACCTTAGAAACTGCTTCTTCCATTCTTGATGGATGCTCTATATCCATTAAGAATCATTCCATCCCTATCTCTCTTCTACCAATGAAATTGGCAGGGTCGATGTTGTCTTAGGCATGGATTGGTTATCTCATAACCAAGCCCGTATTGCTTGCGATAAAAAGTTCATAGAAATTAAGACCCATCTGGTGAAATGATCACCATACTCGGAGACTCACAATATGGATTGCCAAACAAGGTATCGTTATTTAAGGTATCCAAGTGTTTGAAGAGAGGTTGTGTCATCTAGATGGCACAAGTCACCATAAATGAACCTAAGCCGAACCTTGAAGATCAACCAGTTATCTCGGAGTATCCCTATGTTTTCCCTGAAGAGTTACCAGGCCTACCTTCGGATAGGCAAGTGGAGTTCAGAATTGACATCATACTAGGATCAGCACCCGTAGCTAGAGCTCCATATAGACTAGCTCCAACCGAAATGAATGAGTTAAGAGTTCAATTGGATGAACTCTTGGAGAAAGGATTTATTCAACCTAGTTCCTCGCCTTGGGGAGCTCTTATCTTTTTCGTTAAAAAGAAAGACGGTTCAATGCGGATGTGCATTGACTACCGAGAGCTGAACAAACTAACAGTTAAGAATAGATATCCTCTGCCCAGGATCGATGACTTATTCGACCAACTTCAAGGGGCTAGTTACTTTTCTAAGATAGATTTGAGATCAGGATATCATCAACCTGAAGGTTAGAAGTGAAGATGTTCCTAAGACAGCCTTCAGGACCCGCTATGGTCACTTTGAATTTTTGGTGATGCCTTTTGGGCTCACAAATGCACCAGCAGCATTCATGTATCTTATGAATAGAGTCTGCAAACCGTATTTGGATAAGTTTGTCATTGTCTTCATAGACGACAAACTTATCTATTCTCGTAATCAAGCTGATCACGAGAAACATCTTCGGTGCATTCTAGAACTACTAAGGCAAGAGAAGTTGTATGCAAAGTTCTCTAAGTGTGAGTTTTGGCTTAGAGAAGTCCAATTCCTTGGACACATTGTGAGTGAGCATGGTATCCAAGTGGATCCCGCCAAGATAGAAGCCATAATGAATTGGGAAATTCCCAAGACTCCATCTGAAATTCGTAGTTTCTTAGGACTTGCTGGTTATTGTAGAAGGTTCATTGAGGAGTAGAATAGCCACTCCTTTGACTACCCTGGCCCGTAAAAATGTTAAGTTCGTTTGGGGTCCAAACAACAAGAATCTTTTGAGATTCTAAACATAAGTTGAGCAACGTTCCTGTGTTATCTCTACCTGAGGGTATTGAGAATTTTGTTGTTTATTGTGATGCATCACACACCGGTATGGCTGTGTGCTAATGCAAAATGGCAAGGTAATTGCCTATGCATCACGACAATTAAAGGTGCATGAAAGGAATTACACCACCCATGATTTGGAACTGGGTGCTGTTGTATTTGCACTAAAACTGTGGAGACATTACTTGTATGGCACAAAGTGTATTATATACTCTGACCATAGAAGTCTTCAACACCTATTCAATCAAAAGGAATTGAACATGCGACAACGTCGGTGGATGGAAACGCTTAATGACTATGATTACGAAATTCGCAACCATCCCGGCAAGGCAAATGTAGTTGTTGACGCCTTAAGTCGTAAGGAAAGGGTTAAACCTATTAGGATTAACCCCAAGAGAATTGAGCTCAGAAATAGCTTAAGTGAGAAGCTATTAGATGCGCAGAAGCAAGCTCTATTAGAGGCTAATATCCCTAATGAGGGATTAGGCGGAACTGTTGATCAGTTAGCGCCTGGAAAGGATGGAATCCTTAGATTCAATGATAGAATTTGGGTTCCGATCTTTGGAGGACTTAGAGATCTAATCCTCCAGGAAGCGCATAATACAAGATACTATGTTCACCCGAGTGGTGACAAGATGTATCAAGATCTAAAGAAGAGTTATTGGTGGATGGGTTTGAAGAAATTCATAGCCACTTATGTAGCTAAGTGTCTGATGTGTTCGCAAGTTAAAGCCGAACATCAAAAGCCGTCAGGACTTCTACAACAGCTTGAAAATTCCCACTTGGAAATGGGAAATGGTAACTATGGACTTGTTTACCAAGTTACCTAAAATCAAAAGTGGAAATGACACTATTTGGGTCATAGTGGATAGGCTGACTAAATCAGCACATTTCTTGCCAATAAAGGAAACTTAAAATTTAGATAAATTGGCTAAGTTGTATGTGGACAAGATTGTGTCCCCACACAGTGTGCCGGTATCTATTGTATCTGACAGGGATACTAGATACACATCTCACTTTTGGAAAACTTTCCAACAATCTTTAGGCACACGATTAAATTTTAGTACGGCTTACCATTCGCAAACTGATGGTCAAAGTGAGCGTACTATTAAGACCTTGGAAGACATGCTTCGGGCATGCGTGATTGATTTAGGTGGAAGTTGGGATGACCACTTACCCCTAATAGAATTCTCCTATAATAACAGCTATCATACTAGCATCAAGGCTGCTCCTTTTGAGGCCTTATATGGGAGAAAGTGCCGAACGCTCATATGTTGGGCAGAAGTTGGGGAAGCCCAACTATCAGGACCAGAGATTGTCCTAGAGACCACGGAAAAGATTATGCAAATCCGTGATCGTCTCAAAACGGCCAGGGATAGGCAGAAGAGTTATGCTGACAAGAGGCGTAAACCTCTTAAATTCAAAGTAGGGGACAAGGTCATGCTAAAGGTATCACCCTGGAAAGGTGTGATGCGTTTTAGAAAGAAGGGCAAGTTGAGCCCAAGATATATTGGACCATTCGAGATAGTCGAATGTGTCGGCACTGTAGCTTATAAGCTCAGGTTGCCAGAGGAGCTTAGTGGGATCCATGATGTATTTCACATATCTAACCTTAAGATATGTCTAGCCAATGAGTCGCTAGCAATGTCGTACAATGAGGTGCAAATAGATAAAAACCTGAGGTTTGTTGAGAAACCAATTTCGATCGAGGATTGACAGGTTAAGAAGCTCTGAAGAAAAATGATACATGTAGTAAAGGTTAAGTGGGACGCTTTTAGAGGTCCCGAGTATACATGGGAGGTTGAGTCCACTATGCGACAAAAGTAACCCCATCTTTTTTGAATAAAATCTAGAGGTCGAGATTTCTTTTAAGGGGGTGAGGATGTAACACATTATAAAATCGTGTCCAATAGTATAGTGACGCGTGTTGTATTTCAAATATGGTCTGTTAAAGACCAATAAGGACTAAAGGCGTCAACATGCTCAAATTGAGCCTCTGAGTGACGGTCCGATGTCAACATGCATAAATAACAGCCTCTGAGTGACTGATATGTCAACATGCCCAGCCTCTGAATGACATTGGAATCAACATGCTTATAATAAGCCTCTGAGTGATCCTTTGTGAAGTTCTAACTCTCATTCGTGCCATTTGTAGGACGTGAGGGTTCAATTTTGTAAATATGTGAAAGTTGGATGATGGAGGGATTAAAAGTGTCAACATGTGAATTTATACCTCTGAGTGACCTTTTAACGAACCGAGAGCTCAACAATGTCCGGGTATAATCCCGAGTATGCCAAGTATTGGCTACGAAGGGCTAAATGTGCCAAAAAGGTGTCTAAAAAGGTTTTTAGAAGCTTTAATAAGTTAAGGGGCTAAAAGTGTCAAAAATTGAAAGTGGCCATGGGGCGGTCGCGGGCCGCGAGAGACCAGGCCTGGGTCTCTCGCGGGGCGCGAGAACAGGTCTGCTGCAGAAAGTTTTGGCTTGGCCTCCAAACAAAGCTCCAAAACCATTCATTCGAAACCATGGACTTGTAAACTGCTATGCCACGTTTTGGGACACTTGTAAGCTTCTTCTTACACCCCTAAACACCTGGCTTCACCTTCTTTGAGCTCTCCAACTATAAATAGGTGATCAAGTTCACCATTTGAACTTGCACCTTTCTAAATCATAACTCTTCTCCCTCATCTGGAAGTTCCTAGCTGAAAGGAGCATCCAACTTAGTTCTCTTGCATTCTAGGAACCTCTTCTAAGTCTTCCTTGCTCTTGCATTTTCGTTTATAGGCTTTTATAGCCAAAAGTCAAGCGTTTTTCGGAAAACGCTTTGACTTTCGGTTAAGACCATTATGGGCCAGCCATTGTTTGAAATGAACATGGATAAGTGATCGTAATAAGGTATGTGTTAGTACCTATAAAGGGCACCTCCTGAAGATCACGTTTGCTAGACCAATTGACGGGTCAACGTTAAGTTATTAAAAAGTCAAACAGGCCATTTTTCGGAAAAATCATAAATTTATCTTATATATGTTATGTAACCTGTTTTGACACTTAAACAAGTTGATAATAATTATTAGAACATGTAAGAACATGTTCGGCTCGTCATTTTCAGTTCTAGGGTCGGTTCGCAACCGAAAGTCGCGAAGTTTGACTTCTGCTTTGACTTTAGATTCTGACCCGATTTAGATTAGTTACCTATCGATCTAAAGTTTCATTATGATCATAATATAATGTAGCATAACCATCTGAGGTTATATTACATGATCATAATCAGAATCTAAGTTTATGCGCAAGTTCCATAATTATGCCAACTTTGACCAAAATGCCATTTTTGCATAAAACAAGGTTTTAAATGGTAATGAACTTGAAAATGAGTTTCTACTGATGTAATATTATAAGTAGGATTATTTGTGATGTTAAAATAAGTTATAAACTGAGTTTTCAAGCAAGTCCTTAAACTATGTCGATAAATGACGGTTTTAGCCCTTGTGGCTCATAAAATAGTTTTAATCGAATCTTTTCAAGGAAAATCATTTACCTACTGATATGTTATATTAAATAACATATTTTAAACATTTTAATCTGACCCTAATGTCAGTTTTCATTAAACATCGCATAAAACGTCATTTTACAACATAAGCGCCGTTTCGACGCATAGTATGGTTTTAAACCATATATTTGACCAACACTTAATACCTACTGATTTCAAAACTTATTTTAAACATATTTACAGTAGGTACATGTTATAAACTCAGAATCCCAAATATTTATAAACTATGTGTAAAATGACCAAAATGCTCCTTCGGTGCATTGTTTGGTCATAAAAGATAAATTACACAAATAATTGGTATCCTACTGATATTATATCATAAATAAATTAATTTTCCAGAATACTGATGATTATAAACTTTAATTATATTCAAATTCCTTTTATATGGTATGAAATTACCAAAATGCCCTTATAAGGCAAAGTTTCGTTTTAAAAACCTTAACAGGCATATAAGTTAATATCCTACTGATATTTTAACTTATTTAAAGTATAATGGCATATAGAACTTGTCCATGACTTATCCGGTTACCCGATATCGCTAATATGCGCACAGTTACGTATATGTAACTATTTTACGGAAATTAACCGAAACGGGTTTAACCTTGTCATTTAAATCTCAAAATCTAGAATGTTTATAGTTTACCCATATTATACAAGTCAAGGTACTTGTTGGGATAAAACTACATTCTATCCAATCATCTTTTAATCTAGCGTCATACGTTTTGATCAAGTACGCTAGTCGATCTAAGTCAATGACTTAAATCAAGACCGTTAGTATTTAATTAGTTAGTTTATGCCATAATCCAGACTAGAGACTTATCGTGCTATCTGCACTTAGTCCTTTTGTGTACGGCTGAGTTATTAAAAATTAAAAGAAGACTAGCTCAGGTAAATACTCTCGACTTATTTCCCCTATACGGGCTTGGGTTACGGTAAATTACTACCGCTTGGTCAGAAATGGGATCAATCGAACGCCGGTTCGGAGATAGTAAATCCGCATATTCTGTTTTAATCAGTTTTGTTTGATAATTTAAACATCGGGGGTTAACTAACGTGTCTTGGATATCCTCGGCTCATTACAATAGAAATGGCCACGATCTTAGCGCAGGTGTAGTCATACACCCGATAGACGCTCAATTATGCATTCCCACAAGGTTGGGAGGAATTGACTCCTTCGTGAGTCCAAAGTGGTGTGTACGTTAATTGTGTCTTGGTCTCCGTACCGGGCCCCGTATGAATGGACAAACATGTAAATCTGTTAGCAAGGTTGGACGGTCAATTAACCCAAGTTATAAAAAGATTTTGTGCTAATACGCGTTTAAAACATTTTCAAAATGTTTTCAATATGAGTCAGTGGGTGTATTTACCAGCGAAAGCTGGCGTATTTTCAAAAGACTAATCTGCAGGTACAATACGAAAATAGGCCGGAGGTGCTCGGTAGTGATAGAGGATCTTGCAAATCCTAAATCTGCCCAAAGTCTGTTTTGTATTCTTTCCATGTACAATTTATGATCCGCCTGTGGATCTTCTATTACAAGCTTGTATATTATTTTGTATTCTCGAACACTCGGTTTGTAATAGTAATTTTACTTTCCGTTGTGCCGTGTTTAATTGACTATGATGATTATCAACTGACGTCACGATACTCTCCACCCGGGCCCGCCGGTGTATGGATTTGGGTTGGAAATCCGGGGTGTGACAGGTTTGTATCAGAGCCAATGTTTGAGAGAATTAAACACTATCCTTCTTGTGTTTAATCTTAAACTTACACGAGCACATTCCTTAGACTTCCGAGTCTAGGCATTGACCTAGGATTACTCATTTCATTATTAAGTTATTATTATTGTTTTGAATTGATTTTTAACAGGAAAATGCCGCCACGTGTACGAGGACAAAGTGGAAGAGGAAAAGGTCCAATGAGGGGAGGACCATCGGGGCGTATTCCCCCTCAACCTCATAATTAAGATGCATACCAAGAATCAGGAGATTCGTATCCTTGGCAACCAGCAAGACGTTCTGTCTCTAATAGACACTCGCCCTCATATTCCCAAAATTCTTACCACTCTCACCATTCCTATCATTCACACCATACCCATCATTCCCGTTCGCACTCTTACCATGAAGAATTTAACCCCAACCACTATTTTAACACGCCTCCAGTCGATCAAAATCAGTTGGACCAACCAAACCCTATGGACGAGGACTCCAACCCGGAGATGCCACCGTCGGGATCAAATATGCATCCCATTGAAATTTCGCACGTCAAACTCATATGCCGGATCGCCCTACCAAGGTCCTAATGAGTGGGACCAATACTGGAACCAATTCACCTTCACCCACACTCCTTCACATCACTCTCAACCACCTCCTGTTCAAGAAGATGTCCACATGGAACTAGTGGACCAACCTCAACCACCACCTGAACCACCAAGAAGAAAGCGTGGAGCACGTATGTCGGTACGTGCTGGACAAAGGTCGGGAGCCCTGCCACCTTTACCCAACTCCTACCCCACAATTGAAGAGGACCCACAAATGGGTGGACCCTCTAATGTTTCACCTATAGTGGAACCAACACCAACACATGCTGTTCAACCACCACCATCGGGTTATACTAACCTAATCCCCACATATCCAGACACGTCTGGATATGATCCTTTTAACCCGTCTACACTGGTATACTATCAAGCATGGTCGCAAGACCCCTACATGCAGGCGGTTATGCACAATGCACTTTACCCATCTCCTTTCCCACCTACTTATCCACCAACTGGATATCCAACTTATGGGTACCAGTATCCAGTTATATCACAACCTCAGCCACAACCTCCGCCACCACTTGAGGCCATTAATAAAGCCTTAGAAAGGATGAAAGAAATGCAACAACAGGCGGAGAAAACGGAGAAGAAAATGAATAAGTTCTTCAAGAAACTTTCCAAGTTGGTCAAGTGAAAGAAGGACGAATGAAGTCTCTTCTAAATATATGTAATCCCTGCAAGGACATTGTTATTTCTTTTAGTCCCTGCGTGGACATTTTTATTTTCTTTAAAAGTCCTTACATGGACAGTTTATTTCATTTTCTAGTATTGTAATTTCTATTCAAAAATTTAATGAAGTACTTTTGGAATTATATATATATATATAATTCATCCACTTGAAAACGAGCGCCTCGATTTTATTCGAAATTTATGCTCTGCTATATAATTCTAAAAGATCTTAATGAATTGATTATGCCAAGTGGCGTAGACCATATATTGGCCAAGAAATGATAGTTAAGTACGAAGGGGTCTTCTATCAGGATAGTTAAGGGAATTTATCCTTCTATCCAGAGGTAAGGGACTAGGTCCAAACCTCCAAGATCGTTAAGGTCAAAGGTGACCGGGACCAATAATCAATCATTAAGGTAATCTTATGTTAACATTGAGAATGTTCATACTCCAAGTAGTGTGGCTTGAGGAACCACACTAGCCGTCAGGCCATTGTGCCAGGCTGATATGCCATATACATCTGATATGATGTAGGCCAATGTGCCCAATTTATGTCCAACGGGACAGGCTGATATGCCATATACATCTGATATGATGTAGGCCAATGTGCCCAATTTATGTCCAACGAGACAGACTGATATGCCATATACATCTGATATGATGTAGGCCAATGTGCCCAATTATTGTCCAACGGGACAGGCTGATACGCCATATACATCTGATATGATGTAGGCCAATGTGCCCAATTATTGTCCAACGGCACAGGCTGATATACCATACATATTATGACCTAAGTGACAGGCTGATGTGCCATATGTATATATTATGTCCAATGTGACCGGCCAATGTGCCCAGTTATTATGTCCAATAGGGACAAGCCTATGAGCTATATAATTGTCAATGATGACAATGACAGTTGTGACATTGCGATCCACTGTCCAATAATATATGGACTACGTCCAAATTGTAATTTGCCTATGATGGTCCTATTAAGACCTAGGCCAAATATAGATATGTTAAAACTAAGAGTTATGATGTTATTCACACTAGTATAAGCAACGGATTATTATATCCAATATTGAAAGCCAATATAGTTGATGCGCCATGGCTAAATGAAGTTTTATTGATATATAGAAACCAAGACTTAAAGATGGCTAACTCAAATGAAGCACAAAGTAGCCACAGGAATGTTGAATCTAACAAAGCTGAAAACAAAAATATTGATGATGAAAATTTTCAAGCTCGCATTGATGCGGCTGTTGAAAAGGCCATGGGAAAGGCCATAGAAAGGCTTAGAGAATCGAGTGCCACTCGCTCTAGACCCTTATCTATTCCACCATCTTCAGCTCATAGGGAGAGCTCCGTTCACTCTTCAAATGCAAAGAGTGAACCAAAGAAAATAGATCTTACTGAAAAGTCCCGTTCTATCAAGGACGGATGTACCTATAAGTATTTTGTCTCTTGTAAGCCCCGAGACTTTAACGGGGAGAAAGGAGCTGTAGAAGCTCTAAAATGGCTAGATGAGGTGGAGATGATAGTAGATATCAGCAATTGTGCTGATAAGGATGTGGTCAAGTACGTATCACAATCCTTCAAGGGCGATGCCATAATATGGTGGAAAGATATGATTCAATCAACAGGTAAGGTACACCTGTACAACTTGGGATGGTCCAAGTTTGCTGAATTGGTAAAGGAAACTTACTGCCCACCTCATAAGGTGAAGAAGTTAGAGACAGACTTCTTGTCTCTTTCAATGAAAAACCTAGATTGGAAGTAGGTTACTGACTTTAACTCCCTATCTAGGTTAGTTTCCTATTTGATCACTCCCGAATCCAAATGCATTGCGTGTTTCATAAATGGGTTGGCGTCCGAGATAAAGGGCATGGTAAAGGCTGCACAGCCTAGTACCTATAGGTCCGCTGTAGACCTATCCCTTTCCCTCACCCTAGATCTGGTAAGACAAAAGTCAATTAGGACTGAAACTGACGGAAAGAGGAAACGAGAGGATAATAACTCCCAAAGATTTAAGAAGAAAGGCAATTTCGGGTTCAAGAAGAACCAACACGCATTTAATGACAAACCTCTGTGCAAGAATCGTAAATATAGGCATTGGGGACAGTGTGGCATAAATCCACAAACCAAACCCTGTGGTATCTGCAAGAGAAAATGGCATAAGACCTTAGATTGCAAGGATCTTAAGGATGCAGTTTGCTACAACTGCAACGAAAAGGGGCATATAACGTAAAATTGCCCCAAGAAACCCAAAAGTAATGAGGCAAAGCCTGGAGAGGCCAAGAAGGGGAATGCCCGTGCCTTTCAAATGAATGCCAGGGAGGCAATTGATGACAACAACGTCATAACAGGTACATTCCTCGTTAACAATTTACGCTCGTTTTCGATTCAGATGCGGATAAATCATTTGTTGACCATAAGTTTAGTAAACTATTAAACTTGCCCATAAGAGACAAAATTATGAGATAGAACTCGCCGATGGAACCTTAGAAACTGCTTCTTCCATTCTTGATGGATGCTCTATATCCATTAAGAATCATTCCATCCCTATCTCTCTTCTACCAATGAAATTGGCAGGGTCGATGTTGTCTTAGGCATGGATTGGTTATCTCATAACCAAGCCCGTATTGCTTGCGATAAAAAGTTCATAGAAATTAAGACCCATCTGGTGAAATGATCACCATACTCGGAGACTCACAATATGGATTGCCAAACAAGGTATCGTTATTTAAGGTATCCAAGTGTTTGAAGAGAGGTTGTGTCATCTAGATGGCACAAGTCACCATAAATGAACCTAAGCCGAACCTTGAAGATCAACCAGTTATCTCGGAGTATCCCTATGTTTTCCCTGAAGAGTTACCAGGCCTACCTTCGGATAGGCAAGTGGAGTTCAGAATTGACATCATACTAGGATCAGCACCCGTAGCTAGAGCTCCATATAGACTAGCTCCAACCGAAATGAATGAGTTAAGAGTTCAATTGGATGAACTCTTGGAGAAAGGATTTATTCAACCTAGTTCCTCGCCTTGGGGAGCTCTTATCTTTTTCGTTAAAAAGAAAGACGGTTCAATGCGGATGTGCATTGACTACCGAGAGCTGAACAAACTAACAGTTAAGAATAGATATCCTCTGCCCAGGATCGATGACTTATTCGACCAACTTCAAGGGGCTAGTTACTTTTCTAAGATAGATTTGAGATCAGGATATCATCAACCTGAAGGTTAGAAGTGAAGATGTTCCTAAGACAGCCTTCAGGACCCGCTATGGTCACTTTGAATTTTTGGTGATGCCTTTTGGGCTCACAAATGCACCAGCAGCATTCATGTATCTTATGAATAGAGTCTGCAAACCGTATTTGGATAAGTTTGTCATTGTCTTCATAGACGACAAACTTATCTATTCTCGTAATCAAGCTGATCACGAGAAACATCTTCGGTGCATTCTAGAACTACTAAGGCAAGAGAAGTTGTATGCAAAGTTCTCTAAGTGTGAGTTTTGGCTTAGAGAAGTCCAATTCCTTGGACACATTGTGAGTGAGCATGGTATCCAAGTGGATCCCGCCAAGATAGAAGCCATAATGAATTGGGAAATTCCCAAGACTCCATCTGAAATTCGTAGTTTCTTAGGACTTGCTGGTTATTGTAGAAGGTTCATTGAGGAGTAGAATAGCCACTCCTTTGACTACCCTGGCCCGTAAAAATGTTAAGTTCGTTTGGGGTCCAAACAACAAGAATCTTTTGAGATTCTAAACATAAGTTGAGCAACGTTCCTGTGTTATCTCTACCTGAGGGTATTGAGAATTTTGTTGTTTATTGTGATGCATCACACACCGGTATGGCTGTGTGCTAATGCAAAATGGCAAGGTAATTGCCTATGCATCACGACAATTAAAGGTGCATGAAAGGAATTACACCACCCATGATTTGGAACTGGGTGCTGTTGTATTTGTACTAAAACTGTGGAGACATTACTTGTATGGCACAAAGTGTATTATATACTCTGACCATAGAAGTCTTCAACACCTATTCAATCAAAAGGAATTGAACATGCGACAACGTCGGTGGATGGAAACGCTTAATGACTATGATTACGAAATTCGCAACCATCCCGGCAAGGCAAATATAGTTGTTGACGCCTTAAGTCGTAAGGAAAGGGTTAAACCTATTAGGATTAACCCCAAGAGAATTGAGATCAGAAATAGCTTAAGTGAGAAGCTATTAGATGCGCAGAAGCAAGCTCTATTAGAGGCTAATATCCCTAATGAGGGATTAGGCGGAACTGTTGATCAGTTAGCGCCTGGAAAGGATGGAATCCTTAGATTCAATGATAGAATTTGGGTTCCGATCTTTGGAGGACTTAGAGATCTAATCCTCCAGGAAGCGCATAATACAAGATACTATGTTCACCCGAGTGGTGACAAGATGTATCAAGATCTAAAGAAGAGTTATTGGTGGATGGGTTTGAAGAAATTCATAGCCACTTATGTAGCTAAGTGTCTGATGTGTTCGCAAGTTAAAGCCGAACATCAAAAGCCGTCAGGACTTCTACAACAGCTTGAAAATTCCCACTTGGAAATGGGAAATGGTAACTATGGACTTGTTTACCAAGTTACCTAAAATCAAAAGTGGAAATGACACTATTTGGGTCATAGTGGATAGGCTGACTAAATCAGCACATTTCTTGCCAATAAAGGAAACTTAAAATTTAGATAAATTGGCTAAGTTGTATGTGGACAAGATTGTGTCCCCACACAGTGTGCCGGTATCTATTGTATCTGACAGGGATACTAGATACACATCTCACTTTTGGAAAACTTTCCAACAATCTTTAGGCACACGATTAAATTTTAGTACGGCTTACCATTCGCAAACTGATGGTCAAAGTGAGCGTACTATTAAGACCTTGGAAGACATGCTTCGGGCATGCGTGATTGATTTAGGTGGAAGTTGGGATGACCACTTACCCCTAATAGAATTCTCCTATAATAACAGCTATCATACTAGCATCAAGGCTGCTCCTTTTGAGGCCTTATATGGGAGAAAGTGCCGAACGCTCATATGTTGGGCAGAAGTTGGGGAAGCCCAACTATCAGGACCAGAGATTGTCCTAGAGACCACGGAAAAGATTATGCAAATCCGTGATCGTCTCAAAACGGCCAGGGATAGGCAGAAGAGTTATGCTGACAAGAGGCGTAAACCTCTTAAATTCCAAGTAGGGGACAAGGTCATGCTAAAGGTATCACCCTGGAAAGGTGTGATGCGTTTTAGAAAGAAGGGCAAGTTGAGCCCAAGATATATTGGACCATTCGAGATAGTCGAATGTGTCGGCACTGTAGCTTATAAGCTCAGGTTGCCAGAGGAGCTTAGTGGGATCCATGATGTATTTCACATATCTAACCTTAAGATATGTCTAGCCAATGAGTCGCTAGCAATGTCGTACAATGAGGTGCAAATAGATAAAAACCTGAGGTTTGTTGAGAAACCAATTTCGATCGAGGATTGACAGGTTAAGAAGCTCTGAAGAAAAATGATACATGTAGTAAAGGTTAAGTGGGACGCTTTTAGAGGTCCCGAGTATACATGGGAGGTTGAGTCCACTATGCGACAAAAGTAACCCCATCTTTTTTGAATAAAATCTAGAGGTCGAGATTTCTTTTAAGGGGGTGAGGATGTAACACATTATAAAATCGTGTCCAATAGTATAGTGACGCGTGTTGTATTTCAAATATGGTCTGTTAAAGACCAATAAGGACTAAAGGCGTCAACATGCTCAAATTGAGCCTCTGAGTGACGGTCCGATGTCAACATGCATAAATAACAGCCTCTGAGTGACTGATATGTCAACATGCCCAGCCTCTGAATGACATTGGAATCAACATGCTTATAATAAGCCTCTGAGTGATCCTTTGTGAAGTTCTAACTCTCATTCGTGCCATTTGTAGGACGTGAGGGTTCAATTTTGTAAATATGTGAAAGTTGGATGATGGAGGGATTAAAAGTGTCAACATGTGAATTTATACCTCTGAGTGACCTTTTAACGAACCGAGAGCTCAACAATGTCCGGGTATAATCCCGAGTATGCCAAGTATTGGCTACGAAGGGCTAAATGTGCCAAAAAGGTGTCTAAAAAGGTTTTTAGAAGCTTTAATAAGTTAAGGGGCTAAAAGTGTCAAAGATTGAAAGTGGCCATGGGGCGGTCGCGGGCCGCGAGAGACCAGGCCTGGGTCTCTCGCGGGACGCGAGAACAGGTCTGCTGCAGAAAGTTTTGGCTTGGCCTCCAAACAAAGCTCCAAAACCATTCATTCGAAACCATGGACTTGTAAACTGCTATGCCACGTTTTGGGACACTTGTAAGCTTCTTCTTACACCCCTAAACACCTGGCTTCACCTTCTTTGAGCTCTCCAACTATAAATAGGTGATCAAGTTCACCATTTGAACTTGCACCTTTCTAAATCATAACTCTTCTCCCTCATCTGGAAGTTCCTAGCTGAAAGGAGCATCCAACTTAGTTCTCTTGCATTCTAGGAACCTCTTCTAAGTCTTCCTTGCTCTTGCATTTTCGTTTATAGGCTTTTATAGCCAAAAGTCAAGCGTTTTTCGGAAAACGCTTTGACTTTCGGTTAAGACCATTATGGGCCAGCCATTGTTTGAAATGAACATGGATAAGTGATCGTAATAAGGTATGTGTTAGTACCTATAAAGGGCACCTCCTGAAGATCACGTTTGCTAGACCAATTGACGGGTCAACGTTAAGTTATTAAAAAGTCAAACAGGCCATTTTTCGGAAAAATCATAAATTTATCTTATATATGTTATGTAACCTGTTTTGACACTTAAACAAGTTGATAATAATTATTAGAACATGTAAGAACATGTTCGGCTCGTCATTTTCAGTTCTAGGGTCGGTTCGCAACCGAAAGTCGCGAAGTTTGACTTCTGCTTTGACTTTAGATTCTGACCCGATTTAGATTAGTTACCTATCGATCTAAAGTTTCATTATGATCATAATATAATGTAGCATAACCATCTGAGGTTATATTACATGATCATAATCAGAATCTAAGTTTATGCGCAAGTTCCATAATTATGCCAACTTTGACCAAAATGCCATTTTTGCATAAAACAAGGTTTTAAATGGTAATGAACTTGAAAATGAGTTTCTACTGATGTAATATTATAAGTAGGATTATTTGTGATGTTAAAATAAGTTATAAACTGAGTTTTCAAGCAAGTCCTTAAACTATGTCGATAAATGACGGTTTTAGCCCTTGTGGCTCATAAAATAGTTTTAATCGAATCTTTTCAAGGAAAATCATTTACCTACTGATATGTTATATTAAATAACATATTTTAAACATTTTAATCTGACCCTAATGTCAGTTTTCATTAAACATCGCATAAAACGTCATTTTACAACATAAGCGCCGTTTCGACGCATAGTATGGTTTTAAACCATATATTTGACCAACACTTAATACCTACTGATTTCAAAACTTATTTTAAACATATTTACAGTAGGTACATGTTATAAACTCAGAATCCCAAATATTTATAAACTATGTGTAAAATGACCAAAATGCTCCTTCGGTGCATTGTTTGGTCATAAAAGATAAATTACACAAATAATTGGTATCCTACTGATATTATATCATCAATAAATTATTTTTCCAGAATACTTATGATTATAAACTTTAATTATATTCAAATTCCTTTTATATGGTATGAAATTACCAAAATGCCCTTATAAGGCATAGTTTCGTTTTAAAAATCTTAACAGGCATATAAGTTAATATCCTACCGATATTTTAACTTATTTAAAGTATAATGGCATATAGAACTTGTCCATGACTTATCCGGTTACCCGATATCGCTAATATGCGCACAGTTACGTATATGTAACTATTTTACGGAACGGGTTTAACCTTGTCATTTAAATCTCAAAATCCAGAATGCTTATAGTTTACCCATATTATACAAGTCAAGGTACTTGTTGGGATTAAACTACATTCTATCCAATTACTGTTTAATCTAGCGTCATACGTTTTGATCAAGTACGCTAGTCGGTCTAAGTCATCGTTTAATCTAGCGTCATATGTTTTGATCAAGTATGCTAGTCGGTCTAAGTCAATGACTTAAATCAAGACCGTTAGTATTTAATTGGTTAGTTTATGCCATAATCCATACTAGAGATGTGCCGGTAAATGCTATCTGCACTTAGTCTTTTTGTGTACGGCTGAGTTATTAAAAATTAAAAGAAGACTAGCTCAGGTAAATACTCTCGACTTATTTCCCCTATACGGGCTTGGGTTACGGTAAATTACTACCGCTTGCTCAGAAATGGGATCAATCGAATGCCGGTTTGGAGATAGTAAATCCGCATATTCTGTTTTAATCAGTTTTGTTTGATAGTTTAAACATCGGGGGTTAACTACCGTGTCCTGGATATCCTCGGCTCATTACAATAGAAATGGCTACGATCTTAGTGCGGGTGTAGGCATACACCCGATAGACGCTCAATTATGCATTCCCACAAGGTTGGGAGGAATTTACTCCTTCGTGAGTCCAAAGTGGTGTGTACGTTAATTGTGTCTTGGTCTCCGTACCGGGCCCCGTATGTATGGACAAACATGTAAATCTGTTAACAAGGTTGGACGGTCAATTAACCCAAGTTATAAAAAGATTTTGTGCTGATACGCACTTAAAACATTTTCAAAATGTTTTCAAAATGAGTCAGTTGGGTGTATTTACCAGCGAAAGCTGACGTATTTTCAAAAGACTAATCTGCAGGTACAATACAAAATAGGCCGGAGGTGCAAATCCTAAATCTGCCCAAAGTCTGTTTTGTATTCTTTCCATGTACAATTTATGATCCGCCTGTGGATCTTCTATTACAAGCTTGTATATTATTTTGTATTTTCGAACATTCGGTTTGTAATAGTAATTTTACTCCAAGACTTCCGTTGTGTCGTGTTTAATTGACTATGATGATTATCAACTGACGTCATGATACTCCCCACCAGGGCCCGCCTGTGTATGGATTTGGGTTGGAAATCCGGGGTGTGACATCTTCCAAATCACTTGGATTAAAATGTTGAAGATCGTTTAACTCAAAAGAAAGGTTGTAAGAAACTTGGTTTTCCCCATTTGCAGCAAATGCAAAGTTGGATGAGTAAGGGTCAGAATTAAATCCACCACAAGATATTATGTTAATGAAATGATCATAACTTTGATCCTTACTACCACCATAGGTTTCTTCTTGACCAAAAAGTGTTGTGCTACTGAAAGCATAGTCATCAGCCACTTTTCCTGACTCTTGTAGCTTCTTTTTCTAGTTAAGTCCTCTCTCATAAGTGAGAAGTCTATCATGAAGCTGAGTTAGATTCATTTCTTTAAAACCAACAGAATTTCTTGTGACAAAGGCTATAGTCTCCCATTTTTCTGGTAGGGACCTTAAGAACCGACTGTTCAAAGTTGAATTTGGGTAATTAACATTTACCAGTTTTAGCTCATTAATAAGAGAATTGAACCTTTCAAACTGTTAAGTTAACGATTCTCCTTTTACATGACAAAACGTTTCATATTGTTGGTTCAAAACTTCTCTATTGTTTTCAATAACTTCCTCAGTACCACCGAACTGCTACTTCAAGGCATCCCATAACTCCTTTGCTCTGTTGCAATGCAAGAGGCCAGCATAGATGTCGTTAGACAAAGCTGAAGCTACAATGCTAAAAGCCTTTGCATCTAATTCAATTTTTTGAAATCTTGCTTGGAGTAATTTTCAGGATTTTTTGGCACTTGAATTTTTGGGTACTCGGCACTCGGTTCCATTGGAACATGAGGTGCAAAGGCAATCGACCTCCAGCAACCAGTGTTTTGCTGAGCAAGTATATGATCTATCCAACGTTGCCAGATATTATACTCAGATCTGACAAGCATCGGTGGTTTAAACATGGAACCAGTGTTATGAGGATCCTGTGTGATATTTGATAAGTTATTGATTTTAAATTGCTAAAGTGATATTTTTTTCAGTGAGTTAGATGAGGCCTCACTATCATCTAGAAGGGCTTTATGATGAGTACAAGACGATCACATACTCAAAAAAGTTTCTCATAGGCTAAATTGCAAAAGGATTCTTGGGCAGTAAACTGATTAGCAAGTTTGGTATGTTGTGGTTCCTTTTATTAGCTTAAAAATAGGTGATTTTAACTTGTTTACTTATAAATGGCTCGAATTGGATTTTTCTTTATCTGAAATGGGTCAAAACGTAAAATAAAAAATATATGGATTTTATTTATGATAATCATGTATGAATTAAATAAATAGAATTAAGTCAGCTTGGTGTGGGTTAACTGATCCCACAATAGAACGTATGATATATATGGTCTGATAGCTTAAGCTTTAACTGGTCTGATAGTATGTCAGTTCAAAATTCTTATCAGTTATTTTAGTATCAAATAAATATTATGATTCTTGATTTGACTTCTTCAAATTAATTTTTTAACTTGAGTATTAATTCACTAAATAATCAAATAAGCAGTATGGGATAAACTTTATCTGCACATTAAAAACTGATTATTGCAACTTCAAGTCGTTATTTTAAGATAGTTTGTCTCACTACACAAATTTAAACACCCCTGGGATAATATTATTACTCATCACTGATGTGTGTTGGTTTTTCATTATTATGTCTACTCAAACAAACCTTGAATTTGAATTTCAGGGTTTCAAGCATAATGAAAGTCTATTCGCTCATGTCTTCTTTGCCCGTTGAGGACTTCAGGGTACCCAACAGACCTAGTGATCTTGAGTACCAGCCTTTGGACAGAAACAATGTTGATGTATTGGATGTGTTTGAAGCAACAACAGATGCCAAAGAACAACACTATGACTCGCTCATCATCATACTGTCATGCTACACTGTTATTTGCTAAAGAAACTTCTCTCTGTTTTTGTTTTCAGATTTTGTACAGTAACGTCCTACACACCAAGCTTGCTGTAGTAAAAGGACATCAAAGTTAGGTCAAAGTTACCGACAAGTAAGTACTGTACATTTCCTGGTGGTGTTACTCAGTTTAAGAATGGAACCCTTCACTATATAGATTTCATCCAAATTGTTAATATCATTATGTCTAAATAGAGAGGAAATATAAAACAGACCAGGCCAGGCAGGTTGGTAACAGTGAAAATGGACCCGGCCAGGTTTGAAACTTTTATATATTACTAGCGTGTTAAATATGATTTCCAACGATTATCTTTTATAACTAAAAATTTAAATATTTTTTATCATGTGATCCATGAGGTTTAATGCTCTAAATAATGAACTGTAAAAACTATAGACCTCCTTGTTCCACATTTGAACCGTTTTTACTCTGAATATATTTGATTTTGTAACTAAAGACGCTTCTTGAATCACATGGGGTAAGAGAACCCGAGTGATTTGAATATTGAATGTGGAGTTGCTAGCTTAAGGGGATATCTTTTGAGATAGAGGTGGTTGCGTTTTCGTTTGCTCTAAAGGATGAACATGAGGCTAAAGCATAATTTACACTAGCAAGAGGTATTCTCGCCATTTCAATTCCAAAAGGCTGTTCTTTCCAACCAAGAACTTTGAAACTAAGACGATATATGTTGTCTGTTTCTTTCATGTAGCTTTGTTCACGTGGGCATGAGTGTGTCTTCTGGTCGGCCAACAAGAGGATATGGGTCTGTACATTACAATCAGCTTATTTGTTTTGGGGTACTTCCTTCATTCTAATTGGACATACATCGGGTTATCAGTAAGAAGTTTCAGGTTTTGGGATTGATATTTTGACTAATTGTTTATGTGTTAAATGAAGTGACATTGTCAAAGACAAAGAAGAAATGGAGGGAGCATAACGAGAACATTGTGAACTCCATTCGTGAGGCGCTACCCTTCTAAATCTTTTTTATTAAAGTTAGCAGATAAACACGCATATGTGTCCCTCTTTTTATCTAAGACTGACCCATTTAGCTAAATATATAACATACCCAAACTTATTTAAACTAAATCCAAATTCAATTGAATCTAAATAAATAAAAGAGTAATTGTAATAACATATAGTTTTATTTCATATTAAACTACAATGTATGTCAAAATATGAACATCAACTGTATCATTCAATCCTAATATATGACAAAAAAACCCCGACTAATGGTTTGGTTAAGTAAAAACTAATTCATCGAAATCATAATATGTTTTAGTTTTGGTGTGTGGCATACTATATTGAGATCTGTAAGGCTATAGCATAGATAACCCACACCAATACTAGACATGCTATACAATGTATCACAAAAGGATTAATAAACTAATAGAAAACGACTATGGTGTTGTAAATTATCGCCGCCGCATCGCGCGACTTACCTACTAGTACTACTAAAAACATAAACACTTTATCCTACTATTGGTTCACACCTGTTAACGCCTTGGCGAAGACTTCGTTAATGCCCACTCCCTTGGCGACTTCGTTAATGCCCACTCCCTTGGCGCCTGTGTAACAATGTTTAGCGTTAATCAAGCTAATGTGGTGGTGGGTGTTACCATACTACAACTACTCTTATGTAAATTGTATTCGATACAAATCCACTCTAAGTAGATAGTTGTATCAACATTTCTACGTAGTGGTATCCGAATGTGGTGACAAAGAGGATGTGAATGTGCATATAGCATAGTTGAAATAATAGTGTGTATAGATGAACCGAATATTTTAACCAATGGGGAATGGCGGACCTACATAGGGGTTATGGGGGCACCGACACCCATAAAAATTTTTCAGTGCTATATACACATTAAAACAGGTTTGACCCCATGAAATTTGACCGACCACTAAGAAAAACAAAATTAGAATGTATACATTTACAAATAAAAATCAAATTTAGAAAATTAAGCCTAATTGAACACTAATATGTACATATATATATATATAGGGTAAGGTTAATCTATAAGTGATATTTTTCCTACAAAATGTAAGAAATCTCTGTAGGCATTTTATTTTAAATTTTGGGCATGATGTTTTAAATTCTTTTTGCATAGTATTACAAAGAAAAATATCACGTACGACTACAAATAACTCAACAACAACCAATATGTACGCACCAACAACTAAATCATAGAGTCCACGTATCAAGACTCAAAAACGGCTCCATTGTTAAATAATTAATAATGAAACAAAGAAACCTCGTGTAAAGGCATAATGCCATCGTCACCCTTGACTAATCACCCTTCCATGGCATAACATTCACATGATTCATTCCAGGTCATCATTCAGAACATATGAAATAACAATAGACCGCCAACAATATTGATCAAGTGCTATCGGTTATTAGTGTCACTGCGGACATTCTAAACCTTCTGCCATGGTCACACTGGTGTTTTACCTTCCACGTAATGAAAACACACATCACAAAGAAATTTCAACTACCAAACATAACACGTAAAATGTAATGCCCCAACCGACGATAAAAAGTCAAGGTGCCACGAATATAGTTGTTCAATAGCACAGATAACTAATTAAAATTTAAAATATATAGATTAAGTTCAAATTAGGTATCCAACAAACAAAACATAAATCCAAATTAAATTTAAACTAGGTCTAATAGCATCTAAGCATGGTAAAATCTTGAAAATAGCTTCAAACATGTTTACCTGAAACATGTGTAAAATCAAGTGTCAACTTTGAGAAATCAATGAGCAACATAGGTGTAATATACATGCTAGTTAACAGAGTTTAACAATTCACATTTCATGGCATTATCAAAAGCAAACTTGTGAAAATAAGCATGGAAACACAGAGTGCACCAATCACTCAACAAGCATGGAAAGTGCACCAATCACTCATATGTTGACAATAGTAGGAAAACCCAAAGGTTAATCCTAGTTGATAGTTCGCCATCCCTAGGTCAATATAGGGATGGATAGTATGTTGTTTCCATCATCTCTAGATCCATACAGAGATGGGTTCGTCAACCTATAGCGCTATAATCTACTACATTTGAAATTGGAACCTGGCAATAGTTAAACAAACATGTTTAAGACAAATAGCATAATGAATGATACACAAGACATAGTTGTGAATTGTAATAGTTCAAAAATAATAGATCCAAATGTTTGAAAGTGTATATGGACACATGTTTCACCCTAAAAGTTGAAAATGGAAAAAAACGGCTATGTAAACCTTTGGTAGCAAAGTAATCGCACAAAGTTGTAAGTAATGTATATGTTGGGAGAATCTAAAAGTGTTATCCTAAAACAAAGGGATGAGTGAGAATTGAAGTGGTTGGACGATGATGATGGAAATAACACGTAGCAATAAGAGGAAAGTTTGACGATTTTAATTTGGGAATTAATGCCACACCCCAACCGATGGCGGAAATATCAGGGCGGGACGAAATAGACTGCAAGAGACTTCATAACGACTATTGTGACAAGTATCTAATAGATAAAATTTCATTTCATTACTAAGACAAAATACATTTATTTGAAGCAAATACAACAAGAGATCAAATAAACAAAATACAACAAATATTATACTTAAAGTGGGTTTCTAGTCATCCAACTAGATTCCATTCATCATCATCATCATCATCAATTTCCTGCAATACGTATTAAAGTACATGTTGACACATGAAGTATTAGCGAGCATACAAGTTTGAGTATTATCATAAGTATAAACGTTTTAAACAAATCCACATGGCATAATCGTAATCTAAGACTTAACATAACAATACTAGCATGCAACTTATAATTGTCAACCCAAAGTTTCCCGCTAGCGTAATACTATCATAGCAACGATAAGACCATTTTGTTAACTTAACGTGACCTCAAGAATACGGGCGGTGCGTTAATCCTATAGCGCTATACATGTTAAGGGAGGCTTGTACGGAGTTAATGATAAAGTATAATGCAAATAAGGATTCTAGCATGTATGAATTCTAAGCATCACGTATTAAGCATGTATAATGGATTGTTTGTTTGTGTCAAACATGTTTGCATGTGATTGTGTGAGTTTGATAAATCATAAGTATTGCACCCAAAAGTGTCAAAAAAATAAAAAAAGGGGTCATGTACACTCATGGTTTTGCTAATCTTTCTGATTAACTGCGAATTTGACGAGTTATGGAGAGTGGAGCACCGAAGTTACCCTACATTAGGGAAACGAAGGTGTATGAGTATTCCGAATTTGTGGGGAATTCGGATTCGGAATTAAGTATAAAAGTATATGTACACGAAAATATATCTTGTCTAAATACTCGTTTGGACACTATTTTTTATGTGTTTTCATGGGCACCAATTTGCCCATTAGAATCACAAATGAGGAGTTTAGGACAAAGATAAAATAACCTATGTCCTTGACATTTAACCATAATTCGGTTAATATTAAGAATTCGGTTAGTAAATATTATATATATATATATATATTATAGTATAAGTTATTATTCAGTCCATCATGTAATATCATATAAATCATATAAGTCAAGCATTGAGGTAAGATTAACCTTATTCTCTGTTTCACCAAAGCACAAAGTCATCAACTTAGTTGATGACTAAGTTGATGACCCGGTTGGTCACGAATAAAAATAAAAGTACAACTAATTAGTTCGTCAAGTAGCCAAAGTTCCATACCTATCATGGCAAATGTTGGAGGTGCGGTGGGGTTGTGTTACTTTGATTCTTGGAAGCTACTTGGATGATTATAAATAAAATAAGAAAGTGAGGTAGTGGAACAAGTTTGGAGAGCCCAAGCTTCCATGGTTCACACATTTAGACAAATAAAAGACTCGCCATATGAACTATGGTGAGCTTGGATGGTCACACACTTGAAGGTTACTTAAACCTATTCAAAACAGTAAGTTTAGGAGGTGCTTGGACCTTAAACTTGATGGAGAACAATCACACGCAAGCCCCACAATCATGGGTTTGATTGAGGACAAGGTGGGTACAAGTTCTTCACAAGAAATGAACTAAAAGATGAACACTATAAAGTTTAGTGAAAGCAGAAAACTAAACCCACTTTGGACACCAAAATTGGAGTTGTACCACCTTGTTACACCTTAGTGAACATTGGGTAACTAACCTTGATGTTGTCCAAGTGTTTTAAAGCAAGAAAACTCAAAGACTAAGTAGTAGAAGTGAGTCAGAACTCACTTTGAACTCCAAAGATATTCTACCCAAAATTAGAATTTATGGATGATTTGAAGTGTTTTGAGAGTGATTAAGTGTTAGGAAAGTGTTTAAAAGATGGTAAGGGGATGTATTTATAGTTGACATTAGGGTTTGGGTGTTAAATGAGGTAGTTGGGGGTTGAAAGGGGGAAATGGAGCCAATATTCGCGTGTTTTAAAAGATTCTGCCACGTCTGGTCATTTTGCACGACCGTAAGTATTTGTAAGTTCTATCTCTTAAATAAAAATGTAGTTGTTATTAAAAGAATTATTTTATAAAAATATTTTCATATGAATATTTGAGTTATAAGTATATATATATATATATATATATATATATATATATATATATATACACAAGTAAATTAATAAATAAAACTATTATTAATTAAAGAAAATATGAATGCCCTTTTGCTTCCAACTCATGAATAATCTCATCCATTGGCCAAGAATATCACCGGCCCGAACTACATGTCTGGGAACAATCTAACACACATGTAAAAGTCAGTTATGTTGACTGAG
Organism: Scalesia atractyloides; assembly: GCA_947069175.1. NCBI lineage: Eukaryota > Viridiplantae > Streptophyta > Magnoliopsida > Asterales > Asteraceae > Scalesia > Scalesia atractyloides. Next base: position 59,044,596 of record CAMTDV010000001.1, on the reverse strand, counting down.
TGCTAATCGTTTAAGTTAAAGCGTTTCAAACACGTCGCAAAAAAAATATTTTAAACCCATAGCGTTATCGTTGTAAGATCACCAACGTTGTACTAAAATACGTTGAAATCAATCTAAGGTTCAAAGCTCCAACCCATAACCCAAAGTGACCTGCAACCCCCCCCCCCCCCCAAAAAAAAGGACTTAAACTCAATAATCCTACAAGTAATCCTTTCTAACGTAGATCCCCTAAAAACTGAAGGACAACCCTCAATGCGTCTTAATTCATAGGCTGATTAACCAAACCGACCCGCGTCTATAACTTAACAACATCTAATGGCCTAAAAGACTCGTTTATTGTTAAAAACGATGTCCAAACTTGTCCCCAAAACATGCAAGACATTCCTTATAATAAAATCAAGTGTAACTTAACCTTGTTTGACAACTACACAATTTGACATCATTTGACAACTGCATAATAAACAACATTTGTCACCCCCAAAAATACTAAACCTCAATTACCATGTTAAGTATGATGTTTAACATGAAATGTTGTGACTAGTAATAGTTAACCTAGTTAATATGTGTTATTTGGCCAGTAGAATAGGTAGGTTTTACTTAATAACAAACTGAACCTTACGGAAAGAAATGGAACATTATTGAAAGTTAAGAGTATAAAAAGCTAAAAATTGTTAAAACTCACATAGAGTGTGTGCGTGGGGGGCGAGATTGAGAGAAAGAGAGGAATAATCTTCTCCAAAATCCCTAATTCACAAAATCAGTAAATTGAAGGTGAAATCTAAGTGATTTCCTTGCACGTTTGAAGATTTTAATCCTCTAGCACCATCTAAACCTAAGGTATGTAGTGAATTTTCATATGATGAGTTTGATGCTAAATGGGTTTTGATGATAGGATGAAATTGATGTGATGTTTTATAGATGCTTATGATCATCATATTCCTTTATGTGTGAATTACTAAAATGCTAGATGTTTAGATAAGTGTTCATGGGTGCTTAGAAATGGGTTTTGACATGAGAGATGAACCCATGATTAATTTAGTCAAATGATGTATTAGCATATGAGAAATTATGATAACTTGATGCTAACAAATGTATGAGATTTTTTGTTGTAAATGATATGGTGCCCATGATTAATTTAGTCAAATGATGTATTAGCATATAAGAAATTATGATAACTTGATGCTAACAAATGTATGAGATTTTTTGTTGTAAATGATATGGTGAATGGTGGATGAATCAAGCAATTATAATACCCTTGTTAATAATGCTCACCAAGTGTTTGATAAAATGTCTAAATGAGTGTTGATTCTTGGTAAACCTATAAATCTTGATGAAAGACTCATGAATGATCGTTAGTAACAGTAGATGAAAAGGCTATGAATGAAAATGTGTCCTAATAACCACTTGGGTTGAAAACTATAGGCAAATCTAGTGAGGCTTCGGGAAGCCAAGTCGAGAAGGAGGCTCGTTTAAAAGGAAAGCTCTATGTACGTATCTACATTGTTACATTTTACTATTTTGATATATTCATTGATAATGATGCTAAAGTAATATGCTATTAATAAATTTGAATGAAAGACCCTTTGGGTCAAATGGAAATGTGAGCCACGAAAATCCGTATAATATGGCATGTAAAACCAAAGTTTAAATGACCTGGCGGGTCATAGAAGCGGAGGTGTTACTTAACAGAAAACAACCATGGTGAGAATTGATTAAAGGATGGTTGCCACTCATGGTTGAGGAGAACTGTGAGTGGCGAACCAAACGGGCCGCTTAGGGTCTATAGGGCCACAAACAAAGTAACGGACATGTAAAAACCAAGGTATAAGCGACTCGTGGTATCATAAAAGCCAAGGTATTGTCCTATAACACAAACTATAATTTCGATTGTGGTTGGGAGTTAATGAGGATAAGGAATGTAAGAGGCTTAAGCTAAAATGCTTAAAGCCTCATAACGAGTTGCGTTGGGTAAAACACCAAACCGGAAGATGACGTTGAGATTCTAAGGTTTACCTAAGGAATGAGCCATAATAGTAGTTACGGTTGTGATTGGGAGAAAATGCGGAAAACCTTGACAAGAATATAAGAGGCATGAACTAGAATGTCTAATGCCTTCCTAATGGGTCGGTTTGGGTAAAAACACCTAACCAAATGAAGGTAGTGGAAATTTAAACAATCCGAGCCTAGGTAGTGGATTTGAGTTTAAAGATGGAAGGGAATAGCCCTAAGGGAATAATTTGGAATGTAACACCTCGTAAAATCGTGTCCAATAATATAGTGACACGTGTCATTACTTTTTATATTAAAGTCTAATAAGGACTAAAAGCGTCAACATGCTTAAAATAAAGCCTCTGAGTGACTTATTGGTGTCAACATGCTTAAACTGAGCCTCTGAGTGACCCATTGGAGTTAACATGCTTAAACTGAGTCTCTGAGTGACCCATTGGTGTCAACATGCTAAAACCGAGCCTCTGAGTGACCCATTAGTTGCAACATGCTTAAACTCAGCCTCTGAGTGACCCATTAGTGTCAACATGCTTAAACTAAGCCTCTGAGTGACCCTTTACGAAGTCCTAACTCTCATATGAGCCACTGATTGGACGAGAGGGATTAATTATGTAAATATGTAAAAGTTGAACAATGGAGGGGGTTAAAAGAGTCAACATGTTAATTTATACCTCTAAGTGACCTTTTAACGAACCGAGAGCTTGACAATGTCCGGGCATACTCCTGGGTACGCCAAATATTGGCTACGGAGGGCTAATTATGCTTATAAAGGTGTTTTAGAAGTTTAATAAGTTGAGGAGCTAAATGTGACAAAGTTTGAAAGTTTCCATGAGGCGCTCGTGGGCCGCCAGAGGGCTGTATCTGCAGAAAATTTTGCTTGGCACCTACACATGTTGCCAAAAACCATTTGATTCGAAACCATGGACTTCCAAACTGCTATGCCACGTTTTAGGACACTTGTAGGCTTCCTCTAACACTTACTAACACCTGGCATCACCTCCTTCAAGCCCTCCAACTATAAATAGGTGCAATGGTTCATCACTTAAACTTGCACCTTTATCATTAACATTCTATCTCCTTCCTCTGGAAGTTCCTAACTGAAAGGAGCATCCAACTTAGTTCTATTTCATCCTAGGATCACTTGTAAGTGTTTCTTTCTCTTGCATTTTCGTTTATAGGCTTTTTATAGCCAAAAGTCAAGTGTTCACGAAAAACGCTTTGACTTTCGGTTAAGACCATTATGGTCAAACCATTTTTCATAACGAACATGGCTAAGTGATCGTAATAAGGTAGGTGTTAATCCCTATAAAGGGCACCTCCTAAAGATCACGTTTACTAGACCAATTGGCAGGTCGAAGTTTTATTATTAAAAAGTAAACAGGACAGATTTTGAAAATATTACAATATGAGTTTATATATGTTATAAAACATGTTTTGACAATTAAACAAGTTGGTAATAATTATTAGAACATGTGAGAACATGTTCGACTCGTCAATTTCAGTTCTAGGGTCGGTTCGCAACTGAAAGTCTCAAAGTTTGACTTCTGCTTTGACTTTCGATTCTGACGCAATTTAGATTAGTTAGCTACTGATCTAAGGTTGAATTATGATAATATAATGTAGCATAACCCTCTGAGGTTATATGACATGATCATAATCAGAATCTGAGTTTATGCACAAGTTCCATTATTATGCCAATTTGACTAAAATGCCCTTTTTAAATAAATAAAGTTTTAATCGATAATAAACTTGAAAATGAATTTCCTACTGATGTAATATCATAAGTAAGATTATTTGGGATGTTAAGTCAGTTTATGTACTGAGTTTACATACAAGTTCTTGCATTGTGTCGATAAATGACGATAAAGTCCTTATGGCGCTTAAAACGGTTTTGATCATACTTTTTATACCAAAACTTTTATCTACTAATATGTTATATTAAATAACATATCTAAAATATATAACATGATCTTAGCATCAGTTTCATTAAACTTCGCACAAATCGTCATTTGTTGACATAAAAGCCGTTATGGCGCATAGTATGGTTTTAAACCATATTTATCAACCAAGACTTGTTACCTACTAATTTTAAAACTCATTTAAAGTAATTTTACAGTAGGTAAATAATAAAAACTCAGAATCCTAAATAAATTATAAAATTATGTGTAAAATGACCAAAATGCCCCTACGGTGCATAGTTTGATCTTAAATGGTAAATTACACATATGATCAGTATCTTACTGATATTATACCGTAAATTAAATGTTTTTCCAGAATACTTATGATCATAACATCAAAATATATTCAAGTTCCTTTTATACGATATATAATTACCAAAACGCCCTTATGAGGTATAATTTTATTTTGAAACCTTAACGGGCATATAAATTGATATCCTACTGATATTACAACTTATTTAAAGTATAAAGGCATACAGAACTTATTCATGACTCATCCAGTTACCCGATATCTCTTATATGCACTGGGTTTAGCATATGTAACTAGATTTTTGGAAATTAACCGAATCGGGTTTAACCTTATCATTTTAAATCTCAAAATCCAGAATGCTTATGGTTTACACAAGTCATGGTACTTGTTGGGTAAAAACTACATTCTATCCGGTCATCGCTTAATCGAGCGTATTATACCGTTTTGATCCTTTAAGCTAGTCGGTCTAATATAACTTAAATAAGACCGTTAGCATTTTAATTTGTTAGTTTATGCCATAATCCAGACTAGAGCCTTCCAATAACTGCTATCTGCACTTATTTCATTTTGAATACGGCTGACATATTAAATCTTGCATTTTAAATCAAGACTAACTCAGGCAAATACTCTTGATTTATTTTCTCTATACGGGCTTGGGTTACGGTAAATTATTACCGCTTGGTCGGAAATGGGATAAATCGAATGCCGGACTATGGCTAGTAAATCCTCATATTCCGTTTTGATCAGTTTTGTTTGATAATTTAAACATTGGGGTTAACGACCGTGTTCTGGATATCCTCGGCTCATTACATTAGTTAATGGCCACGACAAAAGCGCGGGGTGTAGGCATACACCTGACAGATGCTAATGCTAAATTTTTACCCACTAGTTGGGGATAACTCCTTCGTGGGTTCAGAAGTGGTGTGTACGTTAATCATGTCTCGATCTCTGTACTGGGCCCCATATGTATGGACAAACATGTAAAGTTGTTAACAAGGTTACAAGGCTGACTTTCCCAAGTTATAAAAGATTTGTGTCCTGTGCACTTAAATCTAATTTTTAACGAGTCAGTTGACCGTATTTACCAGCGAAAGTTGACGTATTTTCAAAAGACTAAGTTGCGGGTACAATACGAAATAGGCTGGAAGCTGCTTGGTAGTGAAATAAGAGGATCTTGCAAATCCTTAGATCTGACCAAAGTCTGTTACACATTTTTATGTATTTTTTATGATCCGCCTGTGGATCTTTCGTTACAAGTTGTAGGTACATTATTTTTGGTACTTTGGATATTTTGGTTTGTAATAGTCATTTAAATCCAAGACTCCGATGTGCTTTGTTAATTGACTATGATAATATCAACTTATGTCACGATATTCCTCACCCGGGCCCACAGGTGTTTGGTTGGAAATACGGGGTGTGACAACCAATTTGGGTACAAACTTGGTGAAAAGTTGAAAAATTAGCTAAGTGTGGGAAAATTGAAAAACACTCGCAACTTTCTGGATTTTGGTCTCCCCCACGACACGCGGGGGGCCAGTCAACGAAATTGGTCAATAGGAGCTCCCCCATGAGACGTGGGGGAGGAATCAGGCTCCCCATGTAGCGCGAGGGAAACCTTAACAAATATAAATGTTTTCTTTGTTGTTTGAAATGTGTTTGGCCATTTAACTTAAACATTAATCGTTTGTATGTTATCCCATGGTAGGTAATATCTAAGTTTAAGTACCGGATGAAAATCAAGCCACGTCAAGAACTGAATAATCTCGAATGCTCGTTAACTTTCGCTTTTGTTTAATGTATTCTTGGGAATATAATGTAATGTATAGTGTTATGCAACCAAACTATAAGTTATATTAGTTAAATCTTCTTCTATGAAGTATGGATTTGGGTTAATCACCAAGGTAAACATGTCAACTTTTATATATTACAAATACGGGTCTTGCGAATTATCATCATTCGTCAACTGCACAAATAAACATCATTTGGCCACCATTAAACTAACGCGACTTCAAATTTTGGAGATGATGATAAAGATACAGACCAAATTCCGTTGAAATTGGTTAATTCAGTTAAAAACTGAAAATTTAACAACTATAACTTAGTTCCCATTTTGGTTAGAACCAAATAAAAATCAAAACCGAAAAAGCTGATAACTGAACTGATGAACAGCTTTACAAAATTTTAAACATATGGTGCTTCTCTTTGAATCTAAACAACATAAAACCAAAATGTACTAACAATATAGTGTTTGTAAGCTACCAATAACCGCAAAATGGTGAAAAAACATAAGAGTAACCATGTTTGTAAGCTACAAATAACCGCAAAATGGTGAAAAGCATAAGGGTAACACATGTTCTTAGAGATGTGTAAATTTAACAAATCTCAAGTCAATTGGTCTAAATAAACACATATTAAAATAATAATTCACACAACAAGTTAATATTAAATATGTTAATTAAAGTGTTATATAAATTCAATTTAGATATGATAGTCAAAGAGTGATCTAACAAAGTTGTGGAAGTGTATAAATTACAATATGAATTATTTTAAGAGAATGCATACAAAAACTAGATAACGTTAATTTAATCCTATGAACGCATAACCTGACTTTAAAAGTAATTCGCACCTATGTTTTATAGATGATAAACACGTCAAACAAATGACACACTAAGGTATAAGTTCAACCTATATAACCCTAACATTCATTAAAACAACAGATAAACTATAGTAGACAGTGACAGCTTCAAGATTTTTTTTCCAATTGATTCCCTTTTTAGATGCTCCAATTTCATATAACCGACCGTAAAAGATTCGGGTTGGTTCGATTGTTCGGGTCGGATAAGGTTCATCACATAATAAAAATATAATACAATAATGAAAAATCATCACTAGAAATTTAAAACCACGTAATATAAAATACGATGGTCTTTACGAATAAAAATTACCTACAAGGGTCTACTACTTAAAGATGATGATTCAAGGTTAGATGTGGTGGTGTTCCGGTGTCATCTTGTGAACCTGCTTGCTGACATGAAAACATAATTATCCCATATTCATACAAAGGCCACTTTGGTTGTGATCCAGTGCTAAGTAGTCTTTGGCTAATTTGGAGAAACTCGGTTCAATCTTGATGGTATGTAATTTAGGAGAATTAATTTGCTGCTAAATTTTTTTTTCATACATAGGATTAATCGTTGATGCTAATAACTCTGATTTTGATAATGATCTTTATTTTGATTCTCATAAGTATGGTATTCTTGGGATTAAATGATCAACACGTATAACAATAGCTTTTTTTTAGCAATTTTGTTCTTAGGTGTTATTTGCTAATTGATTTGAGTGGGTATTAATTTGATTTTGGCTGACATAATATCTGGAGGTGTAGGCGGCTGGAGGTCAGGTTACTGTGAAGGCGTGAATTAATTTGTTTTACTTTAACCCTAATATGGGTTTAACATTTCAAAAAGAAGAGCGCCCAGAAAAAAAATACCAAGAAAAGGAATCAAACTCAGGGACATCAGTTAAAGGTTCACCCATAATTTATTTATGGGTTCCTTCTCTAGTTTCTGTATAGGTTTTTACTATAAATTCTAAAAGGAGGGGATTCCTGCTCTTCTCAAATAGACCCGAGACCCGCCCCTGATAGAGGATATAATTGTTTATACCATCAAACAATGATATTAATCAACACATACTACAAGATGTACAATAGTGATAGACTTGGATTAAGTCTCATGGGTCTGGAAGTGGACTATTGATCCGATAGAACTAGAGTGTAGGGAACTGCATCCGTGCAACACTTTGGTCAGTCAGTTTGCTTACTTAGATTGAGTAGATTACCGGGAGTGGATGGGTAGTAACAAAGGTTATTTGGTCAAAGATTGCTTTCTTTAAATTGATAGAAACCCCCCTCAATTAAGTAGATACGACGTCAGTTTGTTTTTACTTAGTCCCCATTAAAGTAAACTTCTTCTTATGGAGAGCGATGCTAGATAGGCTACCAACTTGGGAGACACTGCCAAAAGGGGGATCAATGCTGGCTAACAATTTGATGTGTGAATGTGGTACTGAATGAACGGACTATATCTTGGGTTCCTGCTAAACTAGTATGGTCCTAAATTTGGTCAAGGGTAATCTTCCTCTTGCATCTTATAACTCGGTATGGGACCTATGGAGTTACGAAACCATTGGGCCATCCCACTAGTTCATAAGAAAGCAACTTTGGCAATTTATTATGGTAATTGTATGACACATCTGGAAGACTATAAACAACATAGTCTGTAACAGTTATTGGGCCTCCATGCATAGGATTAGTGAGGGAATAAAGGCTACCGGGCTTCTTAAGGTAAAACATCAGGCAAAATCTACCAATTTAGATTGATCCAGGTGGTGTGATTTTAACTTCTTTCGCTCCTGATTGGGTTTAACTTTTCTTAGTGTTTTTTATGTAAGTTTTGGCTGGTCTTGTGTTTCAATACTATCCCCATAATTAAAAAAATATATATATAAATAAATAAATACACACAATCAATCTTATTTATAACACTATGAAATAATTTTTTTAATGGCAAAACTTCTATATAAATACAGGAAACATGACAGTCAGAAACTGAAAACCCCAAAAACATTTACACAACTTATCTCGAATGTTAGAGTCACAACACTTCTCCCAATTTAAATTACAATATTTAGACCTAAGTCCTAATCCACAAGAAGGAGTTTTCCTTGATGCTTTCCACCATTTCTTGAAATAGAAGTTTTTCAGCCGTTGAAATTATTCTCATTTCTCGATTTCCATATCACCCAGGTATTTCTCGATTTCCATATCACCCAGGTAGTAGTTAGACAAGTAGCTCCAATCGCTCTTTTCCGGTCAGAAACCTTTTAAGGGACGAACCTGCCTCCATCATCCGTTGTAGCGAATGCAGAAGGCGAAAGTTTGAGCCAACCAAAGACACTCCATCAATTTTACCAAGCCACTAAACAATCCGCGAAGACCTGATTTGTGTTCTCCTTAGTTAACCCGCACCCACAACAGATGGCGTCTGAAATAGGTATTCTCCTTTTGACCAAAGCAACCCTCAAAGGGATTTTATTCAACATGGCCCTCCACCCAAAGTAGTTGATTTTGGGTGGCACACAATTGTTCAAGAAAGGCTACGGTCCTTCACCATTCGTATGAGACCGCAAGAGCACTCCTAATCAAAGCCATAGAAATGTCGTCTCCCTTATTACTATTCCATCTCCACTTGTCTTCCTCAGCCCTGATCCTGACTTCATATATAGAACTGCCAAAGATCACACAATCTAAGGGACTGGAGGAACCTCTATTCCACTCCCAACCCCAACGGATGGACATACCCCAAACCAGAAAAGCAATCAGCCACCAACACCCTTTTATAGGCTGTCAAAGAACACATTTGGGGACCTATGACGAAGTAGGGCCTCCCTCCAACCAACTTTCTAACCCAAACATAAATTTCTTTCCGTTTCCCTCCACCCCAATGAGATTTTCCACCAAAGAGAGTTCTTTAGACACAAACTTTTCAATAATCTTTCCAAACACCTGAATAGTTTTTTTTCTGAAAGAAAAGAGTGAACGGTCTTAGGATTACCATGTAAAGAGTTGATCACCCGAACCCATAACGCGGATTTGTTTTCTTTAAACATCCATCACCATTTCTCAATCAAACCTAAATTTGTATTCCGTATATCACTAAACCCAAAGCTGCCAAGCCTCTTCGTAGTAACCAACTTATCCATAATATAATTACATATCTTTCATTTCTAATGCTGAAAACCTAGGGAAATCATAAAAGGCGAAGTTAAAAATGGGTGTAGTAGTATAATGCCCTTTTAATAATTACCCAATTATTATTAATTTTTTAGAAAAATAAAACAAAAAACAAAAGCAATCAATTATTATTTAATAAACACTCTTGGGACAAAAAATGAAGATCACACTCATGGGGGTAGTGTGCGGGGTATTATAAGGTGTTACGGGGCAACTTCACGTCCACTTCACCTACCTTTCACTACACATTTTTTTTAAAAGTAAACTTTATTAGAAAAGACCAACCCGTAAAACGAGGTTGACACACAAACAACCTATATATCTACAACATTACACCACTGGGTTCGTGACAAAAACCTTGTTTTCATTATACTACTAAACCATAAAAAATCAATCGATATAGTCCCACTAAAAATGTCTTAACTATTAAAAAACTTGACTTCATTCCTAGCGCAGTGTTATAAGAAGTTTGCCTCTAAGACCACTCGGTGTGGGGGGCCGCCCAGGCCGGCTTGGACCGGCGACCCCCCCCCCCCCAACACCGCGCCGGGTGGGTCATTGTCGTCTTGGGCATCGGCCTGAAGACGTTGGAGACAGGGCGGAATTTTCAAAATTATAGCCGTTTTTGAACGGCTAGTTTAATAAAAAAATTAAATTAATAATTTTACATATAAATACCCCAATACCATCCCACTTTTTTACACACTTTCTTCACCTCCATCTCTCAAACTTATAAAATCATTCCCATCTTTTTATAATTCTTCAACCTTTTATAAAATCCTTCAACTTTCGCCATGGATCAATACAACCCGAGCAACCCGAACCCGAACCCAAACCCAAACCAAAACATTTTCTCGGTACCTGGCTACTATCCTAGTATGGAACCGAGTTGGTCATCCTCACAATTTTCGTACAACGCTTTTGGGGGTTTTTAACAAAGCCCCAACGCGTTTTTAGCAAATGGCCAAGTCAACAAATGCAGTCGGTACAACAAATGATGATGCGAAACCCTTTCAATTCGCAATTTCCATCCCAACCACAATATTCCCAAACACGGGAGTCTCCCCAACCACAACCCGAAGAGGACGACGTTCAAGAATTTGTGCCGGAGACCCAACCGCAATCGTCTAAACGGAAAAAAGGGAAGCAACATATGGTTGAAAAAGATCAACCTTCGAAAGGGAAGGCGAAACTTTGGACGAAGATGGAGGAGGAGGCGTTAGCCAAGGCGTGGGTTAGCACTTCCAAAAGCCCCGTTATCGATGTATAACGTTTGCTACATTTTAAAAATATACCAAAAATTTTTATATATTATACTTTTTTTAATATAACTTTTGCTACAATTTAAAATTATAGGTAACAACCAAACCGGCGAGGGGTTTTGGAAAGAAATTTTGTCGAAGTTTCTTGCGATAATGGAACAAGGTCATTATCGCGACATGGATTCCATCTCTTCCAAGTGGAGAAAGATGAATCCGGTGGTTAACCGGTTTTCGGCGATTTATAATAACATGTATACTGGTCGCCGTAGTGGGATGAGTGATGAAGACGTTTTTAAAGAGGTGATGCGTAGATACAAAGCTACGCATCAGACCGTTTTCCCCCACGTACGTGCTTGGGAAATTTTGCGAACCAGTAACAAGTGGGCGCCGGTTCCAAATGAGGTTGCAACGGCCAAACGAATAAAAACCTCGGAGACCGGTAGTTACAGTGCAAGGGGCTCGAACGCACGATGTCAAATAAATATAAACGACGGGCCCGAATTCGACGATGAAGAGTTTTTGGTTCGAGAGGAGGAACGTCCCCGGGCAAGGACAAATCAAAAAGGGCAGCAGCTACAAAAAACAAGCCGCGTCGGAGGGCGGTTCTAAAATGGACGACCTTATGGCTCAGTTCAAAGAGTTCACCGAGATCACGGCCCAAAAGGTGAAGGCGAAGGAACGTGAGGTCGAAGAACGGGTTCGGTTGAAGCATGAGGAAAATGAGTATAAAGAGTGAGAGATCATGACAGTTGACATAAACTCGTATCCGGAAGAAGATCGTCCGATCTTGCGAAGAATGAAAGAAAAAATCGCAAAAAAACGGAGTTCATAGGATATTTTAGGTTATGTCTTTTATTTTTTTCGACTATTTTTTTTTATTTTTTTACGTTTTTTTAGGTTATGTGATGTGTGGTTTTTAATACTGATGATTTTATTTTATATAAATAAATGTTAAAAACTAGTTTAATTAAAAAAAAATAACTAGGTGGGGTCGGGTCGTCACCCATTTCCTTGCTTCCATCCTCGGATGAGCATCCTCCAAAGACTCTGACGTATATACTAACGTGGCGGTCGTTCTTCAGGAAGACCCGTCACGCACACCGAGTAGGCTAAGATGTCTTGTGATGTTTAAATGTTAAACAATATCTAGTTTCCAGAAGATTCGACAGTTAATCGTTCGATTACGTGACACCTGCTACACACAACAAAACTCAAAACCCTAGTAGTCAAATCTATCAAATCAACCCGAAATTCAACCCCACCGGAACCGATTTCTTCAAATTCTCGTTCAGATCACTCACATAAACTAGCAATGAATCCAAATCAATCGGCGAAACCAGAGGAATCTCACTCCACCGGTTACGCTCCGTATCCAAAAATTGATCCAAACGACGTCGTTCCTCCTCCGGCCGCTGAGAGCTGGACGTCCGTCCCCGTTGGTTCTCAACCTGAAGCTCCACCGCCGCCACCTGCCGCCGGACAGCCGCTGTATACGGCTGCTGCTACGGCATCGGATGCTCCGCCGCAAGTATCTGGCGGTGGTGCGGCGACGACAATGCCTACCGAATCTAATCCTTACATAACTCCGGCTCCGGTGCCGGTATCTTCTTCGAAGAGTGAGTGTGCGGTTGAATTTGTTTTTGTTATAGATCTGGTTTGTTATGTGTTGTTGTTAAGTGATATGGTATGAAAGTTAATATTGATTGTGAAGTAGTTAGCTTTACAAAAGTATCCGTTTGGTTAGATGTTTGTTGATTGTTTAAATGTATTTTGATGTTTACATGGTTGTGTACCTGTTGTTATTTTAGAAACGATTGATACGGTGAAGGATGTGCTTGGGAAATGGGGAAAGGCGGCTGCTGATGCAACAAAGAAGGGTCAAGATTATGCTGGAGAAGTCTGGCAACACTGTAAGTTTAGCGCTTAGAAAAATTTTTTGATCAATTTTTATAGATATCGTTTGACTCTATATATGAAGTGTTTATGACTACTTTTAGTTTGAAATGCATCTAGTTAAGCAGATAATGAAGATCATATATGCATATGGCCATGGATTGGACAATATGTTGACAGTTATCTAGAATTAGTGCTTTCATATTTAGTGGTGTATATGTTACTTAAGTGTTTCAACAACTGGCAACATAAGGACAAACAATGACTACTACGATACAAATGATGAAAAAAAGAGGTAATCTGTTTATTGAGTTTAGGTAATTAGGATACAATATCATCAAGGCAACCATATCTTTTAGTGCCCAAGAGAAGTTCTGAGCTCCGTGTTTTGAGTTTGGCTGTATTAAGAATAACGAGTTATGATAAAGTAAATTGGGAATTGGTGCCAGACAGAATCCAAGGTGAATGCAAAGCTGCTAACTTGCAAAGCTCTTGCACCTAGGCCCATTTTCTAGGCGAGGCGAAGCAATTGCGCTTTAATTCTCCGGGTGATGGTTTAGGTGCACATTCCGGCTAGATTCCTAGATTTCAGGGAATTGGTGCCATATAGATTTCTACTTTTACACAAGGAGAACTACTTTTCTAAACTAATGCACTAATATTTTAGAACATTTGGTACTAAATAGATGATATTAAATGTTATATAATAGCTTTTGTTTATTATATTTGAAGAATAGTATTATTTTTCTAGAAAATAATGTTTTTTAATTTTTTTTCATTGTGCACTTTTCTTTTCTCAGGCCCTCGCATTTTCCTTGCGCTTTGCGCCTAGGCAACAGGCGAGGCCTACGCGCTTTGAGTGCGCCTAACGCCTTTAATAACTATGCTCTTTTTTTAAAGTTATTTGTTTTGTTTTTTTGTATCTGTGTAATTGTGTATTTTTTTTATCTTTTAAAAAGCCATCTTGTAGAGGTCACAGGCAACTGTATATATTTTTGGATATCACCTTTGCGAAAACATATTTTTTGAAACAGCAGTGGTTTACGCCGAAATGTGTATAAAGCCAGTACTTGTACAAAATACTTTATTTTATGAATCTATATAGCGTGAGTACTTTGCTTCATAGTAAAGTTTAAAACCTGGCATGTTATAATAAGCTGTCTAAGTATCAATGTATTCAAAAACAAATCTACAAAAATGACTTGTTTATATCGTTATATTTTGTAATAGGTGTTCTGATTATAAAATCATATGATGACAAGTTTGTCTTCAAAAAGTTGATTGGTTTTATGATGTTATTTTTTTAGAATAATTCTTTAGAATGCGAGTGGTATTATTAAGCCCAAGTTTTATGTATGGATTTTAATAACAACAGGCATTTAAATAAGAATAGACCTTTTATATTATGGCACGTTGTTTAGTTGCATCTTTCAAGTATAACTTATATGAAGTGTGTTGGTTCAAGACCTCAGCTTTTCAAATGTGGTTGTATTGTCATAACGACACTTTGTATTGTTATAAGTTATAATGGCGTTTAGGAAAATTTATTGTAATAACAAATTAGTACATTCGAGAATAGCATTTTAAAAAAATTAAGATATTGTATGTGAAGTCCTATAAAATGTTGACACCCTCATCAGTTATTTTTGGCTTTTCAAAAATTTTGAGGGCATTTTTGTCATGTGTCCTGTTTTGGTCGAAATCGGTATTTTAATGAACCCAAATAGTAAATAATTGGGTGGTGTCCGCTTAGATTCTTTTAAATTCAAAGATATATGTAGGTACAGTCTATATTTTTTCTCCTTTTTCTTTGGGCTTGAAGTTGATTTGAATTATGTATGTCTTCTATTATCTTTCTTAAGGCTTCACAGGTGCATTTCTTTTGATGAAAACAAACGCATTGTGTGCACCGAAGGGCTTAGGGTAAATTTGGAATCACTGAGAATAATGACCTAACAAATAAAGATTGTCAAAGTAATAATCATAGTCCTTGTGTTTTTGGCATTGCTAGGGTGTCATATTTTAACGAACAAATGGACAAAAAGCTTAAATTTATTGAGAAAACTGAAGAAGAAATAAGTGAAGGGAGCCAAATAGTATATACAAGCAGAGGAGACAGGTGCATGTGAATAAGAATATACAAACAAAGTTGTGCAAATGCAAAATGTCAATTCCAATAATTGGATTTGAAGTGTTCTGTTTTCTCTGTGGAGTCTTTAATGAAAAACTAAGAAGACGAAAGAAATGCTTAAATTTCCATCCGATTAAAATTGTGACATTTGATCGGATACATGATTTAAAATAGTATTACATCACTGCTGAATATCTCGCATACTGCTCAACAGATATGGCATCAAGGGACCATGTGGACCTGGATTAATACCATTGATTTACTTGATTCAATGTAATAAGCAAATTAATAATATTAATTTAAAAACTTCCACGTGACATCCCAGTCATGGGATTGTGAAAGAACGAAAGTAAAATACAGATTCTCCTCTCATGATTCCATATGTCAATGAGTTCATTAGTACCACCATATATCTTGCATTCAGCTTATTTTCATTCAATTTATTTATATTTTAGTGAGAATTTACATTCAGTATACATGCAATATACGCCAATATATATACTCTCCTGCTCTATGTAGCTATGGTAACTTGTTTCATAAAACAGAGAACACTAGAGGTGGCAAAATGGGTGGGTTGGGTAATGGGTCAAAACATGCAATATTTAGGTACAGGTAGAAACGGATCAGGTTGACATGAACACTAACAAGAGTGTTAGTTCTGTGTAGAAAAAATATATTATTTTGATCATCAACTTATTTTTATAATAGAATGATTTAAAAGATTTAATCATTAAAGATACACTTTGGGAACTCGTTTTTTTCAAATCTCGCATTTTGGTTTTACTCGTTAAAGAAAAACACAACCCAAATGGTCGAAATTGCCACATCTAGATAATACATATATGTAAATCCAAAACATGATACTAAATTCATCTGTTGTTATCAGTTTTTTGAATAAAATAAATATTGAATCAGTGAAAACGGCACCAAGTATTACTGATGCGGCGGTTGGGAGAATTGCACAAGGAACCAAAGCTCTTGCAGAAGGTGGTTATGAAAAAATCTTTGCAACAACATTCGAGACGGGCCCTGATGAGAAACTTGTCAAGTATTATCCCTGCTACCTTTCCACATCTGCAGGTCCCGTCATGGGAATCCTCTACATGTCAAATGCAAAACTTGCTTTTTCCAGCGACAATCCACTTTCATACAAAGTTGGTGAAGAGACACAATGGAGCTATTATAAGGTCCCCTTTCTTATTACCTTTTTTTGACCCAATTGGCCTTTTTATTTATAGTTGACCCATTTGACCAATTTAAAGATGAACATAACCCAACTGTTGGACTAAAATCTTAATATAACAGGTGGTCATCCCGTTACATCAACTGAAAGCTGTGAATGCTTCAAAAAGCAAAGCCAATCCTGCTGAAAAGTACATCCAGATTATCTCGGTTGATAATCATGAATTCTGGTTCATGGGTTTTGTTAACTATGACAGTGCTGTAAAAAACCTTCAAGGCGCTCTTCAATCACATCATCAAGTGTAACTTCTATCTTCATGGTTATACTCAAGTCACTCTTATGATATATGATCATTTATCGCGTTTTGATGTTATTAAAAAAGGTCGTGCTCAGATAAAGATACGTTTGCAGCAGTCACTACTCACTGATGATAAAAAGATGTTATAAACCATGGTCACTGTAGTAAATTGGTTAGAACATTATGTGGTAGGTTCTTGCTGCATATATATTTTGTGTTTAGATACAAGTTGGGTGCGGTTTGGTGTTTTGTGTGAGGCTCTGTTATTTCTTTCTTTGCATTATGTGTTTCGTTGTTTCTCTTGAGATTTGTGCTATTGTTATATTTGTATGATGTTGGACATGACGCTTCGTGTCATTAAGAGAATTTTATTTGGTTTGTATGATTATGTGGAGTCTTAATATGTAGAATTTGTACGATTGTAGTGCTTTTCTGGCTCTTGTCAAAGAAATTCTTCAAAAGGATAGAATTTGTTACACTTGTATTTACCGAACTACTAGTGAGTTCTTTGTCAAAAATTTTAGTAACTATAAACTGGCTTAGTTGAGAAATGGAGCTTTACATTGACTTGGTGTGTATTGCGCAATCTATCCCTTGTGTCAAATGTTACCAACAAATTGTATATGATATACAAGTATTTTATATCATACAACTAAGCACAATGTAAAGGATATATATATATATATATCTCTCTCATGCAACTTGGGAGCCACCTAAGCATAAGATTTGTTGGGGTGAGCACAAAATGGAGATATGGTGTATGGTAGGTGATTCAAGTGGCAGTTAGGCTTATGTTAAAAAACAGAAATGATTTGGCGTTTAACCGAAGACAACTAAATATGGCTCGGATAAAACAAGAAATCAAGCACTTCGCTTTCCTATTGGTCAGAAGCCGCTTGGGTATGAGGGCAATGACGTATGAGGAACGGTGTGATTTTGATGTATCAAATAAATATAGTTAACCTTGGTGATGTTTTGTAACATTTGGTGTGGGCTAATACATTGTTAGTTCCATGTTAAATAAAATATATGCTTTAATACATTGTCAGTCCTATTTTAAATAAACTCACTAGTAGAAGCATACTTTGCCATATATTTTAATTCAAGTAGTTCCTTGGTCAATTGATGAGCGTGCGTCACACGTACGGTTCAACATATGGCCTGCGCATATGTAATCATTCTTCTCCCATTTTCTCATGTGTCTTGTTACTTTTTGGAAATCGTCCTCCATTATTTCTGGCATATGCGTACTTGTAATGCACACCAGCTTTAGTGTCACGAATAAAATGTGCATCTTCTTCTACCATCGCTTCACTATTCAACGTCTGATGTGTGACGAAGTAGATACAAAATAGAAGTGTAATCATCACATAAAGTATATTTTCCAGCTAAGAGTTTGTCTCCACTAAACTTCTCTTTAGCCGTATAGATCACCGTTAACACCCCAAGGCAAATCCTATATCAGCTGTAAATATGCAATGTTTTATTTATAAGAAATGTCTTGTCTTAGATATCAACACGTATCAAACCCGGGTTTGCTACAGATACGTGATCTTTAACACATCTTCTCATTCCATATAGGTAAGGACCAATGCCATGTCTAGAAAATTAGGATTGACTTTAATGTCTCCCTCTTCCCCATGTGGCCAATTTCACTAAAAAAAGGTAGCACTCGACCCACACCAGCCTTCGTGGATCTTCCACACTCTCATACTACCATTTGTTTAAAATCTCTATATAATTTTAATTCAAACAACATCAAGTATCTTCTTGGTGTAAATCTAGAAATTGTTGCTAAATCTACATGCATAACCTCATTTTCCATCATTTGTTCTTTCTTTTCTCATTGTTAACACAAATATGTAGGAATGAATATAATACATTTGTTTAATATGTGGTTGGATCATGTACAAGATCAAATTCACGTATGAAGCATACACGTGAAGGAGAGGGGGACAAGTGTTATTGGCATGAAGGGTAATTTAGTCTTTTCTCAAGTGAATAACTCCCCCTTGATTTTCAAGCGGCTATAATTTTTTCATACTTTAATAGTATTTTTTTTAAATTACACCGCATAACTATTAATGAGCATTTCATTCTCTTTAATTCGAGCAGCCTATTGCTATATTTTTCTTAAAAAATTATAGGATTTTGAATACCCATTAGTCCATTACATGATTTTGAATACCCAACACAAAACAACATGATTTCAAATATCCATTACGTGATTAGACATTCAACATACACCATTATGTGATTACACATTCATTAAAAATCAATTACTTGATTACACATTCAATATGATTTGTTAAGACCGGGGTTATTACAATTATGCTTATTACGTGATTACACACATCAATAATAAAAACTTGATTGTTTATGCTTTATTACGTGATAAAATCTCTAATATAGGGCATTATATGGTTATTATAGGTTGATTTGGCTACTGTTTTGTATATAATTTATCCTCAATACATGATTAGACCTCTAATATAAGGTACTCCATATTAAATATTATGTATTGCATGTTTTTGTTTTCACGTAATCACTCAGTGGTTTCACATAAGATACTATACTGAAATCACGTAATCACGAAATGTGTATTCAAAATCACATAGTCACGTAATAATACATAGTCAACTATTGTTGTGTAATCACTTAGGCTAAAGGGTGTGAGGGACATGAGTCGGGTCATCAATTGCCACCTAGGACCATTAGTCAAATGCTACACCACCTTCCTCAAGCATCCACCATAGTTCACGTGAATTAAACCACGACAACCACGGACCTCCTTTTTCTTTTTCCAATATTTTAAGCATATGCATTAAAAGGGTGGTGGTTTGGGTGGGCCATGACTAAGGGTGTTCATCGGGTTAGTTCTTCGGTTATCGGGTTATTCGGGTTGAGTTATCTGGGTTTTCAGTGGTGAAAATATTAACCAATAATCAACCTAATTAACTATATCTGGTTCGATTTTTTATATACATATTACTCTTGTAACATAAAATTTACAAAATGATATGGGAATAAATAATAAAATACTAAGTGATGTAGCATAGTGTTCATCGGGTTAGTTCTTCGGTTATCGGGTTATTCTGGTCGGGTTCTTCGGATTTTCAGTGGTGAAAGTATCATCCAATAGCCGACCCAATTAACTATGCCGGGTTCGGGTTTAATAGTTCCCCAAGTTCGGGTTAATCGGTTAAGCTAGTTCCTTGGGTTGGGTCCTCAGGTCGGGTTTGGTTTCGATTATCAGTTAAAAAGAACATCCTTAGTCATGACCACACCCTTAGGGTAATGGTTTTGGATGGTGAATTAGAGGTTGGTGACATGACGCTAACGTGGTGGGTCATGAGAGTCATGATCATACCCTATAGCCTTAGTGTGTTTCACATACTATAATGAAATCACGTAATGGGTACTTAAAACAACGTAGTCATGTGGTGGGTATTCAAAATCACGTAATCACGTAATGGGTATTCAAAATCATGTAATTACTATAAGAAAACTATAGCCATAGGCTGCTTGAATTAAAGAGAATGAAATTCTCATTCATACGATGTAGTTTAAAAAACAAGTATTAACGAATAAAAAAGTTATAGTCGTTTGAAAATCAGGGGATAGTTCACTTGAAAAAACGACATCAATACCCTTTATATATTTGTTTTTCAGTTGTTTGATCTGTTAATTACATTAATGCCACAGCTTAATTTTTAATCCTTAATTTTGGGAGATCAACGGACCATAGTCTCGCGTATACTTCATAGAAGATTCTTATATTGTACTATAACTTTTCTCTATTTAATATATGGTCATTATAATCATTTATATAATACTGGATCAAGATATTAAATTATACCTTATTATATATTAGTCGGTAATTGTTGATGAATCATATTACCTTAAGTTACACACATTCATTAACATCATAATAATTATTTTCGTCCCTTTCTTCTCTCTCCCAAAATGAGTTCATCAAGAACTCATAATCACCATCGGAACTGTACACCCTAAACGGGAACTCGACCAAGCTGACAATCCTGTCGTCTACATTTATCCTTGACGCGTTTGCTGGCTTACCAAGTACACTTGTATATGTTTTCCATTATATACACACACAACGGATCAAATTGTGGTATTAGAGCATAGGTGCTCAAATCAATTCTGTTTATTTTCTCTAAATCTGGAATTAAAACTAGAAAAAAAGTTTTGATGAAAAACGTTTAATTAAGACTCACGTTTTTGTTCTTGATGATTATTACGTTCTCTGCATTAAAAATATGGAAAAGAATGATTTAATCGGATAATATGTTTTTTTTTTGTGTTTTGATCTAGATTGTATCCATTAAAATTTCGAATATTTGATCTGGCTTATCGGATAGAAGATATTGAAATCTTTGGATAGATATAACAAATCATTTAATTAGGAAATACTATAATCCATTAAAATATCGGATTCCATCCTTATAACAAGTTCAAGTTTGCAGATTATGTATAATTTTTGAAAACAAATCACGTTTTTTTCAGGGGTTCACATTTTTTCTGTGTTTCAGGTTCACGTTTTTTTTGTTTTCACGCTTTTAGTTTTGGGTTCACGTAACAGGTTCAAGTCTGTGAGTTCGTAAACTAGAGAACTCACATTTGTAGTGAACACTTAAACTAGTGAACTTATAAATTAGAGATCTTCTAAAACTAGAGAACACATAAACCTAGTGATTTCATAAACTATTGAACTCATAAACTAGTGAACTCATAAAAATAAAGAACGAATAAACCTAGAGATCTCGTAAGCTAGTGAATTCACAAAATTAGGGAACTTGTAAAACTAGTGAACTCATAAAAACTAGTGAACACATAAAGCTACTCAACTCATAAACTAGTGAACTCACAAACTTGAGATCTCAAAAACTAGAGACCTCTCAAACATAGAGAACTCAAATATAGTGCACCCAAAATTCAAGAACTTACTAGTTTTCTCGAGAACTCAATTATCGTGAACGAATCCTTTTTCGTGAACCTAACTCTTGCTAACTGTTATCGTGAACCCAACTCGCGTAAACTCTTAGTTTGATCCGTGCTAACAGGTGGTTTGCTATTAATTAACTTAATGATTTTGTAAATACTTAGATAAATTTTTTTTTACTAAATTAGATAACTTAACTTAAATGAGCTCATGATGTTTCACTTCTGTCCAAAGGTGATGTGCTACATCTAGTTTATTATAATTAAAAGCTATGCTATTTATACATTATATACAAGAATGTCTCACTTTTTTTCAAAGGTGATGTGCTACATTCATGTCTAGCATAACTAATCCATGCCTAACTAAGATAATTATCACACTTCTGCCTAAAGGTGATCTGTCACAATATTTTTGCAAACGTACTTAAAATGATTTCACTTCTGCCCAAAGGTTATTTGTCTTCGTTTAAGTAGAATTTTTAAATCAACTTAGTCTATTAGTTTAATGTTAATAATAGACGTATCACTACTAATTCAAGTAATGATCCTCACATTAATGATCTAACGCGCGTGCGAGTGTGTTACAATTTTGTTATATTTTAATCACTTTTTACTCGTGGATCAAGTTTTAAATTTATGAAACACAAAACAATACTACCACTCTACACACATTAGGGCAAGTGCACCCATCGTAGACGTAGTATAGTGATGGTAAGATACCGAGGTCGTAAAAGGACACAAGGGCTTTTAATACCGGCTTATCGTTAACGTCTAATCTAACCAAATTTTGATAAAAGTTTTGAGAGTTTTAAAAGATAAAACTAAATGTAGGAACATAAAGAAATAAATAAAAACAAATAGACAAGAAAAAACCACTTGGTTCCAACTCCTCTTTTATGTATCCTTTGATGATTTCCGCACTTTGGGCTTTTTAAGAGATTATCTTAGTTATAGTGGTAGGCCCCTCTTGTGAAGAAGACGATACCCTCAACCATATTGGTCTGAGTCAGCAAGGATACAGTCCCGCAAGGTCGGAATATTGAAAGATAATTAAATTAGTTATTAATGCGAAAAGTGGTAGGCCCCTCTTGTGAAGACATCGTTACCATCAGCCATATTGGTCTGAGTCAGCAGGGATACAGTCCCCCAAGACCGAACAAAGTTCTAGTAGTAGTTTATTTATAAGGGGTTTAGGCCATTCTACCTTTCCCTGATTTGATGCTATCTGCCTCAAGGAAAGTCCTAATAAGCTTGAACCAAGTCCTCACAGGATCTATACACTAAACAAGTCAAGAACTTTACCCAAACACCCTTCTGTGAGTCCCAAATCAGTCTTGGATCACAGTGATGGTGATTGACAAACACCCAAACACCTATAGATTAGGTGCTTGAATGATACTAGTAAGAAAAACAAGAAGAACTAAGATGAAGATGAAGAATCTTATCCAAGATACAATCCCATAATGATGATAACATTCAAAGATCTTGGATATCGATTAAGCACATGTAAATCAGAGACACAAACACAAAGATGATAGCAAAATAACCTTGGTCCAAGAAACTTGGAGCCAAAGGAGTCTAGAATTTCATATATAAAGGCATTGACCTCCCATCATATTTATTAAATACGCTGGGAGGATAAATACGCCGCCACTAGTACATAAACACAAAATTAAAGTTTTGGCCCTTCTAGTTTGACTAACTATTACAATCAAGCTACAAACTATGAAACTCAAGTACCAATGGTCTCAAAACGTCCTAACAATATCCCCCTAGACCGTTGCGTACTTGAGAGTCTTCATTCTTTGTTCTGAGCTTTCGGGCTTGCAGTGGCATCTTGTTCGTTTGATGGAGGTGCAGTTTGAGTAAACACAACTTCACTTGTTTTAGGATCCTCCGTAGTGACTTCATATGTGGATGAAGTCGGAGGTGGTGGTATGACCTGAACATTAGATTCTGATGAGAGATCTTTGGTTTGAGACGAGGATGGATGTGGTTCAGCAGCTTTCTTCTTTTTGGCTTCATCCCGCTCTTTTTGCTCTTAAATTCTTACTAAAATTTCCATCATCTTTTTCTTTCTTTCTCTGGCTCTTTCAAATGCTCGTTGAAAGAGCATGCCTTCCTCCAAGTATTCCTTTCCAGCACCGACGTGTATCTTATTCCCATACAGAATGTTTAGGTCTGACAGGCAAAACATAAACACGTCCATTGGATCAAGAATCTTGATATCTTCGTTGTCGTTCGATCTAATCACTGCCTCACCAGTTTCCTATCATAGAACCACTTCTTGAAGTTAGTGAGCATTACTGGATGTTCCGGTGGAATCTTTACCTTGGTAACCACCTTAGCTGGATTAATTACCCATGTAACTTTGCCTTTTTCAGTTATCGAGTCTTTGGTGGTTTTCGAGACTCGTCTTCTTGGGCGTTAAGACTTGAACACGGTGAATCCTCACATGCATTCACGAAGGATGAGTCTTTCAAAGTCTCCACCAATGCTGATGTTTGTAGGGTTTATCATATCAAGTTTTCTAAGTTCCCGAATATCCCAAGTTGGTAGACTTTGCATGACATTCCCCGTTTGGAAGTGTTGGATAACACCGCCTCTTTGCTTTACTATAAACAACCCTTTCAAATTGCAGTACTTCCAGCTGATAATTCTATCGATCACTTAAGTTTTCTCGATAGTCACAACCTGATAGAAGTCTGGAAGCTTAGCTCGTTCTTTCTTCTTGACCCATTCATGGTGCAGTGGAGCCACTTCCTCTCCTCCGTCAGTTTCGTACACCACATCATCCTCTAAACCGCATTTAATGAACTTGGCAGGCATCTCAAATCGGTCTACCTTTTCTTCACTATCTCCATCGATGCTCACATAAACTACCGATTCAAGTTGTTTCTTTTTCTTTTCAGCTATCGCGGCTTGACGTTTTTCTTCCTCTTCTCTGAACTTTTGAAATTAAAAAGATCTTCCCCAGGGTATTTCGGTTCTCGATTGGCTGTGGCATATAGATCTTGCAGATTTCATGCATTTTGACCATTCCCTCATGCTGAAACTTTAGAAACTCTGTTTGATTTGACACAAATTTGTGTAGATCTTTGTTCTTCTTTCTTTGTTCTTTCAGTTTCTCCTTGAGAACATTGGTGTCGTTAACCTGGTTCTTCAACAAGTAGAATTCTTTTGAAGGATACGCACTAATTTCTCTTGACAATCGATCATATAGTTCTTGAAAAGGATGTGGTCTGGCTGGAGCTTGTTAAGGAGGTGCTAGAGTGGTTGAAGTTGGCTTGGCTGGAGCTTCTTTAGAAGATCCCTCTCCAATTTTTCTCTTTTTGTGCACAGGTGACTTGCTCGAAGTAGTTTCTGTATGATCAGCCAACAAACCTTCAACAAACTGATCCAGCTATTCTTGTTCAGTTGTCTCAACTACTGGTGTCTCAGACTCAGTCATCTCTCTCCCCTTCATCATCTGTTCTCTTTTCTCGGCTTCTCTTACATCGTGAATGGCCTGCATTCGTTCAATTTCTTCTCTCGTTGTTCCAGCACGAATGCTATCACCCAAAATTCTTTCTGGGTTAGATGTGTCTTTCTTACTTTTCTTCGATCCCTCTTATTCAACTACTTTCTTTCCCTATGTGTCTTTCTTACTTTTCTTCGATCCCTCTTATTCAACTACTTTCTTTCCCTTGTCTTTTCGCTTGCAAACTAGCTGGGGTTCTTCTTCATCTTCCTGTTCTTGTTCTTCAGCAGATTGCTTTTCTTGTCTTTCTCTGGCTTGCCTCACACCTTCTCTGTATTTTTTGTAAGCTTCAAGAACTATTGGAAGTCTTTCCTTTCTGTACATCCAATTATGTAACATCACCCATTCTTCAGTTTTCAGCTCAGTGATTTGTCTTCCGGTAGGCAGCTATAACTGATACAGATTTCTATCATGAGGTAGATTTTGATGTTGATCGTTGATAAGTAATGGGACGAATCTTGGATACATGGCCCATGTCACTCTATTAGCATTGTCAACCATGCAGTAGAAAATCAATCCAGATATGTTAAACGACTGATTTGTACACAAGTTAAGCATGAATGCCGAACATTCCATGTTCAATCCGTCGTACTCGCCTTTCCTGTGGGACATACTTAGACTGAATGTATGCAAAATGAATCTCCAATCTTTTGTTAGCCCCTTCTCCTTGATCTTGTTCTTTCCTCTGAAATCTCCAACATAGTTCATCCCTCTAAAGCCTTCTAGTATTTCTTCCTTACTCAGCTTCATTGGATCTCTTGTGTTGTCTCTAAGACTAGCACTTTTCGAATCCTTTCTTCAGTTACAATCCCTTCTTTGTTCCGAACTGTTGCCGCGATTGTCTTAACCTTGTTGATTGTCTTCACCTTTGCTGTTCTCCAGAATTCTTCTATGTGAATGCGGTAGATCTTTGGATTTGCCTGAACAACATTACTTATCTTGCTTCTGGACAACCAATCCATTACGTCTTCAAAGTCAAGTTTCGGTGGAACTAGAGTAATGGGCTCATTGTGCTTTCTCATACTATTTCATGTAAGAGGTTGAGCCATTCTGAAACGTGGAAACGAGCCAAGTGAGATCTGAGTTCCAAAACTTAACTCTTTAGGTTAGTTTATTGTTTACAAAATAAAAAAAAATTAAAGTTGAAAGTAATAAAATAAAATAGAAGAAAAATGTCTAAGTACGCTGTTAAAAGCGCTGACATGTTTTCAGATCAAAGTTTAATTACGCTGATTTTAATAATATTTACGTTGGCCAGTAAATCAAAAGCGCTATGATATTTACAGGTTAGGTTAAAGTCGCTGGCAAATTGTGAGTAGTTAAGTCAGAACACGAGTTCTTTGATCAGTGTAGATACGTATCTACGCTGATTGTCGGTGTATTTGTCAATTACGCCGGTTGCTCGAACTCGCGTTCGAGACTTAAATACACGACTCAGCGAATTCACTTAAAAACACCGTATTCAAGCTAATTATGCCATCTTCATAATTTTCTTGATAAACCCTTTCAAGAACCCCAAAACCAAACTGATCTGATCCATTCATTCGAACCATTCAACAAATCGAACTAGGTATGTGTATGTGTCATTCAACAGGTTGTCCTAAATCATTATACCTCGTCACACTTTTGTTTGATCTGTTCGAAATCGAGTCCAGAATAGAAAATTGATGTTTTCGGTTTTAAGAGATTTTGAGTGACGATGAAGATGATGAATTGTTTAAAAAAATTAATTAAAATTGATATATATATTTTAAAAAATTATACTTTCCAGCGTAATTATTAATTACACTGGAACTTAAATACGCCGCCCCTTTGTATGTTGGAAAGATTCTTCAGTTCAACGAAACCAAACCAAATACGCTCGAAAATTTTAAACTTTCTCGAAAAACGTGCCCTTTTGCTAAAAATTCATGTAGATTTAGAAAATAGTGTTGAGACAACTAAAATTTTTGCAAATTGGACACCGGATCCGTTTTTTGAATCGAGGGTTTTTTGTTTTCGCGATTTTCTTTTGTTTGAAACTCCTTGATGTTCCTGCAAAAGATCATACTTGCAACACTTGTCAGTTTGTCATTTTAATATTGATTAATTGAGGCACAAGAAAATTTGCCAGTATGTCTGTACTCTTAAATCCATGCATCCTTCTTTCAACTTGCTTTCGGTGACCATTTTATCATGTTGTGGTAATATTGAAAAAAATTGTTATGCCCCCCACTTAAGCTAGACGGATTAGAACATTGCGTCTGTGAGTCACACTTCAGGAAATACCCCGCGATCAAGGTATGCACAAAGCTTCCTCATAAAAGGTAAGTATGTTGAATTCATTCGTTTAAAAGATACAAGATCAGCGCATTGGTGAACAGGTATGCACATTCGTACAGTCAAAGCGACCAATGCTGTCCTGACCAGGGTTAGGCAGATACCACAATGTGGTACGATTTCTTTTGATTGGCTCGTTTGGTTGAGCCTTTTCAATTTAACGGGTTTTTGGCCTCTTTGGCTCTTTTTGAAAAGATATCATAATCGTGTCTAGGTCAGTATATATCTGGATGCAACAGAAGAGCGACTATGAAATCCCCGAATGAAAAACAATATAAAGACCCGAAATCTGGATTTTGGCAATCTATCAACGCAAGATCTAAAACCTTTAAGCCATATGTCGCAACGTGTTACCCGCAAGATACACAATATTGTGGGTATCCAAAATTTTTGTGTAAGTCTTATCTTTTTGTCGCCTAATCGCAGTTTACTCGATGGTGTTGCTGAATCTACTGACACGTTGTTGCTTGCCACCCCGATTCTCCTTTCTTTTTCTGTTTCAAGAATGGATAAAGTGTTAGCAGTGTTCTATCATTTCTTAAACAGGTGTAAAACGGAGGTCAAAATTTATTTTCTAGATATCTCCCCCTAAAATTTGATTTTCGTATGTCCATTGCCCGAAAATAAAATTTTAATAAACAGAAAATCTTTTTGATGGACACTGTTTTATGATAATCTTGGAAAGCGGTTTTTTATAGAGTATGTGTAGACGATTATCACAACAAAGTTCATTTCCACTCAAGGAAATTGATCATTTCTAACCAGGTTACCAATTAGTTGAAACGAGTTTTATCGAAGGCTTTCACGAAGATGTCGGCTTTCTGTTGCGTAGTATCCACTGGCACCACTTGAACGTATCCTTTTTCGTACGCATCTCGAATCGCATGAATGGGAATCTCGATGTGTTTAGTACTCGAGTGATGAATTGGATTCTTCACAATTCCTAGACACGCCTCATTGTCGATGAATATTGGAGTCTTCATAATATTGATCCGTAATCCAGCAACTAATTTTGTATCCAAAGAACTTATGAATAGCAACTGCAGGCTGCCGTATATTCAGCTTGAGTAGTAGAGGTAGAAACTATTGTCTGCTTTTTTGCTTTGCCACGATATTAGACGATTCCCTAGGAACTGACAGCCTCCTGAAACTGATTTTCTATCTACCTTACAAGCTGCATGATCACTGTGATAATAAGCACTAAGATCAAAATTACTATCTTTCGGATACCAAAGTCCAAGCTTGGGTGTTTCTTCAGATAGCGAAATATGTTTAACCGCAGTTTCATGAGATTCTTTGGAATTCGTATGAAAACGAGCGCAGATACAAACAACCCACATAATGTCAGGCTACTTGCGGTTAGAAACAACAACGAGCCTATCATTGAGCGATAGAAAGATTTGTTCACTAGCTTTCCTTGAAGATATGGAGTGAGTTCATTTTGAGATGTAAATGGAGTGCTTGCAGTTTTACAGTCATTCATACTGTATTTAGCAAGAATGTCCCCGATGTATTTTGCCTGATGAATGAGTATGTCGTCTTCTCATTGCTTCACCTCCAATCCCAAGAAAAATGTCAGCTCCTCCATCATGCTCCTTTCGAACTTTGCTTTCATAACCTTCTCGAATTCCTTGCACAACGCTTTATTGGTTGACCCAAAGATGATATCGTCTACATAAATCTGAACCAGCATCACATTGTCTCCGATCCTTTTTATGAAGAGAATCTTGTCGATTCTTCCTTTTGTATATCCACATTCCATAAGATATGTTGACAAAGTTTCATACCAAGCCCGAGTAGCTGACGAAAACCATAGAGAGCTTTGTCAAGCTTGTAGTATCGTTTGGGGTGCAAAAACATTTTAATGGCTTCCAAACACGCCACCGGAGCAAAAACATCTTCATTATCAATCCCTTCCTCCTGTCGAAAATCCTGAACTACCAATATTGCCTTGTTCTTAATAACCACACCACGATCGTCCATTTTGTTCCAATTGGAAACTTTCCTTCTAGTAGATCAACCAGTTCCCATACTTTGAGCTTTCGAAATTGAGACAGTTCTTCCTTCATTGCCTGCACCTAGCTTGAGTCTTGAATGGCTTCTTCGATGTCACTTGGTACAGATTGCGATAGAAAGGCAGCATATAAACCTTTGTTGATAGCATATATTTGTCCGCGAGTTCGCATGCCGTCTTCCACAAGACTAGTTACGTTTTCAATAGGATGATTCCGATTTGTCTTGTAACCTGTGTTGGTATGGGTTTCAATTTGTTGAAGTAGATTGGTGAAGTGTTCATTGACATAGATGATTGGAGGCCCGTCTTCTTGATTTGGATCATCCATATTTGGTTGTGAGGAAGATGCATCATTTGCGGATGCATTCTCAGCCGAAGTGTCACCATTTGATTCTTAAACGGGAAGGATTGGATCGGCTGAAGTGGGAGTGAAACAAGTGGTGAAAGGGGTGAAACCAATGTCTGACGAGTCAAACATTGGTTTAATATGAGTGGTTTTAGTAGGTTTGGTTTCATAAATAGGTTCGGAGATGTCTAAGGTATTGAACACAACATCTACATCGTAAAACCAATCGGGAGAACTTTCGGTGCTGGTGTAGTTTCCTTCTTGAAAGTCGACATAGTATGATTCAAGCACCATCTTGGTTCGTTTGTTGTAGACTCTATATGCCTTTTGAGTAGATGAATATCCCATGAAATAACACACATCGCCTATCACTTCAAACTTGATTAGATTGTCTTCAGTGTTGAGAAGAGTGCATGAGCATCCAAACAGTCTGAAGAAATCTATCAGAGGCTTTCGCTTGAAAAGAAGTTCATAAGTAGTTTTTCCGTGAGGTTTAACAATGAGAACCCGATTCAAGATATAGCATGCTATGTTGACTGCTTCTACCCAGAAGATGATGGGTAGCTTGGAGTCTACTAGCATAGACGTTTGATTTTTGAATTTAGAACCGTTATCACTTCTGATTGACTTGACCTTCAGTTTGATGACATTTTCGATCATGGGAATGAAGGTCTGAAGAATGGATGCAGTCTCGCTTTTAGTTTCAAGAAAATAAACCCATGAGAATCGAGAAAAATCATTTGTAATTACCAAGCAATAGGATCTTTTAGCTAAACTTTTAACACTAATGGAACCAGAAAGATCCATGTGTAACAGTTGCAGAGGTGCAGTTATCGTATTCACTGCTTTGGCCTTGTGAGGCTTCTTGTGTTGTTTACCTTGGGTGCATTAAATACATTTTTCTGAAAAAGGAAATTCTTTTATAGGTAACCTCTTACTAAATTTAATTTAGAAAATTTATTCATATATTTGAAATTTACATGCCCCATTCGCCTGTGCCAAAGCAGTGATTCTGATTCCGATGTTTTAAAATTAAGCACGTCATTTGTTCAACAGAATTCGTAGCTTTCATGTTTAGCATATAATTATTGTTATAATGCAAAGCTGTAAGCATAATCATTTTGGGAGGAACAAAGTAGCCAGGCTTGAGAAAGATGCATTCTATATTGTTGAAGAGCACTGATATTCCTTTGTCACAGACTTGTGATACAATAATAAGATTGTAGCACAAGGTACATAGTTAACATCTTCCAAAGTTATAGCATCTGAGACAACATCCCCAAGTCCAACTATTTTCCCTCCTTTCTCATCTCCGGCAAATGAAACAAAGTCGCCGTCAATGAATCTAAAGTTCTTCAAATGTTCCTCCAATCCCGTCATATGCCTAGAGCATCCACTGTCAACGTGCCAAATGTATTCCTTTAGCATTCGAAGCCATTTTTGAATTTTATTCTGTTATACAACAACCAACAAGAAATATATACAAGTTAGTTAGCTTTCAGAACCCATACTTGCTTAATTTTTAATTTATCATGATCATATTTGATAATTTCGTTTTTCTTTTTCTAAAAAACACTTTGTTTCAACAAAGTTTGTGACTGATTCTTAAATTTACCAGATTGATCGGTTAAATTTTTAGCAAAATTTTGGTCTGGCTTCGAACATTTCTTGCTTTTGCAATGTTTCGCAGTGTGTCCTAAATGACCACGACTAAAACACTTAATGCAACGAATCTTTATCCTCTTAGAGGTTGATGCGTTGGAAGATGATGTATTCCTGATCTTAACTAGGCCATGCTTGGCTAAATCTCTTACATCACTTGGTGAAGACAAATCTTATATGTATTACTTTTGATTTCCAATCTGTGGCAACTTTTTATTTGGGTATGTATTAATGACTTTAATAACTAGTTTTTTGTATTGAAACTGAACTTTATTTAAACATTTCTTCATGTTTCGTTGATTCACTGATTCGTGTCTTTACATCTATATAAAGCACGTTAACTACCTGGAAGGGGGTTAGAAGGGTGTTTGGGTATAGTTCTTGTCTCGTTTAGTGTATAGATCCTGCGAGTACTTGGTTCAAGCTTATTAGGACTTCCCTTGAGGCTGATAGCATCAAATCGGGGGAAGTAAGAACCGCTTGAACCCCTTATAAATAAACTACTATCAAAACTTTACCCGGCCTTGCGGGACTGTATCCCTGCTGACTGAGACTAATATGGCCGAGGGTAACGCCGCCTTCACAAGAGGGGCCTACCACTTTTCGAATTAATAACTTACTTAATTATCTTTCAATATTCCGACCTTACGGGACTGTATCCTGCTGACTCAGACCAACAGGTTGAGGCCAACGTCGCCTTCACAAGAGGGGCCTACTACTATAACTAAGATAATCTCTTAAAACACCCAAAGTGCGGAAACCATCAAAGGATATGTAAAAGAGGAGTCGGAACCAAGTGATTCTTTCTTGTCTATTTGTTTTCCTTTTTATTTACGTTTTTTACTTTTATATCTTTTAATTTCAAAACTTTTATAAAAAAAACTGGTTAGATTAGACGTTAACGATAAACCAGTATTAAAAGCACTTGTGTCCTTGGACGACCTCGGTATCTTACCATCATTATATTACGTCCACGATGGGTGCACTTGCCCTAACATGTGTAGAGTGGTAGTATTGTATCGTGTTTTATAAATTTAAAGCTTGATCTACGAGTAAGAAATATCTAAAATATAACAAAATTTATAACCCGCGCACTACGTCAAATTTTTGGCGCCATTTTCGTGGACACAAGGATTTCAAGAAAGCTTAAAATTAGCAGCCTAATCAAATTTTGTACGTTTTTCGAAACTGCGCACCCGTTTTCAAAATTTTTAAACTTTTAAAGTAGGTTGCCACAGGGCCGTGTCAGCTGGCCACGCCCCCATGCTGCAAAAATTTAATCAAAACTTTTCAAACGCCCAGATACTGATTTTCCCACGGGGTCGTGCCAGTTCAGCACGGGGCCGTGGTCATCTCTCTGTTAATTTTATTTTCTGCTTTCTGATCCCGAGGCTCGTTAATCTTCTGAGTATCTTCCAATGGATTACTACTCAGAAGAGTATACCCACTACGACATTAAGGATGATTACGAGGAACCATATTGTACCATTTGTGGTGAATCCCATTCGGTACAAATGGTTACCTTTTTCAACCATCAACCTCATACTCCATGTATGAAGAACCAAGGTTTGAGCTCCCAAAATCAAGTTTTGATTGGGATACCAATCCGTTTAAGACAAACGACACTCCACCAATAATCGTTCCCAAAGCGGAAAGGCTCATACAAAGTCTCAAGAATTTAGAACTCTTTCTTAAGAGATCTCGTGAGAAAGACGAGGCCATTTTTACTAAAACGGTAATAATCGAAGAGGTAAAAATAGAAAAACCCACAAACTAAAAAACTCATGCATGAATCAAACCACAAAGAAGGTACATCTAAAAATGACGATTTCAAAACAAAACCAAACTTTCAAGAAAATCACATTTTACAACCATCTTTTGAAAATCATTGTTTGGTATCTCCTCATGTCAAGTTTTTAAAAGAGTTAACAAATGATCAAACTTCACTAATACAAGATGAACACCATGAATTGAACATAAAACCGGTACCACCTTTTTTTTTTCAAAACAACTTTGTTAGTAACGTGCTAATTGATAGAGATATTTGTGTTAACATAATGCCAAACTACGTTTTCGAAAAATTGGGTACTAGGTCTCTTTTTTCCCCAATCCAACGTTTTTGGATCTCGACTTAAAATTCCTATTTTTCTCTCAAATCGAAAAATGATAAAAGCCAGAGGGGTGATTGAGGATGCCTTAATTCAAACGAATCAAACAGTAGTACAAACTGAGTTTATCATCTTAGATGATGCGCCGCTCGTGTTGGGACAACCATTCATAAAAACCCATCAAACCTTAGCCAATCAAAAGTACAACAACCTACCACTTCAATTAGGGACGGATAAAAGGTACGTCAATCTTAACTAATCAATAAAGTATCCCATTGGTAATGACGACCCCCTAATTGAAGATGAAACAGAGCAACCCGATACAGAAGAAACAGACGAACAACCCGCCGAAGAAGAAGACGTCACCGAACAAACCTTTTTGGCCATCGATCTTAATAAAGAAGAAAATTAGCGGTCTCTTGAAGACCCACCGTCATTCAAACTCAAGCAACTACCAAAAGGTCTAGAATACGCATTCGTAGACGATCATGGTAAGCTCCCCGTCATCATTTCTTCAAAACTAAAACTTTTTGAAAAAGAAAAATTAATAAAACTTTTGAAAAAACACAAAAAACCAATCGCGTTGAAACTTGTGGGCATCAAAGGCATTAGTCCATCCATGTGCACACATAGAATTTTAATGCAAGATGACTTCAAAACTATAATACAACCACATAGAAGAGTAAATCCAAATGTACAAGAAGTGGTTAAAAATGAAGTCATCAAACTACTAGATGCCAAACTCATCTATCCTATCTTTGATAGCCCTTGGGTAAGCCTCGTCCAAGTAGTACCAAAAAAGGAGGTACGATGGTTGTAACTAATGAAAAAAATGAACTTATTCTAACAAGAACTGTCACCGGATGGAGGGTTTGTATAGATTATCATCAATTAAACGAGGCAACAAGGAAAGACCACTTTCCTTTGCCATTTGGATCAAATGCTAGAAAGATTATCCGATCATTAATTTTATTGTTTTTTTGGATGGTTTCTTCGGATATTTTTCAAATCCCAATCGCACCGGAGGATCAAGAAAAAACAACTTTCACATGTCTCTATGGAACTTTTACTTATCGATACATGCCTTTTGGTCTATGAAATGCCCTTCAACGTTGCATGATGGCCATCTTCCACGATATGATAGAAAAAACCATGGAAGTTTTCATGGACGATTTTTCTATCTTTGGAGATACATATGACCAATGCCTCGATAATCTTGAACGAATGCTATCCCAATGTGAGGAAACTAACCTCGCCCTTAATTGGGAAAAATGTCATTTCATGGTAACGGAGGGAATAGTACTCGGTCATAAAATCTCAAGTGAAGGAACGGAAGTTGATCGGGCAAAACTAGACACTATTTCCCGATTACCTCCCCCATCCTCCGTTCGAACCATACGAAGCTTCTTAAGACATGCTGGATTTTATAGGCGATTTATCAAAGACTTTTCAAAAATCTCTAGACCACTAATGAAATTACTTGAAAAAGATACCCCATTCATCTTTGACATGGATTGCGAAAAAGTTTTTCTTACACTAAAAGAAATGCTAATCAATGCACCAATCATCATAGCGCCTGATTGGAAATTACCTTTTGAAATCATGTGCGATGCAAGCGACTTTGCAGTTGGAGCGGTCTTAGGATAAAGAAAAGAAAAACATTTTCACCCAATATACTATGCAAGTAAAACTATTAACGATGCTTAAGAAAATTATACAACTACCGAAAAAGAATTACTTGCCGTAGTATTTGCTTTTGATAAATTTCGCTCCTATCTTGTTCTTTCTAAAACAATAGTTTATAGGGACCATGCTGCCATTCGATACGTTTTCAAAAAACAAGATGCCAAACCACGTTTGATTAGGTGGATTCTTCTCCTGCAAGAATTCGACATTGAAATAAAAGACAAACGAGGGGTGGAAAACACCGCCGCTGATCACTTATCTCGCTTGGAAGATCCCACTTTGGAGCTAACTCAAGAAGAGCACATCAATGGAAAATTCCCATCGAATCCTTCGAAATGGTCGAATATCAAGAAGAACAATGGTACGCAGACTATGCTAACTATCTCGCTAGTGGCATTTTAGTAAATGGATGGACACATCATCAAAGAAAAAAAATTTTGCCGATGTCAAGCACTACTTTTGGGAAGATTCATATCTTTTTAAAATTTGTGCCGACCAACTTATACGAAGGTGCATCCATGATCAAGAAGTATGAAAAATTCTCCGCCATTGTCACGAAGGACCATGTGGAGGACATCATTGAGCAACGAGCACCACACGTAAGGTATTCGATTCAGGATTTTATTGGTCAACCATTCATAAGGATGCATATAAGTTAATAAAAAAATGTGATGCATGCCAACTAACAGGTAATATCTCATCCAATAATGAAATGCCTCAAAATGGCATTCTTATTTGTGAAATATTTGATGTTTGGGGTTTAGATTTTATGGTACCTTTCCTACCGTCAAGAGGGAACAAATATATTCTTGTGGCAGTCGATTACATGTCTAAATGGGCCGAAGTGAAGCTCTTCCAACAAATGATGGAAGAGTTGTGGTGAAATTCCTAAAACGATTATTCTCTCGTTTCGGCTCTTCAAAAGCGCTTATTAGTGACAGAGGTACCCATTTTTGTAATTACCAATTAAACAAATTTTAACAAAATATGGGGTCTATCATCGTGTTTCAACCACCTCTCACCCTCAAACCAATGGTTAAGTCGAAGTAACCAATCGAGGTTTAAAAAGAATCTTAGAAAAAACTATGGGTTAAAATAGAAAAGATTGGGCGGATAAATTAGACGATTCTTTATAGGCCTTTCGAACAGCCTATAAAACACCAATAGGCACTACCCCATATAAGCTCTATGGAAAAAAATTGTCACCTCCCAGTAGAAATCGCACACAAAGCATACCAGGCATAAAAAAACGTAAACCTAAACCAAGAAACTTCCGGTAAAAATCGATTTTATAAGTTAAATGAATTAGAAGAAATGAGAAATCAAGCATATTCCAACTCTGAAATTTATAAGGAACGCATGAAAAACATACACGATAAAATAAGCAAACCCAAAGAATTTCAGGAGGGGGATCAAGTGCTCTTGTTTAACTCAAGACTTTGGTTGTTTCCTGGAAAACTCAAGTCTAGATGGTCGGGACCTTTTTCCATCACCCAAATCTTTCCACATGGTTCTATTGAAATTAAGCCTCCAAACGGTGAACCTTTCAAAGTCAACAGACAAAGGCTTAAGATCTATAGAGGTTTCCTTGAGGATAAGAAAGTTGAAATGACACTCCAAGAGGCAGAAAGTTGATCAAGGCATAATCAAACGTTAATTGTAAATATGTATACCATTCTTTCTTTTTAAATATCTTAGAGGTACATCTGGAAGAAGCAAAATGAACACGAAACAGGTAAGTACCAAAAAGAGAACACTCAGAGAAACGGTCACACACAAAAAAAAAAAAAAATTGGCCACAGGACTGTCACAAATCTACAGACGGG
This sequence comes from Scalesia atractyloides, assembly GCA_947069175.1. Classification (NCBI taxonomy): domain Eukaryota; kingdom Viridiplantae; phylum Streptophyta; class Magnoliopsida; order Asterales; family Asteraceae; genus Scalesia; species Scalesia atractyloides. The sequence continues at coordinate 59,007,377 of CAMTDV010000001.1, read as the reverse complement.
TTTATAACCCCTTTTTCTTCACTTTTTCAACACAAAACCACGACCCATTTCTATGGAGCAGCCGGTTCCTCTCCTTTTTCCCGCAGATTTTTGACGATTTCTTACCAAAATCCCGACAAGGTATGATTCTAACATCATGATTAGTTAGATTAACACTTTGCAAGTAGTTTAACATCCAAAATTAGGGGAAAATCTAGGGTTCTGGAACTAGATCTGTGCCAATCCTAAATTTTTGCTTAGATCTTGTTACTAGTAGTAAATAGAAGTGTTTTGAGAAGTAAATAACCAACTATTGTCAGAAAAATCAGTTTGTTCAAAGAGTTTTCCACAAACCCTCGTTCATAACCGAAAAAAATTAAAAACAAAAGGGTAAACAAATAGTTTGTGCAAAATTGATACTTGGGGTTTGATTTTCGGGGTAAAACGCACATGATGAACCAAAAATTTTGAAGTTTTTGAAGCTGGCTCGAAAACCTTAAAATTGGGTTAACAGAAAGTTCACCACGGGGCCATGGGCACACAATTCCACATACACGGGGTCGTGCCTGGTAGGCATGAGGCCATGTCCAGACCCCCTGATTTCCCTTTTTGCATAATTTTTGACATGCCGATTGTCCAACTGGTTCTTTCTTGTAGGAATGGCACCTCATAAGTTTCTAAGGTTCAAAGTTCCTAGCTTAAGTACAAAAACCGCTTTGAGGTGCTACAAGCAAGGCACGAAGAACCACCGAGACATGTGTGTTATACCACGCTTGAAACTGTGGGACAAAGGAAGAGATACGATGCTCTAATCACTGGTCCACTTCGTACCTTTCTAGAGACCCGAGTCAGATCCATTCACGAGTACAACATGGAATTCTTATGCACGCTCATCTTCGAAAAAATGAACAAGATCTGTTTGAGTCGAATGCAGTTCAGTTTAGGTGTGGGGGAGAATGGTATAGCATTTCTATGGCCTAGTTTAGCATAAATATTGGGCTATACACTGAGGAACACACAACTGAGCCAGACTTCAAGGACGGAGTTAGTAATCTCTCAGATAACTTGAGACAAGCTGCATAGGCACAGATTAGGGATGTCCACTATGATCCCAGCAGCACAAAGAGCACAAAGATAATGGACCCTATAATCCAATACATTCATCGGGTCCTTAGTGGCTCTTTATGCCAAAGAAAGGATAGTGGTGGGGTGGTGAATCTTCGGGAGCTAACTTGCCTATATTGCATCCTAAATCACCAACCCATCAATGTCGCCCACATGTTATTGAGGAACATGGCCACAAATGCCACCGCCAACACCCGCACACCGATATTCTTTGGAGGATGGATCGCTAAGCTATTCAGGAATTACATTAGGGGCACTCCAAGTGGGTTCCACAAGGGAGTGGGTGTGGCAAAGGCAGATCTAGCCTTATGTCGAAGCTTGGGTCTTATCATTGATTACAACAATCGTCTCATGCTTTAAGGATGCACGTGGTCGGGTGTGGAACTCAAATGACCCGGACGAGGTCCACGCAATCGAAGATGACCCTAACCGTCCTCGACACTCTGGGCATGCCCCGGGCTCCTCCTCTCAAGGAGGAGGTGATTTTCCTAACTTCCTAAATTTATACAATATCATGCAGGAAAACCTCCAAGTGTCTAGGAACTCTTATAGCTTGGGACAAAGCTCAAGCAGCCGGATCGGAAGCATGGAACACAATATCGTTAGCATGCAAAACAACGTTACCTACATCCCGAAGCACATGGTGTATCATGACGAGGAGGAGGAGGAGGAAGAGGGTGAGGACATGGACTCGGACTAGGCATTGGCGGTGGTGGGTGACAAATCAATCCTTCAGGTTATCTCTCTAAACAATTTACTTTCTTGCATTTTTATTTTTCTTTTCACATTGATGATGGTTGAACAAGCGAACGCTCGTAATGTAGGAAACTTGTTATTTTGTGTTAGATTGTTGTATTGTGGTAGGATTATAGCTTACAGGTACCTTAGGAGGCTTGGACAGGATAAGCATAGTGGTCCCAAGCCTAGAAATCAGACGCCAAGCAACGAAACACAGCTCCCAATCTGTTACATACAATTGCCACGGGGTCGTGCCCATAGCCCACGCCCCCGTGCCCAGCCTTCTGTAAGCTTTTCAAAATTCATGTTACTGGCACTTTGGCCACGGGGTCATGCCAGCTGGCATGCCCCCGTTGTCACACCCCAACCGATGGCGGAAACATCAGAGTGAGACGAAATAGATTTCTCATAGCTCACAATGCTAATAATGACGATATTTAAATAAAGCCGAATTTCATTTCAATAACGATTGTCAAGTACAACCTTGAAGCAAATTACAAATAACATAATACAACAAAAATTGATACAACAAATTTAGCCTAAACGTCTACTTGTGTGTATCTAAGTCCTTGCTATTTGATTTCATAACATCCTCTTCATCAACCTGTAACATGTTTTAAAATACAATTCAATGCAAAAGCAAAGGCGAGTACAAAAGTTTAAGCATAGTATACGTATACGATTAACATTTAAACGAATCCTCATGGCAACTATGATTTTACGAGAGCATATACAAGGCATGAAATACTACTAGCCAAACCCTTAACGCAAACACGTTGTTTTAACATGGCCTCAAGTTTATGCGATGGAGGGGGATGCATGACTTCCTATAGCGCTATACACATTAAACGAAGGCTTAAAACAAGTTAATGACTAAAGTATCACATAAAGAATGTCCAAGATATAAGCATCACGTAAGCGTATCAAGTATTCATGTGTATAGGATTGTTTGTGCATTTCATAAAGTTTAAGTGTTGTGGTTTTGGTATAAGTAAACATGTTACACCCAAAAAGTGTTGTAAACGAAAAGTGGGTCGAGTGTACTCACGGTTTTGCGTAGTCTTCAAACTTGACGAGTTCGTGAAGTGGGTTGACGGGTGGGATGAGCGCCGAGTTATCCTACAAGAGGAGAACTTAGGTTGGTAAGTATTCGAACGATAATGGAGGATTTAGGAATTAAAACGCAATAAAGTAGTTTATACGAGAAAGTAATCACTTAGACTTAATACTCGTTTTTGACACTATAATACCCATTCGGGTTGATGTGTTTTCATGGGTTAGGATACCCATTAGAATCGTAACGAGAGATTAAGTACTTAGGTGATGGAACCTAGTACCATGACGAATAATCATTTGATTACCATCAAGAGTTCGATTAGTATTCATATATATATATATATATATATATATATATATATATACATATATATATTATATATAGTATAACAATCGGTAATTCATAAACATCATGTAATTTCATAGAAGTCATGCATGGAGGTAGGATGGGAACATTCCTTTTAAAACCTCTCGTATAGTATACCAATGCACAAGTCGTCACAAGGACGACAAGGATGGTCATGAGTACGTTTGAACATATAAGTAAAAGACAAAAAGTAAATTAAAACATCAAGTGAGGTGGTGGATCGAAGTTTAGGATCGCCAAGGCTTCCAAGTTATCACACTCTACCAACTCAAATCTTGTTTCGAGAACAAGCTTGGATGGATACAACACTTGTGGGTAAAACCCTAATAAAACCAAAAGAAAGTCATTACCCTTGGGACCTTAGACATGGTGATGTTCGAAGTTAGTCTTCCATGGAAGACTTATGGAAACATTCCAAAGGTATTTCCAATTAGTAAGAAAAAGGAAAGATCAAAAGAGAGAGGTGAGTTAGAACTCACTTTTTAGGAGCTTTGATCTTTGAGAGAAGAAGAGAGCTCTTTAGAGCTTTTAGAGAAGAGAAAAGAAGATTTAGGTGTGAGTTGAGAGTGAAGGGGAGTGGGGTATTTATAGTTGAGGTTTGGGGGTTTAGTTAGGTGAGTATTAAATGCAAGAAACAAAATCCAACAAACACACATTTGCCCAATCCATGAGCTAGAAACAACTTTCTCCGGATTATGCTATTTTTAGTCCTTGAACTTAGTTTAGCTTTCATTTCATGGTAAAACTTGATATTTTCGCATGTTTTCAAGTGTATAATGTATATGTAAGTATATTTTAGGTATCAAATATGAACGTATGAGTATATGCACGTATAACAAGTATCGGTTTGTATGTAAACACGTATTTAACAATTAAATGCATGTAAGGCAAGTATGTATCAGGTATAAATTTTATTACGATCAAAGTCTCGGATTATAAGATTGGGAAATGAAATACGAATGCCATACCAATACAAGTTTCCATAAATAGAAATACGATTACACTTTCTAATTAAGGAAAGTACAAAAAAACAAGGCGTTACACCCATGCCCAGTGACATATTTAATCAAAACAAATCCTATTTGGGACACATTGAGGACAATGTGTAATTTAAGTGTGGGAGATGTTAAAACCTTGAATCATTTGTCCTAAAATCAAGCCTTACACAAAATTTGCCTTGGAAAACCGCTAATCACCCCAAATATTTTTCAAAATATTTCAATTTTTTTTACTTATCTTGGTTTAGTTTAGGAAAAATAAGTTATAAAAATTATGTTTTTTAGAAATTTACACCTGATAGCGTCATGACAAAAAGAACCAATTAAGAAAACTATAAAACGGGCATTATAACCATTTCCCACAAAAGTGAGTTTTTGAGCCTTTACCGAGCATACAAATACATATTTATACTAATTGCTCAATTTTTCGTTTCTTGTGTGAATAGCTTGTTTGGTTCTTACAAATCTAGAACTTGCCAAAGCAATACGTTTCCAATCCTTACCGACACTAATCCAAGTAAGTAAATGATAGAGGCACTAGGACTACAACCCATTTTTCATTTTAAACCTTTATTTTCCTTTTCATATCCGCCTAGTTAAACCCCTTTGAGTCTTAACCCTTTCGTTTCTAAACCCGCAAAAATATCAACTTTTGCAAAAACAACCACCCACATCCACAAAAATTTCTTTTTATTTACACCCTTTATTTTAGTAAAAAGTTCGGTTATAAAGAATGGCTTAGTTTCAACTTTAACTTATAAAAAAATATTGGTTAAAGTTTTTTTCTAAGCCATAAAAGAATTCTAAAAAACCGACACTTTTACGCTTTTCACCACTTTTACCCAAAAAATACCTACCCCTAGCCAAAACCTACCCTTTTAAAGCCCTCTTAATATTTACAAAGATTAAACGTCACAAAGGAGGAGGTTTGATTGTTTGTTTAGCCTATGGTAGGCGTAAGCACCACATCAGGTCCGAGCGATTTCACTTAAACATCTTCAGCCGAGTGTTGAGTGACCACTTGTAAGGTATATGATTTTGTATATAACCAAATAGAATTTTATAAAGGCATGTTATGCCCAAAACAAATAATTTTTCTTAAAATATGTTCTAAATAAATCATGATGAATAAGATTGTAAATATAATAAAAACAAGATAAATTTAGAACTTGGATTCCTGACACTCCAAAGATAAACCCAAAAACTTCTCTTCTACCAATTCTGTTTGGGTGTGTAAACCACATTACAGAGTTTTGCTTGAAGACAAGCAAAGATTCAAGTGTGGGGGTATTTGATGTGCGAAAAATGCAACATATAAATTATATGAAACAAGGCATAAAATCAACCCTTTTTGGTACTAATGTTGGAACAAGCATGTTTCTTTGTTTACTTTTAAATTACAGGATCAAAAGAGCTTAAGCGAATAAAAAGAACAAATTAACAGCAGAAACCAACACAAATACAAAGAAGAAGGATTGACACGACTTGCCGAACCCCCATTCACATCCAAATCAGCAAAAATAACGAAGACATGAGCTCAGGCACGGGGTCATGCCCACCAGGCATGGGGCTGTGCCCAGTCAAAGATTCTCTACAGAAAAAGACAACAGCAATGGACAACCAACACTGGGCCGTGCCAAGTCAACATGGGCCGTGGTCAACTTTAAGATTCGCAAAATCTGGGATAGTACAGCAAGTACACTGACCATGGGGTCGTGCTCTGCCACATGGGGCGTGTTGGTACAACAAACTGACATCTGCAGCTAATGAAGGGAGAGAAAAAGTCCAGCACGGGGTCGTACCCACCTGACACGGGGTCGTGGTCGCCTTCTGTTTCCAGCTATAAATAGAGGTGCTTGGTTCATAAGAAAGTCATCCCTTGGCAAACCACTTCTCTCACACTTGCCATCATTCCACCACCACTACAACACCAACACCCACCACTATCATCCATCTTTCATCTTTTAGAGTGTGTAGTAGTCTCGGGATCCAAGATTGATCGTAAGAGTTCTTGTCAAACATAGGCCATGCTTAGCTAAATCTCTTACATCACTTGATGAAGACAAATCTTTTATGTATTACTTTTGATTTCCAATCTTTGGCAACTTTTTATTTGGATATGTATTATTGACTTTAATAACTAGTTTTTTACACTGAAAGTGAACTTTATTTAAACATTTCTTCATGTTTCGTTGATTCACTCATTCATGTCTTTACGGTCTACATAAAGCACGCTAACTATCTGGAAGGGGGTTAGAAGGGTGTTTGGGTAAAGTTCTTGTCTCGTTCAGTGTGTAGATCCTGCGAGGACTTGGTTCAAGCTTATTAGGACTTCCCTTGAGTAGGATAGCATCAAATCAGGGGAAGTAAGAACCGCTTGGACCCCTTATAAATAAACTACTATTAAAACTTTACTCGGCCTTGCGGGACTGTATCCCTGCTGACTTAGACGAATATGGCCGAGGGTAACGTCACCTTCACAATAGGGGCCTACCACTTTTCCCATTAATAACTTACTTAATTATCTTTCAATATTCCGACCTTGTGGGATTGTATCTCTGCTGACTCAGACCAATAGTTTGAGGCCAACGTCGCCTTCACAAGAGGGGCCTACAACTATAACTAAGATAATCTCTTAAAATACCCAAAGTGCGGAAATCATCAAAGAGTGATTCTTTCTTGTCTATTTGTTTTCCTTTTTATTTACGTTTTTTACTTTTATATCTTTTAAACTTTCAAAACTTTTATAAAAAATATGGGTCGATTAGATGTTAATGATAAGCTGGTATTAAAAGCTATTGAGTCCTTGGATGACATCGGTATCTTACCATCACTATACTACGTCCACGATGTGTGCACTTGCCCTAACGTGTATAGAGTGGTAGCATTGTATCGTGTTTTATAAATTTAAAGCTTGATCTACGAGTAAAAGTACCTAAAATATAACAAAATTTATAACCCACTCGCACCACATCAACAAAGCTTCAATTGTCCCAGATATGCAAGCTTTCAAGATTTCCACTGAACATGTTGCACTTTTCAACACATTCTTGAGCACTTGCGAAGCACTAATATCAGAGAGAGTCTGAAAAGAGAGAAATACTCACTCCCGATGATATATAGGAAATGGATTTGAATTGGTTGATGGTGATTATTACTCTAAGGTTGAAGAAATTTCAAGACAAGACTGGAAAAAGACTTCTCTTGGGCAAGACTAGAAGAGTTACGTGGGTGATAGATCCAGCAAAAGTTTTCACAAGAGTGAAGGTCCCTCCAGATCAATCAATGATATTAAAAGAATTCAAGAAATGGTTCTACAATGCAAAAACCGGATAAGTAGTGATCAATTAAACAAATGACTCTGAAGTCATCAGACTTGTCAAGCTTAAATATGTTGTTTGGAAACAAAATTCACGTGGGAGCAGATAACGAGTATTTAGAAGAAGGGATGTGGGCGAAATATAATAAAATAAAGATGATGATTATTCAGAGGATTGAAGAAAGAAAGCTAAGGGGGGAAGAGAAAAAGAAGGAAGCTCAGCCTGCCGCTGCGTCATCATCAATATCCCTAAACAAGTGGCTAAAGTCTCCTCGAGTGAACTAGTTCATCAAGCAAGCCAACATCTAACTTCATCCACATATGAAGTTGTTGAAGAAAAAGAAAGCATAAGTCATGAAACTACGCCAACACAAGCAACAACAGAGGAAGCAGATAGCTCCTTAACAAATGTCAACTAGGAGGCTTGAAGTCAAATTACTCAAATACGCAATGGTCTAGGGGGATATTGTTGAGATCGTTTGAGACCATTGGTATTTGAGTTAACTAGTTTGGGTTGTTTTTGAATAGGTTTTAAAGGTCTAGGGGTGAAACTGTAAAATTCTATTGTGGCTAATAGTCTGGGCGGCGTTTTTGTTGAACTTGCGCTTTTACAAAACCGCAGCTAGCCGTATATATATATATATGTGTGTATATGTGTGTGTGTAAGCAGGCACACTAGGGTTTCTTGGAGGTTTTGCTAGTGTGTATTTTGTTTGTTCTTATCAATACAAACCAGTGTTCTAATCCAAGCATCCAGGAGTTTATTGTGTTTATTATATAGGATCCATCATCTTTGTTGCTTGATTTACATATTGTTCTAAAAGTTCCATCCATTTTCATCACCTTTCTTACATTTCATCACTCAAACACCTAATCAATAGTGTTTGTATCGTTAATCAATCAATATCATAGTGATCTGAGGCTATTGGGATCTACATAATGTAACATTTGCAAGATTTCTAACGTTGTACATTTTTGGTCTTTTGTGTTTTATAAAACTGTTTATTTTATTTACGAAATATTTTATTTACGAAATACGTAATCATACGATCGAGCAAAACGATATTCATGTCATTTCCGAAACAAAATCCAAGTTACATATGCCTTTATCCGTTTACATAACCTAAACAATGTGTTAGTAGGGCTAAAATTGACAAACAAGTTATAATACAAGTCCATGGGCTAAATTGTCAAAAATGCAAAATTTTTGGCGTCAGAGTTCCTTACGGATCGTAAGTTATTGGTTACGGTCCATAAGGGGTGCCCAAATGCAGATTTTTGCCTTGATCACAAAGTTTGGCCACCTATCTTCAATTGTTGCCACCTAGCAAGAACTTTGCCACATTCGACCTAGTTAAGGCACTTGTTAGGATACTAATCAACATCCTAACACCTCATCAAACACTTGTCATCACCTCCTTAATCCTCCATCACTATAAAAAAGGCTTGAATTCTTGAGTTTCAAGCAGACCATTCTTTTCTTTCTTACTAAATCACTCTCTTGGAGCTTGCTTCTGCTTTGAGGCCTCCATTCCATAGTTCTAATCCTTCTTCTAAACACAAGTGAGTGTTTCTCCTAGTCTATTTCAATTATTTGGCTAGTTATGAGCCAAAAGTTAAGCAAATTGACTTTTACTTTAACTTTCGGTTCTGACCATTTCGGTCAAGTCAAAGTTCAAAATTAACTTTGCTACGTGATCGTAATAATGAAGGTGTTAATCCCTTGCAATTACATCCTCTGATCATCACGTTTAGTAGGCGAAATCACGAGTCAAAAATGCATTTTACGATTAATGAGTTTCTAAGTATTAAAACTTAAAGTTTGACACCAAATCAGTTTTATAACATTATTAGACATGTTTTAACATGTCTAGCTCGTCATTTCTAGTTTAGTGCTTATTTCTTAGTCGAAAGTCGAGCGGTCTGACTTGTGCTTTAACTTTCAAATCTGACCCGTTTGGTCAACCTTAGGATCCGACCAAGCCCATTTATATGACCATAGTAATCTAGGGAATAACCCTATGAGGTTATATATTATTGTCATGTCATTTGATGGGCTAAGTGACGAATCAACTTTAGATACTTTCAAAATGGTCAAAAATACCCTTTTTGCGTAAAATAAGTTTTAAACCTACATGAGCAATAGTTTTGACATATAAACTGATCATACAATATTAGTAAACTTATTTTGACATATTGGAATCATCATGGACTCATTAGACCATCTAGACCCATAATTAAACATACGACCCGTTCAAGGGTGTAAACCATTTTAACAAGTCGTAACAGGTCAAAAATCTATAGACACTTTCCAAATCAGAATGTAAGGTTAATAAATCATATTTTATGAGATCCTTTGCTCGTTTGATTTTAAACCTCATTCTATCCATTCTTCTGTTTAAGCCACAATATACACTAATCTTATAACAATCCGATGCATTAGGAAACACTTGAGCTTTGTATACACGATTGAACAAGACATCTACGCAACCCATGAGTAGATAGACCACTCTTTTACATTTTCAAATGTTTTGGGGTGATTCATATGTGCCTACTAGTGTTTTTCTCAAGTTTTCGAAACATTATGGTTTATATATAAAATTATATGCATTTCAATAATGTGTGAAACTTGGTGGCGCGTTATCCATAACACGAGTACGTTCATTAACTTTGGCCAAGCCGACCGATAGTATGTTATGGTGCCATAGGACTGACAATCCCGATTCCAAATTTCCCGGGGTCTGTGGGGAAGTTTGGGGAACGACAGAAACTGTGAAACACAATTTGACAAACCCTATGGTGGTTTGTTAGTCGAGTTAACACATGCTTGAATGTATTCACCACACGACCACACTTGTTTACACAAAGACGATTGTTTTATACAAAACAATGACGATTGGTTTATACATAACAAGGTCGATTCAAAACAAGGACGATTGGTTTAGACAAAGAAAAAACGATTGGTTTAGACAAGACACAAATGGTTTTCAATTAAAGATATATAAACCATATAAAGTTTTATTTTAAATCGATTACTTATACGGTTTTACAAAAGAAACACTTTTTGTAGAGATTCATGGCTACAAGGTTTTCTTACTCATACCAACTTTTATAGTTGGTTAAACATATTGCAATACCAAACACATTTAATACAAGTTTGGTTACAAGGTTTTCACTTATCGACTCTCGTAGTCGGACGAGATATTGCAATACAGAGTCAAAGTCATGAATTTGACTACAAAACCTATGTTACTCACCAACATTCATTGTTGACATTATTTTCACACATATTTCAGGTGCAAATGTGTGATTGTGAAAGCATGCTACACGTAGGATGGACACAGGCCTTAGCTTGCTTAAAATAAATAGTTTTTGTGTTTTGTTTCGAATTCCCAAAGACAATGTAAATCATTAATTGAATAAAACAAAACTTTAAATACCATGTGTTTGAAACAATTTGTAACGTGACCCCCTAACGTTTCCGCCGCAGATTGTTTTATACGCGGTCGGGGTGTTACACATAATGCAATTATTTTCATTAAAGAACCAAGTGAATTAATGTACCTACCTCAAGATGAGTGGGAGCAACTAAAACAAATTTGTTCTTAAATAGATGATATTATTAACATGTATATGTTACATAACTTAAAGCATTGTTCACACATACTTTGATATGATAGATTCAGAGATATCTTTTACGTGATAGATATCATAACATGCCAAGATAGACCAAGTGGGATACTAGGATGAATGAGATTCTTTCCTTATGTTTTCTTAACTAGAAGTTCTATGTAAGTTCAAGTCTATAATCATTCAGATATTACTTAAATTGCAACACACTAGATTTGTCTAGATTATTATGAAGCATTTTACAATATCTTTGATGAAACGGAAGACTGTAATTTAAAGAAAAAGTGAGAACTCAAACCGGTTAATTACTCTAACTTTGTTATATTCATAGACAACTAAAAGTTAATTTTGAGTATATCCTTATGTCAACAGATAATACTATCTCATGCAGGAGTCATAATGAACTAACAAGAACAACGTAAGTTATAGTTACATAAGATGTTGATTAATCACAACGGCATATCAATAAATGTTGTTGAAAATTTATCAGTGGACTCATAAGTTTATTAGCTCCACATAAATTATATATTAAAAACTTAATGTGATAAAGTTAGCTATTATGTTTCCTTGAACAGTAGTTCGAGAGGTGTTGCATTAAATTTCGATACGAAATTAATCATTCGTTTATAGATGAATTAAGGTACCTAATTTTATATATCGGATACATTCATGATATGCTAATGGATCCAATAACTAAAGGTCTATCACTCATAAATGTTATGTAAGCACTTATTATTATAATGATGGGTTTACTAATGAATATTTACAACTGCATATCGTATTATGAATGGTTAACTATTAATTTTCCTTATTAGTTTTGACTTCGCATGTTTCTAAATATGTTTTGCTAGTGTAATGACATATAGACAACTAAAAATAAAAGTCAAACATTTAAAGGGCTTACTTGTAAATTTTAATTATAACTGTTAAGTTTTAAATCGAGGTTGTAGTATGACAAATGAGGGGTCCTGAGTTGAGTGATGACTCAACGGCTATATTTCTCTACTACAGTCTTTGGTTTAAAGCAAAAATGAGTATTAACTCTTGATTAGGCTTATCTAATGCTCATAATAAAATGATTATTCGGCCAAATGGGAGAATGTAAGAATAAATATAATAATATATTTATTTAATATATGGCCATCATAATCATTTATATATAATATTGGCTCAAAATATTAAATTATACTTATTAGTTGCTAATTGTTGGTGAACCATATTACCTTTATTAATTAATAAAGGGTTTCTCCTTGTATGTATATAAAGAAATTATTAGAGAGAAAGGTTACACACATTCACTAACATCACAATCATTTTTTTCCGTCTCTCTCCTCTCTCTCAAAACGAGTTCATGAAAAACTCATAATCACCATCAGAGTTGTACCCCATAAATGACCAAGTTGACAATCATGTCATCAACATCTATATTTGACGCAGTTTTTGGCTTACGAGGTACCCTTTACATTCATTACATAGATACAAAAGTGATCAATAAAATATATTTTTTTGAAAATATGTAAATTTAGTAACCTTCATAGTTATGGCTTCAATTCTTTTTAGTAAAAACAGTTAAACCGTTATATGAAATATCCTTAGACCAAGAACAAGATTATGTTTTGAATGAGGTTTTTTTTCTTGTAAATCTAATTAAGGTCTTCGTTTTCTCAAATAACGAACTCAAATAGTGTTCGTTTTATGCATTTTAATGGAATGGGAATTCGTACAAAGATTGAAAATTGATTTGTAATTTAGGCGTGTTTGTTTCGCTAATAGAATGGAATTTGGATGGAAGTGAGATATAGATTCTCTTCCTTATGTTGTTTTTCAATTCCGATTCATTTTTTTGTTGTAATCAACAAATTAAGTAGTAAAATCAAGATTCCAATTCTATCAAGATTTCATTCCATTATGCAAAACGAACGCTAGCAAAAAGTCAAAGGATAGGTATTCAGAAAAAGTTTGGATTCTTCAATTCTTTTAGTTTTTCTTTAATAAAATTATTTTCTTTTCTTTTAGTTTTTCTTTAATAACATGTAATATTGAAAAAGAATTTAAAATGTAGAGGTATTTATTTGATATCGATATAGATTTTATGGAAATTTGAGTTGATTTAGTGTACATGTCAATAAAGTTTGTTTTGAAGTGTGAAAAATATTGAATAATGATGTGCTTTTCCTAAATATCACATAGTATTAGAAAAACACTTAATAATGTATGAGATGAAAATAATAAAAAAAAACATATCAATATTTTTCAAAAAGATGAATTTGCTTATTCAAATATCGATTAACATTTCCACTTTTAATCATTTGAATTCATTATAGTAAATAGTAAAGAACAAATTTTCGCAGCAAGAAGAAACAAGATAAAAAAAGCCCTAACACAATGTGTTTCTTTAATGATGTCTTTTTATTTGTTAAATTTGTAAGTTAAGATATTAAATTTGCGAAGGGATGTTTTATATGCTAATTATATACCTTTAAGGTCATCCATGATGTTTAAGCTCAAACCAACCGGAAACTAAATTAATATTTAGTTTAAAATATAATAATAAACTGAAAAAGTATAAAATATAATAATAAAGTGAAAAAGTAGTCAAAGTCGAGCAACACTCTTCAATGGGAATCTTGAGCTATTGTTATGGTAGCATGTGACATTACGATCCTCCAAATAGCTTGGAACATTTGGCTTATTCCATATCTGGGTCGCCTCATAAGTGTGCGATATTAAACCTCTCAACGAGAATCTCAAACTTATACTCATTACTATATTTATTTATTTAATAATAATTTAATGACATTACTGTAAAAGCTAGTATCGACATTGCAGGCGTTCTTTTCTACCGCCAAAATTTCTTAAATTAAATCAATCGTCGGAATTGCAGGTGTTCCTTCTCGCAACACATAGATTATGCATGGGGATAATACATCAATCATCCTACTATACTAATCATTTTAATATGTAATAATTATCCAAATTATACAAAAACCCATCCTTAGATGTATGAATGTTACATGAAAAAATAACAAAAAATCATATATCATCTAAACCTCACAAGCAACTTTGATGATTCCAATTCTCCAACATTAGGATTCCTAATCATCTGCAACACAATCCCACCATATCTTTTCTGTAACTCCCCCGTTGACTTTGACCTACCACATTTCATCCCATCCAACGGCCCAAATCCAATCTCGTCCACAGACCCAATCGATCTCGATCTCCCCACACCACCACCGTCAGATCTCCCCTTTACCTGCACACTCGTCACACCGGATACTTTCCTCACCCTCCTGCTCGATACAATAACCGTCTCGGTACTCTCAACCAACGCCTCATATTCAATCAACGGCGGTGACGTCACTCTCACGCGCCGCCGCACACGCCCAAAACTGTTCCATACTTGTGGCGTCACTCGCTTACTCGCCGCGGTTAAACACTGCACCACCTCCGCCATCGCCGGACGCTTCTCCGCCGTCGATCTCCACACACCTCGCCGCCAACACCGCCAGCATCCTCACGGCGGTTTCGTCAGCCGTGACGTCAACATTCCGATCGAATATCTCGCTGTAATCACCGGATCTGATGATCGGAACCGCCCAATCCACCACCGACGGTGGACTAAACCTCAAATCAATCGCGTTTCTACCGGAAAATATCTCGAGTAACAAAATTCCGAAACTGAATACGTCACTTTTGGCGCTCAGATCTCCCGGCGCAAGATAGCACGGATCGAGATAACCTAACGTACCGGCCGGTGGTGTGCATTGCACCTTCACGTCCTCCACGTGTCCTCTCAACGCCAATCCGAAATCACCTAACCTAGCGTTCCATTTTCCGTCAAATAACACGTTTGACGACTTAATATCACGGTGAATCACCGGCGGATTTGAGGCATGAAGATGATGAATCGCTTTCGCTACCTGAATCGCGATCCGTACTCGTTTTGATAATCCGAACGTTCGTATATCGTTTTTGTGTAACAAATCGTACAACGAACCGTTCGGCATGTATTCAACAACAATAAGTTTTCTTCCGTCGATCGGATCTGTTCCAAACCCTAGCAGATTCACTAACCTAGGGTTTCGCACACGAGATAGCGTCTCGATCTCGTTTTCCGCCGGACTAGCGGTGGTGTTACGCTCCGGCGAATGATTAGCGGTAGTTCGTTTCACGGCGGCGATCAGAGCGCCGCCGTCGAGCGCGGCTCGGTACACCGAGCCATGACTTCCTTTTCCGAGGAAGTTACTCTCGGAAAACCGGTTGGTAGCGGATTCAAGATCCGCAAAACGGAATTTTCTGAGCTTGTTTTGAGGATTGGAGAGCGATTTCTTGGTTAGATTGTACGAATCGCATGTGGAGATGGCGGATTTTGCGTTACATGACGAAAGGTAACCCATTCGCTTTAACGTAAACTTGCTACTTAATCTAGATTGTATATGTGCGTCTATAGCATGACTCTGAGTTTTTGAGATTAACCTTAACCGGGTCTAATAGAATTGAAGTTAACAAGTGAGTCTATGAAGAGAGTAATGGTGGAGGTGAGTAGTTGGGGTGTGAAGTATGGTGTGTGTCTGCCTGTAAAGCTGTGCAACGGGTTTGAAAGAGGATGGATGGAGGGAGGGAGGGAAAGAATATATTGGGAGGGTGTGTCAAGTATAAACATGATATGTTTTTATAAAGTTACCAAATGTTGTGAACAATAATAAAGTGTACACATCACCTTTTTCTTTTAAAAAAGCAAAGTGAGATTCTTCTTTTAGGTTTATTCTTGCTTTGCTTTAATTGTTAGTTTATTAAGTTCAAAAAAATAAAAACGATATGCTTGAAATCATTGAACAGAATTCTAATATGTTAAGGACTCAATTTGTAGGAAATACATAGAAATTTCACTAAACTAGTTTTTACTTATACTACTTTTTAAGTTCATGTGTTTTAGTGGTTAAATTTTTAAGTCCAAAATAAAAAAAGTTTAACGTCCTGAGTCACTAACCGTTTGTTTTATAACGTTTTGAGTCCTTTTGTTTTAGTGGTTTTAAAGACTTGAGTCCAAAATCAAAAGTACAAGTGTTCAAAAGTTAGACTCAAAATGTTATAAAAATAAGTGGTTAGGAACTTAGGATGTTAAATTTTTTTTACTTTAAACTCAAGTGATTAAAACCACTAAAATATAAAGACTCAAAAAGTAATTTACTCTTTTTATTTATTAAACTTTATAAATTCGTCTAAAATATCTGTGCTTGTCTTTTTTTCTTAAAATAATATGTTAAATTGGTTTAAACCTAACAAAGTAACTCTTACATTTTTATAAAAGAAAAAGTTTATACCATCTTGTTTTGACCAACTCAATAATTAAAAGTAATTAGAAGTATGTGATTTTAACCACGTTCAGGAACTTAAATATACGAAAATAAATTTAGTTTTTCTTTTTTAATTTGCAGGTTGAGGTGCTTTTTGATGAAAAACGGTGCATTGGTTTTATATAGTACTGACCCTTATTAATTTTTTATATTAGAAAGTAAGCTCGAAAAATACATAAACCACGTTATCAGTGACAATTTGATATGATAACTTACAAGAAAACGATAAAATTGGATGTAGAGGCCTCTCGATCCCCTTCTATTGAGCTTAGTGTTTTTTTTTTTTTTTCTGACAGTAAGAATGATGTATTTTTGTATAAAAAAGATTATCTTCTATAAAGAAAACTTTCTACAGCTGGAGTGTTGGCGCCCCATTGGTTCCAGCAAAGTTAAAGTTTATAGCAAAGTATTAAAATTAGAGTAAACACATGAAATGAAAGTGTTGATATCAAAAGTGGGCCTCTCTTGTTAGTTGGGGCATTGGTTGTGACTTAGCATGTCAGCCCGAATCCCACTTAAAGCGTTATCCGGATATAGTTTCTGCCACAATTAAATTATCTCTACTTATAGGAAAATTAAATTGTGCAACTATTTCAAGTTTTATAAAAGTTTAAAGAAAATATTCCAGACTTATTATGACTCAAGACTTTTTCCGTGTGTGAACAATGTCGGGTTTATGGATTGACGTGTAGATGGTATTTACGTTGGCGGTTTGAATAGCTGAATCCGACATATGTATGTTTAAAAGACATTAGCTATAACGTGGATGCATTTATATTCTTGACATGTTTGTGTCGAGTTTTGAGTTGACTCGTTTAATGTTCCTTTATTAATATGAGTAATACATAATGACTTAATAAAAATTTAACAGTCAGTTACTACAATTTGAAGGAACTTTTTTTTGTAATTGATATATTTTCAATCATTTCCCCCTTATTTCTATTAACAATATTGTGTTTACATATCTAGTTTGAAATTGAAGGAACCTAGTGAAAAGGAAATGAGATTGGCAGGTGAGGGTAATGAACAAAATTAACAATAACTTGTCACTAATGCCATTCATTTATAAATTTTTTATTTTATAGGTTACATGAATAAAAATGGATTTGCCACACATTATCTAGACATTCTTGGCATGTCATATGGGTTGTATGCTCATATGAATCGTAAGACTTGCTTAAACAATGTTTATATAGGTCGTATGTGGCGGTGTTCGCCAGATCATACAACCTATGTGATTTGTTTGACTAACATATAAACGAGTATTTTAAACACCAATAAAATCATATGGTCCATATGACCATTTTTTTGCCATATCATGTAGTATGTATGATGTGACAGACTCTTATGTACATACTTGATTTGACATCATACGACCCATATGATATAACAGGCACACTAGTGTACAGATTTAAAAATTATTACTCTTTAGCATCACCGATAAGTATCTCTCTTCACTTATATCATGTATCACCCATAAGACCATGAGCAGTGGGCTTGAGCCCCCTTCTAAATATAGTGTTTTCAATCCATGTCAACAATCTTCTCCCTTTCACACCCATTAAGCCCCACCTTTGACATCACTCTTTGGCATCCACCATGTGATGTTTAACACCCACCAATTGCATACGTGGAAGTGGGCGTTAACTGACCACACAGTCTAAGGTCAATTGTAATCGTCAATGCCCCTTAAGGGGCATTTTTCGCCACATTAGCATCATAACGCTCCTTCAAAAATGTATAATGGTTAATGCTTTTCAATCATTACATTTTAATATTTCTCCTCATTTGGCGTTATCGTGGAAACGTATCTCTCTCTCTCTCTTTTCATACCCCTATAACGCACCGAGGAGAGGTGATATTTGGAACGTTATCAAGCCTCTTAACACCTCATTAGGAATAGTGTAAGTATTTATCTTCACTTATATTATTCCATAGCAAATTCATGTTGAAATTGTGATGTGAAGGTAACTTGTTATCTTCTTTCTTTTTGTTGTTAAATAGAACTAGAAAAGGTGTAACAAACTTTAAAAAATAGTAAAACAATAAAATTGAATATTAGTTATGTCTTTCATCTCATTTCTTAATGCATATTTGTAAAAGTGATTAAGGATAAAATCATCATTGTATATTTAATCATTATATGAATCATAATATTATTAGTTGAGAGTCAGGATATACTAACTTTATCTACTAGATTTAAAATAATGACTACGATTAAATGGGTAGAATTAAATAAAAAAAGGAGGCGCGTTAGTTTAGGGGTATTTTTGTCCATCTAAGACAATAGCTTCTCTCTCCTCGAATCCCCCCTCCCCCCGGTTTTTAAAACGTTAATAAATCTTTCATACGAAATTATTTTTTTTATAAGAATTGCACCGTAATACGAGCGTTTTTTATCTTTAAAACGAGTATACTATTGCTATACTCTCGAAAAAAATTCAAAAATCCAGATCGTAAAATGCAATGGACAAAAACACACAAAAGCAAATGTTCTATTTATAAACGCAATTGACTAAAACACAAAAAAATGTTTTTTTCTAAACGCAATAGACTAAAAACACAAAAAAATGTGTTTTTTTTTCTAAATCGCAATAGACTAAAAAATGTGTGTTTTTTTTTTTCTGAAACGTTGTGGAAAAAAAACATACAAAAATGTCTTTTCTAAAACGTAATAGACTAAAACACACAAAAATATGTTTTTTATAAAACGCAATGGACTAAAAACATACACAAAAAAATGTTTTTTTCTAAAATGCAATTAACTAAAAATACAAAACATGTGTTTTTATAAAACGGATTGGACTAAAAACAAAACAAAAAAATTTGATTTTTTAATTGCGTTATTAAACACAATGGAGTAAGACACAATAAAATGTGTTTGCTATTGTTTTATGAAACACAATTAGAAAACATAACGAAGTAAAACATAAAAAAGAACATATTTTTATTATGTTATAAAAACAATTAATAAACGCAACGATCGGTCTTAAGAAATAAAATGATTTTGAATAAGAAATCAAATAACAGTGACTAAAATGTAAAAAGCAACAACTTTATAAAACACATTTATGTTGGGAGAGCAATCAATAAAACTAAATAATTGTAGGTTCATCAGTCTCAATTCATAAAAGATTGATATACATTCAATTATTCAAATCTCACTAATTCTCAAACAGAATATTCATACAATATGCATATGAAGTTTTTTTATGAAATTGACTACTGACCTTTGATATGCAAGATCCTTTTGCCATAAGAAGTTTTGAACCCTTTGTTTTTAGTCAAACGATTTTTTTTAACGGTAAGGAACGACGTGTCAATCACCGTGACACCGGGCGATGTGGTCAAGGTCGACCACTCGACCGCCGCCAATCCCTTGGCTCGCCCTGATGTGCGGAAACCTGACCTCCACCTGTCTGAAGGCACGACAGTGGAATAATCGGTAAAACCTCGCCTCCCATCCAAGACGAACCGGCGCCACCTGTATTCGCCTTCACTTGGATGCCGCAGAAAATAATGGGGAGAGTGAGAGTCGAACTTGGGTTACAAGGAACAAGTCTTTCCCCAACCACTCCATCACTACCTCATTAGCTTTAGTCAACGGGTTGTACGTTTGTAACTAGTGTAGCAATTTTGGAATTTTTAAGCTCTTCTAACTTTTCTCCATGGAAATGAGTTCATAATTGTGGTGTTAAATCCGAAGATAATGGTGGGGTATGATCTAGTGGAATGGGTGGCCGTGGGTGGGGTGACGGTTGTGGCGGCGGTGGGTGGTGGAGTGGTGGTGGTGTAGGGTTGGATGAACCATAAGGAGGTGCTAGGGTTTTTTAGATCTAGAGTTAGTTGAAGTTAATTTGTGGTTGATTAAAATGTGTTTTTTCTTCTTTGTCACATATCCTATTATTAGTTTCTATTCCTCTTATCAAAATTATACTTCCTATTTAATCAAATCCTATGAGTTAGATATAAAACTGCATTTTATAAAGAGTTAAATGCTTGGTTGGTCCCTGTGGTTTGCAAATCTTGCAGACTTGGTCCCAGTGGTTCACTAAGTACACACTTGGTCCCAGTAGTTTCAAATTTTGCACTCGGGTGGTCCTTACCACTAACCTTTGTTAGATTTCTCAGTTAAGTATATGCAAAATTACTATATTACCCTCCTTCACAAACCTGCAACCTCCACATCCACCTTAAACCCACCACCACCTCCGCCGTCAACTGACCACCACCACTGCAACAATCACCAGAAAGGTTAGAAGAAGGAGGTACACCGAAACCGAAGGGGTGTTGAGGCGGTATTCTCGGCGGCTTCAGTCGTCTTCTCCGGCGCTCCGGCAAGTTGCAGGTTTTTCGGCTGTGTATCCTTTTTCTGCAAAACTGAGATGCGCAGCGTGTTACGAAGTGATGTTGCTTTCGATCGTCAATAAACGTCTTTTTCTTTCTGTTTATAAAGAAACCAATAAACATTCCGAGAAATTAAAAGACGATCGTAAAATTAACGGACACGCAACATGGGGCGGTACCGAATTTTCTTCGGAAGATTACGACAATTCCGGAAATTATGACTTTGAGTCAATGGATAAGTTGCAATTGGGAGGCATGGGTTTGACTTCCTATAAATCTGCCGTATCGTACGCATCAGAAGATGAAATCAAAGTCAACATTATGAATCAAAACCTTCAATTCCGATCAATCAGTTTTGCAGAAAAAGGATACACAGCCGAAAAACCTGCAACTTGCCGGAGCGCCGGAGAAGACGACTGAAGCCGCCGAGAATACCGCCTCAACACCCCTTCGGTTTCGGTGTACCTCCTTCTTCTAACCTTTCTGGTGATTGTTGCAGTGGTGGTGGTCAGTTGACGGTGGAGGTGGTGGTGGGTTTAAGGTGGATGTGGAGGTTGCAGGTTTGTGAAGGAGGGTAATATAGTAATTTTGCATATACTTAACTGAGAAATCTAACAAAGGTTAGTGGTAAGGACCACCCGAGTGCAAAATTTGAAACTACTGGGACCAAGTGTGTAATTAGTGAACCACTGGGACCAAGTCTGCAAGTGGAGGGTGGTTGTGGCAGTGGTGGCTGAGTGGCTGAGATAGAAAGGATGAAGAAGACGAGGGGTATAATAGACATTTTATGTATACTTAACTTAGAAATCTAACAAAGGTTAGTGGTAAGGACCACCCGAGTGCAAAATTTGAAACTACTAGGACCAAGTGTGTAATTAGTGAACCACTGGGGCCAAGTCTGCAAGATTTGCCAACCACAGGGACCAACCAAGCATTTAACTCTTAAATAATTATTTGACCTCAAAAATCATCTTTCGAAATAAAGTACACGTGAATGCTTTTATTCAAAATGAAGTAATTTAATAATGTTTTTTCTGGAGTGTTTTTCTTTGGAGCTATGCTTAAGCAAATTATTAAGTAATTTTCCGGAGTGTTTTTCGTTGGAGCTATGTTTACTTGATAGGTAGGGGTGGGTGGGGGTAGGGGGCGCTAACATGAAAACAACTCAATACCTTTTGAAATATGTTGTTTATGTAGGTGTTCTTTCTAATATTAACTTTTTCAGGTAAATATAATTTGTATAAATGTTTGTATCTCTTAAATAATTTTTTTTTGTATAAAGTAATTTATTCACAATCTAACTTTAAAAAAATTCAAAGAAAAATAGATGTATTTGTGAAACAAATCACAACAAAAATTATATATATTTTTTATTTGTAGGAAATAAATGTTTAGATGAATTTATGGTTTCTAGTAATTGGAAATTTATGAAGAATTCAAACTAATTTGGTATGATGTCAATTTTTATGTTTGGTGAAACTGGACCTTTTATTTGTATGATGGCTTTTATTACAATTTCCTGTTGTAGATATCCCAAACCTAACTTAGAAATTAAGATCGGGACCGGATACGATCCACACATATCGATCCATGTTTTAATAATCGGGTTGGTTATCAAATAAACCATCATAACGGTCTGTTGTAAGGCTGGTTTTAATAGGATGACGTTATAAATATTTTAAAACTTCATTAGAACAATAACAATTATATCGCCGGATCCTAGTCAGAGAACAAATCGTATATTTGATGAATAACTATTCTTGAAATCTAAATAAATTTAAAATGTATATTTTAACAAAAAAAATACTATTATAAGGTACAGGTATAAAACTTCTTTAAACGAATTATTATAATTATAATAATTATTATTATTAATATTTAAAAGTAGGGAATTAAACGTCAGTTATAGCTCTTTATTATATATAAACCAATTTGTAGTATTGTCAATAAAGGTTATGTTGGAGTAGTTGAATGCGATTTATGTACTGAAAACATATAAATAGTATATAACAAGGAAGATAATATAATAATAAAATTAGGAGCAGTTTTTTCAAGAAAATAGAAAACCAAGACCATTTACTTCTAAGGGGACGGGCACCCTCACCGGGTAAGCCCTACGGCTTCGATCTCGTGTCAGAACACCGCCACAACCCTCATGGGATGGCTCGGCGGGTAGAAACTCCGGGTAGAGGAAGCCAAATGCATGTTGTGTGTTTCGATGGTCTTTGTGACCGTTGAAGTTTGAACCGTCAATATAGGTTATAAAAACGTCAAACAGAAGTTGGGTAGGCTACATTCACACCTAAAGACATGTACGCACAAAAGGTGAGCTATAAAGCTCGTGAGTTAGCATCGGTACACTAAAAACAAAACCGCTAGTACAAACCTAGAAATTTTTATATAAACAAACCTCATTTCGTTGTAAATAAACATGTAATGGTAGATAACTTATTGTCATGGCATAAGTGAAGACAACTTCACGACAACCACATATTCAGGAACTTTAGCTACTTGAGTACACCAAATACAACGTTTATGCTTAAATCTATCTACAAAGTCAAGTATAATAAATTTGAAAAACAAACACAAACTTATACGTCTATTTCATATATATTGTATGTCTATTATGTGTTGCAACTGCTCACCTAGTCAAGTATGTATTATAGTATTATAATCAACGAATAAGAAAGGAAGACATTTTCCAAAAAGAGTTACTTTAATATAAAATAGACTCCAAAACCCATCATAATATCACATGCAAAAAGACAAAGAGTTCATTACATAAAGTTTGGTTTGTAATATAATAAAATAAAATTTGAGGTTATTAAAACAAACCCAACTAACAGAAAACATCAACAATGATGATCTTAAAAAAGCAACAAACTTTCCTCCACTTCCTCCTCTCTCACAAGATACTGGATACATATCCTATCCATCACATCAATAGACCAGTTATATACTATATTAGGCCAATGATACAAGTGGTTGGGAAAAACTTGGTGTTTCTTGTGATTCAGGTTCAACTCTCATTCTCTCTATTATTTTATACGGCATCCAGGTGAACAGCGAATACCGGTTGCGTCGGTTTGTCTTGAATGGGAGGTGAGGTTTTACCGATTATTCCACTATCGTGCCTTTGGGTGAGTGGATGTCGGGTTTCCGCACATCTGGGAGAGCCAAGGAGCTGGCGGCGGTCGAGTAGTCGACATTGGCCACAGCACCCGGTGTCACGATGGTTGGCACGTCGTTCCTTGCTGTTAAAAAAAACAAAAAAAAAACTATACAAATGTTTAGTATCCGTAGAGCATATCAAAGCGCTATTAAGGCATATTCTAACAAATTGTACACCTCTATATAGGCCGTATAACATCAAATCATTAGGGGGTTGATTGAAGGCGTTCGTATAGCCTCTCCCCCTCACATATTACCACATAAAACTAATCACGCTTAGAAACTTATCATAGCATTAACCATGATAACATGTAAAAATGTCTCTATAATCAAATAATCCCTTCTGTACAACGTTGAGGCATGTTTATCACATTTTAAGAAGTGTCATAACAATCACATAAGCAATTGTCACCATTGCTTTAACAACGATACATATAACCAATTATCGTATAATTCCCATTATACCTTACTAGTTCTACGCACTATATAAAACAATTCTTAGCGTTACACGTCATTTAAGACTCCAATTTCAATTTTACCGAGGCTTTAAACATTTACCTATCCCATGATCAATTTTTAGGTTAAATGAGTCAAAACTGTCACCTCACCTCCAAATCTATTTTGGTTGTATATGATGGCCGGACTTGAACGAAAATTCAAAAGGAGGGGGCTCTTAAAAGTTTGAATATTTTACACAACCCTAAAAAACGAAAAATTACACTACGAAGTTTAGGGGCGCGGCCCTTGCTTGTATGTATAGGTTCACACAAACCGAACTCATGTGACACTAAAAATCTAAAATCAAACCCTTTAAACAAAATTGCATCCTCTATAAACACAATGGGAAAGCACTAATACACAACTTCATCCATGTTTTCGTGTACATGTGATTTATTGGTATTTCATTTTTAAGATTAAACTATTAAACTGTACATATAAGCTTGATCTTGTAAGAGCAGAGAGTAATAATTACACAGGGAACCAAAAATCTCAAATGACAAACCAGGATGCAAAAGATCAAGCATGAACATAATAAGAACAAAAACTTTCAAGTCCCGACAACCTCGAATCGGGTTTAGTTGGTCCAATCGATATCCACCAAAAACCATCTGCCAAAATGCACAAAAAGACCGGTCAAAGTAAATGATCAAGCAGTTTAAAAGTCATTAAATCTGCTTAAAATCTCCCTCATAAATTGTTTCTTTTAGAAGTTTAGATTATTAATGTAATAATCACATTAACCATTTTAAAAAGTAAAAATAATTGAAATGTGATGGAACCATTCAATGGTGTGCTCGTTAAGCGCCAGGGGCAGCCGTTAGTCGAATTCCTAGATGTTTTTGAGTGCATAAGCTTAGAAAATGAAAATACCGTTCAATGGATAATTGTTGTAATACTAGTCGAATTCCTATAAAACCTTATAAATGAAAGAAAAGTACACGAATGGTCCCTGCGGTTGGCCAAGATTTTGGATTTGGTCCCTAGCTTTCCAAAAGTATGCAGATGATCCCTGTGGTTTTCATTTTGTAACGCATTTAGTCCCCAATTTTGCCAAAAGTACATGGATGGTCCCTATGATTTACACTCTATAACGCATTTAGCCCCAAATTTGGACGTGTTAAAACCTTTAGATATGTTCGCTAGGGACTAAATACTTTAAAAAATGCAAACCACAAAGACCGTCTGTGTACTTTAGAAAACTAGGGACCAAATCCAAAATTTTGGTTAACCATAGGGACCATCCATGTATTTTACTCAAAATGAAAATACCAAGGTCAATTTAACAAGCATAATACCAAGGTACTTTTGAAAAACTAGGGACCAAATAAAAAATTTCATATCAACTTTAGCTCATTTCATTAAATACAATTTGTAATATGACCATTTATACCCTTCTCTTTCTCTTCACACTCCAAACTCTCATATACTATCCAAGCTATAAGGGAAGGGTATAAATATCATAAATGTGAAAATGAGTGCACTAGATAAATGAACTTTTGTTGGGAAAATATGATATAATATTAAGTTTTGAGAAGGATATATATAATATGAAACCATCCCTAGAAACAAAATGCGTTACCTTAAAGCCGGGTGAACCTAACTCTGTATACACTCAAATGGGCGCAATGATCCTTCAGGAAACTCATGCATCCGGAACCCTTCTAATATCTCGAATGGCCTGCAGATATAAGAGTCTAAAACCTATTACATTAACTATTTTCCCACAAGATGCACAGAAGACGGTTTCTAATATAGTGTAGGATGATGAACCGAATGGCGGTCTCCCCAGATGTCAAAATAAGAAAGAGATAAAACACGATATTGTAGCACTTACAACAACGATTCACGGTTATGGGATAATCTGCGTTGATTGCCTTCCATTGAATCTATAATATTAGCAGTGTCAGGTCCGGCTGCTCCTCCAGCAACGACAGATGGAACTGAAGCAAGCGGAGTCCAAATCTGAGCACAAAATATCTATTTGTCATCTATTGAACCAATTATATTCATGTATAAGAGCAGATACCTAGAAATCAGAGGTGGAAATTTTTACTAGTGACTTCTGAACAGGCCTTGTGAGGTTCCCATTGATCTCTTACAGATCAGATGTGTAAGATAAAAAAGAAATAGCTAAAAAGGGAAACGGGTGGTTGAAAGTCGCCCAAAGTGTATTTTTTGAATAAAACATCATAAATCACTATATTAAAAAGATCAGACTGGAATGTTGCGACCTTTAATATGTGTCACTAAATATTATTTATACAATATTTGTGGGCAAATGGTTTTCGGGAAAAGCCAATCGAACCCGTACCCAAGCTGCCTGACTAGAAGATCAGCTCGAGAAGAAGCTTGAAACGAGCCGAGTCTTATCGAGTCCAGGTCGAGCTTGAGCCTAAAATAAAGCTCGTTTATTTATCGAGCCCGAGCTCGAGCCTGACATGTGAAGCCGAGCCTAACATACCTTAGTGTAATATTAGTTTTTATTTATATCAATAACATCTACCCCTTATTTAAAGTTGTCTAATAAACGAGCTTAGTGTAATATTAGTTTTTATTAATATTAATAACATCTACCCCTTATTTAAAGTTGTCTAATAAACGAGCCGAGCTTATTTAAACTTGTTTACGAGCCATTCCCGAACCTAAAAATAAGCTTGTTTAGTAAATGAGCCCGAGCCCAAGCTTCGCTTATCGAGCTCGCGAGCCTAAACGAGTCTATTATTTTTATTTAATATATTAATATATAGATAATAAACGAGCCGAACTCGAGCTCTCATAGGTTAATAGAGCTCGAGCTAGGGCTCGCCTCGGCTTGTTTGCACCCCTAAATTGACAGCCTGACCCACCCATTTTGCCACCTACAATCCATATATGCTGCTTACCTTGATGGTATTATCTATGCCACTAGTAGCTACAACACAATCAAATGGATGACTTTGCACACAGTTCACAACTGCAAAAAAAAATAACTAAATAAAAATAATAATAACAATAATAATAATAATAGCCAACAAGAAACAAGGACCAACTCAGGTAGAAAGCGTGTTTGGGTGTATATATAGACACAAAAACATACCAGCTCCATCCCCAAGAAGCATTTTAATTAGTCTGCCAGTGCTCTTTTCCCAAATAAACCATCTGCCATCATCACTTCCGGCAGCAATGTACTCCCCTGCCATAACAAAATGTGTTCATGAAAGTATATACGAGTCCTAAGAATATTATATGTACAGTACCAAAAACATTAAGATAGTTAAGCTTTGAAGAGGTAAGACTTTAAAAAAATTCTGCAAAGAGTAATGTGGGCGGTAACACTAATATATGTGTTGTATAGTTCACAACACCAACTAGAGGTGGCATTTCAACCATTTTATGCTGGATATTGTTATGTTGATCTCCAATGGGTGGAATAAAAATATAGCTATAAAGGAAATTGTCAAATAGGTTAACGTTGCCTATAGCGTAGCTTTATGCGTACAACTCTTGTGAATCATTTACCTAAAATTTTAGATTTTATTGGTAGGGATCATAAGAGAAACACATGTTAATTGAGAACCGTGAGAACGATTCTGGACCAAACATTTTCTCTAAGCCAAAAAAAAAATTACGTCTAATCGGACATTGTTAAAGATGTTTTTTTGGGGGATGTATACATATGTGTATATTGTCAATTTTTAATTATACACGTGTATATTGTCAATTCTTAAACTACACATGTGTGTATAGTATGAAACATATATGTACGATACTTGTTTTTCAACTTTAAAACACGTATTTTACACATATGTACACTATAAAAAACATATTTAGAACCATAATCTTCCTTTGTATACATATATGTACTATACATATATGTACAATCATTTATACACATTTGTACATATATGTACATTATCAAAGATAGAATTACAATACTTATATATGTATATTTAAAGATTGGCAATATACATGTGTTTTATATCAATTATAGAGGTATGTATATATCCAAATAAAAAAAACATGACAGAAGAAGCTCCGATTTTTCCAAAAAAATTGCATTCTTTTTTCATTTTTGCTTAGGAAAAATATATGGTCCAGAATGCTTCTCGCGTTTCTTAATTATACTGCTTCTCACATGATACTAACCCTATATATATTGCATTTAAGTTTCACTATATATAGGGTTATTGTAAAAAGGGTGTGTTTTGTGAGAAGTGTAAGAAAGAATCTATACCTTTTGATCTATAATCTAATGGTTGAGATTATAATGGCAAAATTGTAAATAACGTTTACCCTTAAAATAATTAATTTTCTACATTAAGGGTATAAAAGTAAATTTAACATTTTTAAATTCAAAAACCCACATGCAATGCATATGCAACTTTCCCCCTTCTTTTTTAAACGTCATAACTTCTTATATGTGACTTTTTTTTTTTTAAATTACACCATAATAACGAGTTTTTTTTATCTTTAATATGAGTACCATATTGCTATACCTATATAGAGAAAAAAATTATGTTTTGATCGGATGTTTTAGTCCATGGTGTTTTGTCTATTTTGTTTTAGTTATATAGTGATTCAAGGTGTTGTGTTTTACAGTAAAACATCATGAACGTATATAAGACACCATAACATTGTAAATACCATTGAATTCAGCAAACTACCATTTTCTTATGCAGAAACACCATGAAACTAAAATAAAACACCATAGAAAACAAGACACCATACAAGTATACAAAGAACCATTCCATTAGCAATAAAAAATATCATTAAATAGAACGTGCTAACTTTTTCCTTTTACAAAACACCATAATCTGTTTTGAAATCATAAAATAAAACACCATAGAAAATGAGATTGAAAGATTGAACGTAAATGGTATTTGCAATGTTATGGTGTTTTATACACGTTCATGGTGTTTTATTGTAAAACACAATGCCTTGAATCACTATACAATTAAAACAACATAGAGAAAACACCGTGGATATAAAACATACGATCGAAACGCAATTTTTTTTGCATATAAGTATAGCAATATGGTACTCGTATTAAAGATAAAAAAACACTCATTATAATGGTGTAATTCTTTTTTTTTTAAAGTTACGTATAGAAAGTTATTGACGTTTAAAAAAGACGGGGGGAAGTTGCATATGCATTGCATGTGGGTTTTTGAATTTTATCTTTACTTAGATTTTTTGTTAAATTACTTAATTGCCCTTATCCTAATAAATTAAATGACATGTGTCATCATCATGTTCTTTCTTATCCTTCTCATAAATTTCATCTTTTTTACAGGATCCTAAACCTATATATATATATACATATATATGTATATATGTATATATATATGTATATATATATGTGTATATATATATATATAATTTGAGTACTCTACGACATGAGAGTTTAAGGTCAACTTGACACGTTTTAAACAACATAAAGTTACCCATTTTGAAGTGAACATTTTGACCCATTACCCAACCCCTACAAAAAACTCCACCTCCGCTACCACTCATGAACCACATGTGCCAGATGATAAACTACATAGTTTCTGATTAGTAATGTCACAGACTGATTGATCAAATGATGAAAGTCTAACAGTCAATAATAAGCACAAAAGAGGAGATTAAACATGCACATAGTACCTTTTTGCCCAAGAAAACTGGCTTGTTTGATGTCTGTCCCTACATTACAATGACCAACATATCTTTGCTTCATATCTATTGCCCTCTCATGCTGCAGGGATGATACATGTATAAGTATTAAATAAACATCTAATCAATCAAAAAGTAGTAGAATTATAAACAAGTTACATAGATAGTCCTTGTGGTTCATTAAAAGTAACACCTTTGGGTACTAACTTTTTTCTGTAACAGGTTCAGGTTCTATGGTTCCAATTTTGTAACACCTTCGAGTGATAAGGCTAACTGCCATTAAATTTTCTGTTAAATCAGTGTAAAATGACTAAAATTCCCGTATATTGATAAAAGTATTGTTTTTATAAAAATATCTATTGTAATATATATAGTGTGTGTGTGTATATATATATTTAACTTGTTATATTTTTATAGTTTTTAGTTTTTAAGTTTGTATAATTCTAATATGAATAAACTGCAAAAATGATCTTTCTAATGAAATATAGTTAATTATAAAAATAGTCCCTCTAGTTATTAAAGGGCATTTTGGTCATTTCAGCACAACTTAACATACTATATAACCTCCCTTGACCTTAGTACCACATCATGTTACAAAATCGAAACCATAGAACCTGAACATGTTACAAAAAAAGCTAGTGCTTAAAGGTGTTACTTTTGATAAACCACAGGGACTATCTGCGTAATTAACTCCATTGCAAATTAACAGAGAAAAGCTGAAACCTGGCGAGTAATTTTGTCACTTGGAGAATATGATTTTGGTGATCCACCGGAGCTACTTGTATGGAAAGTATTCTTCGCTGAATCACGTTCTCTGTGGATTCTAACTTTAATAGTTGGGTGAAAGTTGTTAGATTCAGCATCATGGCTTTCTTCACCTGATATGAATTTTCAAAATCAACTTCCAAATCGTCCTCGTAATCAGAATTTTCTCTTTCGGACATCGGTTGTGAAGTATCACTATTCGCATCTGATCTATACAGTATGTCACTCAGAGATAATACTCTACTAGCTTCAGAACTAGGACCTTCTTCCTTTACCTTGTCAGCTTCCGCTAAAAAATATATAACAAATTATACATACAAAATAACAAATAAAATGAATATCAAGAGGATACATGAAAATTAGGCCTGTAAACTAACCGAACGTTCATGAACTGTTCGTGAACTTGTTCGGGGGGAGTCCGTTTATTAAATAAACGAACATTCATAAACAAAATTATTTGTCCATTTAATTAAATGAACGAACATGAGCACACGTGTTGTTCGGTCATTTATGTCCATGAACGTTCGTTTATGTTTGTTTAAATTTTAATAAATACATATGGAGTTATATTTATATAAATATAAACATAAAGGAGGTTTTTTAACTACTTATATACATATAACTAATTTAATTGGGATTTCCAGTAATTAAAAACGGGCTTTCCAATATAGCTTATCGTAATTAATCAATAATTTATATAAAAAGGCTACTTCATGTCTGTTTATATTTGGTCATTTACGTTCATTTAATTTATATAAAAAGGCTACTTCATGTCTGTTTATATTTGGTCATTTACGTTCATTTGTATTGTTTTATGTTAAGTTATGTTTGTTTACGTTCATGAATTGTTCGTTTAGGTTTTAAACGAACGGACAAAAACGAACCCAAAAATGCCCATTTTCTTAACGAACAAACACGAAAAAGAATTGTGGTCGATTATATGCTTGTGTTCGGTTAAAGTTAATTGAACGCACACAAACATTCGTGTTCACTCGGTTCGTTTACAAGCCTAATGAAAATATTTAGATACAATAGAGGCCCCGCTCGCGGTATACTCATATAATGTATATAAGTGTGGGTGTTCGAGGGGCAAAAGTGAAAGTGCACTAATTTTAACGTTATTTTACTAATTTTGTGAAAGAATGTTAAAAGAGGGGGATGGTTAATCATGCATCATGTGGTGGCGTTGATAGCCGAGAGACAGGGGGTACATGCACCAATCGGCATCTGTCTCAATTGCTGAGTGTTATGTGCCTTATGTCCAAGGCTTGATGCAAAACTACTATCGAGCCGGGGGTCTCACTGGAAGCAGCCTCTCTATTCCTACGGGGTAGAGGTAAGGCTAACTACATCTTACGCTCCTTAGACCCTAACTTACCTTTGCTATTGGTGGGATATACCGAGTATGATGATGATGATGATGATTTGAAACACAGCGAAACGCTATGTAGAGTTTAAAATATACTAGCATACGATTATATCATTTTAATATACATGCGATCTTTACTAACCTGTATGGATACGTTTTTTTATACTCTCCACTATCTCAATAGCTTCAGGATTAGATGGAGCTGCAAACTGGGCAGCAATAACAAAGTCCATAGCTTCTTTGAGTTTACCCAACTGATATGCAGATACAGGCCAGAAATATCAATAGAAACAAAAAAAACCCCATCATGCAACTTTTTTATCATACGTAACTACAAGAATTTATAAGATCAGAACTTGGAGTTTGCCTGTAATAGAGCTTCAGACATGCAGTGTAGGGCTCTAAATGAAGCGGGATCAATTTCCACAGCTCTAAAACAATCTCTTAGGGCCATATGAACATCATTTTTCCAATCACGCTGAAAACAATCAAAAGTTTAAATAAATGAACAGAGGTAAAGAAGACTAGTTAGCTACAAAAGATGAAAATAAATAAGCTATATGTAGACCTTCAGAAGCAACGCTGCTCGTAAACACAGACATTCAAGCATCAATGTGTGTCCAATCTGACCATGACCATGCAAAACATCATTACAAGCCTCGATACCGTAGTAATAATTGGCTCCCTTTTTTAAAGACTTCTCTGCAATTTGAAGAAGTTTACGGCATGGATCAAGCTGTCAGTCATTAGATTCAAAGTTAACAATCAGAAAACAAACATTAACAATTCTGTTAGTGATAAAACCAAAAGTAGAATATAATTGAAAACAGAAGCATACCCTAGCTGGAAGGTTTCTCTTTGCAGGAACACGATTTGGGAAATCAGAGTATGGTGGTTTAGATTGCACCTCCTTCAGTATGGTAGTTGGATTGAAAAACTTCATTGTGTCATCTGATGTGTACCGCATAGAACTTCCCTGAACTATAAAGCCACAAATATTGCACGTGGTTAATAACATGTAACTGGAATTTTACCTCGTGCGTTGTGGCGGTATCAGTACAATACACGCACTTGGTATAGTTGTAAAAAAAGGGGAAAAAGTAACTTTATTGAAGTTTAGGGGTTGTCTAATAACTTTATTAAAGTTCAGGGGATTTCATTTCTTAAATAAAAAAGTAAAGTTGTAAAACTAGAACTCAGTATGGTTGTAAAAAGGGTAAAAAAAAAGTAACTTTAGTGAAGTTTAGGGGCTGTACGATAACTTTATTAAAGTTCAAGGGTAGAAAAGTAGATTGGTTGATTAAAAAGAAAAAAAAAACATAGGCTGATTAATTTGCAGGGGGTGTAAATAAAAACAGAAAGTATAGGCTGCCACATGGCAGCATATGATTGGCCCAATGTTATGAATGGTAATTTTGTGATTATGTGGGGGGGTTGGTATAAATAGTATTCATGGTTATAACTAAGCTTTAATAAATAATAAAATAAGTTCTAAGGAAGAAATATACCAGGATTTACATCCATTAAGTAGACATGTTCACCGCTATAATTGAGTAGAATCTCTTCTCCATTTGGACTAAATGTAACATGAGTAAGGTGTAAACCTTGTCGCCCCTGCAAAAGAATGAACATGTTGAAAGCTTTCTATCGGACAAATGAAAACATGAAACTATACCATAAATAACAAAGGACAAAGGAAATTGCTTCAATTTATGCATAACTAAAATATACAAAGTATTACGATTCACGAAAGAGTAAAATGCCATTTTCGTCCAAAGGTTTGTTTTTTCGCATCTGGATCCAGAAGTTTGAAATCTTACCATTTTCATCCGACTCGTTAACTCCATCCATTTTTTCTCCCTTAAGGCAGAGGTATTACCGTCGTTTTAGACTTTCTGTTATTAAACTAAAAACACTATAAGAAGTAAAGTCAACAGAGGTGGATCTTTATTTCTTATAGTGTTTTTTGTTTATAGAAAAATGTCTAAAAAGACGGTAATACCCCTAAGTTGACGGAGAAAACTGGATGGAGTTGACGAGCCAGATGAAAATGGAAAGATTTCAAACCTTTTGGATCTAGATGCGGAAAAACAAGCCTTTGAACGAAAGTCACAAAACTGGCCAAACCTCAGGGGCGAAAATGGCATTTTACTAAATCATGAAATGTTAAGCAGATACTGACAAAGAACTAACATGATCAGAAAGATGCATTGGGCAGAAGTAGTTAACACAAGGAGGAGGTGGTAGTATGTGGCGGCCAGAAGAAAGTGGTGAAAGCATGCGTCTATCGTATAAACGAGCAAACGAGTCACTGCAAACATTTCGAATAACACATCAGCTATAAAACGTATGAAACAAGATGGGTGTAAACTACAAAATTAAGTGACTAGAGTGATGAAGACTGAAGATTACCTCCCGCCAACAAGGAGTAAATGAGGCCTGGTACTGCTGATGTCACAAGATTTCAGAACAAGTGACTGTCTTGGTGGATCAACTAATGATTTCTTTGCTCCACATCGCAAATCAAGCTGGCATTAAACAAAAAGCATGTTAAGGAAAAAAAGGGATCAAGTGCAGCTTACAATTTGATTAGGTCAACTAATTTCAACATCTTTTGAAGTACTTGTGGTGACTAGGAGCTTTAGTTATTATAACAATCAAAGGCTGGATGACAGCTTAAAATAAAAGCCATTCCTTCAATTTAAGCTTTGTGTTTCTACCATAATCAACATATTTGTTACAAGAATATCACATTGAGCCACATGTTTCATAACTGTAACCTGTTCTGATGCCATAAAGCTAATTAGGGTTTCTAGCTTAACTAATACGTTTAATCAGAGACCAACTAACATGAGAAATGCGTATCTTCATATGTAAAAGATACCACACATATATACACACAAACACATACACACATATAAAAGATAACAGAGAAGAAATCTTTAAGATCTATCTAACCAATCTTTGAATCTCTTTAATATTGCTTCCATACAATCTTCAGTACATGCCATTTCAAACAAGCAGTTAGATCAACAATTCATGCCTTCACTGATCATGGACTTCCCGTGAACACGCTGTTAGGATTATATACACACGACAGCAATAAACGAACACGAGGATTTTTAGTGGGTCAGTCGGCTGACCTACATCCACATTATGTTATGCTACAACTAGGGTTTTTTTATTATTCGGGGCTACAAAGAATTACATATACAATGCTATAATTATATAGACTAATCGCTATAATTATATAGACTAATCGAGGGTTAGGGAACTTAATCCCCAAGTTAGGCCGAAGTGTGCATAGAGATTATTAGGGCCAACAAATTATAACCCTAACTTATTGCCAATTATAAACTGTATGAGTCGAACAAAGGCTAGGGCCGGTGGACCTCCCCCAGTCTAGCCTCCACACCACATCGCCTAACAATCCATAGTCACTTGTACCTCTCATTTACTACTAGTTGTGGCAGCCTTCTCATCAGTTAATCCTTAATCCTGAAGGCACATCGAAGCTCACACTAAGCTTCAACTCATAAGTCATAACCCATATTCGGTCGAGGAGACGTACTCAATACAAAAAAGACATCCGGTACGAAGCGGACGTATTCGCTACGATGGTTCAACATGGTTACCTATATCGTGATTCGCTCTGGTACGGAAACAAGAACTGGGCACGCGATTCGCTAGAGGGCACATATTTGGTACGTAGGGGGTAGGTTCATTTCGGTATGAAGTACCATAGAGTCTGGTTCGATGTACCCAATTCAAAACAGAAAATCCAAACTATCAACACAGATTATTTCTATTTCTAATCAAGAACAAAACTAAAAAGTTATAAATTTTTAATCTAGCCACCGCCTTTTTCCTTTGTCGTTCTCAATGCCTTCTCATCAAAATCTTCCCAAACCATTTCCTCTAAGCGACACTTAAACCTTCTATATATACGCTTTCTAGATTCATGTCCCATTTTTTGTGGGAGCTAGATTATCCGCTCTCTTGCAATTTAAATGATTCCACTTGACATTATGGTTATAAGAGTATGATAAATACTATCTAGAAAAGTTGGCACCCGGTGTCATGGAATTAAAAGCTCCTAACCAAGACACAGAAATTGTACTCTGCGTTATGGAAGCATTTCAAAGAATTATTGCTGGAAAATCAAGATGAAAGGATGTTACGAGAACAATTTGCCGTGACAATGAACGGAAGGAATATATTCTAGGATTGCAACGCAAGCCGATGCCGTGACAATGGACGGAATTGATTGGTGGGCCACATATAGATCTAAGACTCGATAATTAAAGCAGCAAAAAAGATTCTCCCAACCGATTAGTAACTCTTCGGCGGAGAGAAATTGGAGAACACTCCCCTATATCCATAATGATCGTTTGTATTGCAAGAAAGCAGATAAGCTTGTCTTTATTCACTCCGACATCAAACTTCAATCTCGTTTTTCAGAATCTTATAAATCTGGCCCCCACAAAAAGTGAGACATGAATACGGATGCGCATATATAGAAAGTTCAAGTGCTGGCTTAGAGGAAATGGTTTGGGAAGATCTTGATGACGAAGGCGTTGAGAATGGGAAAGAAAAAAGGCGATGGCTAGATTAGAAATTTAGAACATTTTTGTTCTGTTTGATTCACTTCACTGTGTTGGTGATTTGGATTTTGAAATTTAGTAATTTCTATTTTGAATTGGGTACACCGAACCAGACTCTATGGTACATTGTACTGGTTCGTACCGAAATGAACCTACCCCCTACGTACCGAAATCGTCCCGTCTAGCGAATCGGTACCGAAACTAACCGCGATCTAGGCAACTATGATCCCTAATGAAGACTCACCGCCAGGTAGGATTTGTTTGTGCAGGAAAGCCAAAGTAAGCATATATGGCATCTGGTCACTGGCTCAAAATCCCTAACAAACTACACAGAACATCGTGCAATCACTTTTGGTGATAATGTAAAGAGTCAGATGAGGAACTGTGGTGGCATTCAGTATGACAACTACCATTTCAGAAGGCGTACTTAACACAACCTTATCAGCTTCAGTCAGTTTTAATGCTGATAATAAGGGCCACCTTCTAAAGACTGAAGGCACTATATATAGGCAAGGTTGTGTTGTTTGCCAAAAGGAATAAGAACATATATGCCCTACACATGATTTCTGCAGACTTCTTCACTTAACCTTAAGAACATCAACAAAGTTGCTAAAGGTGAGTTGGTGTCTAGGCTGCCCAAGATGTCTTATTCCAAGTATCATCTATGCTCACCTTATGATTAGTTATGACTGAAGAATATTGTAGATATACATGGGTATTCTTCTAGAAACGAAGTGGGAACACAGCTTGGGAGCGATCATGGCACCGACTTCAGGAATAGCACTTTAGAAGCCTTTTGTGAAGAAAATCGAATCTATCAAGATTCTCAGCAATCAGAACTCAAGAACAAAATGAGGTAGTTGAAAGAAGAAATTGAACGTTGATAGAAGCATCTAGAGCCATGGTATGTGAGTGTAGGTTGAAGCCGTTCTTCTAGGCTGAAGCAGTGAACACAACCAACTTCACCCAGAACAAGTCTTCCATCTAAATGGTATAAAGACCAAACATAAACTTTTTAAATAATTTGGGAGTGCGTGCCTTAGAACCAAAGAGATCACTTGAGCAAGTTTAAGGCTGAAGCTGATAAAGATGTCTACATGGAATACTTTGTGATTTTCAAAGGAAGTAACGTGATTGAGATGATGACAACGAGTCGACATTTCATTTTCACATGTTCCTTGGCGCCCTAATATTATTTCTCTTCAAGCAATTCCCCAAGCTACATAAATGAACAATTTATTATCACCCGTCAAACCAACACTGACAGTGAAGAATCTTGAGTCAACCAAGTTGAGGCCTGATTCCAACATGGTCAAATACCACTGGTCTACTGCTTCCACACATACTGAAACATAAGCTTCATCAGCTTCTTCTCCTGCATTAAGCAGCTTAGGGATCATCCGATTGATCAAACTATAGCAGAGACTGATTCGGGTGTCCAGAAAAGATCTATGAGACTATGACCACATGTAACCTATGTTTGTGAGGGAACTTGTTGTCTGTCATTGAGCCTAAAAAGATTTTCAAAGCTGTATTCAATCCATGTTGGGTAAAAGCCATGTAAGAAGAGCTTGCATAGTTTGAGAGAGACATAGGCTGGTCCTTAGTTCATGATTCTGCTCCTGATGATATGATAATCATAGGTCATGTAATGACAAGACTATCATGGTTCATGTGATGGCAAGACTATCCATATACATACACATTATATATGTGTGGGTTGCTTAGGCTTCTGCTCATTCCTCTTCCATATTGTTAAGAAGCTTTACTGAGTTGGTTGGCTGCCATAAAATAATGTGCAGTGTGCTCATCAAAATCTCCCACTGGCATGCTTAAGTTCCTAAATCCTTGCCTCCAGTGATGATGCAATTACCAAATTTGATGTTCAAATTTTAAGGTTCATGTCATCCAGCTAAATAGATCGATGTGCCCACTTTCAATTCACGATTCAACAATTTCAAAGGAGTGCAAAAGCAAGGTTTAAACATTTTCATTCAAAGATAGATTCATATGAAGTCTGATATCAGATGTTAGGCTAGCAAATCGTGTCTCATCATGTTTAACAGGTCTCTAACGACGCGAATAACACAAGTATTAAACATGAATACAACTAGTTTAACTACTTGTCTACTTGATATCTTATGTCTATAACACAAGTTGTATGCTTTGGGTACCTAGAAGAAGAAATGATGGATCCTAGCCTCCTAAAGAAGCACTCCATGAAGCCTCCCCTGTATGTTTTGTGTACCTAGAAGAAGAAATGATGGATCCTAGCCTCCTAAAGAAGCACTTCATGAAGCCTCCCCGAATTTAATTGATTTATCCGAGACAGTGCCCAGATCGTTACGCCTTTCGCACCGGTCAAAAAACATACCCAATAAGAAATTTCACTACCTGAGGATCGATATAGCTACGGCCGTTGTTCACTGGGGCTTCGGTCTCCGGCTCCCGTGTCATCAAGTCACCAACTTACATGACCTTTCGGCACTGGGCAGGCGTCAGCCCCCATACATGGTCTTACGACTTTCGGAGACCTGTGTTTTTGGTAAAGATTGACCAGACCACTCCTAAATTTATTTATTTTTAAAATGTTCAAAAATCATGTAGTGCACTTCTTAGTAACCAGGTCTAATTGTGTCGTATACGGGTGATTTATTGCCATTAAATATAAAATGTAGTGAAGACCATGAATATACTTACTAATACATTGTGACATTCTCGATGAGAAGATTCAGAAGGGGGACAAGAAGTGCACTCTCTAAAATCATGTTGTCTCAAAGTCCCATCCTCGCTGGCACTCCATACCAAATTTGGATTCCCAGGTTCTACCTGCAACAGAAAAGAAGGGTCTCAGGGAATCAAGTAAAAAGCTTCCACAACGAACCAAATTTATATTCAAGTAAAGTACATGGATGGTCCCTTTGGTTTACGAAAATTTTGGATTTGGTCCCTAGCTTTCCAAGAGTACACGCATGGTCCCTCTGGATTGCACTTTGTAACGCATTTAGTCCCCAGCCAACAGATCTAAAGTTTTAGCATGTCCAAGTTAGGGACTTGATGCGTTATAAAGTGCAAACACAGGGACCATCCATGTACTTTTAGAAAAAGTAGGGGACTAAATGTGATACAAAGTGCAAATGAAACCACAGGGACCATTGGTGTACTTTGGAAAGCTAGGGATCAAATCCAAAGTTTTGGTAAACCACATGGACCATCCGTGTACTTTACTCTTTATATTCAAATCTAATGTCATATCTTGATGAATAACTAAGGATTAAGGAACCAGATATATCTTACAGCTAATTTTTTAATTCTCCGGGTGTGGCATTGAAATAGTGCTGATGGGTTAATAGTGCTATCTTCAACACGCCTCCTTCCTAAGCGAGACAAATTAAATAGTCGAACCTGCAGTCATTAATTTGGATTTACGGTAAATGCAAGAATATAACCAACTCATCAGGTGTAAGCTTCATGTAATTGGATGTTTCAGGACCAAAATTGAAGTATTACTTCAGCATCAGCAGCTCCAGATACAACCAACTCATCAGATGTTTCAGGAACAAATTTCGTACAAAATATGTTCGAGGTATGACCACTGTTGATGGAATGCAAGAGCTTGCGGCTTTGATAGCTCCAAAGATTGATCTGTAATAAAATGGAACATTTTCACTTCAAGCTTTTAACTTTTATATCATAAGCCACCAAAGCATATATGACAAAATGCAGAAGCAGTTGCATGACTAATGGTCGTATTTTATACACATGTGCTTTGCAAAACAAAGTGAAAACCATATCTGTTGATGAACATGTAACATATATGCATCATTCAGGTCCATACACTTGGTTGTTCAACCATCATATGCTAACATATACAAAAAATGTAATACTAATATAAAGACAGATGAAAAAGCATACACAAGTGTCATCAGATCCAGATATCAATAGTGAGCCTTTTGAGTTCCATGCAATAGTGTTTACACATCCTTGATGCCACTGAAAGAACACAAGCAAACACGTCGATCGAAACTAAATTCCATCTGAAAAGTATCCCTTGCAAGATATACCAAGATTTAAACACACCTCCAGCTCTCTTTCTAGAGAAAGCCTTCTAAGGAATGATGAATGCAACTGCAGACTGCGATTTATATCCTACAAAAAAATTTAACAAAATTTCACAGTTCGAAATATCACATAACCAGAACATATGAATGAAGTTAACAAAAATGATAGAACATGACCAGTGATGATTGATACTCAAATAAGCATCTAAAAGTTATGAAAACCCTCAAAGCAAATGTAGATGTATCAACCTTCTCTTCTCTAAACATCTAGCAACTATGCAAAAGCTAGGAACATCAAAATCGAATTTTATTTCAGTAAAATATAACTGAAATCACATTCTCAACAGTCTCACCAAAACTAAATTCATTACTAAGCAAAACAAGGTGCTGAGACTCAGATAAACTTCTAAAATTATGAAAAACCTCTTAAGCAATTGTTGATGCATCAACCTTTTCTTCTCTAAACATCTAACAATCATTAAAAAGCCATAGTAACATCAAAATCAAATTTCATTAACTGAAATAGCATACTCAAACAAAATGCTGATTGATCATCAACTCAAATAGACATCTAATAATTACATACAACTTCAAAATAAATGCTGATGATCAACCTTTTCTTCTCTAAACACCTAGTTACCATCCAAAAGCCCTAGAAACATCAAAATCCACTTTCATTTCACCAAAACACATTCTAACAAGTCTCACCAACACTAATTTCACAACTAATCAACACAAACCACAAAAACAAGCAGATTAACAACAATTTCACACAGCGAATAAATGAAGAAAAAACAGAAGATCAAAAACATGAATTAATTGACGTACGGTGCGAACGTGTAGAGTTCGAGCATTAATGAAGTCGGTGATGTTGCCATCGTGAAAGCAGAGCGATTCCATTGCGGTTGATCGATGATTATAGGATCAAAATTGACATAAATTGAAACGTGAAAACCCTAACCGATCGGTTTTAATAATTGAGGAGAAATTGAGTCGGTGAGTGGGTTTTTGGGTTTTTATAATGTGTTGTGTGTGGATGCTTCCAATTTCTATGCTCTGAGAACCAACAGCATCGTAAGTTGCCTTTACAAAATGCCAGCCTCTACGCTTCGGTGCAAACTAGTTTTTTTTTTTTTTTTTTTTTTTTTTAACGTTGATACTCTAGTCAGACTATGTTATTTTAATTGAGTCCATACTGTCTTTAAAGTTTAATTTTTTTGGGCATTTCTTCGGAAAACTATAACACTGGTTAGCACTTAACAGTCGTTGTGTCACCACAAGGCTCGGGAATCGAACTGACAACCTCACATAATGCTAGTCCAAATCCTTCATTACGTATATACACCTCATATAACACAAGTGGGAATTGAACTTTAGTTTCCATTGAAAAACCCAAGTCTCGTACCATTAGACAAGAAGTGGGGGACTTGGTGTAAATTAGTTAATCGTTTCATTTTTTAATAGAGTTAAGTGTCATTTACGTCCCGTGGTTTGTCCACTTTTTACATTTCAAGTCAAATTTAAAATTATACAGTTTTCCTCCCTTCAGTTCAAAAAATTAACACGGTTAAAAAAACTCAATATTCAATTATCCCAGAGACGTAAATGGTACATAATATAGGAACGAAAATAACACATAACTTCAAGATTTTTTTATCATTTACATTTCTTTTTATTATTATTATATATACACACAGAGTCGGGGAGAAGCATTTGGTATCGGGTAACGGTACCGAATTTTCCGTACGTAATATTTTCTATACCGGTTTGGTACCCGCTTTTTGGCATTTTCGGTACAAGTATTTTACCAAATTTTACCTTTAAATGCCGATATCGCATCGGTACTGAGCTCATCCATGCACCCATACACACAGCCTCTTTCACCCCCCCCCCCCCCTTTACATCAACACCACCACAGACACCACCGAACCATATCAATCGAGAGAGAGAGAGAGATAGAGAGCTGTTGTGATCTAACGTGGGTTTAAGTTTTTTTTTTACAGGTGATGGTTGTCTGGTGTAAGGCTGAGCTCGATACTTGTATCGAAAATCGCCATATATGGGTACCGATACCTAAAATATTCGGTAAGGTACCGATATTTAAAAGTAATATTTGGTAAAATTTCAGTACCGAATTAAATGTACTGGTATCAAAAAACACAAAAGTTGTTACCGAAACATTACCGAATTTTCGGTATTGGAAATTCGGTACCGTTACCCGATACCAAATGCTCATCCCTAACTGTGTGTAACAATAATAATACATGAAATTATGTGCCATTTTCGTCCCTATACTTTATGTGCTATTTACTTCTCTGGGATAACTGAGTTATGAGTTTTTTTATCTGGGTTAGTTTTTTGACTGAAATAACATGTTTCGAGAATGTTAGGGAGGAAAATAATACAATTTTAAAATTTAGCCTGAAATGTGAAAAATTGACAAACCATAGAGACGTAAATGACATTTAACTCTTTTTAATATTAACTAGTATTTAGGACCCTGCTTTGCGGTCGGCCGTTAATTTGAAAAAAAAATATACGTAAAAACGTTGAACCACGTACTATAATTGGGTGTTAACTTGCAAAGTTAACCCAACACATATAAAAGAATAACTATGCCGACTTAGAACCTGTGCGTTGTGATGTAAAAAGTATAGAGGACCAAAGTTGAATGTAGAAAAATGTATGGGTTAGAAACAAAGAAGAATTTATAACAAGTTTATAAAAACTTGAAAAGTTTGAGGTTAATACTAAACAAAAGTCAAAGCAAAAAAGTAGAAAAAATTTCAAGGCAAAATGAATAGTAAATATGTGAAAGGAAAAAAAGTTGATAAATTATAGGTAATAATTATTAAATTATTAAATTATTAATTAATAATTAATAGTAATAATTAACTAATTAATTAATATAATATATATGGACACGAAAATACATGAATTTGTTACAAACGATGATCATGGATGGATATAATTTATCTTTATCGCTTCTCTTATATGAGTTAGCATGAATTATAATTAGAATTAGATATAGATATATATGACATATTAGCATAATGTTCGCCCGATGTGGTGGGAGCAAAACATAGTATTGCGATATTTGTTTTTGGTAGTTTGCTTAT
Organism: Scalesia atractyloides; assembly: GCA_947069175.1. Lineage (NCBI taxonomy): Eukaryota > Viridiplantae > Streptophyta > Magnoliopsida > Asterales > Asteraceae > Scalesia > Scalesia atractyloides. The sequence continues at coordinate 58,963,237 of CAMTDV010000001.1, read as the reverse complement.
TGATATAATATTTATTGTAGCATCATTGTAATAGATTTACCTGAAAAGTGAAGTAATAGAGCAATCCATTTCATTGTGTTGTGCATGGTTCAGTTATTATCCTCAACCGAAGCCAAAACAAAAGTCATCGATTAGTTTATTTTATTAACCAATCAGTTTTCGGTTAATCACTTCATTTATTCGGTTAGATTGATGACTTTTGGTTTGGTTCATTTAATTTCAATTAATAGCAAGAACCAAATTTGGGCTAAACTTTTGCTTAGAAATATATGAAATTGAAGTACAAACACATGAAATAAAAGTATAAATATATGAAATGGAGGTATAAAATATGAAATATATGAACTGGATGTATAAAAGCTATAAATATATGAAAATATGAATGATTCGTTTGACTATACCCGACTTTATTATATAGCTTTTGAAAATTCATTAAGAGATTAATATTTCAACTTTGGTTCGTTATGATGGATGAAGTTTGAATCTCAAACTACCAGAGCGTCCAGCCTGAGAAAAACAAAAACTTATACACTAATCATGTGACAATCGGCAAAATTCCGGTAATTCTGTATAACCTGAACAACTATTACACTATCTTTTTACCGCACAACATGACTTAAATTATAGTTTTAAGTCTTAAAAGTCTAGGAATTCAACAAATCATAGCTTGGTATGATAATGAATTCGTCACAATCACGAACATATAAAACCATATCATAGACGGATGACAAAGACGCAAACACGCGATAAATATCAGTACCGGTTGTGGTACAGTCTTATATGACAAAAATAAGGCATAAGATATGTCTGCACTGTTATACCATGAAAATTTTATTTCAAACACCAAATTGTCCAAGTCTGCAGGAAAATACAGCATTCCGCAGCACAAAACAGCAAGTGTCCGAAAACCCAAAAATAAATATTTTTAGTTAAGAAATATAACGGGTGTTAGAAATAATATAAAGAGTAAATTGCACAAAACATCCTTTATGTTTCCTCAAACTTGCAGGTTCCAGCCTTAATGTTTAAAAGTTGCTAAAAACAGCCTTTATGTTTATTTTTGTTGCGGGTTCAATCCTTTACAGCTAACCACGTTATTTCTTCAGTTAAGTTCCCTCACATGCATAACATGTGAGGGTATATTCGTCATTTTGGTTGACTCCCACCCACTTCAATTATAAAAAAAAAGAATATTTAAGTTTTAACCTAGTTTAAACAAAGTTTTGTAAAACGTACGCGACTACAGAGGAGCACGATTACCGTTTGATAGTGTTTAAGTCTAACTTCGGCGTCCTAAGCGCCATCAGTTGCTGGATCCGACTACTGAACACGGTGTTACGAAGTTCTCTGATTTGACGGCATCGGAGTTCCGTGAGAGGTATCTAGGGTTGAAGAGTCGTTTGTCGTTTCCGTCTGATGCGAATAAGACGCCGATTCTTCCAACTGATGATAATCCTGAAGAGTTTGATTGGCATGATCAAAATCTATGTTAATCTTTACAGCTTAGTGGGCTAGCTTAACAAGATTCCTATCTTAATTCCGGGTTCGCCGAAATCCGGCGAAGTCGCCGGAGAAGAAGACCAGAAAAGAGGGTGTTTGGTTTTTAAAAGTTTGGTTTTATTGCACATTAGTCCCTGCGGTTAGAATTTTTTTAAAATAGGTTAAACCTTAAATATTCTTTTTTCTTATAATTGACGTGGGTGGAAGATCAACCAAAATGACGAATATACCTTCACATGTTATGCATGTGAGGGAACTTAACTGAAGAAAATAACGTGGTTAGCTGTAAAGGATTGAACCCGCAACAAAAATAAACTTAAAGACTGTTTTTAGCAACTTTTAAACATTAAGGCTGGAACCTGCAAGTTTGAGGAAACATAAAGGATGTTTTGTGCAATTTACTCTAATATAAACCCCGTATATAAATCCTGCTATTTAAAGCTATGCAGCTTGTTCAGTAAAAACCTGACAACAAAACCGATACAGGAACTGAACTTAAAATAACAAATTTATTAGTCTGGAGAGCTAGATTAATAAACTGGACAATAAAATTAGTAATAGATATGTTAGTATTTTACCCGGTACAAGACCCGAACCACATTTATCAACCGAACAACGAAACAATAACTCTAGTAAGTTATTTTGGCATATTATAACATCACTTTAAAGTGTTGGGCCATTAGATTTTCTAAAAACTTATATATAAAAACTTGAAGTTTATAAAGTTTATAAAATTTACAAGTTTTATAAAAAAATAAATAAAACCCAAACCCCCCCCCCTCTCACGGCTAAGTGGGTGTAAACCCCCAAGCCACTAATCTTTCCATGTTGTGTTGGCTAATTGTGAGGATAGTTAGTGTGTTATGAGGTGTAAGACATAACCACAACACAAAACCAAATCATTTCCATTGCCTTTCATTTCTAGTCATCAAAACACAACAACATTTCCTTTCCTTTCCTTCTTGAAATCGGCCAAACACCACCACTACCACCTTCAACTTTTAAAAATCCAAACTCAAGAAATTCAAGCATGCATGGAGATCCAGGATAATCTAGGGTGTTTGCAAGGATTGGGAGGCATACATGGAAGCTTGGAAACTTTTGATCAACATTTTTCTTCATCTTTTAACATCACTTTGATCATCCCTAGCCAAGTGCTAGTAGTAAGCTCCATAACTTGATCTTATACTTTATGTTTCATGTAAATGTACAAGATCATGTTGAAAATTATTTAAAAACCCACTTGAAAAACACTAATAAAACTATAATCACTAACATAATTATGTGGTTTTCTTGATGATTATGGATGATCTTGAATATGTCATAAACTAGTAAACTTAAATCTTGCATTTTTATGTGTAAAAAGATAATCTAAACACATGCATGTTTAGATTAGCAAGATTCGTTAACAAAAATTGTTATGAACATGATTTTATATTTTAAAATGATCATATTTAATATACAAATTATAGATTAGTAAATAAAAATTATGATCTTGAAATTTTGTTAAAAAGTGATAATAGAGTTTCTACTTTTGGAAAGATCATAAAAATGAAGTTACTTTTAGAAGTCTTATGAACACATCTTTATACTTAAAAATAACTTAATGTAACATGTAAAGCATATATTTTATATAAAATTCATAATCCAAAAATTTGGATGAAAAAACATAAATAAAGTTTCCATTGTGAGAAAGTTTTAAATTATAACAAGTTCATGACATTTTTGTTAATATATTAGTATAATACTTGTGATTTGATGATGATTTGAATTAGAAAAATGATTTAAAACATTTATATAAACATGGAAAAGCTCATATTTTAAAGGAAACTATGACAAAAATTTTATTAATCTTGACTAAGATATGGTTAAACTAAAGATTTTGTGATTAAAAGTGATTAGAGATTTTAAATATTTTTTAAAAAAAGTTTGGGTGAAAAAGTTTAAGATTATAATTACTTGAGTTTTTCTTAAACTAAAAAGAAAATAAATATATATTTTATGGATAAAAGTATATATTCTGAAATCATCAAATATGTGTACATATATTTTATATAAATATTATATATTTATGTAACGCCCCAAAATTCGAATAATTATATTCGCTATTTGTTTCCATAAGCTATAGCATGAAATAAATCAACTAGCTTCAAATACGAATAATTCATGAATAAGTTCCCTAGTTTTATGGCATGGAGTGGATTACCTAGTTATAAACAACATAACTAAATCATGGGTTTAATAATGGGGAATGAAGTTTGTTATAAATAAGAAAAATGGCAAAGTTGAGGGACTAAATTTTGATAGAATGAAATTAAGTTTTATTAAAAGATGAAGTTGGTATGTGTTAGTGGGTGTGTGTCGTGAATGGGGCAGAGGGAGAGAAGGAAAGAGGTGAAAACCCCTCATGAATAAGTGAAGAGTTCACCAAATTGAAGAAGGTTGGCTTAGTGATCAAAATGCATGTGTAAAGTACTAGCATCATCTAGCTCCAACAAGTATATGGTAAGTTATAGAATTTGATTTGGTGACTTTGATAGAATTGGATGTATAATCAATCTTGATCTTATATGAAATTGAGTATGAATATGTGTTAGCATCATCATAGGGAACGTGTGATATGTATGATTTTGATTAATTTGATGTTTGAAGATGAAAACCCACTAGTCGGATGATGAAGATGACATGGGTGTTTCACTATGTCCAATTCTTGTTCAATGTTAAAGTACTATTGTGACATCCCGGTTTTTCAGATATCTTAAACGCACTACTTCACGGTTATTCATTCCTACGCTAAATTGATTCGGAGATTTAATTTACACGCTCGAAATAATTACGATAACTTTGTGAACTTATAAAGTGAATTACGTGCTATGTGTATTAAACGTTTATAAGTTCGGTGAGTTATTATGCCATGTTTCGAATTCGTGATTTTTAGTTATAAAAATATATATATATGGTAAATAGATAGACGAATCGAACCGAGCCGCGAAACGAGTCGACCTCATTTCCTTGCGACTCAAGGAGTTAAGCAAAACTTGAGGCTCAAGTTAAAGACCCAAACCATCCCACCCAAACCCTTTGCGGCCGCAAGACTCAAATCGCCCAAACCCTTCTCCTTTTCTTTCCCCACCCACACTATATATAGATAAGCATGCATGAGAATGGTTAAAAAAAAAAAGAAACCCTAGCTCCCCAAGAAGCAGCCGACGGCAGCCTTCCCACTCATTCTCTCGGTCGCGATCTCCCTTCAAACCCGAATCAACTACCATCTCGTTCCCGGTTCGTTAATCTCCATTGTTAAAGGACGCAATTAGCGGTCCCATCATTTGCTACTTCTGTGTTACACTAACCGAGCAATTAAAGGTGAGTTCACGGCCCCTATTTTATCCGGTTTTAAACAACAGGGGGAGAAACATGTATACACTCTACAACTCTATCTCTTTACGTTATACGAAATTAACGTCATTAAACTATTCGGTAACTAAGTTAATGTTATTGTACGTTATGGTCACTAAGCAGCTATATCACACAAGTCCTCGACAAACTCTCGGATCGTTAGTATTGGGTTAGATAGCGGGGAAATTATAAGTAGTACTACTGGGCCCGACAAGCCCCACCCGAGCTAGTCGCGCTAGCCGACCGGGTATGGTCAACGGGTGAATAATTTGGCCTAACTTCGCCATGGTCAGTGATAGGCCTGGCAACACGGAGGCACAACAGTCAGCTTTGATCGCGAACACTTACGTGACATAACTTTAGGCTCGCTACCTACATGTTAACATTGAACTTAATTACGAATCAACAATATTATTCCGGGTTAGGGATAATGGAACCAACAACGTTATTATTCCGGGTTAGGAATAATGGAACATCATTATTATTCCGAGTAAGGAATAATGGAACCATCAGTATTATTCCGGGTTGGGAATAATGGAACTAAATCGTTATCCCGGGTTAGGGATAACGGGGGAAACAAACTTATAACCGAACAAATGAACTTATGAAAACCTGTGAACTCACTCTTCTTTAATGTTGACACTTGTTTCTTTACATGTTTCTCAGGACGCTAGGAGCTCTAGGTGCACTCACTTGCATTGATCAAGACATCTTTTTATTGAGTCTCATTTACGAATATTGTTTGGGTTTTTCTTTAGTTTTGGCGTTTGTGTTGGCGCCCGTTCCTTTACTTTACTTTAATGCTTCCGCTCAACTTTAAAAACTAATGCTTCCGCTAAACATTGAAACCAAACTAAGACAATTTAAAATTAACTATGAATGGTTAAACAAATGATTTTGGAAAACGTATAAACAAATCATATAGAGTCGTTCGATGTTACTAGTGTCTCGGATTCTGGTTTGTTCACACGCCTCGCGGTTAAAACTCCGCAAGTGGAAATTGAGGGTGTGACAGATTGGTATCAGAGCCTCTAGCTATAGAGAACCAGGTTTGCATTAAAAGTAGACCTAAACTATAGCCGATTACACGACACTAGACTTAGATTGGCACTGAACTGTGATATCTTGTTATGTGTTGTACTACAACTGTGTTATGTAAAATATAAATGCATAATTGAAATGAATGCAACTCGTAACTAACTACACAACCCAACAGGCAATGTCATCATCATCATCATCCGACAAACTTTTGCAACCGAGGGCGTCGGGGAAGGCACCTATGATGGAACCCTCACCACCTCATGGCGTGGAGACACGCTCAGCTGTTAGAAAAAGGATCGCTCTAGGAGAGGAGTCGTCCTCACGCCCGACCATCGCGATGCCGGTCGAACCGGTTAACTCATTAGAAGTAGGGAACGACCTACTTAGAGATATGATAAGAAAGCAACAAGAACAACTAGAGAGAATGCATGAAACCATCCTAGCACAGGGATGGATGATACGACAATTAACGGGTAAGACTGGAGCGCTCGAGGAAGAGCAACATGAGAGTAAGATAGCTCGTAACACTTTAGCTAAAGATCTTCGTGCTGAGCAGTTGAGGGCTGACTGGCTCGAAGACAGAGTTCTTGAGTCTAGCTGGAGAATTCAAGAACTAGAACAGAATCAGGCACCTGTACCAGTACCCGCACCAGCACCGGCCCCTCCAGTGCCGGTAGAGGAGGATCTAGAGGAGGATCCAGAGGAGGATCCGGAGGAAGACCCGGCTGTAGAAGCTGGAAACGCCACGGAGGATGACGGCAACGATAGCGATTTGGGGGATGGAGACGTAGAATACTGACTCGTCTCGCTTATTCCATTTGCTTCCTTCAGTCTATTTATTTTCCTACTTATGTTTAAACTTGAGATTTTATAGTAAACTGATATGTTTGGTTGGCATTTTGTAAGACGATGAAATTTTATTTAATCGAATATTTCTTTTGATTGTTTAATTTATTTGGGTTGACATAATTTGAGGAATTACTTAAGTATGGAGTAGGATAACTATATTGGATATATATACTTATCGGTGTGTGTTTATGTTGTCTTGCGAAGATCTAAAATGGCAACTGGACGTCGCGGAAACCTCAACATGACACCCGAAGAATTGGCCGCAATGATCCAAGAACACGTGAATGCTGCTCTGGCAGGTGTTCAAAACCAACCAGCAGGTAACCATTATTAAATTTTCATGGGAAAATCTAATAGTTGGGCTAGTAGACTTTCTCGCTGACTACCTGTCCTCTGTCAGCAGGAGGGGGCCTTAACCCCTACAATATGTTTCTCGATGCGAAGCCGAGCAAATTCACGGGTGCAGAAGGACCCATAGGACTGGTCCGCTGGATTGAAAAGTCCGAATCAGTGTTCGAAATGTGCAATTGTCTGGAGGCCAACAAGGTCAAGTATGCTGCCTCAATGTTGGAGGATGGGGCACTAACTTGGTGGAATGCACAAGTCCAAACGCGTGGACTTATTGCTGCAAACGCAATGGCCTGGGCCGAGTTTAAGGCCCTAATCAAAGAGGAGTACTGTCCGCGAGACAGGGTTCAACAATTGGAGCAAACATTATGGAACCACAAGATGGTGGGATCTAAAATTGAAGCATACACAGCGAAACATCATGACCTGGTATTCCTATGTCCCGATCTGGCCAACACCGTTGAGAAATGACTCGAGTTTTACCTTGGGGGTCTGGTCCCCGAGATCCAGGGTATGGTAATGGCTAGCAACCCTGCGACTGAGCATCAAGCAATCAGGTTGGCGCACAAACTCACCGATAAGGCGGTGGAACAAAAGAAGTTGCCACTCGGGGTACAACTGAAGTTGCCCCTGATAATAAAAGAAAGTTTGAAGACTCGTCTGCTCGACAGTCTTCGTCAGCCCAGCCACAACAAGGGAACCAGAAACGGTTCAATAATTTCAACAGCCACCGGGGTCACAATAATCAGCCCGCCAACAACACCCAGAACACAAGCGGCTATGTAGGTCGAAAGCCGCAGTGTAATCCCTGTAACCTTCATCATCACGGCCCTTGTGCCGGAAATCGCTGCCAACGATGTGGCAAAGTGGGATACGCGGCAAAGGATTGTCGCGGGGAAATCATGTCCGACAAAATCAAAATCAACACCAGGGTTAGCAGCAGGGTATTAACCGGGGGTGCTATCAGTGTGGTAGCACTGCCCACTTCAAACGAGACTGCCCACAGCTTCGTAACAACAACAACAATGGTGGGAACAACAACAACCACAACCACAATAACCACAACAACAACAATCACAACAACAACAATGGAAATGGTGGCACAGGAGGTGCCAAAGGGCGTGCATTTACGCTGGTCCGCGGAGAGGCCAGAAACGACTCGAACGTGGTCACCGGTAAGTTTCCCCTTAATGACATTTTGCTACTGTACTTTTTGATACGGGTGCGGATAGGAGTTTTATATCTGAGTCTTTTAGGAAGAACCTAAATCTCACGCCTAAACCCCTAGAGACCCCTTACGTCATAGAACTAGCCGATGGTAAATCTGTAGATGTGACCCATTTAGTATCCGGCTGTCAACTCAAACTCGCGGGTCACACCTTTACCATTGATCTGATGACAACTACCCTGGGTAGTTTTGACGTGGTAGTCGGAATGGACTGGCTATCCGACGTCCGAGCTGAAGTTCTCTGTTTCGAGAAATCTATCCGTATTCCGCTCTCTAACGACGAAATCTTGACGGTGCAAGGCGAGAAGGCCGGCGCCGTCACAAACATCATCTCTTACATGCAAGCACAGAAGTATCTTCGGAGGAAGAACTCCTTCGCTTTGCTCGCACTGGTTACCGAACAGCCTAAGGACGAGAAACGTATAGAAGATATCCCCGTCGTCCGTGATTTTTCCGATGTATTTCCAGAGAAGTTACCTGGTCTTCCACCACATCAACAAGTGGAGTTTGAAATCGAATTGGCGAACCATGCAACTCCTATCGCCAAGGCCCCATACCGTTTAGCTCCAGCCGAGTTGCAAGAACTGTCTACCCAGCTTCAGGAATTGTTAGAAAAAGGATTTATCCGACCCAGTACTTCGCCATGGGGAGCTCCAGTCCTTTTTGTCAAGAAGAAGGACGGGACCTTCCGCATGTGCATCGACTACAGGGAACTCAATAAGGTTACTATCAAGAACCGATACCCATTACCTCGCATCGACGATCTCTTCGACCAACTTCAAGGGTCAAGCTACTACTCCAAGATTGATCTACGGTCCGGTTATCACCAGTTACGTGTCAGGGAGGAGGATATCGCTAAGACGGCATTTCGTACTCGGTATGGCCACTATGAGTTCTTGGTCATGCCCTTCGGTCTCACCAACGCACCCGCGGTGTTCATGGACCTCATGAACCGTGTTGTGTAAACCATATCTTGACAAGTTTGTCATTGTGTTCATCGATGACATACTCATCTACTCTAAAGGTGAAGCAGAACATGCTGAACATCTACGATTACTGCTGGAATTACTTCAACAAGAGAAACTATATGCCAAGCTTTCAAAGTGTGATTTCTGGATTCGGGAAGTTCGTTCCTCGGGCATATCGTGAATGAAAAGGGTATCCACGTCGACCCCGCCAAGATTGAAGCTATCAAAAACTGGGAAGCACCCAGGACACCGACGGAGATCTGCCAATTTTTGGGTTTGGCTGGTTACTACAGACGTTTCATCGAGGGATTTTCAAAGATCGCGCAACCGCTTACCACCCTCACCCAGAAAGGCACCAAGTATGCTTGGGGTGACAAGCAGGGAGTGGCATTTCAATTGCTGAAGCAGAAGCTTTGCAGTGCACCCATTCTGTCCTTGCCGGAAGGGACTCATGATTTTGTAGTATATTGTGATGCTTCCATTCAGGGATTGGGATGCGTACTCATGCAACGTGATAAGGTCATCGCGTATGCTTCCCGACAATTGAAGGTTCACGAGAAAAACTACACAACACATGACCTGGAATTGGGAGCAGTGGTGTTTGCGCTTAAGATTTGGAGACACTACCTATATGGAACAAAGTGCACAATCTATACAGATCACAAGAGCCTCCAACACATCTTTGACCAGAAGGAGTTGAACATGCGACAGCGTCGCTGGGTCGAACTCTTGAACGATTATGAATGTGCCATTCGGTATCACCCGGGTAAAGCTAACGTGGTAGTTGATGCCGTCAGTAGGAAGGAACACTTGAAACCTCGTCGGGTACGAGCACTACAGTTCACCATTCATTCGGGGTTACCCGAACAGATACGCGACGCGCAGTTAGAAGAAGTTAAGGAAGAAAACATCAAGGTCGAATCGGTGGGAAAAATGGAACGCGATTGGGAAGTAAAACCCAATGGAGCCCGGTATTTCATGAATCGTATATGGGTACCTCTCTACGGAGACCTCAGAAAGCTAGTCATGGACGAAGCTCACAAATCCCGATACTCTGTCCATCCAGGTTCGGATAAGATGTATCAAGACCTTAAAGCCGCGTACTGGTGGCCCAACATGAAAGCTGATATAGCCACCTACGTGAGCAAGTGTTTGACTTGTGCAAAAGTCAAGGTAGAGTATCAGAAGCCATCGGGGCTACTTCAACAACCTGAGATCACAGTGTGGAAATGGGATCAGATCTCGATGGACTTCATCACTAAACTCCCGCGAACTTTGGGTGGTTGCGATACCATCTAGGTGATCGTGGATCATTTAACTAAGTCCGCACACTTCCTAGCGATTAAAGAAACAGATAAGATGGATAAGTTGACTCACATCTACATTAAGGAAGTAGTTTCTCGGCACGGAGTGCCAACGTCCATCTTCTCAGACAGAGATGCTCGTTTCACGTCCAACTTTTGGCAGTCACTTCAGAAAGCGTTGGGTACACGCTTAGATATGAGCACAGCTTATCACCCTCAGACTGATGGTCAAAGCGAAAGGACCATACAGACCTTGGAAGACATGCTTAGGGCATGCGTGGTAGACTTCGGGAATAGTTGGGAAATCCATCTGCCTTTAGTGGAATTCTCGTATAACAACAGTTACCATACGAGTATATCGGCAGCACCGTTTGAAGCATTATACGGTCGTAAATGTAGATCACCGATCTGTTGGGCAGAAGTCGGTGACAGTCAACTCACAGGCCCTGAGTTGATACTTGAGGCTACTGAAAAGATTGTACAAATCAGAAACCGCATGGCGGCGGCACGAGATCGACAGAAAAGCTACGCTGATCAACGACGCAAACCGCTCGAATTTCAAGTAGGCGACCGCGTCCTACTGAATGTGTCACCCTGGAAGGGTGTAATCCGTTTTGGGAAACGAGGAAAACTAAACCCACGGTACGTAGGCCCGTTTGTGATCCTGAAACGTATCGGACCCGTAGCTTATCAATTAGACCTTCCTGCCGAACTCAGTGGAGTTCACAACGTTTTTCACGTGTCAAATCTGAAGAAGTGTCTATCAGATGAAACCCTAATCATTCCATTGGATGAGATTCAAGTGGATGAACAACTGCACTTTGTGGAACAACCTATCGAGATCATGGATCGTGAGATCAGGACTCGAAGGCACAGCAAGATTCCGATCGTCAAGGTTCGTTGGGACTCTAAGCGTGGACCGGAGTTCACGTGGGAAAGAGAGGACCAAATGAAAAGCAAATACCCACACCTTTTTGCAGCTGAGCAGCAAGCTAACGATACCACCAACTAAATTTTCGGGACGAAATTCTTTCAACATGGGGATGAGATGTGACAACCTGGGAATTTCTTGTAATTTCGTGTACCATTGTTAACGAACTAAATCTTTGTGCGTGGCATTCTAAACCTGTGCGTTGCATTCTAAACCGCGTTTACTCAATTTTCGGGACGAAAATTCTTTCAACATGGGGATAATGTGACATCCCGGTTTTTCAGATATCTTAAACGCACTACTTCACGGTTATTCATTCCTACGCTAAATTGATTCGGAGATTTAATTTACACGCTCGAAATAATTACGATAACTTTGTGAACTTATCAAGTGAATTACGTGCTATGTGTATTAAACGTTTATAAGTTCGGTGAGTTATTATGCCATGTTTCGAATTCGTGATTTTTAGTTATAAAAATATATATATGGTAAATAGATAGACGAATCGAACCGAGCCGCGAAACGAGTCGACCTCATTTCCTTGCGACTCAAGGAGTTAAGCAAAACTTGAGGCTCAAGTTAAAGACCCAAACCACCCCACCCAAACCCTTTGCGGCCGCAAGACTCAAATCGCCCAAACCCTTCTCCTTTTCTTTCCCCACCCACACTATATATAGATAAGCATGCATGAGAATGGTTAAAAAAAAAAAAGAAACCCTAGCTCCCCAAGAAGCAGCCGACGGCAGCCTTCCCACTCATTCTCTCGGTCGCGATCTCCCTTCAAACCCGAATCAACTACCATCTCGTTCCCGGTTCGTTAATCTCCATTGTTAAAGGACGCAATTAGTGGTCCCATCATTTGCTACTTCTGTGTCACACTAACCAGCAATTAAAGGTGAGTTCACGGCCCCTATTTTATCCGGTTTTAAACAACAGGGGGAGAAACATGTATACACTCTACAACTCTATCTCTTTACGTTATACGAAATTAACGTCATTAAACTATTCGGTAACTAAGTTAATGTTAATGTACGTTATGGTCACTAAGACACTATATCACACTAGTCCTCGACAAACTCTCGGATCGTTAGTATTGGGTTAGATAGCGGGGAAATTATAAGTAGTACTACTGGGCCCGACAAGCCCCACCCGAGCTAGTCGCGCTAGTCGACCGGGTATGGTCAACGGGTGAATAATTTGGCCTAACTTTGCCATGGTCAATGATAGGCCTGGCAACACGGAGGCACAACAGTCAGCTTCAATCGCGAACACTTACGTGACATAACTTTAGCCTCGCTACCTACATGTTAACATTGAACTTAATTACGAATCAACAATATTATTCCGGGTTAGGGATAATGGAACCAACAACGTTATTATTCCGGGTTAGGAATAATGGAACATCATTATTATTCCGGGTAAGGAATAATGGAACCATCAGTATTATTCCGGGTTGGGAATAATGGAACTAAATCGTTATCCCGGGTTAGGGATAACGGGGGAAACAAACTTATAACCGAACAAATGAACTTATGAAAACCTGTAAACTCACTCTTCTTTAGTGTTGACATTTGTTTCTTTACATGTTTCTCAGGACGCTAGGAGCTCTAGGTGCACTCACTTGCATTGATCAAGTCATCTTTTTATCGAGTCTCATTTACGAATATTGTTTGGGTTTTTCTTTAGTTTTGGCGTTTGTGTTGGCGCGCGTTCCTTTACTTTACTTTAATGCTTCCGCTCAACTTTAAAAACTAATGCTTCCGCTAAACATTGAAACCAAACTAAGACAATTTAAAATTAACTATGAATGGTTAAACAAATGATTTTGGAAAACGTATAAACAAATCATATAGAGTCGTTCGATTTTACTAGTGTCTCGGATTCTGGTTTGTTCACACGCCTCGCGGTAAAACTCCGCAAGTGGAAATTGAGGGTGTGACAACTATGTTGTGTATGATGGATTCTTATAGATGAACTGAAAGAAATGTGGTGTTTGATATGTTTAATGTTATGTTAAGAATGGTACATGTTGTAACTAAGAAACTTGATGAATTACGTATGAGCTAGGAAGTTTTGGCATAAACTACTTGTACATCATTCTTTCAAAGTAGTATGCACACCAAGTGTATGATGAAATGTCTGAGTGAAGCTAGGATGTGAGATTGTATGAAATGGCTTGACATATATGAATGAAATATAATAGTGATGTAATTAGTAGTAAACTAACTTGAAAAAAAATGCTTTAGATGGAACTCCACAAAAATTCAGGTTGAATGTATGTTTTGGTCAAGATTATGCATTAGGAGCTTGTACATTGTGCTTGAATGGATGATGCTCGCCATGTATTCTATTAATCACTTGATTTCGGTTGAGAAGTGAATGTGTACTAAATATATATCATATGACCTTACTAATAAAGGATGATGTTGTGATTATGTTAAATAGACTAACCTTGTATGTGGTTGTCAAATGTGAGATAATGAAAAGCATATGAAAGTATGTGTATGTGAGTGTATATGTGTATATAATTAGGTGATCATGTGGTTGTAAGCATATACATCATGAGCATGAAATGTATATAGTGTTATTTGTATTGCCTAATTAGATGACGCTGATATATGAGGTTAAATCAAAAGTTCATATGTTAAACCGTTGACTTCTGAAAGTCAATTGCGCATAAGAAGCATGCTAGACTTCTTGTCACAATTATAAGATTATAGAAAGTCATGTGGTACGTGTTACATCAATATGTGTTATATGGGATGACATGATAAATTATATGAGTTGAAAGGATGTGATTTCGGGTATATGCCCTATGCTTATTAGAATTGACCAATGAAAGACAAATGTGAGATATGCATTTGTTATGATCGTTAATATGTACAATCATGTATGCTAACAAGAATGTGATTGCTATTACGTGAACGTATAGGGATCATGTCGAAATAGACTCAGGCACGAAAAGCTAACGAGTCAAGAGGAGGCAAGGAAGCGGATACGAACGCGAATGCATAAGGTAAGTGAATTCCGAAATTCACTTCTTATTATATAAATGTAGTTTGTTTGTATGAATGTTGGGAGTCAAGTAGGAATGGGTATGAAATGATGGTAAACGGGGTAAGGAAGGTTGTAGTTGATTGTTTATAGTTCAACGTATTGGAATATGCTTGGTAAGATCAAATGGGTCAAACATAGAAAGTAACTTAGCGAGTTGTGGTAGTTAGTTTGATCTTGGGGTTAAGTATTAGAAGGATATGGGGGGCTTGAATATTGTTATTACACGCCTTGAGGCTTCCATGATATGCAACGAGTGGGCGGAATGATTAAAAACGGAAATTCAGCGTTTGTGCTGCAGAGTAGGCGTCGGCGACCCCAGGGGTGGCGTCGGCGACGCCCTGCCCTGTTGCAGCCGACGCACTAAGTTACTATCTACGTGGGTTCGTTGCCGGAAACTCTTTTTCGCATTGTTCTCACTTTTCGTTGCTTCTAAGGCCCCGACAAGTAACTCAAAGGTACCCTAAGCCTACTAAGAGGTTTTTGTGGGGTTCGGGTAAGAACAGAACCCTATGGGAACATGTACGAAGACGTGGTATGTGCACTAACATAAGGAAATGTGGTTTTGACATGATATGGTGAAGTTTATAAATAAGATTTTTATTTTATGGTATGCACGTTATATAGTGTAATGTAGAAACCATAACAAAACTTGATTAGCTACGAATATATGGGTAGACTAGTATGTATGAGAATTTACGCGTAGGTGATTGTTTAGGATTTTTTGATGGTATGTAAGCATGTAAGTCGCATGTAAGAGTTTTGAGCGGCGTGATTTGCATGTTTGTAGTAGGTTTTTCATACACGAAAGAGTTGGAATAGATGTTTGTACATGTGTTATTCTATTATATATTTCAAATGAATGAGACTCGTACGAAGCTAAAAATGGTGTTAATATATAAGAATTTTCGATGTTAACCGAATTGTTTTTGAGAATGAAATGAAGTGCAGGTATATTATTGTATGCTCGTCAAAGGTTAGACTCTGAGATGAAATGCTCGAATTCAGAAGGATAACTAGATGGAATCTACATTGGGATAAAACGCGACGCAATTCTTTTAGTTTTACACTTTAAATTATATAATGTCCCAAATACTAATAATGTGAACGCATGTGGTGAATGCATGTTGTACATAATTTTGGGATATGATCTTCACGAGATTTATGCAGTTGAAGATCGAGTTCTAACATGGATTTTACGGGAATGAGTGCTCTTGTAGATAGTAAACATATGATATGTTTAATGTATTAAATGATACGAAAATTGTAATTATCATTAAAAACTCACCATAGAAAGGACTTTTAATCATGTTAGAATGTTTTTAATAAAAAATTTTGTGGTACGTATTTCCGCTGCGTCTTTTCGATTTAAGCGTGTTAGGGTTTTACAATTTAGATCATATAGGATCTATTACAAAGATATATAAGTATCCAACTTTTGACAAAATAATATATCAGACAATTCGGACAACTTGGACAATTCGGACAAAATAAAATATATGGTATAAATGAAACAAACGACAAAGATGAAACGGATAAAATGGTCGACACAAACATAACGGTCAAAACGAACAAATCAACCGTCACACTTTATACTTACCAGTACTTATAAAAATTCAACTCATATCTAGTAGTTTTTATAAATAAATTTTTATAAGTTATAACATTTGCTAGTAAATATTTTAAAACTTGGATTAAGACCAACTAAACAAATTGTTTGGGCTAAGCCCATTTTCATAAATTATAATGGGCTAAACCCATTTTTATAAAAATATAAGGACTAGCCCATTTCTATAAATTAATTTGGGCTAGGCCCACTTGTATACAATCAAACATGGACAAAGCCACTTTTGTAAAATTAACTTTGGGCTAAGCCCACTTTTATAAAACTAATTGGGCTAATCCATTTTTATAAACTATTTTGGCCTAGGCTCACACTTTCATTTTTAACTTGCGCTAGGCCCACTTTTACAAACCATTGGGCTTGACCCACTTTAAACAAAAACAAGTTAGGCTAGGCCCACATACATGAAATTAATTAGGCTAGGCCTACATACATGAAACAAATTGGGCTAGGCCCACATGTCACACCCCAACCGATGGCTGAAACATCAGAGTGAGACGAACTAGATTGCTCGAGACATCATAACACTAACTGTGACATTATTTAATTACACAACTCATTTCATTTCAAATCACCAAATTGTCAAATACAATAGAATTCAAATACGAAACACAACATACGAGACATATTCAACAAAAATATATTAAATAACTTAGCATTCTAAGCGTGCGTCTATGCCGATCCTACTAAGTTTCGTCATGTCAATCTCATCAACCTGCAACATGTTAAAAGTATAGTTCAATAACAAAGTATTAGGGAGTACACAAGTTTGATATCATAGCATAAGTAATGAAAAGATTTAAAAAATCCACATGATAAGCTAGTATACAAGATAAATGTAAACAAGGCATGTGAACTACAAGTCAATCCTCTAGTGTACTGCATAATAGATTAAAGCTTAACATTGACCACAAGAATGCGGGCGGTGTGTTACTCCTATAGCGCTATACATGTTAAGGGAGGCTTGATCGAAGTTAATGACATTTAGTATCAACTAAGAATGTACCAAGTAACAATTCAAGTATCACATAACTATAGCATGTATGATGGATTGTTTGTATGATTTCATAGAATAAAAGTGTGATTTAGTGTATTTTTACTAGATTAACATGTTGCACCCAAAAAGTGTAAAGCGTAAAAAGGGTGTCGAGTGTACTCACGGTTTTGCAAAGTTAATTCCGCGAGAGCGTTTAGGTCGATTAGGGGAACGAACACCAAGTTACCCTACACAAGGAAACTTAGTGTGTGAGTATTGATTTCACGATGGAGTTTGATAATTTTCGGAATTAAAGTATGCGAAAAGTATGTATAGTCGAAAGTATTTATCTAGACGTTAACGCTCATTTTTGACACTATAAGCCCCGAAGGGTGTTTGTGTTTTTACGGGTCATGCCCAATAAAATCGTAACGATGGTTAGGTCTTAGATAAAATAACCTAATATTAGGACAAGTTAACCATATGGTCATCGTCAAAGGTTCGGTTATATTTTATTATTTACATATATATAGTTTACATATATTATTACAAGTTTTTCATAGATTTCATATAATTCATGGATATCATGTAAGTCATAGAAGTCATGCATGGAGGTAGGAGGATAACCGTCCTAAACCTCTTTCGTAAGATTCACCAATACACAAATTTCCACAAGGACAATTCGGATGGTCAAGAATATAGTACATCACTAAGCTACGCTTCGAACTCAATAAGCAAGCTAGGTGTATGCATCCTGAACATGGCAACATTTGGGGACATGTCATAGCCTTGTTACTCAAGTGAAGGTGAACCGTAGCTTAATTGGGTGTAAAAAAAGTGTGAAAAATGGACCAACCCGTAAGCAAGAAACAACTTTCTGCGGATTCGGGTCTCTCGCGCCCTGCGAGAGGATTTAGTTTATCCTCTCGCCCCCCGCCAGAGGCCTATTTTGGCAGATTTTGCAAATTGGCCCCTGAACTTGGTTTTTTCCTTCATTTTAAGCTAAAACTTGGTGTTTTGGCATATTTTTAAGTGTATAACATGTATGTAAGCATATTTTGAGTATCGAGTATGTATGTATGAGTATTTGAATGTATAACAAGTATCGGTTGGTATGTAAACACGTAATTAATGATCATATACATGTAAGACAAGTATGTATTAAGTATGAATTTTATTACGATCAAAGTCTCAGATTGCAAGGTTGTGAATGAAATACGAATGCGATACGAATACAAGTTTCCATAAATAGAAATACGATCACACTTTCTAATTAAGGAAAATACGAAAAAGCGAGGCGTTACAGTCTCCCCTCCTTTAGGAAATTTCGTCCCGAAAGTTAGGAAGATGTAACGAACAGATGCGGATACTTAGTCTTCATGTCGCTTTCAAGTTCCCAAGTAAACCCGGCGCCACCTTTTCCTTCCCAGCGAATCTTCACGATAGGAATTCGACTGCTCCTTAGTTGCTTAGTGCCTCAATCCATGATATCGACTAGTTCTCCACGAAGTGTAAGGTCTCATTGATTTGAAGATCTTCAAGTGGAACTTGGAGGCCTTCTTCGGTGAGACACTTCTTCAAGTTTGAGACGTGGAAGGTAGGATGAACGTTGTTGAGCTCTTGTGGAAGGTCCAGTCGGTAGGCTACCTTGCCAATCCTTTCAAGAATCTTGAAAGGACCCACATAGCGAGGAGCGAGCTTTCCCTTTTTCCCGAAACGAACCACACCCTTCCAAGGGGATACCTTGAGAAGTACAAAGTCACCAACGTTGAATTCCAAAGGTTTGCGTCTTTTATCTGCGTAGCTCTTTTGTCGGCTTCTAGCTTTGAGCAAGTTGTCCCGAATTTGCAATATCTTGTCCATCGTCTGTTGTATAAGCTTGGGACTGGTGATTTAAGCTTCCCCGATCTCGTGCCAACAAATAGGCGATTGGCACTTGCGTCCATAGAATGCCTCGAATGATGACATTTGAATACTCACGTGGTAACTGTTATTGTACGAGAATTTGACCAAAGGCAAGTGCATGTCCCAGTTGCCACCAAAATCGATTACGCAAGAATGAAGCATGTCCTCTAGAGTTTGGATAGTACGCTCGGTTTGACCATCAGACTGTGGATGGAAAGCAGTACTGAGATTGAGTTGAGCACCAAGAGCTTTTTGAAACGTTTGCCAAAGACGAGAAGTGAAACGACCATCACGGTCCGAAATAATATCAATGGGGACACCGTGACGACAAATGACTTCATCCGTGTAGATACGAGCCAATTTCTCAACTCGATAATCTTCACGTATGGGAAGGAAATGAGCAGACTTGGTCAGACGGTCGACGATTACCCAAATACTATCGTGACCAAACGATGTACGAGGGAGTTTGGTAATGAAATCCATGGCAATACTCTCCCATTTCCAAACAGGAATTTCCGGTTATTCGAGTAAGCCAGAGGGGCGTTGATGTTCGGCCTTTACCTTGGAACAAGTAAGGCATTTTGAAACGTAACATGCGATATCTTTCTTCATTCTAGGCCACCAATATAACACACGAAGGTCATGATACATCTTATCGGCGCCAGGATGAATAGAATACCAAGATTTATGAGCTTCACTCATCAAGAGGTCACGAATATTATCATGGTTTGGAATCCAAATATGGTCAAGATAGCACATGATGCCATTGGATTTGGTCACGAGCTGGTTTTCAGCACCACACTTCAACTCATTATCGAGGTTACCCTCATTAACGGTTGAGTATTGTACCTCACGAATCATCTGTTGAAGCTTTCCCAAAGTTTGGTAGCAACGTACACTCTTAACATAAGTTTTCCGACTAATTGCATCGGCCACAACGTTCACTTTACCAGGGTTGTAGCGGATATCACAGTCGTAGTCGTTTAAGAATTCCACCCAACGACGCTGACGCATGTTGAGTTCTTTTTTATTAAAAATGTGCTGGAGGCTCTTATGGTCGGTGAAGACCGTACACTAAGTACCGTAAAGGTAGTGTCGCCATATCTTTAATGAAAAAACAACTGCACCAAGTTCGAGGTCGTGCGTAGTATAGTTTTTCTCATGAATCTTGAGTTGTCGTGACGCGTAATGTAACATTCATGTAAAACGGGTTTCAAAAACTCGCTTCGTTTAATAATCAAATATTCATTTAAATGTTCATCGCGTATTTATTAGCGTTAGTTATTTTATATTATCATTCATATTTAATAAATGATGCATAATGATAACCAATAAATAATAATAATAATAATAATAATAATAATAATAATAATGATAAGTAATTTAATATAAACCTAATTTTAAATAAAAAATAAATAAAAATTAATAGGAGTAGCCGGGTCTCGAACCCGGGTCTCCCGCATGTACACACACAAAACACCGCTACTCTACACACACCTTAGTGATCTAAATCTGAAACATATAATTTTTATAAAGACCAAGAGCAAAACCTGCAAATCAAGCTGCACACCCGAAACTGCCGACGAGCTTAAATCTCGGAATCAAGCTTTACTTATGAACAAAAACGGATATAACCGATGTCAAACATCAGTTATAACCGAAGATTTTTAAAGTAATGCAATTCGAAACTGTTTTCAATCAATAATTCAAAACCGAAGAATTAAAACTACCTTGCCTATAAATACCAACTGACAATCGTTCTAATCACACTCCCAATCATTTCACGAACACTCCCCTTTTGCTCAAACTCTCTATTCTTGTCGGAAATCCAGTTTATCTTGTCGCCGGAATTACCCACTGGAAAACCGAAAGTTGTCGTTGTTGGTAACAATCCTTTACTTCTTGTTTTATAATTCATATATTCATGAGCTAATTTTAATCGTAAATCAGAATAGTTGTTAAACATATTCCAACCAAGAAGATTTTAAATTGGGTTAATGTTCTGTGTTGAAATATAATGAAGAAGATGATTTTTAGCAAATGGTTAAGTATAAAAAGAAACCGGGTTATAATCGGGTTAGACACACAGTCCAGTGGTGGACTGTGTGCAATTATAGCATGCGAGATCTGGGTTCAATTCGTGCATACAATTGGTTTCCAGTAATAAAACTCAGTTTTTTAAGCTATATAGAACACTTTCCTGTTAGTTCATAAGAATAATAAAAACTCTAATACAAATGGGTTAGACACCCAGCCCAACTGGTTGGGCTGGGTGCCATTCATCACAGAGGTCTCGGTTTCGAGTCAGGTCTTGCACGCCGATTTGATTGATTTTAAAATCTTTTTAATTTAGTAATTTCTGGAATATTATAAGAAGTATATAAGAATAATTAAAATCAGAATCCTTTCGGGTTAGACACGTAGCTCAGTTGGAAGAGCTGCGTCACACGAACGGGAGGTCACAAGTTCGAGTCTCACCACACGCGGCCAAACCTGTCAACGAACCGGTCAGACCTACTGTCAGGTTTGACAAGGTTTTTATTATTTTATTTTATTTAATACTATTTTTGTATATATATTTTTAATCAAAAATCAATTTAAAATACTTCAAAACACGATTTCTTAGGTTTAAAAACTCCAATAAATATCACAAAAATAACCTAAAAACCTAACAAAATGTATTAAATCAAAATATTAATTTTTATATATTTATCGAAATATTTCATTATTATTTAGGTTAGTCTCCTTCGTCGGTTAAATCCTCAATTCGTACGTACTATTCATCAATCAAGGAAACACACCCACTGTGAGTGAATCCTTACAAATTCCCTTTTTAATCATGTTTTGGGGGTGTATCATGTGTTGTTACGTATTTTATTTATTTAAACACTTGTGCTAACACCATTATGTGATCTAATGTGTATATTTTGTTTGTGTGGTAATGTGTGGATACATTTTATCAATTCAGTGTAATCATTCATTTAAGGCCCATCAGTTCCTCGTGGGATACGAGTTGAGCATCAGGTGCCTCATTAGATCGGCTCCGTTTGATTGAGCCTTGATCCCAAGTTCATCATGCATCTTGTTCATATGTTCATCATTACTATTATGTGGTTTGTGAGTTAACTATATATACATAAGTTCATATATGGTCCATGCACATTTTTATTACAACAACCAATATATTAAATTGTTTAATTGTTAAATTTTGATTCACTCGCCAACTTTTGTTGACTCAAACTTTTGTTTTACACATGATACAGGTGGACAGACTGAGGAGAGGAACACATAGGAATGGCCTTAGAAGATAAATAAAATACAGCTTGTTTAGAACAATGTTTTTCTTGTGCTTAAATGTTTCCTTGTGTTTGGATATTTGAATTTCAATTTCAACTTAATAAATATGAAACCTATTATTAGTAAATGTCATGAGCTTTGGTGATAACCCAATTATGCCCCGACTTTTATTTCCGCTGCGGGTCGGGGTGTGACAGATTGGTATCAGAGCTTCTGAATATAGGGATATAGGATATGTTATTAGACCCTTAGAGCCTATACTATAGTTGATTAGATTTTAATTGTTTACGTGTCACATGCAAAACTCATGATGATTATATGTTTCATGTTTATTTAACACACAAATGCATGCAAGCACTTTCACTAATACATGTTAATGTGTGATGTTCATTATAGTTCATATATTGATAACATATCATGCCTACGCAAGCACACACATCACGATATCACAATTTTCATGATTTCTTCTCAAAGATTTTACAATGTTTTCATGTTTTTCAATCACATCAAAGTGAGTTCTACGACGGGCATGTAGTAACTGGAAGGGTACGAGTACCGGTAGTCGGAACATCCTGTCTAGGCTTGGCGTTCGTATAAATCCAATATAATGGACCAGTTTGCCTACCTGGGGACTAACGATGAGAGTACGAAGGACCTATTAGGCCAAATGATGCCACACCAAACATCGTTTGAACTAACCACACTTTGAGTTGTCATTGTGTCTACACCTGGACACCCTCCGACCTTACATCTCGCAATTATGTTTTATGATTTTCATTCGGGTGATGCAAGCATTAGCAGGCCAACACCAATGTGAACCTTACCAAGCCCAATAGTCATGGGGGCCCACATGACTACCTAGGCCGAAGTATGGGAGACATTTGGAGGCCCAAACATGAGCAAGGCCAAGACATCCTATGGATGTAGTTAAGTTATTGTTTTCAATTATTTATGAATGTTGTTCTTCCATCTTTTTACAACACATGACACCTAAAAACATTCAACTCATAATCTCGCTGTGTATTTCCTGTAGATGTCTGCTAGACACTCTCGAGGTGGTAGAAGGTCAGGAAGATCTAGCGAGCGTATGGCCACCCAAATCGCTCAACAGATGACTACTGTACTTCCTGACATCGTCGTACAAGTTCAACAAGCCCTTGCCACCAATCCCATCAACCCCACCAATCAAGAAGGTCAAAATGTCGCCAACCCTCCTCCCAACACCACTAAATGCACCTACAAGCATTTCAAGTCCTGCGATCCCCCAAAGTACGAAGGGACTGAAGGTGTCACCGCTCTCCTCCATTGGTTTGAGGAGATGGTTCAATTGCGATTGTCCCGATGATCACAAGGTGCGATATGCTACCGGTCGTTTGTTTGGAGTAGCACTTACATGGTGGAACACAGAAAAGGGCAAGCGAGGTGCTGAAGATGCTATGGCCTTGACTTGGGAAGAGTTGAGGGAAATCATGACCAGACGCTTCTGTCCAAGAAGCGAAATCAAGAAGTTAGAGGATGAATTCTACGCTTTGAAACAAAAGGAGGGAGACCACACCACATACAACAAGAGATTTCTCGAGTTGAATCAGATGGTCCCTAACCTGTTCACTCCACTCTATCGTCTAATTGAGCACTACATTCGAGGTCTTCCCTTGAAAATTCTAGATTCGGTGTTAAGTACTACACCCGCAACACTCGAAGCTGCCATGGAGCTAGCTACTGAACTTACAGAAAATCGCATCAGAAATGGCGATTTTAAAGATGAGAAGAAGAAAGGCAGGACACCTGTTGAAACTCCAACCTTAACCCAAACAGGTTCGTCTTCTAAGTTTGCTGGTAAGAGAAAGCCGTTGGTCAGACCAAATGGCATGACCACGAATTCGTAGTGCCATAACGTGTGCGAAACGCGGTTTTGGGTATATCTTCTTCGAGAACTCGAAGTTGATGATAACCGGAGTGAAGGTCGATTTTTGAGAAACAAGTCGCGCCTTGAAGCTGATCAGAAAGGTCGTTGATGCGAGGAAGGGGGCATCGGTTCTTGACCGTAAGCTTGTTGAGCTCATGATAGTCGATGCACATACGAAAGGATCCGTCTTTCTTTTTGACGAATATAACGGGAGCGCCCCAAGGAGATGCGCTAGGACGTATGAAGCCTTTATCAAGAAGCTCTTGAAGTTGACTAGACAACTCTTGCATCTCGAGGGTGCTAATCGATAGGGGGATTTTGTGACTAGAGTTGCGCCAGGGATGAGGTCGATGCAAAATTCAACAGAATGGGGAGGAGGAGGACCAAGAAGATCCTCAGGGAAATCGCGCACAACGGAACTTCACTCACGCTTGGACCCTTATCCTTCTTTTCCACAATGTGGGCAAGAAAGGCGAAGTATTCCTTACGCAAATACTTGTTTGCTTGGATACACGACATAAGCTTGAGACATTTGGAAGGTTTCTCGCTATAGACGTGTTAGGAGCCGTTATTTGGAAGGGGAAGGCAAATGTACTTTTCCGAACAAACAACTTCAGCACGGACCCGCCTAAGCTAATCCGTACCTACTATGATATCGAAGCTACCCATTTGCATGGGTATGAGGTCAATAGAAAACGTATGATCGTTGAGATTTAAAGAACAATTAGAAAGGACAGAATCGACCGTGACGGATTTTCCGTCAGCGACTTCGACTTCAAATGATTTAGGCAACTTAGAACGACTACACATAAGCAATGGTTCGAATGCAACGGATACAAAACTTTTATCCGCACCAGTATCAAATAAACATGTAGCGTAAACATTATTAACGAGAAACGTACCCGAAATGACATCGTTGGCGTTTTAAGCTTGTGCGGCTATGAGACAAAGGCTCGACCCCGAGCTTGCTGCTGCTGGTTGTTGTTGTTGCGCTACGGGCAGTTGTTGGCGAAATGGTTTTGGTCTCCGCATCTGAAGCAGGCACGAGCGGCGGGTGCAAGAGGTTGGTTTTGGTTGGCGGTAGGGTTTTGGGGTGCGGTTATGGCTCGAGCTTGGTTGATAAGGGCTTGCGGGGCATTTCAGCACTGTTGGGCGAAGTGCCCATACCTATTGCAGATAGTGCATAGGTGGCAAAGGGCAGTAACCTGATGGTGAAAAGGACAAGTGTTACACTTGGGATGCGGCCCGGTGTATGTTTTCTTGATGGGTTCGGGTGCAGCTAAGGCTAGCTGTTGGGGTGTTTGGCGGAGTGACTACCACGCAGTTCTGGCTCGA
Organism: Scalesia atractyloides; assembly: GCA_947069175.1. Classification (NCBI taxonomy): domain Eukaryota; kingdom Viridiplantae; phylum Streptophyta; class Magnoliopsida; order Asterales; family Asteraceae; genus Scalesia; species Scalesia atractyloides. Next base: position 58,937,572 of record CAMTDV010000001.1, on the reverse strand, counting down.
AGCCTTCCGCTTCTTGCCTTTGGTGTTGCTTCTTGGGGGTTTGGGTGAGGTAGGCTCGGTGAGGGCTTCGGTGGTGGCTTGGTGGGCTTTCCTCAATGAAGCCTTGGAGGCCTCACGAAGGACATGGTTATTGTTCAGCCGGGCAGATAGGCAAAAAGCTTCCTCAAGGGTTTTGGGTGAGGTGGTGTCGACAAGATCCGTGAGGTGAGGAGGGAGGCAGCGTATGTATCTGGCAACTGCCTTTTCGGCCGTGTCGACCTGGCTAGGGCAAATTGCGCTCAGCTGCTTAAAACGGGCTGTGAGGCCGGCATTGTCATTCCCTACCTGTTTAAGGTTCCAAAACTCATTCTCGAGTCGTTGGTGTTCATGAGGAGGGCAAAATTGATTTTCCATCAACTTCTTGAGCTCGGCCAATGGGAGGGCGTGAGCGGCATCATTACCACGAGCGTTACGCTAGGAAGTCCACCAATCAAGAGCCCTTGATTGGAAAACTCCCGTAGCGTTCCTGGTACGGAGGTGGTCGGGACAACCACTTTGAATAAAAGTGACCTCAACGGCGTCGAACCATTGTAGTAACTTGGTGGCGTCTCCTTCCCCGGTGAAAGGTAAAGGATTGCAAGAACAAAATTGCTTATGGGTAAAGGTTGTCTTAGGTGGTTCGGCCTTGGAGTCGACGGAGGTGGAGGTGTGAGGTGATTCGGCACTGAGTGGAGGTTGGATTTTGCTGACGATCTCGGGTATGACCTTGGCCATATGCTCGGCCATTTGTTCGGCCATGAACTTCATGCAATCCTTTTTAGACATGGAATCGGATTGGGACTTTGACTTGGACTTGGACTTCCTCTTACCCATAACGCTTTGAGAGAAAGACATCTAAGGATTCGACAATATAAGATAGATTTAGGCTTTGATCATAATGCGTTTTTATAAAAAGAATTCATTTTTGAGCATATAATTATCATGTAACACGTATGAATTCACATAGATAGCATAAGCATATAAGCATTCAAAAGCATAAACATGTATGATTTGCATAAGGAGTATAAATTTAGTTGGTTCATGAGGATTATTATTATTATTTTTTGTTACAAAAGGTGTGCGAGTTGTGCACGGGTTAGAAATGAATAAGGTAACAAGTATTAAAAACACATGATAATTGAGATACATAAAAGATAGGCTTAATAAAACATAAGAGTGTTTCGGGTTGAGAAACGTCGACTATTGCAAAGTGAATTGAGATCCTTTCAAATTAGAGAAACGTGCTTTGGCCTATAGGCAGAGAGTGCTCTCGTCGAGAAGCGATTAACGACACTTTACCCTTCCAGTTACTACACGTCTCTAACCGATCGAAAAATCAAAACTTTGGCGAGATTGAAAATCGAGGAATGGGACTAGTTGACAAGGTGCGGGTTTCACCCCTAACTTGACAACGTCGTACCCTAAGCGTGGTTGGTACTTACCAAACGAGGAGCGAATTTCGACTCGTTGGTAAGGGTCCACTAGATATGAAATGGAAATTCCCATCAAGGGATGTGGATTTCACTCCTAACTTGATGGTGTAATTTCGTGTAAAATCGAATACGCGGATTGAGAGTGATCACCAAAGTGTGGGGATCACCCCTATTTTGGTGAGATCGTCTCGTTAATAGTATGAGTGTCTTCAAGTGTGTAAGTTTTGTAAGTGCCTTAGGAAATTCACGTTGTATATATATTAAGAACAAAGAAATAGGAAGAAGCAAATAGGAAGAATTAACATTTTAAGCATGAATCAAGAAAGGTCAAGTTGGCCACTAAACTATAGACTAGGTCGAACATGGCAATTCTACCTAATTCCCTATAGTTATGGCTTTGATACCAATCTGTCACACCCAATCGATGGCGGAAACATAAGAGTGAGACGAACTAGATTGCTCGAGACATCATAACACTAACTGTGACATTATTTAATTACAGAACTCATTTAGTTTCAAATCACCAAATTGTCAAATACAATACAATTCAAATACGAAACACAACATACGAGACATGTTCAACAAAAATATATTAAATAACTTAGCATTCTAAGCGTGCTTCTGTGCCGATCGTACTAAGTTTCGTCATGTCAATCTCATCAACCTACACATGTTAAAAAGTATAGTTCAATAACAAAGTATCGGCGAGTACACAAGTTTGATATCATAGCATAAGTAATAAAAAGATTTAAAAAATCCACATGATAAGCTAGTATACGAGATAAATGTAAACAAGGCATGTGAACTACAAGTCAATCCTCTAGTGTACTGCATAATAGATTAAAGCTTAACATTGACCACAAGAATGCGGGCGGTGTGTTACTCCTATAGCGCTATACATGTTAAGGGAGGCTTGATCGAAGTTAATGACATTTAGTATCAACTAAGAATGTACCAAGTAACAATTCAAGTATCACATAACTATAGCATGTATGATGGATTGTTTGTATGATTTCATAGAATAAAAGTGTGATTTAGTGTATTTTTACTAGATTAACATGTTGCACCCAAAAAGTGTAAAGCGTAAAAAGGGTGTCGAGTGTACTCACGGTTTTGCAAAGTTAATTCCGCGAGAGCGTTTAGGTCGATTAGGGGAACGAACACCAAGTTACCCTACACAAGGAAACGTAGGTGTGTGAGTATTGATTTCACGATGGAGTTTGATAATTTTCGGAATTAAAGTATGCGAAAAGTATGTATAGTCGAAAGTATTTATCTAGACGTTAACGCTCGTTTTTGACACTATAAGCCCCAAAGGGTGCTTGTGTTTTTATGGGTCATGCCCAATAGGATCGTAACGATTGTTAGGTCTTAGATAAAATAACCTAATATTAGGACAAGTTGACCATATGGTCATCGTCAAAGGTTCGGTTATATTTATTATTTACATATATATAGTTTACATATATTATTACAAGTTTTTCGTAGATTTCATATAATTCATGGATATCATGTAAGTTATAGAAGTCATGCATGGAGGTAGAAGGATAACCGTCCTAAACCTCTTTCCTAAGATTCACCAATACACAAATTGCCACAAGGACAATTCGGATGGTCAAGAATATAGTACATCACTAAGCTACGCTTCGAACCGAATAAGCAAGCTAGGTGTGTGCATCCCGAACATGGCAATGTTTGGGGACGTGTCATAGCCTTGTTACTCAAATGAAGGTGAACCATAGCTTAATGGTTAGAAATCATCAAGTGAGGGGTGGATTGAAAAGTTGGATAGCCAAGGCCTCCATGTAATCACCCCTTCACCAAACACAAGCTTGTAAGCTTGGATGGCTCAACACTTGTGAGTTTAAAACGCTTAGTAAAACAGAAAGTTTGGAGGTATTTACACCTCCTAATTTGTATGAAACTACCTTGGCTTAGCTCACTAACCACGGGTTTGATTAGAGGCACAAATAGCACAAGTTTGTCTTAGAAAAAGTATGTTTAAATAAAGTTTACAAGTTCATCTTCCAAAACAGAAAGTTTGGACCTCAAAATGGTGATGTTCCACCTTGGTTTTCCATGGAAAACCTGTGGAAACAATCCAAGAGGTGTTCCAAGCTTTGTAGAGGAAGATTTGATGAAAAAAAGTGAGTTTGGACTCACTTTTGCACTTAAAGTTTTCTGCCTTGTTCTTGAGTTTACAACTGATTTGGGAGTGTTTTGAGAATGTTAAGGAGTTTGGAAAGTGAAAATTAGTGTTAGGAAGCTTTCTTATATAGTGGTTTAGTAGGGTTTTGAGTTAAATGATGTTTAGAGGTGATTGGGTGTAAAAAAAGTGTGAAAAATCGACCAACCCTTAAGCAAGAAACAACTTTCTGCGGATTGGGGTCTCTCGCGCATCCTCTCGCCCCCCGCCAGAGGGCTATTTTGGCAGATTTTGCAAATTGGCCCCTGAACTTGGTTTTTCCTTCATTTTAAGCTAAAACTTGGTGTTTTGGCGTATTTTTAAGTGTATAACATGTATGTAAGCATATTTTGAGTATCAAGTATGTATGTATGAGTATTTGAACGTATAAGAAGTATCGGTTTGTATGTAAACACGTAATTAATGATCATATGCATGTAAGACAAGTATGTATTAATTATTACGATCAAAGTCTCAGATTGCAAGGTTGTGAATGAAATACGAATGCGATACGAATGCAAGTTTCCATAAATAGAAATACGATCACACTTTCTAATTAAGGAAAATGAAAAAGCGAGGCGTTACACCACACATATGAAACAAATTGGGCTAGGCCCACACATAGTAAGCAAATTGGGCTAGGCCCATACTTACAAAATCTATTGGGCTAGACCCATTTACATGTAATCAATCTAGAAAACATATATATATATATGTATATATATATGTATATATATATATGTGTATACCAACAAAGAAAAACCAACAAATACAACTATGAAATTCAAGATGAGATACTTATACGAAAAACAAACGAAAGCCTAAGTGTCTAATGAGATTAGAACACCTGTAGGTCGAGAAACGAATGAAGTATCGAAAATCGAATAGAGATTTGCACGGTACGCAAAAGTGAGTTCATGTTTCCCCTTTTATTTAAACATTTTTATGGTTTTTAAACGTGCGGGGATGTATACATGTTATATTTAGTATAACTTGGGAATGAAAATATTTAGATCACATGTGGATAAGGCTCAAGTATTGGGACCATTAATGAATAACAAGTACCGAGAAAAAAGAGGATAGATCTATTAGGTTTGGGCGAGCCCCACTCTATTACGGCAACAATAACAGTTCGTATTAGAGTGCTGTTTTGTCTAAAACAAGTGTCCATGACACAATAAATCATCAAGGTTTGGTTGCCACCTTATTCGGCATACAAATTAGTGTCCTTGTAACACACTAATGATCTTACAAGTTTCATTAAGTTATACTACACGAATTTATTATTTCAAATGTTTTTGAAAATTCATTTGATACGAAAATTTATAACATGAATTCACCAACTTTTGTTGACATCGTTTTCAAAATTAACATGTATTACAGGAAACTAGTGGACAACCTTGGGGGAAACATGTTCGTATGTTATGAAGTCAAAGATATTAAATTTCATCCAGTCTTTTGTTATTGTGTTTGTATACTCGTGTTTGAATTTTAAACAATGTTGTTAAACTTGTGGTAAGTTTCAAAACAAAAGATTGTATGTAAACCTTATGTTAAATAAAGTGTATGGATGAACATTTTACAACGTATTACAATTGTCGTTTACTTGGTTGAATGCAACGATTGCCGCTCTGACCACACCTCGCGACGCTTCCGCTATATCGAAAATCAGGAGGGTGTGACAAATCAATCTCTATCTACACCTTTTCATCCATTTGAGTCTGCAAGCTAGACTTGGTTTATCACCTTTAGAATATAAATACTTCAAAATTCAAAAGTAGTTAAACCATAAATCAACATAACTTGTTTTCAGATAATACTTTAAAGACGAAGATGAGTTTCAAATGGAGTTAGGGATGAAACATATTGAAGAGGGTTTTGGATACAATATACATAAATAATCCAAGATCGAGTTTGAGGCAAGTATTTATAAGCACTATTAACGGTGTATGTATGCCATGAAGCTTCAAAATATCTAGGTGTTTTAGGTCAAAACTTTCAAAGACCATCATACATTATTTAACAACAATTTTTCACATATGTATATATTATATAATTTAGTTGTAAGAATTTAAACTCACATCACTTTTATGAGAGATAAACACCATACTACTAAATCACTTGGTCATGTATACCACCACAAATATTAAATACTATAAATGCATCAATGGGACATAATAGCGTTAAGTAAATACTTGAAAACCAACTAAATGGTCACATACATCAAGGTAGAGAAATAAGTACTGATTTGATGTTAGGTTAAAATATTAAATACCTAAGGTAGTGTTCGTTTCACAGAATAAAATGAAATATTAAGAGAATTGGAATTAAATAACAACACAAAGAAGGGAATCTACATTCTAATTCTATCCAAATTTCATTTAATTTTACAAAACAAATACACCTAAATTACAAATCAATTTTCAATTTCCGCACGAATTCCCATTCCAATTCAATTAGAATCCATGTAACGAACACTACCTTAGTCTTAACAACGATATATAAGCAGAATAATGTTGATTGTCTAATAAGGTATCATTTGTTAAACTCCGAAGATATTGTCACAACTATGAAGTATGCTATCTTTAGTAAAATAATTTATAATGAGAGAATGTCAATAAACTATTGCTGCTATGGTGTTGTGGTTATTTTTATTTTCACTTGTCATCTTATATAGTTGTGGTGTATTTACCAAAGTATAAAAAACTGACATTCATATTTAAAGTCTTTTTTTATCCCTTGCGACCATGAAATATTAAAGTTGACTCTCAATGGGAAATTTGTATGCACAATAATGGGTCGTGGGTGATGATATGAACAATTAAAATTTGTATGTTGTATCTATTGTGCCTGATGTGTTAAATCGGTCTATAAAAACTAATTAATTTTAACTCTAAACTAGACAGTCAAAGTTTTAAATTTATAAACTAAGACTCTTTAAATCTAGACCACACAACCGGCATGTGTACCGATTAATGCATTATAGCTAAAGTAAGTCCGAGTATCAAACCTAGGAGACTCTACTGACTACGAATACTAGACTCGACTAACTTATCTAAAACTGACTTAACTTAATTGTTTTGAGAGGGGTTTCTAAATCCTAATGCAATTTATTAAAATTTACTAAATTAACTAAGGCTGACTAAAATTAACTTGAACGCGACTGAAACTAGGGTTGAACTCAGTGGTGACATATGACTACCTAGGTTGGTGTCCCAAATGTTATCGAAAGGCTTTCTATCGGATGCTAATGTGATATGGAACCGGGATCTTCAAATGCTAAACCTTAAGAGGAACCGAACGGAACTCCCGACCCTTCTCGGGAAGACACCTATGGAACTCTACAAGATTATTATGACTACCGGTTAACTAGACTCCCTCACCGTTATCTAATTATCTAGAAAAGTGCCCTAAAGTGACTAATTACCTCACAGTGGAAAGTCTAAGGCAACTGTGAAACTCGATTTGGTTTAATAGACAAGATATTGGCAAGGCAACTAAGACAAGCTTCTCACAAAGACCTAATCCTAGCAATTTACCAACCTAGACCTATCAATAACCTAGCACCTCACAGTGACCAGAATTAGTAGAGCATCTAAACCGAATTAAATCGTGAATATTGTTTCTAGGGTTTATTGGCTAGTTCACCAAAAGATTACCCAAACCCACAAGGACCCGAGAATCAACACAAACCGTCATGTGAAAGTCATTCATTAGGATCTATGTGAAACAATAAACATTCAATAAACAAATATATATATATGCAAACACACCAATTTAAAGAACCAAAGTCATTTACTTTTCAAGAGAAATCCATAAACACAATTAATATCCAATAAAAATCCAAACTTTAACTATTTGTTCATCCAATCTAGGCCGTACAAGGAACTAGCCAAGTAACATGGTCAAGAAAAAGAAACAAGTCTCATACGAATAATAAATCATATTCATAAATTCAATAAACACAAAGTATATTGAAACTAAACACTAACTCATTGCCAACCCGGACTCGTATCTTGAACCGTATAAAATTCACCTTCCTATAACTGTCCTCTGCTAATATATCTATTTCTGTTCTGCGTCTCTTGTGTTCTGATATGATAGCAGCCTCCCTCTTTCGTCTGCTGCTAATCCGTCAACAGACTCCAAAAAATAATATCTCCTCCTTTTTAATTGTGTTGTAACCTCATTCAAATACAATACCGCGTGGGCTTATAGGCGAGGGTGTTGGCTTGACTTCATGCAACTCTAATAAATTGAGCCACTTCATGCTATACGGTGTCGACAAGCCATTACAAAAGAAAATAGAAGTGGGGCGGTCAACAAAGTAACACCTCAGTCAACATATGTCTTTCTTTTGGTCAACCCAAAATAACTCGGTCAACGATCACAAACCTTTTCTTTCTTTTTCTTGTGAGATGTTTGAATTAATTTAACTTTCATGATTTTCTTCATTTTTAGTCCCTCAAATTCCGAGAAGTTGCCACAATGAATTTTTCACTTTCATATATTGTCATCCAGACCCCTTGAGTTCTATTAGCTCTCGGTTCTTCGTTTATTTACCGTGTTGGCTCCATTCAATGCTCGATCAAGTATATTCAGTATTTTTTTTCTATTTTAACTCCAAACTTCACGAGCACTTATAAAAATATTAATTTAGTAAAATCGAACAAAATTGATTCAAATACTAATAAAAATACAATAAAATATATTAACTCCAAACTTCACAAACACCTGTATAATCTTATATTTACTTTTAACTTGGCCAAGTCTTTTTATCTCGTCAAGGGCCCAATTTTTTAACATTCTAAAAGACAAGCCTGTCTACAAATCTCTCACGACCTTTGTTGCCATCATCACCAAACTTATATCCAAATCTCAAATGAGAAACAACGTGAACAAATTGTTTTAAATTCTTAAGAACTTTTAGAAAGTCCATGAATATGTAAAATATGAGCATATGTTTGTGAACGTAGGCAAGTTTCACTAAGGTATAGGAAATAGTTTATCCAAGGTTTTTTTTTCCATGCTCACTCTATAGTTGTAAGGTATTAAAGACAAATATGCCTAAGCGTTTTTCACACTCACCATATTTGTATAAGATGAGTGTCTAGCCATAACTTAGATAGACAACCTTTCTGCATATATAATAACCATTTGTTAGTCAACTGGTCGAGAGATTGTTATAAAAAAAATATTTAACTATCTTTTTAATGTTTTAAGTTTGTTAGATTTATCATACGTTTTTTAAAAGTATAATCTTACGATGTTTTTAACCTTAAGCGAACTTAGAGCATTTAAAAAATATTTGATTTCCAAAATTTTCTCTCAATTCAATGGAGGATAGTTGAAGATTTTCATAATTCATTGTTTTTTGGTTATTATTGTTCAGTTTCTAATCTTTATTGCGTTTTATGGAAATCATAGAGACATCCTTTAATTTATTCATTGGTGGTGCATTTATTAATGGTGGGGAATTATTCAGATTTGGCACTGTGTTTGCTAAAGGTAAATATTGGTTTTTTTTATTTGCTTTTACAAAATAATGAAAAGAACATATTTTTTGTGTGTTTTTTTTTATTGTGTTTTAGAAAAAATATATTTTTGTATTTTAGTTTATTGCGCTTTAAAAAAACATATTTTTTTGTGTTTTAGTCAATTGCGGTTTAAAGAACATTTTTTTATGTTTTTAACCTATTGCATTTTAGAAAGATCACTTTCTTCTGTGTTTGTAGCTCATTGCGTTTTAGAAAGAACATTTTCTTTTGTGTTTTTAGCTCATTGCGTTTTAGAATAACACTTTCTTTTGAGTTTTTAGCTCATTGCGTTTTAAAAATAACATTTTCTTTTATGTTTTTAGTCCATTACATTAGAAAAGAACACATTCTTTTGTGTTTTTAGTCCATTACATTTTGGAAAGAACATTTTGTTGTGTTTTTAGTTCATTACGTGTTTTTTAAAAAGACATTTTTTAGTGTTTTTTATCAATTGCGTTTTAGAAAAAAACATTTTTTTATGTTTTTAGTCCATTGCATTTTAGAAGCAACATTTTTTGTGTGTTTTTAGTCTATTGCGTCTTAGAAAAAAAAATTTCTGTTTTTTGTCCATTGCGTGTTACGCATTTTGGTTATCGAAAACTTTTTTTTTCAAAAGTATAGTAATAGTGTGCTCGTTTTAAAGATAAAAAACGCTCATTTTTATGGTGCAATTTTTATAAAAAAATAATGTCGTATGAAAAAGTTATTAACGTTTTAAAAACAGGGGGAATTGGAAAAGAGAGAAACTATTGACTTGGATAGACTAGAGTACCCTCAGAATAACCCACGCGCCTCTTTTTTTGTTCAATCTCACTAGTGTATGATTCAAAGCTATAAATACTATTAAACAAAGATGTGAAGATTCATCTTTAGTGTTGAGGAGGGAACATGATACTCTTTGTCATTTGATGCACTCTTAAATCAAAAGTTTTAAGCTTTTTGTATGATTGTATCTCATTCATATATAAGTCTTTGATACGTAGTCGAAAGTTCGGTGTTATATGTATTTACATTTATGTTTGACTCGAATTTGGGTCTTGAATGATCTATTTTGATATGATTTGTGTTTTGCGGGTATAACGAAGTTTAAGGAGCAGCTACAGAGCTTAAAGGAGCATCGGGATGCAACTAGGAGCAACTGGGTGCGAAAAACGAAAAAAAGGCAAATTAAAACATAAGCCGCGTCGGCGACTCAGCCTCTTGCCATCGCCGACGCAGGGGGTGTCGCCCATAACCCACGTAGACAGTCAATAACAGCGTCATAGCCACACATTGCGTCGCCAAAGCCAGATCCTTGCGTCGCTGGAGCGGCGATGTAGGTTCTGACGCCGTCTTCACCCTTTGACTCGTTTTTGACCGAAAGTTTTGATATATCTGAGTTTTGAACGAGTTTAGGAGTTACACTTCATACTTTGGAGCCACAAACCCTTTTAAAACATCATCATTCACCATCCAATCCATCATCATCAATCTATACCAATGACCATCTCTATAATCATCAATCATCTTCCTCAATACCAAGATCAATCATCAAACCATCGTCACTTTTCGCCATCAATCAATAATTACCCTAACCCTAATTCTCCACCATTCATTCCAAGACTTAAGATCTAGGTTATGTCTCGTTCTTCGCGTTCATCATCCGTGCCCGAGTACCATTCACCATGAGTGACTAATTCTCTAAGGTTTTACCCCGGTGGAGATTTTGTAAAAATTCTAGGGTTTCGACATTTTGTTAATGATTAAATTTGTGACTAGTTGTGTTTAACCATTTGAAACTTATATAAATTGTCTTACATTTGTATTGAATTCATGAATTGTCGAGTGAGTTATGAAATTTGACTTTGTGAAATTAATATGTGCAATTATGCTTTGCTAGAGGTTAGGGTTTACATGTTCTTAGTAATGAAATGCATTTTTGTCCGTTCTTTGTGACGTTGATAGCTATCGACACCTAAGCCATGTAACACTAAATCCGTTAATAATCAAGTGCGCAACTAAATTATGTCTAAGACGTGTAGGAACCATAGGTCTTGCAATTTTGAACAGGGTGTGAACCTTGTTCCAAATTAGTGTTTTTAATCAAAAGCTCAAAGTTTGTTTTCATAATTAAACAACCGTTTTCGCTGTTAATAGTAAATCATAGGTTTAACCCTACCTCTTTTCAACCCAATCAAACAAAACAAGAATTACAAAATAGCAAGCTTCATAATTTGTTACAAAACCAGTACTCATCCGAATCCTGTCACAGATCATAGACTCTTTGTGGTTCGACACCCTGACTGGCACTTACTGTCTATTTGGGGTATTTAAGACTTATAAATATTATCTTTAACCGGACTGCGACAGTCCGATCAAATTTTGGCGCCATTGATGGGGAGTTCGTGAGCATTATGTCTAGATTTATTTGATTGTTTAGTGATTATCAGTTTAAAGTGTTTGGTTTATTTTTACTTTATTCCCCTTCTTGTTATGCTGGTGCTATTGGTACAAACTACAGGTAGTGCATGCATACGGGGACATCCGGAAGAACCTCCCCGTTAGCGTTCGAACCGGAGATTAAGCGTCTAGGAAGAAGAAACCTAGCCAACTAGTTAGAGGCAACACACTAACTCATCCACCCAACCTTCACATCACACTCCTACCTTTGGAACTGTCCAAATAGAAAATCAAAACTAAAACCAAAAAAACCAATGGGGTGGTAGCAATAACCGAAGAATGCCGACCCACCACATCCTCACCATCCTCCATAACCAACGCCAAGAATACCTTCTCAAAAACCAACAACTCCCATCTAATCCCAACAACCGTAACATCAACCCAAACCGTGGAACTGCCCAAACCATGGCAATGCCGCATATGAGCAAGTTACTCGAGTTCAAGTGGATCAGTTTGATGAACAAATACCTGACCTTGATGATTTAAGGAATAACATAAAAGATGATGACCCATTTAGTGTTCCGGGTTACCAATCATCGGAACGGGTTCTTTTTCACACATATAACTCGTGTGATGCTGAGTACTTGCATATATAATATTTACATTGCATATTAAAAGTGTAAATGATGATGCGGCTTGGTGGTTAAGAGTCTTCAATTCCTTATGTGAGACACGAGTTCAAACCTCAAATTGCTTTTTAATTTACTTTTTTCTAGCTGTTTCGACTTATAAGGGCATGGGGTGCTATCATTGGGCCTAACATTTGTGCCCAGTATTTATTTAATGGGTTCACTTTTTTAATAGAAAAGAGCCCACTAGATATAATTTTAGTAAAAATAAAAAATTGACAATTTGATTTTCTTATAAATGAATGAAGTCAGTTAACCATATAAACAAATTTAAAACCCAGATAAAAAGTAGTAAAATAAAAGTTAGTTTAATTCCGGCACATGTATATATAAGCTTATATTTAAGGTTTCATTTTTGAATTTTATATATATAAATTTAAATTTAGGGGCCCATTTTTCTCTACTCGCACAGGGCCCACGAGAGTTTTCGCATTCACAGGGACGACCCTGTCCAATGACATACTTTTGTAACGGGAACCCAAAACTTTTGTAAATTTTGTTTTCGGTCATGAGCACGAATGAAATACTATACGGTTGTTTTTATTTTGAAAAAAATATTAAAAATATTAAAAAATTGAAAAATTGTAAACAAAATTAATAAATTTAAAAAATACCAAAAATAGCTAGTGAATACTATTGATTTCTTCGTTTGTTTTTTTTTTGCTGAACTTTATTTTGTAGAAATGTCAAGTGAAGGTTCTTCTAGTGGTGCCAAAGGCAAATGAAGACGGACTTGTGGCTCGTCAGTAGGGAGACCCAGCTGAATAGATTAGTAATCCATATCTGCGTCATCGTAGAATCAAATATCATACAAACGAGGTTATACCAGTTTGTCGGGTTAGAGGCTCAGGGATCATCCGATATTGTAGTTTGAGTTAGGTACACTAGAGTACACAAAAATTAATGCTTTAGTTGACACAGAGATGATGGAGCATCGTAATATCGACTGGGATTAGTTGGATTCGATTGGGAACAGAGATCGGATTGAGCTTATATTGGGGTATAAGTTTAGGGTTGCGATTGATTGTTACTGGCCATAGTATGAGAAGCTTACTATTGAATTCCATTCAACCTTCCGAATAAGGAGGATGCTTTTTCTTAAAGGGATGCAATTTTGTTTTTGTTAGGAAGGATGGTTCATGAGATGCCTATGACAGACTTTGCGGTTGCTGGTGGGGTTCTATAGTAGAGTGAAGGTTGAGACGCCCTAGTTTTTGATGAGTTTGAGGGGGGCTTATAATGTTGTGAGAGATTATAGTTTGACATGTGTTGATCTAGCCTCGTTTTGGGTGACAATTGCTAATACTCCGTTTCCAACAACATGTTAGGATTAGACATTAGAGATCCAGTTTTGAAGTATATTCATAGGATGTTGACATGTACACTTGTGGGTAGGAAACGAGGGAAAATAAGGTAAATTGGGTTGACTTGTTCTGTCTGTACTTTATGGTCCGGCGGAGGGAGGTGAATTTAGCTTGTGTTTTGGCGTGGTCGTTTACACAGGTTAGGAGAGGAGGACATAAGGTTGCTCTTGATATGGGTCCTTACATGACCAGGTTGGCCGAGAATTTAAGGGGTTTTCAGATATATAATCTTGAGCATTTGACACCAGGGCCAGTAACGTCATATTTTGGGATTAAGGAACTGCAGTAGACAGGTATCCTTACTTTGACCGAGCCACCGATATGGGAGGCTCTGAAGGTTGCTCCACATGTTCAGCCTCCCGAGGGGTCGACAGCAACGGTGGCTCTCCAGTCCGGGAAACCCACACGTCTTTTGTAACATCCGTCAAAAACAGATCCTACAACCCGGCCCGAATTTGACACCCGGTTTGTTTTCATATTCCACATAATTTTATTTAATGTTTACGCAATAAAATGTCTTGGATTCTATGTTTTGATCATACATGTTATCATATCTGGTGATTTATAGTCTTATACATGTTCTAGACAAGCTTGTAAATTCATTTCCATGTATTTTGAAGCAACCATCCATCTCTCAAGGTCTAAGACTAAGGTTTTCCTTAAGTTAATCAAAAACTTTGGAGACTCATGAACATACCTAACACATCACATCTTAACCTACTTTTCATTCAAACTTCATTATATACATGCCTTAAGATAGGACATTGTGTTTTGGAAGGTTTAGATGTAAATGATAGCAAGTAAGAAGCTCTACATGTCGTATTCTTAGTTTTGTCATAAGATGACTTTTGGGTGACTTTCTAGCCAACTTTTCTCCATCCTTGAACTATCATTCTGGTCCATTCAAAGCTCCAAGATATACTTGGTATACTAAGGATCGAGTAGGTTCAAATGGTGCATAAAACTGAGCTCCAACGTAACGGGTATCACACACACAAGTTTTAGAACATAACCCTCGACCCGCATCAAGACCCAAGGTTTAAGCCCAATTCTCGACACCATAGATGTTGGATTTCTCTCTTCCATATGATAGTACTCTGAAAATAATGAATGTAGGTGAAAACCGTGCGCGAAACGGAGTTATAACAAAGCGGGAATCGCGAAAACAAGTTTGGTGTTTGTTGCTGATTTGAAAGACGCGAAAATCTTGTTTTAAATTCATCCCACATCGCCCCAATCGCCATTTTGTGCCCCCTTTCACACCTATAAATACCCTTGCTTGGTTCTTTATAGCTTGCAACTCCTAGTTTGAGTATAAACAAGTGGAATAACCAAATTTGGTGGCTCTACAAGCACACTACCCCTTTGGGTGTGGTGTTTTAGTAGTTTTTATTTCCACTTTCGACGAGGAGGTGCTGCCCTTCGAACTCTTCTCATTTTGTAAAGTTTTTCTTCGAGGTAATCTTCTTTTCTTTTTTTTATTCATTTATTTATTGCTTTCTTAGTTTAATTAGTTTAGTTTAGGTTCCTAGTTAAGGAGCATTAGGCTCGTTAAGGTAGCCTAGTTTAGGCTCGCCTTTAGGCTTGGCGTAGCCTTGTAGAGGCTCGTTAGGCTCAACGAGTCTAACATATCATGTTCATTCTTTTAGCTATGCCTAGCATAATGTTTACCCTTTTCTTGTTGCATTCGTTTATCTAGTTTAGATCACGCTTATCAATTGGATTTTCTCCTTATTCTCGTGCGGTTTTTCACTATGAATTAAAAACGCAAACACTGTGAGTGAATCTTACAACTTCCCTTTTTATTACACGTTTTGGGGTGTATCATGTGTCGTATTTCGTTATTACATTTACAAGAATTAAATTCGTGCAAACTCCCTTATGTGAAGTATATGTGTTACATGTGGATTATTGTTTATCACTTGGTGCATTTCATTCACGTTGGACATCACATCATCATAGGCTCGTCTGTTGCCTCATTACCTATGAGCGGAAAGTGACGTTGCCAACATACGAAGCGAGCTCCGTTTGATTGAGCTTAGACCTTGCAGCATACCGCAATACCGTGCAACATGCATACATTCATTGAAATCATTACATATAATTGATATATTGTTTGAGGTTGTGTTTATGAGCTTTGACTTATGGCATGCAACATACTTACTTACATTGGTTGATACACGCGTTTCTCAATAAACCAAATTTAAACATATTATTGTTCTAATAATAATAATAAGGTTCACTCGCCAACTTTTGTTGACCCAAAAACCATTTTTACACATGATACAGGTGAACAGGTACGAAGAGATGATTGGACATAGGATGGGCCTTACTTAACAAGAAATGGATTAGTGCAATTTATTTGCTATAAATATCGTCTGATGTTTGTATTTGTTTATGTGATTATTTGTATTGTGAGACATTTGATATGAATTAACGATTATTTAAAACAAGTAATAGCAAGTCATAAGCTCTCGAGTTAACCCAATCATACCCCGATCACCCATTCCGCAGTGGGTCGGGGTGTGACAGATTGGTATCAGAGCCAGGTTTCGATCCTGGGACCTGTCGGTAACGGGAATCACAAACACAAGTTTTAGAACATAACCCTCGACCCGCATCAAGACCCAAGGTTTAAGCCCGATTCTCGACACCATGGATATATTTAGAGACCGAGGCAGAGGAGTTAGTTGCCAGGTAGACAATATCCCCTCCATGAGCCACCTCCCGTACCACTCACACTTGACACCTTGTGTGAGCAGATGGACCGCCAGTATGGAGATTTGCGAGGCTTGATATGTACCTGGCATCATAGGCAGGAAGACATGTCCAGGTACATGATGGGCCATATGGGTAGGTGTGCAAAAAAATCCGGATCGGAAACCAACCGAATTATCCGAAATTCCGAATCCGAATTATCCGAAAATTCGGATTTGGATATCTAAATTTTTTGGATATTTCGGATATCTGAATCCGAAGTATTAAGTAATATATCTTTATATTATAATATATATACACACAAACACACATAACAATCTCCAAAAAAACCCTAGGTTCCTTATCCAAAGCCCTTCCGCCCCACTCTCATTCTTTTGGCCTTTTCTCTGATCTATGGGGGTTTTAAAGATACAAGATAATCGACATCGCTCAACTCTTCAACGTGTTCTTTGATTTCAACATCTTCTTGACCCTAGTTGTCACAAAGGAAACGATATCTGTAAAGAATTTATTACCGGCAAGGTGGTGATCGGTGGTGGTGGAAGGTCTAGAAGCCGCGATGGTGATGGTATCAAACCATGAAAGACTTTGCCGCGATTGTGATGGCATCAAACCTTGAAAGACTTTGAATGATGTTGGTTTTGTCATTCAGGACCATGAACAAGCTTTTTAGATTTCTAATTTTTTCACAATTTGGCCTTTTAACCATGATGTTGATGTTTTACTTTTTTTGATCCACCATCTGTTTGCATTAACTTCCCATTTGCAATAAACCATCATGAACTGTGATTATACATTTATATTAAATGTTTTGGTAAAAGAGAAAACATTAGTAGAATAGGGGAAGAAATTGTTAATCAGTCTCATCCAATTTAGGATTTTTTGGCGCAATTATCTTTTTTAAACAGAGTTTTGGATATCCATTTTATTATCCGAATCCGTATCCAAAAATTCGGATATCCGAACTTCGGATATCCGAACTTTGGATATGAATTCGGATAGTGAAATTAACTATACGAATTTTTCGGATATACAAAGCTCGGATATCCGGTTTTGAACACCCCTACATATGGGTATAAATGTCACGGATCAGTTTCAGCCACAACAGGGAGATGATGAGTAAAGTGAATGATAGCAGTGGAGCAACTGCATGATTAGTATCTTTTTTTATTTTATTTTTACGTTGTTTTTGCTTATTTGATCTGTACTGATACTGATACACTTGATACTTCAGGTTATGGGATGGATGGTTGGTATGTTATGCTTTTTCTATATATCTGGTATGTTTTGTTTGTGTGTTGTTTAGAATGGTTGAATGAAGTGAGAAAGTAGTCGTTTTCGTATGTGTGTGGGGATGAGGAATTGTTTGCTGATCATGTTCGAACTGGAGGGCATTTAAGGAATTGACTGACATATTGACGGTCTTGCAAATTACCAGCTAAGTCTTTTCCATTGTATATCTTGTATTTTATTTTTGTTTTTAATTTATTTTTTATTCGGTCGTTTTTTTTTTCTTTCTTTTTGGGCCGTGTTTCCATTTCTGCATTGGGGACAATGCAAATTTTAAGTATAAGGATAGGAAACTATTGTTTGAGCCTGTATTAGTGAGTCGTTTGAGTCAGAAAAACTTTTGAAAAAAAGGAGAAAATAGAAAATTCAAAAAATCAATTTTTTTAAAATGTCCTTAATTTTGAAGTTTATGTTAGTATAAAATATGGAAAATGATAGATAAAGTCAGGTTTCTAGTTTGAAAATATTATACATATGAGATGAATAAATAATAAATAACATGTCTAACTTGGGATGTGTGGGAAGGCCCAGCCAGTTGATAGGTTTTCCC
This sequence comes from Scalesia atractyloides, assembly GCA_947069175.1. Classification (NCBI taxonomy): domain Eukaryota; kingdom Viridiplantae; phylum Streptophyta; class Magnoliopsida; order Asterales; family Asteraceae; genus Scalesia; species Scalesia atractyloides. The sequence continues at coordinate 58,919,409 of CAMTDV010000001.1, read as the reverse complement.
TTTGAGCTAAAATATATCTAATAATGTTAGGATACTTGTGGGTACTCATCTAAGAGAAATAAGGAAACCGAAACCGCCAAAAATAGTATATGAAATGCCATTATAAGTTAAAATTGCCAGACTTTTTTTATCAAAGAGAAAAAAGTTGATAATGAGCTAGATAAATGACGAAGCCTATGGAATCTCCCTTGGGGATGATGACTCTTGTGAAGAACCCCTCTAGGTTAAGTTAAGAAAAATGCTCATGCTGTCATTCTCGGAGATGGTGACTCTGGTTGAGACAACATCTGGGTTTGGTATAAATGTGTCTAGTGCTCATGAAAAAAAATTAATTTTTTTTGTTGTTAAATTCTTTTGGTTTTGATATAAAAGGTTCGAAAATAGTCTAGAGAGTGTTCCTTTTGTTTCATAAGTTTGAGACGAGATTAGGTAGAACTATGGCTTCCGAAGTGTGGGTCCCTAAGTGGGCTAATTACATTTAAATGAAATAAACATGATAAGGGCCTAGAAAATGGTGTTGGGTTTAAGTGGATAAATATACCTACAATCGTGATTAACACGCGAGTAGATTTTAAAATTAAGGTAACCTAGCTTTTGAAACCAGATGTATGCCTGATTATGATTCCATAGCATAATTCTTTTTCAGGGACGAAAAAAGAGTAAGTGTGAGGATATTTGATATATTGCAAAATACATCTAACTTCCGAGTCAGTTTATGTCGTTTTGTGTTTAGTTTTATATATTATTGAGGTGTATGTATTTTGCAATCTTCCGAAAGAGAAAAGAGTTTAAAACAAGTATAATGGAGATAAACCGAGCCTCTAGAAGGATTTCACGTGAACGAGAGTTGACACGCAACGAAAATTGAAGAATGTAGCCTTGTCGAGTCGCGGGACAGGGATTAGAAGACCCCTCGCGTAATGCCTGGGGAGGCAAAAGTGAAAGGCGGTCAATAACCCTCTCGTGTCACGTGAGAGGGGAATGTTACACCCATCTCGTCATGCGACGGGGCTTTAGCTCGCGAGAGAGTGATCAGTCAGGATTTTGAAGGAGAATGATATATAAACGAATTTTAAACATAATTATGCAGATCGAACATCCTTTGGACAGAAAATATAATCGTAGGACGAATAGAGACTGTTGGGGAGTGCTTTTGGAATGCAAGGAAAGCTAGGGATCGAGAAGTGTCGGGTGTTAACATTCAATCTCTCCTTTTTTGTTTCTTGCCATGTATATGAACTCAATTTGATGGTTGTTTATACTTTAAAGACTATGTTAGGCTAAACTCATTGATCACTGCCCAGGTCAAAGATGAATACTATGTTTTGACACTTGTTTCTTTCGGTTTATGGATTAAATTGTGGTTCTTAATCAAGTAAACAACTTTGGTTTTAATAATTAGATGTTTATGTGTATTTAATTTTGTTTGAACCATATCACATGTTTCACTTATGTTTTTGTGGATGTCTTCCATGTATGAATGCAAGGTAGGTCGTGGACCGTGTGTTAGCGATTAGTTTACGGTTAATTATGCATGAATTCCGTAGGAACTATGATTGAGTCTTTGAATAGGATTAGGTATTCTACGATCTCGATAGTTGTGGTGTCCCTGACCCGCAGCGGAAATGGTAGTCGGGGCATGATTGGGTTTTCATCAAAGCTCATGACATTTACTATAAAAAGTTTCATATTTATTATTTACAATTTAAAGGAGAAATTACAAGAAACATACAAGCACAACATGTTCTAACATAACATTCATGAGTTCGTTATTTTTTTTCAAAGGCAAATTCCTATGTGTTCCTTGATTCAACCTGTTCACCTGTATCATGTGTAAAATAGAGTTTTTGGGTCAACAAAAGTTGGCGAGTGAATTTTATTTAATCATTTTAAAAAATAGTTATATTGATTATCTTAATAAAAGTGTGCAATAACCAACTATGAGCATACGCATATGTAATTCTAACCACAAACCACATAATACCAAACAATGCACACACAAGCATGACCAATGATGAACTGTGAGATCAAGGCTCAATCAAACGGAGCCGATCTAATGAGGCACGCAGTGCTCAACTCGTATCCAACGAGGAACTGATGGGCCTAATATGAATGATTGCACGCAAATGATAAAAAAAATGTAACAACACAAATACAACAAATAACATTACATAACACGTTAGTTCATATAATGGTAATAACACAAGTGTTTGGATAACCGAAATAAGTAAACGACACATGATACACCCCAAAACATGAATAACAGGGAATTTGTAAGAATTCACTCACAGTGGGTGCGTTTCTTGAGTTGATAACGAACGAGCACGATTATAGATTCCAACCGACGAGAAAACTAACCTAAATATTCACGTAATAATCGGTAAATATATTTCTTTTATTTGTAATTAATATTTTTATTTAATGCTTTTTATTAGGCTTTTTAGACAATTTATGTAGTGTTTATTACAATATTTATTGCTTAAAAAGTCTTGTTTTTATATATATTTTAAGGATTTTTGGAGAAAAATAAAGAAAATATTTATTAAAAAAAATATACCCCTTTCAAGGGGTCGAATCGGTCAATAATGTGATTTTGGCAGCGTGTAAGAATCGAACTCGTGACCTCCCGTATACGTGCACGCAGCTCTACCAGCTGAGCTACGTGTCTAACCCGAAATAATCTGGATTTTAATTACATATATATACTAACTGAGTTAAATTATATTTTGGTTTTATTTTAAAAAGGTTTATTTGATTTCAGAAGTCATATACTATGCATCAAACGGGACTCGAACCCGCAACATAAGCTTCGTGTTGCACACAGCCCGACCAACTGGGCTGTGTGACTAACCCGAAATATTTAGGATTTTAATTAACTTTATATACAAACTAGGTTATTTTATATATAGGTTATGAAAAGGGTTGATAATATATAGGAAATCGGCAGCGTAGGTGAGACTCGAACCCGGTACCATTCGTTTAAAATGCACACAGTCCACCACTGGACTGTGTGTCTAACCCGGTATATTTAATGATATAAAATTCTCTTATACATTGTTTCTACTTCATCTTCTTCAATTGATACATATTGTTTTAAATAATCCGCTGAAACTCATTGAATTAGTTATGACAATTACAGAATATATACATAATAAAGAAATGATAAAGGATTCAAAGATGTTACCGAACAAGGGAGTGGCTTTGATTTCTCCGGTGAAATTCCAGCGACAAGAAATTTTTCCGGCGATGTATAAATTTTTCTAACAAGACTTGCTGAGAGTTTGTAATGTGTGCATGTGTGCTCTAGCTGTTTCGGAAGGTCCTATTTATAGTGTAAGACAAGTCTCATTTGAAGTTTTGGTTTCGGTCAAGGTTTTAAATGCCATGATGGTTGCGACAATTTTTTTTGTAAGGGTTAATGATTCCACTGATTGAATCTCATTTATGATTAATAATAGTTACAAAGAGTTAATTCGAAAAGAAAAACGGAAATTTGGTGTATTGATTAGTTTAGCCGTTTTTGGGTGGTTACCGTTTTGAATATCATAACAAGGATAACGAGCATATAACAGATTTCTGATATCGGTTTTCACAGATGTTGTGTGTGTGGTATGGTGGTGTGTTGTGTGTTTCACTTGGGTGGAGACCCGGGTTCGATACCCGCGGTTCACACCATTTTGTTTTATTATTATTTTTTATTTATATTTTAGTGATTAATATTATTATTATTTAAACTTTATTATTATTATTATTATTATTATTCATTATTTAATACTAATAACAATTTTAAATACATAACCTAAACGCGCAACGAACATCATAACATATACTTGCATTACAAAACGGAGGGTGTTTTAGAACCCGTTTTACGACAAATGTTACAGTATCCCCTACTTTTAGAAAATTCGTCCCGAAATTTAGGTGGTAGTAAATTTAACTGGAAAGAGATGCGGGTATTTTTCACGCATTGAGTCTTCGTGTTCCCAGGTAAACTCAGGTTCTCGTTTTAACTCCAACGCACTCTGACTAAAATATGAATATTTCTTAATAGAAAAGAGAGGTGTGATGTTTGGATTTGATATATTCATAACCAGAGGAGTGTGAAGTTTTGAATTCTATTTGAGGCGGTAACGTTCCTAGTAAGGGTTGAATACCCTGCTACAGGAATCGCTTTTTGATGCCTGAGGTGAGAAGCGTTGATACACAGAGTTGATTGACTGGATATGCTCTCATGCGTAAGAGTTTTTGAGAAAATTGATGTGTTTGAAATGATTGAGTTATATCACAAGACGAAAACTTCCACCATGTCGATATTAAAACCTACACAGAACTTCTCATAACTGTAACATTTGTCTAAAACGGGTTTCCAAAACCCGCTCCGTTTTGTAATCGAATATCAACGCACCCAATGTGAGTGAATCTTATAAATTCCCCGTTTTAATCACGTTTTGGGGTGTATCAAGTGTCTTGCTATATATTATATTTAAATCATTGTGCATACATCATATCATGAACATATGTATTCAGTTTGTTTCAACTGTTGTGTGGTTATCGTTAGATGCAATTTATTATTTTCAGTACATGCAATTTCATAGGCCGCCGCTCCCCATTACATTATGAGCGTTGAGCATGTTCCCCATTACATTATGAGCGTGAACCTGGCGTGCCCACATACGATCGGCTCCGTTTGATTGAGCCTTGATCGCACAGACATTTTCATTTTCAGTACATGCAATACGATCGGCTCGGTTTGATTGAGCCTTGATCGCACAGTTTCATTCATGTTATTTATCGTATGATGTTGGTATGTTAATGTATGCTATCATGTGTTATTGCTATTGCTACTGCTTGGTTATTTACATTTGCTCATTTATGATTATGCATAATTTTTCATTGATAAACTAACAAGAAAATCAATAACAAATGTTTATCTAACAAGGTTCACTCGCCAACTTATGTTGACCCAAAAACCCCCATTTTTACACATGATACAGGTGAACCAGCAGCAGCCAGAAACACATAGGATTGGACTAGAAGAATAAAATGATTTAGAGTTTGGGATTGTTATGTTTGGTTTATTTTCTTTGTATTGTATGGACATGTTTGGATATTTGGAAATGTAACTTTGACTTTAATAAATATGAAACATATTAGTAAATATCATGAGCTTTGGTGATAACCCAATTATGCCCCGACTCTTATTCTGCTGCGGGTCGGGGTGTGACAGATTGGTATCAGAGCCATGACTATAGGGATTTAGGATATGTTATTAGACCCTTAGAGCCTATACTATAGTTGATTAGAAACTTATAAGATTTTTGTGTGTTACATGCCAAATTTCATGATGTTTATATGTTTTATGTTAAATGATACATTCAATATTATGCAAGCATGTTCATAAGTATGTATTATCATATAATGCCTATCGTGAATCATATAGTCATAACATATCACATCCATGAAAGCACACACCACATCATGATTGCTTTTACAATGATTTTTGTGTTTTCAAATCTCATCAAAGTGAGTTCTCATGACGGGCATGTAGTAACTGGAAGGGTACCAGTACCGGTAGTCGGAACGTCCTGTCTAGGCTGGCATTCGTATAAATCCAAAATAAAGGACCAGTTTGCCTACCCGGGGACTAACGATGAGAGTACGAAGTACCTATTAGGCCAAAGCATGCTATACCAAACGTCGTGTGAGCTAACCCCACTTTGAGTTGTCATTGTGTCTACACCTGGACACGTTCCGACCAAACATCTCATGAACATATTTTGTGGTTTTCATTCGGGTGATGCGAGTGTTAAATTGCCAATACTAATGTGAATCCTACCAAGCCCATAGTCATGGGGGCCCACATGACTATATAGGTGAAGGTATGGGGGACATTTGAGGCCAACATGAGCAAACCCAAGACATCCTATGGATGTGGTTGCATTATTGATATTTATGTTATTTTCATTTTTCATAAAGACACATGACACCTAAAAAGACTCCATAAACTCACAATCTTCTTATGCATGTTCCTGTAGATGTCGTCCAGACAACAACGAAGGGGTAAAAGATCAGGAAGGTCTCAGGAACGCTTGGCCACACACATCGCGACACAAATGGCCACGATACTGCCTGACATTGTGGTCCAAGTACAACAAGCTCTCGCCACAAACCCCACTAATCCTCCCTAACAACATGACCAGAACATTGACAACCCTCCTACCAGCAAGTGCTCATACAAACATTTCAAGTCTTGTGATCCTCCTAAATTTGAAGGGACCGAGGGTGTCACTGCTCTCCTCCACTGGTTCGAGGAAATGGAAAACACCTTCCTCAACTACGATTGTCCTGAGGATCGCAAGGTTCGATACGCCACCGGGAGACTATTTGGGGTAGCTCTCACTTGGTGGAATACTGAAAAAGGGAAGAGGGGAACTGATGATGCAATGGCCTTAACTTGGGAGGAGTTAAGGGAAATCATGACTAGGCGTTTCTGTCCTAGGAGTGAAATTAAAAAGTTGGAGGACGAATTTCATTCTTTAAAACAGAAGGAGGGGGATCACACCACCTATAACAAGAGGTTCTTGGAGTTGAACCAAATGGTTCCAAATTTGTTTACCCCAACTTATCGTTTGATCGAGCATTATATTCGAGGACTTCCCTCGAAAATCCAAGATTCAGTTCTCAGCGTTTCACCGGTAACACTTGAAGCTGCTATGGAGCTAGCGACTGAACTGACCGAGAATCGGATTCGCAACGGGAAGTTTAAAGAGGAGAAAAAGAAAGCCCCTGTTGAGGGGCAAACTTCAAACCACTCCATCTCTTCCTCTAAGTTTGCTAACAAGAGGAAGCGCAACACCAGAAACTTCGCCGTTACACAAACCAACTCCCCTATTCCTGCTGTACCCATTACCCAAGTCGCTCCTTCACCTGCACCATACAAAAGACCCTACTCTGGCCCGTTACCAAAATGTAACCGTTGCCAATATCACCATTCTCCTGATTATCCTTGCCAGCATTGCACCGGCTGTGGTCGCGCGGGTCATACTGTTCAAACCTGCCGCATGCCCCAGCGAACGAACCGCCACCAACCTTTAACCCAAACCCACCAACAATTAATGGGTCAAGCCCAACAACCCCTACTATTTCCACCCACCCAACATTTAGCCCAAACATATTACCAACCCAATTATCCTATGGGTCAACCTATGCGGGCTTGCTACAATTGCGGAGACCCAAGCCATTTCAGAAACACTTGTCCAAGGTTGGTAAACATTATTCATGCTCAGGCTCAAGCCAACCCAGTGAATCAAGCGAACCAAGCTCCTCCACCTGCAAGAGGAAGAGCTTTCAATATCAACGCTAATCAGGCTAGGGCCGACGGCAATGTGGTTAACGGTACGTTCCTTATAAATGGTAGATATGCATCTATGTTATTTGATACTGGTGCGGATAGAAGTTTTGTGTCTTTAGAATATGAACCTATCTTAAACCAAAATCGGGATAAGCTCACGGAATCCATAACGGTAGAAGTTGCTGACGGGAAACCAGTTTCATTAAGTTCTATTATATGCAACTGTACACTCACCTTAAACGACCACGATTTCTCAGTCGACCTTATTCCTACGAAGCTGGGAAGTTTTTATATCATAATTGGTATAGACTGGCTCAGTCAACATCAGGCAGAAGTTGTATGTCGCGAAAATTTATACGTATTCCTCTTTCAAACGGTCAGACTCTTCGAATCTTTGGTGAAACCTCGTCAAAGGGGCTCAGCTTAATGTCTTGTCTTCAAGCCCAAAAATATCTTCGCAAAAATTATGTCGCGTTTTTAGCTCATATCATCAAAAAGGGAACCATGGAGAAGAAACTTGAAGACATTCCAGTAGTAAAAGATTTCCCGCGAGTTTTTCCTGACGACATTTCAGGACTTCCTCCAGTTAGAGAAGTCGAATTCCGTATTGACCTTATACCTGGTGCTACACCAGTTGCAAAGTCTCCTTATAGGTTAGCCCCCTCTGAAATGCAAGAGCTAGCCAGTCAATTACAAGAGTTGACTGACAAGGGATTCATACGTCCTAGCTCATCGCCTTGGAATGCACCTGTCCTTTTCGTAAAGAAGAAAGATGGATCGTTTCGTATGTGCATCGACTACAGAGAGCTCAACAAGTTAACAATCAAGAATCGCTATCCTTTACCTCGCATTGATGATCTTCTTGACCAACTTCAAGGTGCCAACTGCTTTTCAAAAATCGACCTTCGATCTGGCTATCATCAACTTAGAGTACATGAAGAAGACGTCCCAAAGACTGCTTTCCGAACTCGTTATGGCCATTATGAATTCATGGTCATGCCATTTGGTTTAACCAACGCTCCAGCTGTTTTCATGGACCTAATGAACAGAGTCTGCAAACCTTATCTTGATCGATTTGTTATAGTCTTCATCGACGACATTCTTATTTATTCAAAGTCTAAATCTGATCATGAGTGTCATCTTCGACTCATCCTTACACTTCTAGAGAATGAAAAGCTTTACGCCAAATTCTCCAAATGCGAATTTTGGTTAAAAGAGGTGCAATTCCTCGGACATGTAGTCAATGACAAGGGAATACATGTCGACCCCTCAAAGATCAAAGCGGTACAAGAATGGCAAGCTCCACGTACACCAACTGAAGTAAGATCTTTTCTTGGCTTGGCTGGTTATTATCATCGATTCATCTCAAACTTCTCACGCATTGCTGTACCACTCACGACTTTAACTCACAAGAGAAAACCTTTCATATGGGGACCCAAGCAGGAAGAAGCCTTCCAAACTCTTAAACAAAAACTTTGTGATGCACCAATCCTTACTCTTCCTGAAGGTTGTGATGATTTCGTGGTCTTTTGCGACGCGTCAGGGCAAGGATTAGGCTGCGTTCTAATGCAAAGAGGAAAAGTTATAGCTTATGCTTCGAGACAACTCAAGACGCGTGAGAAGAACTACACCACTCATGACCTAGAATTTGGAGCCGTTGTGTTCGCTCTTAAGATATGGAGGCATTATCTCTATGGTATTAAGTGTGAAATATACACTGACCACAAGAGTCTTCAACATATCTTCAATCAAAAGGAGTTAAACATGAGGCAACGAAGATGGGTCGAACTTCTAAATGATTACGACTGTGAAATTCGATACCACCCTGGCAAGGCAAATGTGGTGGCTGATGCACTTAGTCGAAAGGGTTATGCGAACTCCATTCGTCTTCTATGTTCGCAAATTATAACCGACATTAAAGATCAAATTCGAGAAGCCCAACATGTTTCAGTAACGGAAGATGATGTACGAAAGGAGATGTCTTGTGGAGCTGAACTTAAAATTGAAACTAAATCTGACGGTATTCTGTACTACCTAGATCGTATCTGGATTCCTAACCACAACAATCTCGTGTAACTCTTATGAAGGAAGCTCACAAAACGCGATACTCTATACACCCAGGAGCCGATAAGATGTATCAAGACCTACGATATACCTATTGGTGGCCTGGAATAAAAAAGGATATTGCTGTTTTTGTTTCCAAGTGCCTTACATGTTCCAAGGTGAAAGCTGAACACCAAAGACCCTCAGGACTTCTGGTCCAACCTGAAATACCTGTATGGAAGTGGGAAAATATAACCATGGATTTCATTACCGGGTTACCTCGCACTTCTGGTGGGTATGACACTATATGGGTAATTATAGACCGACTTACAAAATCAGCTCACTTTATTCCTATCCGCGAAGATTTCAAGAACGAAAAGCTTGCTCGCATTTATATCAGCGAAATCGTAAGCCGACATGGGGTACCGTTAAGCATTATTTCTGATCGTGATGGTCGTTTCACTTCACGAACATGGCAAGCAGTACAAGCCGCTATGGGTACGCGATTAGATCTCAGTACCGCCTATCATCCTCAAACTGATGGTCAATCTGAATGCACCATCCAAACTCTTGAAGATATGCTTCGCGCATGTGTTATAGACTTCAAGGGAAATTGGGACGCTCATCTACCATTAGTAGAATTTTCGTACAACAACAGCTATCATTCAAGTATCGGCATGGCACCTTTTGAAGCCTTATATGGTCGTAAGTGCCGATCTCCTGTATGTTGGCACGAAATTGGGGAAGCTCAAATCACTGGTCCAGAATTGATCCAAGAAACCACAGACAAGATCCATCAAATCCGAAACAATCTTCTAGCAGCTCAGAGTCGTCAAAAGAGTTATGCAGATAAACGACGGAAGCCTTTAGAGTTTAACATTGGTGATCATGTACTTTTAAAAGTATCACCGTGGAAGGGAGTAGTTCGTTTTGGTCAAAAAAGCAAGCTAGCACCACGCTATGTAGGACCTTCAAGATACTCGAAAGAGTCGGACCTGTAGCATACAAGCTTGATCTACCAGAAGAACTCAACAGGATTCATCCCACATTCCACGTGTCGAACTTGAAGAAGTGCCTCGCTGATGAAAACCTCCACATTCCTCTGGAAGATATTCAGATTGATGAATCTATGCATTTTATTGAAAGACCAGTAGAAATCATGGACTTCGGGGAGAAACGTCTACGACGAAGTCGCATTCCAATTGTTAGGGTCCTGAGTTTACTTGGGAACGTGAAGACTCAATGCGCGAAATACCAGCATGTTTTTCCTACTACTTCTACTACTTAAATTTCGGGACGAAATTCCTAAAAGTAGGGGATACTGTAACATTTGTCAAAAACGGGTTTCCAAAACCCGCTCCGTTTTGTAATCGAATATCAAGTTATAAATGTCACGTTGTATATTTATGATTATTTTGATTTATAATGATACATAATTAATAAACAAACTAAACTATAAAAATTATATTTGATAAAAAGTTAAAACAAAATAAATAAAAATGAAATGTTGCTGCCGGGACTCGAACCCGGGTCAGCCAGAACTGAAATCCAAAGATTAACACACACACACATCACCACTCTGCCACTTGTTGTTTTCTGTCAACTTAGGGAAACAAATAACTCTTATATACAAACCAAGTTTAAACCGGTTGCGCCAACTGAGAAACCGAAATCGGCAATTCAACCGTCTAATCGTTTGATTAATCGCACATTCAGGTTTATAACCGATGCACCGACGATTTTTAATCAATTCAGATTGAATGAACATCAATTTTCATCATCATCGGTTTTTATAACCGAAAATAATCAAAGTCCAAATTACTTCAATCAAAACCCTTCTCGCGACTCAGAGACATCAGACAAACCTTCCATTTTACTTTCGTCATACTTTCAGTCCATCAGAACGCTTTAATCAACTCGCTGGAAATTTCTGCAAGGTCGCCGAAAAACCGGGACTCCCATCCACACGGTAATTCCTTCGACTCTTTCTGTTTCAATCATGTGATTAATCGGTCACTAACACAACTCCACCATCAGAATCAATCCTAGTCAACGTTTGTCGAAAATCCTACCTTCGCCGGAAAACTTCTGAAACTTCCGGAAACACACCGAGAACTGGTATGACCTTTCAAACTTCTGTCAAACTTTGATTAAGTGCCTCAACTTCACAAATAATCGAACAAAACTGTTAATTTTAACAGCTAGAGTTCACTTCCAGAACCGACGGACCTCTGCCGGAATTCTGTGAACAACACTAATTGGTACGTCTTTTTCCCCAAACCCTCTCCATTCTTTACCTTTAAATTACTTATAATGTTTGAAAATCGAATATGACATGAATCAGTCAAAAACAGTTGAACTTGGTTTTTCTGGGTAAAATTAACGAAGAAGACGAAGACGCAGTTTAACATAAGACTAATAAAAATCGATATAATGAACGGGTTAGACACACAGTCCAGCGGTGGACTGTGTGCAAATAATACGCACACGTCACGAGTTCGATCCCTGCTACACGCACTCCCTATGTAATAAAATGCCTTTTTCTTTAAAACTGAACCGGGTTAACTCCGTTAGTTGTTAAGTATAATAAAAATCGAGATATTAACCAGGTTAGACACACAGTCCAGCGGTGGACTGTGTGCAACACTAAGTCGCACGTCACGCGTTCGAAACCTGTTACTGGCACCGGTTGAACGAATTAAAATGTTTTTGAAATTAAAAGAATTTTGGTTAAATCGAATTAGTATATAAATATAATTAAAAACAAGATTATTTCGGGTTAGACACATAGCTCAGTTGGTAGAGCTGCGTGCACGCGTACGGGAGGTCTCGAGTTCGAGTCTCACCCAGCGCATACTTACACACTGACCGAACCGGTCAACAGGTCAACAAGTCAACGGTCAACGGTCAACGCAAAATAAACAATTTTTTTTTATATTTTTATTTATTTAATTTAATTTAAAAATCAATTAAAAATACTTAAAAATAACATTTTCAAAGATAGAAAATAGCCTTAAACTCACAAAAATATATCTAAAAATTCCACTAAAATCCTTAATAAAATCCACTCATTTACTATATTTTTCTGTTATTATTTAGGTTAGTTATTTCTCGTTGTTCCGCTCATCCAATTCGTGCGCATCTCACCATCTCCAATCCAACGCACCCAATGTGAGTGAATCTTACAAATTCCCCGTTTTAATCACGTTTTGGGGTGTATCATGTGTCTTGCTATATATTATATTTAAATCATTGTGCATACATCATATCATGAACATGTGTATTCAGTTTATTTCAACTGTTGTGTGGTTATCGTTAGATGCAATTTATTATTTTCAGTACATGCAATTTCATAGGCCGCCGCTCCCCATTACATTATGAGCGTTGAGCATGTTCCCCATTACATTATGAGCGTGAACCTGGCGTGCCCACATACGATCGGCTCCGTTTGATTGAGCCTTGATCGCACAGACATTTTCATTTTCAGTACATGCAATACGATCGGCTCCGTTTGATTGAGCCTTGATCGCACAGTTTCATTCATGTTATTTATCGTATGATGTTGGTATGTTAATGTATGCTATCATGTGTTATTGCTATTGCTACTGCTTGGTTATTTACATTTGCTCATTTATGATTATGCATAATTTTTCATTGATAAACTAACAAGAAATAAATAACAAATGTTTATCTAACAAGGTTCACTCGCCAACTTATGTTGACCCAAAAACCCCCATTTTTACACATGATACAGGTGAACCAGCAGCAGCCAGAAACACATAGGATTGGACTAGAAGAATAAAATGATTTAGAGTTTGGGATTGTTATGTTTGGTTTATTTTCTTTGTATTGTATGGACATGTTTGGATATTTGGAAATGTAACTTTGACTTTAATAAATATGAAACATATTAGTAAATATCATGAGCTTTGGTGATAACCCAATTATGCCCCGACTCTTATTCCGCTGCGGGTCGGGGTGTGACAGATTGGTATCAGAGCCATGACTATAGGGATTTAGGATAGGTTATTAGACCCTTAGAGCCTATACTATAGTTGATTAGAAACTTATAAGATTTTTGTGTGTTACATGCCAAATTTCATGATGTTTATATGTTTTATGTTAAATGTTACATTCAATATTATGCAAGCATGTTCATAAGTATGTATTATCATATAATGCCTATCGTGAATCATATAGTCATAACATATCACATCCATGAAAGCACACACCACATCATGATTGCTTTTACAATGATTTTTGTGTTTTCAAATCTCATCAAAGTGAGTTCTCATGACGGGCATGTAGTAACTGGAAGGGTACCAGTACCGGTAGTCGGAACGTCCTGTCTAGGCTGGCATTCGTATAAATCCAAAATAAAGGACCAGTTTGCCTACCCGGGGACTAACGATGAGAGTACGAAGTACCTATTAGGCCAAAGCATGCTATACCAAACGTCGTGTGAGCTAACCCCACTTTGAGTTGTCATTGTGTCTACACCTGGACACGTTCCGACCAAGGTCGGAGGGTGTCCAGGTGTAGACACAGTGACAACTCAAAGTGGGGTTAGTTCACACGACGTTTGGTGTGGCATGCTTTGGCCTAATAGGTCCTTCATACTCTCATCGTTAGTCCCCAGGTAGGCAAACTAGTCCGTTATATTGGATTTATACGAATGCCAACCAAGACCGGACGTTTCGACTACCGGTACTCGTACCCTTCCAGTTACTACATGCCCGTCGTAGAACTTACTTGATAAGATTTAAAAATGAAAACATCATAAAATCTTGAATAAAGAAACATGAGAATGTTTTGAATATGTGAGAATTGAAACGTGCGTGATGAATGTATATATAAGCATGTTATGTTTGATAATATGTATAACACACTAAGTATCACTCAAAATGATAGTGGAAGTGTTTGCATACATTTGTGTGTGAAATAAATATAAAACAAATAAACATCATGAGTTTGCATGTAACCAAAAATCATATAAACAATAAAATTCTAATCGACTATAGTATAGGCTCTAAGGGTTTAATAACCTTTCCTATATCCCTATAGTCGAAAGCTTTGATACCAATCTGTCACACCCTGACCCGCAGGGGAAATGGTAGTCGGAGCATGATTGGGTTTTCATCAAAGCTCATGACATTTACTATAATAAAGTTTCATATTTATTATTTACAATTTAAAGGAGAAATTACAACAAACATACAAGCACAACTTGTTCTAACATAACATTCATGAGTTCTTTATTTTTCATCAAAGGCAAATTCCTATGTGTTCCTTGATTCAACCTGTTCACCTGTATCATGTGTAAAATAAAGTTTTTGGGTCAACAAAAGTTGGCGAGTGAATTTTATTTAATCATTTTAAAAAATAGTTATATTGATTATCTTAATAAAAGTGTGCAATAACCAATTATGAGCATACACATATGTAATTCTAACCACAAACCACAAACCACAAACCACATAATATCAAACAATGCACACACAAGCATGACCAATGATGAACTGTGAGATCAAGGCTCAATCAAACAGAGCCGATCTAATGAGGCACGCGATGCTCAACTCGTATCCAACGAGAAACTGATGGGCCTAATATGAATGATTACACGCAAATGAGAAAAAAATGTAACCACACAAATACAACAAATAACATTGAATAACACATTAGTTCATATAATGATAATAACACAAGTGTTTGGATAACCAAAATAAGTAAACGACACATGATACACCCGAAAACATGAATAACAGGGAATTTGTAAGAATTCACTCACAGTGGGTGCGTTTCTTGAGTTGATAACGAATGAGCACGATTATAGATTCCAACCGACGAGAAAACTAACCTAAATATTCACCTAATAATCGGTAAATATATTTCTTTTATTTGTAATTAATATTTTTATTTAATGCTTTTTATTAAGCTTTTTAGACAATTTATGTAGTGTTTATTACAATATTTATTGCTTAAAAAGTCTTGTTTTTATATATATTTTATGGATTTTTGGAGAAAAATAAAGAAAATATTTATTAAAAAAATATACCCCTTTCAAGGGGTCGAACCGGTAAATAATGTGATTTTTGGCAGCGTGTAAGAATCGAACTCGTGACCTCCCGTATACGTGCACGCAGCTCTACCAACTGAGCTACGTGTCTAACCCGAAATAATCTGGATTTTAATTACATATATCTACTAACTGAGTTAAATTATATTTTGGTTTTATTTTAAAAAGGTTTATTTGATTTCAGAAATCATATAACTATGCATCAAACCGGACTCGAACCCGCGACATAAGCTTCGTGTTGCACACAGCCCGACCAACTGGGCTGTGTGACTAACCCGAAATATTTAGGATTTTAATTAACTTTATATACAAACTAGGTTATTTTATATATAGGTTATAAAAAGGGTTGATAATATATAGGAAATCGGCAGCATAGGTGAGACTCGAATCCGAGTGATAATGATCATAACTTGCGTGTTTTAGTTAGTTTTTGGGCAATTATGTGCGTTGAATGAGATAACTATGAGAATTGGTTGTTTGCAGGTTAACTGGTTAATTCTGGCATTTTAAGGAAGCTAGAGGTGACGCACAATACCCGAGATGCTGTTACGAAGTAGAAAGTACCAATCGGGAGTCGTTCTGGTCAAGAACTAATGTGGAATTACGCGAAAATGGGTACAAAGAGAAGTCGAGGGGTCTACCGGTAATCACGTGAAAGTTGCAACAAAGATGTCCATATGATGAAGACCTCCCCGTAGCCTACAGTTTGCTAACCGTATGCTACGGTTAGGTTACAAAAGAGAAGATTATGCAGCAAGTCTTGACCGTAGGTTACGGTCAAGGGACCATAGCTTACGGTCACCTTTACACATGGACATAACTATGCAACCGTAGCTTACGGTCATGAGACCGTAGCTTACGGTTGAGATGCACACAATCAGAATCTGATGACCGTAGCTTACGGTCATGAGACCGTAGCTTACGGTCATGTGGAAGATATTTCGCATGATTAGTTGTGGCTGTATAAGTGGGTTGATTAGGTCATTTTGGGGGGATCATCAGAGAGTACGGTCGAATACCAAGATCTAGGGCTTCAAAGTTTGCAACTTTTCCACCTTCAATCATCATAATTCAACGTTAATTCAATATCATGTTCAAGAATCCAGCACATCACCCGATGTTTGAAGCATACACGCGAACAATGAGCGGCAAGTTTCTTGTTATGGTTCCTTCGAATGGAGGAGTGATGTAAGTTAGATATTTAATGTGTTTTGAGAACCATTTGGATTCAGTGATCTAAGCATTCGATGATTTTCACTACATGTGTGATTATCTCCATTGTAACTATTTACATTTTGTTTAATCTTGATTTGCAACCATTCAATTCCCGAGAGTTCTTGAAATTGGGATCTATTTGGCTAAGAATTAGGGTTGGTAATTGTAAATGATGCTTATGTGATAACCTTTCATTATTTATTAATTGGAGTACTTAGTCACTTAACATCACAATTGGTAATTCAATCAACATTTAGTTTTCAATGGTTAGACAAAACGTATTATCATAATCTGCTTATCATTCTAAAGTTCGGAGGAATCATAGTTCTCTTTATTGATATAAAATCAAAATTATTGTGTTTATTTCAGTCATCAGTAATCTTTAATGTTAAGTTTATTATTTTCCGCATTCATTATATAGACTTTGTTAGTATAACACTTTCCACAAAACTCCCTCGGTTCAATATCCGACTTATCCTATCTACGTAGTTTAACTTGGTTTTTGATTGACGCAAACGACAGTCATCAAAATGGCACCGTTTCTGGGGAGGCGTGCGCAAAGTTTTTGATTAGTATTTCATTTTCGTTTGTTTCATTCAGAATTACGCGATATCTCTTTTGTTTGTGTAGTGTAGGTGATCAATTCGTGTATGCATCATACTCGGCATTCCGGGCAGTCTTCACCAGTAGTATTTGACCCAGAGATAGATGAATAGCACGACATACTCGAGTATTGCATCGTGAGAATCGGATGGCACAACCTACATCACCAACAACACATTCAATGGAGAATTCAAGTAACTTCGAGAATCAACCGGTCACCCCACCTTCGAAAAATCAATTCTCACCAACACCGACTCATCCTGCACCTAATACAACTATACCACCTCCACCACCATTACATACTCAATCCGCAACCACAAATGTTCCACCGATACCACCACTACCATTTTCTAATCTCAGCGATCTTCCACCCTTTCCCAATCAACACTATCCCTAATCCTCTAATGTTCCACAATCCTCACCATATGTGAGGATTGTCACTGATGATACCGTGATCCCACCTATGCAGACGGGGCCGTCTAACCCTGCTCCTGCCACTGAATCTCAGCCACCGGTCCAACAAACATATTACCCGTCTTCACAGCAACAACAACAACACTCTGCAAGGAATTCAACATTTGAACGACGGACTAATGCAGTGGACTCGGGCGATGGTTTTGAAGCGTCTGATGAATATGGGGGAAATCAATGATGGGATTGGGAATACATGACAACTATGATACGGTGTTTAGAGCGGGAGATGGGATTAATTATGGAAATTCGGGGTTTCCTACATCAGTAAATGCTCCCATGCCAGTTAATCAGCAACCAGTTAAAAGCCAGCCAATTAATGTGCCATTTCCACCAACACCACAGCAAGGGCCGATTCCTAATGTACCGCAGCAATTTCTAGCACCGCAGGCTCAAGGTCCACATCGATTACCTCCCAGAAATATGCCTCCACCTATTAACCAATTTGAAGGCATCCCAAGAAGATTCGAACGGGAGCCTGTAAGGGGTGTCGAGAGCCACTTCAAGCCGGCTATCGCCACTAACCCGTCACCGGTGGTTATTCCTCAATTACGAGGTCGGTGATTTGAGCTCAGGGCACAATCAATTCAAAGCCTTCCAAAGTATCATGGATTGGTTACCGAAGAACCAAATTTGCATATAGCAGCATACGATGCCCGATGCAACACCATTGGCTGTCAAGGATTCACACCAGATGACATAAAAATGGTACTCTTCCAGTTTACACTCGAAGATACAGCGCAACAATGGTTTCATTCGCTACCATCGGCTTCCATTTTTACATGGCACGATATGCAACATTGTTTCTCGACGAGTTCTATACACCACTGCGGACAAACAACGCTCGAAAGGATATTCGGAATTTCTGACAGCAACCCCAGGGGAACTATTCCACGAGGCATTTAATCGGTTCAAAATGATGTTAAAGAATTGTCCACATCATGGGATTCCACTATGGGAGTTGTTGAATGCATTTCATGAAGGCTTATCGGATGAGGATGCACGGGATCTTAGTTCCACCTCAAATGGAATATTTGGCACAAATTATGAGCAAGTTGATTGGGAGTACTTGGAAAGGAATGCGAGAACTTCGAAACGCAAACCCCAATCTTCAAGAAGTGCTCGGCATTCGGTTGTAAGGGCGATAGATAATGCACCAGAAGTTAGTGGCCAAATGCCGTTCTGTGGGCATTGTGGGGATTTGGGGCACATTGTTGATCAGTGTCCTAGTATTGGTTCGGGTGTCACATATGTTAATTACGTCCAAGGAAATGGTGGGGGCGGTAGAAATTTTAATATGAACTCGAATACATATCATCCTGGCCTTAGAAATCATCCGAATTTCAGTTATAGGAATGCTAATAATCAAACCAATCCGGGATTTCAAGGTAACAATAATCAGTCTGGGGGGCAGAGAAACTTTAATCAACCTCGATTCCAGCAGAACTTTCAAGGAGGGTATCACCTGAATCAAGGCGGAACAATTGGATCTTCAAACCATAATGCAGGTAACAATACGATGGAGATGTTAAATTCCATTCAGCAAGATTTGCAGAAACGCAATCAGTTGGATGAAGTGCGGGCTTAGAAGGATGAAGTACGTGACAAGGCCATCCAATTGTTAACAACGTAGATGGGCCAACTTGCTAATGAGCTGAAGGAGTTGAAGCAAAGCAATGGGCGGTTACCAAGTGATACAACAACTAATCCAGCTCATCAGAAAAAGGGAAATCAAATCCATCAGGTAAGTACTCTCTGAAGTGGTAAGACCTATAACAAAGTACCCACTTCACCACAATTTGTGGAAGGTGTGGTGGAGGACTTAGGTGAGGATGGGGTGAGTGACGACAAAATGGAACCGAAGGTGGTTAACATGAATGTAAACTCTAATAATAATAAAATAACAACCGAATTCCAAATGCTGAACCGACCAAGGCTACGGAAGGGGAACAACTTTCACCTCCCTTTCCCGAAGCCATGAGAAATCCGAGTAATAAAGGCATCATCAACAAAAGGCGACCGCAACCTGAAGAAATTTGGGAAGTTTTTAAGCAAGTCAAAATCAACCTACCCTTGATTGATGCCATTAAACAGGTTCCGGCATATGCTAAATATTTAAAAGACATGTGCACTCAAAAACGGCAACACAAAGTTCCTAAACAGATTGATTTAACAAAAAGGGTGAGTGCTGTATTGAATGGTGTGCTTCCACCTAAGCTGCAAGATCCGGGAATGCCTTTAATTCCCATTCAAGTGGGCGATTTTAAAATGAACCGGGCATTGCTGGATCTGGGAGCTAGTGTGAGCATTCTCCCGGGAAGCTTGTATGACCAATATGATTTTGGTCCATTATGTCGAGCCGATACAACTGTTGTACTGGCAGATTTGACCCCTAAGCTTCCTCGGGGATTGTTCGAGATGTCATTGTTAAGGTGGAAGAGTTGTATTTTCCAGTTGATTTTTTGGTGCTTGATTATGTCTCATCAGACCAAATCAATCAACCAAATGTTATTTTGGGCCGACCTTTCTTAGCCACGGCACATGCATTGATCGACTGCCAAACTGGCACTGTCAATATGACGTTTGGCAATAGGAAGGTCAGATTAAATGTGTTTTCTAACGTTTCTGACATGTTTCCCAGTGATGAATGTTTCATGGCAGATATCATTGATGGATGTTCTCTTCACTTAGAAGAGGAGATATCCAAGTTATGTTTGTTGTGTGACAGGGCAGAACAGAATCATATGCATGATTTAGAAGAGGAGGTGCAGAGTTTAGAGGTGGCAGCAATGCAAGAAAGAAGGCCTCCATGGACTCATCAAGTGGAGAACCTTCCGACCGAGATTTCTTCGGGATTGAAGCCATCCTTGATCGGTCCTCCAAAGGTTGAACTTAAAGAGTTGCCACAGCACCTCAAATACGCATTCTTGGGAGAGGATCAGACTCTTCCCGTTATCATTGCTGCGAATTTAGCGAAAGAACAAGAGGAAGCATTGCTGAAGGTGCTCCAGACACATAAAGCGGCAATTGGTTGGACTATCGCCGATCTCAAAGGTATAAGCCCTTCTATTGTAATGCATAAGATTATAACTAATGCAGATGCAAAGCCAGAACGGGATACGCAGCGACGTTTGAATCCTAACATGCGGTGGTAAAGAAGGAAGTTATTAAATGGTTAGATGTCGGAATCATTTACCCGATCTCCGACAGTGCGTGGGTAAGTCTGACACAAACGGTACCAAAGAAAGTAGGGATCCAAATTGTTAAAGGCGACAACGGTGAGCAAATCGCCACTCGGCCGGTAACCGGGTGGCGTGTGTGCATTGATTATAGAAAACTTAATACAGCCACGTCGAAGGATCACTTTCCTTTGCCTTTCATTGATCAGATTGTTGAAAAATTATCAGGTCAGAAATTTTACTGCTTTTTAGATGGGTATTCAAGGGTACAATCAAATTGCCATACATCCCGATCACCAAGAAAAGACCACATTCACATGCCTGTACGGTACCTTCGCATTTAGGCGAATGCCGTTTGGGCTGTGCAATGCCCCGGCCACCTTCCAAAGGTGCATGATGAGTATCTTCTCAGATATGGTCAGGGATACCTTAGAAATTTTTATGGATGACTTTTCCGTGTTCGGTCCATCATTTAACACATGTCTAAACGAACTATCTATGGTGTTGGAACGATGTGTCCAAACGAATTTGGTACTCAGTTGGAAAAGAGCCATTTCATGGTTCAAGAGGGCATTTTTTAGGACACGTAGTGTCGAGTAAAGGGATCGAAGTTGATAGGGCTAAAATCAAAGTAATATCTACATTACCACCGCCCACAAATGTCAAAGGCGCCCATTCCTTTTTAGGGCACGCCGGGTTTTACCGTAGGTTCATAAAAGGTTTTAGTGTCATCACCAAACCATTGTGTTATATACTGTTAAAAGATGTTCCTTTTGAGTTCAATGACGATTGTGTTCAAGGTTTTAATATATTAAAGGAACAACTAGTACAAGCCCCGATCTTGCAATCACCTGACTGGACAAAACCTTTTGAAATAATGTTTGATGCAAGTGATTTTGCCATCGGGGCCGTACTAGGGCAGCGGGTAGATAAGAAGCCGGTTGTTATCTACTATGCAAGCAAGACTCTCTCTGATGCTCAACTTAATTATACTACAACGGAGAAAGAATTGCTTGCCATTGTCTATGCATTAAATAAATTCCGGTCATACATCTGGGGCAGTAAAGTAATCGTTTACTCTATCATAGTGTAGTTAAATATTTAATGGAAAAGAAGGATGCGAAACCAAGGTTGATTCGTTGGATCCTTTTACTACAGTAGGATAAAAAAGGGTGTGAGAATGTAGTCGCCGACCATCTGTCACGACTACCGCAAGGCTGTGAGGATGTCACACCTGAGATTAATGAGCAGTTTTCGGATGAATTTATTATGTCTGTTAATTCTAAGCCATGGTATGCTAATTTTGCGAATTATCTTGTTTCAGGTACGATGTCAGAAGCATGGAATAAGAGGAGGAAACAACAATTTTTGGCACAAGTGAAGAACTACATTTGGGATGAACCGGATTCATTCTGGATAGGTGCTGATCAGATCATCCAGAGGTGTATTCCAGAGACGGAATTTCTGGACGTGTTGCAGCATGCCCATTCATGGGCATGTGGTGGCCATTTTAGCGGACAAAAGACGGGCCATAAAGTTCTAGGATGCGGCCTGTACTGGCCGACACTGTTCAAGGACGGGTTTGCTTTCGCTAAACATTGCACCAATTGTCAGAAAATGGGCAGGATTTCTAAACGGGATGAAATGCTGTAACACCCTGTAAAAAAATCGTGTCTAATAATATAGTGACACGTGTTGTATTTTAAATATAGTCTGTTAAAGACCAATAAGGACTAAAGGCGTCAACATGCTCAAGTTAAGCCTCTGAGTGACTGATATGTCAACATGCTTAAATCATTAGCCTCTAAGTGACTGATATGTCAACATGCTTAAAACTTGGCCTCTAAGTGACTAATATGTCAACATGCCCAGCTTCTGAGTGACATCGGAATCAACATGCTTATCATAAGCCTCTGAGTGATCCTTTGTGAAGTCCTAAACTCTCATAATTGCCATTTGTTGGACAAGAGAGTTCAATTTTGTAAATATGTGAAAGTTGGATAATGAGGGATTAAAAGTGTCAACATGTTAATTTATACCTCTGAGTGACCTTTTAACGAACCGAGAACTCAACAATGTCCGGGGATAATCCGGGGTATGCCAAGTATTGGCTATGGAGGGCTAAAAGTGCCAAAAAGGTGTTTAAAAAGGTTTCTGAGAGCTTTATAAAGTTCATGGGTCAAAAGTGTCAATTTTTGAACTGGCCATGGGGCGGTCGCGGGCCGCGAGAGACCTGGCCTGGGCTTCTCGCACCCCGCGAGAACAGGTCTGACATAGGAAATTTGTTTGGAGACCAAGCAAAGCTCCAAAACCATTAAAACGAAAACATGGCTTCTCTAAACTGCTATGCCACGTTTTGGGACACTTGTAAGATTCTTCTTACACCCCTAAACACCTGGCTTCACCTCCTTTGAGTTCTCCAACTATAAATAGGTGATCAAGTTCACCATTTGAACTTCCACCTTTCTAAATCATAACTCTTCTCCCTTCTCTGGAAGTTCCTAGCTGAAAGGAGCATCCAACTTAGTTCTCTTGCATTGTAGGAACCTCTTGTAAGTGTTCCTTTCTCTTGCATTTTCGTTTATAGGCTTTTATAGCCAAAATTCAAGCGTTTTTCGTAAAACGCTTTGACTTTTGGTTAAGACCATTATGGTCCAGCCATTGTTCAAAATGAACATGGCTAAGTGATCGTAATAGGGTAGGTGGTAGTCCCTATAAAGGGCACCTCCTGAAGATCACGTTTGCTAGACCAATTGACGGGTCAAAGTTATGATATTAAAAAGTCAAACATGCCATTTTTCAGGAAAATCATAAATTGATCTTATATATGTTATGAAACCTGTTTTGACACTTGAACAAGTTGGTAATAATTATTAGAACATGTAAGAACATGTTCGGCTCTGACCCGATTTCGATTAGTTAGACACTAATCTAAAGTTGCATTATGATCATAATATAATGTAGCATGACTCTCTGAGGTTATATTACATGATCATATCAGAATCTAAGTTTATGCGCAAGTTTCATAATTATGTCATTTTGACCAAAATGTCCTTTTTGCATAAAACTAGGTTTTAAATGGTAATAAACTTGAAAATGAGTTTCTACTGATGTAATATTATAAGTAGGATTATTTGGGATGTTAAACCAAGTTATAAACTGAGTTTTCAAGCAGGTCCTTAAACTATGTCGATAAATGACGGTTTTAGTCCTTGTGACTCATAAAGTGATTTTAATCAATCTTTTCAAGGTAAATCATTTACCTACTGATATGTTATATTAAATAACATATTTAAACATTTTAATCTGATCCAAATGACAGTTTTCGTAAACATCGCTTAAAAACGTCATTTTACGACATAAGTGCCGTTTCGGCGCATAGTATGGTTTTAAACCATATTATTGACCAAAACTTGATACCTACTGATTTTAAAACTTATTTTAAACATATTTACAGTAAGTACATGTTATAAACTCAGAATCCCAAATAATTTATAAACTATGTATAAAGTTACCAAAATGCCCCTATAAGGCATAATTTCGTTTTAAAACCGTAACGGGCATACAAGTTGATATCCTACTGATATCTTAACTTATTTAAAGTATAATGGCATATAGAACTTTTCCATGACTTATCCGGTTACCCGATATCGCTAATATGCGCACTGTTACGTATATGTAACTATTTTATGGAAATTAACCGAAACTGGTTTAACCTTGTCATTTAAGTCTCAAAATACAGAATGTTAATAGTTTACCCATATTAAACAAGTCAAGGTACTTGTTGGGATTAAACTACATTCTATCTAATCATCGTTTAATCTAGCGTCATACGTTTTGATCAAGTACGCTAGTCGGTCTAAATCTATGACTTAAATAAGACCGTTAGTATTTAATTGGTTAGTTTATGCCATAATCCAGACTTGAGACTTGCCGGTAAATGCTATCTGCACTTAGTTCTTTTTGTGTACGGCTGAGTTATTAAAAATTAAAGAAGATTGGCTCAGGTAAATACTCCCGACTTATTTCCCCTATACGGGCTTGGGATACGGTAAATTATTACCGCTTGGTTGGAAATGGGATTAATCGAATGCCGGTTCGGAATAGAGATCCGTATATTTTTTTTTTCAGTTTTGTTTGATAATTTAAACATCGGGGGTTAACTACCGTGTCCTGGATATCCTCGGTTCATTACAATCGAAATGGCCACGACCTTAGCGCGGGTGTAGGCATACACCCGATAGACGCTCAATTATGCATTCCCACAAGGTTGGGAGGAATTGACTCCTTCGTGAGTCCAAAGTGGTGTGTACGTTAATTGTGTCTCAGTTTTCGTGCCGAGCCCCGTATGTATAACAAACATGTAAATCTGTTAACAAGGTTGGACGGTCAATTAACCCAAGTTATAAAAAGATTTTTGTGCTGATACGCACCTAAAACATTTTTGAAATGTTTTCAAAATGAGTCAGTTGGGTGTATTTACCAGCAAAAGCTGACTTATTTTCAAAAGACTAATCTGCAGGTACGAAACGAAAATAGACCGAAAGTGCTCGGTAGTGATAGAGGATCTTGAAATCCTAAATCTGCCCAAAGTCTGTTTTATATTCTTTCCTTGTACAATTTATGATCCGCCTGTGGATCTTCTATTACAAGCTTGTATATTATTTTGTATTTTCGAACATTTGGTTTGTAATAGTAATTTTACTCCAAGACTTCCGCTGTGCCATGTTTAATTGATTATGATGTTATCAACTGTTGTCACGATACTCCCCACCCGGGCCCACTGGTGTTTGGATTTCGGGGTTGGAAATTCGGGGTGTGACAAATGCCAATGCAGCCAATTTTGGTCATTGACATTTTTGACGTGTGGGGAATCGATTTTATGGGACCTTTCCCCAATTCCAATGGTCATTTATATATCTTGGTAGCGGTTGATTATGTTTCAAAATGGGTTGAAGCAATCGCCACAAGAACCAATGACCATACCATGGTTTGTAAGTTTGTTCAGGCACATATTTTTTCACGATTTGGAGTACCTCGCGTGATCATTATTGATGGGGGATCTCACTTAAAAACTTCAATGTGGGCAAACTTCTGAAACGGTATGGTGTTGACCATCGTATTGCTACACCATATCATCCACAGACAAGTGGATAGGTGGAAGTGTCAAACAGGCAGATCAAGGAAATTTTACAAAAACCGTGCGAATTGACCACAAGGATTGGTCGTCTAAACTGGATGATGCCTTGTGGCCTACCGCACCGCTTACAAAACCCCTATTGGCACTACCCCTTATCGATTGGTGTATGGGAAAGGTTGTCATTTACCCATGGAAATCGCTCATCGGGCATTATGGGCTGTTAAACAGGTTAACACGGATTATGCTGATGCAGGTGCTCACAGGTTGTTAAAGTTGAGTGAGCTTGAAGAAATGCGCAACGAAGCATATGACACGGCTGCCGCTTATAAGGATAAAATGAAGGTCATGCATGACGCGAAGTTGCGGCGTCAAGTTTTTGCCGTAGGTCAAAAGGTATGGTTATTTACTCACGTCTGAAATTATTCCCAGGTAAATTGAAAAGCAAGTGGGCGGGTCCATTTGTGATTGTCCGCGTGGGGAAATTTGGAGATGTGGAAATCGAAGATCCAAAGGACCAACGAAGGCAAGTGGTGAATGGCCACCGATTGAAACCGTATTTGGACGTGGATGACCTGAATGCAACACCGATAGATAAGGTGACCTTCATCGCAGGTTCACCCGACTACACAACCTCTTAGGTGTATGTGAGGTTCGGCTGAAGACGTAAACTTAGCGCTACCGGGAGGCAACCCGGATTGTGGTACATATTTCTTCTGTGTTGATTCGTGTCTTCTTGTTTTAGTGTTTGCGTGGAATGGGTGAATAGGTTGTTGGTCACTACTCCTGGTGCATGGTACAAGTGTGGGAACGTACTAGCTGCGACGGTCGGTAAAAGGATTAATTGTGTGTTGCGGTCGACAGTCATTTGTAGGGGGTGGCATGGCATTGAGAATACCACATCTAAAACCTAAACCACTTTGCATTCATTTGCATATATATAATAAAATTTAAGGTTGACCGTAACCTACGGTTCAAGGACCGTAGGCTACGGTCCATATGTTAAAATGGCCAGAACCTTCAAACCGTAACCTACGGTCACCAACCGTAGGCTACGGTCTCCATGAGTTTCAACAGAATTAATGGACCGTAAGCTACGGTCCCCAATCGTAGCTTACGGTCAGGTGCAGACATGTCAGTTTTGGGGCGGGTTAGGTATGGTAACCGAATAAAGTCTTTTAAAACCGAACTAGATCCAGACTCCAACCCTAAATACATTATTAGCTCATCCATTTGTGCCACAAGTTCACAATCTTCTTCTTCTTCTTCTTTTCCAATATACCTCAAACCTCCATATCTCTCTCCACCTCTCAAATTCTCGTTACATGACCAAATCGGTTGATTCAAGAACCCAAATTGCATAGAATTTAGATAGGAATCTAATCCCTATATCATTTTCCTCCGAAGAACATCAGATCGTGGAGAATCAACTCGTCAACAACAAACCCTAAAATTTAATTTTTGGGGCTTTTCATCCACACTTTAAGCCAAGTGAATTCAGTATTGTCTAAGCATTCTAAGCGACAAAGGTATGATTTTTATCCCCAATTTTTTTTAACGGTCAGAATGAAGGTACGGTTGTTTACTAAGGGGTGATGTGTATTCATCTAGTTAAGTGATAACTGAATATGAGGTATCGTGTCATGAATTGGTAATCGTGCTATGATTTATAAGTATAAGAGGGTTGGGGAATATATGAAAGCTTAGATGAGTACCGTATTCCCCACACATCAAGGAACAAGTGTGGGGAGGGTCATGGGATTACATGTTTGAATTGGTTAAATTGTCTGAATTGAAGTAACTTGATGAATCTTTGTTGTTGCTTGTTGTTCGGTTTTTGTGTGTAGATGGTGCGGGAGAAAAGAGCCGAGAAAGAAAAGGATGTTGAGCCATCTTTAACTGCTCCTACAAGATCTAAACAAAGACGGGGGACAGGTATAGAGATTAGAGAGGAAGAATCGTCAGAAGAGGAGGAAGAGCTCCAGTATGGTCATGGCGATGTACCGTACAGACTAACATGGACGAAGGGCCCTCTCAATAAGCAACGCAACCAAAATGGGGGATGAGCACTCGATTAAGGACAACACTTGTTTTGAGAAAATGGTCTACAAACCGGATTTAAGGGCATTGGGGCTCTATCAAAAAAGCACTCGGGTGGGAGGCGGTTGCAGATTTTAAAGGTAATGAGAAAGGCGAGCTGTATATAAAGAGTGTCATGGCTTGGTTGAGCACATTGGAGAGGGATGATGGAAATGACCCACCGAGAACCGTCACATTGACTGGAATAGTTAACAGAAAGCGAGCCACCATGTCGTTAGCTACACTGAGGCTAGTGGCCAGATTTGATTCGAAGGCAGATGACTTTTATGATCTAGTGAACGAGAATGATTATTTTAATGAGCAGAAGAACTTGGTCAGTGAGAGTTTGATGTATGCAGAGCTATTCCTTTTGGATAATGGTGTTGATATGAGGCGAGACAATTTGAAGCCGCTCGTAAGGGTGTTGTTGAGTTTTGTCATGACCAACGTGGCTCCTAGACTAGGGGACAGAATAGCAATAATGAAGTGGGAGTTGCCGCTCCTGTATGCTATCATGACTGACGTGCATCATGAATGCACGTCTGGCAGAGCATGAATGCCAAATTGAAAACGTTAATACCTCATGCCAGACTTATAAGTACGTTACTGGGAAGACAAGGGGCATTGTTGCCAACAGAATACCCATTCTCCAAACCGCATGCAATTTTCTCTATTGCAGATATGTGCAAGAGTGACCGCATTTCCTACAAGAAAACGAAGCTGTGGCACAAAATTCAGTATGGGGATGAGGCAAAACTTAAGGTACTGCAGTGGGGGAAAACAGCTCCTAAGCAGGGGGAGATGGATGATTTGGATTCCAGTTATTAAGAAGTGATACGACGGAGGCGTGAGGCTGGTGTTGATGTAGGTGCAGGGTCGAGCAAGCAGCCGAAGAACAGCGACAGTCAACGCATTCGTGGGGGGTCTTTGATGATGAGACACAGGCATTTGTTAATAGTCGGCGACCATCAGATCATGGGCAATGGGAGACATCGCAGCAGGCTATTTATGATCAGGGATCCATGCAAGATATCGAGCGAGAACGTGAGCATAGAGAGCTGATGGAGTATATGGCTCGAACCGAGCGGATGCGTCATCTTGAATCAGAGATGGAACTGAATATGCGGGCGTATGATGAGAACATGAGCATAGAGAGCGAGAACGTAATTCCATTCGCCGGAAAACTTCTGCACATCGCCGGAAAACCGAACCCTTCACTTATGAGCCTTACTGAACCCCCTGAGCTTATACCGAAGTCACCCACATCCTTTTCAAGCTTGCTGAAGACTCTCTGCTACAAGACACACGACGCCGGAATCTTTTGCTGTCGCCGGAGTTCTGCCGGAGAAACAGAGGAGTCCAATTTCGGTATATCTAACGCTTAGTCTTTCATTCTTTTCCTTTATCTCACCTATAATTAATCATAAAACGCTAAAGAAACCTGATTAAAACTTCGAACCAGTCAGTCATCGTTTCTGGTTAAAACTGGCGAAGAAGACAAAGTTTCTGTAGTGTATAAGTATAATTAAAATCAAGTTATTACTCGGGTTAGACGCACAGTTCAGCGGTGGACTGTGTGCACATTAAACACGTAAACGTCTCGAGTTCGAATCTTGTTCCACGCATGCTTGCCTTAATAAAAATGTCTTTTTTGTTAACCGAACCGGAGTCACCGCTGTACATGTTAAGTTTATTAAGAACCGGAATAATAACCAAGTCAGACACACAGTCCAGTGGTGGACTGTGTGTATGTTTAATCACAGGACACGAGTTCGAGTCCGGACTACCGCACCGGTCCGAACAATTATCAAACTTTTTATTTAAGTCAGAAATGAAAATACTTAGTTTGTATTTAAGTATAATAAAAATCAGTTTATTTAACAAGTTGGACACACAGTCCAGCGGCGGAATTCATTCATTAAGCCATACCATATCGTGATCTAAACTTAGATTGTTATTATTGTTGTAATTATGTATTTCATTTTGTCAACTTATACGAAATTCATTCATTAAGCCCATCAGTTCCTCATGGTAGACGAGTTGAGCAACGCGTGCCTCAAAACAAATCCATTATTGTTCATGTGTGTATTATTGAGTTTATATTGTTTGTAGTTATGTCTTTCATATTATCATGTTTATGCAATTCATTCATTAGGCCCATCAGTTCCTCGTGAGAGACGAGTTGAGCAACGCGTGCCTCTAAACGATCCATTATTGTTCATGTGTGTATTGTTTAATATTAAATTGATTTATGAATAAGTTTACATCTATTTTTACTCATGTGTGGTTGTGCACTTTATTTCATAATCAATTAAATAAACTTGTTCAAATTTTTTCCATAGGATTCACTCGCCAACTTTTTGTTGATCCAAAAACCCTTTTTACACATGATACAGGTGAACAGGATGAAGCAAGGAAAACATAGGAAATGCCTTAGAAGAAAACAATGAAGCCTAGATTGATATTTAGGACATGTTGTAATACTGATTGTAATTTTCCATTAAAGTGTATTAATGAATATGAAACGTTAAAATAAATGTCATGAGCTTTGATGATAACCCAATCATGCCCCGATCACCTTTTCCACTGCGGGTCGGGGTGTGACAGATTGGTATCAGAGCCATGACTATAGGGATATAGGATAGGTTATTAGACCTTAGAGCCTATACTATAGTCTGCCTAAATTTTAATTGATTAGGTGGTTACATACAAACTTGTGATATTTATTTGTTTCATATTTGTTTATACTTACAGTCAAACATACATACTTACATACACATTCATTATACATATTTCAATGTTCATATATTCAAATCATTTTCATACTCTCATTATTCAAAGATTTTGTTGCAATTTTCAAATCTCATCAAAGTAAGTTCTGCGACGGGCATGTAGTAACTGGAAGGGTACAAGTACCGGTAGTTGGAACGTCCTGTCTAGGTTGGCATTCGTATAAATCCAATATAACGGAGCAGTTTGCCTACCTGGGGACTAACGATGAGAGTACGAAGGACCTATTAGGCCAAAGCATGCCACACCAAACGTCGTTCGAACTAACCCACTTTGAGGTGTCACCGTGTCTACACCTGGACACATTCCGAATACCATACGTTGTATACATATTTCTCGATTTTCTCCGGGTTTTAGTGTACGCAACCAGGCTAACACATGCGAACCATATGAAAAACCCGGTAATCATGGGGGCCCACATGATTACGAAGGTGAAGTATGACGGCATGTAGGGCCTAATGGCGAGCAAAGCCCAAGACATCCTATGGATGTAGTAGATTTATTTTCTATAATTATTTTATGAATGTTTCATTCCTGAATGCGACCCATGATCCCAAAAGCATCCAACTCATACTCTTGACATGTATTCCTTGTAGATGTCTTCTAACCACGCCCGTAGGAAGACGAGAGCAGGAAAAGCCCGCGAACGCATGGCTGCCCTAATCGCTCAACAAATGGCTGCCGTAATACCCAACATTGTAATCCAAGTCCAACAAGCACTTACCGCTAATCCTGTCAATCAAGAAAATCAAAACGTTATCAACCCTCCCCCAAATACCACTAAATGCACCTACAAGCATTTCAAATCATGCGACCCTCCAAAATACAAAGGGACTGAAGGTGTCACTGCTCTCCTCCATTGGTTTGAAGAAATGGAGAACACTTTTCTAAGTTGCGATTGCCCCGATGATCGCAAAGTGCGATATGCTACCGGTCGATTATATGGGATAGCACTTACTTGGTGGAATACAGAGAAGGCCAAACGAGGCGTCGACGATGCTATGACTTTAACTTGGAACGAATTGAAGGAAATCATGACCAGACGATTTTGCCCAAGGAGCGAAATAAAGAAATTAGAAGATGAATTTTATTCGTTGAAGCAAAAGGAAGGAGACCACACCACATACAACAAAAGATTCCTCGAGTTACATCAAATGGTTCCCAGCATGTTCACTCCCCTTTACCGTTTGATCGAGCACTACATTCGTGGTCTTCCGTCAAAGATTCAAGACTCTGTAATAAGTACCACGCCTGCAACCTTGGAAGCGGCAATGGAGTTAGCTACAGCGCTCACCGAGAACCGAATCCGGAACAAAGACTTCAAGGAGGAGAAGAAGAAGGATAAAGCATCGATTGAAACCTCCGACTCCACCCAAACCGAATCCCCTTCTCAACCCAATTCTAAGAGAAAAAGAGACGGGCAACTTTTCGCTGCTATCCAACGAAATTAACCAATTTCACACGCCATACCCATCCAAGCTATCCCAATCACTCAAGTGGCACCCAACTCAACTTACCCAAATAAGAAACCATATCTTGGACCTCACCCTCGATGCAACAACTGTTTTTATCACCATCCCCTTACCTTACCTTGTCGACTATGTGCAACTTGTGGACGCTATGGTCATTTGAGCAAGGTTTGCCGCACCTTTCAAAACCAAATCTCTTCCCCTACTCAAAACATGGTCCAAACCTATCAACAACCCCAATACCCCATGTTCCCATATGTTCGAGATTGTTTCAATTGTGGCGACCCTACCCACTTTAGAAACACGTGCCCTCGATTGGTTAACATCATAAACGCTCAAGCCCAATCAAACCCAGTTAACCAAGTAAACCAAGAAAACCCAACCGCTAGGCCACCAGCAAGAGGAAGAGTCTTCAACATCAACGCCAATCCTGTCGAAGATAATGACGGCCCAAACGAAGATACCCAACTAGTCCTCTTCACCGAAGATTCAGATTCAACTCCAATCGTTTAGTTTTATGTTTTCTTTATGTTTTAGAATCACATAGAACCAATCATAACTTAAGGATAAAGCCAATGAAACTTTGACAAGAATATGGTGGATACGCCGCTGGTACTTCCTATATATAACTATTCTTGTCAAAGGAACAGAAGCATTATCTGGCGGTTATGAGAGGTTCCATGTGTAGACTGTTTGAGTAATTATTGTTTATTATTTCAGTACATGCAATTTCATAGGCCGCCGCTCCCCATTACATTATGAGCGTTGAGCATGTTCCCCATTTCATTATGAGGTTGAACCTGGCGTGCCCACATACGATCGGCTCCGTTTGATTGAGCCTTGATCGCACAGATATTTTCATTTTTAGTACATGCAATACGATCGGCTCCGTTTGATTGAGCCTTGATCGCACAGACATTTTCATTATCAGTATCTTGTGGTTGTTGTGCTTGTTGTAGAGTCACATAGAACTAATCATAACTTGCGGATAAAGTCAATGAGAATTTGACGAGAATATGGTGGATACGCCGCTGGTACTTCCTATATATAAGTATTATTGTCAAAGGATCGGAGGCATTATCAGGCGGTTATGAGAGGTTCCATGTATAGGCTGTTTGTGTGATTGTTGTTTAGATTAAATTTATTATTTCCAGTACATGCAATACGATCGGCTCCGCTTGATTAAGCCTTGATCGCACAGACATTTTCATTTTCAGTACATGCAATACGATCGGCTCCGTTTGATTGAGCCTTGATCGCACAGACATTTTTTTCATTTTCAGTATTTTGTGTTTGTTGTATTGGTTGTAGAGTCACATAGGACTAATCATAATTCACTGATAAAACCAATGAAAATTTGACGAGAATATGGTGGATACGCCGCTGGTACTTCCTATATATAAGTATTCTTGTCAAAGGACCAGAGGCATTGTCAGACGGTTATGAGAAGTTCTATGTAGGATTTAGTAGTTTCTTGGTAACTAATCATAACTTGTGGATAAAACCAATGAAAATTTGGCAAGAATATGGTGGATACGCCGCTGGTACTTCCTATATATAAGGATCAGAGGCATTATCAGGCGGTTATGAGAAGTTCCATGTAGGATTTAGTATTGCCTTGGTTGAAATTTGTGTTACATTCATATCATCTCGCCATTTAAAGAAATTGGACTGTGTTCTATTTCTACATAAACTAACCTCTCTATCATAACAAACGAGAGAGGAACTGTCACCATTCAAACATATATGCTATCAGAATGTGGATTCAAATATTAGTTGTTGTGTTTATTTATGTTCTTTAGTCATAGAACCAATCATAACTTACTGATAAAACCAATGAAAATTTGACAAGAATATGGTGGATACGCCGCTGGTACTTCCTATATATAAGTGTTCTTGTCAAAGGATCTGAGGTATTGTTAGAGGGTTATGAGAAGTTCCATGTAGGTTGTAGTATTAGAAGTTTTACTTTAGGATATAACCATATCCTTCCAAACATATCCAAACTCTTATGCATGATATCATATTTAGCGAATCAATTCTGCTTATCAATACTTTTACAGTAGGCAACAAAAAGCGATTCCTGTAATGGGGTACTTAACCCTTACAAGGAACGTTACCGCCTCAAACAAAAACTTAACCCTTACTTTTTCTAAGCATGTAACTGTCAAACTAAACACCATCATTTTTTTAGTCAAATATATCACTATTTAAATTTCGGGACGAAATTTCTAAAAAGCAGGGGATACTGTAACATCCGTCAAAAACGGATTTTACCAAACCCGCTTCGTTTATTAACCGAACAATCAGTTTAAAATTTCGTGGCGTATTTAATCCCCAAATTAATTTTAAACGATACATAATTAATTATTATATTGGAATATATAATTTCTTTTTGAAAAATTGTTAAAAATAATGAAATAAAAATTAAATGTTTCTGCCGGGTTTCGAACCCGGGTCAGTATACCGGTTCAGCAGACTTATCACACACACACTCAACCACTGCGCCACTGATGATTCTTGTTAATTATTAGAATCAATTAATTCATAACATGTTTTCCGAATTCAAAACCGGCGCCCAAATTTCATTCGTCGGAAATCCCGGCGATCTCGCGAGATTGGACGGTTACTTCAGTTATAACGTAAACCTTAAACACCACATCGGTTATAACCGACGCCTGAACCCGCGACACAAGCTATAACCGCCGGAAAACGTAATGACTTTGAATCAAGTCGGAAATTGGACCAAATTCATCGATAACCTGCCTTATAAATACCTCCTCGAACCTCTGCAAGCTTTTTCGCTCAAAACCGCACATTTACCCGACGTAATTCCATTCGCCGGAAAACTTCTGCACATCGCCGGAAAACCGAACCCTTCACTTCTGAGCCTTACTGAACCCCCTGAGCTTATACCGAAGTCACCCACATCCTTTTCAAGCTTGCTGAAGACTCTCTGCTACAAGACACACGACGCCGGAATCTTTTGCTGTCGCCGGAGTTCTGCCGGAGAAACAGAGGAGTCCAATTTCGGTATATCTAACGCTTAGTCTTTCATTCTTTTCCTTTATCTCACCTATAATTAATCATAAAACGCTAAAGAAACCTGATTAAAACTTCGAACCAGTCAGTCATCGTTTCTGGTTAAAACTGGCGAAGAAGACAAAGTTTCTGTAGTGTATAAGTATAATTAAAATCAAGTTATTACTCGGGTTAGACGCACAGTTCAGCGGTGGACTGTGTGCACATTAAACACGTAAACGTCTCGAGTTCGAATCTTGTTCCACGCATGCTTGCCTTAATAAAAATGTCTTTTTTGTTAACCGAACCGGAGTCACCGCTGTACATGTTAAGTTTATTAATAACCGGAATAATAACCAAGTCAGACACACAGTCCAGTGGTGGACTGTGTGTATGTTTAATCACAGGACACGAGTTCGAGTCCGGACTACCGCACCGGTCCGAACTTATCAAACTTTTTATTTAAGTCAGAAATGAAAATACTTAGTTTGTATTTAAGTATAATAAAAATCAGTTTATTTAACAAGTTGGACACACAGTCCAGCGGCGGACTGTGTGTTAACATAAACCACAGGTCCCGGGTTCGAGACCTGTGGAGCGCACCGAGTCACTGATTAAAACCTTTTTAGAAATAAGTTGATTTTCGGATTAATCTAATTAATATATAAATATAATTAAAAACAGAAATATTTCGGGTTAGACACGTAGCTCAGTTGGTAGAGCTGCGTGCACGCGTACGGGAGGTCTCGGGTTCGAGCCTCACTCAGCGCACACATACACGCATACGAACCAGTCAAACAGTCAAGGTCAATGGTCAACGGTCAACGGTCAAAAAAAGTCAATTTTTTTATTATTTTTATTTATTTATTTTAATTAAAAATCAATTAAAAATACTTAAAAATAACATTTTTAAGGTTAGAAAATAGCCTTAAATTCACAAAAATACACCCAACAATCCTACTAAGATGGATTAATAAAATCCGTTTACTTACCGAACCATAATGCTATTTATCTAGGTTAATTTCACTCGTGGTTAAAACCACTTCGCGTGCATTCAACATCATCAACCGAACGCACCCACTGTGAGTGAATCTTACAACTCCCCCTTTTTAATTACACGTTTTGGGGTGTGTCATGTGTCACAAAATAATTAACTCGTTTATTTAAACTTGTGCCATACCATATCGTGATCTA
Source organism: Scalesia atractyloides (assembly GCA_947069175.1). Taxonomy (NCBI): domain Eukaryota; kingdom Viridiplantae; phylum Streptophyta; class Magnoliopsida; order Asterales; family Asteraceae; genus Scalesia; species Scalesia atractyloides. The sequence continues at coordinate 58,882,781 of CAMTDV010000001.1, read as the reverse complement.
AACTTAGATTGTTATTATTGTTGTAATTATGTATTTCATTTTGTCAACTTATACGAAATTCATTCATTAAGCCCATCAGTTCCTCATGGTAGACGAGTTGAGCAACGCGTGCCTCAAAACAAATCCATTATTGTTCATGTGTGTATTATTGAGTTTATATTGTTTGTAGTTATGTCTTTCATATTATCATGTTTATGCAATTCATTCATTAGGCCCATCAGTTCCTCGTGAGAGACGAGTTGAGCAACGCGTGCCTCTAAACGATCCATTATTGTTCATGTGTGTATTGTTTAATATTAAATTGATTTATGAATAAGTTTACATCTATTTTTACTCATGTGTGGTTGTGCACTTTATTTCATAATCAATTAAATAAACTTGTTCAAATGTTTTCCATAGGATTCACTCGCCAACTTTTTGTTGATCCAAAAACCCTTTTTACACATGATACAGGTGAACAGGATGAAGCAAGGAAAACATAGGAAATGCCTTAGAAGAAAACAATGAAGCCTAGATTGATATTTAGGACATGTTGTAATACTGATTGTAATTTTCCATTAAAGTGTATTAATGAATATGAAACGTCAAAATAAATGTCATGAGCTTTGATGATAACCCAATCATGCCCCGATCACCTTTTCCGCTGCGGGTCGGGGTGTGACAATATCAGCCGCCGTCGTACGAGTACTCACAATCACAGCAGCAGCCGCAGTCATCACAACAGCAGCAAGATCGGCTAGAAGGAGGGTTAGCTGACATTTTTGACATGAGTGCCTTCTATGAACATCTGGGTGGTTATTATGGACACCCACCGGGTCCATCGTATCAATGAACATTCGCTGATCAGTTGCTTCGATCAGGTCCACGTGCTCGACTCTATCTATCTATCTGTTTATTTATTTCTTGTTTAAGACAATTTTATTTCGTGTTAATTGGTGGTGTTTGTTAAATTGTTTGGGAAGGTTTGTAATTGATTGATAAGGGTTAGTCGTTCTTGGGGTTGTTGGTTGGTCTTCTCGGGCTAATTTTAAAGTGCACCATATATTGGGTACAATGTATCCCAAGTGTGGGGATGTGAGAGGCTCGAGAAGAGATAGGTGGGTAAACGTTGAAAAGCTTGAAAATGATGAAGTTGATAAAAAAATGGGAGTTTTTAAATTTTTTGAAATTTCCATCACCTTAAGTATGCTAATTCGTTATGAAAGTTTACGATTCAATCATCAATGGGTCTCTTATTGGTAGTAATTAGTATACTCTTATCGTAATTGTCCCTTTAAGTTTCAGAGAGTAGGCCTGACAAGGTTTTCCCTTTATAAAAAGTGGAAAGATCTGTGTGTATAAGGGTAACATGCTTTAGATTGCATATGCTATTTGTTGGCAACCGTTTATCTTTTTCTTGGTGAGGTTTTTGAGCCGGTAGATGTGATAGGATATCAATATGAGTCAATTGTTGAGAGTGGTCTATATGTTCTTCTGTATTATAACTTGTGTAATTTGATACATGCTGAAACTGTGTAGTGACATGAGTATATAAATGATGAAGGCATGAGGAATCATGTACATAGTAGTGGGGGTTGTGGTTGTATGACGAGTACTTTTAATGGCCCAATTGAATCCACCCATTATTCGTTGGTTTCCCAATTGCAGTTCAGTTAAAAAAAGGGGGAACAATAATTAGAATGTGTGGGTAGAAACCAAATTGTGTATATGCAAAGAAGCTGTCAAGATTTGGTGATCTAGTGTTAGCCATTGAGGAGAAAGAAGAAGAGGGAAGAATGACGATGAGTTCTTACCATTAGCTCAAAGCCTACACTTAAAAGTCCTCTTGATATGTATCGTGTCACTTGTGCAGTGTAAGTGTGATTGTTATACAAGTTTATAATTGCAGGAGTCATATTGGCCTATGAGTGTATATATACTAGCACATCACATGCTAGATCAATTGTTGAAGCCGAGTGGAGGGTACATTGTGAGGGGCAAGTAGCATGTGTTCAAATTATAAGCATGTTAGTTTTATATAGACAGATCTTGTGTTTGAATTGTGTTAACTGTGTCAGGCTGTAAATCTTGATTGTGTTAGTCTATGGGATGGTTATGACTTGAGAATTGAATTGGATGAGCCAAATGAGAGACTTGTTGTGTTGTTATTGTGGTGAGTAATATATAGTTGGTTTGCTTAGGGACAATCAAATGTAAGTGTGGGAACGTAATGGATGGAGTGGAACCCGAGTGATAATGATCATAACTTGCATGTTATAGTTAGTTTTTGGGCAATTATGTGCGTTGAATGAGATAACTACGAGAATTGGTTGTTTGCAGGTTAACTGGTTAATTCGGGCGTTTTAAGGAAGCTAGAGGTGACGCACAATACTCGAGATGCAGTTACGAAGTAGAAAGTACCAATCGGAGTCGTTCGGGTCAAGAACTAATGTGGAATTACGCGAAAATGGGTACAAAGAGAAGTCGAGGGGTCTACCGGTAATTGCGTGAAAGATGCAACAAAGATATCCATATGATGAAGACCTCGCCGTAGCCTACGGTTTGCTAACCGTAAGCTACAGTTAGGTTACAAAAGAGAAGATTATGCAGCAAGTCTTGACCGTAGGTTACGGTCAAGGGACCGTAGCTTACGGTTACCTTTACAACATGGACATAACTATGCAACCGTAGCTTACGGTCATGAGACCGTAGCTTACGGTTGAGATGCACACAATCAGAATCTGATGACCGTAGCTTACGGTCATGAGAACGTAGCTTACGGTTGAGATGCACACAATCAGAATCTGATGACCGTAGCTTACGGTCATGAGACCATAGCTTATGGTCATGTGGAAGAAATTTTGCATGATTAGTTGTGGCTGTATAAGTGGGTTGTACGGTCGAATACTAAGATCTAGGGCTTCAAAGTTTGCAACTTTTCCACCTTCAATCATCATAATTCAACGTCAATTCAATATCATGTTCAAGAATCTAGCACATCACCCAATGTTTGAAGCATACACGCGAACAATGAGCGGCTAGTTTCTTGTTATGGTTCCTCCGAATAGAGGAGTGATGTAAGTTAGATATTTAATGTGTTTTGAGAACCATTTGGATTCAGTGATCTAAGCATTAGATGCTTTTCACTACATGTGTGATTATTTCCATTGTAACTATTTACATTTTGTTTAATCTTGATTTGCAACCATTCAATTCCTGAGAGTTCTTGAAATTGGGATCTATTTGGCTAAGAATTAGGGTTGGTAATTGTAAATGATGCTTATGTGATAATCTTTCATTATTTATTAATCGAAGTACTTAGTCACTTAACATCACAATTGGTAATTCAATCAACGTTTAGTTTTCAATGGTTAGACAAAACATATTATCATAATCTGCTTATCATTCTGAAGTTCGGAGGAATCATCGTTCTTTTTATTGATATAAAATCCAAATTATTGTGTTTATTTCAGTCATCAGTAATCTTTAATGTTAAGTTTATTATTTACCGCATTCATTATTTAGACTTTGTTAGTATAACACTTTCCACAAAACTCCCTCGGTTCGATATCCAACTTATCCTATCTACGTAGTTTAACTCGGTTTTTTATTGACGCAAATGACAGTCATCAATCGGCAGCGTAGATGAGACTCGAACCCGGGACCATACGTTTAAAATGCACACAGTCCACCACTGGACTGTGTTCTAACCCGGTATATTTACCGATTTTAAATTCTCTTATACACTGTTTCTACTTCATCTTCTTCAATTCATACATACTGTTTTAAATAATCCGATGAAACTCATTGAATTAGTTATGACAATTATAGAATATATACATAATAAAGAAATGATAAAGGATTCAAAGATGTTACCGAACAGAGGGAGTGGCCTTGATTTCTCCGGTGAAATTCCGGCGACAAGAAATTTTTCTGACGATGTATAAATTTTTCTAACAAGATTTGCAGAGAGTTTGTAATGTGTGCAGGTGTGCTTTAGCTGTTTCGGAAGGTCCTATTTATAGTGTAAGACAAGGCTCATTTGAAGTTTCTGTTTCGGTCAAGGTTTTAAATGTCGTGATGATTGCGACAGTTTTTTTTTGTAAGGGTTGATGATTCCACTGATTGAATCTCATTTATGATTAGAATCAGTTACAAATATTTAATTCGAAAAGAAAAACAGAAATTTGGTGTCTTGATGAGTTTAGACGTTTTGGGCGGTTACCGTTTTGAATATCATAACAAGGATAACGAGCATATAACAGATTTCTGATCTCGGTTTTCACAGATGTTGTGTGTGTGGTATGGTGGTGTGTTGTGTGTTTCACTTGGGTGGAGACCCGGGTTCGATACCCGTGGTTCACACCATTTTGTTTTATTATTATTTTTTTATTTATATTTTAGTGATTAATATTATTATTATTTAAACTTTATTATTATTATTCATTATTTAATACTAATAACAATTTTAAATACTTAACCTAAACGCATAACGAATATCATAACGTATACTTGCATTACAAAACGGAACGGGTTTTAGAACCCGTTTTACGACAAACGTTATATGTGGGGTGAGAGGTTGTCGGTCTGTCTTTAGTGTTAGATTGCCAAGTTTAGATAATTTGTGAGAAGATTTCCTTAGCTTCCCTTTCACTATTTGCTTATCGAGTCTAATCCGGAATCCATATCTACCTGTGACTTTCGCGCAATGAGGTAGATTGTCTAGAAGATACTTTATTATTACAGTAGGAAAGCCTGTGAGGGAATTCTCTAAATCGGTGGTTTAACGGCTTTCAAGTTTCCATAGGTTTCTTCTAGAGAAGGGTCGAGGGTCTTTTAGGTAATCCTTTAAGTTTAGCAATTTAATATCCCAGTTTCCACAATAGTTCTATAACCAAGAGAAGCTTGTCAATCATGTGTATGAGTCTGACCTAGGTAGTGTGTTTATCATCACCTGAATCAATCCAAAATCCCAATTCGTGCCTTAGTTCAGTTCAAGTTAGTTTTTAGTTAATTGCAAGTAGCTTGTTAGAAACCTGCCTTTGAAACAACAAGGCAATTTAGTCGAGTTAGTTTAGTTAATAGTAATCGAGTCTAATCTTCGTAATTAGTAGAGTCTCGTGGGTTTGATACTCGGACTTATTTCAACTTTACTACATCGACCGGTACACTTGCTGGTTGTGTGGTCTAGGTTTTAGAGAGTTTTAGTTATAAATTTAGAACTTAAAATGTTTAGTTTAGGATTAAAATTAGTTAGTTTAATTAGACCACTAAGTGCACGTATTGACATAATAATTTTGTTGTAGGCGATAAACAATTCTTTTACTTCCATAAACAGCTAGTGATAAATTTCATAAGACCTAAGTAGTTTAATGGACTAGTTGCCAAAATTAAGTAATTTGAAATTTTGGTTATTATTTTCTCATAGTGAGTCCTTTCTCGTTTTGAGAATATATCATGAACCAGAAACCAATAAAAATTTGCTGGAAATGACAACGATACACATTATTTTCAGTTAAATGAAGTATATAGTGGGTTTTATTGCATAATATTCATGGATAATTATTATCTAATATAATCACTCCTTTATTATCTAATTTCTAAGGTACTACCACCAGATTCACATTCATCCATTTTAAAATATTCACATCCAATGTAGTTTATAACAGATTGACCCATTCAATGCAGTTTATAACAGGAGTTAAATACCTTTGTTTTCTTTCAATTGAGAGGGTTAATTACGAAAATGTCCATCACAAGCTTCTCATATGAGTTGGATTTAACATCAATATAGATGGAGTTAGTCTGATAGACTTAAATTGCAATAAATTAAAATATTGGTGTCTATTTGCAAGAGTTTTTATATTTGTAAAATATAACATTGTGCTATAAACCACCGATACCAAAACAATAATTTATTCAAATCATTTTTATAAATTAAAAACTAGATAATCGTGCTTACCACTTATTAAGTTTATGCACTTAAGTGTGTCAGTATTACTAAAACTCATATACCTAATTCACACAACATCAGTATGTCGAATTGGTGTTTTTAAAAATTGCTGGTGATGCCGAAGCATAATATCCTTGGTTTTGAGAGGGATATGACGGTAGGTTGAAAAAGAGTTTGACGGCAATACAAAAAATTACATCCGTCGTGATGTAGTGATTTTGTACCAACAACACAAAGAAAAACACCACATCCTAGGATCTTAGGTAGCATTGATTGTACATATCTTGTTTGGAGGATGTGTCCCAAACCGTTTTGTGCCCAGTATATGAGAGGTAATCATCAATACCCAACAATCATTGTCAAAGCGGTTGCACCACAAGATTTATGGTTCTAGCATGCGTATTGTTGTCCACCTGGTTCACTTAACAACATCAATGTTCTCCAAACATCTCTAATGTTTCTTCCTCACAAAATGGAACCGCACCTAAGTGCCCATTTCAGGTGAATGGACATACATACAAATGTGGATACTATCTAACCGACGGGAGCAACCCTACTTGGTCAACATTTGTGAAAACGTTTCCATATCCGGTTGATCCGACTGAAAAAGAAGTTCAAGAAATTGCAAGAAGGGGCAAGAAAAGATGTGGAGTGTGCTTTTGGTGTGCTACAGGAAAAATGGGGGTATACTTAGGTGACCCATGCGTGCTACGACTGTAGAAAACATTATTAGCATGACGTATGTGTGCATGATACTTCACAACATGATCTTAAAGGACGACGGAAATGCGTTCTCATCGATCCACAACTCAGATCCCATCGTCCTACCTATTTTTGACAATGATGCTCTTCGTGAGTTTATGGATTAAGATACGCATTTTCAACTTAGAAATGATGTTGTGGTTAATCTTGCAGTTCAAGATCTATCATACCTTAAAGAGGAAGACAATGAATAGTTTCGTTTTATATCTATGTTTTTTCTATTTTTATTTTAATTGTGTTTTTTTATTTAATTTTATTAGGTTGTTTAATTTAAATTTTAATTAAATTTATTTTAATAAAAAAATAAAAATTTCTAGGGTACTTGTGGTAGACGTCGTTAGTGTTTTGTCCCATCTAAATTACTTGGGATTGGAAATGATGTGGTAGAGGAAGATTGGATAGAGCTAGTACACTACCCTAGAATGCGTCTTCCATATATGGGTGACTTTGATTGTAAATAGTCTGAGCTTGTTTTTACAAGATACTTAAACTTTTTATATGGAGGTAACCCAAATATTTAAACTTTTTATATTGAGGTCAGCTAAGTACGTATTTTATCACTTATAAATTTTATATCATCTTAAAAAAAGTAGCAAATCAAATTATATTGAATTTAAATTTAAAAGTTGGTACTGTATTATCGTATGGTAGTATTCGTCTTTTTAGAAAAACGAACCACATTTTCACTAATTGACGTGTATGAGTTTTTTTAATGAAATTTGTATAGAAAAGTAGTGTGGTCTTAATAATTGTAAAACACCAGTGCCAAATAAAAAGTTAAATAGTTGAATGGTAGGGACTGTTAATTAGAAAAAAAAAAGTTAAAAAAAAATTTCACTAGACCTCCATTTATAAAACTTAACCCCTTTAAGTGTTTTTTAAATTTCAAACTGATGTATTAAGCTTTTTATCAAAATGAGGATACGAGTCGATTGATGTAAAACTTATCTTGAAACGGTGCTTCAAACGACTAGAGTTTTGTCAATTGAAAGTTTTAAACACCGAATTGAAACACCGCTTCGTCATTTGCAGTATCTTTCAAGGTAAGTTTTAGAGCAATTGACTCGTATCCTCTTTCTGATCAAAATCCATAAAACATTAGTTTGAAATTTAGAAAAAGGAGACAAGTTTTTTTAGTGGAGGTCCAATAATTTTTTTTAAAGGTGCGACTATGAGTAGGAATTTTTGAAAGTGTAATTATTATTGGCAAATTACTAAAAGGTAGGATTATTAAAATCTATTTTTTCTAATTTTATTAATACTTTCAAATCATATTTACCATATTTTTATCGAAAAATGCAAAGTAAGCGATGAAAGAAAAACTTTGTTAGTCAAATCCACATAATTTCATGTGCAACAATCCCACCAAGAAAAAGTTACCATGTTAACCTCCATCAACTTTGAGATGTTACCCAGCGATCCGAAATGGCATTTTTTTAATATCTGGATTATTGGGTGTGCATAAACGAATCGAATAAATATAAATAAGACCTTTTTTGTATTCGTTTGCTTAGGCATGAACATGTTCATGAACTGTTTACAAACGCTTATCGAACAAGATTTTTTGTTCGTGTTCGTTCATTAAGAAAATGAACTTGTTCATGAACCGTTCATAAACACTTACAGAACATAAACGAACGCAAACGAACACACTAACACAAATAAATGTTCATGAACATAAATGAACACAAACGAACGTTCATACACACAAACAAATATATACGAACGTATATTTATTTTAGAATAAAATATGCATTTCTTATCACAAAAGTTAAGAAGAATCCACCAAAATTAAATAAGTACTTAATATAATTATTCGAACATAGTTGGCATAATTGTTATAAACATAACTAACACATAAATTAAGTTGGTTCTCAAGTTTTAACACAAACAAAAATTAAAATAGTCAAATAAGAGATGTTAACGAAGGCATGTAGTATAACTAGGATTTCAAGAAATTTTAAAAACTAAAACCAAAAATAAAAAATATAACATACAAAAACCTTAATGTGAACAAATACAAATGAACAAACTTAACTGAACACATTATCTAACGTTCATGAATACAAATGAGCGAACACATCCACTTTTCATATTTGTTCGTTTAGCTTAACGAACGGAATTTCTTATTCGTGTTTCTTCATTTAATAAACGAACGAACATAGATGAACTTCCCGCTAATCGGTTCACGAACTATTCGCTAAACATTCGATTTATTTACAACCCTAGGTGTACGTGCACAAGAACAAAAAGAAGCTTTTGGATCATAATATGTTCTAAAGATAAAGAATTGGTATTTCTTCCGTTTGTCTATCGCTATATAATATATATTTTTTTCTGCTGGTTTAGGTCGGATCATATTAAAAAAAAATAATCAAATTAAATTTTATATAATCTACAAAATTATGTCAAATTAAAAAATAATAATTTTTAAATGATTAAAATTTAAAAGAATTGCAATGCTTTCCCATTATATATATATATATATATATATATATATATATATATATATATATATATATATTTTAAACTAAAGTGATGATGAATAGTAACTACAACTTTTTAAGTATTTGTTTTTTAAAATTTTAATAGTATTTTAATTTAATTATTATTTAATTTTATTTGAAGTTAAAATAACTTCAATTTTTTTAAGTATTTGTTTTTTCAATTTTAATCGTTTTTTAATTATTTTGATTCTAACTTAAAAAAACTAATTCCACATCAATGTTTATTTTTTTACGGTATGTTACCGAAAGTAATGGATCAGTATCGATTTAGTTTGTTACACTACCAGCATGATATATGCATTTGGCAGAGTTATATAAAGAAAAAAACTTCAAAACCAAAAATCATAAAAATGAATACCGATACTGCTATCTATGTTTTTTTATATAAATAATAACTACCTATGAATAGTATCATTCAATAAGTGGTTTCTCAACTTTTTATTTTTATTTTAGTTTTCTAATGAGTGTTCAATATTGAAAATATATTAAACTAATTATTTTTACCATTACTTAAATTTAAATGTAAGCGAGTTGTATATTTTTGATCAATTAGAACTAAGTTATATGTATAATTGTTTTTTTTTTCTTATCGTGATGAAGTGAACAATGCAGTACGAACAACATAGGCACCAGTATTCCTTTTTATGTTTTTAGATGTTCCTACTGGTATGGTGATGAACAGATTCGATTCCGACCGAATAACATCGGTTCTGGTAAAATCGTCGACGGTTGCCACTATACATATCGATATAAGTTTAGTCAAAGACGGAGTTGTATTCACCCATACGTTCGTTGTTTTTTCTTTTGATTGTGATATGGAACACCCGTATTGTACCAGTTTCATAATGAACCGAGCCAATATTCACCAAAAATTAACCCGCCGCGAAGCACGGGGAAATCCACTATATATAATATAGATAGTTGTGATGAATAGTAATTGTATATTTAAGTATTTGCGTTTTGTAATATTTATTTATTATTGTTTGATTTTTTAGTAATAAATAATAACTAATAATTTTTAGGTATTTGTTTTTATTTTTATTTTGTATCAGTAGTATTTTATTTAGAAATTAATTCGATACCTGTTTAGCTCATTACAATATCGGTAAGGTTCATGCACTCAGTATAGAAATCAACACATGTTTTACATCGACCGAAATGATAAAAACAAACACCGGTGCCGACACTGATGTTTTTCGAACGGTATCGATCGGTTCAAATTGTTACGTTACTAATACCAATATTCATTTATCGTCATAGATAGAGTTGTATAAATGAAAAAATAAACCGAAACCATAGAATGAATAAAGGTCTCGGTACAAATGTTGTTTGGTACGCTACGCAAGCGATGCGATGTTAGTTTATCTAAAGAAAAGTCACTAAAAAATAAATATCGGTACGGAACCGATGTTGTCCGTTTGGTTTTGGTTCAGTTCACAACGATAACAGCACGATATCTGTTATCAAACAAAAACTCATAAAAAATAATACAGATATGTACCGATGTTGTTCGGTTCGGTACGGTATGGTAGCGATACGATCTTAGCTAATTGAAAGCAAAATAAAAATAAATAACAGTACCGAACAACTCAGTCTTTGTTGATTTGCTTTGGTACGATAGTGTCATGATAGCCTTTCCAATAAAGTTCATATCGCAATGTTAAAAAAGTAAGCATAGAATGCAAGCCAACTAAACCGGTATCAACTGAAAAACATTGGTACCGATATTCGTTTTTATTGTTTTCGATCGATATAAAGTTTTTTCTTTTGATTACTATAGCGAGTATCGTTAGCGTAACAAACCGAACATATATCGGTCTAATTCCTGCCGTGAAGCGCGAAGGAAATACAACTAGTTATTACTGTTTAATACTACTAATCTCTAAACATGCTTTTACTATTCTACTAGGTGAAAAAGAGACTATCAAAGGGTGATGTGGTTTCATTTGTTGGGCCGTTTAAAAAATTAACAAAGGGTGAGTGAACTAAAGAAAAAAAAAGGTTGGACTCAATTGCAATAGCACAAAACACAAACTTACACATTAATATATATATATATATATATATATATATATATATATATATATATATATATATATATTTGGTTTCAATCTTTTTCATCTTCATCTTTTTTCAATCCCCTTCACTTCAATATACCTCTCTCGGATGAAGTATAAATCAGATAAACATGTTTTTGGTGTTTCTTTCTAAACTTCAAGCTCGGTTTCATTAGTTTAAAGGGTATGATTGTAAAATTTTATAGGGTGCGCTCGGGATTTGGGCATATCTATAGCACTAATATTTTTTTTAAAGGGGCGGCCGTCACCCCTCCAATGTTAGTAGGTACGCCCCTATCTGTAATGAAACTAGCACACATATAAATCGAAAATATAGTTTTTTTGAACTCGACGGTGAGATAGCGTTTGAATCAAGTTTTCTTTTTCATGTTTTAGTGAAATCTTATTAGCTCAAAGTAAATCTACAATCAAAGTGTGTAGTCTTGGTCCCATTTTTGCTAGGAAACTAAGCACTGTTACATGGTTTATTACTAGTTTCATATTTTAAAGTCGAATATAAGAAGTGTCTAAGCCTACTAATGTGTTGTAAAACACATCTGTTTATCTTGTAATTGTATTCGTTTTTAGTTAGTTTTTAGTTATTTTTGTTAGTTTTTAGCATGTACTTAGTAGATTGATGTTTGCAGATGTTCATGTGCAAAAAGAGTAAAAAACAAGTCTAAATGACGAAGAAATGAGCACACGGGGAAGCGTTGAAGAAAAATGAAAGTAAGGTTTTTATGTTGTTGGCTATTAGTGAATATTATGTGTGTCGCCACTGTATGAATAGGCTAGATAAAACATGCGTTGAATATTGTATAGTTGAGAGTTAGATATGAACACATGACATGTTCGAGAGGACGAGTGTTCATTCATACGTATGAGAACTCATCCGCACGGATGAGTCATCCTCTCCAAACCTCATGTCTATAAATAGGAGTTCATGTGTTCATAGTTGATAAGTTTTGGGAAATGGCCGAGAGACCTCAGCTTTCTCTCCAGCTTGTAAAATGAAGTATGCTCTTTCGGTATGGATGAAAGCTTTCTACTTTTGATTATTCTTACGAGATTTCTACCAAACTAGCTTTATCTTATCCAAACTTACGTCTAAACCGTCGTTCTGGATCCTAACAGTGGTATTAGAGCATATAAACAACATTTCTCTGGAACGTATACATACTTACAAAGGTCAAAAGGAAGAAGATATACGAAAGTTTAAAGGGTTGTTTGGTGCTTTAAAGAAAGCCGAATATGTTGCTCCACCAATTGGAAGATGGAGGAAAGATGGTAGTGGATCTGATTATGAAGATAAGCAGATGAAAGATTTCCATACTACACGAAGTAAATGGTTTGTTAAAGAAGAAAAGAAAAGGGTAAAAAGCAAAGGCAGAAGAGAAAGCGGGCATCACAAACTGAATTAAAAGATGAAGATGAGGTTATTTCTGCGACTTCCAAGAAAGATACGACTGAGGTTGAGAAAGAGATTGAACAAGAAGTTGAGGAAGATGTTACTGATGCAGATGATGAATTGACTGAGAATGATGATGATATTCTGGTAGCTCTTACAACGTATGATCCAATAGGAAAAAGATGAAACGTATGTACTAGAGGAAGAACCAAAGCCTGTGAAGAAAACATTGGGAAGAAAGAAAAGCAGTGCTAGTATGACTATTAAGAAAAGTGGTTCTCCTTTAAGCTAAGAAGTCAAGAAAAACATCTGGTGAAGAAACAGAAGCTCATAGGGTGGTTGAAGGAATGGATGTTGATCCAATTGTTGAGAAGATGAATACACCAGTTGTTGAAGAGGAGGATGTTGATTTTAAAAATACTTCAAACATTCATATTAAAACTCCTACCTCGATGTCATCTCAACTAACACCACCATGACCACAACAAAGAAAGCCTGAGCAAGCTGGTCTTCATGAAAAAGGTCCATCTTTTCCACATATTGGTTCAATGGGCGGCTATGACTTTTTGCTGATACAAATGATAAGAAAATTAGAGAACTTGAAGAGAAAATGGCCAATATGACATTGGTTATTGAAAGTTTGATTACAGAAATGAACAGAAATGAACGATTAACAAAATTGACAAAAGATCATGAAGCAAGCAGAAGTATACAAGCTAGCATGTTGATTACATATCGAAATTGGTTTAAAGTTCTCGAGAAGCACATGGGAATAGACTTTGATGAAGAAGTTAAAATAATGGAGTCTGAAGCTGTTGAGACTGCTGCTACAAGTGTTGAAAAAGTATCTGAACCTGAACTAGCAGTTGTTAATAAAGGAAAGCAAGCCGTTGATGCTATGGCTGAGATAGTTCCTGAAGATGTATTTGTTCAATCTTCAAAGTTGGACGTTACTGAAAAAGAAAATGTTATTTCTGGAGCTGAACTAGAAAAACAAACTGTAGCTGAAGTTTTCTTTGGTCCTGAGAACTAACCTGAAGATGAAGAATTTGATGACAAAGAGGATGAAGAAAAGCTTAATTATGATGGGTCAGATCATGACGATGGAAATGATGATAATCAAGGGGGTGCAGGTGTAACTGTTACTAAAACAACAAATATTGAATCTGAAGCACCGGAAACTCACACTAAAGCTAAACATCTTCAAGATGATTTGAATCAAGAGGTATTTGGTGGTGAGGGGGAGTTTTGATGAAGACACTTCAGGATTTTTCACAGATGTTGTGCCATTCACATATGTTCCTGCAAGTCAGAGAATCATTTATATGTGTCATGACGCTGAAGAAGGAGAATTTGCCCACAACTACACTAAAGAAGAATTGGCAAAATTATGTTGAGTTGATGAATATAAGTTTGAGTTTGATTTTGAAGAAGAATTGTTGAATGTAGAGATTGATAAACCTAATGAGTACAACTATACTTCGATACATATGCTAATGATTATGACGAAGTGATAGTGGAAGATGATTCGGATGAAGAACCAGTTTGTCATGCAAGTCAAGATACTAATAAATTTCCAACTTTTACTAAAATGTTTGCAGCTGAAGCTGATGATATGGTCTTGAGAAAGATAGAGGAGAGAATTAAAGATGGTAATTCGCTAAGACTGAATCAAGATGAAATAAAAAATGCGAGAAATAAATGGTTAAAGACCATGCCAACTGAACGTAAATTTAGAAGACCATTGGCTTTCTTTACCAGAAACCAAGACATTTCGCTGAGAGACATCATAAGTTGGGGTTGGATTCTAGAGTTGAATGTGTTTGCAATTAAACGAGAGTATGGAGTTCAATACTTCAAGTACTTGAATGATATAAAGAGTTTACCATGGTGGGATGTGAAAGAATTGCGCCAAACAAATTTGATAAACTATCAAATGAGGCAGTATGATCAAAAGAGGTGGAGGTTTATAAGGTATAAAGCAAGACATAACTTTCCGACATGGAAACCCCAGGAACCGAAGAGCGCCGTATCAAAAACAGAGATTGATGCTGAAACAAAGAAGCCGAAAGTGTTAGTGATATATAAAAGGCTTAAAATGATGAGGAATATGCCACTGATGAAATTGAAGCAAGATTTTCACGAAGAATTCGGGTGGTGTTATTATGACAAGCAGATAGGTGAAGCTGTGATTGTGTTATGCCGAGATGGTAATTGGAGATCGATCAGAACTTACGATCCGATATGGATAGTAAATATGTCAAAGAAGGATATCAAGATGTTGTTCTTTAACAAGATTTATTATGCTATGGAAGACATAGTGCAAGCGATGCAGTATTAGAAAGTTATCAAAGTATGCTATGCCTATGATATTCACTCAGGAAGGATGCGAGAATCAAAGTGGAGAGACTTAGAAAGAAAAGAGTTCTTGAAAGAAGTACATAATGAAGAAAGGATTAAAGAGAGAAGAAAGAAAGATGTTATTTCAAGATACAAGTTTCAGATGTGGGCACCTAAAACAAATCAAACTCCAATTGAAGGCTTCGAGCAAAGACGTAAGACTTATCAAAAGAACTTCTTTGGAAGTAAAAGCTGAAGGTATATTGAAGATTGTTGAAGACCGGACCCGACCGCGACAATATTCAAGGAGGCGTCTGTTGGTGCATAATGTCTATTGCCAACGTCTATGTGTCGTGTGTGTGATTTATTGAATTGTATTACATAGGGCAAGTGTTAGATTGGTTTTTTGAATGTAAGTTTACTCATTCGTACGGATGAGCGAGTCTGTCCCAAGTGGCCTATACCTAAGTCTATAAATAGGTGCTTAGGGTGTGAGTCTTTGATAACTTGTTCACTTTGAAGCGAAACTCTATCAAATTTGTTCTATTAATGTAAACCTGTTAAAAGTTAATGAAAATAGAGAAAATTGAAGAATTCTTGTGTTTCTACTTCTGTAAGATGGATTCCGCACTCTTACTGAAGATTAGATATCACCAAGTGTTTAAACGTCGACCAAACCGATCCTAACTAGTGGTATTAGAGCTATGGTACCGATTCAATCGATCTAACAGTTGACTGAATCACCTACGCTTATGATTTATGGGTTTTTAGACGTAAAACATCAAATTTAAGGTCAATTCATGGATGGAATTTGAAATTGAAGACATCATTACATTCATAATTGATTCTCGTTCATGACTGTGGAAGAATCATTATCAAATTCAAAGAAATGAAGATTTTGGATCGGAAAAACTTGAACAACATCGTTCGAGCGGACGAGACAGTTTCGTGCGCTGGAGTCATTCATCCACATGAATGAGTCCTGGTCTGTTTGAAAAATTGTGTTCATTCGCACGAACCAGTCAATCATTAGCATGAATCAGCTTTCATCCGCATGAACCAGCTTACTCCGTTACAAAATCAATTAGCTCATACACACGAAGGAGTAATCTGCTCAAGGACTCTCAAGCGCGAATGAGTCAAAATGTCTGAAAAAAGATAATCATGGCGAATAAGGCATTTTTTTATCGTGGCAACAAGACGAGTGTTTAGAAATAATTTAGTGATTGATTTTTTTTCGAGATTTTAACGTTAAATATGGGTTGTTCGGGGACACCGTCGGAGGCTTCGGAGAATGGTTAAAATGATGAAACCATGGAGTATTGAAGATAGCGGGATAGTCATGAAGACTGGTGGATAATGTGTATTATTTGGTAAAGTGACTCTTAATGGGCCAAAATAGAAAAATCTGTATTGATGAAAAATAAACTTTTGTGGAGCAAAATGGCACATATTCCACATAGTTGAATTTTTCAGATAAAAGAGAGGACTGA
Source organism: Scalesia atractyloides (assembly GCA_947069175.1). Lineage (NCBI taxonomy): Eukaryota > Viridiplantae > Streptophyta > Magnoliopsida > Asterales > Asteraceae > Scalesia > Scalesia atractyloides. The sequence continues at coordinate 58,866,282 of CAMTDV010000001.1, read as the reverse complement.
ATTTGCTTATTTTGAGGGGGAAATTCAGTGATGAGTTAGAAAGGTGAGAATTTGCCAAAAATGAAGGAGAATAAAATTTTCAAATATTAGAACATTTTTGGAAATTCAGAGGAGGTCAGGAACTTTGCAAATAGAGATATGAAGTGTAGATTCATTTCAGGCGGAATATATTAGATATATTGCAAACCTAATCATCAATCAAGGTAGAATTAATTAAAGATATTTTCAACACTTAATTGAAGTTGCAGAATATTCAAACACGACTTGCATATTTCAGGATCAAGATTCGACAGTGATTGTATAAGGGGGAAACTATTAGCGCATATCCTGGGTGTCCGCCACTGTACGAATAGGCTAGATAGAGCGTATGTTGAATATTGTATAGTTGAGAGTGAGATACGAACACATGATACATTCAAGAGGATGAGTGTTCATTCGTACGGATGAGTCATCCTCTCCAAACCTCATGTCTATAAATAGGAGTTCATGTGTTCGTAGTTGATAAGTTTTGGGGAAAGGCTGGAGAGACCACATATTTCTCTCTCTAGCTTGTAAAATGATGTATGTTATTTTGGTATTAATGGAAGCTTTCTACTTTTGATTATTCTTACGAGATTTCTAACAAGCTAGCTTTATCTTATCCAAACTTTCGTCTAAACCTGCCAGATCCGGAACTTTCATTGGCGTGTCACGAAGGCCAAGGCCTCACCCTTAGCGACACGTGAGGATGTGAAAATTGGCAAAAAAAAAGGGTTCCCGGGTTGTTTTGTTTTACATGTAATGCGAGGAACCAGGTTTACAGTCTCGCGACACGCAAAGACGAGTTAAGTCGATAAAAACCATAAAATTTGACTTTAAAAGTTCTAAACGAGGCCATTCGTAAAAGACACACTTGTTGTCGTTCCTAGAGAGCGTTGTAGGCAATTTTGCACTAGAGATTAAACCTTGAACCATAGGGATTGATTGCTTTCGGTTTGAAGACTTGTTCGGTTTGGTTTTCTTACGATTAAACATTTGTTTTTCCTTTGACACTTGATTGTTCATGATGAATTTGATCAAATAACTTTTGTTTTGATGTTTGAACTATGATTATGGGCTAATTTTCCATACCCATCTAGGTTGGATGATAATTGACATGTTTTGACAATTTTTTCGGTTTGAACTCATATATTTGTTTGATAATCTTAGAACTTGATTCTTTTCTGGTTGTTTATGGTTATGTTATTGTTTATTGTTTTATTTCTACTACCATGCTTGTGTTTGCTTGGATCTGGTTAATTTCGTATCTTATGGGTTATGTTTTGCATGTTAGAGTTGTTTACTTGGTTTTGCAATTCTAGACATCGTTTGGAAATAATTGTTGGAGTTGTAGTGATACTTTATTACAAATCCAGTGTGCTACCGTGTCTAGAGCCTAGGGTGATAGACATTGCTTAGAACCTCCTACCCATTGTTTGTTAGGTTTAGATTTCACGAGAGAGCGGCTTGACTTTAACTCATGGCGTTAGTGTTTTTGGTATTCATCTAGTTTAGATTCGAGTTGTCCTCTTTTCTGGGATTGTGGGTCATAGTCTTTAACAACACTATGAGTAAAAAGCCTAGGGGTGATCTCTCGTTATACATTTTTCAAACCTGTCCCGTTCTTTATACATTTCTTTGGCTTTTTAGGGAGTAGAAACATACCTCGTTAACCCTAGTTTCGTACCTTTTGGACATTGTTATATGGTTCATTACCTTGAGTCATTGCATGTTAGTTGGATTCTCATGTATCTAGTTGCATTCTTGGTTCAATCTCTCGTTTCCAGTTGTCTAGTTTTTTCTCTGCTTTGTTAGTTTTCAGTGGATATATAAAACTAGAAAATCTTTCATTAAATAGGCTAGGAGTCGATGGAGGTCCATTATCGAGAGTTTGCCTATAGTGTGCTAGGTTCGATATTTGGTGTTACTTGCTTTCTACACTGGGCAGTACACTTGTCGTCTGTGTGTGATTTACTTAGTGATTCCTCTTTTAAAACTTGTTATGGATTATCATATACATTTTTTCACATATCACCTACTCTATATGCTTTTCTCACACATAGTGGTCAACTTGATAACGGTGTGATAAGTACTTGAAGACTTTCACCAACTACCATTTTCGCCAATTTAAGTTTACTATTTTAAATCATATGTTGAATTATTGTCTCGTATAACACTCAATTACTTTTAGAAAAACAAACGCATAATACTCATAAGCGTATCATTTTTAATTAACATTTAAATCTTTATTATTTTCCATAACAATAGCATATTCTCAAAGCCATAATAAAAATCTTATTTATTTTTGTTAGTATATACATGATCACACATTGTAAATCCACTAATCTTGATGATGTTAAAATATAAGCATGTCATCCAAATGTCGAATATATATACACACACATATGTCTGTATTCTACATTTTTAATCATCCACAAATGTATGAAAAGATCAAATAGTAGAAAAAAAATATAATTATCAGATATAAACACCATGGGTGATGCACAACCCACTTGTAGATCAACAAGACACTAATAAGCACGAACAAATATTGAAGTTTAGTGAGATAGAAAAGAGGTGATCCTTACCCTATAAGTGAGAATTTGTGAAAATTATCTCTATCAACTTTGATGGAGGATTTAATGAAGACAAACTTTTATTAGTGAGAATTCATGGCGATTATCTTTGTCGAATTAGAGAGAGCATTTAGTGAAGACAAACTCTTGATTAAAAATCTATGAAGTACCACAACGTTATTTTATTATCATACAAATACCATTATACATCACGATACCTCTTTCACTATAACTTGTCGTTACATTCTAGTCTCATAAGATTTAGAACTATATATCTCAAATCTAAACTAGATAACCCATTAAGCCACCTCTGCGTTCTAACACTTAAAATTACAAAGAAATGGAAACATGTGTCATTTTTAATGAATTAGCCATTCAGTCTGGTGCTTTTTATTAGACACAATATATAAATTGATAGTATATGGTGTATTTTGTAAATACATAATGGGTATAAATACCATTATGGAAAGCTAATGATGTACAACATTCTCACAATCTTTATGGTTACAATTATGACTCAGTTCTGTGTCTGGATCAATACTTAGCAACTGGATCTGATGTTGCTGCTGTAGTGCTCGTCCTCCCAACAATTGGGGGTTGTTATACCAGAAGATGAAGGTCTTATCATGGTCATTACAACAGCTGCATCCACAACAACAACAACAAAGGTTGTGGTCATGGAATTACTCGTACTCAATTTTCTTGGTCATCTCCACAAAACACAACGTATGAAACCTGCAATAGATGTGGTACATGACACATGACACCTTCCTTCAGACTACCCCTTCGTGCCCCTTCAACTATCCTCAATTGTGGGGGAATATTAGATACAGTGTAAGTAGCTTGATAGTAGAGGGCGTATTTTGTAAATACACACTGAATGTAACTACCCCTATAAAATCCTAATTATGTACAACATTCTAACAATCAATACATTTTACCATTTAGAGCATTGTTTCTTTATTAGCACATTGGTTTAGAATTAGGCCTAGAATGACAAAATAAATTATAATCCAACATATACTCAACAGGAAATTTTTCATTGATAATTTTCCTATCTTGTCTTCTAGAGGGCGGGATCTTCAAGATGTGAAAGATGATCTGTTGCAGTGTTTTCGATGCCTCCCTTATCGCGAATCTCAATGTCGAATTCCTGAAGAAGTAGGATCCAACGAATAAGGTGAGGCTTTGCATCTTGTCTCTTAAACAGATAGCAGATAACAACATGGTCTGTATATACGATGGTTTTTTAGAGAACGTGGTTGGATCAAAACTTATCAAAGGCAAATACTATGCCCCATATCTCTTTCTTCGTAGTAGTGTAAATTTTCTAAGCATCGGTTAGAGTTTTGTTGGCGTAATAGATGGGCTGAAAGTGTTTCTCCTTCCTTCGTCCCAGAACTATGCCAACAGCAAAGTCGTTGGTGTCGAACATAATCTCGAATGGGAGTGTCCAGTTAGGAGTAATCATGATGGGAGCATTAACTAATTTTTCTTTCAACAATAGAAATGCTTTCATGCATTCATTGTTGAAGTCAAATTGAGCATCTTTCTCGAAGAGTTTTGGTCAGTGATCTGGAGATTTTTAAAAAGTCCTTGATAAAGCACCTATAGAATTCAACATGACCTAGAAAAGTCCGAATAGCCACGACAGAGGACGGTGGAGGTAACCTGGAGAGGATGTCGATCTTTGCGCGATCAACCTCCATCCTTGTTTGGGAGATCTTATGGCTAAGCACGATTCCCTCTTGCAGCATGAAGTTACATTTTTCTCAATGTAATGCTAAATTTGCTTCTTCACAACGAGCTAACATTCGTTCCAAGTTAGCTAAGTAATGGTCGAAAGTATATCCAAAAACTTAAAAATCATCCATGGAAACTTCCATGGGTTTCTCTATCATATCATGGAAAATAGCGACCATGCATCACTAAAAAGTGGCTGGGGCATTACAGAGACCAAAATGTATGCGTTTGTATGCGAACGTCCCATAGGGTACGTGAAGATGGTCTTCTCCTAATCCTCAAGGGCTGTGGGAATTTGGAAGTATCCATAGGATTCCTCCAAAAAGCAATAATACATATACCCAGATAGGTGTTCTAACATCTAGTCAATGAAAGGAAGGGGAAAGTGATCATTCCTAGTGGCATTATTAAGTTTGCGATAATCAATGCAAACTCTCCACCCTGTGAAATTTCAAGTAGGTATAAGCTCATTTTTCTCGCTGGTGATAACAATCATTCTTCCTTTCTTTTGGACTACTTGAACTGGGCTAACCCAAGGACTCTCAGAGATAGGATAGTTTTATACCTACGTCAAGTAGCTTGATGACTTTTTTTGCACCACATCTTGAACATTTTGGTTCACCATCCTTTGCAGCTATATCACTTGTTTGTAGACTTCTTCCATGAAAATCTTGTAAGTGAAGAGTTATGGGTTATGTCCTTTGATATCCATTAGCTTCCAAGCGATTGCGTTTTTGTGCTTCCTGAGCATTGTAAGTAGTTTCTCCCATTCTTCTTTCGATAAATGAGATGAGTCATGAGATTATGACTAGGAGTTTGGAGTCTCTTTTGAGGAAATCATACTATAAACCCTTGGGAAGTTCTTTAAGTTTAAGAGGTAGTAGCTCTTCAATGGAAGGATGAGTTTTTGGTTCGTCCCTTTCTTGAGTTATGTCTACTATTCCAGGGGTTCTTCTTGAACTAAAGATATTTCTTTTTTAAAAATTTCATCATTATTTTTGAAATAAAAAGGGCTTCTTCACGAGGATTAGAAGGATGAATATTAGTTTGAGGGTATTGTATAGTTTTCTTTATTTTTATTTGTGGTTTTTTCATTCCCAAGTTGTAGTGAAATTTCTTTATTTTTCTTTTTAGTATAACTCAAACAAAATTTATGAAGGACACCGTCAAAAAATAAGGGGTGTATAATTAAGGATGGCAAAGTCAGTAGGGATATAACACTATTGACATGTACGAATAGATAAATTGGAAGTTGAAGTAGAATATAGTCATATGCCCTTGTCTGTTTGAAAATCTCATATGGTATTAAACTTATACGTAAACTATCATCTATATAAACGTCTTTGATAAAAATATTTTCAATATAACATGGAGCGAAGTTAATTCTATTATTATCAAGACAACTATTTAACATAAAAGATTGTTCTTTGTCTAAAACAAAATATGGAATTTCATTAATTTTTCGATTGGTAAAAAATTCTTTTAAAAATCTAGCATGAAATGGAATATTTTCTAGATTTCAGGAGAAATGGAAGTGATATGTACCTCTTTGATTAGAGAGAAATACTTACCTTTGCCTTCCTTTTTACCTTCGTAGGGGATGACTTGTTTTTTTTAACTTGATACAACTCTTTTTTTTGTCACTAGTTGTCGAGGCGTAGGACGTGTCTAGCAAGAAACGATCCATGGTAACTTTTGAACATGAAGTTTCTTTTTCTTCTTTTTCTTTGTTGTTGTTGGTTGAGAGATGGGGCATGTCTGGTGAGACACGGTCCGTGGTAGCATCAAGACAACAAGATTTTTCCTCAAGTTTTGCAAAAGTAAATATCATTTTCACTTTCTTTCTTGCATGAATGAACACTTGTGTCCTTCGTTTCATGTTCATTGGACAGACTTTCTGTTTCAGGTTTTTCGTCTTTTTTGATAGATTGTACTTTTTGTTTGGGTATTACCTCCTTGTTAACATATACTATAGCTTTATTTATTCGACTATTAGCATATGGATTTGGAACACGAGAGCCCTTAAGTTTTGATTGAGGCCTTTAGGAACTTGAGGTCAGTTCCAAAGGTGGAGGAGTTGTTTCTTTTTGAGGCACCGTGAGATCGGCAAAAACATTAGGGAGGTAGAAGACAAGTAGGTCTTTGCAAGTGGGATTGGTTGGGGAAGGGTGTTACGAACTTTGATTGAAGATAGGCTTTTTAATCAAATTAACTCATCACTTGAAAGGAGTAATTGGGTACCAATGAAAGTGATTTATGTGCTTGGGGGGCAGGGCTAGATAAATTGTCCACTTGGAGGTTTTATCAAGAAAGGGAGTCGGTGTTCCATCTGCATTATGTTCTTATGGATTAAACATAGAGAGTATCTTACTTGGTTGGAGTGGAATAACTTGTGAAAATTCGATGTTATATGTCATTTAATAGGTGATTTATGAGTCAGGTGTATTTCTGGTGGGGATCTAGCACCTTGGTGATCCTTTAATATAAATAAATGTGTTTTTTCGTCGTTAAAAAAGGACATGTTTTTTAAACCTAGCTCATTATGAATATTGGGTGTTTTTTATAGCTCACGCTATTATTTAACCATTATCATAACTCACATTACATATAAATCTTATTGTAATCTATACAAGTTCAGTGTTCTTCATATCAAGAAAATCTTTTCAATCTAATCATGGACTTAGCCGACGAGAACGATAATGTGAACTACCTTAATCTTTGTGTTATTATTTCTTGTACTTCAAGTATATTGTTTGTCCTTGTGAGTGTTGTTCTAAGGGTTAGTCTGATTTACCAAAAACTAGAATTAGAGCCCCTTGAGTTTCTCGTATAATGATAATTCAACGGTAGAAAACGCAAAGGTGAAGATTGATAAGTTTGACGACAACAATTTGTTTTCTACAAAATGTAAATTGACGATTGCTTGCATCCAAATAAATTGTATGGACCATAGTCATAATAAAAACTCGAGAAGATGAAACACAAATAGTGAGAACTACTAGATCAATATGCTGATCGTCTTTTAACACGAAAAACGTAGTCTAAAACACTAAACATTGTTGTTTACATACATGTGATTTTCATCGTCTAGTGTAAGATCGTCTTTTGAAAATGGGAGCGCTAAACATTAGTGTTTACATACATGTGATATGTCTCTTTCGGTAAAGTATTAAGTTAAGTACTCTACAAATAACACAAATTTAATGAGAAGGGTAGTTGGTTTTATATGTATCTGAATATTATTAACTTTGATGTTTTCCTATAGTTTGGGTAACCAAAAAACAAAATTATCTAGCATACATATACAACAAAGAAAGATAATTAGATTAATTAGTAAATTAAAATTAACTTATGTTTCATTAAAAAAATGTTAATTTAAAGTTTCTAACAATTAAGTCATCGATTGTAGCAATTGTTGACTATCTATAATCTATAATAAGCAATATATTTAATACAGTGAGTAAATATAAGTAGGTTAATTTTAACTTAGTGATTAATTTATAGTTGGTTATCATTTTTTAATAAAATTTTGATTAAATCACCTAATATTACTTGTATTTGGATGTTTTTCTGTGCATGTACGGAAGTTTTGCAATTTGCATGTGCACATGTTTGTGAATGTTTATAGAAAGGGTATACATATTCACACACCTACCTGTCTATTTGTATATTTTTAAGACGGGTCGTCTAAATCTTGATGGGGCGTCTAGGTTTCCTTTCTATAACCACATTCCTGCACTCGTACAATGTCAAATCAGTCACATCAGACGGGGCGTTTAGACTTAGACGGAGCCGGAAGACGACCTGTTCAAGACGGGTCGTCTAGGCCTAGGCGACCGTCTTGAAGGTTGATTTTGACTTTAGTGGTCTGCATGCAGGTGAGTAAAGTAGTAAAGTGATACGCCCCGTCTAGGCCTAGACGGGGCATATATTTCTTAGTTAAATAGAGCCATGCAGAGCATTTGATATCACTTCGTCGGAATTTTCTGCTTCTTCTTCTTTGCCTCATATTACCGCATGTGATATCATTCAAAGGTGGTGAAATGTCATCATGCTGAGACGACAGCTATTTCTTTGTGTCGTATTCTGGCGAGTCATGGGTGCCCGAAGCCATTCCGGCAATAGTTATTAGCTTAAACTACTCGTTGTTTTAATTATTAACTAATGATGCTACCGTTGTTAAGGGGAGACCACCGTTCCTGATTCTAACGAGCAAGAGAAGGTTGTGTCAAGTGTACAAGGAAATAAAAACAGACCGTTTCTAGATTTGAACGAGCTTCCTCCCATTGATGAAATATCCCATGTGGACGACTCGTACCAAGTTGATGCACCATGTTATCCTGCGCAACATGGGTTTCGGATTATGGATACGTGTGTGAATACTCATACGTGCACCAACAGGGTCCAGATGGATACGAAGGAGACGGTTACGAAAGTTACAATGCAACACAGTCTTGTACGGTCAAGAAGTCTATCCTGATGGTGGAGGTTATGGTGGTGAGGCACCCCCATACGAAGGCAATCCGTACCTCACAGAGATGGTATCAAAACTTATTTATTTATGTTGGGCAGCTGAGTAAACATAAAATCTTGCATAACGCTATCGATTTTACAGGTTTTCAACTCTCTAGATGAGCTAAAAAACTGGGCACAGGAAACGGCAAAGACGGATGGTTTTGTTATTATGACCCGACGATCAAAGAAAATTGGTGAAAGGACCCGGAGGGTATGGCTTGAATGTGACCGTGGTAGTGAGCACCATACTATAGCAACGGTTAGGAAAGCTGGAAGCAAGAAAACAGTTGCTCGTTTTACCTGGTGGCTGTGCGAGACAATCCGTATGAAACATGGGGGATAAAAGGGGGAAAGACTGAGTATAACCACGAACTCTGTGAGGACCTGTCGGGCCACACGTTTGTGCGAAGGTTTACTCCTGATGAATACAGATTGATCGAGCAGATTACAGCTCAAAACGTGGAACCGCGCAGAATTCTCAAACGATAAGGAAGCAGTTTCTCGACAGTTTCCATATAATTTGATATAAGCCGACAATCCTTCATTATATACCAGGCACAACAAATAAACCAACAAACTCCGGGTATTGAAAAACATCAGCAATCATACTCTCCAAACTCTCACAATTAATATGAAATTTGATATAAGCTGACATTCCTTCAATATACACAAGGCACGACAAATAAACCAACAAACTCTGGGTATTGAAAAACATCAGCAATCATACTCTCCGAACGCTCACAATTAATATGAAATTTGATATAACCCACAGTCGCCACCAGCAGATGACCACCATAAAACGGCAAACCCCCACCCCCACCACCTTAAACTGCTGGTCAAAGTCAAACAGATTCACTTGACTATTACCACCACCATTAATATGAAATTTGATAAGTTTATTCACAATTAATATGATTTTCTATGTAAAAGGAAAATACAATTTTTTTTATAATTAATATGAATTTTTTTATTCTTGATACAATTTTTTTAATTAATAAGATTTTTTGAATAATTGTGTTAAAAAAATAATATGATATTATATCTAAAAGGAGAAGAAAACAAAAAAAATACAGCATATACGAGGCATCTAGATCTAGACGGACATTCTTTCTTTTTTTGGCCACATGACCTTTTTACCCCTGAATTGCACCTCGTCTAGGCCTGAACCAGGGGTAAAAAGGTAATATTGTCCAATTAGACGACACATCTAGACCTAGACGCCACGTATAAGTTGAGCGGCAACTTTGAAGCTGTCCACTTTTTGAATTTTAAAGGTAAATGGTGAATTACCATTTTACCCCTGAATGGCCACAAGTATAGGTCTAATTCAGGGGTAAAATGGTAATTAACCAATCTGATCTGTAAATGACTCAGATGGTTAATTACCATTTTACCCCTGAATTAGGCCTATACTGGTGGCCATTCAGAGTAAAATAGTAATTAATCAATCTGAATAGATGTGTCGTCTAGTCCTGTACGCGATGTCTAATCATATTTACCATTTTACCCCTGAATGGCTACCCGTCTAGACCTAATTCAAGGGTAAAATAGTAATTAACCATCTAAGTCCTTTACAGCTCATATTGGTTAATTACCATTTTACCCCTGAATTAGGCCTAGACGGGTGGCCATTCAGGGGTAAAATGGTAATTCACCATTTATTCTATACCTGTCGTCTAGACCTAGACGACACGTCTACACCTCGTATATGACTGGCCAGCCTAGACAACCAGTCACATACGACCACCAAACACACACACACACTCAAACACACACACATACGTATTCTAGCCTTTCTACCGTATTTGGAGCATATTTTTGAGGAAATCAAGCATCTTTGGTACGTATTTTCACCTAAACTTCATTAATCTTTAATGTATTTTGCATTTAGACCGTAGGATGTGGTTGAATTTTATGAATTTTGGGGTTTTGGGGCTGTGAAGTTCAAGTATTTGGGTTTTTTGTTGAACAAGACGGGGCATCTACCCCTAGACGACCCCAATATACGACTAGTTTATTTTTTTTCTTTTATATAACTTATATAATTTAATGTTTTAATATTGTGTTTATTATTTGGTTTATTATTTGTATTTGTGTTACATGGTTAATATAATCGCAAATTAGTTATGGAGGAGATTGGAGATCCGATACACGGGGACCCACATTCGCATATTCCGCAACGGGCTCCGCCAGCGCCGGCGGATCCGCTACACGGCCACCCCTATCTTGAGTTCCCGCCCGACACCGAGGCCGCCCATTTTCGCGGGAAGCTACGCCGGATGCACGTTGGATCGCACGCGGCGGTCGATTGGGATGCGATCGAGGCGATTGGTGAGACGCCGAGACTGCGTTTTTCGTTCCCGTTGATTCCCCGTGGCACCGTCTGTTTGACTTGGCTGGCACGCCGAGTTCGGGAGCTGCTCATCGAGTTCCTGTCGACCTTCACGTTTCACCCTCCACGGGTCGACCAGCCGCCTCCCAAGCCACAAGGTCCTCCCCCTCTGCTTGATGTTTCATTAAGGCTTGCCGATGTCTGGCGTTCGATGACGCTTGTTGAGTTTGCCGTTCAAAGCGATATATATCTGCAGGAGGAGATTGCTAGGGATGTTTATACGGAGGGGCTAGTGGTGGTGGATAGACCCACTCTTCTGGGATTTTGGGAGGTGGTCGCAGGCCATGACACTTGGGAGCATGTCAGGGCGAAGGGGAGGATTTCACATGTTGCCGACCCGTTGTACAGGTACGTACGTTTATTACGGTAATTATTTGATTATTATTGCTATGAATTAATTTTCGTATTTTTCTAATATTATGTGCAGGTATCCACATCGGATGCTCGCTACGTCCATTACCGCTCACGGACACAACCGTGAGTGGTGTACGAGCACCGATTTATTTTTCTACTATTGCCTAATGTACAAGAGGCCGTGCGCACTTGCGTACGGTCTCGCCCAGTACTTCGCCTCCGCCCATCACCGGCAGGAGCGCGGCTTTTTGTACGGCGGGGCGTACATCACCGTGATTGCCCAGTTGTTGCGTCTTGTGTCGGAGGCAGACCCACACTTGCAGACGGCCATACCGTCGACGCGGATGGGCTTTCAGACCTTACGGGGGATGAAGCTGGTGAAGAGGTTCGGCGTCCTAGGCGAGCGGTTTAAAACCTGCGTAGGTGATCCATGGATTCCGGAGCCGCTGCAAGATCAGTTCGATCCAGTCTATCCGCCGGCAGATGAGACAGCGGTCGTCTAGGAGCCTCCGGTTGATTTAGATGGACCGGCACCACCACTGCCACCACCACCTCACGGGGCACCCCAGTTTCCGCAGCACGTTATTCCAGGTCATGCCCGGGGAGGTGCAACATACACACGCTTACGAGCCGACGTCGACAGGCTTATGGATCTCATGGGCTGGGTGGTTCGGGAGTTACAGGATAGACGAGAGAAAAACGGGTTACCTTCCATACCGCTCCCACCACCTCGAGCACCACATCAGCAGCAGCAGCCCAGCAGCCCAATCCCGACTCCGACTCCAACTCGTATGCATAGACGTTTTGTATTTAGTATTCAGCTGTACAGATACATATTGTTATGGATGTACAAAGTTATGTTATATATGTTATATCTGTTATATTTAACTTTGTTTTCAGTTATTCGATTACTTGATGATTGTTTATGTTAAATCGACGTTGAAATGTAATATGGAAACACACATATACTTCTTGCATTCTTCTTAAAATGTTGAAAATAATATTAAATTTAAATATAATTTAAAAATACAATGTAAAAACAATTAAATATTTGAATGATCAAACCCGCTAACTTATTTTTATATACAATAAACAAAACTTTTTAAAAATCTCAAATTAAACCATAAAAAATCAACATCTAACAACAACCAATTTACCCCACCAAAACACCTATTTTTCAACCTCCAACAACACCCCTTTTCCAACTAAAAAAAACCATGGTCCTAGACAGGTCGTGTAGGTCTAGACGGCCCGTCTACACACATAAATTTCTACACTCTACCATGCACCTGCTGACCTCTAAAAATCTGTGCATGTACGGGTCGTCTAGGCCTACGCAACCCGTCTAAGATTTAAAGGTGTTCAAATAGATATCAGGGGTGTTCAGATAGATTGTGTCTTATAGAAAATGATAATGATAATGAATTATATTTTGGAGGTGGAATAATTTATGTAATGTCACTTTTGAAATTCTATTTTATAATCATTGCTTTGAAAGTGTTGTTTTTGACATTTGGGTCGAATTGATTGGATTGAAAGGACGTCTGGACTATAAATTGAAATGTATATGTGTTAATGCATGTTTTACAAGTTTAGTTAAATATGTTAATAGACATATAGCAAAAATATTACATCTTGGTATAATTGTTATAGTGATTTCTTTTACTGCTTAAGAGGATACAAGTCAGCTATTTGTTTCTTTTGAAAATAGTTTTTGTAATTATGAGTAAACTAGGTTGTTTCACGAATAAATATAATTTTATATAATAAATAATAAAAATATATATTTAAAAAAAAAACTCTTATATTGCACGTGCTAAATAAAATATAATATCATATGATAACACAAACAATCGTCACAATTTACCTTTTAAAAATGAGCATTCCAAACCATTATAGCGATGCGTCTAAAAACACTTACAATTTGATAGAAACATATGCCCGATCTAGACTAATTATTTGATTCTAGTGAAAAAAAGACAATAATACAATTATTAAGTATATATATCAAACGAGAACCTTTGATTCCTAATTTACCAAAATTTCAATCACCGAACTCCAAAGTATATATATCTACTCATAATATCTAATTTTTTTTAAAAATTAATTATAGAAAAACAAATATTTATTCTTATCTAATTTTGTTTAAAATTATTATTATTATTTAATATAATCATAATAAAAATAAACGTATATATTCTTATCTAATTTTTTGTTTAAAATTATTATTATTATTATTATTATTATTATTATTATTATTATTATTTTTAATATGATCATAATAAAAACATACGTTTATCCTTATCTTAATTTTTGTTTAAAATTATTTACAGAAAAACAAATATTTTTCTTATCTAATATTTTGTTTAAAAATTATTATTTAATATTAGGGATAAGTAGGAAAATAAGGTGAGAAAACACTAGAACGTAACACATGTACATAAAAGATTTTAATTTATTATTGTATGAAGATTCATTTAGAAACATGACAATAGAGCGATCTATTTACACATTTAAGTAAACTATTATTATTATTATTATTATTACTATTATTAGAAAAATTACACGGTTGGGCCTTGTGGTTTCTGCAAAATTTCAGTGTCATGTACTAATAGTTTTTTTATTACAAAATCAGGTATTAATATTCTAGTTTGTCACAATGTTGAATATTAAGACCAAACATTGTCATAGTCAGCGTTGCTAAGGCCAAACCTTATTAACTTTTTTTAAGTCTTACTAAAATCACTAAAATGTCCTTAAATAACTAGAGGGGTAATTTTTTAATTAATTATATTTTACTAAAATAACTTAAAATAATATTTTTTGTTTTATTTATATTTTTTTATAAAATTAAATGGATTTGAAGTTTATTATTTATAAACTTTGAGTTTATAAATAATACGCAAGTAAAATAAACTTGTTAATTTAATCTAAATAATAGACCAAGTTAAGATTTACAAAAATAACTAACACAAATTTCTGATCTAGGAATATTACAGTTTTGTAACTTGAAATAAATATGGGGCTTTGGTTCTGTATGAAAAAACGAACAAATAGCCTGTAATATTGTACCAGCTTGTGATGTTATGTACAAGAATTGCAACATTAAAGTTCCAGTATGCCGACGCAGCTAAGATCAGTTGTAGAGACAAAATTGGCTGTGAAATTGTGTGGGAATGAGGTCGCATCGGGTTAAGAGGCGTACATTTATACTCGAATTGAAGATATAACGGATCAACATGATTGTTGGTGCATAATTTTTATAATATCTTTTAGATTTGGGTCTTTGTGTCAAACCCCAACTGACGGCGGAATCAGCGGAGTGAGACGAGGTAGATTGTTCATCACACATAACACTATTTGCGACAATAATTAACTCAAAACCGATTTCCATTGCATATCACAAATTGTCAAGCATATTACAACGAAAATCAAATTACAACAATTAGTAGACAAGTACAATGAGTTCATCAAAACAAAGTACCCAAATATAGTATTTCTTGTTCGTTTTCTATGTCGTCCCTACCAGATTCGTCTTAAACATCAATCATCAACCTGTAACATGTTAAAAATATGGTTCAACGCAAAAGCATTGACGAGTACACAAGTTTTAAATTACATAGCATAAGTATAAAAGAGTTTGCTCAAATCTCACATGGCAATTGCACACGAGGTAAACTAGCATGCAGTACTAAATGTCAAACCCAAGTATCCACAAGAATTATAAGTGTCCCTCGCCATAAAAGTAACGAGACTATTTATGATAAGAATAAGCTTAACAATACTCCGACGGGCGGCGTAACTACTCCTATACGCTATATATGTTAAGTTTGGGCTAGCTAAGTTAATGACAAGAAGCATGTATACATCTAGATGAACCTAAGCATAACAATAAGCATGTATAACGGATTGAGTGTACAAAGTATGTTGTGTGTATTCGTGTATTTTGTAAGTTAACATGTTACAACCAAAATTGTGTAAAAAAAGGAAAATGGGTAGGTGTACTCACGGTTTTGCAAACTTCCACTTGGTAATTTCATGAAGAGTTGGTTGTTTGGAGATGGAACACCGAGTTTTCCTATATGAGAAAACATAGGTGTGTGAATATTCGAATGATAACGGAGGATTGGGAATTTAATTATACCAAAGTATGTATACGAGATAATAATCATCTAGACTTAATACTCGTTTTTGACACTAGAAATTCCCATTTGGGTCGATTTGTTTTCATGGGTTAAGATACCATTAGAATCGTAACAAGAAGTTAAGTATCTAGATGGTGTAACTTAGTACCATGAAGAATAATCATTCGATTATCATCAAGGGTTCGGTTAGTATGTATATTTTATATTCTATATATAGTATAAGTAATAAGTCCATCATGTTTATCATGGAAGTTCATAAAAGTCATGCATGGGGGTACGAGGATAACCTTCCTTTAACTTCTTTTGTATCTTCACCAATGCACAAGTTGTCACAAGGACAACAAGGATGGTCATGAATAAGTTAAAATGAAAATGAAAGGTGCATAATATTCAAGGGACAAATCATCAAGTGAGGTGGTGGATTGAAGTTAGGATAGCTCCTTCCAAGTAATCACACATAACCAACACAAGTCTTGTTACAAGAACAAGCTTGGAAGGATACAACACTTGTGGGTTTAAAAACCCACGCAAAACAGAAAGTTTGGAGTGATTAAACACCTCCTAGTTCGTGTGAAACAACCTTGGTTAAGATCACTAATCATGGATTTGGTTAGTGACATAAGGACACAAGTTTGCTTAAGGAAAACATAGTTTTAAAGAATATTTATGCAAAAACAGAAAGTTTCTTACACTTTTGACCTCAAATATGGTGATGCTCCATATTGGTTTTCCATGGAAAACCTATGGAAACACTCCTCAAGGTGTTCTAAGTGTTAAGAAGAAAGAAAAGAGTAGAAAAGTGAAGTAGAGGTGAGCTATAAATCACTTGGAAAGTCTTGAACTTTCTGATGTGTTTACTGAATTGGAGCTGAGTTTAGGGAGATTTGTGAGAGAGAGATTAGTGTTTGTGAGGTGTAAAGTGAGTGGAAAATGAGGTGAGTTTTATAGTTAAGGTTTAGGGTGGGTTAGGTGGTGATTAAATGCAAGAAACACAACTAAACTAACACAAGTTCGCCCAATCCACGAGCTGGTCATGGTTTTCTGCGGATTGGGGTGGCTCGCGGGCCGCGACAGAAAAGGAGGGAGACGGTCGCGGGGTGCGACAGCCATTGGTCCTGAATAGAAATACAAGACACGCTTCCTAAATAAGGAAAGTTGCAAAAAGCGAGGTGTTACACTTTGGATATCTTGTAATTAGTAAACAATAAACGGTTAGCAGGTTTAGCTTTGTATGGTTATTTAATTATGATTGGGCCAAACCAAACCCATATTGGGGTTGTGGTAGGCGAATTGGGCCTGTCCAATTCACAGGCATGTGTGAAACCAGCCCAGCATGCATGCCATGTGTTATATAAACAAAGCTTTGCATTAGAGTTAGGGTTAAGCACTTCAAATCAAATTACAAAGAGTTTAGAGAGAAAGAGAATTCGTGTGAGAGAAAGGGACGAATTAGGAGAGTGTTAGGATCTTAGGTTGATTGTTAAACAACAAGTTTGGATAATCAATAAAGATCAATTTGTTTAGTTTTAGTATAATTTGCTTCTACACCTTTCTGTCTTGTTTGGTTTAGAGGATTCCACACTCTAAGTCAGATCTACAATTCTGTGTAAGATCCATAGCATTACCAACAAGGATGATGAGAATTTTGGAGTTAAACGGGTTAGCGAATAAGCTTAATTTGTAGTTTATATGTGACACAAACGAGTTGTTAGTTTTGATTATGATGGAGACAAACATAAATGAAAACAAATGGGTTTAACGGAATATTTCTACGGATCCGATATGGCCAGCATCCGACGACTTTGCCATAGAAGACCCCTTGAAAGGCGGGCTTTCTTTTTGTTTGATTTAACAAATTTGGTTATTTAACAAATATAGTCCCTTAGATTTCTAAGTTTTACAAAATGAATAAAAACTGTAATTATTATTAGGGGCATTTAGTCATTTTAGCAAGATTAACAAAAAGTTAACAAGGTTTGGCCTTATACTTAGCATTGTGACAAGGATTGGCCTTAGTACTCAACATTGTGATAAATTGAACGTTAATACCTCATTTTGAAACAAAAACTATTAGTACCCGACACTGAAATTTGGCACATATTTGGACTTAATAGCATACACAGATGCAGATTATGCAGGATGCAAACTTGACCAGAAAGAGCACATATAGTGCCTGCCTGATGTTGGGAGAAAAATTAGTATGTTGGGCAAGCAAAAAGCAAAACTTCAAATCTTGTTCATCACTCCAGAACATGGCATATTGATGTCAGATATCACTTTATAAAAGATCATGTGGAGAAAGGTGAAGAAGCACCGGTTGAACCTAGAGATATCCGGGGATATATTAGTTACAACCAGGGTTTTTCTGCATAAATGGTTAACCTCTCACTTCGCCTTTGGGTTTGCAAGCTCACTCTGTCTGATCTGTAAAACTAGCAACGCCGTTAGTCTCGCCACAGGGAAAGGGTGGTTTTCTCCGTGACCACACTCCGGCGTGAGAATAAGTATCTGGGGTAAGAAAATGAGTGATTGCTAATGTAAGCAAGAGCTTATGTGTGTGGTAAGTTGTGTAGCAAGTATATATCTCCTTTTGTACCAGGAGATTTGATACTTATTAATAGCTGAGAGAAGATATGTTCGGGAGAAATGCTGGTGGGCCTTAGCCCCGACCCATACAGCCACAAACATCCCTTTTGTCCCTCGGCGGCAGACATTAAATGCTCCCTGCAGGAGAATTAATGTTCTCTGTCGGGAGGTATGCTTTGTCGGGTGTTTAGTGGTCCCACGTGTAAAGCAGCCATTTCTGGTGTCAGGCCTGTTGCCAGCTGAAATGGAGAAAGTGGAACATTCACTGGCAGAATAGTGGTTGGTGTATGGTCTGACACTTGCCTTATTGTCATGAGCGCTGTCACACGCAACCTGCCAAGTAACCTTTGGTCACAGCTCTGCCATTCCGTACCCTAAGGTATGGTCAACATCTCTTAGTGCTTACCCCCTTCTGCGAGGCGGTCAAAGTTTTTCCCGCTAGCGCAGGGTGTCAGGGGTGCATCCTTTTGTCCTAAGATTATGAGACGCTTCTCATGTGTGTCTTGTCCTTACAAGGTTTTGGGATTCGCAGCTTAGAGGAATGTTTTTGTGCGCAGGGTCTAGTAACCTGCGCGCATGAGTCTAACTTGTCGTTGTGGGAGTACACAAGGATCGTTTTGTGACTTACGAAAACTAGTCTAATTCACCGTTGCGTTGAGTGCGCATGGCTCAATGTGTGACCTGTAAAGGTTGGTCTAATTCACAAGTTGTGCTGAGTGCGCAAGGCTCATTGTGTTACCTATTTAATCCAAAGAAGGCGCACCATTGCATGTTGCGCGCATGGTTATCTTTGTTTCGGGTCAAGGATATGGTCACGTGGGACCATACCTCCTCAAGTCCCCCCAGTCCAGTGCTGCTCCTACGCGCATGCGGTAAGTTGGGAGGAGTGCTGGACTAGAAGAGTTGATGCTTGCGCCGTTTATTTGGTGGCGGAAATTTTTCTAAGTGTTGGGAGGAACGTTTGTGTGAAGGAAATGTTTTTCCTTCACTCTTGGAATTTGAAAATCTGATCTTCTGACGTGTGCAGGTGGTTTGGTGAGAAAAAGTGGAATTTGAAAGGACGTCTGACAGTTGTGGCGTGCACTCAGCCGCTTCATCTGCCATTCATTTAATGGATGGGCAGAGAGCGTGTTGGCCACACGCGCACGTTAACTTTCACTCCCCACTCACTCGCCACGCGTCCTTCTGTGATTGGTCTCCATTACCACGTATTAGACACGTTCTCCGAGCGCATTAAATGTGAGCACTATAAATAGAGGTGCTCCGGTAGGGTTTCTTCATCCCTTCTCAACTTGTTCAAAATTCTTCTCTTATTCTTACGTTTTTTAGTTCTTTTAAAATTTTTTCCAAAAATTTTTTCAAAGATTTCTTATCTTGTTTCTTCTTTTTATGGCGGCCAGAGAGCCTAAGGCCGCCGCTAGTGGCGCTGCTCCTCCTCTTCTGCCGGCTTGCTAGTTGAGCCGGCAATTATTCGATGATATTTTGTCCGGTCTTCGGTTTCCTCCCTCTTGGGACGCCCGGATGCCTGCAGAAGGTGAGACGGCCGCCGATGCTCCGGCGGGTTACATCACCTTGTTTGTTGACTTCTTTGGTGAGGGTAACTTTCGGTTGCCCGCCACCAAGTTCTTTGTTGATTTGCTTCAGTACTACGAGTTCCACCTTTGCCAATTGAATCCGACGGGAATGGTGAGAATCCGTCACTTTGGGTTCCTCTGCCGGTCGACTGGGTCTATTCCCACCGTCGACCGGTTTCGTATTTTTATCAACTCCATTGTTCAATGGGGTTCTATTCTTTCCAGCTCTGTGCGCAGGCACATAAAATTTTGCTCTCTCCCCCAAGTCCTTCCACGATTGGAAGGAAAAATTCTTTTATGTTAAGGCCGTGTGATACTAGTGCCGATGGTGTTCCGGGGGCCGGCAGAGATTCTGGCGGAGACCCTTCCCATACCACTGCTTGACGCCTGGTATGGCGACTTGAAAGAGATTCCAGCGATCCAGTTGCCGGAGAGAGTACTAGTGGCGGCGGGCATGAGCCTGGTGTGGGGACCCGAGCGCCAGTCCCGACCAATGTATTTTGAGGGCGATCGCAGTAAGTATTCCTTGTTCCCTTGTTTCTTGATTGATTGGGAGTTGTGCATTCGCTCATCATGCGTGTGTTTTACTCGCAGGAGCCCCGCTGTTGTTGGCCGCCTTCCAAATGAAGGAAGGGAGCATGGAGAAGGTTCCGTTGAAGTCGGATGAGCCTACCTGGTATGCGCAGGTCCTTGATAATTTTGCCCTGATCAAGGACGCGGATCTAGCGGCTCCTGCGCCACCAACTGGTGAGTTTACATTGTTTGCTTGCGCGCCCTTGTGGATGACTTACTTGTTGTCTTGGTTTGCATGCAGGCGCTCTGATGGATTTGGGCGTTGGCCCAGATCACAAGAAAAAGAGGTGTGCATGGTCAAGCGCGGTGGCGGGTAGGGAGGCGAATCAACCCGGGGCAGGCCCTCCCAAAGGTAAGTGCGTTATCACTGACAAGTGGAAAACTTATGTGGTCATCTCTGACTCGTGGGAAGGTCTCGAACCTGTAGGTGTGAAGAGGGCTGCACCAAAGCAGGCGGTTGCTGCAGCCGCCATATCAGTTAGCCTGGAGGAGCCTGAAGAGGTTCCAGAAGTGCCTCTGAAGCGAAAGAGGCGGCCGAAGGAGACCCTCTCCGAGCAACCCCCTAAGAAGGTTGCACGGAGACATTTTGGGAAGCGGTTGATTTGGCTCACTAACCTCTAGAATATCCCTTTGTAAGTATTTATACCCTTTGATGGTTCCTTCCTTGTTTTGTGTTGTATGCGACTAACATTTATTATTGTGCAGTGTGGGATGAGCCGGTTTTGGTTGATTCCGGCCCAAGTGCTGGGGAGGCTGAATCCCTAATGACCCAGGCTGGTGGTCAAGAAGGGAATGCTGCTGCTGGGGCAGAAGAACCGGTCGGCGTGAGGGAAGGGCCTCACGTGGAGGTGGAAGGTAGCGGTATCGGTACTAATATGGGTTCTCCAGTTTTGGAAACTTCGGGTGTTCCATTAACGCAACCACAACAGGATATTGAAGAACCTGTGGTTGTTGTTGAGGAATCTCGAGTGGATCTTAGGGAACCTACCGTGGGAGTGGAAGAATCGGGGTTCTTTGATCAGGACCCCAATGTGGTGCTGGAATAACCAGCGCATCAAGGCGGCGGGGCTAATGCTGATGAGGCGGGGCCGTCGGGAGCGGCGTCCCCCGAAGAGGTTCAGACTAGTGCTCCACAAGGGCACGTGGAGGAACCATTTCCTGGGGGCGGCGCAGGATCTGCTGCCCTTGGTTTGTCTCCCATCCGCCCGGATGAGACTCTGGGGGATTATTATTATTATTATAGGTCTTTCTCCTATTCCCACGCTGAAGAGATCCACACTCCTGTGTGGAAGTTGGAGACAGGAGATGACTTTTCTCACTGGTCGGCGTGCCGTGAGTTTTTTAAGGGAGCCTTCCCCCGGCGGAGGTACGTCTGCTTTCAGATCATGAAGAAGAAGAGACGTATCACACGTTCCTCCAAGCAGATGCCAGGTCCGCCTCGATGACTTACAAGATTGTTCGAGACTGGCGGGGTCTGGTGAAGGAAAAGAAGAATCTTGAGGCTGCTCAAGAAACCCTTGGAAAGGAGCGAGCCCAAGTGGCTGCGCGTGAAGCTGCATTGTCGGCAAGGGAGACTGTCGTCGCCGATAACCAGCGCATTGAAGGGTGGTCTGCGCAGGAGTGGACGAATAAGGCCGAAGCCTCAGAAAGCAAACTTGTTGAGGAACGCAAGTTGTGGAAGGAGGCTTGCGAGAGGGACAACCGGGAGAAAAGATCCCTGAGGGATGAGCTGGCCCAGCTGCGCGCCGATGTGGCATGCAAGAAGAAAGAGAAAGAGGCGGTCGCTGCCTCAGCTGCACAAGCTAGTGTGCAACGTGAGCACAACGAAAAGAGAGAGGTACCTCCTTGTCTTTTGTGTTTATTCCTTTGATAAGTTTAAGGTATGTTGCTGGCCTTGTTGAAATTAAACAGGTCGAAGCTTGCGCTGCTTTGGCGAGCGCTAAGAGAGATCTCCAGGCAGCCTCAACGAAAAATGTTGAACTCGTGCAGAAGCTGCAATTGGCGGAGGCGAAGGTGGAAACGGGAGAGAAAACATTAGAAGATTCTGAGAACTCCCGCGCTATCTCCGAGTCGCTGGTGGAATCACTCACCAACAATATGTTATGGCTTCAACAGCATGGGATTGGCCATGTAAGTGTTTGCACTTGTGTTTTATTCTGACCTTTATAGAATGGCTCTGATTTTTCCTTTGAATTCGCAGATTGCCGATTCCATTGTGAATTCCGCGGAGCTGGATGGTGCAGTGGCTAAGCTGGTGGTTGCTGCGCGCCATGATGGGCATGCGCAAGGCTATTCTGAGTGTGCGCAACAAGTCGCTCATGCCTTGGACACTCCATGGGATTCTAGCCATGCCTTCACTAATGGGATTAATACTGGAGCTGTCTTCGAGAAGGTGCAGCAGGGGTATAATCACCTTAAATTCATTCCTTGGAGTTGGTGAGTGAGGCTCTTACCCATGATGACTTCACCGCTTGAAGGATATCTTCCCCGTGGACGCTGAAGTCGCTGCTGAAGGCGAAGACTTAGTGTAGGATCCGTAATGTAATATCTTTGTAGAACCATTGCTTATTCCGCGCATGACGCGGTTATGTATATACTTTTTTATCTTTTTAGTGAAATGTTTCTTTTCTGTTACAATAATTGCGTGGATTGAAACGACTTTGTGCAAGTATAGCGAACAAAACTAGTAATGAACTCGCGCCTGGATATTAGCTTTTGTGCACCAAGTTGTTTTTGCGTATACTCAAAGTGTTTCCGCACATTTGTAGTGAAACATTAAGATAAAAAAGAAGTGAAGTAACTCTTATCTTTATTACATAATTGGGCGCAAAGGCCGCATTTCTGGATAGACAAGAGACTATGTACTTAGGGATTTACATGTAACATCGCCTTAGTTGTTGCGCATTCCATGTCCTGGGGATGCTTGTTCCGTCTAAGCGCTTAAGGGTATATGCGCCTTTTCCCAGGACTTCGTGAATAACATAAGGACCTTCCCACTTGGGTGCTAGTTTTCCAGGACGTTCGGCATTAGATGCCTCATTGTCGCGTAGAACAAAGTCTCTGGGTAAGAAGGTGCATATGTGGACTCGCACGTTGTAGTATTTATCTAGCTTGGACTTGTATTTTGCTTCATTGATGGTAGCGTTTTCACGCCTTATTTCTAGCAAGTCCAAATCTAGCCTGCGCTCTTCCTCGTTGTTTTGTTTTTGCGCAGCCAACATGCGCGGTGATGGGAGGCCTATTTCTGCAGGAATCACTGCCTCCGTCCCATACACAAGGCTAAAAGAAGTTTCACCCGTGTTCGTTTTAGGCATGGTTTGATGAGCCCATAAGATGCTTGGCAGCTCATCTACCCAACCTCTGCGTGTTGTTCCCAATCTTGTCTTGATTCCTTCGATAATGCTTTTGTTGATCCTTTTCACTTGGCTGTTTCCTTGGGGATGCGCGACCGAAGTGAAAACGTGTTCGATATGCATCTCTTGCATCCATTGCTGTAGTTTTTCGGCTGCGAAATTGGGACCGTTATCACTGAGTATGCGCAAGGGTAATCCGAAATAGCATATGATATGCTCCCAAATGAACTTTCGCACTACAGTTGTTATGGTGGATGCGAGAGGTTTGGCCTCTACCCATTTTGTGAAATAATCGACTACAACGATTATGAATTTCACCGCTCCTAGGGCATCTGGGAATGGTCCCACCATATCTATTACCCATTGCTGATATCTATTACCCATTGCTGAAATGGCCATGCTGTTGTTACTGAAATCAAGGGATTCTTGGGGCGCAATGTCTTTGGAGCATGCTCTGGCATGAAGCACATTTTCGCAATGTTTCAACCGCATCAAGGTGCATGCCAGGCCAATAATATCCGGCGTTCATGATCTTTGCAACGACCATGCGCGGTCCGGCGTTAATTCCGCATAACCCTTCGTGTATTTCGCGGATCAAGTACTTGGAGTCTTGCGCATCAACACAGCGGAGGAGAGGTCCAAGGTACTACTTTAGTATAAGATACCATCCGCCATTTCATAATTGAGTGCCTTGTTCTGGATCTTCCTTGCTTCGTCTTTACTTTCGGGAGACTCCCATGTTGCAAGAACATGATGATGGGAGACATCCAAGATGGGCTCCCCATTTCTATGATGTTGATTTGTCCAAAGGAACAGAAGGGTTTTTTAATACCTTAATGCGCACCTCGCGCACAAAGTGCTTGAAGCTTGTAGCGGCTAGCTTGCTGACAGCGTCAGCATGTTTGTTCTCGCTTCGGTTAACATGGGTTATCTTGAAATGTTGGAATTTGGTTATTAAGGCTTGGGCCTGTTCTAGATATAAGGCCATTACCTCGGCCTTTGCATCGTACAGGCTGTTGACCTGTCCGACGACTAGGAGTGAGTCGACATGGGCTTACAAATTCTGCGCACCCATCTTGATTGCTAACCGAAGACCTGCCAGGAACGCTTCGTACTCAGCTTCATTATTTGTGCTTTTAAAATCCAACCTGATGCCATAGGTGAATACTTGGTCATCGGGGCTTATTAGGCGAAGACCTGCCCCTGCACCATCGTCATTGGATGCGCCATCGGTGTGAAGTATCCATGCGCGGCAATCCGTAACCGTCGCGGGATTCTGTACTTCTTCACATTCCTGCGCTTTATTTTGAGGGACTTCCGCGATAAAATCGGCCAATATCTAGCCTTTTATTGTCGGCCTTGGCTTATACACAACATTGTATCCGCCGAGCTCGATCGCCCATTTTGCTAGGCAACCGGAGATATCCGGTTTTGACAACATTTGGCATAGATGGTAGTTCGAGAGACTGTTATTTCGTGGCCTGAAAAGTATCGGCGCAACCGCCGGATGCGTGGCCTAAAGCTAGAGCTAGCTTTTCCATCATGGGATATCGAGTCTCTAGGTCAGTGAGCATTTTGTTGACGTAGTAAACCGGAGTTTGAACTCCTGCGCGTTCTACTAGCAGGATTGCTCCCAGGGCGACATCTGATGCGGAAAGGTAGATTATAAGTAGCTCCTTCTTTTGTGGCGCGGTGAGCGTTGGTAGCTGAATCAAGCATTCCTTCATTTGGGTGAAAGCCTTCTCCACGTCTGGAGTCCACTGAAACTTGTTCTTCTTCACACGATTCCGCAGAGTGCTGATGAATGGAAGGACTTCATCGCGTGGTTGGCCAAGAACCTGTTCACCGCAACAAGCTGTCCTACCAACTGTTGCATTTTTTTTATAGTTGAGGGTGATGGCATACATTGAATCGCTTCCACTTTATCTGGGTTGAATTTAAAGCCATCGCGCGTGACGATGAATCCCAGAAATTTGCCTTCCTCCATTCAAAAAGAGCACTTGCTGGGGTTCAGCTTCAAGTTTGCCTTGCGCAAGGAGGCAAACGTTGTTTGGATGTTTGCTAACATCTTCTCCTCATCCGAGCTCATGATGACATACGTTGAATCGCTTCCACTTTATCTGGGTTGACTTTAAAGCCATCGCGCCTGACGATGAATCCCATAAATTTGCCTTCCTCCATTCCAAAAGAGCACTTGCTGGGGTTCAGCTTCAAGTTTGCCTTGCGCAGGGAGGCAAACGTTCTTTGGATGTTTGCCAACATCTTCTCCTCATCCGAGCTCATGATGACTAATTCATCAATGTATACTTCCACGGTTTCACCAATGTCATCCCCAAAGACATGGTCCATTAAGCGTTGATAGGTGGCTCCCGCATTGCAGTCCGAAGGGATTTTTTGTGTAGCAATAGATGCCCTTGTCCATTCGGAAAGCGTTCTTGTCTTCGTCTTCTTTCTTCATTTGGATCTGGTGGTAGCCCTTGTAGCAATCAAGGAAACATTTCCACCTGAATGAAGCAAGAGAATCCACCTTCTAGCAAGGCGTAGCAGTCCTTGGGACATGCCTTGTTGAGGTCTTTGAAATCGACACACATACGCCAACTGCCGTTAAACTTTTGGACCATGACTGGGTTGGCTACCAATGTTCGATAACGCACTTCTCGGATGATTCCTGCTTGGAGAAGTTCCGCGACTTGCTCGTTCAAAGCGCGGGTCTTTTCGGGCCCGAAGCTGCGCTGCTTTTGAACGATAGGTTGTACTGAAGGGAAAGTGTGTAGTGCATGCTCAGCTATTTCCCTTGGCATCCCTGTCATGTCCGCCGGTGACCATGCAAAAATGTCAGAGTTTCGGAACAACAACTGTTTCAACCGTGCCTTGACTGAGGGGTTCATGGCGGGTCTCAAGAGCACGGTTTGTTCCGGGTACTTGTTGTTAAGTACCCACTTTTCTGGCTCGCTGTCGGAAGATGGCTTGGGTTGCTTTATTGGTGGCTCCTAGTCCACCGACATGATTTCCTTCCTCGAATACATGATAGCCACTCTGGTTTCTGTGGGGAAACCGCAAGCGGCGTGAGGGATGGAAGTAATCATGCTGAAGTCTCGCTGGGCGCACCGTCCTAATAATACGTCATGGCACGAGGTTGCGGGCATGACCATGAAATTGACTTGGACAATGCGAGTGGGGTGCCCATCAGAGGAGTAACCGGAAAAGATATTTGTCCCAAAGGAAAAACAGCCTCATTGTAGAAACCAGTGAGTGGTTAATCCACTGGCTCTAGGCGTGCTTTGTCCTCCGGGTCAAGCTGCTGGAAGCACTGTTCGTATATGTCCATAGAGCTCCCAGGGTCTACGAACATGTAGTCGGTGCGGTAGCGACCAAAAATATCGGTTATTACTACCAGTCGATTTTCTTCTGGACCCCCGCGGACGACGGGGAAGATGACCTGCTACTCCCGCCAGTGAGACGTGCAACTCTTCTGGTGGTTGCGCTTGCGCGAAGGACCACCTTGAATCATAAGAACAGCCTTCATTTTTTTGTTACTCGGACCCTCGCCGCCTCGAGTAATCTGGCGCACCTCCTTGCGCATGTTTTGTAATAAGTGGGTGAGCTTCCCACTCTTGAGTGCCTTCTCAATCTCCATGCGCAAGGAGATGCAATTGTCGGTTGTGTGCCCTGTGTCTTTGTGATAATAGCTAAAGAGGTTGGGGTCTTGACCCTTCTTGTTGCGCATCGGAGGTGGTTGTTTGAATTGATGGTGTTTTGTGCTGAGGACCTCCGCCGGTGTATTCGTCAGTGGGGTCCACTGGCGATCATGATTATCTTGTTTCATTGCCCGCTGGGTGGCGAGCTTATTAATGGTCACGCGGGCGTCGACCGGTGTATGGGGAGGGTGTTGGCTGTGGTCCCTTCACCCTTTATTTATTTTCCCAAAACTCCTGCTCAAGTCCTGGGGACGATGGTGAGGTAGGGTAGGCCTACTGTTGTTGAGGTTGTGCTTTGTTTGCGCGTAGACCTTTGCCACCGCCATAAGTTTCTCCCAGCTCTTGGGGAGACCTGTAGTCCCTGACAAGACTTTGATCATCTTGTCACAACGTACGGCATATTTAAACTGTGCACGAATCAGGTCTTCGTTCACATCTCCTATCTCTAGCACCTCTTTGTTGTAGCGGGTGATGAAGTCTTTGAGGCTTTCATCATCCCGCCGCCAGATATTCATTACGTTAGAAGAATCTCTGACATAACGCCTTTGCTGGCTGAAATGCGCCAGGAACTTGTCCTTCAAATCGTTCCAGGACGCGAATTTGCCGTGGGCAGGTTATCAAACCATAGGCGTGCAGCACCTGTGAGGGTTTCAACAAACAGGTGACACCACATTGGTAGTCTCCATCCTCCAATCAGCCCTGCGCAGTGAAGAGACGCAGGTGGTCATTCGGGTCGGTCAACCCGTTGTATTTGCCGACGTTGGAGGGCAGCTTTGCACGCTCCAAGGGTGCGAGAGCTATCTCCTTGATGAACTTGGAGTGTTCGGCTGCGTCCGCTGGTCAGTAAATCAAGTTGTAATCATGCTCGACCTCCGGGTTGTAACCGCCACATGGAGCGGATCTGTATGCCGCATAATTTTTGGGTATCCGATGAAAAAAGCTGGCGCTATCACCTTCACCATAAGTTTTGTCTTCCTCACGCTTGGTGTACCGCTCCCCTTGAGGACGTGGGCCTAGCCATGAGTGGACGGATGCTCATCTGAGAGAGCGAGACTCCGGCTTAGGCGGAGGTTGGGTGTATTCTGTCTCCTGTGGGTGGAGACTATATGGTACGCTCGCCCCAGCTGGTGAGTCATAACTCAAACTCCTAGGCGAAGCGTGTACTTGAACAGCGGGCTGCACTAGAGCAGCAGGGTTGTTTGTTTGCGCACAGAGTTGCGCATATACGGCATTCAGGGCTGCCTGAGACTTTATAAACCATGACATCGGTGTCTCACCCGGGGGTAAGACCGACATGATCGGAACAAAAGGAGTCTCTAGCTGGGCTCCGGGGGTGACCGAGATGTTTATTCGGCCAGAGCCGTGTTGGTCACGGTATCCTCGGAGGAATCTTCTCTCACTTGCCCGTCGACATAGAAAGTTTGAATCGGGTTCTTGCCTTCGCGTCGAGAGCCTAGCGGGGTTGGAAAATCGGCCATCAGGAGATGAAGCTTAGATAAAGTGAAAAAATGGGAGGTTGGAAACTGGAAATAAAGATGTCCCACGGATGGCGCCGATGAAGAAGCACCGGTTGAACCTAGGGATATCCGGGAATATATTAGTTACAACCAGGGTTTTTCTGCATAAATGGTTAACCTCTCACTTCGCCTTTGGGTTTGCAAGCTCACTCTGACTGATCTGCAAAACTAGCAATGCCGTTAGTCTCGCCATGGGGAAAGGGTGGTTTTCTCCGTGACCACACTCCAGCATGAGAATAAGTATCTGGGGTAAGAAAAACGAGTGATTGCAAATGTAAGCAAGAGCTTATGTGTGTGGTAAGTTGTGTAGCAAGTATATGCCTCCTTTTGTACCTGGAGATTCAATACTTATTTCTAGCCGAGAGAATATATGTTCGGGAGAAATGCTGGTGGGCCTTGGGCCCGACCCATACACCCAGAAACATCCCTTTTGTCCCTCGATGGCAGACATTAAATGCTCCCTGCAGGAGAATTAATGTTCTCTGTCGGGAGGTATGCTTTGTCGGGTGTTTAGTGGTCCAACGTGTAAAGCAGCCGTCTCTGGTGTCAGGCCTGTTGCCAGCCGAAATGGAGAAAGTGGAACAGTCACTGGCAGAATAGTGGTTGGTGTATGGTCTGACACTTGCCTTATTGTCATGAGCGCTGTCACACGCAACTTGCCAAGTAACCTTTGGTCACAGCTCTGCCATTCCGTACCATGAGGTATGGCCAACATCTCTTACTGTTTACCCCCTTCTGCGAGGCTGTCAAGGTTTTTCCCTCCAGCACAGGGTGTCAGGGGTGCATCCTTTTGTCCTAAGACTATGAGGCGCTTCTCATGTGTGTCTTGTCCTTACAAGGTTTTGGGATTTGCAGATTAGAGGAATGTTGTTGTGCGCAGGATCTAGTAACCTGCGCGCATTAGTCTAACTTGCCGTTGTGGCGAGTACAGAAGGCTCGTTGTGTGAATTATGGAAACTGGTCTAATTCACCGTTGCGCTGAGTGCGCAAGGCTCATTGTGTGACCTGTAAAGGTTTGTCTAATTCACTGTTGTGCTGAGTGCGCAAGGCTCATTGTGTGACCTATTTAATCCAAAGAAGGCGCACCATTGCACATTGCGCGCATGGTTATCTTTGTGACATTTGGGTCAAGGATATGGTCGCTGGGACCATACCTCCTCCAAAGGTATTATTGAAATGTACTTTGTTCCAACAGAATACCAAATTGCTAACATTTTTACAAAACCTCTTGACGAGAAAAGACATAATTTTTTAGTCAGTAAATTAGGAATTGTCAATATGAAATATGAAGAAAACTGAGAGCATATTTATCACAAAGCAAAGAAAATTCTGATAATCAGAAAGATGATCAGAATTCTAATGACTTGTTAGGTCCTAGAAATGTGAGACTGATACATCAAATATATGCAACGGTCTATGGTAGCTTTCTGGGATTAACTGGGTTAGTTTGTATTAGGTTTGGACCTTTTTAGGTCACTTGAGCATGTCATAGGCCATGTGGGCCAGGCAAGCCCAAGGGAAGCCCATGAGGGGCATAGGCAAACCCTAGGTACATAAGGAACATTATGTCATAATTAGGGTGAAGCCTTATAGAGAGAACACCCAAGGAGCCTCCAGAGAGATCTAGAGAGAGAAACAACTTGTCTTAGATGGTCTTGCTATTCGTAGTAATAGAATCGTATGCAAGTTTAAAGTGAATCGCGTGTTACTCTTACTGATCTCAATCTTCTTATTTTCCGGGTTATTTAAATCTCACCAAGTTTGGAATCCGCCCATCCTTGGTGATTTTTTGATATCATTGTTAGATCTGGATTATTCAGGACTTACAATTGGTATCAGAGCCATCCAAACATGTTTTCACGCTCGGATTTGATATCAACATTCAAGAAAATTGTTGTTTCGGAGTTGCTTCAAGTTTCTGCTCGGGCTTCGGACCTTTTACTTGCATTTCGGACTGAATTGTGGATAATGCTTTGCATCTCTGATAGATTTCGGATAAGAACAGTTGAATTTTGGATGAAATTTATGCATCTCGGATAGAATTCGGACCATTTCGGATCACGTCAGCTTGCATTTCGGACCATCACAAATTGACTTCTTGCATCTGGAACTCAACTCGAATCATCTCGGATATCATCT
Organism: Scalesia atractyloides; assembly: GCA_947069175.1. Classification (NCBI taxonomy): domain Eukaryota; kingdom Viridiplantae; phylum Streptophyta; class Magnoliopsida; order Asterales; family Asteraceae; genus Scalesia; species Scalesia atractyloides. The sequence goes on along the minus strand of CAMTDV010000001.1, from coordinate 58,835,099 downwards.
CAGATCATCCGTTGAAGACTCGAATCATCTCGGATACCATCTCGGATCATTATTGTTGCATCTTAGATCATTGTCTGCCAATTCTAATACCATCTCGGATAAAGTACTATTCCGAGTTCGAGATACTATTCGAATTCAAGTTACTGTTCCGAATTGCTGAGGTGGAATTTTAACCAGCTGACGTTGTCGGTAGTAAATGTTTTCATGCATAGAAAATTATCCGTAAAGTATCTTTGAAAACAGGCTGCAAAAAAGGGTCTTTGACATTATATATTATCGGATTCGTAATTTCGAGACGAGTCTAACGGTCTACTTTGGAAAAAACAGCTTTTGGACATTTTTAACGTTTTTACCGGTACGGTTTCGATTATCCGAAGATGTTTACAACCCAGGCTCAGTACTCGAACATAGTTTTCAGCCCAGTATGTAATCCAAAACCGAATGCAAATCTGAACATTGTCTTTAGCCCGCTGATCAAAGCATCCGTTAACAGCACTGCACCCCAGGCACAAAATCAAAACCCAAACTTGCGGGATCAAGTGAAGGAAAAGCTGAATGAGTTTATTAGAGACTATAATGTTGAACCTGTCATGGAATATGTGATGCGCTTGCTTGAATGTGGGAGGCGAAAAGAGGAAGTAAGGAATGAGATGAATTCCTTTTTGGGTGATGACAAAGACTCCTTTGTATATTGTTTGTGGGAACATTTACACTCAAACCAAGAGCTATAGGCACAATCAAAGGAATCTAATTTTGAAGAAGTGGCTGAACAGAAACCTCAAGCCCAACAACCAGCAATCAGCAGCCCAGCACCCCAAACTCTACCTCAAGCCCAAACTCAAGCTGACAAACCAAGATCGCTCATTGACACAGTCAACTACCTTTTGTGCACTGAACCTTGTAGGAATAGGGTTGCTCAACTCTAGGCACTTAATTCCAAAATGGCTAATGATTACAACAATGCAATGGCTCAGCGCATCGGCCTTCGATAAAGTAACAAGTTACTCACAGAAAAGGTTGAAGCACAAAAAAAGACATAGCTCCGTTCCACATGGATGTAAATCAACAGAAATGTTGGGTCCATGATTACAAAACCAGATTACATTCAAAAACCATGGAATGGGACTTGGTAAGAGTTGAGTTGGGACTTCTTGCTGGAAAATATCAACAAAACGAAGTTAATATAAAGAAGTTTGATACATCCAGCAAGCTCATTCAAGACGTGTGCAATGTGCAGCTGGCATATAAGGAAAACAAGGGGAAGGGTTTAGGATTCAACCAGTTTGCCCCACCGTATAATCATAACTACACGACAATGCCTGAAACCGACGAAGAAAATGAGAGAGCACATGGTGTACGACAAACCCAGTGATTATACGTCAGACACACGGGAACCATTTGGTGTTGTTGACTCTTCTAAGCATTCAGCTGGAGTGTCTGGTCTTTCATCTGATAAATCAGGACTCTCTGATTCTATCAAAGCTTATGAAGAGAGAGAGAGCTGACGTGAACAACGCTCCAAGTGCGCAAACTGAACAATCTGAACCTTGTGCTTGTGATGAAAAGGTTTAGAGCAAGCTAAATGAGCAGAAACGAGCAAATCGGAGACGAAGAAAGCAGAAGTCCAAACGTCAAGGACAGTCACGCTCTCCAAAATCCTCAACGGGCAGCAATAGTCCTCAAAAGGCTAGTGATGTGAAAAATGTTTTGTTAAGCCGGTCATTAATAGCAAATGTGAAAAATTTGCTTTTGACCGTGCTAGCAAAGCTTTTGGAAAGGTTGAGAAGATTTCTGAACAAAACTTGCAGTCTAATACAAAACAAGAAGAAGTAAAAGAAATCTCCACAACAGAAGAAGGCCCTTGCAAACGACAAGTATAAACATCCAAATTCATCTTCGTCTGCAAGAAATGTGCATGGAAGTCAAGCACAGAAAGGATTAGTTCATCCTTCAGGGTCTGCAAGAGCAAATCAAGCTGATCAGAATGTTTTATATGTGAAGAGACAAACGTGCTTCAATTGCGGCATTCCTAGTCACATTGGTCAGAACTGCACACATAGTCCCCATGTTCCGTATCATGTTCAAAATCAGAATGTTACACCAAAGGATAACAATTATTCCAAGCCAATGAAGGTGTCATCACCGGCAATGAAGAATGTAATTCCAAATATTAAACCATCTTATGGGGATTGGAATGTTGCTAAAGCTAAAAAGGTACAAGCTTTGAAACCTAAAAAAGTCTTAAAAAATAACAAGGTTAAAAAGCCAATTCCAAAGGCATCTAAGAAATTAGAAACGCCTAAACAGATTTGGAAAGCAAAACAAAAGGCAACAACATCACCAATCCTAGAAACAAAAGGGGACTTGTGTTTAAAGGAAGTGTCTTATTTTGATGCTTCAGGGAAACCCAGGAGGAGCTGTTGAAAAATCTCTGGAATGTTGATAGCGGTTGTTCCAGGGACATATCGGATAACATCTCACTGTTGCAAAAAGTTCAAAATTTTTTGTACGGGTGCGATGTTTTCTTTGGAGGAGATGAGGTAAGAAATAATCAGCGAAAAGGTAAAAATTCAAATTTCATGCTATAATTTTGAAATTGATTAGTCTTAAGTCTAATGACGGAACAGTTAAGCAAAAACAACAAATATATTTTCCTTTTCTTTCGTTTAAAACTTTGTACATACGTTTTCTTTATTAGGTAAATCTGTGCATACAGTGTGATGCACAAACTTAGGGGGAAGAGAGAGATATATGTATATATGCATTGTTTGAGGGGGAGAAAATGAGAAAAATACAAAAACATTTGAAAAACTAAAAAAATCCAAAAGGACTTTTTGCATCAAATGGGAAATGAAATGAATACTCGTGATGAAGGGCGTGACTGACACATGTTAGGTGTCGTAGCTGAAAAGAATAGGATCTAATGTGATATGTCGGTAGGCTAACGCTCAAAGTGATTAAAATATACTAAGTGATATAAACATAATGAACTATGTATCTTGTGGGTAACATACCATCAGCGTAGGATTTCATGGTCTTAAATCCTGCGTTGACAGATAGCCAACGTCTGAAGTTTCGGGTCTTTATGCTGATGAATCATCCGGGATATCAGGGTTGCCCTTCTGTTGCATCTGGATATATGCTAACCTAGGCACAGTCAGAATATCCTTAAAAGAGCAAAAATAGAAGGGCCAAAACCTTAAAAGAAAGGAAATCTCATTACGAGAAAATTTCATGTGCTTGAAAAGCCAGACATACCATATAATTTATTTGCCTAACCCTCGTCAAATATTATGGTCACTCTATTCTATGAATGTACTGACCTGTTCACTAATAGTCTAACGATGTAAAAGATAAAGGATGATCTCAGTATACTCACCTGCTACAATGAATCGTTGTGCTTACCTTGATCGTGAGGATATGTTATGCTAGGAGACGCACGGGTATTATAGTATAATACTACCTTAAGCATATCACGAAGTTGAAAAATGAAAGTTAGCGTTAAAGTTTAAGTGGACCAGTATATTGGCAATCACTTAGACCAGTCTGAATAAGTTTGCACTAAAAAGTGTTCCTTGGTCCGCCTAAAAACGATGATCCCATTGCAATTGTATAGTTGTAAGCACTGAGTTAGTATCTTCGTTTATTTGCGTTTCTGTTTACATTCTTATATTTAAAAATTAAAAAAAATATAGAAAATTTAAAAATCCAAAATAGTGTCTTATTTTTACTAAATCCAAAATCCAAAAAAGGAAAATAAATAAATAAAATAGAGTGTTTTCTTTGCTTTATCAAAAATTATTAACCGTTCTTAAAGATTTGACTAATCATCAAAAGATGAAAGAAATTTTGAATTTTGATCCGAGTACAAGTACTTGGATGTACCAAGTGTTCATGCGGTACTCTCCTTGTTGCATAAGAGGTTTGCTTATAAGTTTCTGAGAATTGTGCAGATCTTGATTTAGATCAAGAAACAGGGGTTGCTGAAAATTGAGATGCTATCAGTTGCCGACAAAGCATGAAGCATCACAACAGCAAAATGTACCTGAGTCAGAAGAACCAGATACCAGTCATCGTCTGACAGTGATAGTACATTTGAAGAAGTACATGTGAACCTACTTGCTTGAAAGAGAAAGATTGAAGAAGAAAAGAGCTGTTGAGATTCCTCCTCTCGCATTCTTTTTGACAAAGATGTTTCAAGCAAAGCTGATCAAGATCCTGATATGAAGCTAACCACAAGAGCAGAGGAAAGAGACCCGGTGCTGAGAGTTCGTTGAAGTGTGAGGTCCTAGAAGTGTGGGACTGACTTCCACAACAGTTACAGTATAGCGATAACCATAGACTCCGTTGAAGACGTTGTTGAATTTATGCTATGAAGATAATTTGATGCATCAGTCTAGGGGTAGATTGTTAGGTCCTAGAAATGTGAGACTGGCGCATCAAATATATGCAACGGTCTATGGTAGCTCTCTGGGATTAACTGGGTTAGTTTGTATTAGGTTTTGACCTTTTTAGGTCACTTGGGCATGCCATAGGCCATGTGGGCTAGGCAAGCCCAAGGGAAGCCCATTAGGAGCGTAGGCAAACCCTAGGTACATAAGGAACATTATGTCATAATTAGGTAAAGACTTTTAGAGAGAACACCCAAGGAGCCTCCATTCTTAGAGAGAGAAACAACTTGTATCAGACGGTTTTGCTATTCATAGTAATAGAACTGTATGCAAGTTTAAAGTGAATCGCGTGTTATTCTTACTCATCTTAATCTTCTTATTTTCTGGGTTTCTTGAATCTCACCAAGTTTGGATTTCGCACATCCTAGGTGATTGTTTGATATCATTGTTAGATCCGGATTATTCGGGACTTACATGACTCATCAGAAATTTCATAAGTTTACTAGAAATCTGGTAAGATTATTAGAGTTCTGACCAAGTCAATAGAAAATCTGTCACATCATCAGAAAATATTTCTTTTTTCTCGAACATATTTCTTCCATGCATGCACATCTTATCACGAATTCATTTTGTATGTATCTTCTTCCTTCATCTTCTTCAATTTCTTGCTTTCATAGATAAAAATAGGATAAAATTTACTCAAAAATCTTTCCATGAAACCTAGCATGCGTCACAAAGTAGAGAATCTGAGCAAAATTAAATGCATGTCTTCACTCTCTCTTAACATTCAATTCTTAATCATCAATATTTAGAGAGAAATAAGTGACACCTGGACAGTTCATGATGAGTATTTCATATATCATAAATGAGAAGAATCCATCTCTAACCATTCCTTTATGCTTCTAACATCAGATCTTAACAATAAAGAAAAATGGAGATACAAAATCTAAGTTGGTAGGTGTCATTTATAACAAAGATGCACTTTCACTTTTAAATAACTACCACGTGGTGATCTTTTTCTATCACAAGTCACTTTCATCTCCACTTCTTTGCTCAAAAACCCTAAACCGCAACCTTTCATCTTCCACACTCAAAACCCTAATCTCTTAAATGGATCAGATCAACATCACCCACTTTCCTTTGGCCTACCACCCATGTCACAACTTAAGGGTCCGGATGGACGTAGAAAGGCAAGCTGGGGGAGATGTAGCATCATACTGGCCATGTTGTTCAACAGCCTCCTAGGCTTTGCACTGACCTCACAGATCTGGATCCATCCAAATATACTACAAGAATTTTGGTTATCTTCAACGAGGGGAGACTGACAACCATCAGTGTATGGGTGTTGGACAAACCCATCTTCTTGAATGAGTACACTATTAAGGAGGCACTTCACCTCCATGATAACAACGATGTACTGACCTTCACTCACTAGCAGTTGGATAATACACTGGAGCAGATGGGTATAGAGTGAATGGACTAATGAGAGACATTCGCAAGTCCGGTCTCATCCAACCATGGCAGATTCTGGTTACTCAACTTGGGATATGCTTCTCGAAGAAGACTGTGAACTTCAACGAGATCTCCTACAAGCTCATGGAATCAGTGCATGCAATAGTGCATGATGTTCCATACAACTTCTCTTATTATCTAATGAGAGATTTTGTGAGAACATGAATTCTAGCCGACCATTCTAGATTTCGGAGGAGTTCTAGTCTGGTATCCTAAGGCTGAGATGGTTTTTCAAGAAAACTTTCACAATGCACACTTAGTGCCAACTACCAACCACACTGGACTTGAGACACAACTCTATATGTAATATAAGACCTTTCTTTATTTTTTTCTTCTTCTTTTTTCTACGTTTTTAGTTTTTTTTCTATAAATATATAGATATGTAAATTATAAATATATGTAATATAAGACCTATCTTTATTTTTTACTTGTACACTCAATACGGGGAAATGAAAACTCATCTCATCGAAACAAAAAGGGGGAACTGAGCAAAACAACAAATTTTAGCTATGTCAGATAGAAAATCATTTAAAAATCTTAAGACAAAATTCTAGTAAAATCTGTCAAACATTTCTGATGAAATATGTTACATTTTTTATAAAATTTGTTGAAACTTCTTACAAAATCTGATAATCTGGTAAAACCTTAAAAATTGAGGAAAAAACTTCAAAGACAATGTTTTTTTATGAACGCTTAAAATACCTTTGCAAACTAACATTCATGTTATTTCTCTTTCTCCTACATTCTGAAATACTTAAATTCTGGTGAGAAAGAAAAGATAGAATCACACCAAATTCTTCACAAAATACAAGGGTAAGCACAAATTCCTATCCTTTACTTATTCCCTCTCATCTAAAAAATACAAAGGGGCGGGTGGGGGGAGAAACTATTCTGATGAAGTTCCGATGAAAAATCAACTGAAATGAAACATTTCTTGTAACACGTATCAGACACCATATTTTCCAATGACATCATCTGAAAAGGAATTTTGCCTTTCAAAAAGGGGAAAGGAGTGTACACCTGCTCAGGAGGTTTCAGGTTTCTAAAAGGTATATATTATTGGACCTTTTTTCTCCAAAGGGTCCCACAAGAGACACAAGGTACAACATGGCCGTTAATATTCTCCACTTAAAACTCATCTTTTTTTTTTGGGGGAGGGGATGTACCAAAATTCAAAACGGTTTGGATAAAGTTAATCTACAATTAACTTATCATAAACCAACTTAAATACTAACCAACCCACGACACCTTTTGTCCCCACAAATCATATAAATACCAATTCAAACTCTGAAGAACAACCATTCGCCTTCAAAGCCAAATCCCACTTACAAGGCCTAAAACCATGTTGTTTTTAAAAGCAAAATTCACCACCAATGCACCATGTCTGCATCTACCTCCATTAACCTCAACATGCCTGTTGTTGAACATGATGTTTCCCTCATCAAAGAAGATGACTTTCTAGCCCTGAGAGACAATAACCTTAAGATGAACACCGACCACAAGCTATATGATCAAAGATGTCAAATCTTGGTCGAATTCTTGTTGAACTATCCTCTGAGCAATCAATGATCAAGACTAAAGAAGTACCTGAGGTCATAATACAACAACATGTTCAAACTCTCAAAGAGACAGATGATGAAGAGATGAAATCTCATCTCTGGGGAAATATATCGGTAACCATTACACCCAGAAAAAATCAGAAAATTGTTAGAGCTTCCTATTAAAGGTCAATATATGGGAGCACTAGACAATGGGGAACTTTTGCTACAATTTAAAAATATTGGTTACAAAGAACAAATCAACAAGATTGGAGATTTCAAAAGAAAGCAATAACCTGCATTCTGGCAAGTGATGATGGAAACCTTGAACAAGTGCCTGACCTCTAAAATTGAAGCTGCTGATCAGATGAATACCTCTATTCTCATAATCATGTATGGACTCATCACAGAATTAAACATTGATTACGAAACAGAGATATTTAATCTGATAAGGAAATCTGTGTTCACCAAAACTGGGAGAATTGCCACACATCTCCCATATCCAAGATTTTGGTCAATAATAATTGCTGAGACATTTGAAGAAAGAGACCTAGAATTACCACTGACTGAAATAATGTAGAAATCACCTGTCATGAAGCCATGGTGTGCTGAAAAAGGTTTGACATCTGCCAAAGATGACCAGCTTTACCAGAAAGTATGCTCTATTTGATAGCACAAGACTCACCATATCGGAAAAGCATGAAGAAATATACAACCAGGTGGAAGTACTTGACAACAGCTCATCACCAGATAATGAAGATCAAGCCTCAAGAGCACTCGAAATTGAAGATACAACAGAAGTGCACCAACAAGATATCAGAATGTCACCAGAAAACATGGACATTGATGAACATGAAACGACAGTGATGGAGCAGCATCAAGAAGTGGAAGCACAACAGACATAGAATCAGGTGCTTATACCAATTCTTTTCTTAACATTGCTAAGAATTCAACATATTCAGATTCTGATAAAGTGAATTACATGCTTGTTGCAAGAAAAACAAATACAAATGTTCAAGAGAATGTTGGTAGTTCAATATATCTCGACTCTATATCAAATAATGAGGAGGGGGATGAGACAACAACAGGTAAAGATTAGGACACGGATCAAGGAAACCTTGAAAAGGAAAATTTGTTTTTCCCAATAACTCATTGAGGACCATTCACATGTCTGATCCAGGCAAGTGAGGAAAATCCAAATGTAAATTTGTTTTACAAATCTGGTTAAGGTTTTTCTTATTGGTCTCGTGATCAATCTGAGCCTTTCAAAACAGCAGCAAGTGTGTCTTTTGTTGATTTGTTAGTAGGAACATTTGTTGTTTCACCTTTTGCCACAAACACACCTACCATAACAAGAGAACAACTCGATACAGTGCTAAACAAAGTTATTCAAGATGTAACAGAAAAGGAAAGACCTGCAAAAGAACTGAAGTCATCTGTTGAAACAAAGCTGGATCTATTGATAGAGGACTTAGAAGTAAAAAATCTGATATGAAAACTCTGTCAGAATCAGTGGAAACCATTAAAAGTCAAACAGAAAGAAACGCTGAAATGCTGAAAAGTATGTAACAAACTCCAGCCAGCTCATTAGAAATCAATAAATTCATTGCTAAATTCAAAAAGATATCAGAAGATCTGAAGGGTATAAAGTTTCAAGTGAAGGAAGCAGTTAAAACAAAGGAAACAGAGAAATCTGGTGAAGTGACAAAAGAAATCAACAAGCTAAGAGTAAGTAACAACACCATGGTAGATGCTCTTGTAAAGTTGATAAAATAATTGGGTGAATAGAAGGAAGACTTTTAGACAAGACTTAAAGAAGTGCATTATAACATTGCCAGACTAGCAAATATAAATGTTCGAAACCTGATAACACCTATACCTAAAGAAGCATCAACACAAGAAGTCCCTACAGCTATTGTCACAACTACAGCACAGCCAAGATCAACATCCCAAACCACCAAATACAAACCAATACCAATGGGACCTCCTCCACCTGTACCAAGACTTGAAGTTTCCAGGATCATAGTCCACAGCACTGAAACAACACCAGTAATCTTACATGAGGAAAGTGGAACCCCAACAGTGGAACCAAAGAACAAAGAAATACTGCAAGAATCACCCAAGAGAACTACATCAAGTGAATCAACTTTTCGTGTATCTTTAGTTCAAAAAGAGAAAAGAAAATGGGCAGAGACTGCAACCTCCTCAAAAAGGCCCAAACTGGTTCTAAAAAAAAGATTCTGAAGGAAACACAATCAGAATGGTACACGTTGTAAAAGAGAAGATATGATGTTTCCAGAGCATCATCTTAAGCACTACTATTAGACCAAGGAAGACAAGCTTGAAAGACCTCTAAGTTCAACAAGTAGAGGATTAAAAGAGGAGAGAATTGAAAGGGGAAAACACAGCATACATAAACCGCTGGCAAACCCTGTGAAAAGAGTACAAAAAGTTAACAATCAATCAACTTCAGATGGTATGCTTGGAACCCATGAATAAAACAAATACACCTTGATCAGGAAGGATGGCGAAGAATTAGCGATAATTGATGCTGACTTAGAAGATCAACTACATCCAACAGATCTGATAATGCTAAGAAAAACATATGATGAAGAAAAGTCACATAGCAAAAGGGTAAGAAGAGCCATTAACAGCGTTAAAAGTGGAATCAAATTGTTCACTCGGAAAGCCATCAGTGAGTTTGACCTCTGCATCAACTTTGATCACTCAATCAACAAGAAGTTGTTCATAACTTCTCCAGATATAACAATTCCAGAAGAATTAAATGCTAAAAAAATATATGATGAAGAAAAGTCACATAGCAAAAGGTTAAGAAGAGCCATTAACAACGTTAAAAGTGGAATCAAATTGTTCACTCGGAAAGCCATCGGTGAGTTTGACCTCTGCATCAACTTTGATCACTCAATCAACAAGAAGTTGTTCATAACTTCTCCAGATATAACAATTCCAGAAGAATTAAATGCTGAAGGTAGAACAGGAGTAATATTTGAACATCCTGAACTCTCTATTGTTTTCAGGGATTTTGCTGAGAAGAAAGCTCTATTCGGGGTGAGAAAAAATTGCAAGTACTCAAATCAGACTCTCAACTATATTAGAAGCTGGGGATTTTTATCACTACACTTGAAAAACAATCTTCTTTTTCTAAGAAAACAGTTTACTTTTGCTTATTTTGTTTTGAACAATGATTCTGTTTGGTCTTGTTTATTTAAGTTCATGTTTTGAGTTTCATGTTATAAGTAGTTATTTTTCTTACAACACTTAGGGGGAAATTGTTAGGAAACTTTTGTAATTGTTGAAGAAAAATATGATCATTCTAATCCATTCTGAAGATGACAAAGCCAACAGGTCATGAAGAAAGAAGACACAAGACAACAGGACAAGAATAAAGATAAGCATCGCCTTCAATAAGCATAATAAAGAGATCACAATCAAAGCAAGACGATCAGAAAAGACCAATCTGATAAGTCTGATGATAAATCTGGTATTTATCATCAAAATATGGTAAATTCTTTTCATCAGAAATCTGATGAATCAACTTGTCAAAGAGATAAGGTTCTACACGAACTTCTAAGTACTCGAATTAGACTCTCAACTATATTAGAAGCTGGGGATTTTTATCACTACACTTGAAAAACAATCTTCTTTTTCTAAGAAAACAGTTTACTTTTGCTAAATTTGTTTTGAATAATGATTCTGTTTGGTCTTGTTTATTTAAGTTCATGTTTTGAGTTTCATGTTATAAGTAGTTATTTTTCTTACAACACTTAGGTGGGAATTGTAGAAAACTTTTGTAAGTATTGAAGAAAAATATGATCATTCTGATCAATTCTGAAGATGACAAAGTCAACAGGTCATGAAGAAAGAAGACACAAGACAACAGGACAAGAATAACGATAAGCATCGCCTTCAATAAGCATCATAAAGAGATCATAATCAAAGCAAGGTGATCAGAAAAGACCAATCTTGTAAGTCTGATGATAAATCTGGTATTTATCATCAAAATCTGGTAAATTATGTTCATCAGAAATCTGATGAAACAACTTGTCAAAGAGATAAGGTTCTACACGAACTTCTAAGTAGCAAATGGACTTGAATGCATTTAATGAATATGCCAAAAAGCTACTTTACACAGACAAGTACATAAATAAACAAATATTTATTCATATCAAACATTCTCTATAAATAGAGAATATAACTTCAAAGGGAAAATGAGTCAAGCCAAGCATTCAATACATACTACAAAACTCCACTGCATTTCATCACAAAATTCTTTAAGTATTCGTTTATACTAGTCAATAATCTCACAATCACTTTGTAAGCTTTTCAAAGTGATATAAACGTAAAAATTCTGTAATTGTGTTTCTGGAAAGTTTGATTCTAATTCCGCACATTATTTTCATATTTGTTGAAATCACTTGCCAACTTTAGATAAAGCATTGTTATCTGGGTCAAACAATATCGATCAATCTAAACATGACTTTATACGTCATACAACTTTTGTAAGAACACGGTACCAGTACCAGTATCAATATTCATTTTCATAGTTTTCTATCGATGTAATATACGATTTTTTATAATTTTGTTTTGGTAAAAAATATATATGTTACTTATCATTCAACCTATGCATACACACAAACATGTATGTGTGAGTTAATTATTCTTTTATATGATAGTGTAAATTACATTTTTTGTCTTTTATGTTTGTATCTGATTTCAAAGAACAACATTTAACTTCAATAATTACAGCCGCAATCCTTTATTTGAAAAATTCATTACACATTAGGTCTTTTAACCCTAACCAAATTAAAAATTTCGGTTAGATTTGGTCAGTTAAGGGTAGTTTAGTCATTTTACTAACTTAATTGATATTCTAATATAATTTTATAATAAAAAACAAGTCCACAAACAATATTCCTTCTCTAAAGTGAAAACCCTCTTTCTCCCTAACCTAAACTAAACTTCACCTGCAACTCTAGCCACCACTGCCACCACCACCGCAGCGCCTCACTGCCACCATAACTCCGGCCACCACCTAAACCCTCACCACCCATATGTCTTCCTCCCAAAGACCACCACCTATCACCATTAACAACCAACAAGGTTCTGCAACAATCGGTAAATTACATCGATCCCAAGCTAGGTCTAGCGGAAGCCAATTCCTTGCTAGAAATAAGAAGGCAACTTTAAGTTTCTGAACAAATTGATTGAACATTGAAGAAGACGCACCAATCAATTTATTAACCTTTAAGAATAATAATCATTAAGAATAATAATCAAGTTGTTAAATGGTGATTCACTGGCACACACAGAACCCATTAGTGAATCACGATCCATTACTCAATATAGAAAAGAATGGAAGAATTAAAGGGGATTTTTTTATTCATGATCCATTCAACCAGTAAATCTCGATCCAAATGAAAATAATGGAAGAATTAAAGGGTTTTATATTTTGAAATTTTCCTATGTGTGTGTGCCATAGTCAAATCTGAAACCATATACAGCCACCAAATCGCGTTTTTGTTATATCTGAGTAGGTGGTGGTGGTTGACCGGAGTTTTGAGGTGGTGGCATAAGGGTTTGCATTGAGGGTCACCGGAACCCTAGGCATCAGACCCGATTGTTCATCTGCTCCTATATGACCTTATCGGTGGTGGCGGTGGTACCGGCGGAGGAACATGCTTCAAGAGAGAATCAAACTAATCAGACAATGCTTTATCCGACAACAAAAACATCATCGGTGGTGGCGACGGTACCGGCGGAGGAACTTGCAGGACTAATGAAGACAGGTGGTGGTCTTTGGGAGGAAGACAGATGGGTGGTGAGGGTTTAGGTGGTGGCCGGAGTGATGGTGGCAGTGAGGTGCTACGGTGGTGGCTGGAGTTGCAGGTGAAGTTTAGGCTAGGGAGAAAGAGGGCTTTGGCTTTAGAGAAGAATATTGTTTGTGGACTTGGTTTTTTCTATTAAAATATCAATTAAGTTAGTAAAATAATTAAACTACCCTTAACTCATCACACTTAACTGAAAATTTTAATTTGGTTAGTGCCAAAGGACCTGACATGTAATGATTTTTCCAAATAAATAATTGCGGTTATAATTATTGAAGTTAAAGGCTATCCATGCAATTCGATACAAACATAAAGGACGAAAAGTGTTATTTACCTTATACGATAACTAGTGTTACGCATTGCAATTTAAAATATGTTTTTTTTGCCATGTTACGTATATGATGTATTCGACTCTTCAATATGTGTGAATTGGACTTTATACGATGTACATACACACACAATCTGTATTGAATTGGACAGAGTAACATTTAGGACAAGATACGTATTAAATCAGATCCATTTCTTATTGTTGCCTCCATTTTTTTGTCTACACTACCCCTGCTGCTGGTATGGCGGTATTGCTCCAGTGTTTTGCGTGGTGATGGTCCATTCCAGATATTAGGTTGATCATCTCATCAATCACAACATTGTCATTCATGAAAAATATTATTGTTCTCTACACTCTGCCAAATATTATTGTTCTCTACACTCTGCTCATCATCTCATTGACCATAACATTGTCATTCATGAAAAATATTTATTATATGAAATGTGGTTGCTTTTTAAGTTAAAAAACTTGAGACCCAACATTGTCACTGTCTTTTTTTTTTTTTTGCAAATTTAAACCGGTTGGTACACTGGACAGTAGGGTTGTCCAAATCGCTCGTCGCTCGCTTGAAAATCTATTGCAAGAAAATTGTTCATTCGATCATTGGCGCAGTTTGTAAATGAGCTAAGCAAGAGCAAATGTCCACTCAGCGCATGAATAGGCCTAATCACATGCCAACTTGGTTCGATTCCCACAAGGAGGTTTTTCCCAGATTTATTGGGTTTCCTTCTTAATTAGTGTATAGGCATTATTGCATAATGAAGATGAATATGCTCAAGTGGTTCCGCTAGAAGCACGATTATACTCCAGTTGTCCGTCAATGTTCCAAATTTGTCGTTAAAAAAACATGTCAAGTCCACCTATATTGTAGCAAACTCTAAGCCCCTAAGACCCAGCTAAGGCACTACCATACCCTTCCTAACATGAGCAAAGCTTTACTAGAGTCGGGGCACCCGGTCCTCACCGATTTTTCGCTCATAGTGTTAATTTTACTGAAAAATTTCAAGATTTCCTTTTTTGTAGAGTAAAATATTGGAGTGTTTTAGAGTCCTACCCCCACCTATTTGGATTTTGAGAGTTCGGCCTCACTGAGTTTTTGTTCAAGCTTCATCACTGCTCTCTAAAAGTACTTAACCCTAACTATACATCTCCAGAAACTCTTATTGCGTGTGATGTTCTTAAAATGTGCAACTTTAGTAAATCATGTTTAATCCGTTCATCCCAAATTAATACGGGACAAAAATGTAGTTAGAAATTTACGTTGCCAATTAATTTTATAAATATAAATTATAAATGAGATTTCTGACTTCCTGCTGGTCGAGCCCACTCCATGTCTCCATTTATAGTCCAATCCTTATAAACATTTCTAAACCCATCAAAAGTCATTTGATTCTTTTTAAGTTTTAGTTAATTAAAACTTAAAATTTTTGTTATGGTTTATCTTAACTAATAATTCCTCAATCAAACGACAAACTAAGTTCCCATCAAAGCTAACTGTTTTTTATGGTATTACTCATTTAGTCAAATCAAGTAAATTATGATGATTCATGAATACATATTTACCACTTAAAAACGAAGAGTGTCGTAGTTATATTATATTTGCCACGGGTTTGAGTCTAAAGTCGGAAACAGATTGATTTTAGGAATAGATTTTAGAGGCGTCTGTGCATTAAAAAATATTAAGATGACATAAATTTGTTACATGTAGACTTCATTGAACATCTTGGTTGATACTTTCAGCGTTAGAATCTTTGAATCTTTTTGTTACATAAAAATTAAAAACGTTAACAAAATATAATCATAGTAAACTTTGAATAAGATCAAAATGCATGATCTTTTCCCAAAACATGGAGTAATTTATACAGACAAAGTATTCAAGTAAATAACCTCAAACAAAAAGTTTAAACCATGAAGAGGTCTTCCCCTTCTGGGCCTGGGCCCACCCAACTTCTGGCTAATGGATTACTCCCCAACGGTTGCTACTATCTCAATCTCCTTCATATACATGTTGCCATGCCTATGTTATACATATGGCATCGGGTGATCTCGAAGCTTCGGCCTCAAGACTCCTAGCGGGTTTTCTATGTTCGTAACACAACAACGTGCAGACTCGACTAGAGGACTCATATGGATATGGGTCATGTAAATGAGTGTGTAGGGTTTGTCATTTGTGCTTTGTCTTGGATCAGTGTTTGCTGCTATCTACAGGAAGGTCCCGAATAAATAATAACGAAAAGATTCAATATTAATTTATTCAGATGAAACAAAATTTTCATTTGTAAAAGTCATTAAATTTTCAACATTATTATTTTACTATTAAAAATAAATATAATATAATTTTAAACGTTAGATAGAAAATGTAATTAATTAACATGCACAAATATATAGCAAGAGTGCAAGACAAATTGTATCCACCAATAAAACAAAATTTAATGTGTATATTTCCATTTTTATAATTTCCTCAGCTACTCTCCTTACTTTAATGGCTTCTATAATTTAAACATGCTAACCATTTTAGTTTATTATCCCTTTTTTTTTCTTTTTATTCTTAAGGGGTAGTTTTGACATTAACAACCACACCAACCAAACCATACTACCAAAAATTAAAAAATAAATCCCTAAGATTTATTTTCATCCATATTTTTTCACAAACTAATATTGTTGAGCCTCCTCCTTTTAGCACTAGTAGGTGAATCATCATTTTTATTGCTCAAGATTGCAGCCTCAAGCACACCAATTGGACTTTCTGGCAATGTACCACTCCCAAAGCTCATGGTACAACTCTTGATCACAACTTCCACACACTTTAGAACCCTCTCCTGAAAATACCCAAATCATATATTATTAAGATTTCCTCATCTTATTAATAAAAATGTAAAACCAGGCGGCCGACCCCTCGAACTTTTCGCTCGATAGTGAAGAGTATGTAGTCTTCGTATAGAAATTTTTTGGTATATATGTTATCAACACCCATTTTATAGAAATTTTTAGGTATATACGTTTTCGATCCTCGGTCGAAAAATCTCAAGTTTCACTAATAATACCTTCTTTAAATGCTCAAAGAGTGCTAAAGTTTGAATCCTTTCAACTTCAACTCCAACTACACATATGGCCACTGCTGCTGCAATCTCAGAAGGTTGAAATTCCAAGAATTCAATAGCTACATTGTGTCGAATTACATTTTTATTATCAAGAAACTTAATCTTGACATAAAGTGGATTTTTTTAACAAAATTTGCTTTCTTTACCTTGGATCAAACCTAAAAAAATCTGGGTAGACCTCAAGATTAAAGATCTTAAATTGGTTTGACTTTGACTTTGACTTTGACCATCATCATTAACCTTTCTAATGAATGAATCAATGAAGGAAAATGGAGTCACTGATTGCATTCTCCACTTCAATGTGCTCAAAACAATCAATTCCATTTTGTGAATTGTTTTTGCTTCAAACACAAATCTTGATACACCAACCTGAAAAGAATGTAATCAAATCTTTTAGTTTGACTTATTAAAATGGGTCAAAATAGTGTCATTTCATCAGACTGCACCTGCAAATCCAAAATTGTGGGAATTTCAGTTTCTTCCACTTTGGATGCAAGTGATAAACAGGTTACACTCAGCAACTGCATCATCCAAGGGCGGTCCTTCTGTTAATTGAACAAAATTAATGAACATTAAATTCAGTTATTAATGATTAATAATAATAATAATACAAAAAAAGCATTTAATCATGATTATTGTTTAACAACTCACAGGTAATTCATAAACTGCAAGAAATCTGTCCAAATAATTTACCGATAGATATGCACATAATGGTCCAAAATTAAATTGAGCATTGACCTGAATGAAAAAAAAAGTCAATATTAACAAAATCAGAACATCAATATTCAAGAACTCCAAAATTAATTATCAAAAAAGTATGAAAATTGTTAAAAAAATAATTCAAAAAATAAAACCTTTAAAATCCAATCAACAGCTTGTTGTCTGGAAACCAAAAACAAGTTTTGATTTTTCAATCTTTTCAAATAAAGATCCAAACCCACATTTTGTTCATCTTCTTTTGAAGTCAACAAGGTCAATCTTGCATCATTTTGCAAAGGCAGATCGAGAAAATAGTACTCTGTTTCATCTTTCATTTTCAAGTTTGGATTTTGATTATGACCCTGATTAATATTCCAGTCAAAACCTCTAAAATCATCAACATCATCATAAGAAATGCAATCATTGTCTTCTTCACACAGTAAGCTTGAAAGTGCAAAATCAAGAGAGGGTGCCATTTCAAAGAAAAACCCTAAGAAACAATTAAAAATGAAAAAAAAAATATGGGTTTTTTGAGAAAAAAAAATGAAAGAATGTTGAAGATCAAAACTGGGATTTCCTCTGAAGATTGATTTTATTGGAGATTGAGAAGGAATGAATAGCTGAGACACACTATTTGCTTTGTCTCACTCTAGAAGTAGAGAGAGAGAGGATGTGAGAAAAATGAATAGCAAGGAGTGCGGCTTATGTAGAGGAGAAAAGATTTCGTTTTAGGGTACGAGAGAGAGGATATATATATATATTGAAAGGTGGTAAATATAATTTGATTGGATTGTAGTAATTATATTGTATTTGGATCTATATTGTATTTGTATGTATTGCATCCAAGATACTCGTTTTCGATATCAGATCATGTAATAAGTTGGTCGATAAACTAGTAATATAATGAAAAGGCAACGTAGAATTATACGTGTTTATATTATCAGCATATGCATCACGCTTAAACATTAATATAAATGTATGTGTGATTTTCTATCGTTCTTTACTTAAAACAGGTTTTGTATGACTGTACAAAACAAAAACAAAGTAGATAATCACGCTTAAACGTCCATCCCTCCGGCATCCCCCCCCCCACCCCCTCTCTTGTTTTTTCGTCATCGTAAATCGTGAAGGGCCATTATGATATTTGGGAAGAGGCGTACAAACAAATGTCGAAAATTTTGCATTATTTTGATGGGTCCCAAGGAGAAGCCTTGAATCTGTTTCTGATTATACGTTTAGAAGTTTTCTCATAGTTATCTACTTAAGATTGGTTTTATATTGTTTTGTACTGAACAATATTATATATTTGTTACTCTAAAAGGGTTTGACAATAACGTATAGAGGTGTGGATGGATAAAATTTTCAAGTTTTTTTATGATAGATATAAATTATAAAGGTGAAAATACATAGTTTATTCTAAAGGAAACAAGCAAGATTCATTCACTCTCAACTTAAATTGAACATACAAGGTGATCACTTCACATATGGCTTTGAAAATTGATTGTTAGACCCTAAGAAAATGCTTTCTTTTGTGCTTAATGCTATCAAGCCGCTAACTCCAGTGAGGTTTTATATGAGTATTTATACACATATTTAACGTTTAATGTTGTTAATAGGAGTCATGTGTCATCTTCTAGACGGTTAAGTACATATTGTAGGCAATACTTTTGAAAATGCACCGTATAAGATATCCTTTTTCACTTTATGTTTCATTCGTGTTCATTAAATGGTAAGTCTTATTTTGTCAGATGCAAGTCGTGTTTCATTTAATGAGACATACCTTAATTGCATGTTTACGTCGTCATGTATTAACAAAGGCAACCCTAAAAGACATTGTAAAAGGTAACCAATCACATTATGTCTGCAATTAAACTAACAGAGAAACAAGAGTAAGTATTTATTTACATGTGAAGGTTGCGGTTTCAGAAAATGTCAACCATATGTGTGTAATTGTCATCGACGTGGTGTACATTCTACCACCATGAAGTATGTTAACGATTACACCCCCCACTAAGAGATGAATTTGTAGATGATGAAGGATGGCAGGGATGAGTCTTCATTCTAGGCTCCTCGTCATTTGAGAAAGACTTGGATGATTTTTACTCAGTTTGATTGAAAGAGAAATATAGTGATACTGCATGTTTAGATCAATGGATGAAAATACTATACGATGATTACGACATGTACGTATGTAAGAACATAGCGTATAGTAATTCTTGTTATCAATAGCAGTTTACACACACAAGGTGATCATTTCACGTTGAGCATTGAAAGTTGATTGTTAACCTTAAAAAGTGTTATGTTTTGTGTTTAATGTTGTCAAAATGCCAACTTCAGTAAGATTGAATATGAGTATTTATACACATGCTGATAGTAGTGACGTGTCATCTTCTAGAACGTCAAATACATGTTGTCAGCGATATTTTGGAAAATGTGTCGTGTAAGATATCCTTTATGACTTTAGATATAATCCGTTTTCATTAAATGGTAAGTCATATAATCAAATGTAAGTTGTGTTTCATTTAATAAGATCTGCTTTTTTATAGCCTTGTTGTCACGATAAACTTTGTATGTTCACTAAAGGCAACCCCAAATGACATAGTAGAAGGTAACCACATTATGTCTTATATTAAACTAACTGACTATGAAGTAAGATTACATTTGTTTACACGTGAAGGTGATGGTTTGAGAAAATGAAATATCCATCTGTTTGTGATTGTTATCGGGTGTGCGTACATTCTAACACCATGGATTGCAACCACACTGGGAGATGAATTTGTAGATAATGAAGAATGGTAGGGATGAGTCTCCATATTAGGCTCCTCATCATTTGAGAAGTTGGTGCCAGTTAAATGTAAAGTGAAAGATGATGATGATGATATAGCATGTTTAGATCAGCGAAGGAAAGTACAATACAAGGATTACGATGTGAAGAATAATGCAAGTTTGTAAGTGAGTATGTATATATGTATGCATGCATCCATGTAGGCATGTGTGTATTGTGCATGTACCTGTGCAAGAACATATGTATAAGCTATAGATTACTTAATTAACAGTTTTCTAGGATTGTCACTTGAGACATTGGTTTGTTACATGATATCAATTTTCAGTGTATTAGTATTACATATGCATTGTAATCACTAATCAGTTCAACCATAATAATATGAGTTTTATCATGTACTTAAAAGAGTGGACATTGTAATCCTTGGTGAGTTATTTTAGTTGCTTTTAAGTCAAGTTGCTTTTAATTCTATTTGTTGATGAAAAAAAATCTCTAAATGTATTGGAGAGAAAAATGATATATGCTTATCGAGATAAAAAATGGAAAATATTATATGATGATCACGTCATGAAGAATAATGCATACATGCACATATTCTATGTATCATGTATTTGTGTATGTATACAAGCCATATACTACCTAATCAACAATTTTCTAGGATCGTCACATGAGACATTTCTTTGATGTATGTTTTATTTTTTGAACGGCAACGATAGAATTAAAGAGAAAAAAGTTACGTCAAGCCTCTCAACAATAAGCTAGAAGATTACAAGGCAAAGCTACTAACAATACGATACTACCAATATCAAAACAACAACACTTATTCTAACCCATGAACTGGTAATTTGACGGTTCGTCACTCACAAAAACAATACTTCCTACACATCCTCTATTATCATAATCTCCAAGACTGATGTCTTGTTAAACAATTTTGTCATCGGTATCGCATTGATTTGCTTCTTTCGATTCTTTGAGATACCTATTGTTTCCACATATTCCAATAAATCTATCACCATAAGAAATCTAACTGGGATCAAGACTTTACACCACACATATATTTGCCAGCATACAGATCTTGCTAGCAAACATCCCACCAACACATGATTTGCATCCTCCTTTGCGCTACCACTACCCAAACATCCCTACCCGAACGATCGGCGCTAGTGTTGCTTGTCAAGTAGGGGCTACTTGATTGGATTTTGATGAGTGCTCTGACCCCCCTAATATAGAGGACGTGATTTAATTGTGTTTCCATTATAAATATCTTTATTGTATTAGGTTGATTAATATTTCATATTTCCGACCAAATGGTTTGTGGCCTAGTGGTATCATGGTGTGTTGGAAATATATTCATTCCCAGGTGATTGAGGGTTCACGTTTTATGATGGATAAGGCATGTATATTTAGGAGTAGGATTAGACGGTGATGAAAAAGATGGTAAAACAAACAGAGTAAAGTGCACGAATGGTCCCTTGTTTTTTCCAAAATTTTGAAAATGGTCCATAAGTATGAGAAATGATACAGTTAGTCCAAAATTATGCATTTTGTTGCTCCTTTAGTCCCTTAGAATAGATAAGATTAACTTTTTTATCTTAGGTAAAAGTGAAATGTCTAAATTACCCTTACTATTAAAATATTAAATATATGTGTGTGTTTTTCTTTAAGGAAATACAAAATTACTCTTTCTCCCCCTCCTTTTATCTCTTCTTTGTGAAGAAACCACCGTCACTTTCTCGTTTTTGGCCAAACTATCCTGCATTGCATCCGTTGAAATCGATGTCCATCCCTGGCATCTCTCATTGGTGAGTTGTGGCATATATCAATTTTAGGGTATTTGTTTCGATCCTGCGATGGTTACATTGAATCTGCTGAAATTGATTTAGTTTCGATCGATTTTAGGTGAAGGGTGTGATAGTCGTGAGCAGAAGAGGAAGGGACACCTCTGTCGGCAACCATAGTCATCCTCTCAGTCTTAGATCTCAACATCGTCGTTCCCATGTTGAGGAATCACCTCAGCTGCCACCGAAGGTGGCACCATCGAAGTCGTTGCCTACATTAACCCTCGTCACAGTGGTGGCGATTCTTTGTTTCTCTCTCATGGATTTGTGCCTGACGCCGGAATTTTGGTTTATGCTCTTTGCTCTAGCCCTTTTATTCAACGAGAGGACTAGGGCCCGGTGGTGGTTAGGTCCAGTGGCGGTGTAGTAGTGGTGGTCATCTTCTGATACTAAACAATGAGAGAGAGAAATACTATTTGTGTGTATTAGGGGTGTTTGCGGTTGGTTTTTTTCTTTAACTTTCGGTCAGTCGGTTTGAAAATTTTCAAATCGTAACGAACGGTTTAGTTTACGGTTTATATCAGAAACAAACCGTATAAAATCAGACCTGACCATAGGACTTTGTTATTTATATTGTTATAACTATTACATAAATATATATATATATACGTGTGTTTGTGTGTGTGTGGAACTATATTGCATTAAGAATTAATAAGAGAATCAATTCAAATGAGTTGTATGCTTGTATGAAATTAAGGCCCAGAAGATAACTTCAATTTACTAATTCTCGTATTAATGTATTATTTACTCTGATCGCAATTTGAAAATAAGTTATAGGATTATGATTCTTTTAGTATTATTCTTGATTTTGTTATGTATTTTGGATTACATTTCATTAATGAGCTACCTATATTTTGACTAATGATATTTGTTTTCGTTTTGTGTTCCTGTTTTTAATCATGTATATGTTAATAAATATTAAAATTGTTATTCTACCTGAACCGTGAAATTAAACCGGAATCAAACCGTAAGTAACGGTTTGGTTTGGTTTCATTTTTCAACGGTTTAGCTTTGGTTTTCGATTATCAAAAACTGATACAAACGGTTTAGCTTATGATTTTACGTAAAAACCGTCCAAACCAAATCGCAAACACTCCTAGTGCGTATAAGGGAGAGTATAATAAGAATATTATTATTTTTAATATTAAAGGTTATTTTAGATATTTTACATGTATTTAATATAGGTTTTAAACAAAGTTTAAAATCAGGAATTAAATGTACAACAAAATGTAAAAGCGTGAAGTGTGTGTGTAATTTCTCATGATCCTTGGTTTTCATTATCTTATAATTTGTTGGTTGCATTTATATGTTTGTCGAGTTTTCATGTATGTAGTTTTGATATATTATTGTAGATTTAAATAATAAAATCGACATAAATGCCTTAAATTTGAAATTAAATCATCAACAAATATGTGCAAAAGCTTCAATAATTTCGATATACAATTATGTGCTATTAAATTGAACTGGTGCAATCAAAATATTATACACTGTGTTTCATTTATTAATTTATTTCATCATGATATTTTCATGGTAATGTTTAAGCAATGAGTTTGATACATATGTAAATATCAAACTAAAAAAATATTTAAACTAATTCATATTTGATATGTATTTTAAACTAGTATTTAACCCGCACTGCATTGCGATGTTCTAATTCTCGTTTAATGTTAATATTCAACAGGATTTATAACGTAAAAAAAAGCTAAAATATGTGGAAAGAAAAAAAAGAAATTACAAAAAAAGGAAATAAAAAAAGAAAAGAAATAATAAACTTAGGAAAAAGAAAAGTAAACAATGGAAGAAAAGGAGTTAACAATCTCGGTGGGAGATGATCAGGAGAGACTCGACCATTACGGGATAAACTAAAAACAAAATACACCAACCATTACGTGGCATATACGTGAAAATAGTCCAAATAGTTAATTAGTATTGTTCACATTTATCTTTGTTAGTATATAGAATATTTAGTACTTGAATTCACTCGCGCGAAGAGGTAGGAATTCGATTATGGTAAGTGTCAGTTTGGTTCGGAAGAATGGCAAATGAAAAATAAAATCAAAACAACAAAGTCGTGATACGTTTAAAAGAATATCAACACGTGTTTATAAAAATAAATGTTAATACCGGTTCTAATAGTACTTGATACCGATACTGGTGTCGGTATTGGTTTGTGACATGGTGTAGTGTGTATATAAAAAGCAGTATATATTAAGGTGTTTTATACATTGGTTCAAATTTTAAAATTTATAAAAAACGATAAAGTACTATCAAAGTACATCTATCATTGGAGTAGTATAATGATAGTAAATATCTAGGTCATCCAAGGATATAACAACTTTTAGTACCAAGTCTTCGTAAACATTCATTCAATCCAAAAGTAAAGGTTAAATGGGTGGCTCATAAAAATAAAATAAAAAAGATCGATTTGTAATCAATGATAAGAAAAGGGTGTTTGGGATATTTATTATCTCTTAATGCTTCGTTAACTAAAAGTTAACATGGATCACAAGAGCCCGATGTTCAGATGAGAAGTTGTATTCCATTAATACATAAAAATGTGGAGTTCTTTTTTAGGGACCCTCACACACTCGACTATATTGTTTTGAATTAGCAAGGAAACGTCCCGTAAGGTCCGATCAAACCACAACGATATTGTCGAATCAGCAAGGAAACTATATACCACTGTGGTTTAGTATAAGTAAGATAATTTCATAAGAGGTTTATACAACCCATCACGATGGACCCCTTAGTGAGATGTCAATTCTCCATGAATAGTGACGATAATATAAACCAAGTCATCAGCGCTTTGTTGTTATCTTCACGCTTTGGCAAGAGCTTACCAACCCAAAGTCCCATACCAAAACCATTAACCCCCTTTCGAGGCATCCACATATTTGACTTTTCATAAATATAGAAAACATGAATGTTCCACGCTAGCGACAACACAAGTTTATAGGTCAGTTTTTAAGGGTTTAGAAGAAAGATTGCATGTCCTACGCTAGCAGCGATACAAAAGTTTCACTTACTTTCAATATGTATATCATACTTAAAGTCCTTAAGACACACATCTCTTGTTAATATGTATCTTGTTTTAGTTAACTCCCCATTAAAGGGTTTGTTTCCCTCAAACACTCACAATATTCCCCACCCCCTCCCCGCACGCGCGTGTACTTCATCAGCTAACATGGTATGGGGGGGGGAGCACTATTAATGGTTAAAATAGTTGGTGACTCAGACAATGGCGTAACCATGGGGTGTCAGCCCAGTGGCCAGCCTCACCCATTCCAAACGGGAGGACGCTGGTTCGAGTCCAGCTCGGCCCAAATAATCCTGCTGGGTAGTAACCGCCAGGCAGCTATGGGGCTAAGCTAGCTTGGGGAGAGAGAACCCTCCCGCGGTCAGGGGTACCGTGCATTTACCCTTTTTTTTCGACTCAGACAATGGCGCTGTATACCCTCCTGTTGATATTATTGTATAAAGTTTAAGTTTTGTTTATGAATTGTATTTGGAGTCGAAATGTTTGATATCTAGATTTAAGATATCACCTACATTGCAAAATAATTATAATTATTTTAAATAACACTAAACCCTGTTAACGTACATTTAGTACGAGGGTATTAAAGGTGTAACCAAGCTATTACGAAAATTAAAATCCAATTTAGGATTAAAGGTAAAATAGGATGTTAAATTTTTAATTGATGCATATAAGTATGCTTAAGCTGATGTGTAAAAATACTAAACACTTAAGTTTATTTTATGAAAGTAATAAATAAGAAAATGCTTCAGTTGATGAGTTTAATCATAATTAACGTAATTTTATAAAGGTAATGAATAAGAAAAAGTATTTAACTTTTTGTAATAATAAAACCCGTTGAATAAATAAGTAATTCTATGGAAAGCTCATAAAAGTGAAAATGTCAAAATTTTATTAGAGTTGGTAATGATTTTAAAACAATCAATGTTTTATTGAAGATCGAACGGTCAATGCTTTTGTAATTTTTTACAAACTGAAATATTTTGTATATTGTTTGGAAATTCCAATTCCCATGTGCAATATAGCAAGAAATATGCATACATTACAAAATAAAACAGTTTAATCGTAATGATATTAGGTTTAATTACAAAAAGTTGTTTGATATGTATGTACAGTAAAATAAAAGAAAAGTCATCAATTTTGAAAATCATAAAAATAAATAGTGTAACGATGTTGTTCGGTTGGTATAGATTCGATTTTGTACAGTGTCGGTATTTGCTATAGTTTACGATACCATATGATTACTTTATTTTAAATATGTCTTCGTTTTCAGTAAAATTTATATCGTAATGTTAACATAAATATTTTTCAATACCTTTATCGAGAATGAGTGTCACACCCCTAATTTTCCAACCAAACATCAGTGGGCCCGAGTGGGGAATATCGTGACGTAAGTTGATATCATCATAGTCAATTAAACACAGCACAGCGAAAGTCTTGGAGTTTAAATTACTATTACAAATCAAATGTTTAAAGTACGAAAAATAATATACAGACGGCTTGCAATGAAAGATCCACAGGCGGATCGTAAAATGTACAAAATGTATAACAGACTTTGCAAGATCTAAGGATTTGCAAGACCCTCTTATATCACTACAGAGCAGCTTCCAGCCTATTTCGTATTGTACCTGCATCTTAGTCTTTTGAAAATACGTCAGCTTTCGCTGGTAAATACACCCGACTGACTCATTTTGTAAATATTTTAAAATTTCATTTAAGTGCACAGGACACAAATCTTTTATAACTTGGGAAAGTCAGCGTTGTAACCTTGTTAACAGCTTTACATGTTTATCAATACATATAGGGCGCAGTATAGAGACCGAGACATGATTAACATACACACCACTTATGAACCCACGAAGGAGTTATCCCCAACTTATGGGTAAAAATAATTTAGCATTTGCATCTGTCGGGTGTATGCCTACATCCCGTGCTTTGGTCGTGGCTATTAATTAATGTAATGAGCCAAGGATATCCACGATACGGTCGTTAACTCCCAATGTTTAAGTTATCAAACAAAACTGATTAAAACGGAATATGCGGATTTAGTAGCCACAATCCGGCACTCTATTGATCCCATTTCCGACCAAGCGGTAATAATTTACCGTAACCCAAGCTCGTATAGGGAAAATAAGTCAAGAGTATTTTCCTGAGCTAGTCGTGATTAAAATGCAAGATTTATATCTCAGCCGTATTCAAAATGAACTAAGTGCAGATAACATTTACCAAAAGCTCTAGTCTGATTATGGCATAAGCTAACCAATTAAAATGCTAACGGTCTTATTCAAGTCATAGACTTAGACCGACTAGCGTAATGGATCAAAAACGATACGATACGATAGATTAAGCGATGACCGGATAGAATGTAGTTTAAACCCAACAAGTACCTAAGACTTGTATAATATGGGTAAACAATTATCATTCTGGAATTTGAAATTATATTGATAAGGTTAAACCCGTTTTGGTTAATTTTCATAAACTAGTTACATATACTTAACCGTACGCATATAAGCGATATCGGGTAACCGGATGAGTCATGAACAACTTCTAAATGTCATTATATTTTAAATAAGTTGTAATATAAGTAGGATATCAACTTACATGCCTGAAAAGGTTTTGAAACGAAATTATGCCTCATAAGGGCATTTTGGTAATTATATGTCGTATAAAAGGAACTTGCATGTATTCTGATGTTATGATCATAAACATTCTGTAAAATACTTAATTTGTGATATATTATTAGTAAGATAGCACACATAAGTGTGGTTTATTGTTTAAGACCAAATTATGCACCGAAAGGGCATTTTGGTCATTTAAAAGTATAGTTTACGATATTATACTAAAATCAGTTTATGATCAGAATATTAACATTATAATATGTTAATTATATTAACATATCATTAGGTAATTCATTTGCAAGTTCATTGTTGATTAAAACCTTGTTTTATGTAAAGAGGGCATTTTAGTCAAAATTTGACATTTTACGAAACTTGTGCGTAAACTCAGATTATGATTATAATCATGTAATATAACCTCAGAGGTTTATGCTACAATGTATTACGATCATAATGTGACCTTAATTCAGAAGTTAACTAATCTAAGTCGGGTCAGAATCGAAAGTCAAAGCAAAAGTCAAACTTTGCGACTTACTTTTGGTTGCAAACCGACTCTATGACTGAAATTGACGGATCGAACATGTTCTACATGTTATAATAATTATTACCAACTTGTTTAAGTGTCAAAAACATGTTTATAGCATATATAAATTCAGATTATAATATTTATGAAATCTGACCCGTTTGACTTTTTAAAACATAAACTTTGACCTGTCAATTGGCCTAGTAAATGTGATCCTTAGGAGGTGCCCTTTTAAGGGATTAATACCTTCCTAATTACAATCACTTAGCCATGTTCATTTCGAACAATGGCTGGACCATAATGGTCTTAACCGAAAGTCAAGGCATTTGTTGAAAATGCTTGACTTTTCGCTATTAAAAGCCTATAAAAAGAAAAGAGCAGAGATGGAGCACTTACAACTGATCCAAGGGAAACTTAGAACACAAAGGGAAGCTCCTAAATGGTTCCAAGAGTGTAATGGAGAGGAGGAATAGTGAATGAGCAAGGAATGAGTGAGTTTGAGTTGCTATTTATAGTGCAAGAGGATGTGTGAAGATGAAGTCAGGTGTTAGAGGTGTTGTAGGATCTTCACAAGTGTCTAGCAAGGTGTCAAGAGCTGTAAGAGTGTGGCATTTTGCAGGAGAGGTGGTATCTTAACAGAATTTTGGGGTTTTGACACTTTTAGTCCCTCAAGAATAGTTTTGTGGATTGTCATGAATTGTCCCTTGACTTATATCCAACGACATAATGATGCAACTTGGTCGTTTTGTTCAATACGAGATGTATTGAAGAAGAGTACGAATAACCGAACGTTAACGGGTGTCACACTAGGTGTTCTTACGACTTATAAGCGTTTACTAGCTTAAATGTGAAAGATACAAATACTTATGGTTTTATGGGTTAAATCACCCAAGTTAGTAAGGTTTAAGGTTCGGTGAAGATGTGTGATACTCAAGAATGGTGAATCACAATATATCACCTTAACCGGGAGTCGTTCGGGTTGAAAAATGGCTTTGTTATGCAAGGAAAATGTAATAATAAAGTCTAGGGCCTTAGGGTTATCAGTTGAAAGTTAAAATGGTGTAAAAGTGAAGTTGTAGTGGCCCGCTGTAAACTACGGTTGGCAGACCGTAGCTTACGATTAGTTATAAATTCTAACCAGAAAGTCTGGACCGTAGCTTATGGTCCGGATCGTAAGCTACGGTCAGGTTAAGAATTTTTTTTTAGATTTTTCAATTCGTTTAAGGAATTGATTCAGAAATCTCCACCTCGAGATTACAAAAATTTCGTGATGAACCATAAGGTGGCTAAAAGGTCATTGTATGTAAAAAAGACTAAGAAATAATCTAGGTCATTGGATTAAAAGTGTTAATGGATGGGATTAAACTCATTATATTTATCCATAAGTGTTATATATTAAATAAAAAGTATAATAATTAGAGGTATAAGTCGAATAGCCTAAAATTGAAAGTTCTCTATATTTTTAAGAAGCTAATAAGTTTTTCATATCTTAATATATTTTTAAAATAAATTAACCTATAGAATCAAACATATTTTATCTTTAATTTGAATATAATATTATTATATAAAAATATGGTGTTTTCCAATGTATAATGACTTTTGTATTGTGTAGATAAAAATATAAAAATATGGTGTTTTCCAATGTGTAATGACTTTTGTAATGTGTAATGTTTTATATGTTACAATCATACCCTTCTATTAATAATTGAGATTTGACAATTGTATGCTCTTGTTTCTTCGAAGTGTTTTTATAAAGAAGTATTATATTTTAATAATCTTAACTATTTATCGTTGACTATCAATAGTTACAATTTTAAAAATAATTATTGTCAGTCCCAACTATTAACATATTGGTCTTCAATGGATCCTAACCAACAGAACCTTAATGTCGTTAGTCTCCGGTCGCTAGAAAATGTTTTTCGCTAGAAAAAAGGTTTCTAAAGGTCCGATCTAAGGTTACAAAGAGGTTTGGGATGAAAATCTTGAGTATTCCAGCCAAAAAGTTGAGTTGTTGAGTTTTCTGGGAAAAAGGAGTTTTCCGACAATCTCAATAATTGAGGCTTTTACTAGAAAAAGAGTTTCTAAATATTCGTAATAAGGTTACAAAGAGGTTGAGGATGAAAAGGTTGAGTTTTCCAGCCAAAAAGGAATAATCTGACGACCAGAGACTAACGACGTTAGGGTTCTGTTAATCAGAATCCATTGAAGGCCAATATGTTAATAGTTCAGACTGTCAATGATTAATTTTTAAGTTTAGACCGTTGGTTGCCAACGATGAATAATTTAGATTATTAAAATCAAATATTCCTTTTGGAAAAGTGATCAATATATATACACACATATATATAAAGGATTCAATTCAATTAAGAACCGCTGCGAGTTGTGAGAACTATGAGAACTTCTACTTCCCGCGCGAGTTGATCTGCCATTTTTTGCACAAATGGAGATGAAAACGTTATAAACATATCTGTAAAAAATTTAAAAATTTGTCGAGTCGAGTTATGCCTGATATAAATTTTGTTTACGGAACGACGACATCACCAATAAATTTTTTACATGGATGTTTGCATGCGACATTTATTTTATTTATTATTTTTTTCTGGAACAAGTGAGTATTTTAAGATATTTTTTTAGAAAACCTTTTGGAAGGTCTAAGTCTCGTAGTTCTCACAACTCAAAGTGGTTCTCATCTTACCATTTTATATATATAGGGGGAAGTTTAATGAGAAGCAAAAAAAGCTTAGAAGAAAATTTAATCAATAAGAGTGATTTATTTCATAAGGGTAATGAAGTAATTTTAACAATATAATTAATGTAATAATTTCCTATAATCTAGCTTTTTAAATTAGTTTATTTATGGTTTTCACTAACTTAAAAATAAATCAAGATATATTAATTAATTTATTTAACCATCTACGTTCATACGAACTCCCTTCTACACAAACATATGATTCAACTTTATCTAACTATTTGTGTAGGAACTTAATTCTTAAAAAAGGTTGTACGAACATTATATGTTTCTTTAGGAAGATTCAAGGGGTGCGTAGGAACATCCGGAGGGTGTGTAGGATCATAAAACACATTAATCGCATATAATTCAACTTTCTCTAAATGTTTGTGTAGTAACATAAGCCTTAAAAATGTGTTTAGGAACAAGATATTTTTGTGTAGGAGCATTTAGGATTGTGTAGGATCATCCTATTTGATGTACGAGGTGTGTAATAATATTATTTTTTTTGGGTTATGTAGAAAATGATGCAATCCTACAGTAACATTAACATAATGTAACCACCCAATTAACATAAATATTCTTACACATTAAAATATGTAACCACCAAATTAACATAAATGCAATCATACACTAACATTACCACAATACCCTTTTTAATTAAGAAAACACATGAAAAGATTTTTCTATTTACATATTTGCCACATTCATTTCTATATGTTAATCTAGGGCTAGGATATTCTTCTCATTTAATTATTTCTTCTCATTTGATCCTCCCCCGCTATATATATAGGGTGTGGTTCAGCTACAAAGTCTGAATTTCCTAAAAGTGTAAAAAGTCATAAAAAACTATACTTTCACCAATAAAACACATTTAAAACCCACAAATAACAGAGTAAAGAGTACTAAAATACCATATTCAAACCATAATAGTCCATAAAAACTTCAAACACATAATCCTAGAACTATGAATATAAAACACAACATGCTAACCAACATAAAACACAAGAATGTTTGTCATTCGATAATCAGAGTCTTATCATTCAAAACACAACCCACATATATGATGTTTTAGTAATCTTCATTTTGTTATTTGTAGGTTTTAGGTGTGTTTTATGGTTGACATTTTGGTGTTTTATGACTTTTTACACTTATTAGGAATTTTGAACTTTGTAGCCAACTCCTAGCATATATATATATATATATATATATATATATATATATATATATATATATATATATATATATATATATAATTCTTGAAGGAAAAAAGTTTACTAATTTTATTTGTATTGTTCATTCAGAAAACTATTAGTGAGAAGAAGGTAAGTAAACACTTTACTACGTGTTTATAGACAATTTTTTTTGACAAGTTACAAACATCTAGGTATTTTTTAAACAACATAACACGCATACCCTCTAATCCTACTTTTAATTTTACACAATGTCCTTTATGAGACTCAAACCCTTAACCCCATAGAATGAACACCATTTACACACCTTGATACCACTAGGATGAATCTCGTTTACAAACATATAGCAAAGTGATTACTTAACGTCTTCTCCCTTAACGCCACGTCGTCTAAAAAACATGCGTTAGAGATAAATACGGTAAGCGTATCATGATTTTTTTGAAAAAACTTACAGAAGATGGGCATGGGGGCGTGTCTAAGAGGCACGGCCCCGTGTGATAGTTCTAGAAACAAAACAGTTTTTTGCAGACTTGAGTCACGGGGGTGTGCTTAACTTACACAGCCCTGTGCTGCACTTACTGTTATGAAGAATCTGAGTCGGGGGACTTCTGTTTATTGGAGTCCTGTTTCAACGTCCTTTGGCTAGCTCAAATACTTCTTTGAGTGTTTATTATCCCTACTAATTAGAAAACTTAAAAAAAAAGCATTAACTAAGAACTAAACTAAAAATCTTAAACATAACTTTTGAAATCGAAAAACTTATGCTTAAGTAAATTACTTTTATTAATTCATAGTCCATGGAATGCCTCCATGGTGCGCCACGTTTATAAGGGTCCTTGGCTAGATCCACCATATCGGATGGTTCTGGCTCATCTTCTAACAAGGAGTCGTCATTACTTATTAAATATTTCATATCGAGATTAAAGCTTTGTTTGTTGGCCCCAAGTTTAGTGGGAATATTATGGTGTTTATGTTTGACCAAAGCTTGATGAGTTTTCGTGAATGGTTGTCCCAACACGAGTGGAGCATCATCTAGTATGATAAATTCGGTTGGTACAACCGTTTGATGCGTTTGAATGAGAACGTCCTCAACCACTCTCGTAGTGTGTTTAGTTTTTCGATTAGCCAAGAGGATAGGAATTTTGATCGGAAGGAAATCACCAATACCAAATCTTTCAAATACGTAGCTAGTCATTATATTGGCGCAAAGATCTTTATCTATTAAAATGTTACTAATATAGATGTCTTGAATAAAACATGTTACCGTTTTATGTTTAATTCAATGTGTTCAGCTTGTATTAATGAAGTTTGATCTTTAGTTAAATTAACACTTGTCATTTCTTTGATGTTAGGATTAGTGTTTATCTCTTTCAAAAACTTAGCATGAGATGGTATCAAACTATGATTTTCAAAAGAACGTTATATAATATGTATTTCTTGGAGATTTCTGTAACACCCTGAAAACGGGTTTAGTAATTAAACCCCATTAATATTAAAGAACGGGTAAAATATCATCAGATAGTAAAAGTTGACCGAATAAGCGTTAGGATTTCAAATAATCAATGCTAACGCTAATTAAAGTAAACAAATACTTTGTGGTAACTAAAAGTTTATAAAAGACTCGGGTGAGTGGGAGTTAAATTAAATTGGGTTGTAACACCACAAATTTAATTAAATTGACTAGAAATGTCTAAACCTAGTTATGATAATAGTTAGTTGTTAGCAAGTGTCATATGAGGGTTTAAACAAAACTAAACCTAAGGGACTAAATCTAGACAATTGGAAGTAAGGGATTAAAAAAGGCTAAACTAAGAAGAACATACACATTAGTGTGTGTTCTGGTCGATGTCCAGGAGGAAGAAACTGGGAGGAGCACTTGTTCATCTAAATTCACCAAATTTTACACTCTAAATTATTTTTTTTTGAAAAAAAACATGTTTAAAAAACAAGTTACAAATTTAATGTATTTAGCTATAAAAGAAAAGACTATAAATTACTGATCTATGTAAATTTACATATATACTTTTACATTAAAATTATATACAAATTTTAAATAAAGTAATATAAAGCATTTTTATTGGTTGAAATTTATTATTTTTTCTTCTTACAATTTTTTTATTTAAACTCTCCACTAGACACATATATAAACATATACATAACCTAGTTTGATATACTTGTTCCTAAGACACATCAATATATAAAATTTATTTTCTAAAACTTACTAAAAGTAGGCTTTAAGACACAAATATCAATCCCTTTCTACCTCTATAAAAGTAAAGACTTTGAAATGGGCTTTAGTTAAATTCCCATTGCAAATGTGTAAGCTTTATTAATATTATTCTAACAACAAAGTGACACTTTATTAATTTCATGCCAAAAGTAGAATTTGGAGCAAGTAAGAGCCCCATATGGATCTTGTCAGCTCCGCAAATATGCTCCTCAATCTCAACGTAACCCCTCTCTTTTTCTTTTTCTTTTTGTTTACCCGTAATGATCTAATCAACTTTATTAAAATACACAACTATACGTTATACATTATAAAAAAAAGTTATTGACTGAAAATTTGTGATAAGATTGGATCGTGTAGTAGGGTTGAGTCAAGATGACCCATTAAGTTTGATGGCTTGTTAATGTCTAGGGACGAGTATGTCGGATATGCTATGAGTTAAAACCAAATTTATAAAATTGTTTCTGTTTTTTTTTCTGTTTCAAACTATATCAATTTTGATTGTAGATGATTTTAATTCTTTTGGTTAGACTGTTTGGTTAATTTAGTTAATGTCGATTAACCGACGGTTCAATTAAAACCTAATGTATAAAAGTTATTTCGTTTTTTTATTTATTTCAAACGATATCAATTTTGTAGAAGATTTTAATTCTTCAGGTTACAAAAAAGACTGTTCGGTTAGTTTAGTTCATGTTGATTAACCATCGATTTTGAATCAAGGTCCGTTCAAGCTCATTTTAACTGTTAATCCTATCACATTTGACTCAAATAAAAAAAACAATGAGACTGCTTTATATATACATATATATATATACATATATATGTATATACATATATATACATATATATATATATATATACACATATATAAATGAGGATGAAGAGACAAGTGGTATATTATTTAAAAAGTATGATAAAACTTTTGTAGCATACCATATATTGTTTACAAAAAGATTTAGAAAAATAAATGAAGATTAGATTTTTATGACACTTTCCATGTTTTATTCTTCGAGTTTGTTGTATATATTTAATGGTATGTCTAACCCACTAAACAATGTGTCCACCTACACCTTCTATGTTTTATCCATTGTAGCAATGAGTTTTGATACAAATATATAAGATGCATTCAACACTACAACTCATTATAATGGTGCACTTTACATGAATTATTCTTCGAATTTGATGTACATGTATATGATAATGTCTAACCTTTTAAACAGTGTGTCCACTTTCCATGTTTTATCGATCGTAGTAATGAGTTTTGATACAAGTATAGAAGATATGTTTAACTCATTATAATGGCGCAGTTACTTTCCAACTTCGGTTTCTTGTTGTAAATTGTATTGGCTCACAGGTATAAACAAGTCTAACCAATTATTACAGTGTATCCACAGTCTGCAATAATCTAATGCATTGTTGTAATGAGTTTTGATGCACACATGATGCGCTTAGGCTATTATAATGATATACCTAACTTCACATATAAAAACGATGACAAAAAAACAATAATCCTAAAAATATGAACATGCTTTCACATTATTTTCGAATATATTACAAAAAGAGTGAGAAAATCCTTTCACTGATGTAACTATTACATAATAAACATGAATTACCAAAACACCATTTATCTGATGCAAATAACGTGTATAAATAAAATGATACAATTACCATTCACCATAATAAACATGCATGGACACTTGCCCATAATAAACATGAATGGACACTTGCTTGCCAACTTTCAAAACTTACCTACACTTCCTAAAAAAGAAATGTGTGTACCAGGGAATAACAATTTTTTAATGAGACTTAAGGAAGAGAGAACAAATTTCTTCAGGTCTATCAAGGTCAGTCCCATGACCATGTCGTGCATCGTTCATAATGGGTTTGCTATTTCTCTCTGTAACTATCTTTGTAATAACTTATAAGTCAAATCCTGACCATTTACATAATCTTAGGCTTTACGCATGCAAAATCATCCCGAATAATGTGTATAAAACGAGAGAAGAGATTCATGTGATCACCACTTACCCGAACAACGATGAAAATGCATGCAAATGCAAAATCATCCCCAATAATGTGTATAGAACGAGAGAAGAGATTCATCTGATCACCACCCCCAACAACTATGAATATGCATGCAAATGAAGACAACAAAATGTAGAGCTTGTACTACCCTATCTTATATATAAAATGAAGTAGGTAAAAAAACTATACTTCTTGATTAACTTTACTAACTTATTGTTTTAATAAACAATAATATATAAAATAAATAAATAAATAAATATAGCAAAATGTACAAACTAAATGTGTTAAGGTTCGACAGCATCGACTATGTAGTCCAGAAAAACCTTCATATTTGACAACATGCAATATATTCTTAGAATATTTTATTAATGTCAACTCGTTCAATGTTTCTGACCCTACAAGGTTATATTCTTAAGACTCACATACTTGCCACAAGCATTAACCAAAAGCAAGCATAAAACATCGAACACATATAAACTAAAACTAATATCTTCTTAAGCACATTATACACATATACGTTGGTCACAAAAAAAATTCTACCGAATTAGCACTTCCATGATTTAGAAAATGTGTATACATTTTTACATTTATATGAATCCTAGGCAAGTTTGGTGTATACATATTTTGGAAATCTCTATCTACACATCTTAGTCTTAACGTATAATAGCTTGAGTTTTTAAAACTTAAAACTTTATTGATAACAATAAGTATAAATACTCAACACCTATAAAGTTGACACTAGACTAGTAACACTATAAAAGAGTTTTATCCAAAGTTTTTAAATATTTTTGCACTTAATAAAGCAAGCTATTAACGAGAAGATATGAAATTATATAAATACATGTGAAGTTATCTATAACCGTGAATTTCTGGTTGTATCTCTCACGACCCAAAACGTAACCAAAGGAACCCTATATCCCGAATTGAATGTACCATTCAGTTCATCAGATCAATATTTTAATTGTAGATTAGAAATTGATTATATCATCAGTCACCACGAGCTGAAGTAGAATTCTTAACGTTTGTAGATAGATCTTACATACTTCTATTATATCTGAACACACAATAAGACAATTGACTGAACCATAATGAAAAGTCTGCCATGTGAGATTTGCAGTTGAACGATGATTGCGAAGCAAATATAGTTATACGCTGAAGAGTAAACACTAATTAGGATACTTATCACGAATTAGATGAGTTATAAGATCAACCTTTTACCCAAGGATGGCAATGTTTCTTATTGACGAGACACGAAATACAAGATACATAACCAAACAAAATTTATTGCTTGCAAAGAAAACTTTACAAAGATCTTGTGAGTATTTGTGAATTATTGACATATGATTTGCAAAATGTGACCATCATTCCCTGTTTATACTAGTAGCTAATTATTCTAGATCCTTCGTATCTAGAATAATCTATACAAGTCTTTACACACATGGTTATAGAACTTATAGTAATCTCGATACCAATTCATGTATAGATAATTCTAATGAATATCTGGACTTCCCCATTAGATTCCACGATTTTTCCACACAATTCCTTGGACCAAACTTTGTTTGAAGTAATTTATACACTTTCATGCAATCTTGATTTATTAAATGTAAGTTCTAGATCTTGATGGATGCATTTTGAATTTTGGTGGGTTGTCACATTCTTCCCAACTAAATCCAAGATGTACTAATGTTTCCTTTACAGTGTACATTAATTTTGTTCATGACTTGATATGACGGATGTCCCCTGCGATGTCCGTGGTCTCGTATTTGTACCTACCACTATTGTGACTACCTATGTGTAAGTCGTTGGGTTTTGTGCCCTTGCCCTTTCAAGGTTGTCTTTGGTCTCGTGTGACATTCCTTTGTGTCATATTCTTTTTACCTTTGGTTTCCCTCATTGAAACCAAACTCGAGTTGCATTGCCCTTTTAATCTTAGCATGACCATATTGAGCAACATTTTTATCATGAAAACTTGATCATAGTCCATAATGCATAGCGTATCTACAAACAATATACGAAAGGCAATTACCTTCGAGAATAAATCTATCTTGTGTATGATTCTATCATTGTTGATAGGCCCAACTTGTCTTTCCACTCCCTAATCCTAGCCTTTACGCCTAGCACCATCCCATTATTCGGCTTGGTGCCTCCACTCGCGACTTTAATCCACCCATCTTGCTTTAATCCACCCATCTTGCATTGTTGTCATGATACCGAGTTTTACATCTTCATCCACAATCTTGAAACTATGGCTTACTCTTGTATTGACTAGGGTATTTGTGGGTTTTCCTTTTACGACTATGCTCACGAATTAAAATCCTGTTGTTGGTTTCTTCTTCGCGTTCTCCCTGGCCATACTTGTTTAGGAATGTTTCTAGATTTTGTTAGGTATGAAATATCTTATTCATACCTATTTGTATAAGTATGAAATCTTATATTAAGAAATGCTTATATTCATGAATTTATTACCAAAGCTTATTTTACCACCACATACACATCAAGGTGGAAAAAGTGGCAAGATGCCATGCCAACCATGGCAATACACTGAGATCACAATGTTTCAATCTATCTGCATGATGTACAATACGCAGGTGTATGGTTCAATCATAGAAAAAAAATGAAACATGTTAAATTCTGAAATAGCTATCTATGTGTTACACACGCGAATAACTAAATTCTAGGGCTTTAGGTGCATCATTATCATATGAGCATAATATGTTATCCATATTTCATTTTCCAAAAAAACTTCTATTTTTGTTAAAATCGACCCACTCACTCGACAACTAGCTTAGTCATACTTTTCTTTGTTGTATCATACTACGAAAACTAACTTAGAGGGCAGTTAAGAGTGTTGGTAAGAATTTATGCTTATTTCTAAGACATTCAGACTTTGTATTATTTTAATGTCATAATATTTTACATATACATATATATATTAATGAAATTATATTTGAAATCTGGCTTTTGTAATGGGACCTATCAACGTTTTCCCGCTTAGAGTGTTACATAATATTTTCTAAATGCCAGTCTTTGCTCACATTCACTTGACCACCTATGCTTATTCAAAATACTATAAGCGTGCTTCATAGAGCACACTATGCATAAATGTGACCTTATAATGGTATTAATACATTTTCTTAATGGCTAAATGTTACATCTCCTAGGCATTGACCCATGATGGTATTCATACATAATGAGTAATGACCAACTTATAGTTATACAAATTAAGTTACAATTCCACTTTAATTTAAAATATCGGGTGGCTTTTAAGATTCATTTATCAAGTTTTGTTAATTCTCAACACGAACCATCCAATTGGTATTTTATCGGTATCATATCGAACTGGTACCAAATACGCAAAAAAAGCTAAAAAATTGAATATCAAATCGATACCGTAAAAAAATCAGTATGAAAAATTCGATACCTATACTGGTACATTACCGATTCGATACAGGTACCTAGTACCAAATACTCATTCCTATTTCTCTTTAAATACATTATGTTTTCCTCTTTCTAGAAATAGTGACTATCTCAAACAAAAAAGTTTTTAAGAGATATTTGTTCATCATAAAAATGGATATTAGGTCTCTCAAATCTACTTTATTTAGTCATTCAACACAACCACCAGTTATTTTCAATTATAACCATGTGGACTCCAATTTTATTTGATTCACATAACACCAAATAAGTAGAAATTCCGTTTATTTATTAATGAATAAATACATATGTATGATAATAATGCATTGACAATTTATGTAATGAAGCAACGATGATAGATTGATAGAGATGAAGATATCTTGAGCACAACTCATATTCAACATGAAAAACAATTCAAAAGCGTCTACTCGTGTCATACATATATATACTCAAAAAGATATACGTATATGCATATGTATAACAATTCATGTCTATATAACTTTTTTGCCAAAACACCTCACATTTGTAAGTTATTAGTTTCTTAATGTTTTTAATTTTTTTATTGCTATTGTTTTATATGTTTTTTCTCCAATTTACACTTACATGTGTATTCTAATATTTTAAGAATCGTTGAAACTCATTAAATTTAAATATGAGACGTCAAAAGTGAGAAAAATATGATAGATATGGTGTATAAAGACAAACAAAAGTTAATTATGTAACCTAAATCTATAAATTGAAACCATTAACTATAACATGTTATAGAATCTTTACATAGATACTATATCGTATAAGTCCAATTATGCTGCTATTTAGATTATATGGCGTGGAAGGAAATGAAAAGGGATATAAGCATTATGTAGCAACCACATCACTAAGCGAGTACAGTAAAAAAAAGCATGCTGTGGTGTTGGGCATGGAAAGGGCCTCACTTTTTTTTAAAAAAGCCTCTGCAATCATAAATCTTCTATCACAGACTACCAATCAGCACGCGTCACATCATCAACAAAATTGCCCTCCACGCCAGTAGAGATCCTCAAGCCCTAGCTACAACGCCGCCCGCCACACCATACGCG
Organism: Scalesia atractyloides; assembly: GCA_947069175.1. Lineage (NCBI taxonomy): Eukaryota > Viridiplantae > Streptophyta > Magnoliopsida > Asterales > Asteraceae > Scalesia > Scalesia atractyloides. The sequence continues at coordinate 58,794,229 of CAMTDV010000001.1, read as the reverse complement.
GGGTGATGTACCCGACGTAAAAGGGCTTCCACACCACATTTTCATGCCATATGATGTTAATAACAAAGTCCAACAATTTAAATTATTTAACGAGCTCAACCCATCATGATAATCAAAATAGCTTATCATAATAAAATATAGTTAACAAATCAAGAAAAAAAGGTATAGTTACTAAAGTGGATTAGTGTCTAAAGACTATTATTATTTACAACAATTTACCCATTGTAGAAATCAAAAACTGAAGTACACTTAACACTTTTATTGTTATTTTGGTTATTTGAATATAATGGTTATTGACATAACCAAAGACTATTAATTAATTGTAAAAAAATATAAGAAGTCACTTATTAGACAACTAAGACCTTGAGATCAACACCTTATTTAACTAAAACAAAGACCTTATCAATAAATTATTACTGGTAAAAATTATTGGCTGCATTTACATAAATAATTCATGTTCTTAAATATTAATCACTAGCTTATTAGACCACTCAAAACTTCAAACTAAAGGCATGTGCAAAGAAGCTAGTGTTTTATATAACTATTTGTTATAGACAACTTTAATTATTATATATTTATAAAAACAAACATATATATATATATATATATATATGAGAAGGTTCATTTGAGAAGAAATTTAATATGAGAAGAAAAAGAAGAAAATGCATAATTGTAAAACATTAAACAGTTTATAACTCCTCTCATTAATTATGTTATCTTTTATTAATAAAACAAAAACATTTTATCCTACACATTTCAAAATTTATCCTACATATATCTTATACTTATCGAAATTTACCTTATACATTTCAAAATTTATCCTACACATGCTAAAATTTGTCCTATACATGTCGAAAATTGTCCTTCACCATAAATTATTTTATCTTGAAAAAGTATATTAAAAATGAGTTACAAGTTTAATTAATTAGCTAATTAATGATAATTATAGATTTACCTATATGCCCTTTTCATAATATTAAATATACACATTTAATGAAGTAAATGAAGAATTTATATTGGTTTAAAAGTTATTCTTTTTATTCTTACAAAATTTTTCTTCTCATTTGAACTCTCCACTATGATCTAGTTTTGTTAGTTCGTGATCATAGAAGGTTCATAATTTCAGATTGTGATATAGATTGATGCTTAAGGGTTAGAGTCCTGATCTTTGATGTGGGGCGGGTTAGAAGGATTAGCAGTTTTGTTGATACCGAGGAGATCTAAGGATGTTCAAGTTATATTGAATACACGAATGTTCGGTGATGGTTGTCACACCCCGACCCGCAGCGGAATAAGAGTCGGGGCATAATTGGGTTATCACCAAAGCTCATGATGTTTACTAAAATGTTTCATATTTATGAAATTCGAATTACAACTTCAATATTCAAAACAAGTTCATTCAATTACAAGGAAAAAGAAACTAAGTAAAACAATCCAAAGCCTAAACTGATTTATTCTTCTAGGCCGTCCTATATGTTTCTTGCTTCAACTGGATCACCTGTATCATGTGTAAAAATGGGGGATTTTGGGTCAACAAAAGTTGGCGAGTGAACTTTGTTAAAAACATTTGTTATTGATTTCTTGTTGTATTTAATATGGAAAAAAAATTGTGCAATAATCATATGTGAGCAAACGTATATAAACAAACAAACACAAACCACCTTGGATGAGTATATGACATGAATGATAATGTATATGTTGGCAACGTCACGTTCCGCTCATAGGTAATGGGGAACGGACGAGCCTATGATGATGTATGTGAGATCAAGGCTCAATCAAACGGAGCCGGTCGTATGTTGGCAACGCCACGTTCCGCTCATAGGTAATGGGGAACAGACGAGCCTATGATGATGTATGTACTGAAAATGATAACTTTAATCTAAACATTAACCGCACAACAATTGATACATATTGGATACACATTTGATCATGGATATGATGGATGCACAAGTGTTTTAATGTAATAAATAATAAGCGACACATGATACACCCCAAAATGTTATTAAAACGGGGAATTGGTAGAGATTCACTCACATTGGGTGCGTTCTTTTGATGATGTTGAATGCGCACGAGTTTTGGGATTTGATCGACGAGGAAAAACTAACCTATAATAATAACGAAATGGTACGGTAAATAAATGGATTTTATTACCAATTTTAGTAGGATTTTTTTAGATTTATTTTTGTGAGTTTAAGGTCATTTTCTAACTTTAAAAATATTATTTTTAAGTATTTTTAATTGATTTTTAAATTAAATAAATAAATAAATAAATAAATAAATTTTGACTTTTTGGTTGACCGTTGACCGGTCGGACTGTGGTCTGAGTGTGCACTGAGTGAGGTTCGAACCCGGGACCTCTCGTACGCGTGCACGCAGCTCTACCAACTGAGCTACGTATCTAACCCGAAATATTCTATGTTTTAATTATATATACATACTAATTAAGTGTTAATTTATTTGGTTTATATTAAAAGGATTTTAAATGTTTGAACCGGTTGCAGGGAAGCCGGATCGAACTCGGGTCCTTTGGTTTGTAAGCGCACAGCCCAACCAGTTGGGCTGTGTGTCTTATCTGTTTAACTTACGGTTTATATTAATCTTATAAACATACTGGGACCTGTTCTGATTCAGTTTTAAAAAAAATTGGTTTTAATTCGGAAAGTCGGTGCGTTTGTAAGGTTCGAACTCGTGACGTGCGCTATGTGTTTGCACACAGTCCACCGCTGGACTGTGTGTCTAACCCGATTTAATAAGTTGTTTTAATTATACTTATACACAATGTTTGACTTCGTCTTCTTCATTCATGAACACAGACAAACGATATCCGACTGTTCTGGTTTAAATCATTCGTCGGACATATAAGTGGTTGAAATGTAATGGATAAAAAGAGTTAAGGAATCGAATGTACCGAACAGATTGTTTTTCTCAGAATTCCGGCAATGGTCGTCGGCTCTGATTTGTGAATTTCGTCTGATTGAATCAATTAACAGTTTTGATCGATGAGTTGTGAAATTGAGTTACTAAACAAGGATTATCAGAGGGCTTAGATGTTTGTACCGATTCACAGCGTGATTTCGGAAATTTTCAGAGATTTTCCGGCGAGTGCAGATTATCCGGCAACATCGTCTGGAACCGATTCTGGTTGAAGGATTGGAGTTAGTATAAGTCTAACAATGGATTGAAAATGAAAGAATCGAGAAATTTACCGATTTGATGTATGTCTCGGTTTTACGGCGAAAGTCCGGCAATACAGAATATCTCCGGCGAGTGTAATTGCTTCGAGAAATTGTGCGATTTTGAGCGAAAAGATTACCAGAGACTTGGGTGTGTATTTATAGGGAAGAATCAGGATGAATTGAGTCCGAATTTGGTCTTGATTCATGGTCAAGGTTTTCTCCGGCGGTTATGACTGAGATCGCGGGATTAGACATCGGTTATAACCGATGTCGAGGTTAATACACGCGTTCAGTCAAAGGAAACTGTCGATAATTGGCGAAATCGTCGGTAATTCCGGCGACTGCGGATTGGGCGCGCTGGTGACAGAATTCGATTTCGAGTTTATAATAAATGTTATTTGTTTTAATAGATATCACAAATGAGTCAAGTGGCGGAGTGGTTGGGTGTTGCTTGTTTCTTCCGGCTGACCCGGGTTCGAAACCCGGCAGCCTCTTTTCTTTTTTATTTAATTTATTTTTACTTTTTAATAATTATAGTTTTTAAATTCTAAAATGTTTATTAATTATGTATTGTTTAAAATTAATAATAATCATAAATACGCAACGAAATTTTATAACTTGATATTCGATTAATAAACGAAGCGGGTTTGGAAACCCGTTTTTCGACGGATGTTACAGAGGTAATGTCTCCATATCTTGAGAGCGAACACAATGGCTCCAAGTTCCAGGTCGTGGGTGGTGTAGTTCTTCTCATGAACTTTGAGTTGCCTAGAAGCATAGGCTATCACTTTTCCCCTTTGCATTAAAACACAGCCTAGTCCTTGCCCTGATGCGTCGCAATATACTACAAAGTCATCGCAACCTTCGGGGAGTGTGAGGATAGGCGCGTCACAAAGCTTTTGCTTAAGGGTTTGGAAGGCTTCTTCTTGTTTAGGTCCCCATATGAAGGGTTTTCATTTATGAGTCAAAGCCGTGAGTGGTACACCAATACGGGAGAAATTTGCAATGAAGCGGCGATAGTAACCAGCCAACCAAGAAATGATCTTACTTCGGTAGGGGTACGTGGCGCTTGCCATTCTTGTACTGCTTTGATCTTTGTGGGGTCAACATGTATTCCCTTGTCATTGACGACATGTCCAAGGAATTGTACTTCTTTTAACCAGAATTCGCATTTGGAGAATTTGGCGTAGAGCTTTTCATTCCTTAAGAGTGTAAGGATGAGTCGAAGGTGTCGTTCATGATCAGATTTAGACTTTGAGTAGATGAGGATGTCGTCGATGAAGACTATGATAAAGCGGTCGAGATAGGGTTTGCATACCCTATTCATTAGATCCATGAATACAGCTGGGGCGTTGGTTAATCCAAATGGCATGACCATGAATTCGTAATTACCATAACGAGTTCGGAAGGCGGTCTTTGGGACGTCTTCTTCATGTACTCTGAGTTGATGATATCCAGAATGAAGGTCGATTTTTGAAAAACAGGTGGCGCCTTGAAGTTGGTCTAGAAGGTCATCGATGCGAGGTAATGGGTAGCGGTTCTTGACCGTTAACTTGTTGAGTTCTCTGTAGTCGATACACATGCGAAACGTTCCATCTTTCTTCTTCACAAACAGAACAGGTGCACCCCATGGCGATGAGCTAGGACGTATGAATCCTTTGTCAGTCAGCTCTTGCAGGTGACTGGCCAACTCTTGCATTTCTGATGGGGCTAACCTGTAAGGAGATTTTGCGACTGGTGTAGCGCCAGGTATAAGATCAATGCGGAATTCGACTTCCCTCATGGGAGGAAGTCCTGAGATGTCGTCGGGAAAGACTTGTGGGAATTCTTTCACTACAGGTATATCTTCTACTTTCTTCTCCTTGTTTCCCTTCTTGACGACGTGAGTTAGGAATGCGACATAGTTCTTGCGGAGATACTTTCGGGCTTGAAGGCAGGACATCAATTTGAGTCCTTTCGAAGGGGTTTCTCCAAAGACTCGTAGGGTTTGACCGTCTGCAAGAATGCGAATGAACTTTTCGCGGCATACAACTTCAGCATGATGTTGGCTGAGCCAGTCCATACCGATTATAATGTCGAAACTTCCCAACTTCATAGGAATGAGGTCAACTGGAAATTTGTGATCGTTTAAAGTGAGGGTACAATTTCGTATAATAGAGTTTAATAAGACCGGTTTTCCGTCAGCAACTTCCACCGTTATGGATTCCATGAGATTATCACGAGTTTGGTTGAGGATGGGTTCAAATTCTAAGGACACAAAACTCTTATCCGCGCCAGTATCAAATAACATGGATGCATAACTACCATTGATGAGAAACATACCGTTAACCACGTTGTTGTCAGCCCTAGCTTGATTGGCGTTGATGTTGAAAGCTCTTCCTCTAGCAGGTGGAGGAGCTTGGTTAGCTTGGTTCACCGGATTTGCTTGAGCTTGGGCATGAATGATGTTCACCAAGCGTGGACAAGTGTTTCTAAAGTGGTTTGGGTCTCCACAGTTGTAACAAGCCCGCATGGGTTGCATCATGGGGTAGTGGGGTTGGTAGTAGGATTGGGTCGTATGTTGTGTAGGTGGTAGAAGTAAGGGTTGTTGGGCTTGACCCACTATCTGATGGTGGGTTTGGGTTGAGGGTTGGTTGCGGTTCATTCGCTGAAGTGTGCGACAGGTTTGGATGGTGTGACCTGCACGGCCACAGCTGGTGCAATGTTGGCAGGGGTGATCAGGAAAGCGATGGTATTGGCAACGGTTGCATTTTGGGTATGGGCCAGAGTATGGCTTTTTATATGGTGCAAATGAGGGGCAATTTGGGTGATGGGTGCAGCAGTGATTGGGGGGTTTGTTTGAGTGACAGCAAAGTTTCTGTTGTTTCGCTTCCTTTTACCAGTAAACTTCGAAGAGGAGCCAGAATGGTTTGAAGTTTGAGCCTCAATCGGGGCTTTCTTTTTCTCCTCCTTGAATTTACCGTTTCGGATACGATTCTCGGTAAGTTCGGTAGCTAGTTCCATTGCGGCTTCAAGTGTCGCAGGCGAAGTGCTTAGAACCGAGTCTTGAATTTTCGAGGGGAGGCCTCGAATATAGTGTTCAACTAAGCGGTACGCTGGGGTGAACAAGTTGGGGATCATTTGGTTCAACTCTAGAAACCTTTTGTTGTAGGAAGTATGATCTCCTTCCTTTTGCTTTAACGATGGAATTCATCTTCTAACTTTTTGATTTCGCTTCTTGGACAGAAGCGTCTTGTCATGATCTCCCTTAACTCTTCCCATGTTAAGGCCATTGCATCTTCGATTCCTCTCTTGCCCTTCTCTGTGTTCCACCAGGTAAGGGCTACCCCAAATAGTCACCCGGTTGCGTAACGTACCTTGCAATCCTCGAGACAATCGCAATTGAGGAAAGTGTTCTCTATTTCCTCAAACCAGTGGAGGAGAGCAGTGACACCTTCGGTCCCTTCATACTTTGGGGGATCGCAAGACTTGAAGTGTTTGTAGGAGCACATTTTGGAGGGAGGGTTGTCGACGTTCTGGTCTTCTTGGTTGGGAGCATTGATGGGATTCGCGGTGAGAGCTTGTTGGACTTGAATTACGATGTCAGGAAGCACCGCGGCCATTTGTTTTGCAATTTGGGTGGCCAAGCGTTCGTTTGACCTTCCTGATTTTCTACCTCCACGTAGTTGCCTAGCCGACATCTACAGGAACATACATAGGAAGATAGTGAGTTTAAGAAGTTTTTAGGTGTCATGTGTCGTTAAAAGTAATAAAATAACATAATCATAAATAATGCAACTACATCCATAGGATGTCTTGGGTTTGCTTATGTTTGGGCCTCCAATGTCCCCCATACCATCGCCTGTATAGTCATGTGGGCCCCCATGGCTATTGGCTTAGTAGGATTCACATTGGTGTTGGCGGTTTAACACTCGCATCACCCTAATGAAAACCATGAAATATGTTTGCGAGATGTATGGTAGGAGGGTGTCCGGGTATAGACACAATGACAACTCAAAGTGGGGTTAGCTCACACGACGTTTGGTATAGCATGCTTTGGCCTAATAGGTCCTTCGTACTCTCATCGTTAGTCCCCAGGTAGGCAAACTGGTCCTTTATTTTGGATTTATACGAATGCCAAGCCTAGACAGGACGTTCCGACTACCGGTACTCGTACCCTTCCAGTTACTACATGCCCGTCATGAGAACTCACTTTGATGTGATTTGAAAATACAAAAATCGTTGCAAAAATCATAGGAATTGTGAGGTGCGTGCTCTCATGGATATGGTATGTTATGAGGATATGATTCATGATAAGCATTGTATAATAATATGTACTTATGAACATGCTTGCATAACATTGAATGTAACAATAAACACAAAGCATATAAACATCATGAATTTTGCATGTAACACATAAACAATTTAAAATTTTTAATCAACTATAGTATAGGCTCTAAGGGTCTAATAACCTATCCTATATCCCTATAGTCATGGCTTTGATACCAATCTGTCACACCCCGACCCGCAGCGGAATAAGAGTCGGGGCATAATTGGGTTATCACCAAAGCTCATGAGTTTACTAAAATGTTTCATATTTATTAAATTCGAATTACAGCTTCAATATTCAAAACAAGTTCATACAATTACAAGGAAAAAGAAACTAAGTAAAACAATCCAAAGCCTAAACTGATTTATTCTTCTAGGCCGTCCTATATATTTCTTGCTTCAACTGGATCACCTGTATCATGTGTAAAAATGGGGGATTTTGGGTCAACAAAAGTTGGCGAGTGAACTTTGTTAAAAACATTTGTTATTGATTTCTTGTTGTATTTAATATGGAAAAAAGATTGTGCAATAATCATATGTGAGCAAACGTATATAAACAAACAAACACAAACCACCTTGGATGAGTATATGACATGAATGATAATGTATATGTTGGCAACGTCACGTTCCGCTCATAGGTAATGGGGAACGGACGAGCCTATGATGATGTATGTGAGATCAAGGCTCAATCAAACGGAGCCGATCGTATGTTGGCAACGCCACGTTCCGCTCATAGGTAATGGGGAACAGACGAGCCTATGATGATGTATGTACTGAAAATGATAACTTTAATATAAACATTAACCACACAAACAATTGATACATATTGGATACACATTTGATCATGGATATGATGGATGCACAAGTGTTTTAATGTAATAAATAATAAGCGACACATGATACACCCCAAAATGTGATTAAAACGGGGAATTGGTAGAGATTCACTCACATTGGGTGCGTTCTTTTGATGATGTTGAATGCGCACGAGTTTTGGGATTTGATCGACGAGGAAAAACTAACCTATAATAATAACGAAATGGTACGGTAAATAAGTGGATTTTATTACCAATTTTAGTAGGATTTTTTTAGATTTATTTTTGTGAGTTTAAGGTCATTTTCTAACTTTAAAAATATTATTTTTAAGTATTTTTAATTGATTTTTAAATTAAATAAATAAATAAATAAAATAAAAAAATAAAAAAATTTGACTTTTTGGTTGACCTGACCGTTGACCGACCGTTGACCGGACTGTTGACCGGTCGGACTGTGGTCTGAGTGTGCACTGAGTGAGGTTTGAACCCGGGACCTCTCGTACGCGTGCACGCAGCTCTACCAACTGAGCTACGTATCTAACCCGAAATATTCTATGTTTTAATTATATATATATACTAATTAAGTGTTAATTTATTTGGTTTATATTAAAAGGATTTTAAATGTTTGAACCGGTTGCAGGGAAGCCGGATCGAACTCGGGTCCTTTGGTTTGTAAGCGCACAGCCCAACCAGTTGAGCTGTGTGTCTTATCTGTTTAACTTACGGTTTATATTAATCTTATAAACATACTGGGACCTGATCTGATTCAGTTTTAAAAAAAATTGGTTTTAATTCGGAAAGTCGGTGCGTTTGTAAGGTTCGAACTCGTGACGTGCGCTATGTGTTTGCACACAGTCCACCGCTGGACTGTGTGTCTAACCCGGTTTAATAAGTTGTTTTAATTATACTTATACACAATGTTTGACTTCGTCTTCTTCATTCATGAACACAGACAAACGATATCCGACTGTTCTGGTTTAAATCATTCGTCGGACATATAAGTGGTTGAAATGTAATGGATAAAAAGAGTTAAGGAATCGAATGTACCGAACAGACTGTTTTTCTCAGAATTCCGGCAATGGTCGTCGGCTCTGATTTGTGAATTCCGTCTGATTGAATCAATTAACAGTTTTGATCGATGAGTTGTGAAATTGAGTTACTAAACAAGGATTATCAGAGGGCTTAGATGTTTGTACCGATTCACAGCGTGATTTCGGAAATTTTCAGAGATTTTCCGGCGAGTGCAGATTATCCGGCAACATCGTCTGGAACCGATTCTGGTTGAAGGATTGGAGTTAGTATAAGTCTAACAATGGATTGAAAACGAAAGAATCGAGAAATTTACCGATTTGATGTATGTCTCGGTTTTCCGGCGAAAGTCCGGCAATACAGAATATCTCCGACGAGTGTAATTTCTTCGAGAATTTGTGCGATTTTGAGCGAAAAGATTACCAGAGACTTGGATGTGTATTTATAGGGAAGAATCAGGATGAATTGAGTCCGAATTTGGTCTTGATTCATGGTCAAGGTTTTCTCCGGCGGTTATGATTGAGATCGCGGGATTAGACATCGGTTATAACCGATGTCGAAGTTAATATACGCGTTCAGTCAAAGGAAACGGTCGGAGTCTCGTGAAATCGTTGGGATTTCCGGCGACTGCGGATTGGGCGCGCTGATCACTGGGTTTGATTTAGAGTTCTATTATAAATGCTAATTGTTTCAACATATATCACAAACGAGTCAAGTGGCGGAGTGGTTAGGTGTTTGTTTGATTCTTCCAGCTGACTCGGGTTCGAAACCCGGCAGCCTCTTTTCTTTTTTTACTAACTTATTTTTACTTTTTAATAATTATAGTTTCTAAATTCTAAAATGTTTATTAATTATGTATTGTTTAAAATTAAAATTAATCATAAATACGCAACGAAATTTTATAACTTGATATTCGATTAATAAACGAAGCGGGTTTTGGAAACCCGTTTTTCGACGGATGTTACAATGGTCTTACGTGTTAGCAGGACTAACAGTATCAAAAATTACTGAGGAGATCTGAGGTCAAGTTATATTACATACACGAGTGCTCGATAATGGTCTTAGGTGCCACGATTTTTAGTCTTCAATTCTTTTTAGACTAACCGCCGTTGAATGACGATGTTTGCTGATTAAGTTGCGCCTATCGAGTGGAGATAACTATATATCTGTTATTGTGACTGAAGAGAAAGAATGTGATTTTGATCACGGAAGAATGTTTCTCAGATCTGATATGTTACGAGATGATTTGATTCCGATGAAGATTTGCTGATTGAGAAGATTATCGTTTTGCTTATCTATCTTTCAGGAGTATGCTTAACTGTGATTACGTAAAACGGGATTTCAGATTTCCGCGGGTATTCACAAACTCGAAGTTTGTCGGTGGGTGATTCGAAGTTTCTATCAATTGCCGGTTGGGTTTTTGAAGATCAGAGGATCGAGCAGAGGAGTACGGTAAAACCGAACACGGATGTGATTAAAGTTGAAACCGATAAGCTGCATTGATTAGTTTCAAGTTGGTGGTTATTTGAGAAATTTGTCGATTAAGCAAACCAGAGAAGGTCGGGAACCGTGCAAACATAGAACTGAAGATTTATTCAGGGGGAATTGTTTCAGGGGCAATCTATTGAAGAAATTGCAAACCCGAATCATCAATCAAGGGGGATTTGTTGACGCGTTCTACGACATCGACGAATACCTGATTGAAGTTGAAGAATATTCAAACACGGCTCTCACATTTCAAGATCAAGATCAAGATCAAGATCAAGATCAAGCTTCGACAATACGTCCAAGGGGAAATTGTTAGTGCATTTTATGTCTGTCACTGTACGAATAGGCTAGATAGAGCGTGTGTTAAATATTGTATAGACTAGATATGAACACACGACTCAAGTGCGAACGTGAGAGGAGCATATGCGTCATTTCGTACGAAGGTAACTCACTTTGTACGAAGTCAAATGCTCACTTCGCACCAGGTGAGTCAGGTCTATAAATAGTGTTGTTTGTTCGTTGTTTTGTAAGTTTTTCAATTCCCAGAGGGGAAACGCTGGCGAAATTTCTCTAGAATTTTGCCAGCTTGTAAAGATGTATACTCTTTCGGTATGAATGAATCATTAGACTTCTGTTGTTTCTACTCCTTTCTTAATAAAATTCTACCGAATTGGTTCTACATCTACCTAAACTTCCGTCTATAACAGCCGGATGCTGGACTTTCATTAGATATCATTTCATTTAGTTTAATTATTTAACATTTTAGTGATATGAGCATAAACTTTAACGAGATATTAATATAACTAGTTTTTTTTTACGTCTTGTGTTGCGATGAAACCGAGTAAATGATAATGTAAACAAACGTGATTTAAAAATTAAGCATGTTGTTTAGAAAGTCAAACCATTAGAACAATTTTGTTTATCACCGTATCGTTTTATGATACCAAATAAATATTTATTTTGAATACAACTTCGTTTTTAACAAAACTGATAACGGAATGTCAGGAAAAAATCAAGCACAACTACGTACTTAAGTTTTAAAAAAAAGTTATAAAAGTAAATTATTAAAAAAGTATCAAATTAATCGATAAATTAATATATGTTCTAAAAAAAAGAAAAAAATGAATTATTAAAAAATGGTAAAGGAAATATATAATTTTTAAAAAGGAAAACAATTAAACTATGTTATTAAAAGTAAATATAATAATAAACTATCATAATATATTAAATAAATAAATAATGGTAAAATAAATATATGATTTTGAAAAAAGAAAAAAGAAAAAATATGTTATTAAAAGTAACTTAATAATAAACTATTATAATATATTAAAAAAATAATAAAAAGTTATATATTAGTCTAAAAATAAAATTACTATTTATCGTACTTATCAACAATTTATGTATATATATATATATACATATATATATATATATATATATATATATATATATATATATATATATATATATATAATTGTTATAAAACTAGTAAGATTACCCGCGCTACGCTTAGGGATTTCGGTTGAAATCTATTTTGGTTTGATATAACAACCGAAAGAGATATGCTTAAAAATATATCAATACATGTTTTACATCGACCGAAAACCATTAAAATAAATTTAAATTGAACAACGGGACAAGATGATTTTAAAGTAATTGTAAATAGAAACGTACATGTTATTTTAAATATAGTTTTAATGTTAAAGGAACCTAAAAACATTAAACAAATAGAAAAGTAGAAAAAATAAGAATGAAGTCCTAAAAAACACTTAAGAAAGAAACAAAAAAAAAACAAATAAGATGAAAGCACTATTCACACAACTTGCTAATTGCAATTTACGTCAAAATATATAACAACTGAAAACGTATATTGAAATGAGCATGAAAACGCATTATATTTGAGCTAACATATTATCGAAGAAAATTTACGTCGAACGTAAATCAAATTGAATTTATACCGACACGTACATAAATATAAGCACGTATAAATAGTTTTTTTAAGCTAAAGAATAGTACGGCGTGTTGCGGCGGTGTCGAAATGTAAAGTGACTTGAATTTATGTCGTCTAACAAAAAAGTATTATGTTTGACCCGACTCGTTGAACAAAATTTACATCAAAACTTAGACTAACTGAATACGTACATAAAAATAAGCATGAAAGCATATTAAATTTGACCCAACTCATTTCCAGGAAAAAATAAAATTTACGTCAAAACGTATATCAATTGAAAACGCACATAATAATAAGCATAAGAACATACTATATTTGACCAAACTTATTTCCAGGAAAAAATTATGTTGAACGTAAAGGAACTTGAATTTATACCGACACGTACATAAAAATAAACACGTAAAGCTCAATTACAAAGTCTTCTAAAAGTTAATGGATTTTAAGTGTCAATACTAAAAGTTAAGAGATAAAAGTATAAAAAGATACAAAAAATGAAAAAAAACAAAAAAAAAGTCAAATACAAGTTACTATTCATATAACTTGCAAATGTGTATATATATATAGGGTAGGGTTCTAGAGTGAACACTAGTGTTTGCGAACTGAGCGAACTTTTCCTGGCCATTGATTTATACACATGTAAGGCTAGGATTTCATCATCAAATCCTGGCAATTGATTTACACACATGCAAGGCAATGATTAGTTCTTTTAGTTCGTAAATACACTTATCTTCACTTTTGAACCTAATCATATATATATATATATATATATATGGAAAGGTTCATTTGAGAAAAAAATTAATGTGAGAAAAAAAGAAGAAATTGCATAATGGTAAAACATTAAATAGTTTATAACTCATCTCATTAATTATATTATCTCTCATTAATAAAGCAAAAACATTTTATCCTACATATTTCAAAATTTATCCTACATATGTCTTACATTTACCGGAATTTACCATACGCACATGTAAATTTACCCTGCACATACTAAAATTTATCATACATATGTCAAAAATTGTCTTACACCATAAATTATTTTATCATGAAAGAGTATATGAAAAAACATGAGTTACAAGTTTAATTAATTAGCTAATTAATGACAATTATAGATTTACCTATATACCCTTTTTCATAACATTAAGTATACTCATTAAATGAAATAAATGGAGAATTTCTATTGATTTAAAAGTTATTCTTTTTATTCTTACAAAATTTTTCTTTTTATTTGAACTCTTCAAAATATATATATATATAATCCGTTAATTTTTTTTCACATTTATGCGAGATGGTATATAATGAGTGGTTTATACACTTCTTAAAATACAAATTATATAGTAGGTGAATAAACACTGCCATACACGCTTCGTGATGTACCGATTAATTATAATAGTATATAAATCACCTACATTCTCAAAAATTGAAAATCTTTAGGTTAAAAATTAAAGTACATCTATACATAAATTAAGTTTTCCAACTGGAGAGTGCTGGAAATAGAGGATTTACATTGGAGCTTTTACCTCTATGTATATAAAAACATCTTTTTTTTAGATTTTGTTAATTTTTTTAAATACATCTCACATTCAATTTTCTATCTATTTCTAACTCATAAAAATTGATTTTATTATTATTTTTTCTCTTTCTTACATACTCACAATAACAATATAGAAGGTTGAAGATGACCCTCTAAATATAGATGTGTACTTTATTTTCTTTAAATTTATCTCTATTGTAAAGATTTCAATATGATAGTATTTTTGTTATTACATTTATTATTTTCTCTATAGAGTCTAAAATGTGAATGCTCTTATAATATTGGCTTATAAAGTAAGAATCATAAACTAAAATATATATCAAATATGTAGCTTTTTTTTATAATATGCTATTTACTCTAATATATGCATTGTTTAATTAACTATTAATTAGTTATATATATAGAGAGAGAGATCGACCGAGTTACGTTTTAAGCTCCTCTAGTAGTTGTTGGAATTGGATAATCCAAATTTAGAAGTTTTCAACACAATTGGGTTCCTCGACTCTTTTTAGATTTTAAAACTTAATTCTTTTAATAATATCTCTTTACTTAAAATCCTATCACGTAACAAACATGACAATACATTTTTGTATAGCATTTACTAAAAGGAAAAAAAAACAGACGGAGTTCAAGAGATTGAGAGTCGAGTGAGTTATAATCGAAAAAAAATCAAATTGAATCGAACGTAATTCAACCCTAAAATTATAGGTCCTCTGGACCTCGGTTTATTTTTATTTTTTTGTTTTTTTTACTGTGAAGTCACCATTAAACACAATTAAAACCCGAATCAAATTTACAATTCACTATGACTTGAAATTGGTTCGAATTAGGATGGAATTTGATAAAGCCATATTCAACTATTGCTGTTAACTTAGCATAATTCTAATTTTGATAAATCCAAGATCCAAAGTGAATTTGACAAGTAAGAATATTGAAAAAAACTGTAGTTACAAAATTCTAATTTTATTAAATCAAATTAAACTAATTTTGTAACAAGAGTTGTAAATTCAAAATGCAAATTTATAAAGCTTTACTTTTCAAAACCTGTAAATGATATCAATGTTTATGGTATTAGCATACACACATAGTAAATATGAGGTTAGACTTGGGTGGATTAGAAAATTAACAATTTAAAAATCACAAATCTCCTTCGTTAAATTCGAGCCGGGTCTGACCCTGATTCAAGTTAAATTATTCAAATTCAAATTGGTTATTATGTATTCAACTTTTTTAACTTACACTACAATATTAAACACCCTTGTATACATATATGAAATATGGACGTAGCCTCTTGTATGTGTTGCTTAAAAATAATAGTTTCATGAATTAAAAACATTTATTATGATATTTCATTTCTAGAAACTGGTTTATTTTGTAAGCAAAGAATACCAAACACTACTATAAAAAAATTTCGCTAACCGTCTGATTTTCAAAATTGGCCACTAAGAAAAACAGGGCAGGTCCTGAGAATTTAAATGCCTCGGCCGAGCCGAAAACAAGGCCCTAAGGAATTATGTAAACGGCGATTAACATTATAGCAATAAACATAACAAAAAATAAAGTATGATAATAACATACCATAATAGTTAAACGACGTGAAGCTCTCCTGGCATTCTTAATAGCTCTCATCGCCAACCTTTAAACTCATTGGGTTTCCATAGTCTGCTGCAACATTTTTCTAAACATAACTTGAATTAAAAGCCGATTTTCCAAACAAAACTTTAACGGTTGAACCGAACAGAACTTGAAATCATATTATAATGCAACACTTGAATTGATTTTGTGACAATTGTGTTTAAGCGTTTGAAACCTTTGATAATTGTCTTGCATTTGTTTTGAATTCGTGAATTGTCGATTGAATATTAAATTTGACTTGATGGTTATGTGCAATTATGCCTTGTCTTATGTTAGGATTTACATGTTCTTGGTAAAGAAGTGCACTATGGTTCATTCTTGCAACGTTAATAGCTTTTGACACCTAAGCCACATGACACTAAATTCGTTAATCACTAAATTCAACTAAATCAATTTAAAACAAGTAGAAACCCTAAGTCTTGCGATTATCAAACCGGGTGTAAACCTTATTCTAAATAATTGTTTTCAAGCAAGTAATCAAGTTTTTGCATAAGTCTAATTAATCATAGTTTAGTAGCTAATATCAAACTGTCAGTACACTCCAACATCTTTTCAAACCAATCAACAAACAAGAAATAGATTAACTTGCAAGCTTCATAATCGTGACAACTTCATAATCTACCAAGTCCCGACACAAACCACATACTCTTCGTGGTTCGACCCCTTACTACCACTAACTAATAGTTTGAGGTAATTCGGGCATGTAAATATTATCTTTGACCAGAGCGCGACACTCCGATCAGTACGGTATCGAGACTCGATATAGTAACTGAAAGAGATAACGTAACGAATTGAAACGTAAGTTAATTAAAGTAAAAAAGAACCAACTTGAATAACATGAAGGAAAGAAGTGTAAAAAAGTAACTAAAGGACAAAATAAGTAGCATTACCATCCTCCTAAGATATATAGGAGTGGAATAATTTCTTTTATGTGTGTTTAGTGAAATGCATGCAACATATTTTCACATTTCTGACATTAGACTACTAGGGGTTTGTTTTGACTTTTTACACTACTCACCCAAACACATTTAAATATGAAGTTACGATATCGTATGCTATGATGCTGGTGTGGACAATACATGTCATAGTTGATAAGAGATATACCTTTCTTAACCAATTATGCATATTCACAAAGATGTGAGATTCACATAACGTATTAAAAAAATCTCTTTACGGACTCATCATCTTCAGTTAGTTTGACATAACCATCTGAAATAGCAAAAGAGTTTCTTTGGAACCATATTTCAACACCCCCACCATGACCAACGTATTGCATGCTTTGTCCTCACTTGTTTCGGACTTTATTGTTTGATTACTAGAAGAAAACTAAACTTCGCACGAGATTACCCATTTTGTACTTGCCTCACAAAAAAATTTAACCACGAGTTCTCTTGAGAGATCAGTAGTTCTTGTAGGCAAAATGCATCGCGTCTTATAATGTAATAAACTATAGCTTTAAACAATAATCTACGACTTAAAAGAATTATGTTTAAAATGTTATAAAAGATACCACATATATAAATGTTGCAATTTTGATTGTAGATACATAGTTCAATTATAACATAGATGCTAACTCACATGTCTTTTAGCTTATGTTTTCTTCATAATGACACTTCTAATCGAATTACTTTAACAAAGCTAGTGAAAAGGGATCTT
Source organism: Scalesia atractyloides (assembly GCA_947069175.1). Classification (NCBI taxonomy): domain Eukaryota; kingdom Viridiplantae; phylum Streptophyta; class Magnoliopsida; order Asterales; family Asteraceae; genus Scalesia; species Scalesia atractyloides. The sequence goes on along the minus strand of CAMTDV010000001.1, from coordinate 58,776,643 downwards.
TCACTAAAAAAATAATATTTACTACTCTTAAAAAAAAACCGTATCACGTTTACAGAATGTTAATACGAACTTAGCCTTATAAACAAGTATGATCTATTGTCTTTTGTACCTTTTTTATAAGACAAAAGTGGATTATTTAATTTATTTTACCCACACAAAACATATTACTATAAGACATTGTGGTGTTAACATAGGAGTTCCAAATTTCATAATTTTATTTATATCCAAGTGTGAAGTGTTATTGTTAATTTGTTTTGAATGTGCTTTGGAAACCATGAAAGGTGAGGGACCACAAAAGGGTTTGGTGAAGGAACAAAGACTTCCTTTTTAAGGGCTTTTGTCCCTTTTGGGTACCGGTACCAATTTGATGGTCAGATTGTTAAAATATATGGTCAAATGTGCACTTTCATATTCAAAGATGCTCAACTTAGTTCCAAAAACATATAAAAGGGTTCCTTACTTTCGAAAATGTATTAAATAAAGCTCGAACTTTAAAATGCTAACCACGAGCGGAGTTCAAACTTTAGAATAGCCGAGTTTAAGCTCACTCTCTCGTACGTCGAATGAGGCGAGCTCCACCCGACTCATTACACATGGGCGGAACTTACTTCAGACCCTCTTACTTTGAATGAGGCCCTCTTATGTTTAGGCTTAGAAGTAGAGATGGGCATAATCGGGTTTTATTATTACCCGGAACCGGTTACAACCCGGACCCGGTTCTGCTTGGATGTCATTGGAACCGGGTATGGTGTGGAACCGGGTCCAGTTCCTACCCGGGTTCACACCCAAGAATATGGAACCGTGTAGAACCGGGTACGGGTATTATGGAACTGGGTATGGTGTGGAACCGGGTATGGTGCGGAACCGGTTTCTGATAGTGTTGGGAACCGGTTCCTGACAGTCAAAACCTGACTTTTACTGTTCATAACTGTTCCTGACAGTCAAAACCTGACTTTTACTATTCAGAACCGGTTCCTGATAAAATGTTACCGTTGGAACCGGTTCCTGATTAAAAAATCGTTTTTTTGTATATAAACCCCTTCCTACTTACCGATTCCTGATAAATGTAACCGTTGGTGTTTTAATAAAGTTTGTGTAATGTTTCTTTCTATTGTGTTTGTTATGTTTGATTTTTATTATTAGTTACATTGATAAATAAAAATAGTAACAATAATCGGTTAAAATTAAAAAACAAATTAATCGGTTATAATATATAAAAAAAAAATTAACCGGTTACAAAAAAAATTAAAAAATTACTCAGAACCGGTTCCAGTAAGATTTTATTTCTTTGATCGTTTACTAGCGGCAGGTGCAACACTTTCCGGTGAGTTTCTCTTAGGTGCGGGTACCTCGGTACAATCGTCGTCCGAATCGTTAGTCTCCACTTCTTCGTCCTCCTCTTCGCCAACAATTTTATGCTCTAACTCAACTTCATCTTCTAGACTAGTTTTATGTTGAACACGATCAACGGCATCCATATGGTCCTTTAAGCATATTGCCATCTCTAGCGATTCCGGAGTTAGTCTTGTTCTTCTAATTGACAAAACCCTGCCACTAAGAGAAAACACACTTTCCGAAGCTACCGTGGAAGCTTGGACCGTTAGTATATCACGAGCCATGGTGGCTAGAATCGGGTATTCGGATTCTTTCGATTTCCACCATGCCAAAACATCAAATTTCCTATACTCCTCAGTGGTCATAGTAAGCGAATACTGATTTTTTTTATATCTCCCAAGTTCACTTGTTGGTTCACTACCCCATCAAGTATTGGTTTGTACTTCAACTTTAATTTTTCAATCGCCGTTGTGTTGTTTGAAGCGTTATCAAAGGATATTGAAAAATTTTTATCTTCTAAACCATATTTAATTATTGTGCCATTTATAATTTTATAAATATTTTCTCCCGTATGAGGAGAAGGAAACTCGTCAAACGCAATCGTACGCTTCATCATTTGCCATGTATCGGGATCAACCCAATGAGCGGTGACACATATGTACGATTCCGGTAAACCATGTGGAGCCGACCACACATCACTAGTTAGGTTTACACTAGTTTTTAAATTCTTAAAAAACACAATTAAATCCTTTTTTGCATTTTCCCATAAACTTAAACAAAGACGTTTTAAAGTGCGATGACTTACATGTTTATAGCGAGGTTGTAGCGTCTCCCGAATAATGTAAGATCGGGGTCGTCGAAGTGTCCAAATGGCAACTCTTTTTGTATCACCAACTTCGCCATCCGATCGCGAGCTAATTTTTGCTCATAACGAAAAATGGTACCATCTTTGGATAGTGGAACTTGACCGGATGTCATTTCCTTTAAAGCTTTGCAATACTTATTAATATGTTTCGTTAACGTTGAGTTTGATTCCTTGGCTAATAACGATCCACAATGTTGACATTGAGCTTTTTGCGAGCTGTCACTCATCTCGACCAACTCCCAATTGCTCCAAACTTCCTTACTGTGATTATGAGACAATGTTCCAACCACATATGGAACCGATTGATCTTGAGGAACAATGTTAACGGATTGGGAATTTGCGTTTTTGGAACTCTTTGAGGCCATTTGTTGATTAGAATGTGAAAAAGAACAAGAAAGAAATGTAACAAGAAGAATAGATATGAGAAATTGTGTGCTAAACAATAGATTTCTAAAAAATATATATAGAATCGGTTCCAACGGTCAGGAACCGGTTCCAACGGTAACATTTTAACGGCTATAACCGGTTCCAACGGTAACATTATAACGGGTATAACCGGTTCCAACGGTAACATTTTAACGGGTATAACCGGTTCCTTCTAGAACTGAATTTCCGGGTACTGGTAGGAACCGGGTACGGGTAGGAACCGGGTACGACCCGATTCAAATGGTAAAATTGTGGAACCGGGTTGGAACCAACGGGTATTTTGAACCTGGAACCGGTTCTACTTAATGTCGGGTAGGAACTGGACCCGGTTCCAGTTCGGAACCGGTTTTTATGCCCATCTCTACTTAGAAGTGCGAGTGTGCGAGTTTAGCCCATTACATTTGAATAATATTATCTTTAAATGGTTAGACCCTCTTAATCCAAAAACTCAATTAAACTATAATTCCAGCCCCTTAAATTAGATGTTTAAATTCCGCAATTGCGTTTATATAACTGCTAATTTATTAATATTCTCCAAAATCTAAATATGTAGCTCCGGTCCCAAAGTTTTAGTAATAGCAGGGTCCGAATGTATGGGTTGGTTTACGGTTTCAACATCATGAATTGTTGATTTTTAAACGCTATAAAAATATTCAAGTCCAAAATTAGAATATTGGAATTTTGATATAATCTACTTCGTCTTCTTTTGGAACGTGGAACTAGAAGCCAATTTGCATCCTAAATGTGGAATCTGGCCCAAAAAAAAAATTTGTAGCCCCACACTTAGACCTGGTCCATCAAACTGGATTCTGTTGGAACATCAGACCCTTGATCAAACATACAAACATGAGATTGAACGAACACGCTCAACTCTTTTATTATTTATCAATCAAAGCACACCAATATTAAATATTAAATAGGCCAACTAAATAAACAGATAATTCAAACTATTAAATATAATAGTCAAACTATATATAGCTTGAATCTACTTGAAGTATCTTTAACTCATTTAAACTTTTTGGATAAGCCTTCAAATCAGAATTATCTCCAACCACCCAAACCGCACCAATCCTGGACTAACCGGCCGACCCCCTACCGGTTTGGTATCCAGTTCTCCACCTTTCTAGTTTTCTTGTCCAATTTACGACTTGTGCACAACCCTAGCTATTTATGATTCGACTACACAATCAAGGAGTCAACAATATTAAAAGAAAGAAAAAAAGATATATAACAATAATCTAGCTAGCACACATGAGTTAATAGACAAGACAGGAAAATGAAATGCATGATTTGTTGTATTTCTGGTGAAGCTAGTGTTTGGATAAATATGAATAACATAAATTCGATGGATCTTATGTTTTTCATTTGTTGGAGCCAGGTATGTTTTGTTGTGTATGGAAGTAGCCCAATTGCTTTAACTAATGATATGAATAACACGTCAAGATGTTATTAATGCCAAAAAGTGAAACATGAGAAAGTGAATAAGATATTCTATTTAACACTTTATGAAAGCAAAATAGTTAACCGGTACACCTTAAAATTTGGATTTGTTGGGTTGGGTTGGATTGGATTGGATTGGAAACATGTTCGAACACAACGATGGCGATGATGTCATGTAATTCGGTATGGATATGTGTAGATCTGAAAAAGAACGAGGCAATTTGAGTGAGAGAGGTTGGGGAAGAGGATGTAGTCGTCGGATAGTGAGGGGGTGGGGGGTATTTGCCGGAAAAGGAAAATGAAAGGAAAGGAGAGAATGATACTGATCATATTTGCCTTCTCGTGATACAATAAATGTTTTTATATTTTTGTATCATACATATAAGAAATAATTCGAGAAGGATACGTATAATTTTAAGGTAACATGGTAAATTAACAATAAATTTAATTACAATAATATAAAACATATCTATACGGTTGCTAAATAGTTGATATTACACCTTAACTTTAGATAATTGATAGCCTTCAAATCAAATGAACGTGGCCCTGAATGAGGACTTATAAGCTTGCTGGTGCCAAAGGGTAAGCCCTATCTTAATTAGAACTACTACTACTATTACTACTACTACGCTCGTTCGTGTAACATCTAGACCATATAATTTATGTGTATTGTCCAACTTCAACACTTGAAGAAACTATCATCTAGAGCATCTAGCATTTGAATCATTACACATTAGGATAAACCATCTAATATATGGATCGTCCAACATCTAGACAAAGATGTCATCTAACGTCCAAACCATCCAACATCTGGAAATATTATCCTCGGTACCATCTAACCTTTGAACTGTCCAATGACCAGATCTACCATCAGACTTCTTATTTTGAATGGACAACTTCCCACAACCCTCATGAGAAACAAAACCATAAATATCAAAAATTCTATAACAAATTACAATAGATTTTAAAACGCATTTATTACATTATATCAAAAGTTCTATAACAAATGAATTACACTAGATTTTTAAGAGCATTTATTACATTATTACAATAATAAGCCTTCCAAGTATCTAACTCTTCTCGTTTCAATGCTTTCTCCAATAACACTGAAACTTGTCATGCCTAAAGAAAACACAATTGAATCCGAGGTCCAAGCTAATTTTACAAAAGCCATAATCGGTGACGAGACAATTTGGTAACATACAATCAAGGATGCAGCTTATAAGGGACCGGGGCCCCTCGAACTTTTCGCTCGGTAGTGTTATATATGTAGTTTTCGTATATAAATTTTTGGGCATATACATTTTCGAATCCCCATGGGAAATCTCAAACTTCGCCACTGCATATAATGCAACTTGATATTATTATAAAATGAGTATCATATTTGGAATTTAACTAAAACCAACTTTTATTATTATTATTATTATTATTATTATTATTATTATTATAAAATATAATTTAGTTATTGTATCAGAATTTATAAGGTGTTTGATAAAATTAATTAAACTATATATTCAAGAGGAGATAACATAAGTTAATAATAGTAACCAAAGATCCAAAATTATGTCATTCGTATCTATCATATGTCCCGAATACACTAGTAGAAGAAGTGGGCACACATATCGGCAAGTGCTCCTCAAGCAATAAACAGAATAGCGGCAAATCACATAGTCACGGATCATGTTATAATCAGCTTAGTACCTAGCAAGTTTTATGTTTAAAAGAATAAATTAATTACTATCTTCAGTTCTATCGGCGTCGATTTCACGGTTAGCCACTCTTCCACTAGTCACGAAGCCAGGTTCCATTTCATCTGTAGTTGCTATTCAATTTTGATATCTTTTTCATCATACTGCCACCCTCAATTGTTCATGTAAATATTATTCCAGTGAACAGTACTCACTGGTCACTATTAGAATCTCATTTGGGAGCTACTAAGTATAACTAGTTATGTTACTGCATATATATGCAAAAATGGTTCATTTGAGTCATCAGATCAACTTCATTCGACATTAGGGACTACTGGATGACATATTTACTCGTGGATGCCAAGAACTTCATATATTTCTTTTAGGTTTTCTTTAATTAATAATAATATTATCATCGATATCTTGAGATGATTTTTTTGGAACCGTAATGAATTAAGATGTAAGAAACGGAAAAAAATCGCACTAGCAAAATGTAACAAAAATAAATACATTTAAAGAAAACACACAATAACTAGTAAAGATACGGGTAAGTATGCAATTTTTAAGTTTAGTTAAATTAAGGGTAAAATAGTCATTATATAATTTATTTTTAATAAAATATTACAAAATAAGTATATTTGCAATTTTATATGTTAAGAAAGGAAATTTGGATCAGGTAAATATGCAATTAATAAGTTCTATAAAAGGAAATATGCAATTGCCTCAATAACAATAATAATAAAAGGTAACTACAAGTAATACCGATTTGTTGAAACGATGTAAAAATCCTTTCAATAAAACTTTTAAAAGACTTGGGATTAAAAATATATAATTATATAAAGTTAAGTTTAACGAAAGCAATTAAGCTGATTTAAATTAAACAATAATAAAATATACATACATACATCGATTAAATTCCTCTAGTCTAGGATTTACTCGAATACTAACCATTAAATGAAAAGAAAAATACTTTTATTTTTTGCAACCTTCAAAAAAAGTAGTAAATCCTTTGTTTATGACTTACTTTCTTGGTTAAATAGTAGGTCTAACTCTCTATATGGCTAAAGTTACATAAAAGACATTATGAAAGCTCTATATATATTATCCTATTAGCTTGTGAGCTAATGTTCTAAACCGTTGCTTAAGACTTCTATCACAATATTCAGATTATTTCCGTCAGACACTTACTTTAATCATAATTAACATTGTGTATATACATACACACATATGCGCATTCAATCAATACAGAACCAATTAACCCAACCTTTAGTTATAAAGCTACAAGAATCACATAAACACTTGTACTGATTTAACTGTGATACATAATGAGGATACTCTCAATGTATCACCTACAAGTGTTCAAGTGGTTCTTATGAGGTGGTTAAAATTGGTTATGTATCGAAACGAGAGAAAATAACCGAAAATGCATCAGAAGGAGAATTTTATAAAAGCAAATTTTGTTGTTTAAAAAGGAAACTTGACAAGAAACAATGACATTCCACGCCCACCTCCTCCTCCTCCAGTCACACAACCATCAGCCTTCCTGTTTGCTATTCATCCATCTGCTCCTGCAAACACAAAATCGACTTCTTCTCTTAAGTGGGTGTTTGGATCTGTGTTTTTGTTGTTTGTAGTTGTAATAAAATAACATAATCTAATGTTCGAGCATATTGAACTATTTATTTAACCTGAGCGTCTGAGGTCCACAGAGTGAGATTGTCCCTCAGTAGTTGCATGATCAAAGTGCTATCCTTGTAGGAGTCTTCACCTAAAGTGTCCAGCTCAGCTATGGCATCCTCAAATGCCTACAAATGAAAACCAACACAAGTATAGTTATGCCACAAACTCTAATAGGTCAAAAATGTGCATATACACACACACATTGATATTTTTGATAGGTATACAAGCATACATCTATAGATACACACATAGATATTGATACAAACGTGCATATGTAGATAATACTAGATACACCAATATAGATAGATAAGCATACATCTATAGATACACACATAGATATTGATACAAACGTGCATATGTAGATCATACTAGATACACCAAAATAGATAGATATACAAACATACATAATGTGTATATGTATATGCATATGCATGTCATGTGTGTATCAAAAACAATTATAATTTATAAAAAAAATGGATGTATCAACCAAGGAATTTATACATTTATAGGAATTACTAAGCTTAAACCTTATCAGGTTGACTTCTCCTTAATGGGCTATAATCATTCAAACTATTTAGGAAAATTAAAGTTGACTACAACTTTTAAACAAAGTTAAGACTAGGTCCACCTCTAAATGACTCATTCTTCGTTTTTAAAATGAAGTTGCCTTTAATGTGTCCTTAAAGATCAAGTCTACATAAGTACATCCCACTTTAAGGTCAATGGTTAACTGCCTTATTAATCAATTAAAAAAAATATATATATTTTGTTTGATGAGCTTTTAGCCCTACCAAGTATTGAAACATCCTTATTATCAAGAAATATTCAATTAACAACTGATGTTAAAAGATTGATTAAATATAAGAGAAAATTTTCAAGAAGAAAGAAAATGATATAGGATATAAAAGACATGGTGTCCAACCTGTTTCGCCATGTTACAAGCCTTGTCAGACGAATTAAGGATCTCATAGTAGAAGACGGAGAAATTTAGAGCCAGACCCAATCTTATCGGGTGAGTTGGAGCTAGATCTGCCTCTGCGATATCCTTCAAATATAATTAAATGAAAAATCATTAAATACAATTCCAAAAAAATATAGATATTGTAACCAAATAGGAAAATACCCTATACATCAACAATTGGTGCAATTATGGGTTACGCTACAATTTGCAGGACTAGCCAAAGCTCCTATAAGTTCAGTGTTTTTTGAACTTATGTAATTATATTAACAAAAAAGGTCTTATGTTTGAATCTAGCTTCCATTTATTTTCTACCTTTAACTCTTTTGAAGGCCACCAGCCCGACACAAGCTGTGTTTTACCTTATCTCACCGGTTAGCCTGGTACTGGTGGGGTCCTGTGAGTTTTCCGGTAACATATTCTCATGGTTAACAAAAAGATCTAGCCTAATGTTGGAAATTCCTTTATAGAAACCAACATCATAGTTCATATGATTACGTAAACTTCTCACTCCATTTAAAGTTGTAATACTTAAGATTTGTATATCTTTATGAATTATGAAATTATACTCATTATTACCTTAACTATGTAAATCATATTTCCTAACAAAGTTATAACCCAAGGTGTCTACATGGAAGCTGTGTAATTCCCACACTAACGGGATAGCAAGACTACTAGATATTTATACCTCTTCAATCAGATGTGTGACGTCATTAGTTATGTAATATATAAATATATATTCAAAGACTGATGCAAAAACCTAGAAATCAGGGCCTAAAACTTCGTAGATCAGTTTATATGAGCATAACATCTCAAATTCTTATACCAGACTGGATTCAATTACAAGTTTAAACCACTCAGAACCATAAGTAATGTAAATCAGTTTATATGAACAGTAATATAGTTGACAAATTTTGACCTTAATATCATAATTCTTCAACTGTAGTGTCCACACAAAATTCAAGCAATCAACTACCTGAGCTGTGAGCAGCTCTGTAGGAGTTCAAATTCTTACACAAAACTAGATTCGATCTCAAGTTTAAACTACTCAGAACGATACAATTCGTAACGAAAATCAGTTGACAAACTTTAACCTAAACCTCACAATTCTTCAAAACTCAACACAAAATTAGAAAAATCAACTACCCGAACAGCTATGTACGAGTATAAATTCTTACACAAAATCCAATCTCAACTATAAACTAACGTAAATCAGTTCACAAATCTTAACCTAAACATCACAATTCTCCAATTCTCAACACAAACTCAAACAATCAACTACACAGAACAATAATCAGTTGACAAATTGTGACCTAAACATCACAATTCTTCAAAATTCAAACAAACAACTACCTGAGCAGCTTTATACGAGCTCATAGTCTGCTCCGCAGCTTCCTTCCTCTCGTCTCCTACTTTAAACTCCGCCAAATACCTATAATAATCTCCCTTCATCTTCAACCAAAACACCTTCGCTTCCGCCGTAGACGCAGACGGCACCAAATTCACCTCCAGAATCTTCAAAATCCCCAAACAAACAGCCGTAAGCTCATCCTCAGCCCTAGATCTGTAATCCTTCACCAGCACAACATGATCGTCGTTCTTCCGAGACTCCTCTTTCTGCTCGATCGATGAAACGATGCGCCACGCCGCTCGGAGTGAGCCGATGACGTTCTTGTAGGCTACGGAGAGGAGGTTGCGCTCCTCGACGGTGAGTTCCGACGGTGGAGTGAGGTTGAGGACGAGTTTTTCCATGAATTGGACCATTTCTTCGTAGCGTTCGGCTTGTTCAGCTAGTTTTGACATGTAGAGGTATTGTTCTCTGGTTAGGTTTTCCGGTATAGTTGCCGGAAGAGTCGCCGGAGCCACCATTGATGGAGGTTGATGGTGATGGTGGTGGTGGAAATAATTGAGAAAGTGGATTGATAAAGTGTGTGCTTGTAATGAACAAGTTTATGAGGGAGTTTGTATAGGGGTGTTCGAATAATTCTGATTTTAGTTTGGGTTGAATCTTAACCGTTGATTACATGGGCCCATTGATGGGTTTGATTTTTTGTATTTTAAGTTACAAGGATGGTGCTTGAGGTTTGGGATATTTTTTATTTTGCTTTCAACTTATACATTTTTCATATCTAAAATATAAATATTATTTTTTTAAAAAACTTTTAAACGGGTTGACTTGACCACCTTATTAAACTACTAGTGTTTAAATTGATTTATTTAATAAGTGGGTCGTTTTTCAAGGTGTATTCGTAATTGTCGCCTTTATCAATTGTGATGTATCCATAATGCACTAATTAGCGAGCGATGTTAGTTTGATCATACATATAGTTCCAATGCCATTTTGGTTCTTTCTCTCATCGTCTCCGGCCTCAACTTCAAACACCACAACCAATAGTGCCAAAAATATATATTTGGTCCTCTTTACAGCAACAATTACCATCTTTCCCATGAAAGAACATGTACCAGACCACCTCTATAGTTAATACTCACCAACAACACTATCATATTGTTTATGTCTTTTCTTTGTCATATTATCCCGGTATCATCTCCACCTTCAACATTTATTTATGTCACTGAAATTCTATCTACATCATCACTTACAACCACAATCATCACCACCCACGCCTCCATCTCTTCCATTCTTCTTCGTCACCGTAACAAGCCCGACAGGCCGAAGGCCATGACCTGCCCCACCTTTTTCATCAACTTCCTCCCTCTTTCTCTACGTTTTTTTGTTTCTCTGTAGACGATGGTGGTAGTGTATCCGGTGTGAACAGAAGGTGACCCTTGTACAATAACAGTGTAACAACAATGGCGACGCCAACAATGGTGGTAATAGTTTTGGTGATGATTGCCGGTGTTGGTTTCCCATTAAGTCAAAAAGTATATATAGTAAAAGGGAAAGGAAAAAACAAAATACAATCACATGCATATGCATGTGAGGGAGTTAACCAAGAAAGTTAATAGCGTTTGTCTCAAAGCTTAATTTCCGTAATAAAGTTTCATATAAAAGGTGAAGAATAACGTTTTTTAAACCAAAAGGTATATGGTGTATTTTAGGTATACAAGTAAACCACAAAAATTAAAGTTTAGAAATAAAATTGTAATTTATCTTAAACTATATGGAGCATTCATGTAATTTCCTCTATTTTAAAATACGGATAACATGAAGAGGGAATGTGGCTATAAAAAAATTGATTTGCATCGATCAGTTAAAAGAAAATATCGTATGGTACCATGTACACCTTTTTTATTTATATTTCATTTTGATTCTGCCACCTTCATATATAACATAATTTATGGAAAAATATCACAAACAATGATATATAAAGTTTAAAAGCTTTTATTAAACGACTTTTGAAACTCTTTATCAATATCATATCTCTAATACGATAAAAATAAAAATAAAAGTATTTTTTTTATGTTTTTAATAGGGGCTTTCAAAATACTTTAAGAAATATGGACGGGTTTAGCACAAGTTGAGGGGTAGCCTATGGTAGCTCTCAACATTCTTGTTGAAGTACATTTTTAGTGCAACATGCCTTTTCTTCTTTGTTTTATGTGTTGGCTACTCCTGAACAAAAAAAATAGCTTGTGTTACCCGTCAACTTTTCTTCTAAATCTACCATTATATTGAAAAGTATCCAACCAAAACAAGTTAACCATATTAACCAGTTTGAGATCTAAACAATTGGTTTAGTGGTTTAGCAATTTGATATGATTTAAAACTTGAACCAACCGTTTCTTTTCATTATTGTTATTGTTAGTATTATTATTCATTGTTAGGAATATGCATTTATGGATCTATAATATAATCATTAACAATATTACTAATTTTAAATTATTTTTATACAAACTAATAATTTTGGAGAGAAAAAACAATTCAAATCAGTTTTATATAGCGAACCCACTCAACCCAACCTGCTTAGTTCAGTTTGTTATTTACAGAAATCGTAATTAGCAGTTTGATCCAATATTTCCGTCCAAACTATGAACACTTAGTTTTAGCACAATTTATTGAACTTTTAGAAAATATTATAATTAGAAGATAAGAGTAAGTAATTATTAGAATTAGAAGATAAGAGTTAATAAATCTACCTAATTCTTTATCCATCAAACCACCTAATCTTGATAACTAGATTAATAAACATGATTTACGTTTACATTATTCTTAAAATGTATAGAGAAAGCGGCATTCATTTCGGCACTAAGGATATGTTAGAGAACTACGAGAGTCGTATAATAAATTTATACGTAGTGTTTTGAATATGATACATAAGATGGTCATCTAAGTGTTCACTTTCTCTCTCTCACTGTTCTGATTGTGTTTTATACATTATGTACGGATAAACTATTTAATTCTCAATGTTTAACACATTATTAGTTATAAAATAAACGTGACATTGTAAATATAAAAATTGTACATTTGTATATATAGCCATATAAGTTCATTACCAAGGCCACTCGTTAGGCCTACATTACACAACTTAAATTAAGTATATTACTTACTTATTTGTAGTGAATCTTACAACATATAAGGAAACAAAAGACATGATGATTGTGCCACTCATCATCTTCATAACGTTTGTTGTGAGTCGACATCATATTGTTTATCTATTGTTAAGTTTCCAGACTCCCTTCTCCTATATATACATTGATTGTCTGATCTACTTTTCCTATCAGGCCCGGCCCTGAGGGGGTGCAGGATGGACGACCGCTCAAGGTTCAAACTTTTCTGGGCCCGAAACGTTTCTTTAAATAAAATATTTATATTAAGTGTTTATATATATATATATATATATTTATATTGTTTCGAAATCCTTCACAAAGTATTAGTTGGTGAGGTGGCCTTCAGTTTGCATTAAAAAGGGTTGTAGGTTTGTTATCCACACACGTTCAAGTCCCAAGAATAATCTGCTCTAGTATTTTTTGTTCTTATGTTTTCCTCATTTTGTTCTTTTTTTTTCGTTTTTTTAGTGGGAGAAACCTTCTTAATGGTTTGTTTTTTTAGTTTAAAACTGCAACATTTTATTTTTTGTTTTGTTTATTATTTAAGTTACACAAATCTAAAATGAAACAATTTTTAATAATTATTTAAGTTTTTTTTTATCTTTTATTTTACAAAACTAACAAAGAGCACATTTTGGACATAATTGAGTTATTGACTTCATTTTATAGTGAAGAAACACGGGCTGAACCGAGAGGTATCCGAAGATATCTTAGTTACAGCCTAATATTTCTGCATAAAAGGGTCGTCTCTCGTTCGTTCTTCTGGGTGATCTCACTTCGAACTATCTGCAAAACTAGCAACGCCGTTAGCCTCGTCACGGGAGAAAGGGGGAGGGTTTTCTCTGTGACCGCACTCCGGCGTGAGAATAAGTATTTGTGATTGCAAGTAATAAGCAAGTAAGCTTGTATGTGGATGAAGATAGCGTGTTTTTACCTTGTGGTGTAATCCTTATTTAAGCCGAAGATAGGTGTGTTAAGAGACGGGCTGATGAGCATTGGGCCCGGTCCAAACGACCAGGGATATCCGTTCTGTCCCTCTACATCGATCATTAATGATCTCTGGTAGGAGGTGTGCTTTGTCGGATGGTGAATGGTGCCACGTGTCATGGCAGCTGTCCCTCGTGTCAGACCTGCCATCAGCCGAAAGTGGAGAATGTGTGACAGTCGCTGTCGTGAGTGTGGTTGGTGTACAGTATGTCCTCTGCATTACTGTTCATACGACGTAGTCTGACACAACCTACCGAGCGACCATTGGGTCACAACTCTACCACTTTGTACCCTTGTATTGGTCAACGCCTCTTTACGCTTTTCCATTATGCGTGGCTTTCAATGCTTTCTGGCCAGCGCAGAGTTGTAGGGATTAAGTCCTTTTGTTCTCAAGACTATGAGTTGCTCTCATGTTTGGCTTGTCCTTGTGCAAGGTTTTAGGCCTTCGCGGCTAGAGGGTTGTTTGATCCGCGCTAGATCAAGGGACCAGCGCTTCTAGGTCTAACTTGGCGTTGCGCCAAGTACGCAAGGTTTGTTGTGCGAGCTGCTAGTATCGGTCTAACTTGCCATTGTACAGTGTGCGCAAGGTTCGTTGTGTGACATGCATTTCTAGGTCTAACTTGTCGTTGCGCCAAGTACGCAAGGCTCGTTGTGCGACCTGCTAGTAATGTAGCACGCTTGCGCGTTAGGCGCAAGGTTTGTCTGTCACCACAGGGTCAAGGGACTTGCACTTCCAGGTCTAACTTATCGTTGCGCAGAGTGCGCAAGGTTCGTTGTGTGACCTGCTAGTTTCGAGAACGACGCACCGTTGCACGTTGCGCGCAAGGTTATTCTTGTGTTTTGTTGTCATTGAGTGTATAATTCCTTGTGCGGGCGCAGAGTTTTTGGGACCATACCTCTCCAAGTCCCCCAGTCCAGTTCTGCTCCTATGCGCATGTTGGCAAGTAGATGGAGGGCTGGACTATAAGAATTCTTGTATGTGCACTTATTTCAACGGCAAAAATTCAATAAGGGTTGGAGAAAACCTTTGTGTGAGGGAAAACCTTGCTCATGATGAGGTCTTTGAAATTTGAATCTCCGTCATGCTGATGTTGCAAGCGGGTTGGTGAGAAAAAGGGTGCCCTGGAGGTGACGTTTGACAGCTGTGGCATGCTGTCAATAGTACAACCTCTCTTTCATTAATGAATTGGCAGAGAAAGTGTCGGCTATGCACGCGTGCCAACTGTCAGTTGCCACTTGCCTGCCACGCGTCCTACGCGGATTGGTTGTTTAATTCGGCGCGTGCTTTCACAGTTCCCCATCGCATTAAATGCGATGGGTATAAATAACGGGAAACCGCCTAGGGTTTCATTCACGCTTTCAAACTTCTTTGAAATTCTCTCTGAATTCCTGAGTTCTTGTGTTCTTCAACCTTCTCTCTTCAATCTTCTTGTGTTTTCTCTGAGATCCATGGCGACCAGGGGTCCGAAACCGTGTCCACAACGGAGGCTTCGACCTCGTTGTCGGCCATTAAGTGGAGCCAGGCCAGTTTCTAACGCCTGGTCTTCGGCTACCAATTCCCTAGGGACTGGGATGTTAGGTTTTCCGGCAGAGGGTGATACTGTTGCAGACGGTCCGGCCGGTTATATTACACTAATTTTTATTTTTTCGCCGATGGTAACTTCCGGTTACGGCAACAAAATTTTTCCTTGAAATTTTGGGCTTTTACCGATTCCACATTTCCCAACTCAATCCAATGAGGATGTTGAGAATAAAACATTTTGAATTTTTATGCCGGTCGATGGGTGTTACCCTAATGGTTGACCGGTTTAGGATTTTTTATCAATTGCATGGCTCCATGTGGTTTTATTCTTTTCAGCATCGCATCCAAGCGAAGAAAATTTTGCTCTCTCCCCAAAGTCTTTCCATGATTGGAAAGAAAATTTTTTTTACATTAAGGTCGGTGTTATACCCCTCCAGATGCACTTCCGGGGGTGGAGGATATCGCCGTTGAGACCGTTCTTGTACCAGTGATGGAGTCCTGTTATAAGGACTTGAAGGAGATCCCGGTGGTCCAACTGCCGGAGAGGGCGTTGGTGGCGGCGGGTATGAGTTTGGTTTGGAAACCCAACCGCCGGGAGAGGCTCGTTTATATGGCGGGAAAGAAAAGTAAGTACCTTTGTCTTCTTTTATTATTTCTTGATTCCTCCTTGTGCGCAAACTAATTGTATGCGCTTTTTTGTAGGGGTGGCGCTATATGTTTTGGCGTTCCAACGGGAGCAGGGGCGGATTGAGAACAACGCCCTTGGCTCGGAGGAGCCAGCATGGTACGCGCAAATCTTGGGGAACTTTGAGCTTCCCAAGAATGAAGATTTGTTGGCCCCCGCGCCTGAGACTGGTAAGCCTTCACCTTTTTAAGTGTTTACATCTTTGCAGATTGCTTATTGTGTTGCGCTATCGTGCAGGCGCGTTAAAGAACTTGGGCATTGGCCCAGATCCTAAAAAGAAAAGGCACGCGGGGCCTAACGTGGTGGTAGAGAAAAAGGTGGCTCAGCCCACGGCAGACCCGGCCAAAGGTATGTGTTCTGTGCCAGACACTTGGGATGACTATGTAGTAGTCTCTGATTCCTTGGAGGGTCTTGTGCCTGTAGGTATGAAGAAGCCAAAACCGGAGCCCTTGGAGATTTCGGCTGCCAACCCGGACGACCCGGTGGAGATCGAGTCCAGCCCGAAGCCCCTTAAGCGGAAGAGGGCTCCAAACAGTGATATCCCCGTGCAGCCCTCCAAAAAGGCTGGGTGGGGGTTATAGGGAAGCGTGGGAGTCTGGACGTGTTCGCCGCCAAACTTTCCCTAGGTAAACACTTTTAGACTTGTGTTTTACACCACTTTCCTTCATGTTGTACTCGTCTAACTGTTTGTCATCTTGCAGGGGGAAGTGAAAAAGTTTTCGTTGCTCTCACCACTCCGGCCGTGCCCATTGATATTCCAATGCCCCCACCTGTGGCTGAAACGCTGCAAGCGTCAAGCGCACAGGGTGGGGACAACTCGGGGCGGCGGAGGTGTAGGTGGAGGTTGAGGCCGCAGAGCCTGAAGCGATGGAGGGTGGTGAGGTGCTGACGGAACCAATGGTTATGGTTGCCGAGGATGAGGAGGTGGTTGATGAAGATGCTCCACAGGGGGCTCATGCAGCCGAGCCGGCACCTGGGGGTGAGGTCAGAGGATCTGGTAGAAGCCCTTCCGCCGAAGGGTCCCCAATCTGCTCGGACGAAACCCCGGGTGATTATTATTACAGGTCATATCATGAAGGCCGCGCTGAAGAGATCCACACCCCTATGTGGAAGCTGAAGAAAGGATATGACTGCCCAGCGTGCCATGAGTGGTTCAAGGGTGCATTCCCCCCTAGCAAAGGTGCGCGCGCGTGCTGAGCAGAGTCATGAACAAACTTACCGCGCGTACCTCCAGGCAGCAGCTAGCTCTGCCTCCAATACTCACAAGAAAATAAGGGAGTGGTGGAGCATGCATAAAGAGCAAGAGAAATTTGAGGCTGCCCAAGCGAATCTGGTCCAAGAGCGAGCCCAAGTGGCTGCGCAAAAATTAGAGCTAGAGGCGGACAAAGCTAAATTTGTTGAAGCTCAACAGACCGAGGAGTGGTCCGTGCTGGGTGGAAGAAGAGGGCCGAAAGCTCCACTGCCACGCTTGCTGAGGAGCGCAAGCTATGGAGGGAGGCTTGCGAAAGAGACAATAACTAGAAAAAATCTTTGAAGATGAGGTGGCCCGGATGTATGGAGAGGTAGAGCGCATGAAGAAGGAGAAAGGGCAGCTTTTGCTGCGGCCGCGGAGGCCAGGGCGCACCGTGAGCGCAGTGAGCAGAAAGAGGTAAACTTTTTCCCCTTGTTTACTTTGTATGATCAAAAATTGATAGATTAACCTTGTTGTATGTAACCAGGTGAAGGCTTGCGCGGCGCTCGAGGGCGCAAAGAAGGATCTCCAGGTGGCCTTGGTGGAAAAAGCTGAATTACAACGCAGGCACCTCGAGGATAAGGAAAGGTTGCGATTGGCGGAGGCCAAGGTAGGCGCAGGCGAGAAAAAACTTGAAGATTCTGAATCCGCCCGCGCCATCTCTGAGTCTCTGCTGGAGTCGCTGACCAACAATATGCTGTGGATGCAACAACATGGAGTTGTCAATGTAAGTACTCCATTTGTATTTTGATCACTTTGTCTTGATTCTCATCCTGTTTTCCTTGTATTGCAGATCGCAAACTCTATCCTCAACTCGGTAGAGTTGGACGACACAGTGGCCAAGCTAATGGTCACTGCGCCCCATGATGGATACGCGCAGGGCTACGCGGAGTGTGCACACCATGTCACTCATGCGCTGGACATTAAATAGGATACTAGCCGCGCTACCACTCGTGGAGTCGTTATCGAAGTGCCTTCTCCCAGGCCAAGCGGGAGTATGACCGTCTTCAGCTTATGGGGATGGATTTAGTGAGCGAGGCGCTCCAACATGATGACTACATCGATTGCCTAAAAGATATATTTTCGGATGTAGGCGAGGCCGAAGGGAGCATAGAGTAGAGTAGGATTCTTGTAAAATCTTTGATGTAACTGCGTGTTGCGCATGCTTGTACAAATCTTTATCTTTTAATGAAATGAATGTTTTTTTTTGCAAGTTACAATATTTTTGTGAGGATAACGACTTTGTGTAGGTATAGCGAATTAAACTAGTAATGAACTCGTGTATGAACATCCCCTCCCATGCCATGCAGTAGGTAGTGAATTTTTGTTCATGTCATTGTGTACCATGGTGTTTTTGCGTAAACCCAAAGTAGTTTCGCGCATTTGTAAAAAACCATCTAGATAAAGAAATTCATGTATCCACTGTCTTTATTAATAAGGCATAAGAGCCATGTACAGAGTAAGCAATAAGACCAGAGGAATGTTTGTGCCGTCCAAACGTTTGAGGGTGTAAGCACCCTTTCCTAGGACTTCATTGATAATGTAAGGACCTTCCCACTTAGGTGCGAGCTTTCCAGGACTTTCAGCGTTGGACGTTTTGTTGTCCCGTAAAACAAAATCGCCCGGTAGGAAGGTACATATGCGGACTCGCGCGTTGTAATATTTCTCGAGCTTGGATTTGTACTTTGCTTCATTGATAGCGGCATTTTCACGCCTTTCTTCTAGGAGATGCAAGTCGAGTCTCGCTTGTCTTCATTGTTCTAGTTTTGCGCAGCTAGCATGCGATGTGATGGGAGGCCTATCTCTGCGGGAATCACTGCCTTCGTCCCATACACCAGGCTGAAAGGAGTTTCGTATGTGCTGGTTTTTGGCATGGTTTGATGAGCCCAAAGGATACTTGGCAACTCATCTACCCAGCCTCTTCGCGCCGTCCCCAATCTCATCTTGATCCATTCGATGGTACTTTTGTTTACACTTTCCACTTGGCCATTCCCTTGGGGATACGCAACCGAAGTGAGTACATGATCGATATGCATTTCCTTCATCAATTGTTGTAGTTCTTCAGCAGCAAAGTTGGGGCCGTTATCACTGACTATGCGCAGGGGTAACCAAAAGCGGCAAATGATGTGCTGCCAAATGAATTTCTGAACTACAGTTGTTGTGGTGGATGCAAGGGGTTTTGCTTCTACCCACTTGGTGAAGTAATCGACAGTGACGATTATGAACTTCACCGTGCCTGGTGCATCTAGGAAAGGTCCCACCATATCGATTGCCCATTGCTGGAAGGGCCATGCTGTTGTTACTAGGATCAAAGGATTCTTGGGGTGCAATGTCTTCGGCGCATGGCGCTGGCATGATGTGCATTTTCGCAGCGTTTCAACTGCATCTAAGTGCATGCCAGGCCAATAGTAGCTGGCGTTCATAATCTTTGCTACGACCATGCGCGGACCGGCGTGAATCTGCATAACCCTTCATGTATTTCGCAGATCACGTATTGCGCGTCTTGCGGATCAATGCAGCGGAGGAGCGGCCCAAATTTTGACTTCTGGTATAGAATACCGTCCGCCATTTTGTAGTTAAATGTCTTATGCTGGACCTTCCTTGCTTCCGCTTTGTTTTCTGGGAGGATCCCAGAGTGCAAGAACATGACGATGGGAGACATCCAGGAAGGATTCCGCTTTTCGATGATTTTTACTTGACGCAAAGGAACAGAAGGGTTTTTTAGTACCTCAATGCGCACTTCACGCGCTAGGTCCTTGAAGCTTGTAGCGGCCAATTTGCTGAGTGATTAGGCATGTTTATTCTCGCTTCGGTTGACATGAGTTATTTTGAAGCTTTGGAATTTGATTATTAAGGCTTGCGCATGTTCAAGATACAGGGCCATCATTTCGCCTTTTGCGTTGTATAGGCTGTTGACCTGTCTTGCGACCAAAAGGGAGTCGACATGCACTTCCAAATTCCGTGCGCCCATCTTGATGGCTAATCGAAGGCCTGCCAGAAACGCTTTGTACTCAGCTTCATTATTCGTGCTTTTGAATTCCAACTGATGGCGTAGGTGAATTCTTGGTTGTCAGGGCTTATTTAGGCGGAGACCTGCCCCTGCGCCGTCTGTGTGAAGTATCCATGCGCGGTCGTCTGTGAATTCTTGTGTCCACCAAGCTCAATTGCCCACTTTGCTAGACGGCCAGATATGTCCGGTTTGGACAAACTTTGGCCTAAGTGATAGTTCGTGAGAACTGTTATCACATGGTCGGAGAAATACCGTCGCAACCTACGGGATGTGTGGACTAAAGCTAGAGCAAGCTTTTCCATCGTTGGATATCTTATCTCTGGGTCAGTTAGCATTTACTGACATAGTAAATTGGAGTTTGGACTCTTGCACGCTCTACTAACAAGACTGCACCCTGAGCGATATCTGATGCGGACAGGTAAAGGATCAGTGGCTCGTTCTTTTGCGGTGATGTGAGTGTAGGCAGCTGAATCAAGCACTCCTTCATTTGTGTGAAGGCTTTTCTCCGCATCCGGAGTCCACTGAAAATTATTTTTCTTTACACAATTCCGCAAAGTGCTGATGAATGGGAAGGATTTCATCGCGTGGTTGGCCAAGAACCTGTTCAGCGCAGCCAATCGCCCCGCTAACCATTGCATTTCTTTGATGGTCGAGGGGGAAGGCATACGCTGAATCGCTTCCACTTTCTCGGGATTGAATTTGAAACCGTCGCGCATGACGATAAATCCCAAAAAATTGCCTTCTTCCATTCCAAACGAGCACTTACTGGGGTTCAGTTTCAGATTGCCTTGCGCAAGGATGCAAACGTTTTTTGGACGTTTGTCAGCATTTTCTCCTCATTCGAGCTCATAATGACAAGGTCATCAATGTACACATCTACGGTTTCGCCAATACCGTCCCCGAAGACATGGTCCATTAAACGCTGGTAGGTGGCTCCTGCGTTGCGCAATCTGAAAGGCATTTTTGTGTAGCAAAAGATTCCCTTTTCAGTGCGGAATGCGGTTTTGTCTTCGTCCTCTTTCTTCATTTGTATCTGGTGGTAGCCTTTGTAGCAGTCAAAAAAGCATTTCCACCTAAATGAAGCGAGGGAGTCCACCTTTTTGTCAATGTCAGGTAAAGAGTAGCAGTCCTTGGGATATGCTTTGTTTAGATCTTTGAAATTTACGCACATGCGTTAACTGCCGTTTTGCTTCTGGACCATGACTGGGTTAGCTACCCATGTCTAATAGCGTACTTCTCTGATGATGCCGGCTTGGAAGAGCTCTGAAACTTGCTCGTTCAGTGTGCGAGTCTTTTCAGGACCAAAACTGCGCTTATTCTGAACGACAGGCTGAACTGAAGGGAATGTGTGCAGCGCGTGCTCAACAATTTTCCTCGGTGCCCCTGTCATATCCGCTGGAGACCAGGCGAAAATATCTACATTGAGAAACAAAAGTTGTTTTAACCGCGCCTTGACTGTAGGGGTCATCACGGGTCCTAACAGCACTGTTTATTCTGTGTACTTGTTGTTTAGTACTCATTTCTTTGGCTCGCCATTGGATGATGACTTCGGTAGTTTTGTTGGTGGTTCCTCTTCGATGGACATGATCTCCTTCCTTTGCGTACATGATGGCTACCCCGGTTTCTGTTGGAAAACCGCAGGCAGCATGAGGAGTGGAAGTGATCATGCTGAACTCTGTTTGGGCGCGATGGCCTAGCAAGACGTCATGGCGCGAAGTCGCGGGCATGACCATGAAGTTGACTAAGACTGTGCGCGAGTGTCGCCCATCGGAAAGAGTTACCGGAAATGAGATTTGGCAGTGGAAAGACGGCTTCGTTGCCCAAACTAGTGAGTGCGAAATCCAACAGCTCCAAGCGCGCCTTGTCTTCTGGGTCCAACTGTTGGAAGCATTGTTCATATTTGATGTCCATAGAGCTTCCCAGGTCTATGAGCATGTAATCGCTGCGATAATTGCCAAAGATGCTAGTTATCGCAACCGGACGGTCCTCTTGTGGGCCCCCGAGAACTACGGGGAAGATGTCCTGCTGTTCCCGCCAGTGAGGTGTACAACTCTTCTGATGGCCGCGCTTGCACGACGGGCTAACTTGGATCATATGAACAGATGCCTTCATCTTCTTGTTACTCGAGCCTTCTCCGCCTCGAGTAATCTGGCGCACCTCCTTGCGCATATTTTGAAGTAAGTGGGTGAGCTTCCCACTTTTCAGTGCTTTCTCGATCTCCATGTGCAAGGAGATGCAGTTGTCGGTTGTATGCCCCGTGTCTTTGTGATAATCGCAAAAAAGGTTGGGGTCTTGATGTAACGCTCCGCGTTTCTATACTTTCTATATTTGGAAACCTTGTATCGTACTTCTTTTTTTAGTAAGCGTTGTATCTTGTATTCGTCTTTCGTTGTAAATGTTGTAAACCGAGACTTGGATTGTAATGAGAAACTCGTATTTTATCCATATTATGTTAATCATAGTCCTGTTACACTTATACTTGTTCATACTTTAAACATGTAAACATATTCGTGGTACTCTCAATCGTAAACGTGTCATAACTTGCAAACATGGTATGTATGCGTAATCGAGACTTAAACGTGAAACTTGTAATCGTTAAACTAAATTCGTTACGAAAATATAATTACCTATTCATTTATTAAGTTAATTAATTAAATTAGTTAATAAAATTAATTAATTTCTTTTTACAAAAAAAATTAAAATGATATTTAGTTTATATATATATATATATATATATATATATATTAACATTTAGTTTTTAGATGTTAATATATACCCCTTTTTAATAAGTCCAAGGTTTAAAGTGTAATTCTTGAATTCTCAAACTACAGGGGCTATTCTTGTCATTTATGAAACCTGATTTAATGATTTTTAAATGAAAAAAAATAAATCAACAAAACCGGATCCGCGGGACTCGAACCCGGGACCTCCGGTTCAACAAACAACAACACAGCCACTCCACCAGCAGGCCACTTGTGTTAGAACCCGGAAACACAAAGCTGTTAAGCTTTGTTTCCGGGTAAGGCTGGTCGCAAAGGGAGCGCGGACAGCAGCCCTTTTGGGCGGGTTTTTATATTTTTTTGTGTTTTTGAGGCCTTTAATACTCACTTAAACCCCACCTAACTAACCCTAATCCTTCCCCTATAAAACCCACCTCTAATCCAAGAACTTTTACACTTTAATCTCCCTCAAATCTCCCTCAAAACCTTCCAAATCAGCTGCAAAATTACAAGTTCGAGCAGAATTACTCATCTTCACTAAAGTGAGTGTAACTCACTCATTTCTTAACAAAATCCTTCCATTCTTTTTCCCACTTGCTTGGATTAACCTAAGGATCATTTCCATTGGTTTTCCATGGAAAACCAAGCTCTGGAATGACCAGAAAAAGGTTTCAAAGTGGACTGTTTTACTTTATGTTCTCATAAACTTGTTTAATCTCTTTCTTTTCTCATTCATCCTAGTGTTCTTGAACTCCTAATCACATGTATGATTATGGGGACTAACCTAGGTTGTTAAACTTGTAAATAGGAGTGTTTAATCACTCCAAACTTTCTGTTTTTGAAGAGCATTGAGCTCATAAGTGATGCAAGTTCTTAAACTTGTTCATGTGTGTCCACCAAGGAAGCTTGGGCTATCCTAACTTGAGACCACACATCACTTGATGATTTTTCATCAAGATCCCAAGATAGTTTGCTAGACTTAAAGTGTCACAACCCCACAAAGCCGTTGACGATTGTCCTCGTGTGCTTGTCGGGTTGTTGAATACTTGGCTACTTGGTATCTAGATGACACCTTATCATTCTTGTCTTTACATTCTTGTATAGTATATAGTTCTTGTACCCTCCTTGTTACCAATGGTAACTTGTGTAGTGGTGAACATAATCCGAGGTTCAAAGTGGATGGTTTAATCTCCCACCTCATACTTGACATACATGACACTAGAGGTTACAAAGTGGATGGTTCATCCTCCCACCTCCTACATGATTATAATGATATATATATAACTATATTATAATTCTAAAACCGAAACCTTGATACTTATAATCACCTATCAAGTTATTAAGTTTAACACTAAAGTATGTAATTCCTTGTCACGATTCTAATAGGCCCCGAACCTATGAAATCACACCCAACTCGTAAGAGTTACTATAGTGTCAAGAACGATTGTTACATCTTAGTGAATACTTTCGTATCATAATACTTTATCAAACTTATTTTTAATCATGCTCGAATACTTCTAATCTCCCGTTGAAACTCTATACTCATACGCCTTGTTTCCTCTTGTAGGATAATTCGGCGTCATCCTCGAACCAACGTCTTCACGGATTGTCAAGTGTAGAAAAGACTTAGCAAAACCGTGAGTACACTCGACCCACTTTGTTTATAACACTTTTCGGGTGTAACATGTTTCCATATACAAAATCACGAACACTTAAACTTTATGAAACACACAAACAATCCCATATACATGAACGCTTGAATCTTATACTTGATGCTTGTCTTGGATATTCGTATTGCTATGCTTTAGTCATTAACTATTTTTAGCCTTCGTTTGACTTGCTTAGCGCTATAGGAATTCACGCATCCACCTCCATCGTGTTATTCGAGAGGTCATGTTAAAACATCGTGATTGCGTTAAGGGTTTGATTATTAGTATTGCATGCCTTGATATTGCTCTTGTATAGATTTGGTTGCCATGTGGATTGTTTAAACTTTACGTATGCTATGCCTAAACTTGTGTACTCGCCTTTGCTTTCGCATTGACATTATTTTAAAACATGTTACAGGTTGAAGGAGATGATGCTATGAAAAAAATATAGCAAGGACTAGATACACACAAATTAGACGTTAGGTTTAATGTCGATGTATCAATTTTGTTATGACTTTGCAAATGTTATGTTGTTCTTTGTTTTGTTACATTGATGTATTTGACAATTCTTATGAAATGAAATATGGTTTAATTAATTATTGTCACTTAATAATGTTGTGAGCAATGAGCAATCTCGTTTTCGTCTCATCCGATGTTTCCGCCATCGGTTGGGGTGTTACACTTGACCTTTTTTGTTGCGCATCGGCGGTGGCTGTTTGAATTAGTGATCTTCCGTGATGAGCACCTTCGCCGGCGTTCTCGTCAATGGTGTCCATTGTCGATCATGATTATATTGCTTGATTGCTCTTTGGGTAGCAATCTTATTTATGGTCGCGTGTGCGTTGACCGGTGAGTAGGGAGGGTTTTGGCTGGACTCCCTCCAACTATTTTTATTCGTCTTCCCAAAACTATTGCTCATTTCTTGGGGACGGTAATGGGGTAGAGGAGGCATGCTGGAGTTTAAGTTGCGCTTCGTCTGCGCGTACCTTTGCTGCCGCCATCAGTTTCTCCCAACTATTTGGGAGGCCAGTAGTTCACGACAAGACTTTGATCATCTCGTCGCAGCGGACAACATATTTGAACTATGCACGAATCAGGTCTTCGTGCAGGTCTCCAATCTCCAGGACCTCTTTATTGTAGGGGGTGATGAAGTCTTCGAGACTTTCCTCATCACGCCGCCAGATGTTCATGACGTCAGAGAAATCTCTGACATAACGCCGTTGTTG
The DNA here is from genome assembly GCA_947069175.1 of Scalesia atractyloides. Lineage (NCBI taxonomy): Eukaryota > Viridiplantae > Streptophyta > Magnoliopsida > Asterales > Asteraceae > Scalesia > Scalesia atractyloides. The sequence continues at coordinate 58,750,712 of CAMTDV010000001.1, read as the reverse complement.
GCTGAAGTGTGTCGGGAACTTATCTTTGAGGTTGTTCCATGACGTAAGCTTACCCGTGGGTAAGTTGTCAAACCATAGGCGCGCAACGCCTATGAGATTTTGAACAAACAAGTGACACCACATGAGCAGCGTCCAGCCTCCGATTAGTCCTGCGCCGGTGAACAGGCGCAGGTGATCATCTGGGTCTGTCAACCTATTGTATTTTCCCACATTAAAGAGAAGTTTCGCGCGAACGGTGTGAGCGCGATCTCCTTGATGGACTTGGAGTGTTCGGCTGCTTCAGCCGGCCTATAGATCAGGTTATAATTGTACTCCGCCTCCGGGTTGTAAACAGCTCATGGCGCAGACCTGTAAGCAGCATGATCTTTTGGTAACCGGTGAAACACACTAGCGCTGTCACCCTCACCATATGTTTGATCCTCCTCACGCTGGGTGTCCTGCCCCTCTAGAGGACGCGGGCCCAACCGTGAGTGGATGGACGCTCGCCTATGAGTATGAGGCTCATGTTTAGGCAGCGATTGAGAGTACTCCGTTTCTCTGGTACGGAGTTGTGATGGAACGCTCACTCCTGCCGGCGAGTCATAGTTGAGTACTCGTGGTGCAGGCGAAGCATGCACGTGAGTAGTTGGTGGCTGCACCGACGCAACAGATGTGTTGGTTTGCTTACAGAGTTGCGTATAGACGGCATTCAGAGCCGTTTGAGACTTGATGTTCCAAGACATCGGAGTTTCGCCCGGAGGCAAAATCGAATTGATTGGTACCCAGGGAGTCTCCATCTGAACTCCGGGGGTTACTGGGACGTTCACACGACCTGAGAACACATTTTGGACATAATTGAGTTATTGATTTCATCTTATAGGGCCCGTTTTATTTACTCGCTCTGGACCTAAAAAATTTTAAGAATTTTTGAATACGGCCTTTTACCCTATCCATGTGTGAATCCAAGTGTTGTAACTTTCTGCCGATCCCCAGGATGATTGGATATCGAATTCATGGTGAACCTTTTTGAGCGTGTTTTTGTGACCGACTTTTGACCCGGTCTTTATTCATACTTCGCAACTCATCTGCTAGGTGGTTGCTTCTTTGTTTTAAAAGTTGAGTCCATTTGTTATTTTTTGACATGGTTGAACCGGTTGTCTGCCAAGGATTATAGTAGATGACATTACATGCAATTTTAACAGGGGTCAACTGGATTATTACCTTATTAACATCTTTTATAATTATAATTAACATCTATATAATACTTGTGAAATTGAAAAGTATAGATAAACAAATGTATGTTTGCCGTACCAGTTTGTTTTAAGGGAAAATCATGATCTTTGATCAAATAACTTTAGATGCAAACACGATCACACGGAAATAAATGAATGTTTTGCGTCTGGGACCCAAATTTTGCGGTAGGGACGCAAAGTTTGTGTCTGGTTTGCGTCTGAGAATGTGACATTGGTTTCCGCGCCTACTTTTTTACTTTTCCACAACGATTTTTAAACGAGCATAACCTTTACATACGATAATATTTTTTATAATATTTTCTTATAAAAAATACACCAAATTAAAGATAATAAAATTCTCTTTGATTTGGTGTAAACCTTTTTTTAAATATAGACGTATGAAAAAATTATGCTCGTTTGTATGTTTAGGTGGAAAAGTAAAAAAAATCTAAGGATAATGACGCGTGTGATCTCTCTATTCACTTGAAAGTATGAGTTTGTGCCGGACATGAAAGTTGGGGATTGCGTCTACCCAAAGGCGTTCAATGTTCATTTTCGTAAAGTGAGTTGATCAAAGGTTATTTTGGTGATTTTCCTTTATTTTAACTCATTACCCAACACAAATTTTACACCCGCTATTTATGGGTGGAATGTTGTTTGATATCCCAAATCTTAACAATGGACAACCTGGTACTCCTTACCCCTTGGAGTCCTTAGAAGTAGGGGTGTATACAACTACAAGCCCAACTACTCATGAGCTATTCAAGATCAGCCCGTTATAAGCTCTAATAAGTGTAAAGAATCCCGCGCTTAAATTGACGCCCATTTAACAAACAAGCCTGAGCTTCCTATGCGGAACCTAAACGAGCATATTGTTATTATACATATAATAGTATACACTACATATCAAATATTATTATATATAATGATAATAAACATAACTACATAATATATATTATATTATACATAAGATTAGAAATATTAATATATACAGAAATAATTATGTATCTCCACAAACAAAATAATAAATTATAAAAGTCAAGCTTGAGCTTAAAACTTTCTTACGATCCGAGCTTGAGCTTTGAATATAGAGCTCAAAACATGCCGAGTTTGGCTCATTTATATCCCTACTTAGAAGCTTTGGACTTGCTGAAGTTTAACCATATACCTCATGCTTAATGTGAAACTAAAATAACCATGGAGTTGAAAGCTTAGGAGCGCATTCCCTATAAGAAAAAAAATATAGAGGTAGTGAGTCGGATAACAGGTCAAAATAGGTAGCTTTCTTGTGCGGGACATGTGAGCTCAAATTTGAACTTTTCTTAAAATTATTAGCGTGTTAAACGTGATTAGAAAAACAATAATTTAGCTTTTCGCATAAAGCGATGAAGAAGGTTACGTATATGCTTTAAAAATACACCCAGGCAATTTTGACATGTTGGACTAATTTGACCTGTTAGAGATAAAACATAACCAGAACATATACTAGAGTAAGCTTTCAAAAAGAAAAATACGTTGTATGTTTACCTCATTCTTTGAGTTCAACCTTTTAGGTTTCTTTGTAGAAGACCTTCTCATATTTTTACTAGAACTTGTCTCCTGTTACAAAAACAAAAAATGAAATCTCAACACAACCATAGCTCTAAGCATGTCTTCTAAAGTAAAATGAAATACTAGAAGAAGCTTGCGAAATGAAATTTGCGCGTGCCTTGGAGCTGCGAGTTGAATCAAGCTGCTTGTGTGGAGGTAATCTAGTAGAATAAGAGTGAACTTGATGTTTGTTGTCGCCATCCTTGTTGGAAGAAATAAAAAAAAATGTTTCAGGGTCAAATGCAATGATTGTTGGACCCAAACCTAGTATGACCCGTTACCCGACCCGCCCATTTGCCATGCATAACATCTGTATACGAGTCGAAGAAAATGAAGATGATGCTAGTGTGTCACCTTACTCTCCTGAGAAGTATTTGTAGCTTCACTAATTCTCTGATTTAAGCTGTTGACATCACTCTCTGCCTGGGAAAAATCATACAGATCTGCCTTTATCTCTATAGTTTAATAATTTAATGCATAACCAAAACTCATAAATAATATAATATTGGGATCAAACCTTTTCATTAGTAGAGAAATGTGAAAATAAGGCCTGTTGAGATATCTTAATTCCAGTTTCAAGTTTTTTTCTCAACTCTAACTCCTTCTGGAGCTGTTGCTCTAACCTTGCCACCTACACACACAATTGAAAATGCCAAGATAATAAATATTATCATAAAAAATGATAATGTTTCTTGTAGCAATGAAACAAGAAAAAAAATGGATGATATGAAAAATGAAATTAATATCCTAAACATACTTCTTGTTTGAGTTGTATGCGGCGTGTTTCTAACTCTTTCTTTTCGCTCAACAAGTCCGCTTCTTCATTTTTAGCTGGTGATTCCTCTTTAGTGGCATCAGGCCTTACATCAGTTTGTTGAGTAGCGTGTTTTGTGTTTGCATGCGAATCTGCTGTAGTTGACGATCTCTGAGTATTATCACTCAACTCTTTGTTTGTACTGTGTTGCGTGTTTTCCTTTTCGGGATGCGCGCCATGCTCAACTGTTTTCCTTGTTAAATTGTTACCAATCCGATTTGAAACATTATCAGGAACTTCGCTTACTGATCGGGCATGAGACTTTGACTTTGACTTTTTAATAACTTCCCGATGCGCTATGGTATGTGATCTTAAGGTACTGGGTCGCTGCATTGACAAATTTTAGAAAAAATAAACAAATATGATGATCTAGTGAAACTTGTTCAAACATTAGATTACAGTAGGCTGTAATCGAGTTGAGCCGAACCACGTTGAGCTTGAGCTCGAGCTCGAAGTTAAAAAACGAGCCAGCTCGGCTCGACTCATTTATTTTAACGTGCTGAAAAGCCGCGCTCAAGCTCAGCTCATAAAATGTCCGAGCCAAATCGAGCCCGCTCGTTAGCTTGTTTTATTTTTTTACAGATATTGATAAAAAAAAGTACACATATATCTATATTTATTATTTTTATTTTTCAAGTATTTTAAAGATCAAAAGGCATATTAAAAGGATCATGTGTAAATTTTTTCTTTAATTTCATATATTTTTATATGTTTTTGATTAATTAAACTTGAAATGTTAACACTTCAACCCCTCCCGCATATTTTTTATTTTAATACATTTAAAATTACAATTAATAAAAATAATTCAAGCCAACGCCAGCTTGAGCTCGGATCGTTTACAAATTGAGACGAGTTGAGCCGGCTCGTTCACTACCGAACTTTTTTCGAGCCAAGTTTGTTTCGGGCTTTTTCTAAGCAGGCTTCGAGCGAGGCACAAGCTGGACACCCCTAGATTACATAATGAAAAGTACAAGAATCCAACCTTGGTATTTTTCTGGTAACCGTCACCGTCACCATCGCCGCCACTCTGACTAGACGTTGACGCATGCTCGGAATCTTCAGGCGTATATTCACCATCCTCATAATCATCTTCACTAAGCTCTTCGCTCTCACTTCCGAGGTCTTCTGAGTCGGAGTATAAGTCGCTTAACATATCTCCTTCCTGCTAGCATATTAACTATTCAGATAATCCTAAAAGCAAATATTAGCAGGAAGAAAGCGAAAGCTTACGCCAAATATGTTATCGTATTCTTCTAAAAGGGTGATAACGATTGCTTGAGCATGGTTAGCAGCTGCAGCTGCTTGCATCAGTTGAGCGGATTGATCGCCACCCATACTGAACTGACTATCTAGATTGCATTCACAAGCTAGAATGGGTCGAAGAAGTAACGGTGCCATGCAAGCTGCGACAGCTGAAATGCTCATTCTGTTCACATTTTTGTTGTCAGCAACGGCTTCCATCATTATCAAAATTCTGTAAACAGTAAAGTTAATGAATCAAGTAAGTAAGATATATAGATACAAATTAAATTTGAGCTACAGAGAAAACATAGAAATTAATATATTACCTTTGTAATAAACGGCGGTTTGGTTCAGGAAATGTGTCGCATATGGCTGCACGCATGGCGCTGACTCTTGTGGCCCGATCAGTTTCTAGTTATAAGTTGTCATAACTGTAAGCTAAAATACAACCAATATATGTAGAAATATTACATGAAAAACTTACTATGTGCATCTAGCAAAGCGTTGCAACAAGAAGCCGGAACTGGGGACGATGGTAATTCCCGAAGAATATACTGAAACAGAAAAGCATGAAAAAACAATAATCAGAACCATGGTTGTAAAAATCGCGGCTAGCCTCCGATTAATTGCTGATTAATCGCTAGGCGGTCGACAGTGGTCAAATTCGGTCCTAATCAGCCCAAAATTGATGGCAGTCTAGCGATTCCGGCCAAAACCTGTAAATTCTGGTAATTAATCCTATCTACTTCAAAATATGGGTCGAAGAAGGTGTTAAAACATGTCTACTTAGAAAATTACATGTAAAAATATGTCTATATACATAAAAAACTAAAAATTACGTATAAAATCCCAATCCAATTAATCCCAATTAATCGCTAGTCTGTACCTCACTGGCCGACTAGCGCCTAGCGATTCTTACAACACTGGTGAGAACTAATCAAAAGTAAAATGTGGAAAAAGAGAATATGTTCAACACTTTGTCAAGCAATAATAATAAGTATATATATATGTCAAGTGTTGTTATATTCCATACCTTGATACAATCTCCTATAACATGTGCATCCTCGTCCTCATTAAACTCAACCTTTCCTGGACGAAATCATAGATATCATGTCATGTGGAACTTTCAAACAAATCATGCTTCCTAAATGGTAACAAACATTAACCATAACGGTGCTAGCGTATATTATACTACTAACCCTGTTCGTATTCTCGCATGCGGCGCTCAACATCTTCAACGTCTGCAGCCTGCCTCAAGATGCCTTCTACTTTCACTCCTGCACATTCAAACCAAAATAACTAATACAAGTGCAGCTATATGACGGAGAATTAATAAAGTTTGCATCGTAATTACCATAATCTTCAACGTATCTTAGAGCTTTCTCCAAGAAAGATGGTGTTCCATCTATATCTTCCAATGCAAGTAAGATTGGACGACCGAGAATCATTGGTTTTCCCGGGGCTCCATCTTTTGCTGTTGAAAGCATAAAAAACAAAAAGAGATTTTTCGTCACGCAAGAACAGGCACTTCACACACATGGAAAAACAATACATTTGTATGAAAAAAAAAATTGATTTTCTGTTGTAAATTGTTCTTACACTGTTCTGAAGGAGCAGCATCAGCTGTATCACCCTTGTCATTTTTTGATGTTCCGGTGGGCCCCGCCTTTGGGCTCGCAGTTGGTGCGTTTGCCAAAGCTTCATCCAATGCAGCCTTCCACTCATTTAAATCATCTGTAGTTTCAGCCTATAATAATAGAAGTCAATAACCAGTAGTAGTTATGAACAAACAGTCAAATCTGATTTACTAAGGAAACCGTCTAATTAGATATAACTGATTATCATTAGACTGATACAATATTAGATGACAATATCTGACACCTTGTTGTGTTTTCTTTTTCGCGCAAATCTTTATCAGGTAATATGTAGACATATAGGTTTTTATTGGTCGGCTAACAGTTCGGGCGTAAAATATTAATTCACTGCATCCCACTTAGAGAATAGTTGCAAGTGCAAGGTTAGGTGGTATTTAGGTGTAAAAAATTGCTGTTAAAAAAAATTAAGATTCTAGTATCATTTTTAACGCCAATAGATTGAACTTGGGATACGTTTTAAAGAGAAAACAGAACAAGAACGTATAATTGCTACTGCATTATAAGGACCGATATAAAATAACACCTTAAGAGTAAAAGCTCTCCCATCACGACTGTCGGGAAATGAAACTGTCAATAGTTTCTTATCTGCTTTAACAACCACACTGTGATACAAAAAAAAAAAGACAGCTGGTAAGAAGAGGAAAACTAAATATCAGAAAAAAGATTGTGATATATATATATATATATGTGTGTGTGTGTGTGTATTACACTTAAGGAAAGCAAGCTAACCTGCCTGAACTGTTAAGGTCTATGCCGCCAAGGGTTAGATTCGCTTCAGATCCCTTTTGAGGAGCAGCATTCTGAGCATTAACAAATCAAAAACTATGAATGGCCCTTCAACGTATTTAGTGATACATTATGCATGCATATTTCAAAAAACAGCACTATTTCCTTAGACAACCAACAAAAGTTAACTTTTTTCCCAAACTAAACAAATGAGGACAAAAAATTATAAAACTGTTTACAATAAAAAAATAAAAAAAAAGTGGCTAAACTCAGAACAAGACATCCACGTAAAATATGCAACTTACGGGATCACTTCGATAGAAAACCAACGAGGTATGTGTCAGCACAAACCACCTTTTTTTCCAGGAGGTCCAGCCGATCCCTGTGTAACAAGCGTAATTAGGGACTTCTGTATAAGTATAGAGTCCTTAGAATGATAAACAATCGGCTTCATGATCTAGGATCTATAACGTGGAAAAGTAAAGAATATAATTCAGATAATCATAATTGATGTACAAACTACAAAGCAAGTGTTATTTCTATGAACATTGTAGTTTATAATGTTTTTTTTTCTTATGGGTCAATTATGTATGTAGTTCACTTCTGTGTTCGAGTAAGAAACTGAAAAAAAAAAACAGATTTTCATCACACATGACTCGTTGGCAGGGTCCAAACAATGTTACATACAAGATGAGAACAGGATGTATTCAGTGGTAACATGACTATGGTCAAATTTTGTTTCGGGTGTCTGATGCAGGCCCAAGTGTAGAGGATCAAGCCATGGCATATCTGGAAGCCCATGATTGAGCTACCAAGAGTGATTTACGAAAACAGGCATAACTTGGCTACGGGTCTCTATTTTAGCCGTTCGACCAGCCAAATCGAAGCTTGAAGTGAGAGCACGTTGTGGCACTTTTATGTGGGAGTTATGGACACATTTATGTTTTTTTCGGTGTTTTATGCATTTTGTTTTTGGGCTTGTGTTTGGCCTATGGCCTTTTTGTGGCCCATTTCGGATTTTTGTCTTTATTTATATCTTTCTCATGTAATTCGAATGGTTAGTTATCAATTTTGAGAATATACACTTTTCACTTCAAATTCTCTGCCCTTTGGGTTGAATTTTGGGAGTTTGGGGAAGATCATCACGGGTATTCGTAGAATCAACATGATTTGTTCTTTATTATCGTATCACACGCTACATCAGTGTCCAATTTTGTTTGTGTCAGAAAAACCTTTAAACTTTCAGAATTCGATTTTAGGTAATCTTCAACCTTGTCAGCAGCTAGCCGGTTTCCTAGTGATGTAACTGTTGCAAACAAACCGAACGTTCAGCGAACGGTTCATGAACCGTTCGGCGGGAAGTTCGTTTGTGTTCGTTCATTTTAATAAATGAATGAACAAACACGAACAAGAAAATTCGTTCGTTTAGTTAAAGGAACGAACATGAACAGATCAAGGTCACTTTCGTTCATTTATGTTTGTGAACGTGTTCGTTAGTGTTCGATACTTGGCATAATAGGATAGAAAAAAACCAATGAGATAGTGCATTATTACCCAAATTTACAAACACACAAGATGACAACAACAACACATAGGGAAAAACTAGCAATGGATTGGAACACTTGTTAATCACAAGGTGATGAAAGTAACACACCTTTTGATGAAAGAAATAGTGGTCCACTCTTGTGCACCTGCAAATCAATAATTACAGAGATCAATTGGGGATTGACAGAAGTCCCAAATCATGAGAGAGAGTCATTGCACAGTTTCATGATATAAACTCCAAAAGCATTAAGTACAACATCACACCAACAAGATGCTGTACAAATGAATATTGATGGTCAACATATATGTGCACTAAACTTACAACAGGTTTTACAAATGGAAACTTTATTGGTGTTAAATATCCATCATGATCAATATCATTTTTAGTAACAAAAATAACCATGTAAGTTAATTAATGAATAAAGAAAACCTTGTTGCCATTTAGAGAATGTTCGGTCTCTGATGGCTGAGCCGCCCCGTGTGGAGATAATGTACCACCATCTCCCTAGATCAAAAGAACAACAAGAACAATTTACTAACAGATCTTCCATTGAATCCCACAAAAAATCAGCATTGAACACATTTTATCCAACTTAAAAAATCTGATAATCAGGTTCTTAAACCTATGGATATTTAATTTAATCTGTTTATATCTCAATCATTGGTTCTCTTAGGGCAAGCAACTTAACATGATTTTGGCAGTCCAAAATCATGATCATAAGTTCATCCAAAATCAAAGCACAATAATCACTTTCAGTACTAGGGCAGTTCAAAAAGCTTGTGCTCAAAATCGGTTTATATACGAGCTCTCACTCATTGGCTCGCCGGTTTGACCCGTTAATATAAAACCAAAAATTGATAACATATAGATGATAACCCAAAATTTTATAATATATATATAAATAGTAATTATGCAGTTTATATATTCTGCAGTATGCGCATTTTTTTATAAATGTCAAATAGTATTGAAAATATAAAACCTAGAAAAATCAAAATATAACCAAAGTTGAGCTCGAGCCCAACATTTCAGCTCGTTAAGATAAATGAGTCGAGCCGGCTCAGCTTGTAAACGAGCTGAGCCTTAACCCAAGCCCAACCTTGCTATGCTCGGGTCATTTATAGCCCTAGTACATATCCTAAAACCTTCTGAATTATCAATGAAATAAACTATAGCCCCAGTTGTGATCATTATGATCAAAACATGACGTTCAAAAACACAATACATTGATAGCCAAATAAACGATGATTTCAAACCTGATTGGAAGCATCAGCGTGATCCTCAGAATTGTTGTTGTTGGTAATAGTTGAATTATTGTGTTTCAATTCATGATTGTGGTTCTTCGAATCAACCATATTGGATTTGGAGATTTGCATTTGATCAATAACCTGCAATCTGTGAAATGGTAAATCAACAATGCTGCATGAATGATGCCATAATATTACAAGGGGTCATGCCATAATAATTGAAATAAGGGGAAATTGAGGGAGTGAAAAGGTGGTGGTTGTTTCATTTGTTATGCTCGGGTGATAATGGAAACTCGAGGGTCAATAAAAAATGGAGATCTCGTATTCACTCCTTTTTCCTACATTTTTGGGTATGTTTCTCTTTTGTACACGTTGGATGATAATGATTTTTTTTTTCTTTTACATGAATAGATTTCATTCCGTCTACTAGGGACAATGTCGTGTAACGGTTGGTATACAGTTTTCTTTCTTTTTCTTTTAGTGTCATCACCTATTAACTCTATTTATGTTGGTATTGGACAATTTGTACATATTATTAGATCTGGTAATGCATCTTTAACTACTTCTAATACCACCCATACACTTAAAAACGCCATTTATGCACCAAACATAATCAAGAACCTAGTGTTCGTTCGCCAATTTACTATTGACAATCGTGTTACTGTTGAATTTGATCCTTTTGGTTTTACTATGAAGGATTGGAAGAGAGCCGACACCCTAGTACCATTTATCTCTACCCATACAATAAAGACATCTCTTCAGCGTTTCTAGTTTCAAGTACTTCAGATTTTTGGCATAATAGGCTTGGACATCTGGGCCTTCCCGTTATGGATTTTCTTATTTCTCGTAATTTAATTTCATGTAATAAACGTGTTAGAAATTCAGTTTGTCACTCGAGTCAGATTTTAAACACAAATGTTTGCCTTCTATTTATATTTGTCTGCCACATTATTGTCATTTGATATCATACATTCTGACATTTGGATGTCTCCTATTGCGAGCAAATCCGGCGATAAATATTATATGGTTTTGGTTGATAATTTTACACAATATATATGGGTATATCCCTTAAAGTACAAATAAGAAACTTTCACAAATTTGTACAGTTTCACAATTTTGTCAAAACTCAATTTAACCTACCTATTAAATCTTTTCAATGTGACCGTTAGGGTGAATTCGACAACAACCAATCCAAATAATTTTTCACCGCCAAAGGACTCGATATACGGTTCTCTTGCCCTCGTATGTCACAGCAAAACGGAAAATCTAAACGCATGATCTGCCACCTAAATGACATCATGTTTTCACTCCTAACTGATGTGTCCCTTCCACCTTCTTTTTGAGTCGAAGCACTTCACGCCACTTGCTACTTACATAATATTCTTCCTAACAAAATTCCCACTTCTGATCTCTACCTTCGCAACCCTACTTATGAACACCTTCGTGTGTATGGGTGCGCTTGCTACCCTAACCTCACCGCTACTCACCCTCACAAACTTACTCCCTAGTCCTTATTATGCGCGTTTCTTAATTACCCGACACACTATAGAGGATATCAGTGTCTCGAACTTCAATGGGCAAAGTAATCTTTTCCCGACATGTTCACCTTTGCGAAGTCCAAATTCCCAGTCGCCAATCCTCAGTCTTCCCAGACTCATGATTACAATTTTCTTGTGCCTGACCATTCACCTTTTCTTTTTTTTTAGCCCACCTTCATCCGTCCCTCCACCCGATTCATCGTATCCCCTCAGCCCAACATTAAACGACCCATCAAACAACAAACCATACTCCAGCCCACCACCCATCATCTCTACTCTAAACCTAACACCCGCCCACAACACCGCCCATGTTAACCCATCGCCTAATTCAGACCAGCCCACTTCCATTACTTCACCAACCTCCACCATCCAATGACATTCTCCAACCCCAACCCCACACCCACCCCCACGTCACACTCACCACCTACATCTAGTCACCCAATGATGACCCGATCACGAATGGGCATCTCCAAACCTAAATAACCACTAAACCTTCACAGTAATCTATTTCTCACTTACCGAAATCACATATAAATGCATTACAAGATCCAAATTGGTACAAGGCCATGACTAATGAATTTAGAGCTTTAATAGATAATAACACATGGGAACTTGTACCCGTCATCTGAATGCCCATATTATACGTTGCATGTGGCTATTCCGCCATAAATTTCATGCCAATGGGAAACTTGAAAGGTATAAGGCAAGATTGGTGGTAATTGGTAAAAGCCAACAAGATGGAATCAATTGTGACGAAACCTTTAGTCTGGTTGTTAAACCAACAACTATTTGACGGTTCCTAGTTTAGCAGTGTCTCGCTCTTGGCCCGTCCATCAATTTGATGTCAAGAATGCTTTCTGACATGGGGACTCAAACGAAACGATGTATATGTTTCAACCTCCCGGGTTCAAAGACAATAAAAACCCGAATCATGTGTGTCGTCTACGAAAATCCTTATATGGTTTAAAATAAGCCCGACGTCCATGGTATCATTGGTTCGCAACATACATCACCGAATTTGGTTTTCATAGCACTTTGTCCGACACTTCACTATTCGTGTATCAAAATGGACATAACATGGTTTATTTATTACTTTATGTTGATGACATTATTTTAACAGCATTAGACTCTAATCGTCTAAGTCAAATAATCAAGTCCTTGTCCGAAGAATTTTCCATGAGCGACTTAGGTAAGTGATGTCATTTTTGGGTATTCAAGTTAATCACTAGCTTAGTGGTCTTTTTCTTGCACAAGAAAATTATGCATCCGAGAGCTAAACACGCAACATTAATATACTGCGACAACATATCGGCCATGTATATCTTCGAAAATCCCGTTCAACATCAAAAAAAACAAAACACATGGAGATTGATATACATTTTGTTAGAGAGAGAGTAAAAGTCGAAGAATCTGTGTTCTTCACTTCCCACAAGATGGGGGGGCATAGTGTTTGCTCTTGAGAAAGTCCTTCCTTGCTACTTACTCTATAATGGTTTAACATCACATAAAATGTTTTTGCGTATTGTTGTTGTCCAAGGATCTCGTAAGGGCCCAAGGAGTGTTCAATGGTTTTGAACTAATGGAACGATGTACTTAGTAAAAGCTAGCGTAAGACGTTTTCAAACTTTTCAAGAATGAATCAACTTCCAAGACAAGACTAACTGGAAATGAAATTCGTGAGTGAGTCCTTTGTATCACCAAAGTAAAATAACAATAAATGTTTATAAAATAGAAATTACCATGGCTAACTGCGACCCACACTCTTATCCATAATTATATCTATACTACTATATAATGCATATCAGATGAACTATAAACCGATGGGGCGGTAAGACAAAAACTTTACACACCTTGGGAGGGACAAGTCTTGAATTCAAGTCCCACAAACGACATGAACTACAAGAAATTTGCGGTTAAAAAAAAGATGAACTATAAATGTAATTTAACTTTATTTAAGGAGGGTACTATTGTAATTTACCTTGAAGCCTAAGACATGTTAATACTATTTAATAAACTTCCAATTAAATACACTAATTGAACTTTTTTAACAATAGTTATTGCACTAAAGAAAAAAAATCCCTCTTGGATGAAATACATATATAATTAAAACAAAACAAAATTAAATAAAAAATTAGAGTAGATTTGTCCTATTTTGTTAGTAACTTTTATCGTAAAATATAACGTTTTATGTAATTGTTGAGACTAAACGGACGTTTAAGATGTTTGTTAAAAACTTATTTTTAACATCTTTGACGACAAAATATTAAAAAATAGCCTGAAAAGTGTCCACTAAATTAGTTGAGCCTAGAGATAACCTGGCTTTTTCTTTCTCAAACTAGTCTAAGTTCAAAACCAGTTGGGGTTTTTTAAGAAGGATTAGAACCGATTTGTCCAAATCGGCACGGGCTAGAAATCGGGTTGGGTCAAAAACAAACAAACCTCCCACAACTGATTCGGACGTCGGGGGAAACTAAAACATTTGTTATTTTCTTTTTTTTTTTAATTTCTTTGATGTTTAGTTTTAGGTTTTTTATTATTGTTTCTTCTACAATTTTATTTAAATTTTATTCATAATTTGGTGTGTCTCGCAACAAAGCACGAGCTCAGTTCTAATATTCAAAACTATAAAAAATGGGATGTTTCATGTTTTGCCAACATTTCACCCCTTAGACTCTATCAATAATTAATTATCCTATTATTGAAATTTTACTAGGTATGAATGTTATTTATGTTTAATGTAGGGATGAGGTTGTTACCAACCGGTATCGGAAATACTGGTATTAAAAATCTCCAAAAATAGGTACCGGTACCAAAACTACATGGTACGGTACGGTTTGGTACCTGTATTTGAAGGTAAAAATCAATATAAAAATGTCAAAAGTCGGTACTGAAAATATTTCGATTTGAGAAATTCAATACCGATACCCGGTACCATTTGTTCATCCCTAATTTAATGTTCATACAAAATTATTAAACAATATTTGTTTACCAAGTTATCCCTAAAGTACAAAAAATAACTCATATAACAATGAATCAAATCATAAATAATAAATAAAAATTATTCCAAAAGCAAATATATATTTTAGTTTATCCACGTTTTTTAATCGTGTGAAATTAGTGGGTCGAAGTTTTAAGGAAGAATTGTATATATCCTCTTCACAAACATTTTTAAATGCATATTTACCTAACCTAAATTTAAAATTAAATGTATCCCCTTTGTTATTAAAGTTTCAAATATGGAAAAATTTGCTATACCAAAATTAACAAACCCTAATAATAATTTAAGCAGTGATTATCTAGGATCCATATTGAGTGGCTGAACATGTTCCTCACTCTCGCCGGCCGGCGATTTTCAGTTCAAAATTCGCTGATAATTATGCATATCGATGCAGATGCTTGCAGCGGCCTTTATTCTATCGTCGATTCTTCGTTATTCCATCTTCAAAATGGGGTCGTTCCTGTTCACGTTTCTTAACTCCAGTTGAGAATTATCCGTCGCCGTTCACAAGCTTATAGTGGTTAGAGATAAGCTAAAAGTTTTGAAATTTAAACACCACTTGTTACAAGAAAGTAGTATGAGGGTTGGATTTGTTGAGGCTTAGAATGCCATCTAAACTGACTGGGAATAAGCACTACAAAAAGTCGAATAATAATGCTAGAATTGAATAATTCTCAACAATACGCAGAAAAAGTTTCAAAAGAAGTTGAATAATGATATCAATCAACACATTTTTATTAACATGAAAAAGGAAGACATAATATTTCTACCTGCTGTGCACTACATAATTTTTACTAAATTTACTAGCCCAAGTAGATTAAAACATAAATCAAAGATTTAAATGAAGCATGAAATTGAAAGAAAAACCAAAAATATATTATAAAAGCCACCAGTTAAATATTAAAATTGGTAAATATGAAAATTTGAGAGATTTTAAAGATTTAGGAAAAATAAGGGTAAATGGTGATTCTATATTTTTTGTCTAATAAAGTAAATTAAAATGGGTAAATAGCATTCTTTTCAATAAGGAGGGGATATACGCAATTTTGATTTTGAATTGGGTAAATACGTAATTAATTAACTTTATAGGAGGATATATGCAATTCACCCAAGTTTTAATTCTTTATCACCTCACGTTCTAATTTTTTTGTTTTTTGTAATATTTAAATTTAATTCTTTATCACCTCACGTTCAATTTTTTTGTTTTTTGCAATATTTAAATTCACATTAGGGATGAGATTTTCCCCAATAGCAGTATCGTATCAATACCGTACCAAACGTGTTTAATGAGTACCGGCATTGGGACTTCTTTATTTTGGTACTTTGGTAAAAATTAAAAGAGGTATATTTTTGGTATTTAGTACCCATTTGGAATGTGAATGCATTTTTTCCCTGGAAATGTCCATTACTATGTCCTAAAATATCTTGTAATTCTTCTATATGGATTTTGATGTTAATGTATGTAATAATGTGTGTTTGAAGTCTAATCAGATAACTTTTGTTATTTGAATTTAGGATTCTGGTTTTTCCTTTGATTTGTTTCCATTATCATGAGTGGATATTGTGCACGTAGTGTTTCAGGCCAATTATGTATTTAACCATCAAATTGTCCCAAAGAGATTGATGATTTATGGTTGCAAAAAAGTTCTCCACTAATTGATCATACCAGCTAATAACCTGATCCTTGTCCAGGTAAAGTGTTTACACAAACCCCATTACTTGCATAATTGTGTTTAATCGACATTCAATGTTCTTTCTGCATAGAATATTAGTATCTTAGTATTTAATCCATTGCAACATGTCAACTTTGGTGGATAAAATAATCTCTTGTACAAGTTTCTACATTTGTTTATTATAGTCATTGCTTCTATATGCAATGGCAGGTGCTTTAGTATCCCTTATGTAGTAATTAGGAACAAACTAATAAGAAGTAACAATGGAAATTAGCTAAAAAAATCAAAGGGGTCGTACGATATACCGGTACTGATACCGCAATCGTACTAGTACCAAACTGATACATTCGGCACCTACTTGACTACTTCTCTTCGATTTTGATATTGGTACCATCAGTATCAATACATACACGATACCTAGATTTGTTCCAACGTTTTTGGATGCCCTAAGCAAACTACAAAGATGAGGCCCTTTGAATGGGTATAAAGAAAACATCGCTTCTGGTTTCTTTTTTCTAAGTCTCGGTCGCAAGCACAATATCAAAATTCAAAGATTCAAAGTATTAATTAGGAATCAAAGGAGAACAATAATTAAGTGAATCACCATACATAGAGATATTAATATAAAAAATAGCCGTTAACCAACCTGTATTATCCTTGCGACACCATTAATTTCTCCTAATTTCATGTCTAATTTTTCCCCAGTCGGCGACACCATTGAGCAAAATAGACATGTGCAACGTAACAGTTAGTGAAAATAACGACGGTGGCCTAAATTAAATATAAATTGCATATTGGTTGGAGTTGGAATTAGGCTCTTTTATTTAAAAATTGGTTATTTCTTTGGGCCTAATACAAAATACACATGCTATATAAAGATTTTTAAAATATTTGAAAGCCCTATATTTTGGAGGCTCTAGGCTTTGCCTGGATTTAGAAGCCTCTAGGTACGGCCCCGACGATACTGATCTCATCTCTAATTCGCATAATACGCAACTAGACAAATCTAAACAAATGAGGTTTCTTCTCACCTTCCCAACACCGAATCTCCCTCTGTTTTATACTATTATCGACTTGATGAAATTGAATAGCTCCCATGAATCTATCTCAAATTGAGTTCTGACAAAAAATCAATTAGGTTTTAATTTTTTTCTGATAAAAAACAATAATTTGGTTAGCGTCAAAATGCGTTCTCATGGAAATTATTCATCTCGGTGACTGCCTCGTTTTATAGGTTGATGCTTTTCTAATAAAATTTATTTTTCAAAAAAAAATATAAATTATTCATCTATTAAAACAAAAACAAAACGGGTTCACCTGCTATAGATAATCTTCTATTAGAATTTTTCTAAAAAGCTTAAAGTTTCTTAAAAAATAAACTAATTCAAAAAGTTATAGTTTTAAAAATAAAAACTAATTAGAAAAAAGTTATAGGTTTTTGATAAAAAAAACTAATTTAAAAAGTTGTAGCATAAAAAATGACTAAGTAAAAGGTTATATTTATTAAAGAAAACAAATTAAGAAAGAGTTAATAGTTCAAAGTAATTATAGTTCAAGAAAAAACTAATTAAAAAGCTTTTTTTATTTGGAAAAAAGGTTTTTAAGTTTTGTAGTTATCGCAGGGATATTAATTAAAAATGGAGGTGGATTGCCTTTTGATCTGGCTTATGAATATGATCTACACCTTTACAGTTTCAAAGTTGCTATTTTATTTTATCATCGAATCTATTAATTAATTTTGTTGATCGTTGAATGATAAAACATAACTTTAACCTTGCGTTTTCTGTGTTCTTACATATTTGTTTTCCTTTATTTGTTTGAACAATTTGTTTTTTCCTTAAATTTAATATGATTTATAATAGAGTAAAGTTCTTGTAATATAACTTTAACGTACTAAACGTACGAAAGGTTTGAAAAAACAAAAAAAATGTGGCGACATTTTTGTAATTATTTGCTCGTAGGGTAATTATCAAAATTACTCTACAAATGATCTTGTAGAGTAATTTGATTCTACAAATATATCAAAATTACTCTACAAGTATATCAAAATTACTCTGCAAGTTTATAAAACAACATACAATTCAAAATTACTCTACAATATCACCTTACAATTTCAAAACTACCATACAAGATCATTTGTAGAGTAATTATGATGCCCTACGAAATTACTCTACTAGATCAAAATTACCCTACAAGAACATTTTACAATATTACTCTACAAGATCATTTGTAGAGTAATTTTGAAAATTACCATACGAGCAAATAATTATGAAAATGCCACCGTGTTTTTCAGCAAACCTTCACTTCGTACATTTTGTACGTTAAAGTTATTTGTATTTGATCTTTTGTCTATATTTATATCGTTGTAACTTGTTACTTAAAACAAAGTTATTAGTACATATTGTTGTAACTAATTACTTAAAACAAAGTTATTAATACAATTTGTTTTTTTCTTAAAGTTAATATGTTTTATTTATATTGTTATAACTTATATTACTTAAAACAAAGTCATAATAATATTTATATGTATTATATGTAGGTATCTATTATGTTATTCCTTGAAAACATGAGTATTTAATTTAAAGTTTTAGATATTGTTTGTGTAAGATTACGGGTGTGTGTGGGGGTGGGGGTTAGGTTGGTCGACACGTGATAAAAGTGGGATCCAGAAGGTAATTCTTGAAATCAAAGGATGTGGGGTGGCGTGGCTTCGGCTGGCGTAGCCATCCATGTGGATTTTTCCTTTTTTTGTTTTAACTATTTGAAATTTCATTTAATTAAATTAACACACTAATTAAAATAAAGATTGCATATAATATTTTTTTAAAGTACGAATAAAATAAAAAAAACTACATAAAATTAAAAAAAAAACTAGTTAAAAAAACTTCATGGTTTATCCATGTTATATTTTTGCAAGATCTCTGTTTTCATTTCCAACGTCATTGCCAATTTGCGCCGTAAGGTGATCGCCGTTCATGGCGAGAAACTTCATCTCTGCAAGTTTTTTCTTTTTGAGATGCCTTCTTTTCATGAGTCGCATGGATATTTTTTTTCACCTCTATCTTTTGTTGTTGGATGAAATTAAATGTGTCAATTTTCGTCCAAAAAAATAGGCATTATAAAAAATTATAATAAAACTAAAAACAATAATATTGTTATATAAAAAATACCATTAATCAGATTTTCCGATTCGTCGATATAACATATTGTTAATGTAGTTTCTTCTTGAGACGTCCACTTAGTTTGTGTTCTTTGAAAGGCCGCTAGTGCTTTCTCTTCATCCGATTTTTTGTGACTTCTTTTTTTCGCCGGTTTGGATGATGAACCACCAACGTCTTGCGGTTGTGTATCGGGCACGGAATCGGGTTGAGAAAGGTTAGTTGGAATAGATGAATCGTCGTACGGAAAGTTCGTGAATACATGGTTTCCTATATACGACGTGAAACGACATAATTGGGACACGGTTGTAAGACCCTATCTTATTTTTATTGAATTTCTATAAAAATTGTGCATTGAAAAGTGTAAATACGGATACACGTCCATACATATTTTCGAGTTTATTCAAACTTTATCAACATTAAACATTATGACATTTTGTCATTGATTAGTTCCGTAACAACGAAGCCAGATGTGGAAGCTTGAGCTTTGATCGTGTTTGGTTTTCATTGAGCTTGATCGTCATCCAAAGGTGCTTGCGGTTATCCTAAACTGGAAATTTGCAAAATATTAGTATTACAACAAATAACCATAAAGCACAATGTGACATCCCGGCTTTTCAGGTATCTTAAACGCGCTACTTTATTATTGTCCATTCCTACGCTGATTTAATTCGGAGAATTAAATTACGCGCACGCAAATATTACGCTAACTTTAGTATTTAGGGAATACACAATTTTTGGAAATTCTAACGGGTTGTATCTGAATTACGTGCTATGTGTTATTAGACGTTTATGAATAATTGCCGAGTCGTATTATGTGTAGTTATTTATCAGATTATAATGAACGGTTAGTAAATTCTATTTATAAGCCGAACCGAACCAAGCCTGTGAAACGTTCGACTTCGCGACCAAGCAAACCCAACCCGCCACCCACACCCCCTTGCGGCCCACACTTCCTTGCGGCCATCCTTGCGGCCCAAGGAACTAACCCAAACCGCCCCCCTATCGCGACCCCCCATTTATGTATGCATACATGCATGTTGTGGGAAACCTTAAAAAAACAAAACCCTAACACTCTAGTGAAGTCGACGGCAGCCCCCCCTCTCTCTCGGTCGCGCAAACTCTACACCCCTCGGATCGATTCCAAGCTTGTCCCGGTTCGCTAATTGTCATCGTTTCAAGGTTAGGTTTAATTGTATTGCGATTCACACTAGGTTTTGTGTAATCCTGATCATGATTATGTGCTTGTATGATATTATTATGAAAAAGTGTTGTGGTGTATGATTAGTTCGGATGAATATGCGAATCTTTGCGGTTGTGATGATATGTTTGAATATTAAAATCGTAGGCTGCGTTTTATCGCTAAAGATCATGATATATATTTAGGGTTTGCATGAATATTGATATATATGATGGTATTTGACAAGTTAACCTGCTGTTAATCAATACGACTAAGCGTCATGGCCGTTTACACATGTTCTAATGCGATAAAGTCGAAAACAGTAAGCTGATTGACATTTACAGTCAACTTCAGTTGGCTGTAACCTGATCATTATTTATCGAAAAGTGGATTTTCTGAAGCCTAAAACGTGTATTTTTGAAAAACGCTTCAAATGTCGCCGGATTCATATTTTTCTGAGGTCGTTTGCTATTTTTAAATGGTCATTTAGTGCAGCAGCTGAAGCCGCGTAAATTCTGCAGGATTTGCAGGTTGTTTATCGAGTCGGATCTCATAGTCTGTATGGGTTTAGGTCACAAAATCTGGACAGTAACTGGAGACGGGAATTTCCGAAAATCTCCCACTGGAATTTTGTTAATCGGATGAACGATGATTTTTAAATGATCTTTCTCGTGGACTGCAGTCAGAAAGCGACGAATCTGACTGCAGCCTAGTATATAAATGTTTATAAATAATTGGTAAAGATTTCGGATTTGAAAATTTCACACAAAATTCTAAAGTCTAATTGACACCTCCTGCAAAAAAATTGGAATTTTTGGAACGTTGGAACTATTTTATAAAAATCCTCGAAAACAGCCCAGTTATGAGAGTTCAAGCTGAAACATGATAACTTGCGTTTGTGTGCACCTAAGTGTTGTATGAGTTATCCTGTGTTTATAACAAGTTGGTTTGATCGTTATTTTGTATGGTGATACTTTGCATGCATGATCATGGTTTCGAATTGTTTATTACGTGTGTCGTACTGTGTGTTAGTTATGCGTAGGGTTTTGTGTCAGTGTGTTCACACACTAACTTTGAATCGGTTGAAATGTTAGGACGCGATTAGCGGTTTCATTATTTGCTTCTTTTGCGTTATTCTAGCCGAGCAATTTAAGGTGAGTTCACGACCCTATTTTATCTGGTTTTGAACAACAGGGGGAAAAACATGTATACGCTCTACAACTCTATCTTTTACGTTATGCGAAATTAACGCCGTTAACTATTCGGTAACTAAGTTAATGTTAATGTATGTTATGGTCACTAAGTAGCTTTATCACGGAAGTCCTCAACCAACTCTCGGATCGTTAGTATTGGGTTAGATAGCGAGGAAATTATAGTAGTACTACTGGGCCCGACAAGCCCCACCCGAGCTAGTCGCGCTAGCCGACCGGGAATGGTCAACGGGTGATTAATTTGGCCTAACTTTCACCATGGTCAGTGATAGACCTGGCAACACAGAGGCAACAACAGTCAGCTTCGATCGCGAACTCTTACGTGACGTAACTTTAGGCTCGCTACCTACATGTTAACATTGAACTTATTTACGAACCAACCTTATTATTCCAGGTTAGGAATAATGGAACTATGTCGTTATCCCGGGTTAGGGATAACGGGGGAAAACAATCTTTTAAACCGAACTTGTGAACTTATAAAAAAACCTGTGAACTCACTCTTCTTTAATGTTGACACTTGTTTCTTTGCATGTTTCTCAGGACGCTAGGAGCGCTAGGTGCACTCACTTGCATTTGATCAAGACAAGTCTTTATTTACGAATAATTTTTAGGATTTTGGTTTTGGCGTTTATGTTGGCTCCCGTTACTTTATTTTAATGCTTCCGCTAAACTTTGGAACCTTGATATTTTGAAAATGACTATGCATGTTTACAACAAATGTTTTTGGAAAACGTTTAAATAAATCATATAAAGTCGTTCGACATTGCTAGTGTCTGAGATTCTGGTTTGATCACACGCCTCGCGGTAATACTCCGCAAGTGGAAATTGAGGGTGTGACACACAACATAACCAATTTGTCAAAATAATCAAAACATAAAATTCAACTTCTGAGGTGGCGTCGGCGAAGCCTTATCAAATGTTGCGTCGGAGCTTTAATGCCGTAGGCATTAATTTAGGACGTCGGACCAAGAAGATGCGTCGGCGACGCCATCTTTTGCAGCAGATTTTTTGCTGTGTCGTTTTATTTGCCCGTTCGACCTGTTTCAAGTTCCGTACATTTAAACACTACCAGGGACTTACGGAGACGTATCCGTATAACACTAGTTTCTGTTTTCAATCAGTAGTTGTCTATCATAAGCTATGGCTAGCCACCGTAGCTTAAAGCGCAAGTATTCCCGTCTTACCGTTTTATTACGAAAACTTCCGTAACTTATTCAATTTTCATCCGTTTCCCGTGAAACTTGTTTCTAAATATCCGTAAAATGTTTTTTTACCTATTTAACTCGAAATCCTTAACCCGATTTATAATTTTTTATGAACTGCGCAACCATTAACCGGTTTATGCAAATATTCGTTTTAACCCATTAAGAGATTTAAACATTTAAGCTTAAATCTCGCTCATTCTTTCCTTACCTTCTATTTCCATACTATGACTTTTATTTATCTTCCACCACAACTATATTTATGGTGGATTTGGTATAGTAAATCATTTAATTCTGAATTCTACCATTCGGTTTGATAATTTACGAAAAAGACCCGTTAAGGGGCATTAAACCAAAAAGGTCCATGCCATTTGCTTTTACACTACCGAAAGGGTGTACTTATTTATAGAACTCATTTTTAAACTGCCCTCAAGGGTCGTTTGATCGATTTATCATCCGAGGGTATTTTGGTCAACTTTAGTCCTTTTTACGACGAAAGACTTTTAAAAGCATATTTGAACCAAGGGGGCACTTTTAACCCATATTCCATTTAACATTTATTATATTATTAAAAATATAAAAGTTTTCCATCGTTTAGTGTTATAGTCTCATTCAAATGCATTTTTCGCCATAAACATGTTTTCGACTCAAATGGTCGTATTACCCACACGCTAGATATACCTCACTTTAGGTGATCTAGTTTCTACCCCTATCTCGACTAACTTTAGTCGTACCGTAAACCCTCATCGAGAGCATGACCACTACACGTACCTGTCGCGAGTCTAAGTATCAACCGTTGGCGATGATTTGCGATTCTATATACTAATTTATGGCCATACATGCTCACAAATCATGCTTACCTGTAAGCATGAAACTTAAAAACGAAATATTAGTTATCATTTTCAAATGGGGATAACATCACCATTTGACCCGTCTGTCCGTTTGACTTATTTCTTGTCTCACTCTTTTTACATATCGATATAACCAAACATTGTTTATGGTAAAAAGGATATTTACTTACCTTTTATTTCGTTCGACCCATTACGATTTGCACCATAGGGTCGTATTACTTAAAAATCGTTTTCTTTATTCATTTGGCCTATTATGGCTTACACCATAAAATGTCTTTTCAAACTCTTTGTTAATTTGGTCAACACTTGACCAAATTCTGTTTTACCCTTTTTACCATCAAATATGGTTTCTTACCATTTTCACTTGTTCCGATCCGTATCGACTTGCGTCGGAACGTCGTATTTCAAAGACTCTTTTCAATACTAGATAACCTTATTTTAATCAATACATAAGTAGATGTTCTACTTAAAAAGATGTACGCTTTACTTAAATTGCATCCGATTATGCTTTTCCCCGTGCTTGATCCGCTTGACCCGCTTCTTCCCAAGCTTACACCTAGCTTGTCAAGCGTCGAACTATCATTTTATCATTCGCAAGATGGTTACATTAGTCATCATTCATCAAGACTATCCCACCTTACGGACTTGACATCAATTCACCATTTGATCATATTATAGGTCAATTTGACTTTCTAAAAATCAACTGCCTATTAACATTTACAAACGCACAGTTAAGTTCAACAAACCCATTTAGGCATTTATCAATTACTCGGCATGCGATAATTTAGGCTACCCTCTTATCTAAATTCCCAACCAAGTTCATGGCATTTCTTTCACTTAAACAAGTTCGAGCGATTGTTAACATCAAATTAACTTAGCTTTTGATTATCAATGCTAATTTATCCATTCGTCATGCTATAATAAAGGGTTTTCATCCCTATGTAAAACCCATTTCATCATATTATTAGACATTCATCCGAATACCTAATATAATCAAGTTCTACATGCAAACTAGTAAACAACATGATCTTATACACTTATTAACAATAACTTAACATATATTTCATTATTTCATACAAAACCATTCGATAGCAAGTATGAATATGTACTCAAACTCATAAATTGTTCAGGTATCTTCCTACTATTATCATTCATGATGATTCTAAACATAGATATATCATCAACTTCATCATATTATTAAGACCCACTTCAATATCTACTTGTTAATCACCTACAAGTAATCATACCTCAAATATTTCATAATTTCACTATACTAAACGAAATTATGCATACATATACACTCAATTTCATCTTTGGATCATAATCCAACAATTTAATTGCAAGTATTCTACTTGTCTCTAGTTACAACTTTCACCAATCTAGGTTTTTAAACATACCTTATGACCCCTAGTCTAGGTGATCTATAATTCATGTTCATGCACAAGTTTAAGCTCCAATTTCCCTTCTAATTTTGGTGATCTTGGAGATTAGGTCAAGATGGGGCTTCCCTATTTTTCTCTGCTCCCGATCGACACACACACACTAAGTGTGTGTTATGTTTTAAATTTCCTTTTTAAATCACAATTTCCCTTTTACCAACTTTTTAATATATTAAATTTTATGATCCTCCTTTCAGTGACCAAATATAAGGGACCAAACTTGCAAAGAGGTGAAAGTTATTCTATTAAAACAAAAAAAGTATTATACACTCTAGTGTGTGAAGTGTGTGTGCGACCAGACACTAAGAAAACCACCAAACCCTAGTTTATTGGGGTGATCAAATTGGAGGGTGAATTAGAGCCTTTGCTGGTGCTTGAATCAAAAATATCGATCATCCATACTTGCTTTACATCAGGTAAGTTGTAATTTCAATTTCTGTGATACCCAAATTTTGGATGATTGATGTTCTTAAGACACTAAATTGATGTTAATACATATGGGAGGTATGAATTAAGTATAGAATCATAATCCTAACTAAAAATAGATGATTAATTTAGGAGATTTGGGATAGAGATCATTATGCTCTGTATAAAGAAGTGAGTTTTTGTTCTTGCATGACAAAGCCCCAGGTGGTTGTATGAATCATGAGTGAAATGAAGTAAGTTTACTGAATGACATGTTAATATGGACTTTCATGTAATAATGTTAAGTTTAAATATTAATTACACATGTTAAACATAGAGGTCATGTTAATATGGACTTTCATGTAATAATGTTAAGTTTAAATATTAATTACACATGTTAAACATAGAGGTTTGAAAGGATAAGGATACATGGCTATTAAACAAATCATAAGCTTGATAAAGGTAGCATGTAAATTTTGTCCACAAGGTGTTTGATGTTATATCTAAACGATATATCGGATTAAACTCTATAGGCAAATCGGGTGAAGCGACGAGTGGTCAAGCCGGGAAGGAGGCACGCTTGAAAGAAAAGCTTTAAGGTACATGGCTTTATGCTTCATAGAATTTTATTGTTTATTCTGCTTAAACACTTGTTGAATATAATTAGTAATAATCATAAAATTAAGATTTATTCAAAGCGATGGATTTCGTACGAAGAATAAAGGTTTGGTTGAATAAAAGCGACGGATTTCGCTACGTTAACCAAACGGGTCAAAATGACATAACGGATAAAGGTTTGATTGAATAAAAGCGATGGATTTCGCTACGTTAACCAAACGGGTCAAAATGACATAACGAATAAAGGTTTGGTTGAATAAAAGCAATGGATTTCGCTACGTCAACCAAACGGGTCAAAATGACATAATGAATAAAGGTTTGGTTGAATAAAAGCGATGGATTTCGCTACGTCAACCAAACAGGTCAAAACGATATAATGAATGGTTTGATTGAATAAAAGCGATAGATTTCGCTAGGTTAACCAAGCGAGTTAGACGAAGTCTTAATGCATACTGGAAGGGTTGCATGAGTAATGATATCGACATAATACCCGGATAATAGGTAGGAATTCAAATATGTACTTAAACCGGGTAATAAATGGTTTAATCATGCTTATAGGATCCCGAGTATTAGGAAACATTTGTAGTTATGATGTTCGCAAGAATTAAAGGTGATCAAATGAGTTGTTTAATAAAAATATTTAAACGGGTCAATAAATTTTGCAACTTAATAATAGGCCGAAGGTTTAAAGTTAAAATGTAGGTAATCCGGACATTGGATTTCGAGTTACTAAGGTAGAGGATCAAATTATGATCGTATAGGAAGAAACAGATGGTTAATCGGATAATTGATTTAAAAGATACGGAGATTTTCGTGTAAAAAACGACAAATAAGAGAAATTTGCAGCAAGCCACACGTATTCCTACCGTAGCTTACGGTAGTTGCTGCTGTTTGAAACAGGAAGTCCAGACCGTAAGCTACGGTGGCCAGCAGTAGCTTACGACGTGGTCCGAATCAAAACTTTTGTTTTGATTGTTGTGCCATACTTTCGAGAATAAGTTATGTTTACTACGATATATAAAGTACATAATTAATGTTTCCAACGAACTTTGTGATGTAGGTGGTTAACGTAACGTTACAGATGATCAATCACCGATCACTTAAGAAATTCAAGCTTCCGTTGTATCGACTATACTAAAAGAATGTTTTAAGTTGTTTTAAAATACTATTAACTTTTAAATTTATGGTATTTTGTATGTAAGTTGGATTACATTACATTTTTATAAGGGTCTTATAAACTGGCGTTGCTTGGCATCCCCCACTCCAATTCACGCCCCATACCCCGCTATCTAACTTCTTGCATGAATATTTTTTAGGATTTTTTTATTTCATCAAGCGAGTTATTTTTTCAAATACCTGTATTAGATAATAATAATCATCTTTAAAATATGGTAGCCATTTTTTGGGTACATGATGTAATCTTCATTTTTAATTAATCAACGAAAATAAACAACTAATAAGTTGTAGAAAATATTATTTTTTCTATTTAATGGACACATACAATAAAATACCAACACATTTCCTATTTGAAAGCCTTCAAACTTGTACACACAATTCAAGCACCTACAAACCATTTTTTTTGGTAAAGCGACATCAAATATTTCTATAAAACATATTCACACCACCTTATCTTGAACAATTCAAAATCAAACAAACCAACACGTTTAACGACATTTTCACTTATACATGTAATATACATTTCCAAGTTGGATGAAAAGTGTTTTTTTTTTCTTTTTTTTATAACAATTTTAACCTTTAATTTTTATGATTGACTTTTACAATCTCATAACTTTCTAAATACTTTTTGAGTTTTATGTCTTTATATTTATTTACATGTTGATATAAACTTAAGTTGATTTACATTTTGACATAATTTTTTTGTGTTTTCTTAATTTTCAGCAATGACATTAACACTGACAACCCTTTAATTTTCTAAATACTTTTGTGATCAAGTTTTATGTTTTTAGCTTTAGTTACATATGATATAAATTCATGTCACGTTTTGACGTTATGTGTTTAGCTTTAGTTACATGTGGTATAAATTCAAGTAAAATTTTGATGTAAATTTTATTTTTTCCCCGGAAATGAGTCTGGTTAGATACATTAAGTTTTCAGTTGGTCTACATTTTGACGTAAATTTTGTTTTGAAACGAATTGGGTCAAAATTTAATACATTTTCATTAGCCGGTATAAATCCGAGCCACTTTATGTTTCGACACCATCCCAATGCGCCGTACCATTCTTTAACTTAAAAAACGCTATTTTCTTACATGCTTATTTTTATGTACGTGTCAGTATAAATTCAAGTTGGTTTATGTTTCGCATAAATTTTATTCGAAAATATGTTAAATCAATATAATACGTTTCCGTGCTTATTTTTATGTACGTTTTCAGTTGGTTTACGTTTTTACGTAATTTTTTTTCGGAAACCAGACGGGTCAAATTAAATAATAAACGACTTCCTATTAATTTATTTTTTGGTATTCTATGCATACACTTTTACAGTGACATACATTTTTATGCTTTTCAAAAATATATAGTTGTTAAGTGCTTTTTTCTAAGTTTAAATTTTATAACAACCACCATAACGCGTAACTTTTAAAATACATTCTCGCCTCGCCGCGAAGTACGGGTATAAGTTGTAGTTAACAAGAGATGCATGATTGAAGCTGAACTAATAATAGATGCATGACAATGATAGAAGAATATGGTGATGTGTGATTTCTTATATTATCAATTTTTGGTATAATTTCTGTACGATTTTTGTAAATTTATTATAAAAAACCATAAATTAAGAAATTGCCATAATTAACTGGTTCGGGGTGATGATGACGAAGAAATGAAGAATCACCAAATTGTATACGAGGGGCCACAACGACATTTGAACCTTACCTAAAATGGTTCGATGATCTACGTAATATATCGATTCTTTACCTAAAATGGTTCAATGATCTACATAATATATCGGTTCTCATGATTATATATATGGAACATATTTCGAACCTTGGAACATGATCGATGATCTACATAATATATCGGTTCATATAATTATATGGAACATATTTTGAACCTTGAAACATGAATGTTGTATATGTTTTATATAGTATCATTTATGTAATGTTTAGTTATGTTTTTATTAAATTATGCAATATTCATATTATGTATCTCTCAAATCTTGGCTTCTTGCGCTGAAACATTTTCAAATTTAAAATCTCTACCCAAGTATATAACATTTAAATATATTTTCTGTATTTTAAGATGTAAGATTTAAACGTAATTTATTGATTGTAACAATAGTATATGGAAAAAAAAAACAATTCATTATACAAAATAACTTGGCTATGAAAAGTAGTGTAAGGATCAAACACAGATGAATCTTAACATATAAATTAGGTTTAACGTCATAAATGAAAAAAAAGAATTTTTTCCCATTTAATTAAGTATTATGTTTAAATGCAAAATGTAAAAAAAATCCTGAATTTACTCTAGTTTTACACAACTTTCAAAATTTGCATACACTAAAAATCATCTAACCAACTTTTTCGTATATCTTCAACAAACTAAAATACCTTAATTCATCAAATATTTTCATTGGAAAAAATACACATATTGATTTTTTACGATATCAACCCGTGTATTTCTCATCCCAAAATCAATATCCTAACATTTCACGTTCAAAACTTCGGATCCCGCCTATAGTTTTATAGCTTAGTGACATTTTGGGGTGGGATGATAGATTCTGGGTTTGATATCATAAGTGAGTTTTCCTATATTTATTAGATTTCTTTCTACATTGATGTATAACAGAAATCGCTGATGAAACCATGATACTCCTATTTTCTCTTAGTGATCCTGCGGTTAAAAACAGAAAAGAAAACCTCGGATCCCATCGATCGGGTGAGGAATATAAAGTGTGCCCAAAATTCACGTCTCACAAAATTCGTTTCTTTCATATTATTACAACGTACTAATAATATTCTCATTCTTTCAAGCCCTAAAAAAATCATCTTCAACTCCCCTAAAAAAACCACCACGAAACTTCACTACAAGAATCTCTAAATCTTCGTATATGATTCGCAATCGCCACCGCAAGCATCAATTTCCGCAGAAAGCAGTCTGTATCGACATCTTTCATCTTCATAACTGTTTCATGTGATCACACTGTATGAAAACTTGCTTTAAATTCAATCAATCTGTCTATTATTCTTGCCAAATTAGGGTTTTATCCTTGTTTTGTGTAAATGTATGGTAGAAGAGCCTGAAATCGAGAAATACATTCATGATTGTTGTGGAATTAGGGTTGTATCGTTGTTTTGTACTGGTATGTTACGTTATATAGTGTAAATGTACGGTAGAAGAGGCCTAGGGTTTCCGTCACCGGTGGTTGTGGTGGTTGTGGTGGTGATTGTGGTTGTTTTTAGGTGGAAGTGGCGGCAGGCCGTGGTGAGGAGTGAGGAGGTTAGGAGGCTGTTGGTTTCGGCTTCGGAGGAGTCGAGTAGGGTTGAGTTTGAGGCGAAAGAGGAGTGTTATTACGGTGGAAACGTTGCGCCTGTGGCTAGGGTTTCGGTTTCGAGTTATGGTTCTGGCCGGGTTGGTTTGCCGGTGAAAGCGGTGTATCAGTGTGCTGTTTGCTTTCGTCCTACTAATACACGGTGTGCCAAGTGTAAAGCTGTTCGCTACTGGTATGCTCACTACTTTGGAAATCTATTGTATGAAAATTTTTGTTTAATTTGAGTTTTGGTGTCGAATTGAGGAATAATTGCTGAGACGTAGGATACATGTAGGAAATAAACATGCATTTGGGGTAAAATTATTCTCTTAATTTGCTTGAAGGAGGTAATAAGTAGTTAAAATTTATTTATGCTGTATTGGTTGACTTTTTGGTGTGATAAGGTTTTTATTGATGCGATATCCTGATGGTGTGAACCGGTGGCAGAATGTACTCAAGTACACATTGGTAATTGCTAGAGTTTAGTTTTTCTGTCTGTGTTGGAGTAAAATTGCTCTGAACATGTGTTGTGCAGTGTGTTAGGGCATTATATCAGTAAAATTATACATATAATTGGCTAGGTCATATGATTAGTCTGCACTACTGTATTATAGAGTGGAGAATTTGTGCTGTTATTCTGGTAATCTGGTATTGCAAGACGTAGTAGTCAGAGTTTAAGGTGCAAAACAAGCACACTCCTGGGACAGAAAAACTGCATTAAGAAGGAAAGTATGAATATATACAATAGGCATAGGAGGTTAAAAAAAGCAATAACATTTTCACATAGAAAGATTGAGGCAAATTAATACCAACTTCACGTACGAGTAAGAATGTAAGTATAGGAAGGGATGGACCAGTGGAACCGCTCTCAAAAATTAAATGACACTATCATTAATTTAAATTGTTTATACAAAAACTTTTATAGTTAGTAATCTAGTAATAAACAATTTTTAATTTTAAAACTTGAAACATTGGTAATCTAGTAATTAGTAATAAACATATGTAAAATTTAGAAAGTATGAAAAAGCTAAAAACATAAATATGAATTTGATTTTAAAATGTTTTGTCTGCAACAGTGATAGTGTAGTGCCGTTTGGCAATGTAAACACACTAGCAGCAGTTATTACCTTCATTAGGTCTTGTTTCTGCCCCATCCATAAATCTTATGCTCATCATCATAGTTGTCAATAGCGGCTTTAGCGCACTACGTAGTGATGGGTGTTTACAACAACCGTGCACTCATATAGTTGTCAATAGCGGCTTTAGCGCACTACGTAGCGATGCCCGTTAGGTTTTTTTTTTGTTTCACGATTGAAAAAAGAAACATATCTAGATGATTATTGATAACCTATTTTGGCAATAATGCTATATAACAGATGTAGATGTCTGGACAGAACTATTATGATATGTATTAGGACATTGTTGTTTTCTCATGATAGTTGATAACTTATAAGCAATTTGACGTACTTCCGACATGTTTCGCAGGCACATACAACTTTACATTGGCTCTCGTGATTTAATGAAGCAATTAATTGTCAAATTTGATGACTTAGTAGGATCTCTTTTAGAACAGGAGTTAGAGTCAGTAGCATGTATTTGGTCCTTGATAGCCAATCTTGTTCATCAAGGATTCGACTGATTGGGTCAGTTTTTCATGTGTTATCTTGATATTCAGACAATTTAACATTGGAGGCAAATAAAAAACTGCCATTGTTTGGCATCCGTTTCTTTCGTTTATGTTTTGTTTTACCTTTCTATGTTTACTTGCTTTCATATAAGTGACCCCTCAATTATCTCTTTTTTCTAGAAAGTCTCACGTTAGCAATCCAGTCTTTTGCTATATCTATTATACCATTCATTATTTTACATTTGAATGTCAGCTCTGGCAAATGTCAAATTGTTCATTGGAGACAAGGTCACAAAGAGGAGTGTCGCCCTTATGTTGCTGTCACTCAAATGAACAACGCACGGCACAGCTCTAACAGGCAAGGCGGCCATAAAGATCACAGCGACAGCTTTGATATTGAAGCTAAGCAAACTGCTACACCAGCTGAGCCGAAGTCACCCTTGTCATATGAGGGACCTTCAGTTTTCTCTACACCTACCAATTTCTCTACAGGTGTTACCTTTGAGAACCCTGAGACAGTGAAATCGGCACTTGGGACTCCGCTCAGCCCTGCAAGAAAGTCAACCGGTTTATCAGATAACAATAAGAAAACATCTATCCTTAGCGATGAAGATAATTCATCTTTTTGGACTGATAATGGCTCTAACAATCAGAAGACATCTATTCTTAGTGATGAAGATACTCGGTCTGGGACTTCGTATTCATCCTTCTGGACCGATGAGGGCTCTAACAAGTCTTCTTTACCTTCTGATGTTTCTTCTCATCATGCTTCTACTGCTGCAAGGTATTCAGAGGTCCCTGAGAAGTCGGATGTTTTCTGTAACAAGAGCACGGTTCCCGACATGTTTAAATCTAGTGAGGTAGTTTCATCATCAACCAAAGCTTCAGATGCTTATTCAACAACTGTCACTAGTGGAAACATATCTCATAGTACGAAGCCCGTGAAGGTCGTTGATGATGACGACTATAATATTGCTACTTGTTCATCCCAGTTGACAGAAGCTTCTAAGTTCAGGGAATTAAAAAATTCTCTGTCTGATGTTCCTTCTCATCGCGCTTCTACTGCTGAACGATATTCAAAGGTCTCTGAGAAGTCGAATGATGTTTCATCATCAACCAAAGCTTCAGATGCTTATTCAACAACTGTCACTAGTGGAAACATATCTCACAGTACGAAGCCTGTGAAGGTTGTTGATGATGACAACCATAATATCGCTTCTTGTTCATCCCAGTTGACAGAAGCTTCTAAGTTCAGGGAATCAAAAAATTCTGTGTCTGATGTTCCTTCTCATCGCGCTTCTACTGCTGAACGGTATTCAAAGGTCTCTGAGAAGTCGAATGATGTTTTCTGTAACAAGAGCACGACTCCTGACACGTCTAAATCTAGGGATGCGGTTTCATCATCACCCAGAGCTTCAGATACTTATCTAACAACTGTTACGAGTAGAAATATATCTCATAGGACAAAGCCTATGAAGGTCGTTGATGATGTTGGCCATAGCCATAGGACCACTACTTCTGCATCCCACTTGGCAGAAGCTTCTAGAAGTGGAACAAAGACATCCAAATTAAAAGTTGTTGATTACCTAAAGTCCTCCAAGTTGTCTCGTCAGGAGTCATTAGAGGGAGTAAGTAACACAACTCACAACTACAGTTTCAAGGTCTGGCTTCGAAACAAACTTTTTTCAATTTCAGTTGTGCCGTCTATGAGTTCTTTAGCATGATAGTTTTGATATGCTTTTGACAGGGTCTCTTCCCATATGAAATGTTTATTAAGCTATACAGTTGGAAACAGGTTGAATTGCAGCCTTGTGGCCTCAGAAATTGTGGAAACAGGTAAAAATTCTCATTATGCTTTTTGTTTGTGCTATTAACACTTTAAATACTTTATATATTCATGACCTACATGTTCTGCAGCTGTTATGCTAATGCTGTGCTGCAATGCTTGATATACACTCCACCTCTGACTGCCTACCTTCTTGAAGGACTTCATTCCAAAGCATGTATGTTATCACGCGTTACAGATCACACATTATTTGACCTCAATACTAAATTGTTACTAAGCGAATCTATTGTCATCGTGTTAATTAGGCGAAAAGAGAGGATGGTGTTTCACATGTGAATTTGAAGGACTTGTTAGGAAAGCAAAGGATGGGATCTCCCCACTGTCTCCTATTCACATACTTACCCATATTGAAAACGTTGGAGGCAATTTAGGCCATGGGAAAGAAGAAGATGCTCATGAATTTTTAAGGTTAACTCACGTCTACATTACATATTCTTTTGGAGGCGTTTACACCTTTTTTTTAGCTGAGTTAGTTATTAACTTATTATGGGAATTTAGGTATGTTATTGACGCTTTGCAATCAGTGTGCATTAAGGAATCGAAAAGAAAGTCTTTGAACTCTTTAGAAGAAGAAACGACTCTCATCGGACTTACCTTTGGGGGTTATCTACGGTCAAAGGTAACAACATGGTTTTGACTTTTGACGAGTTATGGTTGAGCAAATACTACTATACTAGTGTACTTACTACTTATATAATCTTGGTGGTTTTGATTTATAGATAATGTGCATGAAGTGTGGAGGCAAATCTGAACAACATGAGAGGATGATGGATCTCACTGTGGAGATAGAAGGTGATGTAAGAACATTAGAAGAGGCTTTGTATAAGTTCACATCTACCGAGATTTTGGATGGTGAAAACAAGTATAAATGCAACAGGTTGGGTTCGACATGCCAAAATGAAAAATCCTCTTTATAAGTTAAAACCAGCACCAGCATTAGCATTGCATTTTTAGTAACCTGTTATTGTTACTACTTTGAATTTAGGTGCAAATCTTATGAGAAAGCGAAAAAGAAGTTTACGTTACTGGAGGCTCCTAATGTCCTTACTATTGCATTGAAACGTTTTCAGGTAATATTTCTCATCGAAAGTTAATTCTGAGTTTGATGTATATGGGTACCTTTTTCATACTTCTATAGTTGTATTGTTTTACAGTCTGGTAAATTTGGAAAGCTCAACAAATCAATTCGCTTTCCAGAGATTCTTGACATGGCTCCTTATGTCAGTGGCACAAGTGATAAGTCCCCAATTTACAGTCTATACGGAGTGGTGGTTCATATAGATATGATGAATGCTGCATTTTCTGGTCATTATGTTAGCTATGTTAAGAATTTTCAGAATCGATGGTTCAAGTTCGATGACAGCATTGTATGTTTTCACTATCATGTCTTCTGTTACTAAGGCTCACATATCAACACTTCGTACATTACACCAGTGCATTTATTTGAAATCTTATGCTTCGAACTGACATTGTAGGTAAAAGAGGTGGATCTTCACTATGTGCTGACAAAAGGAGCATACATGCTTCTATATGCAAGGTCATATCAATATTTTCATTACAGCAGTTTTGCCTGCTTTGCCCTAGATTAGTTTAGAACCAACAGCTGTGTGATACGCCTTACATTTATGTTGAACTAATACGAATATATCTCCAGGTGCTCACCGCGGGCCCGCGGTCAATCCGCAGCTCAATAATTCACCACCACCACCACCACCACCACGACCCAAGAAAGCAAAAAATACCACCGTCATTCGTATCAAAACCTCACTCCGTCGCACCATGGGAGACACACAACTATTATCCGCCGCCTGTCTACCACCGCAGCCTTGAGGAGGAATCTTTCTCAAGTGACAACTCAGGATTCTTCTCGGAGTCTTGTTCTTGCTGCACTGATAGCACCCACAGAGACTTAAGCAGCATCGAGGATCACATTTCTGGCGATTGGGAACCCGATTACCATAAAAATGTCAACTTCAATTCCTCAGATTCCGACACCTCGTCATCCTCTTCCTTTCCCTCACCCTTGTACTTCAGGCTTTCTCAGTTGTACTCTTCAACTGCAAACGTCGAGGAAGATCGCAAGTTAAGTAAGGTATGTAGAAACTTAGGTTGTAGTTGTAATAGTTGTAGGTTAACTAACTGTGATAGATTAGGAGGGCGGGCTACTTACCTGCCATCGAGACCAACTGTAACATTGAGAAGATAAGCGACTCAATGAAAATCAGACTAAAAACCCCTTATTTAAAGAGGGGTTTGAGTAAAAAATGGGGGAGGGATAAGGGTTGGGGGTGAGTGTAGCTATAATCTGTATGTATTCTAGTTTCATAATGTACTAAACCTTCAAGATTTTGTCACTCTCTTCCCCTTTTGTAATATACAAATTGTTGTTTCTTGTCGATTGGTTTCATGTGTTGGTGTCTCGTGACATGACCTTTAGCTTTTCGAGTTTGGATAGAATCAAAATATTATGTTCAGAACTGCGTCATCACGATTTCAACTTGCTTTATAACTTCTTCGTAATGCCATATGTTAAACGAAGCCGTAAGTGATGTCGGACCATTCTTGAAGTATTTCATCACATAAAATAAAAGTTTTAGTGGTTTTTCACACAAGCAAACAAGCCACAACAGCGTTAAAATAAAATCCATCATCACACATAAAATATAAGTAGTTTTTATACTACCTAGACGTTAGAACTTAGACCATCTTTGATGCTAGATCAAGATTTTTGTAAAAAAAGTTGCCATATCATCTCATTATTCATTATTCATTCTCTTTCCTCTTTCTTCATTAATAACTTGCAAACCTTATTCTCTCTCTACAAATACATACACTTATCCAAGAACATTTAGAGCATCCCTAATAGGGGTGTTTTTTTATTGAGTTTTATACCTTCTATCTACTCTCTCTCCTCTCTAACTTATCATCCATGTCATAAATGCATTTTAAATGTATTGTATTGAGTTTGGTCTTATAAATATATTATTATATTACAATAGGTAAGAGTTTCTCTACAAATGGTTAAATTTTAAGAAGGTTAAAAGCCATAGGTATTGGATATGTATCATTAAAATTAAGGGTGGAGGTATAAGACTATATCAAACAATTAGTTTGATATGGATATTGACAAAAAATAAAATACAAATACGCTTATCGTACAAAATGTACGAATAGCATGGAAGAGTAAAAAATGCAATGACATTTTTGTAATTATTTTACTCTTAGAGTAATTATCAAAATTATTCTACAAATGATCTTGTAGGGTAATCATGATCTTGTAGAGTAATTTTGTAAGGCTCAATCTATTCACACACCCCTGCTGTCTATTTGGACACCCCTGGGCCCTAGACGGGTCGTCAAGGCCTAGACGCCCATATAGCACTGATTTTGAGGAGTCAACAAGTACGTGGCATGGCCCATAGATTTTAGTGTTTAGACGGGCCGTCTAGACCTAAACGATCCGTCTAGGATGTGTTTTTTTTGGTTGGAAAAGGGGTGTTTTGATGGGGAGATTGAAAAAATAGTGTTTTGGTGAGGTAAATTGGTTGTTGTTGGAGATTGATTTTTTTAGGTGTAATTTAGGTTTTTAAAAAGTTTTGTTTGTTGTACAAAAAGTGAGTTATGTTTTTCAATCGTTTATATATTTAATTGTTTTTACATTATATTTTTTTTAAAAATATAATACTAAATTTAATACTGTTTTCAACATTTTAAGATGAATGCAACAAGTGTATGTGGTTTCCGTATTACATTTCAATGTCGATTTAACACAAACAATCATCAAGTAATCGAATAACTGAAAACAAAGTTAAATATAACATATATATTGTACAACCAAAACAATATTTATCTGTACAGCTGAAAAGTAAATACAAAATGTTTATGCATACGAGTCGGCCTCGGAGTCGGGATCGGGATCTGGCATCTGCGGCTGCTGCTGCTGCTGCTGATGTGGTGCTCGAGGTGGTGGGAGCGGTATGGGAGGTAACCCGTCTCTCTCACGTCTATCCTGCATCTCCCGAACCACCCAGCCCATGAGATCCATAAGCCTGTCGACGTTGGCTCGTGAGCGCTGGTATGCTACAACCCCGGGGCACGACCTGGAAGGACGTACTGCGGAAATTGAGGCGCCCCGTGAGGTGGTGGTGGCGGTGCCGGTCCGTCAACATCAACCGGAGGGTCCTGGACTACCGCTGCCTCATCTGCCGGCGGATGGACTGGAGCGAAGTGATCGGGCAGCGGCTCCGGAATCCATGGCTCACCTTCGCGGGTTTTAAACCGCTCGCCTAGCATGCCGAACCTCTTCACCAGCCTCATCCCCCGCAAGGTCAGAAAACCCATCCGCGTGGACGGTATGGCCGGCTGCAAGTGCGGGTCCGACTCCGGCACAAGACCCAACGACCGGGCGATGACGGTGACGTACGCCCCGCCGTACAAAAAGCCGCGCTCCTGCCGCTGGTGGGCGGAGGCGAAGTACTGGGCGAGACCGTGCGCAAGTGCGCACGACCTCCGGTACAAAAGGCAATAGAAAAAAAAACAAGTCGGTTAGCGAGCATCCGATGTAGATACCTGCACATTATGTTAGCGAAAAACGGAAATTAATTCATAGCAACAATAATCAAACAATTAACGTAATAAACGTACGTACCTGTACAACGGGTCGACAATGTGAGAAATCCTCCCATTCGCCCTAACATGCTCCCAAGTGTCAGGGTCTGCGACCACCTCCCAAAAGCCCAAAAGAGTGGCTTTATCCACCACCACAAGCCCCTCCGTATATACATCGGTGGCAATCTCCTCCTGCAGGTAATGCCGCTATGAACGGCAAATTCTGCAAGCGTCATCGAAGGCCACACACCAGCCAGCCTAAATGAAACCTCCGGTGGAGGGGGAGAACCCTGTGGCTGGGGAGGCGGCTGGTCGACCCGTGGAGGGTGGAACGTGAAGGTGGACAGAAACTCGACGAGCAGCTCCCGGTAAGTCGGCGTGCCGGCCAGGTCAAACAGTCGATGCCACGGGGAATCAATGGGAATGAAGAATCGAAGTCTGGGCGTCTCCCCGATCGCCTTGATCGCGTCCCAGTCGACCGCCGAGTGCGATCCGACCTGCATCCGGCATAGCTTGCCGCAAAATCGGGCGGCCTCGGTGTCGGGCAGGAACTCAAGGTATGGGTGGCCGTGGAGCGGATCCACCGGCGCTGCCGGGGCCCGTCGCGGACCATGCGGATGTGGGTCCCCGTGTATCGGATCTCCAATCTCGTGCATAACTAATCTGCGATTGTAAATACAATTTAACACGAATAAAACAATAAATTATAAAAGAAAAAAAATTTCATGGTCGTCTATCGGGGTCGTCTAGGTCTAGACGCCCCGTCTTGTTCATCGGAACTCCCAAACAGAACACCCTAACAGTGCATAAACCCCAAAATCTTTCAAATTCACAACCAACCTACATTCTAAATACATAACACATTAAAATGTATTGAAGTATAGTTGAAAATACTCAACGGAGAAGCTTGATTTCGCAAAAATACGGCCCAGAATACGGTAGAATACGACGGGATACGTATGTGTGTGTGGGGTTGAGTGTGTTTGTGTCGTCTATCTCTGATCGTCTAGGCGGTCAGACATATACGAGGCCTAGAAGTGTCGTCTAGGCCTAGACGACCCTATGGAATAAACACTAACTTACCATTTTACCCCTGAACTACGCCTGTCTAGGCCTAATTCAGGGGCAAAATGGTAATTAACCAGCTGAGTGTTTTACAACTCAGCGTGGTTAATTACCATTTGCCCCTGAATTAGGCCTAGACGGGCAACAGTTCAGGGGTAAAAATGGTAATTTACATTTTCAATTTAAAATTCAAAAATTTTCAGGGATAAAGATCCCACCTGCACTGTAGGTGGCGTCTAGGTCTAGGCGGGTGACATTATGACTGTTTTGCCCCTGGTTTTAGCCTAGACGGCCAAGAAACCGGGGGTAGAATGGTCTTCTTGCTAGACCAAGACGGGGCGTCTAGGTCTAGACGACCCGTATATATACATTTAAATTTCTTTTGGTATAGTATTTTATTTACTTAAGTTGAATTTTGATATAAGCCGACTTTCTACCAGTACAACAAAGGCACGGCAACTAAACCATACAAAGCCTATCTAAAAACCAACAAACTCCGGGTATTGACAAACAGACGACAATTATACTCTCTGAGCTCGCACGTCCCACCGTCGCCACCGGCAGTACCGACAGTTCGTCGTCTGCCGGTGCCAACGGTAGGACGTGAGAGCTCGGAGAGTATAATTGCTGTTGTTTCTCAATACAAAGAGTTTGTTGGTTTTTAGATGGCCTTTGTATGGTTTTTTTAAACCGTACAAAGCCTATCTAAAAACCAACAAACTCCGGGTATTGACCAACAATTATACTCTCCAAGCTCTCACGTCCCACCGTCGCCACCGGCAGTATCGACATTTCGTCGTCTGCCGGTGCTGACGGTTGGACGTGAGAGCTCGGAGAGTATAGTTGCTGTTGTTTATCAATACCTAGAGTGTTGGTTTTTAGATGGGCTTTGTATCTAAAAACCAACAAACTCGGGTGTTGACAAAAAGCCGGTAATCATTGTATCCGAGCTCTCATGCCCAACCGTCGCCACGGGCAGTATTGACATTTCGTCATCTGCCGGTGCCGAGGGTTGGACGTGAGAGCTCCGAGAGTATAATTACCCTCTGTTTGTCAATACCCGGAGTGTAACATTTATGTAAATCGGGTTTGAAAACCCGTCCCAACTTACCGATCAACGTATTTATTTATGTCAAATAACCTTTTGATTTTACATTTTTGTTTATTGTTTTAAACATTAGAAATTATATATATAAGTATATAATAATAATAGTAACAAAGGTTTAGAGTAAATTTAATAAACTAAATAAGCAACTAAATATTAAATATATAATTAGTAAATAATTATCTTAAAAGAATTAAAATAAATAAAAAGAGGGTGAGCCGGGAATCTAACCCGGGTTCCCAGGAAAAACACACACATCCAACACCGCCGCGACACACACACATTTGTTAAGTTCTTTGAAAACATTTGGTATATAGGTAAACCTCTACGTGCTGTCTTTAGATTCAAAATCAATCAAAAACCACCGGATTCGTCCCAGCTGTCTGTCCGCGTATTTACCTTCCAAAACAAGAATTCAATCAACCATTTTGGCATATAATCAATCTCCAATTCAGTTTCTAAATCAAAGTGTCCGCGTCAATCTATAAATAGCGACCCTAACTCACTAACAAACTAGCTCACTTCTTTCACGAACACGCTCAGACTTCCTTGCTCACGCCCCCTGTTTTGCCGGAAAACCGAGCTTTGTCACCCGGAGTCGGTCACCGGAGAACCAAACTCCATCCCACAGTCTGGTATAAGCTCTTTATTTCTTTTATGTTATGTTTTAAATTCAATTATATACGAACCAGAATAATTATAATCTAGAAATGAAATCGGGTTCAGTGTTCATCAATGAAGAAGCCGGGTTCAGTCGGTGTATAAAAGAATTAAAAACCGGCTTACAACCGGGTGAGACACACAGTCCAGTGGTGGACTGTGTGCACAAATAAAGTACACGTCCCGAGTTCGAGTGTGGTTAAACCCGTTTGTCACACGGCTTGTTTGATTTTAAAAATCTTTTTGATTTAAGTAAGACAGAAACAACTTAAGCAGTATATAAAAATAATAAAAACAAAGAACTTAGCGGGTTAGACACCTAGCCCAACTGGTTGGGCTGGGTGCAAAATAACATCGAGGACACGGGTTCAAGCCCAAGCCCTCACACCGGTCTGTTCATTTAAAAAAATCTTTTTAAAATTAATCATTTCTGAATGAACTTAAATTGTGTATAAGAATA
The DNA here is from genome assembly GCA_947069175.1 of Scalesia atractyloides. Taxonomy (NCBI): domain Eukaryota; kingdom Viridiplantae; phylum Streptophyta; class Magnoliopsida; order Asterales; family Asteraceae; genus Scalesia; species Scalesia atractyloides. The sequence goes on along the minus strand of CAMTDV010000001.1, from coordinate 58,708,551 downwards.
ATTAAAATCAGGAATATTTCGGGTTAGACACGTAGCTCAGTTGGAAGAGCTGCGTTGTGACATCCCGGTTTTTCAGACATCTTAAACGCACTACTTCACGGTTATTCGTTCCTACGCTAAATTGATTCGGAGACTTAAATTGCACGCTCGAAATAATTACGATAATTTCGTGAACTTGTCGAATGAATTACGTGCTATGTGTATTAAACGTTTATAAGTTGGTGAGTTATTAGGTGATGTTCCGATTTCGTGATTTGTTTTAGTTATAAAATATAGATATAGTAAATAGATAAATGAATCGAACCGAGCCGCGAAACGAGTAGACCTCACTTCCTTGCGACTCAAGTAGTTAACCGAAACTTGAGGACCAAGTTATAGACCCAAACCGACCCACCCAAACCCCTTGCGGCCGCGAGCACCCAACCCGCAAACCCTTCCCTTTTTCTTGACCTCTTGCGCTATATATACACATACATGCATGTGCATTGTTTCAAAAACAAAAACACACAAACCCTAATCAAAAACACAGCCGACGGCAGCCTTGCTACATCCCTCTCAATCGCGACAGCCTCCCTACACTTCTCTTCTCGGTCGCGATTTCCCTTGATCATCCGAATCGGCTCCCATCTCGCTTACGGTTCGTTAATCTCCATTGTTAAAGGTTAGAGTTTTATGTTATTTCGCTAATCATACTAGGGTTTATGAACTATGGATCATGTGTGTATGTAGTGGTAGAAAGTGTTATGATGTTAGTCGATTAATTATGCTAGTTTGCGATTATGATGATTAGTGGAATCAAAAATCATTAGGCTGCGTTTTGTGTGATAAAAACCATATAATATGATTAGGGTTTGCATGGGTATGATGTATATGATGATATATGATTGGAAAAATCTGTTCTTGATCGTTTATATTTAACATACCGATTGTTTAAGCGTGTTATATTGCGATAAAATGCTGAAAACAGGATGCTGAATGGTGTTTACAGCCAACTTCCACTGGCTCTAACTTGGTTATTATTTATCGAAAAATGGATTTTCTGAAGTCTAAAACGTAGATTTTTGAAAAACGCTTCTAATGGCGCTGGATTCATATTTTTCTGAAGTCGTTTGGTATTTTTAAGTGGCAGATTAAGTACAGTAACTGAAGCTGTGAAAATGCTGAAAATTTGTTAGTTGTTTATTGAATCGGATCTAATAATCTGTAGAGAGTCGAATCACGAAAATTGTACAGCAACTAGATATGGAAATTTACGGGAAACTCCCACTGGAATTTTTTTAATTGGACGAACGGTGATTTTTAAATAAATTCTCCCGTGGACTGCAGTCAGAAAGCGACGAATCTGACTGCAGCCTAGTATATTAATATTTATGAATAATTGGTGAAGTGTTAGGACTTGAAAAATTTATATAAAATTCTACAGTATAGTTGACACCTTGTGTAAAATAATTGTAATTTTTGGAACATTGGAACTATTTTATAAAAATCCTCGAAAACAGCCTAATTATGAGTATATAAGCTGAAACTTGATAACTTGCGAATGTGTGTACCAAAGTGTTGTATGGATTGATTGTGTTCATGATAGGTTGGTTTAATCACTATGTTGGTATGATGATACTTGCATGCATGATTGAGTGTTAGGATTTGTTATTGTATGTACCGCATTGTGTGTTAGTAATGTGTAGGGTTTATAATGGTGTGTTCACATACTAACTCTAAATCAATTGACTTGTTAGGACGCAATTAGCGGTCCCATCATTTGCTACATCTGTGTTACACTAACCGAGCAACTAAAGGTGAGTTCACGGCCCCTAATTTTATCTGGTTTTAAACAACAGGGGGAGAAACATGTATACACTCTACAACTCTATCTCTTTACGTTATACGAAATTAACGTCATTAAACTATTCGGTAACTAAGTTAATGTTAATGTACGTTATGGTCACTAAGCAGCTATATCACACAAGTCCTCGACAATCTCTCGGATCGTTAGTATTGGGTTAGATAGCGGGGAAATTATAAGTAGTACTACTGGGCCCGACAAGCCCCACCCGAGCTAGTCGCGCTAGCCGACCGGGTATTGTCAACGGGTGAATAATTTGGCCTAACTTCGCCATGGTCAGTGATAGGCCTGGCAACACGGAGGCACAACAGTCAGCTTCGATCGCGAACACTTACGTGACATAACTTTAGGCTAGCTACCTACATGTTAACATTGAACTTAATTACGAATCAACAATATTATTCCGGGTTAGGGATAATGGACCCAACAACGTTATTATTCCGGGTTAGGAATAATGGAACATCATTATTATTCCGGGTAAGGAATAATGAACCATCAGTATTATTCCGGGTTGGGAATAATGGAACTAAATCGTTATCCCGGGTTAGGGAAAACGGGGGAAACAAACTTATAACCGAACAAATGAACTTATGAAAACCTGTGAACTCACTCTTCTTTAATGTTGACACTTGTTTCTTTACATGTTTCTCAGGACGCTAGGAGCTCTAGGTGCACTCACTTGCATTGATCAAGACATCTTTTTATCGAGTCTCATTTACAAACATTTATTTGGGTTTTTCTTTAGTTTTGGCGTTTGTGTTGGCGCCGGTTCATTTACTTTATTTTTATGCTTCCGCTCAACTTTAGAAACTAATGCTTCCGCTAAACATTGAAACCAAACTAAGGCAATCTAAAATTAACTATGAATGGTTAAACAAATGATTTTGGAAAACGTATTAACAAATCATATAGAGTCGTTCGACGTTACTAGTGTCTCAGATTCTAGTTTGTTCACACGCCTCGCGGTAAAACTCCGCAAGTGGAAATTGAGGGTGTGACATGCGTGCACGCAACCGAGAGGTCACGAGTTCAAGTCTCACCACACGCATACGAAACCCACTGTTCGGCCGGTCTGACAACCCCCTTGTCAGACTGACAAGTTTTTATTTTTATTTTCCTCTTTTATTTTATTCTTAATTTATGGATTTATATTAATTTTTAAGCTAAAAATCAATAAAAATTGCTAAAAATATAAAGGTTTAAAATACCAAAAAAAAAAAAAAAAAACCACAACCATAACTTAAAAATCTAAACAAATGTTTTAAACCAAAAAGTTAGTTTATTTATTTATCGCATTATTATTTCTAGGTTAGTACCTTCTCGTCGATTAAATTTCCAACTCGTGTGCTCTCTTTACCACTCAAGAATACGCACCGAAGGTGAGTGAATCTCTACAAACTCCCTGTTTTAATCATGTTTTGGGGTGTATCATGTGTCGTACAATTTCTTTCATTTTATTTAACACTTGTGCTAATATCTCTATCGTGATCAAATGTGTATAATTGTTACGTGGTTTATTTGTGGATACATTTCATCATTTCAGTGCAATCATTTCATTAGGCTCATCAGTTCCTCGTGGGATACGGGTTGAGCATCAGGTGCCTCAATAGATCGGCTCCGTTTGATTGAGCCTTGATCTCAAATACATCATCGTATCATGTGTTCATTCAATGTGGTTTGTGATTGGTTATATATATACATCTGTTCACATATGATTCATGCACAACTTTATTCAAACAACAATATAATTCAATTATTTAAATGTTTTATCAAGGTTCACTCGCCAACTTTTGTTGACCCAAATTTTCTGTTTTACGCATGATACAGGTGAACAAGCCGAGGGAAGAAACACATAGAATGGCCTTAGAAGAATAAACAAGTTATTTCATTTAGAACAATCGTTTGGTTTATCGTTTGTGCTTGTATGAAATTTTGTGTTGGATATTTGAATTTAATTTGGATTTAAATAAATATGAAACTTGTTAGTAAATATCATGAGCTTTGGTGATAATCTAATCATACCCCGACTTTTATTCCGCTGCGGGTCGGGGTGTGACAGATTTGTATCAGAGCTTGTGACTATAGGGATATAGGATAGGTTATTAGACCCTTAGAGCCTATACTATAGTTGATTAGATTTTTGATTGTATATGTGTTACATGCAAAATTCATGATGTTTATATGTTTTATGTTTATTTTCACACACAACATTATGCAAGCACTCTCACAAGTACATGTTAATATGCCCATCATAGTTCATATCCTCATAACGTATCATATCTATGAAAGCACACACCTCACGATTTCACAATTCCCATGAATTCTTTTCAAAGATTTTTGCAATGTTTTTATAATTTTCAAATCACATCAAAGTGAGTTTTCATGACGGGCATGTAGTAACTGGAAGGGTACGAGTACCGGTAGTCGGAACGTCCTGTCTAGGCTTGGCATTCGTATAAATCCAAAATAAAGGACCAGTTTGCCTACCTGGGGACTAACGATGAGAGTACGAAGGACCTATTAGGCCAAAGCATGCTATACCAAACATCGTGTGAACTAACCCCACTTTGAGTTGTCATTGTGTCTACACCTGGACACCCTCCGACCTTACATCTCGCAATCATGTTTTACGATTTTCATTCGGGTGATGCGAGTGTTAACTAGCCGACACCAATGTGAACCCTACCAAGCCCAATGGTCATGGGGGCCCACATGACTATACAGGCTATGGTATGGGAGACATTTGGAGGCCCAAAACATGAGCAAGCCCAAGACATCCTATGGATGTAGTTAAGTTATTTTCAGTTATTTATAAATGTTGTTTTCATTCTTTTTACGACACATGACACCTAGAAAATTCTCAAACTCACAATCTCCCTACATATATTCATGTAGATGTCTGCTAGGCAATTACGAGGAGGTAGAAGGTCAGGAAAGTTGAGCGAACGCTTGGCCACGCAAATTGCTCAACAAATGGCCGCAGTACTTCCTGACATCGTGCTACAAGTTCAACAAGCTCTCACCACAAATCCCATCAACCCTCCGAATCAAGAAGACCAAAACGTCACCAACCCTCCTCCCAAAACTACTAAATGCACCTACAAACACTTCAAGTCCTGCGATCCCCCAAAATATGAAGGGACTGAAGGTGTCACCGCTCTCCTCCACTGGTTTGAGGAGATGGAAAACACCTTTCTCAATTACGACTGTCCTGAGGATCGAAAGGTATGTTACACAACTGGAAGATTGTTTGGGGTAGCCCTTACCTGGTGGAACACGGAAAAAGGTAAGCGAGGTGTAGATGATGCCATGGCCTTATCAATGGAGGAATTAAGAGAAATCATGACAAGACGCTTCTGCCCTAGAAGCGAGATCAAAAAGCTTGAAGATGAATTCTATTCTCTAAAGCAAAAGGAAGGGGATCATACCTCCTACAACAAGAGGTTTCTTGAATTGAACCAGATGGTTCCCAATCTGTTCACCCCATTATACCATTTAATCGAGCACTACATTCGAGGCCTCCCCTCGAAAATCCAAGATTCGGTTTTAAGCACTTCTCCTGCAACACTCGAAGCCGCAATGGAATTAGCTACGGAACTTACTGAGAATCGCATTCGAAATGGCGATTTTAAAGAGGAGAAGAAGAAAACGCTCGTTGAGACCCCAACTCCAACCCACCCAGGTTCATCCTCGAAGTTTGCTGGTAAGAGGAAGCAAAATGGCAAGAACTTTGCTGTCACCCAAACCAACCCTCCCATCACTGCTGCTCCAATCACCCAAGTTGCCCCTCCAGCCGCACCATTCAAAAGGCCATACACTGGCCCATACCCAAAGTGTAACCGTTGCCAATACCATCACCCTCCCGAGAACCCTTGCCAATATTGCACAAGTTGTGGCCGTGCAGGTCACACTATCCAAACCTGCCGTACACTTCAGCGATCAAACCGCAACCAGCCTCCAACCCAAACCCAAAACCAAATGGTGGGCCAAGCCCAACAACCCTTACTTCTACCACCTGCATAACCCACAGCCCAACCTTACTACCAACCCATAAGAGCCTATTTTAACTGTAGGGACCCAAACCACTTCAGAAATACTTGCCCACGCCTGGTGAACATCATCCATGTCCAAGCCCAAGCAAACCCGGTGAATCAAGCTAACCAAGCTCCTCCACCTGCTAGAGGAAGGGCTTTCAATATCAACGCAAACCAAGCAAGGGCTGACAACAATGTGGTCAATGGTACGTCTCTCGTAAATGGTAGTTATGTGTCCATATTATTTGATATTGGTGCGGATAAGAGCTTTGTATCTTTAGAATTCGAATCTACTCTCGATCTACCTCGTGATAGTCTCGCTGAATCATTCACAATGGAAGTTGCTGACGGAGAACCCATTTTGCTAAATTCTATCATATGTGGTTGTACTCTTACTCTTAATGATCACGTTTTCTCGATTGACCTCGTCCCTATGAAGTTGGGAAGTTTCGATATCATCATCTGTATGGACTGGCTCAGCCAAAATCACGCCGAAGTGGTGTGCCATGAAAAATTCATTCGTATTCCCCTTGCAAATGATCAGACCCTACATATCTTTGGAGAAACTCCTTCGAAAGGGCTCAAATTAATGTCATGCCTTCAAGCTCGAAGTTATCTTCGCAAGGATTACATCGCATTTCTAGCTCACATTGTCAAGAAGGAAGGCAAAGAAAGGAAGCTCGAAGATATCCCAATCGTGAAAGAATTTCCGCAAGTTTTTCCTGATGACGTTTCAGGACTTCCTCCTGTGTGAGAAGTCGAATTTCGAATCGATCTTGTGCCTGGCGCTACACCATTCGCAAAATCTCCTTATAGGTTAGCCCCATCTGAAATGCAAGAGTTGGCCAGTCAGCTGCAAGAGCTGACTGACAAAGGATTCATACGTCCTAGCTCGTCGCCTTGGGGTGCACCTGTTCTTTTTGTGAAGAAGAAGGATGGAACGTTTCGCATGTGCATTGACTATAGGGAACTCAACAAGTTGACTGTTAAGAATCGCTATCCATTGCCTCGTATTGATGACCTTCTAGATCAACTTCAAGGCGCCACATGTTTTTCCAAAATCGACCTTCGTTCTGGTTATCATCAGCTTAGGGTGTGCGAAGAAGACATCCCAAAAACTGCCTTCCGAACTCGTTATGGTCATTACGAGTTCATGGTTATGCCTTTCGGTTTAACCAACGCCCCCGCTGTCTTCATGGATTTAATGAATAGGGTATGGAAACCATATCTCGACCGTTTTGTCATAGTATTCATTGATGATATCCTTATCTACTCCAAGTCAAAATCTGATCACGAGCGACATCTTCGAATCATTCTTACACTCTTAAAGACTGAAAAGCTTTACGCTAAGTTCTCAAAATGCCAATTCTGGTTAAAAGAGGTACAATTCCTTGGTCACATCGTCAATGACAAAGGGATTCATGTCGATCCTTCGAAAATCAAGGCAGTACAAGAATGGCAAGCGCCACGTACCCTACCGAAGTTAGGTCATTTCTTGCTTGGCTGCCAATTTCTCTCGTATCGCCGTTCCACTCACGGCCTTGACTCACAAGGGAAAACCTTTCATTTGGGGACCCAAGCAAGAGGAGGCCTTCCAAACTTTGAAGCAAAAGCTTTGGTGACGCACCTATCCTTACACTCCCTGAGGGTTGCGAAGATTGTGTGGTTTATTGCGACGCATCAGAGCAAGGGTTAGGCTGTGTTCTGATGCAAAGAGGAAAGGTGATAGCCTATGCCTCTAGGCAACTCAAGGTACATGAGAAAAATTACACCACCCACGACCTGGAACTTGGAGCCGTAGTGTTCGCTCTCAAGATATGGAGACATTATCTCTACGGTACTAAGTGTGAAATATACACTGACCACAAGAGTCTCCAACATATCCTCAATCAAAAAGAGTTGAATATGAGGCAACGAAGATGGGTTGAACTTCTCAATGATTACGACTTTGAGATTCGGTATCATCCTAGCAAGGCAAACGTGGTGGCTGATGCGCTCAGTCGAAAGGGTTATGCGAATTCCATTCATCTTCTATGTTCACAAATTGTATCCGACATCAAGAATCGAATACGAGCAGCTCAACATACTTCCATAACGGAAAATGACGTACGCGGTGAGCTGTCGTGTGGAGCTGAACTCAAAATCGAAACCAAATCCGATGGTATGCTATACTATTTAAACCGTATTTGGATTCCCGATCGCGACAACCTTCATGATTTCCTCATGAATGAGGCACACAAAACACGATATTCTGTACATCCAGGAGCTGATAAGATGTATCAAGACTTACGATACACCTACTGGTGGCCTGGCATGAAGAAGGACATCACTGTTTTTGTTTCCAAGTGCCTTACATGTTCCAAAGTGAAAGCTGAACATCAAAGACCTTCAGGACTCCTAATCCAACCCGAAATACATGTATGGAAGTGGGAAAACATAACCATGGATTTCATTACCGGGTTACCTCGCACCTCCAGTGGGTATGACACTATATGGGCAATCATTGATCGTCTCACAAAGTCAGCCCACTTCATTCCGATTCGCGAGGACTTCAAGAACGAGAAGTTAGCTCGCATCTACATCAGCGAATCGTAAGCCGTCATGGTGTACCATTAAGCATCATTTCAGACCGTGATGGTCGTTTCACTTCACGCACATGGCGAGCCGTACAAACTGCTCTGGGTACGCGTTCAGACCTCAGTACCGCCTTTTACCCTCAGACTGATGGTCAATCTGAGCGCACCATCCAAACCCTTGAAGACATGCTTCGAGCATGTGTCATAGACTTCAATGGGAATTGGGACGCTCATCTACCATTAGTCGAGTTTTCGTACAACAATAGCTATCATTCAAGTATCGGCATGGCTCCTTTCGAAGCTTTATATAGTCGTAAATGCCGATCTCCAGTATGTTGGCACGAAATTGGTGAAGCGAAAATCACCGGACCCGAATTGATCCAAGAAACAACCGACAAAATCATTCAAATTCGAAACAATCTTCTAGCGGCTCAAAGTCGTCAAAAGAGTTATGCTGACAAACGACGAAAGCCCTTGGAGTTTGGCGTTGGTGATCAAGTACTTTTGAAAGTATCACCGTGGAAGGGAGTGGTACGTTTTGACCAGAATGACAAGCTAGCACCACGCTACGTAGGACCTTTCAAGATACTCGAAAGAGTAGGTCCTGTAGCATACAAGCTTGACCTACCAGAAGAACTTAACAGAATTCACCCCACGTTCCACGTATCAAACTTGAAAAAGTGCCTCGTTGATGAAAACCTCTATATCCCTCTAGAAGATATTCAAGTTGATGAATCAATGCACTTCGTTGAAAGACCAGTAGAGGTCATGGATTTCGGCGAGAAGCGCTTGAGGCGAAGTCGTATTCCAATTCAGGGTGCGTTGGGAGTCAAAACGAGGGCCCGAGTTTACTTGGGAACGTGAAGACTCAATGCGCGAGAAATACCCGCATCTTTTCCCAGTTACAACTACTACTTAAATTTCGGGACGAAATTTCTAAAAGTAAGGGATACTGTAACATTTATGTAAATCGGGTTTCGAAAACCCGCCCCAAATTACCGATCAGTGTATTTATTTATGTCAGATAACCTTTTGATTTTACATTTTTGTTTATTGTTTTAAACATTAGAAATTATATATATAAGTATATAATAATTATAGTAACAAAGGTTTAGAGTAAATTTAATAAACTAAATATTAAATATATATAATTAGTAAATAATTTATCTTAAAAGAATTAAAATAAATAAAAGAGGGTGAGCCGGGAATTGAACCCGGGTTCCCCGAAAAAACACACACATCCAACACCACCGCAACACACACACATTTTTTAAGTTCTTTGAAAACATTTAGTATATAGGTAAACCTCTACGTGCTGTCTTTAGATTCAAAATCAATCAAAAACCGCCGGATTCGTCCCAGCTGTCTGTCCGCGTATTTACCTTCCAAAACAAGAATTCAATCAACCATTTTGGCATATAATCAATCTCCAATTCAGTTTCTAAATCAAAGTGTCCGCCTCAATCTATAAATAGCGACCCTAACTCACTAACAAACTCGCTCACTTCTTTCACGAACACGCTCAGACTTCCTTGCTCACGCCCCCTGTTTCACCGGAAAACCGAGCTTTGTCACGCCGGAGTCGGTCATCGGAGAACCAAACCCCATCCTACAGTCTGGTATAAGCTCTTTTTTCTTTTATGTTATGTTTTAAATTCAATTATATACGAACCAGAATAATTATAATCTAGAATTGAAATCGGGTTCAGTGTTCATCAATGAAGAAGACGGGTTCAGTCGGTGTATAAAAGAATTAAAGCCGGCTTACAAGGGACTGTGTGCACAAATAAAGTACACGTCCCGAGTTCGAGTGTGGTTAAACCCGTTTGTCACACAGCTTGTTTGATTTTAAAAATCTTTTTGATTTAAGTAAGACAGAAACAACTTAAGCAGTATATAAAAATAATAAAAACAAAGAACTTAGCGGGTTAGACACCGAGCCTAACTGGTTGGGCTGGGTGCAAAATAACATCGAGGACACGGGTTCGAGCCCAAGCCCTCACACCGGTCTGTTCATTTAAAAAAAATCTTTTAAAAAATTAATAATTTCTGAATGAACTTAAATTGTGTATAAGAATAATTAAAATCAGGAATATTTCGGGTTAGACACGTAGCTCAGTTGGAAGAGCTGCGTGCACGCAACCGAGAGGTCACGAGTTCGAGTCTTACCGCACGCATACGAAACCCACTGTTCGATCGTTCCGACAACCCCCTTGTCAGACTGACAAGTTTTTATTTTTATTTTCCTCTTTTATTTTATTCTTAATTTGTGGATTTATATTAATTTTTAATCTAAAAATCAATAAAAATTGCTAAAAATATAAAGGTTTAAAATACCAAAAAAAAAAAAAAAACAAAAAACAAAACCATAACTTAAAAATCTAAACAAATGTTTTAAACCAAAAAGTTAGTTTATTTATTTATTTATCGCGTTATTATTTCTAGGTTAGTACCTTCTCGTCGATTAAATTTCCAACTCGTGCGCTCTCTTTACCACTCAAGAATACGCACCGAAGGTGAGTGAATCTCTACAAACTCCCTGTTTTAATCATGTTTTGGGGTGTATCATGTGTCGTACAATTTCTTTCATTTTATTTAACACTTGTGCTAATATCATTATCGTGATCAAATGTGTATAATTGTTACCTGGTTTATTTGTGGATACATTTCATCATTTCAGTGCAATCATTTCATTAGGCCCATCAGTTCCTCGTGGGATACGGGTTGAGCATCAGGTGCCTCATTAGATCGGCTCCGTTTGATTGAGCCTTGATCTCAAATACATCATTCATCATGTCATGTGTTCATTCAATGTGGTTTGTGATTGGTTATATATATATACATCTGTTCACATATGATTCATGCACAACTTTATTCAAACAACAATATAATTCAATTATTTAAATGTTTTATCAAGGTTCACTCGCCAACTTTTGTTGACCCAAATTTTCTGTTTTACGCATGATACAGGTGAACAAGCCGAGGGAAGAAACACATAGAATGGCCTTAGAAGAATAAACAAGTTATTTCATTTAGAACAATCGTTTGGTTTATCGTTTGTGCTTGTATGAAATTTTGTGTTGGATATTTGAATTTAATTTGGATTTAACTAAATATGAAACTTGTTAGTAAATATCATGAGCTTTAATGATAACCTAATCATACCCCGACTTTTATTCCGCTGCGGGTCGGGGTGTGACACGGAGTTTGTTGTTTTTAGATACAAAGCTTTGTATGCTTTAATTGCTGTGCCTTGGGTGTACTGAAAGAATGTCGGCTTATATCAAAGTTCAAATTAAGTAAATAAAATCCTATTAGTTATACCAAAAGTTTTTTTTATTGTATTAAAAAAATCTTTGTATTATTTATACAAATAAATCGTATTAAACATAAAAAAGATCGAGCCATTGTTCTTTCTTGACCGTGGTTAACCAGGACTAATCATTAGACGATGACTGAGACTCGTTAGGTGCTGTAGAAACACCTGAAATAAGTTCAACAACATATCACAATGTTAAACCACAACACACTCTATTACGCAAACAAAAACCATATATATTTAAAAAATGACAGTGTTTCTCATTTACCTGCATTTACTCCTCGAGTTTCCTTTTGGTTACAGTCTTTGATTCAGCACAAGACACTCTTTGACGTGTAGTCGATTGAGATACAAATTTGCACGCTGGAAACCGTCCCTCCAATACTTTTTTCCAAAATATATAAGGCTGATCTCCATCGGGTAAATATGTTTTTAACTCACTATGAAACCTCAGGCGCTTCTCAAACCATCTCCGCGAGATACGGATTGCCTGCGTATGGGGGTGCCTCACCACCATATCCTCGACCATCACGGATAATGTCTTGTACATTAGACACAACCTCCTCTTGGTCGTTAGAGTTGGGAACACCGCTCTCCCCCTAACAACGATATCACCGTTAGTAAATAATTAAAACAACAACTAGTTTAACCTAATACCTGTTACCGTATTGACTTCAGGCACCGATGACCGGTTCCATTTTAATGACATTTCACCACATTTGGATGATATCAGATGAAGTAATACAAGCCAAAGTTCACGACAAACAGAATTACGACGACGAATTGAAAGTTTTATGCGACATCAAATGCTCTGCATGGGTCTATTTAACAAAGAAATAGACGCCACGTCTAACGTCTACGCGGGGCGTATCACTTTACTACTTTATCGACATGCATTGAATGATATCACAGGAAGTAATATAAGCCAAAGAAGAAGTCGGATAGAATTCCGACGACGAATCGAAAAATTTCTGCGACACAAATGCTCTACATGGCTCTATTTAAGAACGGTATATACGCCCCGTCTAGGCCTAGACGGGGCGTATCACTTTGCAACTTGGCTGACATGCATGCAGAGCACAACATTCAACACGGGTCGTCTAGCTCTAGACGCCCCGTCTTGGCCTGGTCGTCTTCTACTCCGTCTACTGCTAGACGCCCCGTCTGATGTGAATGGTTTGACGTTGTACGGTGCAGGAATGTGGTCGGAGAAAAAATAACCCTAGACGCCCCGTCTAGATCTAGACGACCCGTCTAAAGGGTGTCTAAATAGGCAAGTGGGTGTGTGAATATATAGACCCTTTTGTAAAATGATCTTGTAGGTTAATTTTGATCTTACAGGGTAATTTTGTAGAGTATCATAAATGGTAATTTTGATCTTGTAGGGTGATTACGAGTAAAATAATTACGAAAATGGCACCCGGTTTTTTTACTTTTCCACGACGTTCGTACGTTTTTTACGATAAAATCTATTTGTACGGATGTTTACTCTATGGATATAACGCCATGTAAATGCAACATAAACATCATACACCCTGTTTTGTTACCGATAAAATGATAACCACATGTACACTTTATTAACTTCAAAATAAAACATATATATATATATATATATAGATGTTATAGATAAAACATCAAATAATTAACATTTTGTTACTTGCAAATTATGGACTAAAAATATCCGGTTGAACAGTAATTATATATATATATATATATATATATATATATATATATTAAAAATATAAAAAAACGTTCGGCATTATGGTGTAATTTTTGTTTTAAAAAGATTCTTATACAATAATTATTAGCGTTTAAAAAGACGAAAGAACTAACATATGCGTTACATATGAAACTCTCAATTTAAGACAATTATATTTCTACCGTTATACTATCAAATAAATAACTAAATATAAAACATAATATACCAAAAAATCCACTAATCAATCTCATAAATTAAAAATTACAATCTAATAGTTTATTCTTTATTTTTTTCTAGAAAAAACACCTTTTAGAGTCTAACAGTCTTAACTTTACCTTGTCTCAATAGTAAAGTACGTTATTATTTAATATATTTATCCTTTCATAAATAATTAACATAAAAAGGTTTTATAGCACATTCAAGTGTCAAAGATTCATGTTTATCTTTGTTTTGTGTATGAGACTAATCAATTTTTAATAGAGCACAACCCATTATCATTGACCATTTCCAATAGGGTGCGGTAACTATATTCCCTTTCACGTCAACAAAAGGGGAGCAAAGCTCATTCCTCTTTTCCTTTTACTTTTACTTTAGTTTTAACTATCTAAATTTCTCTACGTGTTACGGCGGCGCCCAAATGTAAAGTAACTCGAATTTGTATCGTCAAGACCTGGATTGTTTTTGAACAAAAGTTACGTCAAAACATAGAAAAACTGAAGATGTACAAAAAAAAAGCTCGGAAACGTATTATATTTGACCCGACCTATTTGCGAAAGAAATTTATGTTGCAACGTTAACCAACCTGAACTTATACCGGCACGTACGTAAAATTAAGTACAAAATTATGTTTGTAAGTTAAAATGGTACTACACTTTGCAGTGTAATCGAAACGTAAAGTAAGTCGAATTTATATGGTGTAATGAAAATGTATTATATTTGATCCGACTTGTTTAAAACAAAATTTATGTCAAAACATAGACCAACTGATAATGTACATAAAAAAAAACACAAAACATAATTTATCTGCGCATACCCATTTTCAAAGAAGCGTAAATCAATTTGAATTTGTACCGACACGTACATAAAAATAAGTATGTAAAAATTGATTGTAAGTGCCAATACTAAATGTTGAAGGTAAAAGTTAAAAAAAAACATAAGTTTCGGTCGGTATTGGTTTGGTTTGGTACGTTACCAACACTTGACATAAAGAAATACGCTTAAAAGAAATCTGACACGTATTTTACAACGATTGAAAACTATAAAAAGAAATTAACGTGCGTATCATTGTGGCATGTAAATTTTTCAAGAAAAAAACTTATTATAAAAGTTTATTTTTGAAATGATTTTATGTTATAGTATTTGGAAGAAGTGGAGAAAAAAACATCGGCGGCCCTAGATACAAGGATCAAACTCGAAATCTTGTATTAGATTTTAAAGGATGGTCCACCTTAGCAGCAGACTTTAATTGTATAAACTCCATTAACAAATTTATATAACCAGAAATACGGTTGGGAAAAACCAAAAAAAAAAATAAAAATAAAAATAAAATCCACCTAAGTCTACAACATCCAATTAGAGACAAGGACAACTGTTGATCGAAATTATGGTTGTAGCTATATATAATAGAATAGAATTTTATAGGGGATTTTATATATTTAATAACCTCTCACGATTAATTTGCGTGTGCACATATTATCAGATTTTAGACTATTTGTACTTATCATATGCAAACCAAAATGCATGTCAACTAAGCAATGAGGATGATGTATTATTATGCTCCTTTAGAAAAATAACAAGTTTTTTTTTTATATACTTTTAATTATAAGGATGGAGGGTGTCATCCGACTCGTCTTGAAAGTGGGGGCCGTTGTTTCTATTTCTTTCTTATATACTTTTAATTATAAGGATGGAGGGTGTCATCTGACTCGTCTTGAAAGTGGGGGCCGTTGTTTCTATTTTCCATCACGTATCGTCACTTTCTTTGTTGCAGCTCCAATTTGGGAGAGATATCGCTTCGGTATGGTTTTAACAATTACTATGGAATGGAATATATCACTACACATGCAATGTTAATAAGTATTGACTTAAACCTTACTATGAAGCTACTCAAAGCACATTTTTATTGCAACTTAATCATGACAACATTCAATATACACAATTATATTCTCTTCTCACTCAAGAGCTACCTTTGTTGTAATTTAACTAAAACAACAATACAAATCCTGACCTGAAGGAATATCACACAAACCCTAAAGTATCTAGTCTAAGATCTAGAGATTAGCAAATAGTATTGGGTGCCGGTTCAGAATCGAAACTGGTACCGAATTTCCCGAACTAAAACATTTTCGGTACCGATTCGGTACCGACATTTGGCTTTTTTGATACCGGTATTTACCTTCAAATTCGCACCGAACCGTACCGTACCAGAATTCTTGGTATCCATTTTTTAGGATTTTTGATGCCGAGCTCTTCCCAACTAAGTTGTACAGAAATACTAACAAGATAAAAGTAATAAATATATAAACCTTACAGTTGTAAGCCAACAATACGTTGATATCATGAAAAACATATTATTTAAAACAACCACTAAGTCGAGTAGCCATCCTTATAGCAAATAATTGTCTACCAAAAGCAAACGCTCAAAATTGTCATGCTTATTTACAGTTGTAGGGTTTAGAGAGATCGACTTGGGCTCCTACGACCCTTGCTTTTTCTTGGATTACGAATCCTACGTCTTGGGATTTGGCTACACATAGTGTGGGAACACAATACGTGTTTTTAAAGTGCATATTTCGTCGAGTATAAATTTAGTAAAGAGTGGTGCTTTTCTATGCTTCATTCTTCTTCATGATTTGTTCATATTATGCTCCATAAATGCTTGAACATTCTTCTTACTGTTTCCAATAGAAAATGTAGATCAAACGAAAACCAAAATCTTATATTTTGCTATAAGAAGGGACTTAAAAGAAACGGTTTGAATATATGACATTTTGATATAAACTACTGAAGAAACACTAAGTCAACACGAAGTTGGACTTCTCGTCAACAATGATTAATCTCTAATCCCTCCCTAGTAGCTTAGTTATCTTCGATCGATCCTTCAAAATGAAACAACACCGGTGAACTCGTTACAAGGAGGAAAGGTTGGGGGTTCTCGTTGTAACCACCCTCCGGCGTGAGAATAAGAACTCGTTTTGAGGAAATAAGTGTGTGTATGAAGTGAGAGAGCAAGAGAGCCATCCTTAAACCTGGTAGTGAGGTCTTCTATTTATAGCCAAAGGGTTGTTAAGGAGGTAGGAGCTAGTTGGACCTTCGCCAGTTGTCGATCTCGGGAATATCCCTTTTGTCTGCCTTGACGGGACAGGACCGTTAATCTATACTAGGGCTGACTTGGCATGATGTTATTCGCTCTATCTCAGCGTCTTCCAGTACTTCTTTTTTGGGTTGTCGCTATTTGTCTCCTAGAGATTCTATAGTAGTGTCTGGCGACCAATGATTGGTGCCACATGGTGTCCGAGGATGCACCACAGAAGAAAAAACATGCTCTATGTTCAGATCTCGCAACCAGACTTGAAGATCTTCGGCAACAAAGTTTGTGCCGTTATCAATGATGATGCGTAGAGGGAGCCTAAAGCGACAAATGATATGCTGCTAGATGAACTTGTACACCACCATGGCTGTGGTTGAAGCAAGGGCTTTGGCCTCCACCCACTTGGTGAAATAGTCTACCAAGACTATTATGAACTTTACTGCTCCAGGGGCATCATGAACTTTACTCAACAAGATCCACTTCAGTATCATCATCATCATTATCTAGACCCCCAAACTCAAACGCCCTCTTCTCAGATCTGCGTATATAATCATCAGCAGTATCACCAGAATAACCAGCACCACTACCACCCGCTTCTGAACCTCCTGCACCCGAAGAATTGCCTCCAAATTCTATCATTTGTAATCCTGTGGCAGCAGGAATCGATACCACCGTAGATTGTGTAATGACAGGAACTGTGGGCTGTGTCGAAACAATAGGCGTATCAATCGTCAAAGTACAAACAACCGATTATGTAACAATAACCTCAGCAACAGTGCTCTTTACAGCAGTAGATGTAATCAACTCAGAAGTAGGAACTGTAACAGCAACTGGAGCCTCAGATGTACTCGCTGAAATGCTCGGCTCAGTTCTGCGTCTCTTTATTAACAGAACTTCATCTTCTTCGTCTTCGTCATCGTCATCAGGCTGAGCAGTAGAAACAACAACAAACGGAATGTCAAGCGGCGGATCACCTTGTTTCTCTTGAATGTCCTTCAGCTGAGCAATCAGAACAGCTAGATTCTCAGATGATAACTCTGGTAGAACAGGAGTTAATGTAGCGTTGAATGCATCCAGATCATCCAGAAAAGCTTGTCCAACGTCATCCTCATCGTCTGTAACCAAATCTTCGACTTCTATTTCTTTTTCCTTCACCGGTACATCGTGTTCCTCAGCTACAATCGCATTTAAAGGAGGAGGAGGAGGTGGAGGAGCATGCAAACCCACAACTACCGAAAACTTTCCAAACTTCTTAAGAGGGAACCTACCCACAAATACCGTCTTCAAAGTGGAACGATTCCTCTTCATAGTCGCAAAAATGGTAGGCCGCATTGGCTTCATATTCAGCAAATTCGCGTCTGTGGCATCCTTAGCCAAATCGGGGTAACGAGCATCGAGAATCAGTTGGATAAACCGTGGATACAACAGAAACATCCTCTTCTTGGACTGCTCTAATATCTTCCTCATGTTTTCGAAAATATAACCGGAGTAGTTATATTTCCAATCCATAACCAAAGAAACGAAGTCTGAGCCTGATTAGGCTGATCCAGTCCACCTTTATTCTCCGACACGCATTGCATAGACATGTGTATAAGTAGTCTCCAATACGCAGGAAACATCTTCTTTAGCAATGGCGGATAAGAACCTTCGTAGCTCATCTCCATCAGTACCGGCAATACTTTCTCCTTGACATACGTGGTTGGGTCACAGTAAGTATCTGTTAGCTGCAACACTTCCCTCACACAAGCCTCGTTAACTATAATCTCCTTCCCCTGAATCTGTGAGCGTATGAACGGTCTGCCATCTTCACCTCTTGGCTGTATTCGCGCTCTCTTCCAAAAAGAATGAACCAAATCTCTGTAGATCACATGATTTGCACGAAGAGCGTAGGCAATCCGACAATTTTTAAGCCCCACAATCATTGACTGAAACTCCTGAAAATACTCAGCCGGTGGATCTGAAAGGTATCCAGCCTGATTGTGGCACTGTTCTTCTACCATCATTACAACATCGAAAGCTTCCTCCACCATGTCTGTCAAAAATTAACCAAGTTAAAAATCAACTAACAGAAGCAAACCGAGTAAACTGATATAACTGAGTTAACCAAGTTAACTGAGTTAACCGAATTAACAGAGTTAACACTAACTAGACAGGTCAACAGAGGTCAAGGTTCAAATTAAAGCCAGTTCAGTTAAGAGGTTCAACAACTCAAAAAGTTTAACCTTAGCGAAAGGGTTCAACAATTCAAAAAGGTCCAAACTGAGAGTGAATCCGGAACACTCTTTTCAATCCGGATTATGTATTCCGGATAATATGCATCCCGGATGAAGATTAATCCGAAATGAGATCCGAGTTCCTCATTTCGGATGAATATCCATCCGGAATGAGCACAATTATCAATCCGGAATGCATAATTCTTTGAAGATCAATCCGGAATGCGTATGTACCTGATCCGGAATGTGTAGTCCGAAATATGCAATTCGAGAGAGAATCAGAGAGAATGACAACAATTCGGATTTTGAATAATCCGAAATGAGAACAAATATGACATTAAAGTTTTCCGAAATGGGCTTGGGCCTGATATTTGAGTCCGGATTGGGCTTGTGACAGGCCCAATCCGGAACAATAACACATTTGGGCCTGTTCAAAATGACTTAAATGGGCCATTCCAGACAGGTCCAATCCGGAACAGTAATCCCTAGCCCAATTGAGCCCAATTCGGAACAGTAACCTTAATTTTGATTTTTAGACTTCAAACCAATTTCATCAGGCTGGCTCAAATCCTAAAGCACACTGGGCCAGTCCAATATTTCTTGACAGAAAACCATCCCACCAAAATTCATCAAGTAAACTAACCAAGCATCCAACCATCACAAGGAGAACTTATTAAAACATACATAAATAATTAACACAACATTGCTAAGGGATCAAATCGTTTCAAACACTGACCAAAGAACATTTTTCGATATGAGCAGGTTCGGTTGGTCTAAGCGACTGTCAGTATACGTGTCCACTTAAATCTAAAACTCAACCCTTGTAGATTAGACTTTATGATATGCTTAGGGTAATTTTATACTAAGATACTCGTGTGTCCCATACCATGACATACCCCCGTGATCAAGGTAAGCACAACGGTTCATCGTAGTAGGTGATTATACCGAGGTCATACTTTGTTTTAACAACGTCAGGCTATTGATGAGCAGGTCAATACTTCCGTACAGCAGAGAGACCAATAGTGACTGACAAGGGTTAGGCAAATACCTTATGAGGTACGTAGAAACCTTTGTTCTTTTGGGTTTTGGCCCTTCCATTTTGGCTCTTTTATAAAGATATCCTGACTGTTCCTAGGTCTGCATATAATATGAATGCAACAGAAGGGCAGTCAAGATATCCCCGGATGACTCAGCAGCATAAAGACCCGAAACCTCAGATGTTGGCTATCTATCAACGCAAGATTTAAGACCATAAATCATATGCCTATAGTAAGTGACCCTCTGAGTACAAAGTTCATTATGTTTATATCATTTGGCTTTTCTCATCCGGTTGAGTTTTAGACCTACCGACATATCACTTTCGATCCAAATTTTTTTGCTTCTATACCTTACATGTGTTAGTCAAGCATTTTATCACGAATATTCATTTCATTTCCCTATCATTGCAAATAATATATTTTTTTTAACTTTTTCTCCCCCTAAATTTGTGCATAGAAATATGAACAAATTTATGACACAACGAAAAGACAACGAAAAACAGTAAATAAGTACGAAGATAGTAGATGCTTAGGAAGAAAACCGAATCATTTTGAGAAGATCCACAAGCACTTGAAAACGTGCGTTGCTAACGGGTTTCGTGAACAAATCCGCCACATTTGCATCAGTGTGGATTTGCTCTAGCTTTACGTGACCTTTTCATAGCAATCGCAGATAAAATAAACTTTAATGTTTATGTGCTTGGTTTTGGAGTGGAAAACAGGGTTTTTAACTATTTGGATCGCGGCATCATTATCACAATAAATTGTTGTGTTTAGATAAGTCAAACCGTAACCGCAAACTGATGTTGCATCCATAAAACCTGGGAGCAGCAAGCAGATGCTGCGACATATTCTGCCTCTGAAGTGGAAAGTGAAACCGTCTGCTGCTTCTTGCATTGCCATGAAATAAGGCGATCTCCCAGAAATTGGCAACCAGCCGACGTAGAGCGCATGTCCCTATCTGTGCCTCCTAGGTTACTGTTAGAGAAATCAAACAGTTCAAATTCAGAATTTTTATGATACTAGAGGCCCAGAGATGGAGCCCCTTTGAGGTACCTAAAAATTCGTTTAACAGCATGTAAATGTGAAAGTTTAGGTGTAGCCTGATAACGAGCACACTGGAAGACGGCAAACATGATATCTGGCCGGCTAGCAGTAGATACATGAGTGAGCCAATCATAGAGCGATACATGGTAGGGTTAACAGGCGTTCCTTCAGCATCTTCATTTAACAGAGGCTGTTCCGCTATAGGTGAAGCCATAGGCTTGGAATCTGTAAGCTTGAATTTGGCAAGTACGTCGTGTACGTATTTTCCTTGATGAATGAGTATACCCTGAGGGCTCTACGAACTTGAAGTCCTAAAAACATGGTCATCTCTCCCAAAGAACTCATCTCAAATTTCTTCTTCATGATTTCTTCGATATCGCGGCACAAACCATCATTGGTGGAACCAAAAATAATATCGTCAACGTAGATTTGGATGAGAATAATGTCCTTATCAACGCGTTTGATAAACAAAGTTTGGTCTATAGTTCCACGTGTGTAGTCATGAGCAAGCAGATGCTCCGTAAGAGTAGCATACCATGCGCGAGGTGCTTGATGCAGCCCGTACATCGCTTTGTCTAACTTATAATCATAATCTGGCTTGTCAGGATCAGTAAAGCCCGGTGGTTGTGCCACGTAACTTTCCTCTTTCACCTTGCCGTATAGAAACGCAGTCTTGACATCCATTTGATAAACAGTAAAGTCCATATAAGATGCGTATGCCAAGAAGATACGTATAGCTTCCAAACGCGTGACAGGTGCATAAACCTCATCATAATCCAATCCTTCAATCTGTCGAAACCCTTGAACCACTAATCTAGCCTTATTTGGAACAATAACTCTAGTATCATCCTGCTTGTTGCGGAAGACCCAGCGAGTTCCAAGAGCGCGCTTTCCTTGAGGTAGTTTCACCAGTTGCCAGACGCCAAGTTTTTCAAATTGATTGAGTTCTTCGTGCATGGCATCCACCCAGCCTGGCTCCTTGAAGGCAACATCAATACTTTTAGGTTCAATTTGGGAAATGAAGCAAAAATAAAGACATGTATTGATATCCCCAGATTGACTGCGTGTGTGAACAACGATGTTTACAGGACCAATGATATTCTCAATGGGATGATCACGCTGTAAACGTTGTGGTATTGGTGCAGTGGGAGCTAAGACATCGGTTTGCAAGTTGGTGACACTAGCTGAAGCAATGCCAGATGCCCCCCCTCAACCGAGGCACTTGTAGAGGTGTGAGGTAGAGAATCCACCGCACAATCGATGGGAGTAGGCTCGGGAAACAAGGAGGAGCCCAAAACATCAGGAGGAAGTCCTTTATCTGCCGTAAGTGGCTCTGGAGGAGAACCTACATCCTCAGGAAGATTCGGCTGGACAGGTGAAGAGATGGTTGGGGCATGAGATGGTGAAGCTGTGGAGGATGGCGAGACAGTGTCATTGAATCCAGGAGGATCTACACTTAGTTGCTTTAGTGTGTCATTTAGTGCGGCAGCGTCAGCGTCATCGTCGGAAGGAATGGGCACCGTTGGAGAGAAAGATGTCGAACTGTCTCCTGCAGACATATTAGAAGACACATAAAAATGATTAAATAAGGTAGAGTACTCATACAACCAATTAGGACCAATGCGTTTGTCCTTGGGATTTTCCTCCAGCCAACCCACATTGTAGGTTTCAACCACCATCTTCTTGATCTTGTTATAAACGTGATATGACGTATTTTTAGAATAACCAACGAAAATACAAGGATCTCCACGTGCTTTGAACTTCCCTTTAGCATCCATGAGCAGGAGTACACAAGGACATCCAAATTTGCAGAAATGCTTGACCGAAGGTTTGCGACCTTCAACCATTTCGTATAGAGTCTTCATGTGGCGTTTGTTGATCAGGGCATGATTCTGAATATAGCATGCAGTGTTGATTGCTTTGGCCCAGAAGATGAGAGGTAGCTCGGATTCAACAAGCATAGTTCGTGCCGCCTCGATGAGTGTGCGATTTTTACGTTCGGCAACCCCGTTTTGCTGTGGGGTTCTGGCTGCACTGAACTGTCTGTCAATTCCCTTGGAGGAGCAGAAAGAGTTTAAGGTGAGATTCTTAAACTCTGTCCCGTTGTCACACCGAATAGCCTTTACCTTCGAATCTGTCTGGTTTTCCATAAGCGTGACAAATTGTTTGACTAACTCTGCTGTTTCACTTTTATGTGTAAGAAAGAAAACCCAGGTGAATCGAGAGTAGTCGTCAATAATAACCAGACAGTAAGCCTTCCCTCCAATGCTGCGAATGTCTGTTGGACCGAAGAGATCCATGTGGAGCAGTTCTAAGACCTGAGAGGTGGAGGATATGGCTTTTGTTTTATGCGGCTGACGGTGTTGCTTCCCACAAGCACATGATTCATATTTTTCGATCTGCATGAAGTCACGAATTGGCAGATATCTGACCAGATCACCTTTAGCGAGATGATTTAAATTCTTCATGTTGATGTGACCCAGTCTGCAATGCCATAACATGGCGTCAAGTTCTGCCGTCGAGGAGAAAAGGCATGTGAGCTTGTAAGAAGTGCCTGGTTCATATCAATGACGTAGGCGTTTCCTTTTCTAGCAGCTTTCAGGAGAATCCAATCATCTGGAATGATCAAGCCTGGTTTGAGCACATAGCATCCTTTCTTTGTGAAAAGAACATCCAGATGATTGTCACAGAGTTGTGACACACTCAACAGACTGTGCTTCAATTCTGGTACATAGTTGACATTTTTAAAACTCAGGGCTCCATTGTAAATAGTTCCTATCATCATGATTTTCCCGATTTCTCCCCCTGCGAAGGAAACAAACCCGCCATCGAAAAACTGAATGTCACTCAACTGCGAGATGTCTCCTGTCATGTGCCTGGAACAGCCGCTATCAATATACCATAATCGAACAAGAGAGCGCCAAAGCTGTTCCTGTACATTTCAACAGGTTTAGTTAGAGACGGGATCCCAGGCCATAGAAGATCTGGGTTTGCCTTTTGCATCAACATAAGTAACCTCACGAAAGATCAAATTAGTTGAGGATGAGGTTGATGATGCTTTTGATTTACTAGACAAGGGGTTAGGAGACGGAGTCTTGGCCACTGACTTAGGCCTCCAGGTCACCGAATCAGACCTCTGCACATTCCTAGGAGTGCTAGAGGGATTCTTGGAGACCGAAGGTCTCAAGGGGTTAACATTTTGTTTCTTGGCCAACTTCCAATTTTGATCAGAAGACTTCGTCACAAATCGAGCCTTATATTGGCGATTAGGCATAGCCTTCTGATGTCTGGAGTACAAAGTATGGAAAGAGGTAAAGGGCCTTTGACAGTTTCGAGCAATGTGCCTGGGAGATCCACAGTTGAAACAGGTCTGCCTCTTCTGGAAGAAGACAGACCGTTTAGCTTGGGAAATTCTGGGCAATTTGTCGGTCAATTTCTTGTTGGCGTTTACTGACGGCTGTTGCACGGTCTTTGGCTTGGCGGTGTCCTGCGCATAACCATCAGCACACTTGTCAGATTTTCTATTTGAAGTACAGGATTTAGAACATGAAGATTGTTTCAGAACAGATGAAACGGGCGACTGCTGAGTTGATTCCTCAGTTTGACGAGAGGACTCAGCGGTTGCCTTTGCATTGTTTGAAGACGCTTCTTTAATTTTATTCTTTTTATATGTACGTGTTCTTTTCTTTTTCGTCTTATTCTTCAAATCACACTTTGAGACAGATTCTGTAGAGGACACGAGTGAACCAACAGGAACATCATGTTCAGAAATTTTAGCAGATGATGATGGAACCTCGCAATTTTGAGAAATATTAGATTTTGATTCACTATCAGATTTGAAGGTTACATTTGAATCAAATTTAGATTTATGTTCATCTGCTTTCATTTCCGAACAGTCCCTTGTATTGGGTCACCCATGTCTTCTAGAATAATGTCACCATCAACATTGATAGAAACAGTTGGTTGGTCATTGTTGATATTGTCATTCCTTTGAAAGGCATCAAAAGATACGGCCTCTGAAGGTGAACATTTAATATCCTCTGCTGAAGATGAACTCCCAGCATCCTCAGCTGAAGATGAACATTCGGTATCCTCGCTGAAGCTGATGAGGCCGAGTCATCTGTTGATGTAGATCCTGTAGCTAAATTTATTTTCTCATCACACACATTGTCACGGCTATTATCATCATTCAAAACATCAGTATCAGAATTTAAACCATCTAAATGTTCAACACAACCAACACTGTTTGAGCATGTAAATTGTTCAGCAAGAAAGTGATTTAAAATGTCAAAGGCAGGTTTATAAAAAGCATAATCATCAGCTGAACTGTCTGAATGTATATTCAGACATTCTTCCTCATCATCCTGTGTGATGTCCTCAACTAAAATATCTTCTGCGCATAAATTAGACACATTAATATCGTTCACAAATTTAGTTTGAGCTTCAGAAGATTCCTTTTCATTAGGTGTTGTAGAGGATGTGGAGGGTTCTGCCTCAGGTACTTCTGTCTCCATTTCCACTATACTCTCAGATGGATGATTACTAGTTTCACTAGGAGGTGGTGTAGTAGCTACAAACACATGATCCTTCTTGAGTTCAGTGGGTTTGGAGAACTTAGGATAATAGGGCGTCCACGATTTAGATAAATAATCTAACGGTTTACCATACATCATTTTTTCAGCATTTTTGATTTCTTCCTTAGTTTCAGGCATTCTAGTGTAATTATGATTATATGGTGGAGGTGCCCTATTGTACCCAAGACCCTTAGTGAAATTCTTTTGATAATTAAGCTGGAGGATAAGTCATTGACTAATTTGCTGGAAGTTTCAAATTTCATAATATTTATTTCATTTTCATGAAGCTTCCCTGTCAAGGAATTCAGCTTGGCTAAGGCTGCTTGAAGTTCTACGTCCTTTTCAGCTAATTTTAGCTTGTATTCGTAGACCCAACATTACTGTTGGTTCAAGTCTAGCTTTAGCTGAGCCACATCTTGTTTCTGCGCTTCGACCTTCTCCATAAGAAGCTTGTTCTTATGTTTAAGGGCGATGTTCTGTGACGCAACTTATTGATATTCAGCCACAAGAGTTGAGTTTTGGGCACGCATTTGGGATAATTTAAAACGACAACTATCAGAACAAAGTATTCGATTTACGTTTCCGAAAGATCGGGTGTCTCAGTTGTCTGCGCCATCATGCAGTGGTTGCTGTTCTTGGATAGATTCAAGGTTTCCATTTGAGCTGCTGCATCTGCCCAGTTGAAGCCCTCATGCTGTTGGGCCACTAGTGCTGTGGACTTCCCGCCTGAGCTGCCAGAAGGACTCGTAGTTGACTTGCAAGGAGAGACGGGAACCAACTGTCTGTCACTGCTCTGTATGTCGGCGACCCTGGATGACACATACCCTGATGGTGGCTTCTTGCATTCCCTAGCGAAATGGCCTAGTTCATGACATCGGTAGCACCTGAGTTTGTCCTTTGTGAGACCAGTCTTTAGGTTGGACAAGGGTTGTCACACCCCGACCCGCAGCGGAATAAGAATCGGGGCATAATTGGGTTATCACCAAAGCTCATGATGTTTACTAATATGTTTCATATTTATTAAAATCAAATTACATCTCAAAGTTTCAAGTCAAATTCATACAATACAAGGAAAGGAAAAATTAACCAAAACAATCCAAATTCTAATCTGGTTTATTCTTCTAGGCCGCCCTATATGTTTCTTGCTTCAACTTGATCACCTGTATCATGTGTAAAAATGGGGAATTTTGGGTCAACAAAAGTTGGCGAGTGAACCTTGTTAAAAAAACATTTGTTATTGATACCTTGTTGTATTTAATATGGAAAATTGTGCAATAATCATACATGAACAAACAAATGTAAACAAACAATCACAAACACCTTGCATGAGTATATGATGTGAATGACAATGTATATGTTGGCAACGTCTCGTTCACGCTCATAGGTAATGGGGAACGGACGGCCTATGATGATGTATGTGAGATCAAGGCTCAATCAAACGGAG
The DNA here is from genome assembly GCA_947069175.1 of Scalesia atractyloides. Classification (NCBI taxonomy): domain Eukaryota; kingdom Viridiplantae; phylum Streptophyta; class Magnoliopsida; order Asterales; family Asteraceae; genus Scalesia; species Scalesia atractyloides. The sequence goes on along the minus strand of CAMTDV010000001.1, from coordinate 58,681,455 downwards.
CCGATCTTATGTTGGCAACGCCTCGTTCACGCTCATGGGTAATGGGGAACAGCTCACGCTCATAGGTAATGGGGAGCGGCGGCCTATGATAATGTATGTACTGAAAATGATAACTTTAATCTAAACATTAACCACACAATCAATAGATATATATTGGCAACACATTTGATCATGAATATGATGTATGCACAAGTGTTTAATTTAAATAAATAATAGCGACACATGATACACCCCAAAATGTGATTGAAACGGGGAATTGGTAGAGATTCACTCACATTGGGTGCGTTTGTTTGAAGATGATGAATGCGCACGAGTTTAGAGGTTTGATCGACGAGAGATAACTAACCTAATTAATAACGAAAAGGTACGGTAAGTAAGTGGATTTTATTAACAATTTTAATAGGATTTTTGGATATATTTTTGTGAGTTTAAGGCTATTTTCTAACTTTAAAAACGTTATTTTTTAAAGTATTTTTAGTTGATTTTTAAACTAAATAAAAATAAAAAAAATGTTGACTTTTGACCGTTGGCCATGACCGTTGACCGTTACTGTTGACCGTTGACCGATTCGGTCGTTTGTATGTGTGCGCTGGGGGAGACTCGAACCCATGACCTCCCGTACGCGTGCACGCAGCTCTACCAACTGAGCTACGTGTCTAACCCGAAATATTTCTGTTTTTAATTATACTTATATACTATTTAGATTTATCCAAGAAATCATTTATTTTTAAAAAGGATTTAAATTGTATTGAACCGTTGCCGTTAACCAGTCTCGAACCCGGGACGTGCGAGTTAGTGTTGCACACAGTCCACCGCTGGACTGTGTGTCTAACCTGGTTAATATTCCGGTTTTTATTATACTTAACATGATTCTGTGAGTTATCCCGGTTCGGTTAAAAAGAGCATTTTTGTTTAAAGGAGTGAGGTTGGGGCAGGGATCAAACTCGAGACGTGTTTTTATTATTTGCACACAGTCCACCGCTGGACTGTGCGTCTAACCCGTTTATTAATCTGATTTTAATTAATCTTATTATACACGGTCGACTTCGTCTTCTTCGCTCAAAGACTCAGTCGACGATTTTTCAACTGTTCTTGATTGAGTCGTTCATCGAACATATTACTGGTTAAAATGTGATGAATAAAATGAGTTCAGGAAAATCGAATGTACCGATCAATTGTATTTCCTCAGAATTCCGGCAATGAACGTCGGCTCTGATTTGTGTATTCCTTCTGATTGAATCAATTAACATTTTTGTTTGATTAGTTATGAAAGTGGGGTACTAAACAAGGATTAACAGAAGTTTTGAATGTTCATACCAATTCACAGCGTGAGATTGGAAATTCCCGGAGTTTTCCGGCGAGAGCTGAATATTCCGGCTATGTCGTCTGGGATTGATTCTGATTGTTGGTTTGAAGTTAGTAACAGTCTAACAACGGATTGAAACAGAAAGAGTCGAGGTATTTACCGTTTTGAGGTGAGTCTCGGTTTTCCGGCAAAAGTCCGGTGATGGCAGAATACTTCCGGCGAGTGAAATTGCTTCGAGAAAAGGTGCGATTTTGAGCGAAAAGACTACCAGAGACTTGTGGGTGTATTTATAGGGAAGAATCGAGATGAATTGGGTCTGATTTTAGTCTCGATTCATAGTCAGCTGTTTTCCGGCAGTTACGACTGGGGTCGCGGGTTTAGACATCGGTTATAACCGATGTTAAGATTAATTCTTCCGTTATATTGATAGAAACCGTCAATTATTGGCGAAGTCGTCGGGATTTCCGGCGACTGCGAAATGGGCGCGTCATTGACTGGATTTGATTTCTGTGTTTTGTTATTTGAATTAATTGTTTCGGTATGTTATCAAATAACACAAGTGGCGGAGTGGTTGGATGTGTGTGAGTTAAGTCATTGGCTGACCCGGGTTCGAATCCCGACAGCCTTGTTTTATTTTTAATTTTCGTATTTTCACTTTTTAACAATTTTTGTTTTTAAATCCTAATTTGTTTATTAATTATGTATTGTTTAAAATTAAAATTAATCATAAATACGCAACAAAATTTTATAACTTGATATTCGTTAAATAAACGAAGCGGGTTTTGAAAACCCGTTTTTCGGCGGATGTTACAGTATCCCCTACTTTTAGAAATTTCGTCCCAAAATTTAAGTCGTAGTAACCGGAAAAAGATGTGGGTATTTCTCGCGCATGGAGTCTTCACGTTCCCAAGTAAACTTAGGTCCTCGTTTCGACTCCCAGCGTACCCTGACAATTGGAATGCGGCTTCGTCTTAAACGTTTCTCTCCGAAGTCCATAATTTCTACTGGTCTTTCAATGAAATGCATAGATTCATCAACTTGAATGTCTTCTAGAGGAATATGGAGATTTTCATCGGCGAGGCACTTCTTCAAGTTCGACACGTGGAATGTGGGATGAATTCTGTTGAGTCCCTCTGGTAGGTCAAGCTTGTATGCTACAGGTCCTGCTCTTTCGAGTATCTTGAAAGGTCCTACGTAGCGTGGTGCTAGCTTGCCTTTTTGGCCAAAACGAACTACTCCCTTCCACGACGATACTTTTAAAAGTACTTGGTCACCAATGTTAAATTCCAAGGGCTTTCGTCGTTTGTCTGCATAACTCTTTTGACGACTTTGTGCCGCTAGAAGGTTGTTTCGAATTTGATGAATCATGTCTTTTGTTTCTTGTATTAATTCTGGACCGGTGATTTGAGCTTCTCCAATTTCATGCCAACATATTGGTGATCGGCACTTACGACCATATAACGCTTCGAAAGGTGCCATGCCGATACTTGAATGATAGCTGTTGTTGTACGAAAATTCAACTAATGGTAGATGAGCGTCCCAATTCCCTTTGAAGTCTATGACACATGCTCGAAGCATGTCTTCAAGAGTTTGAATGGTGCGTTCAGATTGTCCATCAGTTTGAGGATGATAAGCGGTACTGAGGTCTAATCGTGTACCCAAAGCGGCTTGTACGGCTTGCCATGTTCGTGAAGTGAAACGACCATCACGATCTGAAATAATGCTTAACGGTACACCATGCCGGCTTACGATTTCGCTGATGTAGATACGAGCTAACTTCTCATTCTGAAGTCCTCGCGAATCGGAATGAAGTGGGCTGATTTTGTAAGACGATCAATGATTACCCATATAGTGTCATACCCACCAGAAGTGCGAGGTAACCCGGTAATGAAGTCCATGGTTATGTTTTCCCACTTCCATACAAGGGTTGCCTTCCATATTTTTTCTGAAATTTATTGACCCGAAAAGCAGCCATTGCAAAATTCCAGGAGACATTGATCTCATCCAGGTCTTCCTCCATGATTTGATCAACTTCTGGTGGCAAAATAGATGGAGGAGTCAGATCACCTGCCAGGAAAGCATTCAAGCTCTTGATCATTGATGCAAACAATTGCCAGCTTCTCTTCATTCTTCTTAGTAAGAAAAACAGAGTTGGGTGCGGGTTGTGTAGAGCCAGGGGCAGGTGTGCCTGCTTGAGGAATAATGCCTTGTTGCACGATTTGAGGAGTTGTAGGACTGAAAACCACATTAGGATACTGAGCATGGAACTGTGTATGGACTTGAGCCGCTGAGACCGTCGTAGGATTTGGAGATTGATACCCATACACATACTGAGTTTTTTGAGGTGTGACAACAGGATTGTACACCACATTTGATCCACCTGGTGCTTGTGCAGTTCCTTGCAGAGGACTGTAACGAGATTCTGTGACATTAATGCTGCTGACCTGTCAGCCCTGCGGCCATCAGACTACTCTGATGATTGACCTCCCTTTGTTTGTTATCAATTTCACATGATTTGATAGTAGCTATCATCTCAATGAGAGTGACGTCGTTCAGGTTCTTTGTCTTTTTGATCATGCCCACGTCTGCATCCCAACTTTTGGCAGTGAATTCAGCAACCGACGGTTCATGCCGGTGTTGGTGAGGGTGATCTCAGCTGAAATCATCTGGGAAACCAGTTTGACATAGTGGCTTATCTGATTCTCGATGGTTTCCCCATATATGTGATTGAACGAGCTGAATTGTTGATTCAGCTGGTTCACCCTACTTGCTTTCATGTCAGCGTTCCCTTCATAGAGATTTTGCAACTCACTCCAAACCTCTTTAGCATTTTTAAAGTTCCTGACCGCGATAGAGATATCGGGTCCTAAAGCCATGGTTAGTGTTGCAGAAGCCTTTTCATCTTCCTCTATGATTTTGACGTCCTCTAGAGTCCATAAGTGCATAGGCTTGGGAATTTTTGTTTCGGGATCTTGCTTAGTGCTATACACTATGGTTCTTGGACCATTCATAATGCATCTCCACACACCAGGTTCCTTTGCCTTGCAGTACTGTTCAAAGCGGAACTTCCACTCATAATATTCATCACCGTATAACAAATGTGGCACTTTGGTGGAAGTGCCAATCACCTGATCCAGCTCTTGGTGGAGTGCTAAGGTTTGCGATTGCAGGGCTGCTAGTGTGGCATTTGTCAGGTCCTGTGCGGTCATGAATCCATCCATTAAATTAATTAAAATTTACCAAATTTGATTTAAAGATTAATTAATTTAAGCAATTTAAATGAACAGTGTCCAATCCGAAACGGTCAAATCTGCAGTCAATTTGGCCAATCCGGAATATTTTTCTGAAATGGCAATCCGGAAGTCAACGATGGTCAAACCAGATGAAATGTCCGAAATAAGCAATCCGGAATTAGGAATCCGGAACGAGAATCCGATTTGAAAATCCGAAATGACAGATCCGATATGAAATCCGAGAAGAAATCCAAAAAGCAGATCCGAAATAGAGTCCGAGAAGCAGATCCGGGCTAAACACCTCTGAAATGAAATCCGAATTCAAGAATCTGGAACTAACAATCCGAAATGCCTTGCTTATCTCCTATAAATCCGGAATAGTAGCGCAATCCGTAACAGTGTCTCCGCCTTTTATGTAACTGAATTCCGGAATTCAAGGAACTCAAAATCAGCAACAGTAAATCGTATTTCAATCCGGAATAGAGCAACAGTCCGAGATCAATCCGGAATAGACGATCTCCTTCGTGTTCTTCGGGATCCGGAACAATATCAAATCCGAGTTATGAAGACCTTCTTCGTGTTCTTTGGGATCTGGAACAGTAACTAATCCGAAATCTGCAGAGCTTCTTCGAGTTCTTCGGAACAGTACCTCCGACGATGAACAGTGATCTGGAATGTGAGAAAATCGATCCGAACAGCAGCAACCAACTTCAAAACTTCTTCAAACAGCAATACCCGGAGCCTGTATTAGAACAGCAGGCTCTGATACCAATTGTAAGTCCCGTGAAATGGATCAAACAGGTATCGCTATCCTAATCAATCACGGAAATAATGATCAGGATGAAGAACAACTTGAATAACTTGAATATAATAACTTGCATACACCAGAGGATGTCAGATACAAGTTTAGTAAACAAAACTCTCTTACCCTTAACAAGTTCCCTAACACCTCTATATATAGGCATAACAAAGCCCAAATATACAACCCTAGGCCCACTTGGCACTAGGAAGCCCAAACTGCTTAAAGTAACCCAAAAGCCCAAAAACAATATAAATGAATAAACCTTTAAGCTCCAAGCCCAACATGGTGGATTGAAGGTAGGATAGCCAAGGCTTCCAAGTAATCACATACTACTAACTCAAGTCTTGTTTCAAGAACAAGCTTGGGAGGATTCAACACTTGTAGGTTAAAACACTATTAAAACAAAAGGTTTTAACTCTTGGGACCTCAAATATGGTGATGTTCCAAGTTGGGTTTCCATAGAAACCTGTGAAAACATTCCCAAAGGTGATTCAAGTGTTAAGAAGGAAGAAATATTAAAGAAGGGAGGTAAGGGTATGTTAGAACTCACTTTTGAAAGTCTTGAACTTTCAGATCGAGAGAGAGAGCTTTAGAGAGAAGAAAAGAAGTGTCTGAGGTGTGAAATGAGGGTGGGAGGAGGTGGTATTTATAGTTGAGGTTAGGGGGGGGGGGTTGTTAGTTGAGTGCATTTAATGCAGAAAACACAAAATGGACCAATCCATGAGCTAGAAACCATATTCTCCGGATTATGCCCCTCTCGCAGGCCGCGAGAGAGTAAAGAAGAGGTGGTCGTGGGCCGCGAGAGTTTACCACAAGATCGGTCGCGGGCCGCAAGGTGTGTAATTCCAGAAGCTTATTTGGTTTTTGACACTTTTAGTCCTTGTACTTACTTTTATCTTTCATTTCATGCTATAACTTGACCTTTTAGCATGTTTTTAGTGTATAATGCATACATAAGTATGAATTGAGTATCGAGTGTGTATGTATGAGTCTTTACACGTATAATAAATATCAGTTTAAATGATTGAATGCATGTAAGACAAGTATGTATCAATTATGAATTTCACCACGATCAAAGTCTCGGATTACAAAATTTTAAAAGAAATATGAATACGGTACGAATACAAGTTTCTATAATAGAAATATGATTACACTTTCTAATTAAGGAAAGTACGAAAAAGCGAGGCATTATAGTCTCCCCTCCTGTAGGAAATTTCGTCCCGTAATTTATTCAAGAGGAAGACTTTGGAAAAAGATGTCATTTTGGTAAAAACGTTTGGCCAAAAATCAAGATTTTGAAGTTTAAAGTTAATAAATGTGCAAATATGTATCGGATTTTTGAAGGATAAAAACGGTAGGTTCGTGAAAGTTCTTTGTTTGACTAAGGTGTTTTTAAGACACCAGTCGTAAATGTCTATAAGGATAAGTAAAAACGTGTATGTGTGTGTAAACAAGTGAGCTTGACTGAGTCTGGACAACTCATTGGAAGGAATATTTTAAAAGAGTGCGGCCTGAGAGGAAGGTTTTAGTACGCATAAGGATGTATTTTGATTAAAATGAGCAGTCCGCACCGTAAGTTGTAAGAAAAGTTTTGTCAGTTCTAAGGCGTATTAGTAAAATCACTTGTTGTAGAAAATGTTTATTGGAGAGAGCTAGGATGGTAAACATTTACGGTATCTAAAATGTTTTGGCGGTAATAGACCGACTAGTTGCAGTATGCGCGTAGATAAGAGTGGAAGATAGTTTAAAAAATGGAACATTTGACAAGATTGATCCAATGGGGACGTTTACAAAAAAATGGATTGAATGTTAGGCTGATTCATTGTAAATAAAGTTTGGATGAAAGGTTAAGGGAAGAATTGGGAATATCATGGTATGGTAGTGAACGAAAATGGCATGAATATCGGATAAAATGCGAACATGGAATGTTGAGAGATGCTAGTGATAGTTGTAGCGGTTAAAGCTAATGGTTTTTAGAATGAAGCTTTGTCATGGATAATCGAGTACTAATCATTTTGTAATGGGGTCACCAAAGTTTGTTATGAATCAACTGTATTTATCGAGGTCAGGGAAAACACCGAATTTCTCATGGCACGTTTACGAAAGTTTGGTAACATGGCAGGGGCACTTATATATAGGAAGTACCAGTGGTGTATCCACTATGTTCACACCATGTTACATCCGTTTCGCTATACGGTGTCATGTTACGTTCCGTGTTGCGATACACAGTAGAACCCACTAAGGTTTTCATGCGCCTACCAATATAATCTCTTGTGCACCAGTGATTATTTTGGTTTGCGCATGATCCGCATAGTTTGTACTAGTAGTGTATGGGTCAGGTTACATTTAGTATTATAATCAAAAGGTACGTAAGATAGCTTATAAGAATTAAGTATGTAAGCTTGATTGTATGTATGTATGAATATGTCGAACGTAAGCGAAACCACGCGGGTTATGCCTACTTATAGATTTCAAGTATAACTACCAAGTAGTGCGAATGCATAAATTTTTGAGTATGATTGAAGACAAATATGTATAACATTAGCATGTAGTATCGAGCATATAGGTGGAATAAAATGGGATTTAGCATATGTAAGTTACCATGAAGTTACGAGTGTGTAAAATACGAAGTGCAATAGTGATATGTGTAATATTGTCATGTAACATTGATTGCGTAAATAGAAACGTGTAAGGCAATAAGCATGTGTATGGTTGCTTGAGTCAAAACATTGAGTTGGTTGAATTAAAATAAGTCGAGTTTGTCGAGAATGAAGGACAAAAATTGTGAATGTCGGGTGAATATTGAGAAAAGTATTAATTTTTTATATAAGATGTGGTTTGTAGAAAGAAATGCTACTTTTGTTTTAAAATTTGTATTCGCATATGAAATTTTCTTGCCCATGTGTTTAGATTTAGATTTGCGTATTAGAGGTTTTTGAAAAGGTTGTAAAATAGTGAGCTTGCTTTATTATATTTTATTGATGCAAGAAAAGTTGTGTTTTGAAAATTTTCATGTAAAACTTGAATTTTGAAAAGTATTTTAGCAAAGTACTTATACGTATGTGAGAGAAAGTTTTTGTTGGTTTCTTGTTGGAAATAAAATATCCTTAGAATGGTAGTATAAAGTGAGGTGTTTTGGACAAATTATGAAATCGAGGGCAAGAGGTTCGTTTGACCAACTAATTTGATATGTAGCATTTCATAAAGTTTTTTTTTTAAATTGTGAAAGAAACGTTTAAAGTATCATTAGGGGTTTCGTGTATGTAATTTACGTAACTAAACTGTAGGGTGAGAAATTGTATGGATAAAATAATAAGGTTCGAGGTTTAATCATAATTGAGAAAAATTGAAACAATGATAAAAGGGTTTGGGTATAAGTTTTGATATAATGATTGTTACGAAAACAGTCGAGTTGGAGTTAGATTTCGACTCATTTCTCCAACTTGAGTTTTGCGAAAAGAACATCTAGGTGATCGACAATAAAGTCACGTTTGAGCATGTAAGTAATACGTATAAGTTCACATATATCAAGTATTTAAATGTATAAACAAGTATGATTGCGTAAGGAGTATAAATTTAGTTGGTTTGCGAGAATTATTATTGCTTTTGATTGCGAAAGGCGTGTGAATTGTGCATCAGGTTCGAAATGAACGAGATAACAAGTATTAAAACACATAGAAATTGAGATAGCATAAAAGATAGGCTTAGTAAAATATTGGAGTGCTTTGGGTTGAGAAGCATCGACTATTCCAAAATGAATCGAAGATCTTTTCAAATTAGAGGAACGTGCTTTGGCCTATAGGTAAAATGCTCTCGTCGAGGGGCGATTAACAACATTTTACCCTTCCAGTTACTACACGTATCTAATTGATCGAAAAATCGAAACCTTGGCGAGATCGAAAATCGAGGAGTGGGACTAGTTGACAAGGTGCGGGTTTCATCCCTAACTTGGCAACGTCGTACCCTAAGTGTGGTGGTAGTTTACCAAATGAGGAGCGAATTCTGACTCGTTGGTTAGGGTCCAGGTTAGTATGAAATGGAATTTTCCATCAAGGTATGGATATCACTCCTAACTTGATGTCGTAATTTCGTGAAAAATCGAATACGCGGACTGAGAGTGATCACCAGAGTGCGGGTTTCACCCCTATTTTATTGAAATCATCTCGCTTGTAGTATGAGTGTCTTCAAGTCTTCAAGTGTGTATATTGTGTAAATGTCTTAGTAAAGACATATTGTACATATTAAGACCAAAGGAACAGGAAAAAATAAGGTAGGAAGAATTAACATTTTAAGCAAGAATCAAGAATGGTCAAGTTGGACACTTAAACTATAGACTAGGTTGAACATGGCAATTCTACCTAATTCCCTATAGTTATGGCTCTGATACCAATCTGTCACACCCCAACCGATGGCGGAAACATCAGAGTGAGACAAAATAGATTGCCCAAGGCATCATAACACTATTTGCGACAATATTTAAATCAAACCAATTTCATTTCATAACAACGTTGTCAATTACAACACGAAAATCAAATACAATAAGTTCAACAACATAAATCCTAACATTCTAGATGTGTTTCTATGCCGTTTCTACTAGGTTTCATCATGATCAACATCCTTAACCTGCAACATGTTAAAAGTATAGTTCAATACAAAAAGTATTGGCGAGTACACAAGTTTGATATAGCATAAGTATGAAAAGATTTAAACGAATCCACATGTTAAGCTAGCATACTAGATTAATGTAAACATGACATGCAATATATAAGTCAACCCTCGCGTGTCATCGCAAAAATAGAATAAACTTTAGATGACGTCAAGAATACGGGTAGTGCGTTACTCCTATAGCGCTATACATGTTAAGGGAGAGGCTCGTACGTAGTTAATGACAAATAGCATCATATAAGAATGTTCCAAGTATACAAATCGTGTATCACGTAACTATAGCATGTATGATGGATTGTTTGTGTGATTGCATAAAAGTATAAGTGTGATTGCGTGTATTTTGATAGACTAACATGTTGCACCCAAAGGTGTAAAGCGTAAAAAGGGTGTTCGAGTGTACTCACGGTTTTGCAAGCTTCCACTTGTTATTTCCGTAAAGTGTTGGGGGAGTTTGGAGGATGGAGCATCGTGTTATCCTACAAGAGGAAAACATAGGTTGGTAAGTATTTAACTGATAATGGAGGATTAGAAATTTAAATATACTATGTATACGAGAAAATAATCATCTAGACTTAATACTCGTTCTTGACACTATAATACCCGTTCGGGTTGATGTGTTTTCATGGGTTAGGATACCCATTAGAATCGTAACGAGAAATTAAGTTCTTAGGTGATGTAACCTAGTACCATGATGGATAATCATTCGATCACCATCAAGAGTTTGGTTTGTGTATGTATATATATATATTATATAGTATAGGTAATCATAAATATCATGAAAATTCATAGAAGTCATGCATGGAGGTAGGAGCATAACCTTCCTTTAACCTCTTTCGATAGTTCACCAATGCACAAGTCGTCATAAGGACGACAAGGATGGTCATGAATAAGTTGAACATAAAGGTAAAGATGAAAATAAACAAAATCATCAAGTGAGGTGGTGGATTGAAGGTAGGATAGCCAAGGCTTCCAAGTAATCACATACTACTAACTCAAGTCTTGTTTCAAGAACAAGCTTGGGAGGATTCAACACTTGTGGGTTAAAACCCTATTAAAACAAAAGGTTCTTACACTTGGGACCTCAAATATGGTGATGTTCCAAGTTGGTTTTCCATGGAGAACCTATGAAAACATTCCCAAAGGTGATTCAAGTGTTAAGAAGGAAGAAATATCAAAGAAGGGAGGTAAGGGTGAGTTAGAACTCACTTTTGAAAGTCTTGAACTTTCAGATCGAAAGAGAGCTTTAGAGCGAAGAAGATAAGTGTTTGAGGTGTGAAATGAGAGTGGTAGGAGGTGGTATTTATAGTTGAGGTTTGGGGGGGGGGGGGGTTGTTAGTTGAGTGAATTTAATGTAGAAAACACAAAATGGACCAATCCATGAGCTAGAAACCATATTCTCCGGATTACCCCCTCTCGCAGGCCGCGAGAGAGTAAAGAAGAAGCGGTCGCGGGCCACGAGGAGTCTGGCGGGCCGCGAGAGTTTATCACGGGGCCAGTCACGGGCCTCGAGGTGTGTAATTCCAGAAGCTTCTTTGGTTTTTGACACTTTTAGTCCTTGTACTTAGTTTTATCTTTCATTTAATGCTATAATTTGACCTTTTAGCATGTTTTAAGTGTATAATGGATTTATAAGTATGAATTGAGTATCGAGTGTGTATGTATGAGTCTTTACACGTATAATAAATATTAGTTTAAACGATTTAATGCATGTAAAACAAGTATGTATCAATAAAAATTTCTCCACGATCAAAGTCTCGGATTACAAAATTGGAAAAGAAATATGAATACGGTACGAATACAAGGTTCTATAAATAGAAATATCATTATAATTTCTAATTAAGGAAAGTACGAAAAAGCGAGGCATTACACTTCACCTTGGAACATGTGAGACATTTCGAAACGTAGGTGGCGATATCCTTCTTCATACAAGGCCACCAATAAGACATACGAAGGTCTTGATACATCTTGTCAGCGCAAGGATGAATGGAATGTCGGGATTTGTGAGCTTCCTTCATCAAGAAGTCATGAAGGTTGTCACGATTGGGAATCCATATGCGGTCGAGATAGTACAGAATACCATTGGATTTGGTACAAGCTGATTTTCAGCCCCATACTTCATCTCATTGTGTACGTTGTTCTCGTTAACAGATGAGTATTGTGCTTCTTGAAGGCGTTCTTGAAAGTAGTTTAGAACTTGGAAACAACGAACGATTTTCACATGAATTTTACTACTAAGAGCGTCGGCCACAACATTCTCTTTACCAGGATGGTTACGAATCTCGCAGTCGTAGTCGTTGAGCAATTCCTCCCATCGATGTTGATGCATGTTGAGCTCTTTTTGGTTAAAGATGTGTTGAAGGCTCTTATGGTCAGTGAAGGCCACACACTTGATACCATAAAGGTAGTGTCGCCAAATATTTAACGCAAAAATAACTGCACCAAGTTCAAGGTCATGAGTTGTGTAGTTGTTTTCTTGTATCTTGAGTTGCCTTGAAGCGTACACGATGACCTTGTCTCCTTGCATCAGAACACATCGAAGACCTTGATTAGAGGCATTCGCAGTACACAACAAAGTTGTCGTTTCCATCGGGAATGCTAGAATAGGAGCATTGCAAAGCATGTCCTTGAGTGTTTGGAAAGACTCATTGAGTACAAATCCCTAAACAAAAGGTTTATCTTTTTGAGTCAAGGAGGTGAGCGGAACCACGATTTTCGAAAAATTGGAGATGAATCAACGATAATAACTTGCCAATCCAAGGAATGAATGAACCTTAGATGGGGATTTTGGTGCAATCCAGTTCTTGACAACTTTGATTTTGGCACGATCCACGTGTATGCATTTCTCGTTTGCAACGTGACCGAGAAATTGAACTTCCTTTAGCCAAAATTCACACTTGGAGAATTTGGCGTAAAATCGTTCACCACGCAGGAGTTCAAGGATTAGACGCGAGTGTCGTTCATGCTCGTCTTGGGTTTTGGAGTAAATGAGGATATTGTCTATGACTACGATTATAAAGCGATCCAAGAATAAGTTACACACACGGTTCATCAAATCCCTGAAGACCGCAGGTGCATTGCTTAACCCAAAAGGCATAACTACGAACTCGTAGTGACTATATCGAGCACGAAAGGCAGTTTTGGGAATATCCTCTACGAGGACTCGAAGTTGGTGGTAACTAGAACGAAGGTCGATTTTGGATAAGCACTTGCACCTTGGAGTTGATTGAAGAGATCGTCGATGCGAGGAAGAGGATAACGGTTCTTGACAGTGACTTTGTTGAGTTCACGATAGTCGATACACATGTGGAAAGAAGTCCTTCTTGACAAAAAGGACTGGAGCGCCCCAAGGAGAAGTACTAGGGCGTATCAAGCCTTTATCAAGTAATTCTTGAAGTTGGCTCGATAGCTCTTGCATTTCCGATGGTGCGAGACGATAAGGAGATTTAACAACAGGTGTAGCACCAGGAATGAGATCAATAAGAAAGTCAACAGAACGAGGAGGAGGAAAAACGTCAGGAAAATCACAAATGATAGTAACATCACTCACGCTTTTTCCTTTTTCTTTCTTTTCCACTACATGGGCAAGAAAAACAAAGTACTCCTTGCGTAAGTACTTGTTCGCTTGAGTACACAACATGAGTTTGAGACCTTTAGAAGGTTTCTCACCATAAACGTGTAACAAATCACTTGATGCGAGGGGAATACGAATGAATTTCTCAGAACAATGACTTCAGCATAGACTTTACGAAGCCAATCCATCCCTCTGATGATATCAAAACTACCTAATTGCATGGGTATGAGGTCAATCAAAAACTTGTGATCGTTAAGATTAAGGGTACAGTTGGAAAGACGAAATCGACTGTGCTGGATTTACCATTGGCATTTCAACATTAAACGATTTTGGCAACTTAGAGCGTCTACACTTAAGCATTTGTTCAAATTCAGTGGATACAAAACTTTTAGCCGCGCCAATATCAAATAAACACAAAGTATAAATATTGTTTACAAGGAACATACCGTTAATGACGTTGTTGTTTTTGTTCTAGGCTTGAGCAGCAGTGATGACAAAAGCTCGTCCATGAGGAGTTTGCTGCTGGTTGTTGCGCTGAGGGCAAACGTTGCTGAGGTGATTCGGGTCGCCACACTTGTAGCAAGCACGACCATTGTTTGCTAGCTGCTAGGCTTGGTTTTGGGAAGGTGGTTAGGTTTGGTTACTTTGAGGTTTCTTGCGTAAACGACAATGGGTGTTGAAGTGTCCAAACCTATTGCATGTAGTGCAAAGGCGACATGGTGTAGTGGTAGGGTGATGGTAAGTGCAAGTCACACACTTGGGAAGAGTCCCAGTGTAGCCTTGTTTGGCTGGTTAAGGGTTTTGGGTTAGGGCAAGTTGTTGTTGCTGAGGTTTGGCAGAGTAACAACCGCATAGTTTCAGTTTGAAGCCTTTCGCTTCTTACCATTGGGTTTCGGTGAGGGATTAGATGGCTCAGCGATTAGTTCAATGGTAGCTTGGTGAACCATTTTGGTAGAACTCTTCGTTTCGAAGGTTCCAGCTAAAACTTGGTTATGGTTAAACTTGGCGGCTAGGCGGTAGGTGTCTTCGAAGGTTCTGGGTTGAGCGGCCTCTACATAGTTGGAGAAAGAGGAAGGGAGGGCTCGAATGTATTTGGCTATGGCCTTGTCGGTGGAATCGACTTGACTAGGGCAAAGTATGCTAAGTTGCTTGAACCTAGCGGTGAGGGCGATGTTGTCACTCCCAATTTGCTTGAGATTCCAAAACTCATTCTCGAGTTGTTGGAGCTCATGGAGAGGACAAAACTCATCCTTCATGAGTTTCTTGAGCTCGGCCCAAGTAAGTGTGTAGGCGGCGTCGTCACTACGCATGTTTCGTTCAGCAGTCCACCAATCGAGGGCTCTAGATCGGAAGATATAACTGGCGTTGATGGTGCATAGGTGATCGGGACACCCACTCTGGCGGAATGTGACTTTAATGGCATCGAACCATTGGAGTAGTTTCGTCGCTCCCTCTTCGCCCGTGAATTGCATCGGGCTGCAAGAGTTTAACTGTTTAAACAAAAAGGTTGATTCGGGTGGTCGACCTTGGATTCGACTGAGGTAAGGGGGAATCGGTGTTAATGGGGGCTGGTTGGATCTTGCTGACGATGTCTATTATGATTTTGGCCATTTTCTTGGCCATAAACTTCATCATGTCCTTCTTGGACATCGAGTCGTCATTGGAGTTGGATTTGACTTCTTCCTTCCGTTCGAGTTATTTTAAGAAGACATCAAAAAGGTTGAAACAGAGGTAAGGATGAGACTTGATCATAACGTGTTTAGTAAATAAAGTTTGTTTGCACGTACAAGCATAAAAGTATAATTCATAGCACGTAAGTTTCACATTATTACGAAAGCATATCACGTGTTTACATTGTATGATCACGTATAAAGACGTAAGAGTAGTAAATTTAGTTTGTTAATGATTATTAGAGTTGTTATAGATTGTGAAGGGTGTGCGATTTGTGCATTCAACTCGAAATGATAAACGTATCAAGATAAAACACATAGAAATGGATATAGTATAAGAGAGATTCAGCGTAAAACTTGGAGTGTTTCGGAACGAAACTAAGACTATTCAAAAGTGAATCGAAAGTCCTTTCGAGTTAGGGAACATGTTTTGGCCTAATAGGTAGAATACTCTCACCGATAAGCGGTTAACGGTATTTACTCTTTAAGTTACTACATGTCCCTAAATGATCGAAAATTCAAAACTTTGGTAGGATTGAAAATCGAAGAATGGGACTGGTCTAAAATGTGGATATCACTCCTAACTTGATAATTTCGTTCCCCAAACGTGGTTGATACTTACCAAACCAGAAGCAAATTCTGACTCATTGGTAAGGGTCCACTAGAGTATGAAATGGAAATTCCCATCAAGGTGTGGATATCATTCCTAACTTGATGGCATAATTTCGTAAAAATCAAATAGACGGAATGAGGGACCTCGCCAAAAATTGCGGGCCGTTGGGCCTATCTTGGTGCAAATCGCCTCGTTGGTGATATATGAGTGTCTTCATGTCTTCAAGTGTGTATTGTGTTAGCCTTAGGAAAGGCACGTAATATTTAAGAAACAAAGCTAGATCATAAGTAGAATAGGTAACTTTAGACGTTTTTAGTCGAGGAAACAGTTCACTTCGTGTGAAGTGACTGCCACTTCGTGCAAAGTGACTGCCACTTCGCGCTAAGCTGTTCAGCTCGCACGAATAGGTTCAGTTCACACAAAAGAGTTTTAGTTCGCACAAAGGGGGTCTAAGTTGGTACTTAGACTATAGACTAGGTCAAATCATGCAATTCTTCCTAATTCCTTATAGTTATGGCTCTGACACCAATCTGTCACACCCCAACCGATGGCGGAATCATCGGGGCGGACGTAGTAGATTGCTCGAGACTTCATAACACTAAATTGTGACTGTTAGAACGTTTTGAGACTGTTGGTATTTGAGTTTTATAGTTTAGAGCTCTTTTGTAATAGTTAGATAAACTATAGGGGCTGAAACTGAATATTTTGTAAAGTGTCAAATTAGTGCCGGCGTATTTAATCTCCCAGCGTAATTAATAATTATGCTGGGTGATCAGATGCTGTATATATATATATATATATATATATATATATATATATATATATATATATATATATATATATATATATATATATATATATATATATATATATATATATATATGAAGCTAGTCATCCTTTGGCTCCAAGTTTCTTGGACCAAGGTTATCTTGTGATTATCTTTGTGTTTATATCTGACTTACATGTTCTAAATCGATTTCCTGGATCTATGAATGTTCCTATCATTATGGGATAGCATCTTGGACAAGATTCTTCACCTTCATCTTAGCCATGACCATCTATGTGGCATTGTCTTCACCTTCCACATGAACACTCCAATCATAAGAACCTTCTCTAGCAGTAGAGATCAAGGCCTTTGATCCAGTGTTAGTTGATGCATTCCTGTTGCTTGAACCATGACCAGGAAAATCTTGAAAACATGAGCTAGAACAGGATTCAGTCTTAGGTCTTTGACACTCTCTTGTCAAAACCTACATTCTTTCCAACGAACTTTCTAACCTGTCTTATTCATGAACCTCTTCACTCATCTAGAAATCATAGCCATCTGCCATTGTAAAACCATCTCCTCTAGGTCATCAGGGTTAATCTAATCATAATCTTCATCAAAAGTAGCAGGATCAGATATTCTTCCCTGAATGTCATTCTCATATGAAGCCACAAATGAAGCAAGCAAGGCCAGATGATCTTCAGCAGCCTTGACACTCAGAGGCATAGACCTTGTACTGCTATTAATTGGTGGTTTTTGTCTCTTTGCCCCTGACGATCCTCCTAAAGCAACTACAAAACATACTTCACCATCAGCATTTGTCACCACCTGCTCATTTTCACATGAGAGAAACGCAGTTGCTAAATCACTTGAAGCATTGTTGGAGGACGAAGATGGAATTCCTTTATAAATCCCTGGATCTTGAACCTGATCATATCCAGTTTCCTTCTTCTTCATACTGAGCTCATAAGCTCTCAGTTTCCCAACAACCTCTTCCAAGTCTTTATCTTAATAATCAGCTTCACCCTTTATCATAAGAGTATAAATATCCCATTTGGCAGGTAAAGCATCTAGCAACTTATCATTTATCTCAACGTCCGTGTATCCCTCTATGTTATAATTGTCCATTTCTGACATTAGATGATAGTATCTCGTGATGATATCTTCAAGGGACTCATTTGCATGCCTTTAAAGACAGCAAATTGCTTCTTCAGCAGGTCAACTTTGTTTTTCTTCACATTAGGATTGCCCTCATACCTCTTCTCTAGAGCATCCCACATCTTGTTAGAAGTAGTATATCGCTTGAATGTATGTTTGATGCCATCAGGTAACAACATCTTTATTGCAGCTAAGGCCTTCTTCTCAGACTCGTACATTCTCTTATCAGCCTCTGACATGTTTACGTAGGCAGTGACATGTTGTCTGCCTTCAAAGTCATGAGTTGGGTTTACGTACCCATCTTGAATACAGATCCACATCCATGTCTCCTAATATTCTATGAATGATTGAAATCTATCCTTCCAGGTAAGGTAATTCTCTACCTTCAACATCTTTGGCGGTTTATTAGTCGTTCCTGCCTCATGTTCCATTCTCAACAATTCGTTCAAGTTTGACATATTCGATATTTTTACCGAACCGGCTCGCTAAAAACGTTTAAAAATATGTCTGAAATGTGTGATTACCAAATTGTACCGTTAGACTCGTCTCGACGATACGAATCCAATGATGTATAATGTCCGAGAGTGATTTTAGGAATTTTCGTTTTTTTGTCCTAAAATTCACACGAGTCTAACCGTGTAGTCGGTTTGTTAAGATTGTTTACGGATCAAATTCTCTGTACAAAAACGTTTATCTCCAGTTATGTCAGCTTGTTAACTTTCCACCTTCTTGGACTTAACTCGAAATAGTACCCAATCCGAAACAATAACTCGGATTAACAATCCGAGATGGAAATTCGGAACAGTGATCTGAGATGCTAATCCGAGATGGGATTCGGATTAGTGATCCGAGATGGTATTAGAGATGATCCAAGATGATCCGAGATGGTATTCGAGATGATCCGAGATCAATACCAAAAATCCGAGATGCATTGTTATGATCCGAGATGCAAGTTCTTTGATCCGAAATACAAGATTTCTATCCGAGATACCTTGCTGATGATCCGAAATACCAAGTTTTTATTCGAGATACCTTGCTGTTTATCCGAGATCAACAACAAAACCCTAGAACAGCCTTCAAACTTCAAACCAGCCGCCGAAAACGTCCAAAACTTCAGCTTTTCCTACTGTTACGATTCTGAACCGAGCAAAAACAAGAGCCGAATGCTCTGATACCAATTGTAGGTCCCCCAATCCGTATGGATCTTCACAGAATCGTATATTCAATCTAGAGTGCGGAATCCTCTAGATCAGATTATCACCGAAATACGAGTAGAACAACAATTATAATAAACTCGATCTTTATTGATTATCTATCACAACGATTACAATCAATCTAGATCCCAAGAATTCTCTCTTTATGAATTCTCTCTCAACTCTCTCTGAAGTGATTAACTGAGCAACCTTAACCCTAATGCAAAACTCTGTATATATAGAGACAGGTTTGTAACTGGGCTAGGGTTTCCCACATGGACTGCAAATTGGTCTTGGCCCAATTCGCCTACCACTCCCTATAATGTGGGTCTGGTTTAGCCCAATCACTATAGCTAACTATTACAAAACTAACCCCGCCGACTGTTATCGTTTTACTAATTACAAGATATCTAAAGACAAAATCTAAGCTGTTGTCATAGATATGCACCAACAAACTCCCCCTTGACAATAGCTTCATAAGAAGCTTTCTCTTCAGTCATCTTGCAATCTTCAACGTCTTTGATCTTTGGATCGCTTCAGCTTTAATAGCTTCTGTCAGCAACAGACTCCCCCTAAGCTGATGCAACCAATCACCAAATCATCTAAATCGTTAGCGTGTGAGTAAACACCAGTTTAGAACTTTCATAGCAATCTTCAAACTCTTCAACTTTGTCTACAATGTAGAAAGGAGGTTCTACCATGCATCCAAGCAAACTCCTTTTCACTAAACTTCTCAGCAACACACTACTACAACCTGTATACTATAAAACAAACATCTCGAGAAACCATAAGAATTTTTCAACACAAGTTAACAAATTATTATTATTCAAGAGATGGTAAAACTGTATCACAGATTAAGCAAATTTTAACTCAAACCACACACTTAAAGTTTATAAACACACTGAACCTGCAAGATTTTTAAAATATTAAACTCATCTCCTAACACCGTCTCCCCCTATCGGTAACAACTCCTCCATGAACAACCACATTCCGTACGCTAAGAATTTATAAGAAAACAAAATCTTTTTGGATTTTTATATAGTCTGAAACAAATAAATAACAAAATAATAAACACTCTGTTTTTGTGAGAATCACCGAGAAGAAGACCATATCAGCAATATCAAACTGTTTTCACACTATTAGATAATTCGATATGTAATTTTCATGAAAAACAGTTCAAGATGATTACCAGTATTGTTTATCCACTTAAATAAAATACATGAACATTTCAAGTACCATTACCTAGTGATATGATAAGGTAATTTTATACTGATATACTAGTGTGTCCCACTTCAGAACATACCCCCACGATCAAGGTATGCACACAGATTCCTCGTAGTAGGTAGGTATATCGAAATTCATCCTTTTTGATTTACAACGTTAGATAATTGGTGATAAGGTCAGTACTTCCGTACAACAAAGAGACCAAATATCCAACAAGGGTTAAGGCAAATACCAAATGTTGGTACGATTTATGCATTTTGCACATTTGAATGACTCTCTAGGAGAGCTTCTTCAATTTCTGGGATTTGGCATTTTAACTCTTTTAAGATATCCTGGTTGTGCCTAGGCCAGCATATATCTGGATGCAGCAGAAGGACAACCCTGATACCTCGGATGAAATAACGATATAAAGACCTAAATCCTTAGATTTTGGCAATCTATAAACGCAAGATTTAAGGTTACAAAACCATTCGCCACTGATATGTTACCCACTCATACACAGTTCATTATGTTTATATCACCAAAGTAAGTTGGTTATTTCATGATTTTTGGCTACTGGTACATCATATGATGAAGCTGTTATCATACTTAAGCAATTTTAATTCTAATTTCAGTGTCACAGTCTAACTTGCGGATGTACTATCATTTCTTCTTTTCTACACAGTGAAAACACATTTTTGATTTTCTATTTTTTGTGTTTTGATTTTTGAAAAAAACAGTAAATTATGCACAAAATTCTTATGGAAAACTGGTTATTCAGGATTCCTCATCCCGTTGAGTTTGACTAGATGTTCAAAACGAGCTCTGTCAAATGCTTTGTGTAAATATCTGAATCAATGCAGTTCAATCAATTTCTTTTTAGCACAATCCCATATAAAATGATGACAAATGTTAATATGTTTCGTGCGACTGTGTTTTACGGGATTGTTTGTGATTGAAATAGTGGCATTATTGTCTATCATAATTTGAGTACGAATGAAATTCAAACCATAATCGTGCATCTGCTGTTGTATCCAGAGAACCTGAGAGCAACAGCTACCCGCAGCAATATATTCAGCTTCCCACATAGAGGTAGACACGCAAGTCTGTTTATTGCATTGCCATGACACGATCCTCCCTATTAAGAACTGACAACCACCTGTGGTAGACTTTCTAGTTGATTTCATCCTCCAAAGTCCGAATCAGTGAAAGCAACAAACTTCAAATCACTAGCAGCTGGATACCATAACCCAAGTTTAGGTTTCCCCTTCAAGTAACGAAGAATCCGCTTCACCGCTTTCATATGTGACGTTTTGGATTCGCTTGATATCTGGCACAATGACACACTGCGAACATGATGTCTAGTCTTGAAGCAGTCAAGTACATTATAGAACCAATTATTGCCCTATATTGAGTTGGATCAATATCCTCCACACTCTCATGATCTGGACCAAGATTGTGATTCTCACAAATAGGTGTGTTGAAAGTAGCGCAATCCTCCATTTTGAAACAAGACAAAATGTCATACACATACTTCGTCTAATGTATAAACATCCCATCCTTTTTTTATTCAACTTGCAATCCCAGAAAGTAAGACAATTCACCCATCACACTCATTTCAAACTTGCTCTTCATACCTCCTCGAGTCACTCTTTCGGATCTGAACAACACACTAAAGGATTTTGAAATGGATGTGCTCAAGAGAGAAATGAATCAAACAGGAAACTCACAGAAATCTGTCCAATCCACTACTGCTGCTGCTCCCAAGAACATGGGATTCCTTGCCCCCATAACCTTCGGTGGTTCAAGCTCTTAGAGTGCTAATGCATCTTACTTTAAGGCTTCCGCAAACTATACAAAGGCTCCACAGTCCAACGAAAAGACTACCGTGGTCGGTGATGCTCAAGCTCTCAAAATATCTACTGAACATGTCGCACTTTTTAACACCTTTCTAAACAGTTGTGAGGCTCTTATGTCGGATGAGCTAAAACAAGATTTTTTCTACCGAAGACATGTATCAAGTTGATCCGGATGATATGGAGGAAATGGTTTTAAAATAGAGAATGTCAATGATAACCTTGCGGCTGAAGAAGTTTCGAGACAAAACAGGAAAGAGATTGGCAGCTGGTTTTGACAAGTCCAAGCTGAGATGCTACAATTGCAAGAATTTGGGGCAAAGAGATTGTCCGCTGCTAAAGAATGAAAATGCTGATACGACTCCAGCTAGAAGGGCAATTGCTATTGAAGGAAATGAGAATGATGCTGATAACACTCCAAAGGCGTTGGTGGTGGAAGATTATAATTGGGCTGAGGGCATTGCTTAGAGAAAGGAAGAAGTTAAGAAAGCTCTAATGACAAAGATATCCTCTGAACCGGTTCCACGTCCTTCAAACTTTCTTAGTAACACAAATGCAGGTATTCCCAAGGGAGATATGTATGCTGACAAAGGACTGAAGAGCATAATGAACCCAACCAAGTCCACAGATGACCAAGGAAAGAAAGAGGCTGAAATCTCTGAGTCAAAGGAGAAGGTTCAAGAAGAAAGTAGCAGCAAAGAAGGAAAAAGGTCAAGCTCATGCAACAGCAATGAAACTTGAGTCTGGCAAAGAGAAAGAGGAGAAAGACTTGGTAAACAACATTCCCTACGAATTTAAAGTCAAATTATGCGCACAACCGTGTGTAAACCTGGTGGCTCACTATAAATCCCTCAATCGTGACCTTATAAGAGAAAAAGAAAGAGTTTCGCAATGTAACAAAGAACTAAAACAGAATGAAGCTGCATATCAGAGAAAGTTGAACTCAAAAACTTTAAAAGATTTCATTATAAATGATTTAACTGAAAAACTTGAGAAATATGAAGTTGAAAACACTAAATTACAACTCACTTTCGACAAATGGATGTAAGCAAGAAGGCACTGGTTGACATTAAAATCTACCAACGACCGACATACGTTAAAGATAGCATTGGGTACAAAGATAAGCTTGGGAATGAAAGAAGAATTTTTCCGCCTCCTCATAGCAAAAACTATATACCCATGCAAACTCCTCATCAAGAAAATGATTTAATTAATAAAAATGACTTAATTGCTCAAAGTGTTGATTGTGAAAATGAAAAAATACTAACGTTTCTATAAGCAATGCAGATGCAATTGAGCGTGAGTAGGATGTGTGCGATGAGGAATGTGGTGGTACAAAAATAGGGATAGGGTATTCAGGCAACAATTATACTACTTTTATCTGGTTCTCTTGGAACTGTGATAAAACAAATAAACCTAGTCTAAATATTCTGGATGACTGTAATAATCATGTGCCTAAACCTATGACCCGCAACCATGAAAATGTAGTGGTTTGATTGCAATCTGCTTTTTGTGATAAGAATGTTGTGCTTGAATCCCCTATATTTGTTCTAGAATTGAAACAAAACAGATTCGGAAAGTTCCTTACACAGGAAATTCCCGAGTTTCCATCGTGTACAGGTATGTTAGAATCTAATAAAGAACCAAACCAAGATGGTAGCAGTGAAGACTCAAACAAAACAACTTCAGAATGTGGTGAAGAAAGCTCTATTGAAGATCAAGGATTAGATGATTCAAGTGAAAATCAAGAGTCAGCTTCTTCAACAGCTTTCAAGATTGATGAAGATAGCATAAATGATGAAAGTCGCGTTGATAAGAAGATGGAGAAAACCAGAAGTTCAAGCTCCACTGCATCATCATCATCAGACATCTCTTCATGCACTTCAAGACACAACAACATTAGGCACGTTGACAGTGGATGCTCTAGGCATATGACGGGATTGAAGGAACTTTTGAAGAACTTCAGATTCATTGACGGCGACTTTGTCTCATTCGCTAGAGATGAGAAAGGAGGGAAAGTAGTTGGACTTGGAGATGTTGTCTTAGATGCTATAACTTTGGAAGATGTTAACTATGTACCAGAATTGTGCTACACTCTCATAAGTGTATCACAAGTCTGTGACAAAGGAATATCAGTGCTCTTCAACGATGTAGAATGCATCTTTCTCAAGTCTGGCTGCTTTGTTCCTCCCAAAATGATTATGCTTACAGCTCCACGTCAAAACAATACTTATGTGCTAAACATGGAAACTGCCAATTCTGCTGAACAAATTACATGCTTAATTTCTAAAGCATCGGAATCGGAATCATTGCTTTGGCACAGGTGAATGGGGCATGTCAATTCAAAATATGAATAAAATTTCTTAATTAAATTTAGTAAGAGGTTTACCTATAAAAGAATTTCCTTTTTCAAAAAAAATGTATTGCATGCGCCCAAGGTAAACAACACAAGAAGCCTCTAAAGGCCAAAACAGTGAATACAATAACTGCTCCTCTGCAATTGTTGCATATGGATCTTTTCGATCCCATTAGTTTTAAAAGTTTAGCTAAAAGGTCCTATTACTTGGTTATTACAGATGATTTTTCTCGATTTTCATGTGTTTACTTTCTTGAAGCTACAAGCAAGCCTGCATCCATTCCTCAGACCTTCATTCCCATGATCTAAAATGTCATTAAACTGAAGGTCAAGTAAATCAGAAGTAATAACGGTTCTGAATTCAAAAATCAAACGTTTATCTCCTTCTTCGAAGAAAAGGGAATTCGCCTTCAGTACTATGCAGCTAGAACTCCTCAGCAAAATGGCGTAGCAGAACGAAAGAATAGAACACTCATTGAAGCTGCTCGAACTATGCTAGTAGACTCCAAGCTACCCATCATCTTCTGGGTGGAAGCAGTCAACACAACATGCTACGTCTTGAATCGGGTTCTCATTGTTAAACCTCATAGAAAAACTGCTTATGAACTTCTTTTCAAGCAAAAGCCTCTGATAGATTTCTTCAGACCGTTTGGATGCTCATGCACTCTTCTCAACACCGAAGACAATCTAATCAAGTTTGAAGCAGTAGGCGATGTGTGTTATTTCATGGGATATTCATCTACTCAAAAGGCATATAGGGTCTACAAAAAATGAACCAAGATGGTGCTTGAATCATACTATGTCGATTTTCAAGAAGGAAACTACACCAACACTGGAAGTTCTCCCGATTGGTTTTTCGATGTAGATGTTGTGTTCAATACCTTTGACATTCCCGAACCCATTGCTGAAACCGAACCTACTGAAACCACTCAAGTTGAACAATTGTTTGACTCGTCTGACATTAGTTTCACCCCTTTCACCACTCGTTTCACTGCCACTTCAGCCAATCCAATCCTTCTCGTTGACAAAACAAATGGTGACACTATGGCTAAGAATGCATCCGCAAATGATGCTTCTTCTTCACAGACGAATGCGGATGAACCAATTCAAGAAGATGGACCTCCAATCATATACGTCGATGAACACTTCACCAATCTACCTTACCTAATTGAAACCCATATCAATGCAGGTTATAAGACAAATCGGAATCATCCCATTGAAAATGTCATTGGTCCTGTGGAAGATGGCGTGTGAACTCGTGGACAGACATATGTTATCAACAAAGGATTGTACGTTGCTTTTCTTTCGCAATCTGTACCAAGTGACATCAAAGAAACTATTCAAGACTCAAGCTGGGTGTAGGCAATGCAGGAAGAACTATCTCAATTTAGGAAACTCAAAGTATGGGAACTAGTTGATCTCCTAGAAGGGAAGTTTCCAATTGGGACAAAATGGATGTTCCGTAACAAAATGGACGATCGTGGTGTGGTTATTAAGAACAAGGCAAGATTGGTAGTTCAGGGTTTTCGACAGGAGGAATGGATTGATTATGAAGCAATTTTTGCTCTGGTGGCACGTTTGGAAGCCATTAGAATATTTTTGGCATATGCATCATACAAAAACTTCAAAGTGTTTCAGATGGATGTGAAAAGTGCGTTTCTGTATGGTAAGGTGAAAGAAGAAGTTTATGTTTGTCAGCCTCCTGGGTTTGAAGATCCACATTTCCCCAAACGATACAACAAGCTTGATAAAGCTCTCTACGGTCTTCATCAAGCCCCTTGGGCCTGGTATGAGGCTTTGTCAACATATCTTCTGGAATATGGATCCACAAAAGGTATAATATACATGACTCTCTTCACCAAAAGGATAGGAGACAATGGGATTGTTGATGCACTTTATGTCCTACATTATGCGAATAGGCTAGATAGAACATGTGTTGAATATTGTATAGATTAGATACGAACACATGACCCAAGTATGAACGTGAGAAGAGCAAAAGTGCCGCTTCCTATGAAGTTGTCACTTTGTACGAAGCTAACTCACCTCGTACGAGGTAGTCACCACTTTGTATGAAGCAGTATGCTCACTTCGTACGAGGTGCTCATGTCTACATATATATATTATATATGTGTGTGTGTTATGTGTTCATTGTTTTGTAAGTTTTGGAAGTTCCCAGAGGGGAAACGCTGGCGGATCTCTCCAGGAATTCCGCCAACCAGACAAGATGTATACTCTTTCGTTATGAATGAATGAATGAATGCTTCCGCTGATTCTGTTTCTACTCCTTTCTTAATAACGTTCTACCGAATTGGTACTATCATACACCCAAACTTGTCTAGAACCGCTATCACCGGGACCTACAACTAGTATTAGAGCTACGGTACTGATTCAATTGATCTAACCGTCGATTGAATCACCTACACTCATGAATTATGGAGGTTTGGAAGTTTTAGACGTAAATCATCAAATAAAGGGACAATTCACGGACAAAACATAAAATTGAAACCATAGGATTGTTTGAAAATGATTTTCGACCAGATCTGCGGAAGAATCATCTTGAAATTTGAAGATATAAAGATTCTGGATCGGAAAAAGGGTGATCAGACTCATTGTACGAAGCGTGTCACCTCGTACGAAGTGTGATGTGCCTAAAAAATTTGAAAAAAATTGTTGATCGTATTAACGTGACGAGTGTCTAGAAAAAAATTTGTGATAGAAATTTTTTCGAGATTTTAATGACCGATACGGGATGTTCGGGTACACAGTCTGGAGCTCCAGGGTATAGATTTGATGATACGGTCACAAATCTTGAAGATGTTAGGGTAGTCATGGCTACCTATGCAAAAGGTCTATCTTCTGGCATAGTGACTATTAATGGGCCTTAACGTTAAATCCGCTTTTGATGATAACTGATTTTTCCAGATTTAAGGGGGAATTTTAGTGAAAAAATTGGTATGGTCAGAATTTGAAAAAATGAGGGGAATAAAAATTTTCACGTATATGTTAAAATTCTGTCATTTTTGAAATTCATGACGCTGCAACAGTATTCGGGTGGTTTCGATTACAGATTATCTGGAAAATGCAAAGTGTTTTGGATTTTTCTGTCCGAGATCAAAGTGTAGTCAAAATTCATTAGTGACGAGATCAAGTTTATGTCTACCGCTAAGTGGTACGAGTAGTTATCAAAGAGTGTTCATGGGATAACTTTGAGATGTCTACCGCTAAGTGGTATGCAAATGAATTGTTTTCCGGACTAACCGCTAGGAAATGATGATGTGTTGTTAATTTAGTTGCGCTTGGACTGATGAGGAAGGCTATATACTTGCAATTTAGGACTAAAGAAGATGATATACGACTTTTTCGGACAAAGCAATGTACCAGTTGCTCATAAAATAATACCATACATTTGAGATTGTTATTAAAGAAGAAGATTATATTACTGATCCCAAACCAAGAAGAAAAGGTTAATGCGTATTGACAAATAGTTTTTCCAATGAAGATTTGCTGATTGAGAAGATTACCGATTTGCTGATCAATGGTGATTATGGAAATCGGGATTTCAGATTTTCACAGGTATTCGCAGATTTGAAGTTTTCCAGTGTGGTAATTCGAAGTTTCTATCAATTGTCTGTTGGGTTTTTGAAGATCAGAGGATTGAGCATAGTAGGAGTGTGCTAAAACCGAACACAGATATAGTTAAAGTTGAAACATATTGATGAGTTTCAAGTTGGTGGTTATTCGAGAAAATTTGTCGATTAATCAAATCTGAGGAGGTTGGGAACCGTGCAACCAAAGAACTGAAGATTAATTACTGGAGGAATTAATTTAAGGGGGAATTGGTGGTTTAATGTTGATAATGCAAGACTGGATCATCAATTAAGGGGGAATTTGTTGATGCGTTCTACAACATTGATAGATACCTGATTGATGTTGTAGAATATTCAAACACAGCTATCATATTTCAAGATCAAGCTTCGACAGTGACGTCCAAGGGGGAAACTGTTGATGCACTTTATGTCTGTCACTGTTCGAATAGGCTAGATAGAGCGTCTGTTGAATATTGTATAGATTAGATACGAACACACGACCCAAGTACGAACATGAGAGGAGCAAAAGTGTCACTTCTTACAAAGTGGTCACTTCGTATAAAGCTAACTCACCTCGTACGAGGTGGTCACCACTTCGTACGAGGTGCTTATGTCTATATATATGTGTTGTGTGTTCATTGTTTTGTAAGTTTTGGAAGTTCCTAGAGGGGAAACACTGGTGGAATCTCTCCAAGAATTCCGCCAGCCAAACAAGATGTTATATTCTTTTGGTATGAATGAATGAATGCTTCCGCTGATTCTGTTCCTACTCCTCTCTTAATAACGTTCTACCGAATCGATACTATCATACGCCCAAACTTTTGTCTAGAACCGCCGTCACCGGGATCTACAGTAATGCTGGTTTAGATTTACTTAGATGATATCATCTTGGGGTCAACTAATGAAGTGATGTGCAAGGAATTCGAGAAGGTTATGAAAGCAAAGTTCAAAATGAGCATGATGGGGGAGCTGACATTTTTCTTGGGATTGGACGTGAAGCAACAAGAAGACGGAATCCTCATTCATCAGGCAAAATACATCAGGGGCATTCTTGCTAAATAGAATATGAACGACTGTAAAACTGCAAGCACGTCGTTCGCATCTCAAACTAAACTCAATCTAGATCTTCAAGGAAAACTAGTGAACAAATCTTTATATCGCTCAATGATAGGCTCGTTGATGTATCTAACCGCAAGTAGGCCTGACATCATGAGGGTTGTCTGTATCTGCGCTCATTTTCAGACAAATCCCAAAGAATCTCATGAAACTGCGGTTAAACGTATCTTTCGCTATCTGAAAGGAACACCCAAGCTTGGACTTTAGTATCCTAAAGATAGTAATTTTGATCTTATTGCGTATTTTGATAGTGATCATGCAGGTTTTAAGGTAGATAGAAAATCAGTTTCAGGAGGCTGTCAGTTCCTAGGGAATCGTCTCATATCGTGGTAAAGCAAAGAGCAGACAACAATTTCACTTCTACTGCTCAAGCTGAATATATGGCGGCCTACAGTTACTGTTCACAAGTTCTTTGGATACAAAATCAGTTGTTGGATTACGGGATCAACACTATGAACTCCAATATTCATCGACAACGAGGGGTGTCTGGGAATTGTGAAGAATCCAATTCATCACTCGAGAACTAAACATATCGAGATTCGCATTCATGCGATTCGAGATGCGTACAAAAAGGAAACATTCAAGTGGTGCAAGTGGATGCTACGCAACAGAAAGCCGACATCTTCATGAAAGCCTTCGATAAAACTCGTTTCAACCAGTTGGTAGCCTGGTTGGAAATGATCAATTTCCTTGAGTGGAAATGAACTTTGATGTGATAACCGTCTGCACGTACTCTATAAAAAACCGCTTTTCAAGATAAATGAGTATCATAAAACAGTATCCATCAAAGATTTTCTGTTTATTAAAATTTTATTTTCGGGCAATGCACATACGGAAATCAAATTTTAGGGGGGAAGATATCCAGAAAATAAATTTTGACCTCTGTTTGACTCCTGTTTAAGAAATGATAGGACACTGCTAACACTTTGTCCATTCTTGAAGAAGAAAAGGCAAGGAGAATCAGGGTGCCAAGCAACGATGTGTTAGTAGATTCAGCAACACCATCGACTAAATTACGAATAGGTGACAAAAGATAAAGCTTACACAAAAATTCTGGATACGCACAATAATGTGTATCTTGCTGGTAACACGATGCGGTATGTAGCTTAATGGTCTTAAATCTTGCATTGATAGATTGCAAAAATCCGAGATTTCGGGTCTTTATGTTGTTTTTAATTCGGGGACATCATAGTCGCTCTTCTGTTGCATCCAGATATATGCAGACCTAGACACGATTATGATATCTTTTTAAAAGAGCCAAAGAGGCCAAAAACTCTAAAACTGAAAAAGCTCAACCAAACGAGCCATTCAAAAGAAATCGTACCAAATTGAGGTATTTGCCTAACCCTGGTCAGGACAACATATGTTGCTTTGCTGTACGAATGTGCATACCTGTTCACCAATGCGTTGACCTTGTATCTCTCAAACGAATGAAATTAATAAATACACCTGTTATGAGGAAGCTTTGTGCATACCTTGATCACGGGGGTATGCCTTGACGTTGGACTCATGGGCACAATATTCTAATCCATCTAGCTCGACTGGGGGCCATTGCAATTTTTGTCAATATTACTACAATATGATAAAATGCTCACCGAAAGCACATTGAAAGAAGGATGCATGGATTTAAGGAGACAAACATACTGATAGTTTTTTCTTGTGCCTTGATTATTCAAAATTAAAATAATAAACTGACAAGTGTTGCTAGTATGATCTTTTGAAGGATCGTCAAGGAGTTTTAAACAAAAGAAAACGGAAAAGCCCTCAGTTCGAGAAACGGATTTTGGTGTCCAAATTGCCAAATTTTGATTTTCACAAAGCTATTTTCTATTTTTGCATAAATTTTTAGCAAAAAAGGCATGTTTTTCGAGAAAGCTTAAAATTTTCGAGCGTATTTGGTTTGGATTTCTTAGAGTTGTAGAATCCTTCAAATTTTTGAACGAGGCGGCGTATTTAATTACACGACCCATATTCAAAGTAAATAACCCTTTATAACCTGCGCAATTGAATATAATCTGTGTATATATCAGCGTTTTTATCTAAAAGTTGGCGGTGTAAATATTTAATGACTTATCAGCGCTTTTAATAGTGTAGTATTTTTATTTATTTTAATTTGATTTAATTTTCGGTATTTTTGTAAATATAAATCTAACTTAATAGTTACGTTACGGAACCCAGATTTCACTTAGCTCGTTTCCGTGTTTCAGAAATGGCGAAACAAATAGGATGGGATTGAACAAAAAAGCACAATCAACTAAACACACTAGTTCCGCTAGAAGAAGATTTTGAGGACGAGATGGATTGGCTATCCAGAAGCAAGATAAGATATGTTGTTCAAGCGAATATGATAATCTATCGGATATATATAGAAGAGTTCTAGAGAACCGCAAAAGTTAGCATGGTAAACGGAGTGAAAACTGTCATAGCAACGGTTCGAAACTAGCAAGTGACTATGATGGAAGAAAGAGTTCAAAAGTGCTAAGTCTCGGAGATAATTCTTGAGATCCAATGAGGTTGAGTAAGGAAGATTTTATGGAAGGCTTCAGGGGGATGAGTTATGTTGGAGATTTCAGAGGAAAGGCGGGTATGATGGTTTGAACTTGGGATGGTCGGCAACTATGCTTAATTTGTGCACAAACTAGCCCTTCAACATATCCGGGTTGATCTTCTACTACATGGTTGACAGTGCCAACAAAGTAACATGGGCCATGTATCCAAGATTTGTTCAACTGCTTATCAATGATCAACATGAAAACCTACTCCATGATGGAAATCTGTACAAGTTTCAGTTACCAACTGGAAGACAGATCATAGAATTGAAGATTGATAAATGGGTAATGTTGCACCATTGGATGTACGGATAGGAAAGGCTGCCACTAGTCCTCGAGGCATACAAAAAGTACAGAGACGGTGTGCGAAAAGCTAGAGAGAGGCATGTAAAGCAAGTTAATGAAGAACAGGAAGTGGAAGTGGAAGAAGAACCCCAATTAGTACGAAAGAATAAAGACAAAGGAAAGAAAATCGATGAAGAGGTAGACATTGAAGAAGAAGAGGTGGAAAGGTTTGAGATGCCCACTAAGTCTGTTGAGTAGGGACTCGAGGATGAAGTGGGGTATGAAACTAATGGAGGTGAGGAAGTGGTTCCTTAACACCCTGAGTGGTTCAAAAAGGAGAGAGAAAAGCTGCCCGACTTCTACCAAGTGGTCACCGTTGAGAAAACCGAAGTTACTGACAAAATCGTTGGGTGGAAGTACTGTAAACTGAAAGAGATGTTCATAGTAAAGCAAAGGAACAGTGTAATCCAACAGTTACTGACATGCAAAGTCTACCAACTTAGGATGTTGGGAAAACTTGAAATGACAAATCCTACGAATAGCGACATTGGAGCAGATTTCGAAAGACTCATCCTACGAGAATGCATGTGTGGATTCATCGTGTTTAAACCCAAGCGCCCAAGACGACGAGTATCTAAGACCACAAAAGACCTAATCATCGGAAAAGGATAAGTAAGTTAAATCTGTATTTGTTGAAAACTGAATTTTCCAGATTTGAGGGGGAATTTTAGTGAAAATTTTGGTACGGTCAGAATTTGCAAAAATGAGTGGAATAAAAATTTTCACGTATATACCAAATTTCCGATATTTTTTGAAATTCGTGACTGTGCAATAGTATTTGGGTGGTTCCGACTGCAGATTATCTGGGAAATGCAGAAGATCTAGTTTCGTTAGTTCGTGATCACTAGAGGTTCAAAATTTTCAGATCGTGATACAGATTGATGCTTAAGGGTTAGAGTCCTGATCTTTGATGGGGATCAGGTTAGTAGGTTGAGCAGTTTTTGTTGATGCCAGCAAGGACGTGAACCTATTCAAGTTATATTGCATACAAGAATGGTCGATGATAGCCTTAGGTGTTAACAGGACTAGCTCTGTGTAACGCTCCGCATTTTCAATGTTTCCTTATTTAGAAAGTGTATTTGTATTTCTATTTTTTGGAAACTTGTAATTACATTCGTATCTTTCATTTTTTCACACATGTACTCTGAGATTATGATCATAATGGAAACTTATTTTTATACTTATACCTGTTACATAATTGAATTATGCATTACAATGCTTAAATACATGATTACATGCGAGAAACTCGTACTTAGATTTTTATGCACTACTAAACTCATACATCATTCATGCATGATTAAAACACTTAAAAACCAACAAATCGTACGAAAACAACTCCAAACAGCCAACCCCGCACGAAGCGTAGCCGCTCCGTACGAAGTGGGCCACCTCGTACGAGGTAACTCCAACTCGTATGGAGTGGTCTGTTTTCCTATAAATACTACCCTTAATCCACGGTTCCAATCTTCCAAAATCTCATTCTCACTCCCGAATCTCTTGATTTTCAGCAGTTGTCTTTCCTTCCAAGTGAGTCTAGTTCTCCGTACTAGGGGTAACGCACCGCCTAGTAAACTTGGGGTCATGTTAAGTCATTCATTCATTACGGTCTTATCATTGCGATGATAAGATTACGCTTGCGGTAAACTTTGGGTTGACTGGTATACTTATGCAGAATAGTGTAATGTATGTTAGCCTCAAGAATAGATAAGTACGCATGAAGATTTGTTTTAATGTTTATACTATTCTATTATTCAAACTTGTATGCTTGCCACTGCCTTGTGTATTGAACTATACTTTAACATGAATTGTAGGGTGAGGTTGATGATAACTACGGCTGGAAACGAATAGGACGACTTAGATACTCACCTAGATTTGTAACATTAAAGTTTTTGGATTTGAAATTTGTTATCCATGATGTTGTACTCTAAAGTTGTATTTTGCACTTGCTATCTTAATGAAATTAAACTTGGTTATCTAAAGTATTGTCACATTTTAGCGTTATGATGTCTCGAGCAGACTATTTTGTCCTACCCTGATGTTTCCGCCATCGGTTGGGGTGTGACAGATTGGTATCGGAGCCATTATTATAGGGAATTAGGTTGAACTGCCATGTTTGACCTAGTCTATAGTCTAAGCCCCAAATTCAGACCATTTTGTGCGAATTGGACACTTCGTACGAAGTGAAACCAGCCTTGCACGAATAGGGCAAATCAGCCTTGTGCGAAGTGGAGTTGTTCACTTCGTGCGAAGTTGACAGCTACTTCGTGAAGTGACTGATTCCGTCCGTTTAAAACGCTTAAACTCTTCCTATCTTACTTCTTATCTGCTCCTTTGTCTTAATTATTACATGCCTTTCCTAAGGCTAACTCAATCCATACTTGAAGACCTAAAGACACTCATATTCTACTATCAAGACGACCTCACCAAAATAGGGGTGAAACCCGCAATTTGGTGATCACTCTCAATCCACGAATCTTGATTTCTCACGAAATTTTACTTTCAAGTTAGGAGTGATATCCTTACCTTGATAGGAATTTCCATTCCATACTTAAGTGGACCCTTATCAACGAGTCGGAACATGCTTCTCATTTGGTAAGTACCAACCACTTTTAAGGAACGAAATTATCAAGTTAGGAGTGATATCTACATCTTTGTAACTAGCTCCACTTTTCGATTTTCAATCTCGAAAATTTTCGAATTTTCGATCATTTGGGAACATGTAGTATCTGGAAGGGTTAAACGCCGTTAATCACTCTTCAGTGAGAGTGTTTTACCTATTAGGCCAAAGCATGCCCCCCCAATTCGAAAGGATCCTCGATTCACTTCGGATTAGTCAAAGTTTCTCCACTCGAAACACTACCATGTATTATCAAACCTCTTCTTTTATGTGAATCAATTTCTATATGTTTTACCTTGATACGTTAATCATCTCGAATGCACAAATCGCACTCTCCTAGCAATCTAAAACAATGCTAACAATCCCGAACCAACTAAATTTACACTACTTATGCATTTTACCTCTTTATACGTGATTATACTTCATGAAAACATGCTATGCTTATACTTTGCATGTAATGCTTATGTGCTATGTGAATTACTCATGCAAATTATGTGAAAACTTATGAGATACGTGAAACACTTACACTCATTCATGCAATTTAAACGTCATTTTAAAGTCATTATGATCAAATCTCATCTTTTCCCTCTATTTCAACTCTTTAGATGTCTTCTGACGGGGAAAAACTCCGAATCCAAGAAGGTCGCAAGCAACACCAGCGACTCCATGACCAAGAAGGAGATGATGAAGTTTATGGCTAAGCAGATGGCCAAGATACTCCCCGACATCGTCAACTGTATCTAGCCTACTTCTACCTCTGCGAACACCGAAAACCTCGACGATACGACCAAGCCTAAAGATGAAAGGCCTAAACCTTCCTTCACCTTTAAGCAATTCAACTCTTGTAGCCAAACAAAGACGGGGTGACAATGATGCTCTAGTGGTTTGACGCCATGAAGGTCACCTTTCACCAAAGTGGTTGTCCCAATGACCAACGTACCTCAATGCTACGGGTGTATTCCGATCAAGAGCTCTCGATTGGTTAATGTTAGAACGCAATAGGCGTGGCAATGACGCGGCCTACTACCTGACTTGGTCTGAACTCCAGAAACTCATGAGAGATGAGTTTTGCCTTCCCCACGAAACCCAACAACTCGAAAATGCATTTTGGAACCTTAAGCATGTGGGAAGTGACAACGCTGGGTTGACAGCAAGGTTCAAACAACTCAGTTCCATTTGCCCTGGTCAAGTCGACATTGTCGAAAAAGCCATCGCCAAGTACATACGAGCGCTACCCTCTTCTTTCTCCAACTACGTCGAGTCTTCTCGACCAACAACTATCGAGGATGCTTATCGCCTCCCAGCCAAGTTTAACCACAACCTGATGATGGAAGGAACCTTCGAAACAAAGGGTTCAACCAAATTAGCTCATCAAGCCACCACTGAACCCACCCAGAGCCTACACCTACTAAACCACCCATAAGAAACAACAAGAATGGTAAGAAGCGGAAGTCTTCAAACCAAAATTTTGCGGTTGTTACTCCGCAAAACCCTCCACATCAGCAGCTAACCCTAACCTAACACCTTGAGCCAGCTAAACGAGGCTACACTAGGAACCTTCCCTAGTGCGCAACTTGCACCTACCATCACCCGACCACCGCACCATGTCGCCTTTGCACTACGTGCAATAGGTTCAGACACTTCAACACCCATTGTCGTGTTGGCCAAAAGCCTCTAGGCAACCAGCACCAACCTCACACCCAAAACCAAACCCAGTAGAATACCAACAACGGTCACACTTGATACAAATGTAGCGACCCTAATTATTTCGCCAACACTTGCCCTCAACGCAACAACAACCAGACACCACAACAGCGGCAGCAATAAGCTCCGCGTGGCAGTGCTTTTGTCATCACTGCGGCTCAGGCGCAGAATGCCAACGATATCATCAATGGTACGTTTCTCGTTAACAATATATATGCTTTATGCTTATTTGATACTGGCACATATAAAGTTTTGTATCCATTAAATTCGAACCTTTACTTAAGTGTAGACATTCTAAGATGCCCTAATCATTCGCGGTCGAAGTCGCTAACGGTAATCTATCAACGCTGACTCCCTTCTTCCTAATTGCTCCCTCAACCTTAACGACCACAAGTTCTCAATCGATCTTATACCTATGCAAATGGGTAGCTTCGACATCATAGTAGGCATGGATTGGCTTAGGCGAGTTCATACTGAAGTTGTTTATTCTGAAAACTCCATCCGTCTTTCTCTTTCTAACGGTGATTCCTTACACGTCTATGGCGAGAAACCTTCTAAAGGTCTCAAACTTATGTCATTTACTCAAGCGAACAAATACTTACCCAAGGAATACCTTACCTTTCTTACCCACATTATGGAAAAGAAGGATAAAGGCCCAAGCATAAGTGATGTTCCAGTCGTGCGCGATTTTCCTGACGTTTTCCCTGGGGATCTACCTAGTCCTCCTCCTCCCCGTTCTGTTGACTTTCGTATCGACCTCATCCCTGGCGCAACTCCTGTCGCTAAATCCCCTTATCGGTTAGCACCCTGGGAAATGCAAGAGCTATCCAGCCAACTTCAAGAGTTACTTGTAAAAGGCTTTATACGCCCTAGTACTTCTCCTTGGGGCGCTCCAGTCCTCTTTGTTAAAAAGAAGGACGGTTCTTTTTGTATGTGCATCGATTATCGTGAGCTTAACAAAATCACTGTTAGGAATCGTTATCCCCTTCCTCGCATCGATGACCTCTTTGATCAACTCTAAGGCGCAACGTGTTTCTCAAATATCGATCTTCGTTCTGGCTATCACCAACTTCGAGTTCTCGAAGAATATATCTCTAAAACCGTGTTTCGTACTAGATATGGTCACCATGAGTTCGTAGTCATGCCTTTTGGTTTGACCAATGTACCAGCAGTTTTCATGGATGTGATGAACCGTGTGTGTAAACCTTATTTGGACCGTTTTGTGATCGTATTTATAGATGACATTCTAATCTATTCGAAAACTCACGCCGAACACGAATGTCATTAGCGCCTGATCCTTGAACTTTTGCGTGTCAAACGTCTTTATACCAAATTCTCCAAGTGTGAATTCTGTTTAAAAGAAGTTCAATTCCTTGGTCACATCGTCAACGAACTTGGTATTCATGTTGACCCTGCGAAAATCAAAGCTATGAAGAATTGGATCACACCTAAATCCCCATCTGAAATTCGTTCATTCCTTGGCCTAGCAGGTTACTATCGTCGTTTCTTCAAACTTCTCAAAGATCGTTGTTCCTCTCACCTCTTTAATTCAAAAAGATAAACCTTTTATTTGGGGTTCTGAACAAGAGGAGTCTTTTCAAGCACTCAAGGATATGCTTTGTAATGCTCCTATCCTAGCTCTTCTTGACAGTAATGATGACTTCATCGTGTACTGTGATGCATCTAACCAAGGTCTTGGTTGTGTTCTCATACAACGAGACAAGGTTATCGCATACGCTTCGAGACAACTCAAGATACATGAGAAGGACTACATTACTCACGACCTTAAACTTGGTGTAGTTGTTTTTGCATTAAAGATATGGCGACATACCTTTACGGTACCAAGTGTGTAGTCTTCACCGACCATAAGAGCCTTCAACACATCCTTAATAAAAAAGAACTCAACATGCGTCAACGTCGATGGCTAGAGTTGCTCAATGACTACAACTGTGAGATTCACTACCATCCTCGCAAAACGAATGTTGTAGCTGACGCTCTTAGTCGTAAGACTCAGGTAAAGAGCATTCGTTGCTACCAAACTATGAGCAATCTTCTTGAACGTATCAGTGAAGCCCAATACTCATTTATCAACGAGAACGACTTATACAACGAGATGAAGTGTGGTGCTGAAAACCAACTCGAGAACAAATCTGATGGTATCCTATACTATCTCGATCGCGTGTGGATTCCAAATCATGATGACCTTCGTAACTTCTTAATGAAGGAAGCTCATAAATCCCGTTATTCCATTCATCCTGGCGCTGACAAGATATACCACGATCTTCATACGTCTTACTGGTGGCCTGACATGAAGAAAGATATCGCCTTCTATGTCTCCAAATGCCTTACTGGTTCCAAGGTAAAAGTTGAACATCAACATCCCTCTGGCTTACTAGAATAACCAAAATTCCCGTCTGGAAATGAGTATTGCTATGGATTTTATTACCAAACTTCCTCGCACATCTTTATGATAGTATTTGGGTAATCATGTATTGTTTGACCAAATCCGCTCACTTTCTCCCCATTCGTGAAGACTACAAAGTCTAGAAATTGGCCCGTATCTTCACGGATGAGATCATTTGTCGTCATGGTATTCCCATTGACTTCATTTCCAATCGTGATGGTTGTTTCACTTCGCGTCTTTGGCAAACCTTTCAGAAAGCCCTTGGTACTCATCTTAACCTTAGTACCGCCTTCTAGTCTCAATCCAACGGTCAAACCGAGCGCACTATCCAAACTCTCGAGGATATGCTTCGTTCATACGTAATCGTCTTTGGTGGCAACTGGGATTCTCACTTACCTTTGGTAGAATTATCGTATAATAACAATTATCATGCTAGTATTCAAATGGCACCGTTTGAAGCCTTGTATGGACGGAGGTGTTGGTCTCCTATCTATTGGCACGGGATCGGAGAAGTTCAACTCACTGGTCCCGAACTCATACAAGAGACAATGGACAAAATTCTGCAAATACGTAACAATCTGCTTAAGGCTAGAAGTCGACAAAAGAGCTACCGCAGATAAGAGACGCAAACCTTTGGAATTTAACGTAGGTGATCACGTACTTCTCAAGGTATCCCCTTGGAAGGGAGTAATTCGATTTGGTAAGAAAGGAAAACTCGCCCCTCGCTACATAGGTCCTTTCAAGATTCTCAAAAGGATTGGCAAGGTAGCATATCGACTGGACCTAACTCAAGAACTCCACAACGTTCATCCAACTTTCCATGTCTCAAATTTGAAGAAGTGTGTAGCTAAAGAAGAACTTCATGTACCGCGCGGCGATCTCCAAATCAATGAGTCCTTGCACTTTGTGGAAAAACTGGTTGAAATCATGGACCGAGGAATCAAGCAACGTAGGCGCAGTCGCATTCCCATAGTCAAGGTTCGATGGGAAGGCAAACGTGGCGCTGAATTTACTTGGGAACTCAAGAGTGAAATGAAGACTGAGAACCCACACCTCTTCATTGAGTCTTCCTCTTGAATAAATT
Source organism: Scalesia atractyloides (assembly GCA_947069175.1). Taxonomy (NCBI): domain Eukaryota; kingdom Viridiplantae; phylum Streptophyta; class Magnoliopsida; order Asterales; family Asteraceae; genus Scalesia; species Scalesia atractyloides. The sequence goes on along the minus strand of CAMTDV010000001.1, from coordinate 58,641,657 downwards.
TCAGGACGAAATTTCCTAAAGGAGGGGAGACTGTAACGCTCCGCATTTTCAAACTTTCCTTATTTAGAAAGTGTATTCGTATTTCTATTTTTGGAAACTTGTAATTACATTCGTATCTTTCATTTTTTCATACTTGGACTCTGAGATTATGATCATAATGAAAACTTATTTTTATATTTATACCTGTTACATACTTGAATTATGCATTACAATTCTTAAATACATGATTACATGCGAGAAACTCATACTTAGATGCTCGGATACTCAACTTTTATACACTACTATACTCATACATCATTCATGCATGCTTAAAACGCTTAAAAACCAACAAATCGTACAAAAACAACTCCAAACAGCCAACCCCGCACGAAGCGTAGCCGCCCCGTACGATGTGGGCCACCTCGTACGAAGTGGTCTGTTTTCCTATAAATACGACCCTTAGCCCACGATTCCAATCTTCCAAAATCTCATTCTCACTCCCGAATCTCTTGATTTTGAGCAGAACTTTTTCCTTCCAAGTGAGTCTAGTTCACTAACACCTTGTAACTCATCTGCTTCTCTGTACCAAGTTTTGTAAGTTGACCTGATTCATCATCCCTATAAGATTGGATTAATGTTCTAGCTCGTGAGAACGCTAGGAGCCTTGGCCACCCGAATTAAGTTCCACACCTCACTTGAACAAATCTTTACCTTCTGTTATTCATGACCAACTAGGTTTACGAACCTTGTGCTTTGGTGAATCATATAATGAGGTGTTCGCACCCCCACTCTTGTCGCCTATGATTTAATTGAAGAAAATCAATAAACTATACTCATATTTTACTTACTACTGATTCGGACATAATCTTGATTACAATATGATCTAGTGTTATGACTCGGATTATCCTGCCCCTTACCACGTTCTCCGTTCACAGACATCAGTGTGAAAATGGATACGGAACGGGCTAACACATTCCAGAACGGTCACCTCGTACGAGGTGAACAGCCAACTCGTACGAGGTTCAAGTCAACTCCTAGGAGGTAATAGTTAACTCGTACGAGTTGCAACTCAACTCGCACGAGGAGGACATCCCACTTCGTACGAAGTGGTATTTTTCCCTTTTTGTTCCGTACTTTCTGCCTCAACATTCGGACCAAGCATTCCACTCAGATTACTCACGTCCTCCTGTTTACCCATTATAGGGAACTCCGGGTTGCATCACCTGATCACTCGTCCAACCACTAACCTGCTTTAGAAGCTTGCAAAATTGTGAGCATACTCGAACCCATTTTACGTTTTATAACCTTTGGGTGCAATACATGTACATTATGCAAAATACACTAACATGCTTATACTCAATTCACAAGACAGTCTTTATACATGCTTTTATGCTAAACTTGAAATCATACATGCTTATACTCGTTATGCTTATGCTCAGTCATTAACTTTGATCAAGCCTCCGTTAACATGTATAGCGCTATAGGGTAACGCACCGCCTAGTAAACTTGGGGTCATGTTAAGTCATTCATTGATTACGGTCTTATCGTTGCGACGATAAGATTACGCTTGCGGTAAACTTTGGGTTGACTGGTATACTTATGCAGAATAGTGTAATGTATGTTAGCCTCAAGAATAGATAAGTACGCATGAAATTTGTTTTAACGTTTATACTATTCTATTATTCAAACTTGTATGCTTGCCACTGCCTTGTGTATTGAACTATACTTTAACATGTATTGCAGGGTGAGGTTGATGATAACTACGGCTGGAAACGAATAGGACGACTTTGATACATACCTAGATTTGTAACATTAAAGTTGTTGCATTTGAAATTTGTTATCCATGATGTTGTACTCTAAAGTTGTATTTTGTACTTGCTATGTTAATGAAATGAAACTTGGTTATCTAAATTATTGTCACATTTTAGCGTTATGATGTCTCGAGCAGTCTTTCGTCCTGCCCTGATGTTTCCGCCATCAGTTGGGGTGTGGCACTTACGGTTTCAAAACTACTAAAAAGATCTGAGGTCATCAAGATATGTTGTATACACTAATGATTGAGGATAGTCTTATGTGCCATTCTTCAAGCAGAGGAATTGTTCTTCTTGGACTAACCGTTGTTGATTGACGATCCTTGCTAGTTAGGTTGCGATCAATTCAGTGGAGATAGCTATATATATGTTATCATGACTGAAGAAGAAGAAGAATGTGATTTCGATTGCGTAAGAATGTTTTCTCAGATATGATGTGTTACCAGATGATTTGATTTCGATGAAGATTTACTTATAAAGAAGATTACCGGTTTGCTGATCAATCATTCAGGAGTATGCTTAACCGTGATTACGAAAATAGGAATTTCAGATTTTTGCGGGTATTCATTGATTTGAAGTTTATCAATGTGGTAATTCGAAGTCTCTATCTATTATTAGTTGGGTTTTTAAAGATTAGAGGATCAAGCATAGGCGGAGTGCGCTAAAACCAAACGTGGATATGGTTATCATCGAAACGGAGAAGCTGCGTTGATGAGTTTCAAGTTGGTGGTTATTCAAGAAAATTTGTCGATTAAGCAAATTAGAAGAGTTGGAAACTGTGCAAACCTGAAGATTAATTTCTAGAGAGAATTATTTCAGGGGAATCTGTGCTTAAAGTGGATAATGCAAACCCGGATCATCAATCAAGGGGGAATTAATTAAAGATTTCAAGATACCCGATTGAAGTTGCAGAATATTCAAACACAGCTCTCATATTTCAAGATCAAGATCAAGCTTCGACAGTGACGTCCAACGGGGAAATTGTTGACGCATTTTATGTCCGTCACTGTGCGAATTGGCTAGATAGAGTGTGTGTTGAATATTGTATAGATTAGATATGAACACACGAATCAAGTGTGAACGTGAGATGAGCTTATAGTGTCACTTCGTACGAAGTCAATATGCTCACTTCGCACGAGGTGGTCATGTCTATATATGTGTGTGTGTGTGTGTGTTGTGTGTTCAGAATTTAGCAAGTTTTGGAGTTCCCAGAGGGGAAACGTAGGTGAAATTTCTCCAGAATTTCGCCAGCTTGACAAGATGTATACTCTTTCGGTATGAATGAATAAAGCTTCCGCGTATTCTGTTTCTACTCCTTTCTTAGTAACATTCTACCGAATAAGTACTATTATATACCCAACTTCCGTCTAGAACCGCCAGATCTCAAACCTACAACGTCGTATGAAGAGCCCACTTCGACGAAGAGCCCACTTGCATAAAGTGAGATTTTCTTTGAACAAAAAGTCAATTTTGCACAAGAGTTAATTTCACACATATTTGTTTTTGACCAAAATGGTTTATGAAATTGTCACACCCCGACCCGCAGCGGATAAGGTGATCGGGGCATGATTGGGTTATCATCAAAGCTCATGACATTTATTATACGTTTCATATTCTTTAATACAAATTAAATGGAAATTTACAATAAAGGTTACAACTGTTCTAACTAACAATCTAAACTTCTTTGTTCTCTTCTAAGGCATATCCTATGTTTTCCTTGCTTCAACCTGTTCACCTGTATCATGTGTAAAAGGGTTTTTGGATCAACATAATGTTGGCGAGTGAATCCTATGGAAAACATTTGAACAAATTTATTTAAATTGATTATGAAATATGTGCACAACCAAACATGAGTAAAAATAGATGTAACTTAATCGACAATCATAAGATATTAAATGAAACACTCATGAATAATAATGGAACAATTAGAGGCACGCGATGCTCAACTCGTCTCTCACGAGGAACTGATGGGCCTGATGATTGAATTGCATAAACATGATAATATGAATGACACAACTACAAACAATATAAACTCAATGATACACACATGAACAATAATGAATTTGATTTGAAGCACGCGTTGTTCTACTCGTCTCCCACGAGGAACTGATGGGCTTAATGTATGAGTTTCATATAATTTGACAAAAAGGCAATAAGCAACTCACAACAATAAAAACAATCTAAGTTTAGGTCATGATGTGGTATGGCACAAGTTTAAATAAATAAATTAATTATTTTCATAACACATGACACACCCCAAAACGTGTAATTTAAAAGGGGAGGTTGTAAGATTCACTCACAGTGGGTGCGTTCGGTTGTTGATGTTGAATGTACGCGAAGTGGTTTTAACCACGAGTGAGATTAACCTAGATAAATCGCATTATGGTTTGGTAAGTAAACGGATTTTATTAATTTATTTTAGTAGGATTGTTGGGTGTATTTTTGTGAGTTTGAGGCTATTTTCTAACCTTAAAAATGTTATTTTTAAGTATTTTTAATTGATTTTTAATTAAAATAAATAAATAAAAATAAATAAAAAAATTTATTTTTCTGACCGTTGACCTGACCGTTGACCGTTGACCTGACCGTTGACCGGTTTGAATGCGGAACACAAGTGCGCTGAGTGAGGCTCGAACCCGAGACCTCCCGTACGCGTGCACGCAGCTCTACCAACTGAGCTACGTGTCTAACCCGTTATATATCTGATTTTAATTATATATATATATTAATTAGTTTAAACCGAAAATCATTTTATTTTAAAAACAGTTTTAAGCGAACCGGACGTGCACTCCACAGGTCTCGAACCGGGACCTGTGGTTTAATCTAACACACAGCCCACCGCTGGACTGTGTGTTTAACATGTTATATAATTTGATTTTTATTATACTTAAATACAATTTAGTTAATTCCTTTTCTGCCTTATTAAAAGAATAGATAATTGTTCGAGTCGGTGCAGTAGACCGGACTCGAACTCGTGACCTGTGATATAAACAAACACACAGTCCACCGCTGGACTGTGTGTCTAACTTGGTTATTATTCCGGTTATTAATATACTTAACATATACCAGTATCGACTCCGGTTCAGTTAAACAAAAAAAATGGTTTTTATTAAGGCAGCGTGTGTGAGACGGGATTCGAACTTGAGACGTTAGCGTTTTATGTGCACACAGTCCACCGCTGGACTGTGTGTCTAACCCGATTAATATCCTGATTTTAATTATACTTATAAGATACGGAAATACATCGTCTTCTTCATCAAGGTAGAACCAGAGTTCGGAAATCGACTGGTTCAAAGTTTTTATCGGTTTATTAGTGTTTTTCAGTTCATTACGGTGAGATAAATGTGAAAAGGAAAAGAAATTGGGCGGAGAAGTATACCGACTGGACCCTCTGTTTTCCGGCAGAACTCCGGCGACAGCAATCAACTCCGGCGTCAGGTGTCTTGCAGCCGCAAGTCTCCGGAAAGCTTGGAAAAAGTATGGGTATCTCCGGTATAAGCTTCAGGGGCTCAGTGAGGTTCAGAAATAAGGAATTCGGTTTTCCGACGACGAACAGAAAAGTTCCGGCGAGGGAGTTTTCGCCGAGAAAGAGTGTGGTTTTGAGCGAAAGGTTTTCAATGGGTTGAGGGTGAATTTATAGGGGAAAATCGAGATGTATTTGGTCTGATTTCCGACTGGATTCGTAAATCATAAAAACTCCGGCGGTTATGGTTTGGTCGCGGACTTCAAACATCGGTTATAACCGATGTTCTAATAATGATTTACGTTATAACTGAAAATGGTGTTAAAAACTCGCGAGATTTCCGGGATTCCGACTACTGAACTGTTGGGCGCCGGTTTTTGAATTCGTTATGTCACTTTATGAATTAAATGGTTTCAATATTTACCAAACAGAACAAGTGGCGCAGTGGTTTGTGTGTGTGTGTTAAGTCTTGTACCCGGACCGCTCATTGACCCGGGTTCGAAACCCGGAAGAGGTATTATATTTTTATTTTGCGATTTTTGACAGTTTTTCAAAAACTAATTATATATTCTTGTATAATAATTGATTACGTATCGTTTAAAATTATTTTGGGCATTAAATTCGCAACGAAAATTTTGACTGACTGTTCGGTTGATAAACGGAGCGGGTTTGGTAAATCCGTTTTTGACGGATGTTACAGAAATTATCGAAGAACCAGAACTTAAAGTTTGTCATGATGAGATTCCAGAAGATTCTGATAATTGCTATTATGATGAGGGAGAATTTTTACAAAATGCTTTTTAAGCATTTATGCCTCTTGATGTTTATAATGATTTCTTCGGTGAACAAAAAGATAATCAGAACACACAAAGTGAAGAAGTCATGCTTGCTGAGAAAGTAATGATGGATCGATTGAATGTGGAAAAAGAAATTTGTAAGGTTGATCAGAAATTCAAAGATAAGAGAGTCTTATCTAGAAAAGGATGAGAAATTCAGAGAGCTTAAGAAGATTGAGAAAGTTGAAGTAGAAAGACAATGCATAAAATGTTTAGAACCATGCATGTCTTATCTAGAAAAGGATGAGAAATTCAGAGAGCTTAAGCGTCACACTGATAACCTATCCAGTGATTTCAAATACACAAAGAAGCTTACGATAATCTGAGTAAAACTATCAACGAACTCCATAATATAAGCATTAAAGATATGGATACAAATTCTATGCTCAAGGAAAGAGTCAAGGATAACAGATGGTTATAAATACTCACCTTGACACAACTGCCAAACTTAAACTAGAGCTAGAAACAATGAAGATTGAAGCGGAGCGAGTTGATAAGAAGTTGAAGAGTTAATCAATAGCATCTTTCGTATTGGATCACATTCTTCCCAAGCCAACTGGAAAAGATGAAAATGGGGAAGACATATATGGTTATCAAGATTGAGGTCTGGGTTACAATCAATGTCCACCCGCAACGTGTAACAATTTTTCAAGGATAAAACCAAATGGGGTGGAAAAGGCACTGAATCTGAAATTGAAAACAGTAAAGACTGAACAGACAGATCAGTTGTCTGATAACATTAATGTAACTTACAAAACGTTTGATGGAGATGATGGATCAGACGTGGTGAAACAAGTGGTTAAGAATGTTTTAGGAAAAGAAAAGACAAAATTATTGAAAACACTCAATCCAGATTTGAAAAAGGAAGTTCGAGTTCGCTGCCTGAAAATCACAAAATTTTCCATGATGCTTATCTTAAAACATCAGGAAATAGTTCAAAGTATGATCCAACTATTTTAATATACAAAATGTGTGGATCTGATCAATTATATTCTGATACTGAATTTCAGATTCAGAACGTGAACTTGAATAGAGTTGAAAAAGTTTTCAAACTTGTTGAAACTGAAAGTTTTACAAAAGAATCAGAAATTTCAAATTTCAAAAGAAATAATTCTTACTATTCCAAATCCAAGAATGTTTATTCAAATAACCAACAAAGAAATTATCAGGACTGGAACGGATATGGGTATGGTAAGAGAAATAATAACAAGTTTGGAAAATCGAGTTTTTTTAAAGAAAATGACTTTTGTGTCTGCAAGTTCAGAAAATACAAAAGAAAGTCAAATTTATAAACAATCTAATGAAGAATTTTTCGTTAAACAACAATGTAAACAGGCTGAGGAATCCTCTGTCACTGACAGTAGCACGTGCTTTAGATGCAATAATGTTGGACACATTGCTCGAAAATGTCCATAAAATAATCCTAAACCTGTTCATGATGTCAAGAAAAATTCTGAATATTTGAAACAAAAATCATCACTGATGTTTGTACCAACACAGGTTTGGAAACAATGTACATAATCTACAAACAAAGTAAAACCAGTTAATACTAAGTTTTCAAATTTTGAAATTGGTGAATCTTCAAAAAGTAATGAACAAAAAGATTCTACGTTGTATTACAAGAAAGCTTTAAAGAAATATCAAATATGGGTGGTAAGAGAAAAACAAAGTGTTAAAATAATCAAACAGTTAGTGAAGATTAAGAGTTTAGAGGTTTTTCCTAAACTTGAAAACGTTGTAAATAAATCTGTCTGGGTAGAGAAAGTTAAAGTAGAAGAAATTACACCCAAGACTAAAAATACTTGGGTATCTCTATTCAACTAATTGGTTATGTTTGTGTGCAGGAACTTTCAAGATCAAAGTAAATCATGGAGAGTGAGGTTCCGTGGCACATGACGAGTAGAAATTGATGGGTTAAAACGTTTATTTGATAAAAAGATATAAAAATCATAGAACCCTCACTGTTGAACAGACAAAACTGGTTGAAAAGACAGATTCATAAACATTTTTAAAATCAAAATGTGTCAAGGTTTTGTATCATGAGAGGGAGAAAGTTTAAAAAAATAAAGCAGTAATGGATGGCGAATTGAAGTAATTCCCATCGGTCGGTTAATGTTTTTTTATATATATTTGGTTTTGCTTTTTGAAGTATTTAAATATATTGGTTTCTTGGTTGATTGTTTTTTGAGTAACGACGAATAGGTGACAACTTAAGCATTAATGACACCCGCTACTATGAGGCACCATGAATGTGAACATCCAAAAGACTACTATTCAGTATATTCAGCTGCATTCCACTAAATTCAGAAATTATATTGATATATATGTTTGCAACTTTTGCCTTCAAATAGAATTGACACACATACATGCTTGACATTTTGGCTTACCTTTTAGTATTTATGTTACATGTAAATTTGGTTAGGACTTGAAAAACATATCTCAACCTGAACAAAACTTAATTTTAATTTGGTTTTGCGTTTTTTGGGTCAGTTAGTTGTATGTGAATTTGAATTGGTTGTTTAACAAAATGTATGTTTGTTGGGTTAATATGATGGATGTTAAAGACAAGTTTGAATTAGATGGTGTAAACGAGTCGAGCCATGGGAAAAATGGGTACAGATACTGGTATCGAAAATAATCGGTACGGTATTGTAATGAAGCACTAGATGTATGTGCGAAACATGACTTCATCATACAACTATGTGTCGACAAAATTAATATCTGAAACTATTATCATTATGTGCACTGATTATATGTATTATACAACATATATACGCCGCATACAACTTCTATAGGGTGCGAAAAAATATCGATTGGATTTGTGATTGAAAGGGCATACAGGATGCTTTCAGAGGTATAAGTTTCCAGGTAAGTCAATTCTAAGCTACGATCTATGAGGTGGGAAGAATAGATTAGTAGTTGGCAATTTAAAACCAGGTAATTTGAAGTGCCAGGTAGAATAGATTTTGTATAGCTATTTAGTTACATTAATTTGTGCTAGAAATTATGATATCTATTTCTAGGCTCGGGTTACCAGTTTTTTGTGTAGATGCTATTTCCTGTGAGGAGATGACAGTAACTGTGTCCAGTGCAGACAATTTTGCATGTAAAGGTCTTCAACAATTCATTGAGATAGTTATCGCTGAGGTCTACATTGATTGTACTAATTTGAGTTCCATAATTTTTCTTGTAGCATGTTTGTACAAGTTTCTTTATTCTGCAGATGGAATTGTTGCTCTTAATTGAGCAAAAGGAAACTCAAGTCACCAGATGATGGCCTCATGGCAGATCCTCGGGCGCGTCCTTTTTTAAGCATTTGTCTTGGTCTGCAGCTACTCTGAGTCAAGTGAAGAAAACGGGCCTGATGGGTATTTATTATATTTTTAATTTAAATTTTACCCATTTTCGTGAATGTATATTTGTAAATAATAGATACAAATCTTTGGCTAGCATGTTTATTTTTGAACATGTATAGGTCTCCTTTAAATATATGAACTTTTTTCATGCATCAAAAATCGAAAATGCAACATGATACTTGTCAAAGTTTGTAATGTTACATAACACTATGAACCTTTTACACTATAATCATAAGGCTCTTCAGCATCTAAAGTTACCTTTCTCAGTATAGCATTTTTATGTCAAACGCTTTGATCGGTCAGTTCAGGTCAAAAGATTCATATGTTTGAATATGACCATGTATGCTGAGACATTTTCACTTTGAGCCAGAATTTTGTTTCACTCCCAATTTAAAAGATAATATAATTCCAACATAGGACTTATGACATAGGAGAGAAACTATCACTTTGATGTCAAATGAGAAGCATTTTCCTTATTTAATGCTTAAAGGTATCATACGTTAACTGAAATGACATAAAGTGGTACGAAATATAAACAAAAAGGTTGGTCCTTGATTATATTCTTAGTTAAATTACGACACATTTAAATTTAGTAAGGTGTTGCCCTACTATAACAAGATGGCTTGCTTCCGATTGCGACAACAATGCCGAAACGTCCTTACAAAAGCGCCAGGACAGAGGTTTTGTGAAACTTCATGGCAAGTCGGCTGATTGATCGCCATGGAATTCGACTTTGTGCTGTGGGTGCGGTATCCAGGCTAAAAACGTAGGTCATATTTTAATGACTTGTCTCCTGGCCCGGAGTGTGTGGTGGCAGATCCTGGTTTGGTTGCGTGTTCCAATGCCTAATCTTGTGTCTCCTAGAGAAGTGCTGGAGTTTGTTAAATCGCAAATTGGGTCGAATACTTGGAAGAATTTGGTTGGAGTTGTGGTGTTTGCAACGTTTTGGAGATTGTAGAAATACAGAAACGGAAAACTGTTTAACAAAAACAATATAACAACATTCCAGCCCCTAAAATGGTTGAGTTGATTAAGCAGGATGCTTTCTTTTTGAATCAAGAATAAATCTTGGTTTGAGTTTTGAGATGTGGAATGATTTTAATGTTTGTAATCTGTTGTAAATTGCAACTTTTGCCCAGTAAGAAGCTGGTGTTTGGTTCTATGTTTCATAGATCATGGACATTAAAAAAAAAATCATACTTCATAAGAATTAAAGAAATTGGTAATTTGAGTTCATCCTATCTGCACTTTTTTTTTACCATTGCATTAGTGACAAATAGGGTTCCATCGCAATGTTTGCTGCAAGGTACAAGGTATTATTGGCAAAATATACTTATTGGTAAGTGGTCGGTCCCGTATGATGCAAGTAGATCAAGTTACAAATCTGTCTTTAGATGCCACATGTTATAAACTAAAAAATTCGATATGATGTGATTGTAAGCAATGCCATTTTTTATTAAACGGGTATATGCCATTTTTGTTAGTAAACAATGTTTCCTTTAGTAATCGGGGTGATGAGATAGTGAGAGTATATGTTTAAAATATGGTTTGTTATTTAAAAAGATGTTTCGTTTTATTTTTTATTTATTTATTATTTAAAAGATTTTCTCCTTTTTTTTATAATCCACTCTTAATTAAACCTTAAAAATGTATGACCATTTATCGACTAATAAAATGTGTTATGCATGGTTTTCTAAAAACCACCCATGTTTTCACACGGATTTTACTACTAGTATATATATTATATTTAACTACAATTTCCACATGGCAATTTTCTTTTCAATTTTTTATCATTAACAAATAAATATATTTTATTACAATTGAAAATATTCAACAATATAAATAACGATTAAACACAATAAAATATAGATAACGATTAAACATAATAAAATATAGTCAGATATATCGTAGATTCTCTGATGTATTTAATGAAAATTATTTCATTATTTTGTTACCTCAACTAACGGTGTAAAAATAACTAAAAAGTTTCCTAAAGAACTGATGACTGGGACAAGCACTTTATAAGTGGATTGGGTATTAACCACTATGAGTAAAAGATTACAAATGAAATGACTATCATATACGTATACTTATTATATTTATAAATAAACTAGTTTTATTACTCAACCCATATATACAAAGAAGTATAACCTAGTTTTGTTAAACAGAAGTTGGTATATATAATATATAATTATAAATAGGGAATATGCCACATAATAGTATTGAAGTTTAAGGAGTGCTCCAATTAGGTCACTCATTAAATTTATTGTTCCAATTAGATCATTCAACTTTATTTTGTTGTTCTAATGCTAGATATTTTACCTGAGTAGCAAGTCATAGTCCTACATAGCATTTATTTAACTTTGTTTTTAAACATGATGACATGGAATCAAATAATAAAAGAAATATAATAAATCAAATCCCAAAATAATCAAATATTACAAATCGTAAATCAAACAATTATAATAAATTACAAACAAATCAAAACCCAAAACAATCAACTATAACAATTGTAAACCCTACCATCCATACATATCAGTATTCTTCCATTATAATCTCAGTCGGCCGTTGTCACGGGGCCATCGCCGGCCAGTTTCACGCGCTGCCGGTTTGTGTTTCGAAGGAGATTTAGATCTCGTTAGGGTTGAGTTTCGGCGATTTTCGTGGAGAGGAAAAGGTTCAACAATGGCGAATCAAGAAAAATCGTCAGCAACCAACGTCGATCAAGCCTTCGACCAACCGAACAACGATGATGGCTTTTCTTCGGTACCAATCGAACAAGAGGTAATTGTTTTTGATGTAGTATATGCATTACCCTCTTGTTCTTAGAACTTAGAATGATGAGAACAAGTAGTTCGACCATGCAAGACCCTTTATTTCCTTTGATGTATTCATTTATTTATGGCAAAGACATATAACTACATGACATATTGCCCCTTGAAGCAAAAATCAATAGTCTAGTTTGTTTGCAAACCTGCAATTGCATCGTTGGCGTTGGGTGTATATAGGCAATGGTTATAGGTGCATGGTTGGTTTGCTAGTGGATGGAAAAGCCATATCTTATAACTTTTTCATGCTATTGTATGCTTTTGTTTTTAAAGTCACTGCATGCATAGACAAATCATTATTACAAAGCCAAAACCAGGTAGCTACAGGACCCATCGTCTTATACCAAAAAGGGGGTTCGGAACAGTGGCGGATCTAGAAAATCCGCCAAGCGGTAACGTGTTATAAAAAAACGGTAACGAAATCAAAAAAAGGTCAATTTTTTCAAAATTTACACTAATTTTACACTACCGCCGGAGCGCCAAGCCGTAGCGGGGGTCGCCGGAGCGCCAAGCCGTAGCGGGGGTTGCCCTTAGTTATACACTAGGTCCGCCACTAATTCGGAATACGTTAGTGCATACTTTTTATTTTTTTTATTTTTACCTTAGTGCATAGGTTTTATTTTTTTTATTTTTACCTTAGTTCATACAAATCGTGAACTTACGTTTTATACTTGTATACCCATGTAGTAATCCCCACTTGGTACTATACGTAACTCAAATACAATAGATTCTATGTAATAAAGGTCCTTACCTTTTCACATGATCATCTTATCATATGATGTATATTAACTTGTATACACAGGACAATCAATATATAATTACTAAATCGTGCCATTACATTATAATATTCATATTATAATTTGTATAGGACATGACCATAGACTTTCATGTCCATTATATGAGAACATTTTCATCGTACAAGACAAATAATTATAATTAGGTTATGTAACTTTTATAGGTTATTTACATATGATAGATTATTAATATGAAATATGTAATAGTTTTGTCCAGATTAGACCCAATAGTTACCACATCATAATATTCTACATAATCAATGATTTTTTTAACTTTATTTATCTTTTGTTGTTTGCCAGGTGAACTTGAAAGATATTGTACATGATGATGATGATTTTAGCGTGAATGATCCCTTCTTGAATTTACTTTGTTTTGACAAGGATGATGAAGATGAAGTTGATCTCAGTTCTGTTGAAGATTGGAGTGGAAATGAACAAGATTATGACAAGGATAGTGAGGACGAAGATTCTGAGGATGAAGGTGTTGTGTATCCTTGTTATAATCCTAATATGGATTGGAAATTAGTGAAACCCGTACTAGCAATGAAATTTGAGAGTCCTGCACATCACATCTGAAAGACATGTTGATTGATTATGGTGTTGCAAATGGTTACCAATTAGTGTTCACAGTAAACGACTACAATAGGTTGTTAGTAAAATGCGGGAAAAAAGAAACTGAAGACGATGGGAAAGGGGGAGGGAAAGGAAGTGTGGAAGTGTCCATTTGGGCTTTGGGCCTCTAGGATTATAGGCGAGGATTCTTTTCAAATAAAATCACTAAATATAACCATATGTGCTCAAGACAGTTTCATTTGGGTTCGCTTGTTACATATTCTTGGCTTGTAAATCGATATTTCAAAAAAATAGTTTAAAATCGTGAAATTAGTTTAAGGGAAATGCAACAAGATATCATGAGAAAATAGATAGCGGCTTGTGTTCATACGATAGCGGCTTTAGTGTTCATCAACAAAGACCCGGAAACTTATGTTAGTAACTGGTTTAAAAGAGGGATGTTTAAGGAAGCATATAAACATTGTATCAAACCGTTAAAGGGAAGTACGCATTGGCCTAAAACAGATGATATCAAACCCCTACCTCCAAAAGTAAGACGAATGCCCGGTAGACCGGCAGTAAAAAGGAAAAGAGATCATTCAGAGAAAGAGAAGAAAAACAAAAAAGTTGGAATCGGAAGAAAAGTGACATGTCAAAACTGCCAAGGAACCGAACATAATATCAGGTCTTGCAATAAAGAGAAAAAAAACCCACAACTAAAGAAGGCGAGAATAAAGGGTAGAAATAAAAAGTTTGGCTCAAGAAGTGTGACCTGCGAGAAGGTAGACTAGGTGATTTTGGCCCGTTTGGGCGTATTTTGATATTTTTGGACGTATGTGGTTTAGTGTGACTCGTTTGGACGTGTTTTGGTGTATTTTGACCCGTTTGGACATATTTGGTTTATTTTGACTCGTTTGGACGTATTTGGTGTATTTAGACCCGTTTTGGCATTCTATTTGTAATGGGAGAATGGCTAAAGTTGAAATTTATCGTTAGTTGTTTATCTTCTTTTATTTTTTTATGACTATAATTTAAATGCTTTTAGTGTAGAAGCAATTAGTACTTTCTTTCATTAAAAATTTTACTGACATCTAACTATTTTTACGATTTTATAAAAATTTTGATAACTTTTTGGAGATTTTTTGAAAAAAAATCACAATTTTTATTTTTTTCGTATTTTTTAAATTTTCTACAATTTTTAATTTTTTTTAAACCTATTTTGCATTTTTTTCTAATCCATTTGACATTTATATGCCATGTCAACAAATCTTTTAAATAAAAATACCTAAATAAATGCCATGTGGATGGATGGCCTTCTATTTAGGTAAAATATCTAGGATTGAAACATCAAATGAAAGTTGAATGATCTAATTGGAACAAAACAAGTTATGAGTGACCTAATTAGGACACTCTTGAAACTTGGTTACTATTGTACAAAGTTAAACTTTATAAATACATATAAATAAGATAACTAAATTATTAAATAAATAATAAAAGAGTTGAGCACAAACTTTTAAAATCTTTAACTCAACATACGACTATAGAAGCCGATCTTCAACGCGAAAATTAGCGAAGCGGAGTCGAGAGCCAACCGAGACACATTTTCACGATCGAGTCACTACCACTGACCTAAATTACAGTTTCCTACGGCTATACATTTTCACGACCGCCGCCGCATTTCTGACCGGAAACACATTTCCCCGACCACCGCACCATGTTTCACCGTTCACTCCATAAAATCTATTCCATTTACATCCACCACTTCTCAACCACATCATCACCCACCCAACCTCACTTCATGGTAAATTACCTAACAACCACCCTCAATCTGTCCAAACCAGACGCCATATTTGTCACATCAAAAATACACCACTTAAAATCCCAAGAAACCCCCAATCCGTAATCGACTTCCTCACAACTTACAACCACTCCACACCCCAAATCAAATCATTAATCCTCACCCACCCAACATCCTCCTAAGAAATGTCGACAAACCTCAAACCCAAATTTAATGTTTTGTCCGAACTTTGTTTTTCCGTACAGGATTTAGTCACTGTTATTACTAGAGACCCTAATTTGTTAGTTAGAAGTTTAGATACAGCTATTGTACCTACAATAAACCTGTTGATGAAAGTTTTAGGGAGTAAAGAGAAGGTTGTTAAAGCTGTTTTGAGGTCTCATTGGCCTTTTTATAGGAAGAGTTTCAGGACTAATGTGGAGTTGTTGGAGAGATATGGGGTTTGTAACAATGATATTGAAAGGTTGATACTTAGAAACCCTCGGTTGGTTACCAGAGTCCCGTGAGGTTGGAGGAGAAGCTCGTTGAAGTAGAGCGCGAGTTTGGGATATCGCCTGGGTCGTCGATGTTTTCATGCGGGCTTTCGGCGTTTTGTTCGATGAATAAGTTGAATTTGAGGCGGAAGTTTGAGGTTTTTAAAGGGTTCAGGTGGTGTGAGGCGGATGTGCTTGCGGTTGTTAAGAGTCAGCCGTTGTGTCTTACGCATTCGGAGGAGGTTAAGGAGAGTGTTGAGTTTTTTTATGGGGGAGCTTGGGTATACGTCGGGGTGGTTGTCCAGTCGTGGGAGTCTTTTGATGTATAGTTTGGAGAAGAGGGTTAAACCGAGGTACCGGGTTTATGTGGTTTTGAAGGAGAAAGGGTTGATGGCTAGGGAACTGCATACGTTGATGTGTTATTCTGAAGCGGATTTTGTGAAGAATGTTGTGCAGAGGCAGAAGGAAGATATGCCGGATCATTGTATGATAGTTTGATCAAGATCGTTGATCGGTAGTCAGGCATCTTACATTTGAGTTTTTTAACTTCAGGTGAGTGATCTTGCATTTGTTGATTGTTATTATTTCTGGATGGGTAGTTTAAATATTGATTATATGATCTTGTTAAAACATTTGGAACTCAAGCTCAGGAAAATACCCGACTTGACATTGTAGTTATTCCCATCTGGACTATTATAAATGAATTTCTAACATGGTACACATTTGATGATACACTGTGTACCTAGGCAAGTCAGGTAGGTTAGTTCGATTATTAGTTCTATCTAGCCGGAATAGTTTATTTATTCCAGCATGTTCTGCATATAAGGAACCATTGTTAACATATCAAACTCGGGTAAGTCCCATGTAATTTACCAAGTATATTGGGTGTGTGTGTCACCTGAGCGAAAGGCGTAAAAATGCATCGTACAAACGGACCCACCTTTTGGGTACCGGTGTCAAGTGACTCACACTTTTTCATTCTTTATATGTTACCTATACTACTGAAATTGTTTGACTCGTAGTTTATCGGACAATTACCCTATAATAATCATGTTGCTGCTATCTATTAAAGAACCATAGTTCGAATTATGTACTATTCTTTTATTTCTTTTACAGTTTGGAATTGAAGGACGCTAAAAAAATAATAAGCTACATGTTGGGCACATGTTTCAAACCGTGGATCTTTAGTATTAAGGCGTGAGATACTATGGTTTGCAAAACGTGCAGAGCCAGTTGGGTTGTGTGTCGGGTCAGAACAAGTTCAGGTTGGAACAGGTTTGAGTGAGAATGAGTTTAGGTTTGAACAAGTTGATTTAAAGTAATATCACTTTGGTTCGGTTCAAATTGGTCATGCTAAAATTAGTTTGGGTTGAAATGACGTTTTATAAAAAAATTGTTTTAAAATAGTTTCACCCATTACATGTATCTTTATGGTGGCTATGGCGACCGGTATTGGTTGCAGCGGTGGAGACTTTAGTAGAGGAGGCATTGGTGATGATGGTGATGCTGGCGACAACGTTGGTGGCCAATAGTGGTGTCATAGAAGGCGGCACTAATGATGGTGGTCGAAGTGGCAGTATATTGAAAGTTGCGTTGGTCATGGCCAATGTTGGGTGGTGGTGGTGACGAAAAATGCATGTAAGTGTATTTAAGTATGAGCTGACCGAAATAAATCCAAAGGCATATTTTGTTATGCCCAAATCAACCTGTAAATAGTTGTGTTAAACTAATTGTCAATAGTTGATTAATGAGTAAAGTCCTTTTTGAGTTTTTGTGGTTTGACCATTTTAACTACATGAGTCCAAAACTCAAAATTGTCTTGATTTGAGTCCTAGTAGTTTTTAATCTTTAACTTTTTAACTCCAAAAGATAAACTTTGTTAGATTTCCTAAATTAAATTTTATAAAATTACCAAAACACCCTTACCATTAAGTTTTGACAAACACACACTCATCTACTCACACACTTCATGTCACTCTCTCTCTCTCTCTCTCTCTATATATATATATATATATATATATATATTATCACACACTAACTGCTGCTAGAGAGAGAAGCAATTATAGTGTGGTAAGTGAGTGAGAGTCAATCGAGATGGAGGTCGTTGCCATGGCCTCTGGTTGGCCAGCTGCAGAGCAGAAAGGAGGTAGAGATGACGGCAATGGAGGTTGGGTGTGATACAGATGATAACAGCGGGTGATGGTGTTGTTGGGGTTGTGAACAACGATGATGGGTGTTTGGAAAAGAGGAAGATGATGGCAACAGTGGTTGGTGTTAACAACAGTGATGATGGTGACAGTTGAAGGTGTTGACGAGTGACGATGGTATTCAACGTGAACGGCGGTGGTGGTGTTGAAGGTATTGGTTGACGATGTTGCAGGTGATGCTATACAATATCAGATGTGAGTTTGGTGATAAGCTTAGTGATGCTAACGACGAGGAATGGAAACAGAGGTTGTTCTGGTGGTGGTGATGATGGTGAGCAACTCCGGTGATCGGAGGAAGAAATGGATGATGATGATGATGATGATTATGGCGATGTTTCTTGTGGATGTACGATGGAGATGGTGGTTTCGGTAGTGAATGTCTAATTGTTGTTAAGTGGGTTAAAAAAAGATAAAGATGGATGTGGCTGTGAATGGTGACAGTTATGGGTTTAGCAGTGATTGTAGATGGCGGTTCATGGTGAATTGGTGATGATGGTGTGGTTATATGATGGGTGGTAAGGTTATATGCATATTTGTATATTCTGTTTTTATCTTTTTAGTAAGGGTATTTTGGTAATTTCATGAAAACTAACTATGAAAATCTAACAAAGTTTGTGTTTTGGACTCAAAAATTTAAGTAAACCATTGAAACTCAAATTAAAGCTAGCTTAGGTTTTAGACTCAAATAGTTAAAATGAATAAACCACAAGGACTCATAAAGGACTTTACGCTTGATTAATTGTGTACCGACAATACTTTCTTACGGTTGTCGTAATCCTTGTTTTTATTCTTTTTAAAGACAAACTGAAAGCACCTTCACTAACCAAATCAAATCAACAACCTTATATTTACAGTAAAAACCTATAATACTTCAGCGACTCCCTCTTATCCATCAAAGAATCAAAGTGAAATTACCATATATTTATAAGAAAAACCAAAAATACTTCAATGGCTCACTCTATCCAATAAAATAAAATAAAATTATATTACCCGACCCGCTAAAAAAAAGTCCATATGGTGGTCTCCTTGTTATCTTAGAGATGGAACTTTGGAGGGTTTAAATACTTCAAAGTGTAGGTATTGATGATTTATAGGAGTAGATTAGGAGTCAATTATATATATATATATATATATGTAAAGGTAAGGTTACTCTACAAAGTATGTTTTTCCTATAAAGTGTAGGAAGTGTTTTGGACCATTGGATGAGTGTTTTTAATGGTTGAGATTATCTTGGTGGCATTTTAGTAATATTTATGTTTTAAATAAGGATTGATTTAATTGATTGAGTGCGAAAAAGTCATTTGACGTGTTTTAAAAATAGCAAGTAATTGTCATTCCATAAAACCACTACTTCAATATTGGAAAGTTTCCTCTCTCTCATTTATCACCTTCTATGCTAAAAAACAAGATTAATGATTTCTCGTTCAAGTTGTTCGTTGTGAAATCAGTCATTGATGTGTTTTATATCGTGTCTGCAGTGAATCAGGCACTAGTGTGTTTTATATTATATAGTTCAGACACTGGTGTGTTTTATATGTGAGGGGTGTGTTTAGGTGTGGAAACTGATATAACGCAATATGAAGAAAACCATAAAACACAACGTTAAGAAATAATGAATGTGTTTAATTTTTTTGAAATTGTGAAGGGTGTGTTTGACTGTGAAAATTGATATATACAATGTGAAGAAACCATAAACTAATAAAACACAACGTCAAGAAAGAATTAATTTGTTTTACATTTTAAACTTCGGATGAAGGATGCTAGGTTTTATAGTAAAAACCAATATAACACGGTGTGAAGAACAGGAAACTCATAAAACACAAAGTCAAGAAATAATTAATGTTTTTTACGTTTTAAACTTCGAATGAATCAATCGTGGACATAAAGGATATAATGTCGATTTTAAATAGCTAATAGATATATATATAGTTTCCATAAATAATAACATTTAGTGTTTAATAAATAAATATATCTTCCAAAAATAAAATTAGTTATTGAATTACCTTTATGCTCTTTAGTACAAAAACCCTAGGTGCCATATGTCACTCTTAGAACACTTTCTACACTTTGTAGTAAAAATAGAATTGTAACCAACTCTTACCGTATTATATATAAATGTATGTGTGTGTGTGTGTGAAATATAAAACGAAAACCACTTGAGTTGAAAAAACTCAAGAAAACCTATGTAACATTTTTATTTTTTTAAATAGGGGGAATGTAACATTAATGTACTTGAACATTTTTATAAAAAATTGTAAAAAGCGCCTACTTGTTTTTTTTTAAAAACTGTTCAAAATTTGTATGTTATATTTTTGGACATATGTATTATGTAACATGAAATTTTTAACATTTTTTAAAACAATAAACTACTCGGCGTTTTTTTGTGTTTCTTTTATAAAAATGTTCAAATATATGTAGGTTACATTTTCTATTTTTTAGAAAAAAATAAAAATGTTACATGAGGTTTTTACAAAGGTTTTTTGAGTTTTCTCAACTCAAGTGGGTTTTGTTTTATCCTTTACCTTATATATATATATATATATATATATATATATATTGATACGGATTCGTATAAGAGAGGACGCTAGAAACCCTAGCTTGATAACCTGCCTACGGCCAACCGGAATGACAGAGAACAATACTTGTTCTGAAAGGGAACTTTTCTTTATTAAAAAAAATAACTTAACATCCAACCGAGGGTTACAATTCTTAAATAGAGAATTTTAAAAGATAAACTTGGAAACGAAGATACGATAATTAAAGAAAAGATAATGACTTGAAATAAATAAATGATAAACATAAACAGTTGGTTGGATGTTGATAGAAACTGGCGTCGATCCTAACCACGGGTTGCCCGGTCGAGTTCCTGATCCTCATCTTCGATCGGGTCTGGATCCATATCATCCTCCCCTTTAAAAAGGACTCGTCCGTGAGTCATTAGTAACGCCTGGATCATATGGAGACAAATCAACAACATTGAAGGTAGCAGACACTTTGTAATGACCGGGGAGGTCAATCTTGTAGGCACTATCATTGATCCGTTTGAGAACATGAAATGGTCCATTCGCTCGAGGGCGTAGTTTACCAAAACGACCTTGTGGAAAACGTTCCTGGCGCAAAAATATCCACACAAGATCTCCTTCCTTGAAAACCACTTTGCGACGATGCTTATTAACACGGGATTGGTACTGCAGACTATGTTTGACTATTTGTTCACAGACTTGCTCGTGTAATAGTTTAATTTGCTTGGCTCGCTCCTCCCCAGCTGCACAAAAAGAGCTAAGATCTTGCAATGGTGCCAAGTCAAAAGGGGTAAATGGGTTGCGACCGTAAACAACAAAGAATGGACTGCGGCCCATGGCACTGTGGTTTGACCGATTATACGCGAACTCGACTTGAGGAAGAACTAAGTCCCACTTCTTTGGGTTATCGCCCACCAAACTACGAAGGAGGTTTCCCAACCTCTGATTAGTAACTTCGGTTTGTTCATCGGATTGGGGATGGTGGAGCTACTAAATTGTAGCTTCGCACCCAAGCGTTTCCACAAAGTACGCCAAAAGTGACTAATGAATGTCACATCCCGATCTGATGTAATTGTTTTGGGAACGCCATGTAAACGAACGATCTCATCGAAATAGAGTCGCGCCACTTGTGAAGCATCGTACGTCTTAACACATGTAGAAAATGGGCCATTTTAGAAAAACGATCAATAACAACCATGATTGAATCTTTTTTTCATTGGGTCAGAGGCAAGCCCAAAACGAAATCAATACTAACATCCTCCCATGGTCGTTCGGGAGTAGGTAATGGAGTGTAAAGCCCTTGGTTCGTATGATGTGTTTTGGCGATGTGACACGTATGGCACCGCTTCAAAATTTTCGACATGTCGCGACTAAGCTTGGGCCAAAAAACGGTTTGCACCAAGGAGATTGTTTTGTCATGCCCAAAGTGTCCTAGCTAAGGCCCCTTGGTGATACTCAAGAATGATCGCCTCGCGAAATGAGGAGAACAGAATGCATAGACGAGCTCCTTTGTATAGTAGGCCATCCCGACATACGAAATCTCGATATGGCGTTGAGGCACTCTTGGCCCATGCATAACAAAAATCAGGATCATACTGATACAAAGAAGATAAAGATTGAAAACGCACACCTCGAAAGCAATCGAGGTCATAAGGGACGGGTGACGGCTCAAGGCCTCGACCACCGAGTTTGCCGACCCAGACTTGTGTTTAATAAAAAAACTTGAAATCGTGTAGCATCTCGACCCATTTAGCATGTCATGGGTTAAGTTTTGTCTGCCCCTGAATGAATTCTAGAGCTGGTGGTCGGAGCAGAGAACAAATTCGCCCGAGGGAAGATAGTGTCGCCAATACTCGAGACTTCGAATGATTGCGTAGAACTCTTTATCATAAGTACTATACCGGCGTCGAGTGTCACTCAATTGTTCACAAAAAATGCAATAGGATGCTGTTGTTGGCTCAGAACGTCACTAATACCTACGCCAGATGCATCACATTCAACCTGAAAAACGTGCTCAAAATTGGGAAGGGCAAGGACCGGGGCTTGTGTATTGGCGAGTTTGAGTGTGTCAAATTAATGTTGCGCTGCGGATGACCACTCAAACTTTCGTCCTTTTAACCATTCGGTGATAGGAGCCATGATGGTACTAAAATTCCGAATGAATCGCCGGTAGAAGGCGGCTAACCCTTGAAAACTTCGAACATTATGAAGCGAGGTAGGAGTCGGCAATGTGGTAATTGCCGATACTTGAGAGTCATCCATGTGAATGCCTGTTCTCGATATGAGATTACCCAAAAACACAACCTTGGATGTGAGAAAGTGGTACTTTTTCCCATTGGCGTATAGCTTTTGTTACCAGAGAACCAAAAAATCTCACGAAGGTGGACATAGTGTTGTTCGACATTTTTGCTAAAACCAAAATGTCTCGAAATAAACAGATATGACGCATCGGCCAATGAAGGGATTAAAAATGTAATTCATGAGGCGCATGAATGTGCTAGGAGCATTAGTGTTGATACACTTTTGTGTCTGTCGCTTGTTCTTAGTTACGTCTGGAATTGTACGTTCTTTGTTTAAGTGTCTATAAGTTTGGTCGTGTCGACCAAATCAAGATATCCTCCTATCTTGGTTTCGTACGACGTTTTAGTGTGTCTGTGTTAAACAGTTGCATGTGTGCATACTGTTAAGTCTTGTGTACGTCATGTCTGTGACACGCTCTCCGAAGTATACATTCTGTGCGAGTGGGAATGCTCCGTACGAGCTGGATACTGCTCGTACGAGCCAACTGCTCTGTACGAAGGAAGTCGTATAAGTAAGTGGTTTACTTGTTTCGTACGAAGGAGAGAATGCTTCGTACGAACCAACATGTTCGTACGAGCATCTTTGGAGCAGTTCTTTGTGTAATAGTGTGTTCCGTATGTCTAGCAACGTACTTCGTACGAATGACTAGCATGGACACTATATAAGCAGACATGCACCTCTCAGTCGGTGAGCTGAACAGTTGGCATTTCTGGTGCAGACGAAAACACAAGAGCACAGGCAGTTTGTATGAGTTGTATGAGCATTGTTTGATATGTTTGTACTAATCCTCATCAGTTAATCAAGATAGTGAATCTTTGGTTATCCCGTGTTCTTACTTTGCTTTGGTTTGCATGCATACTTGGATTCCGCACTTGTATGTGTGTTGCATGAACAAGGAATAGGTTTAACTTGATCCTCAGGTAGACCTACAAGTGGTATCAGAGCTCTGGCTCTCTTCCTTGTTCATAACCAAGCTTAGTATTGTGTCTGAGCTAGTTTGAAGATTTCTTGAAGTGTTCTTGAACTTCTTGCGGAAAACTTAAGTTTTGAATAGATAACTAACTTAAAACTTAGTTAAAATCTGTTAATATCCAGAAAATGTTTCATAAAATTTTCTTTTGTTGAAATTGAACACATTTGCAGAAGAAATTCACCAGAAAATTCAAATAGAATAGTGTTGTAGGGTTGACAAATGTTTCTGGCACTTGGACTGTTGTGACTGTAAAACTGAAAGAATGTTTGTGTTTTTAACTAAAATTGGGTAAGACAACAGGCTACTTTCGAAAACCAGTCTGTACAAGAAAAGGAAAGTTTTCACCAAACCAACACTGCAAAGATTCCTCTGGTAAACACTGAGAAAAACAGTCTGTGCGAGTATTTGATTCGTACGAAGGACCAAGCTGCTCGTGCGAAGGACAATTCATCTGCACGAACAACCTGGTTCGCACGATGTAACACATCCGTACGAAGCAAATTGTTGCTCGTACGAAGGAGGTTTATCCGCACGAACATTGGTCCATACGAATAACCTTCGTTATTGTTTGTTTTTCGTGTTTCAGTTTTTCAAGCTTTGTGCTTTTCAGATATTTTCAAAATTGTGAATTTTTAAAAGGAAACTGTTATATTCAAACTTTAATCCTTTCAAATTCTTCATAATCAAGAAAATATAATGAGTTCTAACCCGTGGGATTGGAGTAGTTCAAGCTCGAATCAAGAGTCTTCGCAAAGCTCCGCAACATCATGGGTTAAGTCTTTGATGCCTCAACATACAGCCATGATTTCTGCAAATCAATGGGCGTGTGTTGCAAACCAGAATCAGAGTATCCAAACTCTATTAATGAGCGAGAGTGAAATAGGGAGTAATAATCGTCCGCCGAAGCTCAATCACATGAACGATTATCCTTAGTGGAAAAGTCGTTTTCATACGTATGTTCTCGGTCAGAACATGGAACTGTGGACGTGTTTCACTACACCCTATAAGGAATCACTCGAAGAAGCTGGATCAAATCCAACCTCCTTGGCCAATCTAGATGAAAGTGACAAGAAAGCATATGATCTAGAGGAAAAGGCATTTGCTATCCTAACACAAGCTCTTCATAAAGATATTTATCATCAGTTTGTGTATTGTACAACCACGAAAAAATTGTGGGACACTTTGGAAGCAAGAGGTGAAGGTAATGCTGCTACCAGAAAGATTCGGCATAATTTGCTCAAGAAGGAGTTTGAAGGTTTCATATTCATGGAAAATGAAACTTTGAATGATATGACCACACGTTTTTTATCATCTGCTCAGTGAGATGTACTCTTACAAAGTGTTAGCAGCACCGCAAGAAATTGTGATGCGATTTGCTGATGCTTTACTACCAAAATGGGGTTAATTTATTGACTTAGTAAAACATACAGGTGTTTTGGACTCAATTAGTATTTATGAATTTGTGCAGAAACTGGAGAACAAGAATGAAGAAGAACTCCGGAAGGCACGAGTCACTGTTCCACAAAACCCTAAGATGTACTTCGGAGGTGTGAATGCAGGTACAAGCTCAAGCCAGCAACCCAAGCTGCAAACCGCGTTTGTGTCAAACGTGAACCCCTTCCTACCATAACCTGTTTAATCAAGTCAGTCTGCGGGCTCGAGTACTCAAGCCTATGGACAAGCATTTGATCCGAAAGCCTTCCTTCCACAGCCAAGAGATTTAGCACACCAAACTCCACAGCAAGCTCCTCAACAAGCTTTCTATGGAAACAATTGTCAATCTGCAAATCCCAACACTGTCAAACTTGACATGTCCCATCTCTCTAAAGTCAGCGTAGAAGTTGCACAGGAACATATGGAACTTCTCAACACAATGGTCAGTGCTTATTGTGGTTTAGTTGCAGGTCAAATAGGAAACATCAATTTGACAAACGAAGACTACCAACAAATTGACCGAGATGAGATGGAGCTTATGGATATAAAGTGGGCATTTGCAAGTGCTGTGAGAAGAGCAAAGGATTACATGCGGAGAACATGAAGAACCAGTTTGGAAAGCAAGAAGGATACAAAATATGGCTTTGACAAACCAGTCGTTACTTGCTTCAACTGCGGAGAAAGAGGCCATTTCAATCAGGACCTTCAAACACACATAGAGCTTTGGTAGTTCAATCTGATGAAGGATGCGATTGGTCAGTACAGTTGGGAACTGAGAACAACGGAAGAACTACATGTTATGCGAAGATCATCGATCAAATCAAGCATGTTCACAGCATTAATACTCCAGATAATGATGATACTTCTGGGTATGCTGGTAGTTCTGATGAACAGTGCTCAAGTTCAGGTGGTTATGGATCTGATTCTGATATCAGAAACGGAAGTGATGCTGAGGTTAGCAAGTTGCTGAGTAAAGCTGAGATGATGAAGAGTGAAAAAGTGGGTCTGATAAGGAAAGTAGAAGCTGCAGTAAAGAAGACAGAGACACTCTTTACAGATGATGCGACCTTCCCTCATCACACTACTTTTATGGCAAATGTTGCAGGTTCTACAAGTCAGGTAAATTCTGACCCTCCTACAGTTTGCAATGACTGTTTTGACTTGAAATCAAAATATGAAACAGTCAACAGTCATAATCAAAATTTAGTTGTTGAACTATCAAAGTGCAAAGAGGCGAATTTGGCTCTAACTCGAAATGAAAAAGAATTCAAATCTGTAATAGAAACCCTTAAGAAAAGCGTTTCTGAATTGACAAAAACAGTTTTGAATAAACAGTCAGGAATTAACAACTATATTAATCTCCTGGAAGAAACTAAGAAAGAGTTAGCCATCGCCAAATGGGAATATGATTCTATCAAGCTCAAATTGGAAAGTTATTCTAACTCCCGCTATGTGCTTGATCATATCATTGATGTTCAAAAGCTAAAGGGAGATGTTCAATGCATTGGGTATAAGTCATGTCTACCCCCAATAAAACACAACTATACCAAAATGCCTGATGAAGAGGATATGCCTCGTTTTAAACCCTCGGTACCTCTGAATCCTGAAGAATTTGCAGCAGGATTAGGGTTCAAATTAGACAATTCCTCTCAAGAACTAAGCAAGCCAGAAAATTCATCGTCTGATGTTGTTCAAAATCCTTCTGATGAAGAGGAAGATGATACATCAGATGATGAATCAAGAAAAAGTGATCAGGATCAGCCTCTTGATGAAAGGAAAAGAGTAAAACTTTCTGCTGCTCCTAGTACTAATAATGTTGAGAATCAAGAGACTGCTCCTATGAAATCTGTGAAGACAAAAGTGTCTACACAAGAAACAGATAATGTGTTGTATACACTGGTTGGAGATAAGAAAATCTACTCTAACAAAGATTTTCAATTAAAATGTAAACCCTATCTCTATTGATCAAGTGTTTGAAAAGTTAACAACTAAATTTTTAGAGAAGGAAAAGCCAACCAAATAACAACAATTATCAGTTTCAACAGAAAAGCAAGAGAAGCGAGTTGAAAAGCCTACAGTTTCTCAACCAAAGGTTGAAACAAAAAGCTCTCGTTACAAGAAAAGCTTAAGAATGTTAAATTTGTGAGCTCCAAGGGTACTGATAAAGTTGAGACTTTTCAAGGCAAGTCTAATATAGATTTTGTAAAGAAAGTTAAGATTTTGAAAAGAAATAGTCAAAATAATTACACCCAACACACGGATGGATGTAATGAAAACGAACCCAGTACCTCAAGACCCACAAGTTCAACATCAAGCCGAGAAACACAATCTCCTAGTTTTGTTGAAAGGAGAACATGTTTCAAATGTGGAGAATTTGGCCACATTATAAAAGATTGTAAAAATCCAGCCAAACCAATATTTGTGGAAAGAACCCCTCATGAACCAACTTGCCAACGTAAATCTGTTTCTCCAACACAAGATAAACGAATTATTAAAGATCAAAAAGAGAAACAAAAACGTAAATAAGTAAAAGCAATTGAAAAAGCTTTAAAACCGGATTCTTCAGAAATGAATCAAAGATCTTCAAAGATAATAAAACCACAAACTGTTAAAACTGTAAATAGTCAATCTGGTAATAATCAACGATCTTGGAAACAGAAGACCTATAGTGGTTCAAGAGGAGGAACTCAGTTTGACAATCATCAAGAAATAGAGATCACATTTCTTGATGATAAGGGGCGATCCAAGACCACTAAGGCTTGGATCCCCATCTCAAACTAATCTTCTTTGTGAAATGTGCAGGGTGTTCCAGGAGGAACTGTGAACAGTCATTGGATTGTTGACAGTGGAGCATCGAGGCATATGACGGGCGACTTGCGGCCCCTGTATGATGTGAAAAGCATTAGGGGTGGTTATGTTGCCTTTGCTGGTGATAAAGGTGGTTACATCACTGGAGAAGGAATGGTCTCCAATGGTGTTGTAAGTTTCAACAAGATCAATTATATGTGGCAAATTGATCACAATCTTCTTAGTGTTTCTCAAATCTGCGACAAGAAGTTCACGGTACATTTTGATGATACCGGATGTTATGTGCTGAAACCTGGATTCAAGATCCCCAAGGAATGGATTCTCCTGTCGGCTCCAAGAATTAACGACTTGTATATTCTTGATATGAGCCAAGCTATTACAACGTCTGCACAAGTCACATGTTTTGTCTCTAAAGCCACCGAGAAGGAATCAATCTCTTGGCACAGACGAATGGGACACATTCACCTGAGGAAAATAAACTATTTGGTGAAGAATAATCTTGTGAATGGTGTACCAGTCAAGAATTTTCATCTTCAAGACGTCTGTGTATCATGCCAGAAGGGAAAGCAAGCGAGAAAATCCCATCCCGTGAAGAAGATTAACACTGTGAATATGCCACTAGAACGTCTTCATATGGACCTCTTTGGACCCATGAAACACAAGACAACCTTTGGTGATTCTTATTGTCTGATAGTTACTGATGACTATTCCAGATTCTCATGGGTCAACATGTTGGCACACAAAAGTGAAGTTCCAAATATCCTCAAGAATCTCCTGACGTTGTTAGAAAATTTGTACAATCTGAAGGTAAGGAGAATCAGAAGCGACAATGGCACCGAATTCAAGAATCAAGTTATGGATGAGTACTGGGTATTCTGCATGAGTATAGTTCTCGCTACACTCCACAACAGAATGGTGTCGCAGAGAGGAAGAATAGAACTCTGATTGAAATAGCAAGAACTATGTTAGTAGAATCAGAACTTCCCGTTCAATTTTGGGGAGAAGCTATTGCTACTGCATGTTACACGATGAATAGAGTTCTCACGGTGAAGAGACATGGGAAGACATGCTTTGAGTTGCTACATAAAAGGAAACCGGATGTTTCTTTCTTAGAACCTTTTGGAGCTCCATGCACTATGATTGATCCACATGGAAAGTTTGGTCCGAAGGCTATTGAAGGTTTCTTTCTTGGATATGCTACTCCAAATTTCAGGGTGTGGAATTAATCTTCGAAAAAGATTGAAGAATGGGGTGAAGTCAAGGTTCAGAGATATACATAATCAGTTAGAGCTCTGGGTGCTCCTTGGATGTTCGACTACGATGGGTTGTTCGACTCCTTTAATCTGCCAACCTTTGATGATGCATCAGCTACTGCTCAGATGTTACTGGAAAGTGATACAGCAGTTGACTCATCAATAGTCCGACCAATTATTGTTAATCCTCAAATGTCGACTTCGGTTAACAATCTTGTTCACAATGAGGAATTCGAAGATGTTGCGGATTATAATGTTTCATAAGAAAAAGATGAGTTTCATGATGCTAATGAAGCTACCTCTGGTGCGATTCCTGGAATTTCGGATGTTATGTCAAATATTCAACTTCAAGGGACGACTAAAGGTCATGCATCTACATCCTCATCAAATCCAGTTCTCGATTTAACTGTTGATCTGAATATCAACAATTTGGGTATCAACTCTCGAGTTCCTGATATTCCAAAGACTCGAATTCATAATACCCATCCTCAGCAAAATATTATTGGAGATGTCCAGAGTGGTGTGCAGACTCGTAATCAGCTTCGAAACAACCAGAATGCTGGATTGTATTCGGAAATCAGGGAATCTAGTGGTCAGAACGATTGGTCTTTTGCCTTCTATGTGTGCCAAGTAGAACCGAAATCTTGGAAGGAGGCAATGAAAGAAGACGCTTGGGTTGAAGCCATGTAGGAAGAACTTCAGCAGTTTCAGAAGTTAGGCGTCTGGAAATTATTTGACCGGTCTGACAGCTATAAGAAGATTGGTACTCGATGGGTGTACAACTACAAGAAGGATGATCGAGGTGTCGTTGTGAGAAACAAAGCACGATTGGTTGTTCAAGGTTTTAATCAGGTCGAAGGTATCGATTACAATGAAGTTTATGCACCGGTTGCACGACTTGAGGCCATAAGAATCTTTTAGGCTTAGGCGTCCTACAAGAAGTTCACCGTTTATCAGATGGATGTGAAAAGTGCATTTCTTCATAGTGTGGTGGAAGAGGAAGTATATGTGAGCAACCGCCGGGGTTTGAAGATCCAATCCATCCTGACAAGGTTTGGCTTCTCAACAAGGCATTATATGGTCTTCATCAAGCTCCGAGGGCTTGGTATGAAACGTTGTCTACTTATCTATTGAAGAATGGTTTTCGAAGAGGATTGATCGACTGTACTCTCTTCATCAAGGAAAGGAACGAGGATTTGCTGCTAGTGTAGGTTTATGTTGATGACATTATTTTTGGGTCTACCAACGAACGAATGTGCAAGGAATTCGAACAGGTTATGCATGAGAAGTTCGAGATGAGCGCAATGAGAGATATGACTTTCTTTTTAGGTTTGCAGGTTCAACAATCAGAGGAAGGAATTTTTATCCATCAAACCAAGTACGTCGGAGATATTCTCAAGCGATTTCAGATGGACGACTCAAAGCCTTTGGGAACTCCATTAGCACAAAATCATGGGATTACTCCAGACGGAATGGGTGAACATGTGGAACCATCTCTCTACCGTGCTATGGTCGGATCTCTCATGTATCTAACTGCTTCAAGACCCGACATAATGTACCCAACATGTCTTCTAGCACGCTATCAGTCTAGTCCGAAAGTTTCTCATTTGATGGCTGTGCAAAGGATCTTTCGTTATCTGAAGGGTCGCCCTGACACTGGTCTACGGTACCCTAAGGAGGATAACTTTGATCTGACAGCATTCAGTGATTCTGATCATGGCGGCTGCAAAATCGATGCAAAATCAACAACAGCGGGATGTCAGTTCTTGGGAAATCGCCTAGTCACATGGCAATGCAAGAGCAGACTTGTGTAGCTACATCAACATGTGAGTCTGAGTATATTTCAGCTTCTATTTGCTGCTCTCAGGTTCTATGGATTCAACAGCAGATGCGCGACTACGGTTTTGAATTTCTAACTACTCCTATTTTTGTTGATAACGAAGCTGCTTTATAGATAACTCAGAATCCTGTACAGCACTAAAAAATAAAACACATTGAGATTAAGTATCATTTCATACGAGATTGCTATGAAAAGAAACCTATCGATGTTGTTAAAATCCACACCGATCACCAACATGCCGACCTTGTTACCAAAGCCTTTGATTAATCGCGTTTTGATTATCTTCTTTTGGTCAATGGCATCAAGGTGAAACCCGGGTAACTCAACCATGGCTAATCAATTTTTTCTACATATTTTTAGAAAAATCTAAAACTACAAAAAGATTTTCCGATTTTTCTTAGTTTTATATTTTAGTGGGAGAAATTTTCAAGAAAATCCAAAAATATTTCTTTTACTTATTTACCTTCTATATTTAAGGGGGAGAAAATTTAGAAAAATACAAAAACAATAGAAAACCCAAAAATCAAAAATGAGTTTCTTGGATAAGACAAGTTGAAAATGATGAAATACACCGGTAAATCTGTCAGAAATGGTTAAAAACATAGAAAGAAGATTGATAAGTAGCTTTTCTTATGATGTATCGGTAGGCTCACAATTAGACTAAAATGTACAGGTTGATATAAACATAACAGACAGAACGTCAGGTGGGAAGCATTCATTGGATTATGTCTTGGTACCGAAATTTCGTTTGATAGAGTGCCGAGGTTCTGAGTTATACGGTCTTTATGCTTGCTTATCATGTGGGTATCATGGTTGAATCTTCTATCCGAAAAATAACGGTGACGCAAGTCTAGAACTTCCATGATACCATACATACGTGTACATACTGCATACGACCAACAATAAGTGATAAAAATATCACATTCACCCAAAATAAGTGATGAAATATCACAGTTTCATGTGGGAGCTAAGTTCGTCTCTTTGTTGGTACGATGGTACTAACCTGTTCACGGACTTACTCCTGTGCCCTGCATGCATATGAAAATCAAGTTCCTCATCAATAAGTGATTTAATCACATAGGGCTTGTTTTCAATCAAAATTAGTGAGTATCTCACGTCATATATATACGTCAAAACAAATGATAAAGCAGTATACTCACCGGTAAGATTTTCTCTCGTGCATATCTTGATACGGGAATGTGTCGTGATGTGGTTAAACACCGGCTAGTAAGTATAATTCATACCTTAATCATATCTCCTAATCGTGATTACATCTGATAAGTTTGAGCTTACGTGGACAACAATACCGATGATCATAGTTGACTACTTATCTGTTTAATTTTGAAGTTTAAACCAAATATCGCTTTTGACAAAGATTAAAAAGCTGGTATGATTCTCTTACCTTGAAACTCTGAAAAAGATTGTCTGATAAAAAGTTAGTATCTATAATTATTTTAGTTTACTATGTTGTTAAATTAAGTTCTTTTTGAAAATTAGCCAAAGTTGAGACTCAAAGGTTTTTCTACTAAGATACGTCATAAAAACCATTTATTTGATATCACAACTTCATAAAGTTTTCTTTTGCAACGGTAAACCTAATGTAAACATTAACTGCTGAGCATAACAAATTAAAAGAATGGTATTAATCTCGAAATACTACACTGGTTAAATGCTTTAATGTTTTCAAAGACATGTTTGAAATGAGCAGAAAGCGAGTGAACATTCTGTGGAATGAGAGATGCAGAGCAAAGGAAATCCAACATCAACATGATCCGATTGATGAAGACCATGGGAATCCTGATACTTTGGCCGCATCCTCGCAACAACCATTTTCTGCATCAACTCCAGTGGTAGAGTCAAATGCACAGCAGATAGTGATCAATTCAGTTACCTCAAGAAGATATCAAGAGGAAACAGGAAAGATTTGATGTTTCTGGAAAGTTTGAAGACCTGATACTCTATCAATGGATAGCAGATCTTCAGGGGGAGTTTGTTGATACTCCAGGCCATTCCGGTATGAAGACCAAAGACCGAAGACAAAGCAACATCCAAGGGTAGTTTGTTGATACACTTTTGTGTCTGTCGTTTGTTCTTAGTTACGTCTGTAATTGTACGGTCTTTGTTTAAGTGTCTATAATTTTGGTCGTGTCGACCAAATCAAGATATCCTCCTATCTTCGTTTCGTACGACGTTTTAGTGTGTCTGTGTTAAACAGTTGCATGTGTGCATACTGACGTCATGTCTGTGACACGCTCCCCGAAGTATACATTCTGTGCGAGTGGGAATGCTTCGTACGAGCTGGATACCGCTCGTACGAGCCAACTGCTCCGTATGAAGGAAGTCGTCTAAGTAAGTGGTTTACTTGTTTCGTACGAAGGAGAGAATGCTTCGTACGAACCAACACGTTCGTACGAGCATCTTTGGAGCAGTTCTTTGTGTAATAGTGTGTTCCGTATGTCTAGCAACGTACTTCGTACGAATGACTAGCATGGACACTATATAAGCAGACATGCACCTTTCAGTCATTGGTTGTTCAACTAGTTGGTGAGCTGAACAGTTGGCATTTCTGGTGCAGACGAATACACAAGAGCACAGGCAGTTTGTATGAGTTGTATGAGCATTGTTTGTATATGTTTGTACTAATCCTCATCAGTTAATCAAGATAGTGAATCTTTAGTTATCCCGTGTTCTTACTTTGCTTTGGTTTGCATGCATACTTGGATTCCGCACTTGTATGTGTGTTGCATGAACAAGGACCCATCACACGTTTTGAACGTTGTTTTCCATTCGTTATCGGGATGCATCCAGATTTGGTAATAGCCGCTGCGTAAATCGATTTTAGAGAAGACCGATGCGCCGTGTAAATGGTCAAGTAAATCATCAAACCAGGGTATAGGAAAACGGTATTTAATCGTGATTTTATTGAATGCACGATTATCAATACACATGCGCAACTTACCTCCTGTTTTTGGAACCAAATGAGCCGGTACGGCACACAGGCTTATGCTCTCGCGGATAAGACCCTTGTCAAAGTGGTCGGTTACTTGGCGCTGTAGCTCCTCAAACTCCTTCGGATTCATGCGGTAAGCAGGGTGGTTTGGAAAGATAGCGCCTGAAAGAAAATCGATACATTGTTGGATATCAAGTTCGAGGGGAAGACCGGCTGGAATATCATCGGAAAACACATTCGAAAATTCGGTGATTAGCGGTTGGACCGCAACTGGGACTGTTGGACGAGTGGTTTCTCTTCGGTAATGAGTAAGACGAAGATTATGTGCCCGTAATTATACGGTTTTGTTTTGTTGAGGCCCGAAAAAACAGAACTGGAGACGAGCATAGATTCGGCGCTTTCATCGTTAGGGTTGAGTGGGGATAGTGTGATGTTCCCCATCTTTTTTTGAAGGAATAGATATTCTGAAAACCATCGTGTTTAGCACGCCGATCGTATTTCCACGGGTGTCCCAACAATAAGGACATGCGTCCATTGGAAGGCTTCACACCATAGCTCATCCATGTATTTCCGTGTATTTGTTACCAATATAAAACTGTACCAAGCAATGATGTGTAACCTTGATGAGGTTACCTTTTTGAGGCATGTAAGTTGATAGGGTTCGGAGTGTGGTTGAAGAGGTAAATTAAGTTTTTCTACCATTGAAGCGGCAACGATGTTTTCGCAACTAACCTCATCGATAATAACATTACATACCTTACCTTTTGTTGTGCACTTGGTGCAAAGATGTTGTTGCGAAGCCATTGGGTGTCATATGCTGGGTTGTATACGGACGTATTTAGGATACGTTGGATAACAAGTTTCTCACCCGGATCGGGGTAAAGAATTTCCGTCTTGCCTGTAATCTCGGTTTCCGACTCCTCGATGTCAGTGTCAAATTTTGGTAACGCGTCGTCTACAAAGGTAACAAGTTGTTTGTTGAGGCAGTCTCATTTGAGATGCCCGATGCCTTGACATCTATAACAACGGAGGTTGTTAGTGTCGGATCCCGTCGTAGGTACCGTTGCCAGAGGGTCGGATTTGATTCGGTCAACCCGAGAGGAAGTAGGCCGAACAGCCGCTGGACGGGTTGGAAAACGGCAGGTCGCCACCTTTGATTTGGACGCTAATTGTTTTTCGACCAGCTGCGCTAATCTGCACACATCATTAAACGACCAGTACTGTTGCAAGAAAACCACATTATCGGGCCGAATTGCGCCTAAGAAACGGGCGACCTGTTCTTCCTCTTCTTCGACCCCACACTTCATACGTAACTGTTCGAACTCAGTGATAAAGTTCTCGACTGAAAGTGAATTTTGTTTAAAATTGTGGTAGTCTAAGAAAGCATCTTGTTTATGATTAACTGGTAAAAACTTGGAACGCATTAACCGTTTCATTTTGTCCTATGTCTCCACCTTCCATTTACCCTCCCGATAACGTTGGTGTTGTATGTGTTCCCACCATAAAGAGGCATATCTGCATAAACCAATAGTGACAATTTTTACCTTTAGGTTTTCTAGAATTTGGTGAAGGTTAAAGACGCATTCAACAGTCTGGAGCAATCAATGTAGTCGTCGGGTTGCAAGTGACCCTCAAACTCGGGAATCTCGGTCTGAATACCCAAAGAACGTAACGGATCAGCAGGCCGGGGGGGAGAGACATGACAGCGGGACAGCGGCCAAAAACATTGTAGCCATTGTCATAGTCCCAAACGTCGGACTTCGTGGCGGACTCGTCTAATGGATGTGGTTGATTCAATTCGAGTTCACGAACCCATTGTTGCAATATTTCGATCTCAACGTCACGTGGGTCACGTGAATCATATCCGTTGCCTCTGGCGGCGAATCTATGGTGATGACGACGATCTCCCTCACGATCTGACATTCTGAGTAACCTGGTGATGCTGATACCACTTGATATGGATTCGTATATGAGTGGACGCTAAAAACCCTAGCGTGTTAACCTGCCTCCGGCACCCGGAACCACGGGAACAATACTTGTTCTCAAAGGGAACTTTTCTTTATTCAAAAAAAATTAACATCCAACCGAGGGTTACAATTCTTAAATAGAGAATTTTAAAAGATAAACTTAGAAACGAAGATACGATAATTAAGGAAAACATAATCACTAGAAATAAATAAACGATAAACATAAACGGTTGGTTGGATGTTGATAGAAATCGGCATCGATCCTAGCCACGGGTTTCTGGGTCGGGTTCTTGATCCTCATCTTCGATCGGGTCTGTATTCGTATCATCCTCCCGCTTTAAAAAATGACTCATCCGTGAGTCATCAGTAGCGCCTGGATCATACGGAGACAAATCAGCAACATTGAAGGTGGCAGACACTTTGTAATGACCGGGGAGGTCAATCTTGTAGGCGTTATCATTGATCCGTTTTAGAACACGGAATGGCCCGTTCGCTCGAGGGCGCAGTTTACCAAAACGACCTTGTGGAAAACGTTCCTAGCGAAAAATATCCACACGAGATCTCCGTCCTTGAAACCACTTTGCGACGATGTTTGTTAACACGGGATTGGTACTGCAGATTATGTTTGACTATTTGTTCACAGACTTGCTCCTAATAGTTTAATTTGCTTGGCTCGCTCCTCCCCATCTGCACAAAAAGGGCTAAGATCTTGCAATGGTGGTAAGTCAAGAGGGGTAAATGGGTTGCGACCATAAACAACCAAGAATGGACAGCTCGTAATTCCTCTTGTAATGTATCCTTAAAGCTCATAATTCATATTGAAATGTATCCTACACAGCTCGTAATTCATCTTACACACCTCGTAATTTATCTTACACTTTAAATTATTTTTTTCTTCTTTTAAAAAATATATATATTTTTTAAAAATAAGTTACAAATTTAATATAGTGAGCTATTAAAAAGGAAGTGTAACAATTAATGATACATCTAAGTTTACTAATATACTCTTACACTAATATTAAATACGAAAGGTAAATGAAGTAAAATAAAGAATTCTTACTATTTGAAATTTTTTCGTTTTTCTTTTTACAAAAAACTTCTTCTCATTTGAACAATATATATATATATATATATAGGGGAAGGATAAAACGAAAACCCACTTGAGTTGAAAAACTCAAAAACCTTTGTAAAAATCCCATGTAACATTTCTATTTTTTCTAAAAAATAGGAAATGTAACATATTTTATAGAAGAAACACAAAAAAGGTCACATAGTTAGTTTATTTTTTAGAAAATGTTAAAAATATCATGTTACATAATATATATGTCCAAAAAATGTAATATACAAATTTTGAACATTTATTTTAAAAAAAATAGGCGCTTTTTACATTTTTTTATCAAAATGTTCAAGTACATTAAGTTATATTCCGTTAATTTTTTTTAGAAAAATAAAAATGTTACATAGGGTTTTCTTGAGTTTTCTCAACTCAAATGGGTTTTCGTTTTATCTTTCACCTATATATATATATATATATATATATATATATATATATATATATATTGGGGAGGGTTATCTTGAGAACACTAAATATTACGAGAACCGTTTGAACGAATGAGAAAACCAATCAAAACAATTTTTTTAATACAATCATCATTTTAATTAAATTACAACATAAAAAAAAACAACATCAAATAGTTCATTTATC
Source organism: Scalesia atractyloides (assembly GCA_947069175.1). NCBI lineage: Eukaryota > Viridiplantae > Streptophyta > Magnoliopsida > Asterales > Asteraceae > Scalesia > Scalesia atractyloides. The sequence goes on along the minus strand of CAMTDV010000001.1, from coordinate 58,603,807 downwards.
CTCTCAAAATTACTCTTATTAGATTTTTTACACAACTGTAAATTGCAAACTTACACATGTGTAAATTTTCTTTATTTCCGAATTCATGTAAATTTAAATGTGCAAATTAAATTTATGAAATGCTATTTGAAAAATAATGACAAGAGTAAAAAGAAATTTTGAATTTCACTTGTTTTGACCAAGTTGTAGTGGTTTTTCATTCGTTCTCAGGGTTCTCGTGATATTTCGCGTTTTCATTTAAACCCTCCCATATATATATATATATATATATATATATATATATAATGTGACATGGACAAAAGATTCATGGGTCTGTTATTTCGTCTTTGTTCCTAAAAAAAGCGTAAATTTTTTTAAGTCGATGTTTCTTTTGAATCTTGAACTCTTTACCTTCAAAGGGAGTACTATTTACCATATATAATAGTTTTAAAAATATTGGAATTATAAAAATATAATATAAGATATGAAAGATATTATATAAATATAATAAAGGTATAACTTTCTTTTAAATTAACTTCACTTACATTTTCTTCACCGTGCGTAATAGTTTCATATGTATTCTTTATCTACTAACCATTTACATAATGTAAATTTTAAATAAGTAAAGAAAACAGAGAAAGAAAATGATTAATTGAAACATGCATGCTTATCATCCATTTCCTATCTCACGCTCATGCGTGCCACACGAAATTCTCAATTACACCTTATGCATACCCGGTATTTTAAAACCCGGTTACGAGTACTCTGTAAACCCGGTTACAGGTATTCGTTAAACCTGGTTTCGGGTATTTTATAACCCGGGTATTCTTAAAAACCGGGTAGAATACAGGTACGAAAAAACCTGGTTACGGGTTCGAATTCTGATGACATTATGCATACCCGGTCCCTACCCTACGGATAGGGCTGGGTTCGGGTTTCAAAAAGCCGGTTATTACAATACCCAGTTTCGGGTTATTTTTTTAGGTTCGGGTTTTCTGTGTACCATTCGAACTTGAGCAAAACTAGTCCAAAAGCATGCCTTTCTATATTAACATATTTGAAACAAATCTATATAACCGTTAATTTATTATTCTCCGGGTCGGCCCGGATGAAGTGATAGGTTGTGCTTAGACTTTCTAATAAGTTGATAACATTATACAACACCACTCGGATGATTGACCTTAAAAACCAATCATAAGCAATAATTAATCTTGCGATTTTATTACAACTTATATACTTAGGCTAACATTTTTCGATTAAATACCACCAATTCATATTAATCTCTGTCTCTCTATGGTGCAATTTGTTTTTTAAGAGTTAGAATGGCTGTAGTCTGCGAACCATATCTGCAGACACTGTAGAAGAAGAGGTTGACCGAACCTCTGCGGTCTTCAAAAAGAAGGCTGTTTGTTTTTTAACGTATGTAAACTTCTCAAATAAATCGGTGGTAGTGTAAGGACGATGGTGGTGGACGATGGTACATGGTGGTGGATGGTGGTGGTGGGTGATGGATGTGGACGGTGGGTGGTGGACGGTGGTAGTGTTTAACCATCTGCAGATCTTATAAGATTTTAAAAGTGGTTGGGCCAAGTTTGCACCAAGAAAAGTTTGCGCAAAGTTTTTTAATGGAACTTTTTTCGGAAAAAACAAACAGTCTGCAGATGACAATGTCTACACGTGGTCTGCGCAACACAGACAAAAGAGCCTTCACAGATTTTTTTAGAAAACCAAACACCATCTATGTTTCTTTATTAATTAAATACCACCAATTCATATTAATCTCTATCTCTCTACATATCTATATGTGTTGTGAAATTGGTTTTATATATGGTCAAACTTCATGCATTAATTATAATTATAAATACCAATAATAGGCATATTGTAAATATAGTATGAATTGAACCAGTAAAAAAAACCAAAAAGTTGCGACAAAACAAATGACACAAATTTTATTAGTTTATCCAACCCAAAAATATCTAACAAAACCCTAGATCTCACAAAATATGAGATCTGTAACAGAGAAGAATCCAGAATAATGATCTCACACTGAACTCACTCTTTTTATACACAAGACTTTTTTCACTAAACCCTTCATGTTTAGAATAAATGCTCATTAAACATGAAACATATCTCTTCAACCCTTGTACTTCCAGATCTGCACACTTATAACCCATGTCAGTTATAACAACTTGTAACAAATATAACATCCAAACTAAACAAATGTTGCAATATGAATTACCATATTGCCATATTTTAATTTAACATGCCCCCATAATTCATGTAGCAAATATGTTATATAAGCCCAAATTTTCACAAAAGACTTTGTGTTGAGTTACACTCAGTCCCTTAGTAAATATATCTGCAACCTGTATTTCTGAGAAATTAAGATTGCAGATTTACTATCACAATATAACTTGACTGACAATTTTTTACTTACTTTTAATTCAGTTAACACATTTAATATACACATAATTTCACAAGTAGTTGAGCACATTGCTCTATCTCAGCTTCTGCTGTGGATCTAGAAGTGATACATTGCTTCTTGCTTTTCCAAGAAACAAGTGTTTTAGCTAAAAAAAACACCAAAACCAGTTACAAACCTTCTGGTCTCTAAACATTTTGCCCAGTCAGAGTCAACAAACCCTGAGATAATCATGTTATTAGACTTCTCAAAACTTATGCCACTTCCAGGAGATTGTTTTAAGTATCTTAACAACCTCAATACAATATCAAGATGTGTTTGACTAGGACTGTGCATATACTGACTTAAAAACTGAATAGTATAGTTTATATCTGGTCTAGTTAAAGATAGATATATTAATTTTTCTATCAACCTTTGATATCCATTTATGTTCTCTAATGTTTTCTGTTTCTTGTTACATTTGTTAGTAACAAGAAAACTCTGTTCAATTGGTGTTGCAACAGATTTACAACCTAAATATCCAAACTCACTCAATAATTCAAGACAATATTTCCTTTGGGACAAACAAACACAATCATCAGAATATCATACTTCAATTCCTAGAAAATATTTAAGTACTCCTAGGTCTTTTATTTTAAAATATTCATTTAAGCACTTTTTTATTTTTTCAATTTCATTTATATTATTACCTGTTACAACTATATTATCAACATACACTAGTAAGACAACAAACACATCTTGTTCAGACAACACAAAGAGTAAATAATCACATATACTTTGAATAAATCTCATAGAAGTTAACACAGAGGTTAACTTTTCATTCCATTATCTTGGAGCTTGCCTTAAACCATATAAGGACTTAACTAATTTACATACTTTAGTGTTGTCCTTTGAAAAATAACTTTGAGGTAGAGTCATAAAGACATCCTCAGTCAAAGTACCATATAAAAAAGCATCATTTATATCCATTTGATATAATGGCCAATTGTTATTAATTGCAAGCTTCAAGATAATTCTCACAGTAACCATTTTCACAACCAGTGAAAATGTTTCACCAAATCAATGCCCTCTCTTTGATTGAAACCTTTTGCCACCAATCTGGCCTTATATCTTTCTACTTCCCCATTTGTATTTAATTTTATATACCCACTTGCATCCTATATATTTTCTCCCCTTACGAAGATCAACTAAGATCCAAGTGTTATTTCTATACAAAGCCTCCATCTCATTATTCATTGCCTCTACCCACTTATCATCTTTAGAAGCTTCACTATAAGACGTAGGTTCAACAGTTTTATTTAAAGAAGTAACAAAGCAAAAATTATCAACAGGCAATTGTGCATAGCTAATAGTCTTTTCTATCACATACTTAACCTTTCCTTCAACTACAAACTCATCAAATGGGTTGGTCTCAACATGTGATCCTACAGTGTCCTCTACCCCGCCATTGTTACCCGGATAACTACTACTCATCTGCTCAGTTATTTCATGTTGAACATTTTCAACATTTTGGGCAATGGCAGATGTAGAGGGTGACAAGGACTACTAATGTAACACCTCAAAAACCCAATTTTTTATTAATTGGTGAGTTTTCTTATATTGGCTCAAGAAATAAAAAATTAAAAATAAAAATAACTAGGTTATATAACTTGGTTAAAATGTAAACTAAATACATAGGGATGGAAGTTTTGGACAAAAGGGGTAGCAAGCATACATGAGGGACTGAAATTGCCCATCATAGAAAGATGATTATACAAAAGAAAATAAAAACTCTTATGTTTAGTGTTTTGAGATGAGTGTGTCGACACACACTAGAAGGAGAAAAAGGGGAGGCTTAAAATTGATGAAATTAGTCCAAATTGAAGAAAGATTTCAGCCTAAACTAATGCATGAACTAGTTTTCTTGGTGATCTAGCCCTGAGAAACATGTGGTAAGTTGTAATTTTTGATTTGGTGATCTTGTATGAAGTGGGTGTGTGATTAGTTCGTGAATTGGTATGAAATTAAGCATGATTGTGTATTAGAATCACCAAATAGAACTTGTTATGTGTATGATTTTTAGTAATTTCATGTTTTGAAGTGAAACCCATTTGGGATGATGAAGATGGCAACATGGGTGTACCACCCATGTCTAATCCTTATGCTAATATGATATATCATGTAATATGTAGTTGCACATTCTCAATTAGATTGAGTATGGTATGGAAATGTGATTTTAATTGTTGATTGATGAATGAAAGCATGAAGTAGAAAGTAAAACATGAAACACTTGTACAATATGCATAAAGAGTGGTATGCACACCAAGTGTTCGATGAAATGCCTAGGTGAGAATTATAGATGAAATGGTATGCAAGTAATGGATGAACTTGTATAATATGGGGATATGAAGTGTTTGATGGTAAATAAACATGAAAATGTAGATGGAACTCATGTAGGATTTGGTTGGCCATGTTGTTTGGTAAAAATATGCATTAGAAGATTTGCACTCTATGTTGGAACGGTATGATGTTTACTACATGTTTGAATAATTGCGTAATCAAAATAAATAAGTAAAAGTACACTAAATGTGAAGCATAGGATATCATTAGAAGGGGATGAAGTTGGAATGATGTTGGGTTCCTAATCATGGGTCATGGTGTTAGTTGTAGAATTATGAGAATTACTAGTATGGACGAAATTGAATATGTTTGGTGTGTGCATATAACTAGGTCATCATGTGGTTGTAAGCATATTGCATCATGAGTATGAAATGTACATAGTGTCATTAGTATAGTCTACTATGATGACACGGATGTATAAGGTTAAGTCGAAAGTCCATATGATAAACCGTTGACTTCTGAAAGTCAACTGCGCATAAGAAGCATGGTTAGACTTTTTGTCACAATTGTAAGGTTATACAAGGTCATATAGTACGTGTTATATCAATATGTATTATATGTGATGACATGATGAATTATATGAGTTTGAAAATATGTGATTTTGGGTATACGCCTTATGCTTGTTAGAATTGACTAATGAAAGTCGAATGTGAAATGTGCATTTGATATGATCATTAATATGGACAATCATGTATGCTAACAACAATGTGAATGCAATAACCTATAAGTATAGGGATCATATCAAGATGGGTGGAAGTACGGAAAGCTAACGGGTCAAAAGAGGAGGCAAGGAAGCGAATGCGAATACGGACGCTTAAGGTAAGTGAATTCCAAAATTCACTTCTTATTAAATAAATGTAGTTTGTTTGTATGAATGTTGGGAGTCAAGTAGGAATGGGTATGAAATGATGGTAAACGGGGTAAAGAAGGTTGTAATTGGTTGTTTATAGTTCAACGTAATGGAATATGCTTGGTAAGATCAAATGGGTCAAACATGGAAAGTAACTTAGCGAGTTATGGTAGTTAGTTTGATCTTGGGGTTAAGTATTAGAAGGATATGGGGGCTTGAATATTGTTATTACACGCCTTATGGCTTTCGAGATATGCAACGAGTGGGTGGAATGATTAAAAACAGAAATTCAGCGTTTGTGCTGCAGAGGAGGCGTCGGCGACGCCTTGCCCTGCTGCAGCCAACGCACTAAGTTGCTGTCTACGCGTGTTCGTTGCCGGAAACTCGTTTTTCGCCTTTTCTCACTTTTCGTTGCTTCCAAGGCCTCGACAAGTAACTCAAAGGTATCCTAAGCCTATTAAAAGGTTTTTGTAGGGTTCGGGTAAGAACGGGACCCTATGGGAACATGCACGAAGACGTAGTATGTACACTAACATAAGGAAATGTGGTTTTTGATTTGATATGGTGAAGTTTATAAGTAAGATTTTGATGATATGCACGTGGTATAGTGTAATGTGGAAACCATATATAAAATGTGATTAGATACAAATATATGTGTAGACTAGTATGTATGAGAATTTACGCGTAGATGTGTGTTTAGGATTTGTTTGATGGTTATGTAAGCATGTAAGTCGCATGTAATAGTTTTGAGTATGGTGTTTTGCATGTTCGTAGTAGGTTTTTCATACACGAAAGAGTTGGATTAGATGTTTGTACATGTGTCATTATATTATACGTTTCAAACGAATGAGACTCGTATGAAAATAAATATGGTGTTAATATATAAAAATTTTCGATGTTAACCGAATTGTTTTTGGAGAATGAAATGAAGTGCAGGCATATTATTGTATGCTTCTCGAAGGTTAGACTCTGAGATGAAATGCTCGAATTCAGAAGGATAACTAGATGGAATCTATATTGGGATAAAATGCGACGTGATTCTTTTAGTTTTACACTTTAAATTATATAATGCCCAAAATACTAATAATGTGAACGTATGTGGTGATGCAGGTTGTACAAAATTATGGGATATGATCTTCACGAGATTTATGCAGTTGAAGATCGAGTTTATAACATGGATTGTTCGGGAATGAGTGCTCTTGTAGATAGTAAACAGATGATGTGTTTAATGCATTAAATGAGACGAAATTGTAATTATCGTTAAAAACTCACCATAGAAAGGACTTTCAATCATGTTAGAACGTTTTTAATAAAAGAAATTTTGTTGGTACGTATTTCCGCTGCGTCTTTTCGGTTTAAGTGTGTTAGCGTCTTTCAACTGATCATCACTATAGTGATCATGAGTACCAGTTGTACCCTCTTCATCATTGGGTACTAGTGGAACTTCAATTGACATTGTTTCATGTATATCAAAAAAATTTATTTGTGTTAAGGTATTATCATTTAAACCAACTTGTGGTTTATTCTGTTTATCTTTAATTGGAAAAACATTTTCATAAAATTTAACATCTCTAGAATAAAACACCTTCTTATTATCTAGATTCCACAATTTATACCATTTTTTTAACATTTGAATAACCAATAAGTACACACTTATCAGCATGATAAGCAAACTTATCTGTTTCATTTAATATGGTACTAAAACAGAGACAACCAAAGTTCCTTAAATGTTGTAATGAGGGCTCAAAACCAAACACTATTTCATGAGGACTTCTACCACCTAACACAGAAGAGGGTAACCTGTTGATTAACTACATAACAGTTAGAATACATTCTGACTAGAATCTAAGTGGCAAACCCCCTTGAAACATCAGTGCTCTAGCTGTGTTTAAAAGATGCCTGTGTTTCCTTTCCACCACACCATTCTGTTGTGGTGTATAGGAGCATGAGGTTTGATGTAATATTCCCCTAGACTCACAAAACATTTTCATCTGAGTATTAACAAACTCAGTTCCATTATCACTTCTCAAACCTTTTAATTTTTTCTTAAACAGAGTATGAATCAATTCATAAAAGTTTTTAAAATTCTCAACAACTTCTGTTTTATTAGACAAGAAATATAACACCATACAGTTTTTGAAAAATCATCCACAACTGTAAGAAAATATTTAAAACCTTCATAACTTGGAACTTTGTAAGGACCTCATAAATCTAAATGAACTAAATCTCCTATTGTTTTAGTTTTATGTTCACCTAACGAAAATGGTACTCTAACTTGTTTAGCCCTATGACATATCTCACAAGGCTCATGCTCTATAGTTTTTTTATATCAAGCTTTGTTTTCAACACAGCTAGAACCTGATCAGAATGATGTCCTAACCTACTATGCCACAAAGCAGATTTTTAGAAAACTATTAAAGCATACATTCATAGAATTACCATTATTACCCACAAAATATAGACTACTATCCTGATTACCAGTCACCAGGATTTTTCTTGATTTGGAATCTTGTAGCATACAACTATTCTGATTGAACACAACACTTATATGATTATCCTTAGCTAATCTATGAACAGACAATAGATTAACATTGTACCCTGAGACATAGAAAACATCATGCAAAACAACATTATTAATTAATTTACATTCCCAATTTTCAAAACTTTAACACTTGTTCCATTTGGATGACCCACCTTAAGATCAAATTCAGAAACAATAATTGTATTGTACATGTCGTTATCAATGTTTGTCATGTGTTGACTTGCCCCAGAATCAATTATCCAATTCAAATTATTTTTAAAGACCACAGTACTAGAACAACTAGCAAAGTTTTGAACACTACAAGACTGACCTCCCACATTAGGTGAATCAACACCATTCTTTTCACCAACTAAACTCAACAACTTTGTTATCTGTTCAGAAGTAAAAGGTAAACTAGAGGCATAAACACTAGCAGAGGACCCAACAACAGTATTGGATTTATTAGTGAAATTATTTCTAACAGATGTAGAAATATTACTATTAATTCTTCTTTTAAAACTAGTAGGATATCCTACAACCTCAAAACACCTATCCACAATATGACCAATCATATTACAGTGTATACACTTTAAATTGGATTAGGTCCTCTTTGATTATTTATTATTCTTTTAGACTCAAAAGATTGGTTAGGTTTAGAAACAAACGACACACTTTGACTTTTAGAACCATTACTAGACAACCTGTGTAATTCCCCCTAGAAACCACTGAAAAAGCAACCTTGATAGATGGAAATGATTCTCTGGTCAATATGTTTGTTCTTACAGGTTGATAAATGTCATCTAAACCCATAAGAAATTGCATTAGTTTGATTAAAGCTGAGAAATCATTATAATCTTTTGCTGCTTTAAATCTTTTGCTGCTTTATAAGAACATGTGAGCAGTTTGAGCATTGCATCAAACTGCTTCCACATAGTTGTTAGTCTGTTATAATAATCAGCAACTGAACTTCCATTTCGTGAAATACAATTTATCTTTTTATATAAATCATAAACCACCGAACCATCTATCTTGTCATAGGTTTCTTTCAAATCCTCCCAAACCTCAGAGGCATATTTAGAAAAAACTTGACCCAAAAACAAATCCTCAGATACTGAATTTAAAAGCCATGTTAATACAACAGAATTACATCTATCCCATTAAGAAGCAAAGACTTCATCATCCTTAGATCTTTTACAACTACCATCTATGAGTCCAAACTTATTCTTAGCTTCCAAAGCTAACTTCATAGAACTAGACTATACTGAATAGTTTTCAGTTCCTTTCAACTTAACACTAACAATGGTTAAGGAACTGGAATCACTAGGATGAAGGTATAATGGGTCCCCAATATCTAATTTACTTATTAAGGTATGCAAAGAACTACCAGTATCACCCATAACGTCACACAAAAAAACAGTCAAGAAGACAGAATATTAACAACAAACAAACAATGCAAAACTGTATCAGAGGCCAGACTCCAGGTTCATCACTCTATAGGTGCCTGGACAAGCATAACACAGTTAGACTAAGACTATTACTCAAACAAGAATAACACAGTATACACAAACAAAAGTCAAACCAAATAGACGATCTCAGTATACACAAACAAAAGACAAATCAAATTGACAGACTCGATCAAGTGCCGGCCCGACTAGTCCGATAACAGCAATGCCTAGACTCATAATATGCAGTGATTCAACAGAAAATAAAAAGAAAGGATTAGAATATTCTCACAAAAGTGTTTAACTCCCTCCAAGCAGATCTACATTATAACCTTCTAGGGTTTTAAAATAAACTTAAGAAACCAGCAAGAAAGTATATATGGTTGGTTTGCCCTGAACCTTCTAGGGTTCATAGACCAACACAATCTTCAACCAGAACAACAACGATCTTCTTCTTTATAATACCTCCTAACCTCTGTTAGGATTCCAACAACACCAGATCTGTTCAGATCTAACCAGATCTATACCTGCACACACTCCAAGAAACGATCAAAACAGTTCTACAACAACAATATTCATAAAAAACAACAAATAACCAGTTCAAACCCTATATCAAACAGCGGAAACTCCAGATCAACCTCAAGCCAACCGGGCTCTGATACCATTTAAAAACGGTATGAACTGAACAGGTACAAAACAAACACCAAAAAATAGCGACAAAACAAATGACACAAATCTTATTAGTTTATCCAACCCAAAAACATCCAACCAAACCCTATATCTCACAAGATATGAGATCTGTAACAATACAACAAAACAAATGATCAACTGATAATAATCAGTTGATCTATACAACTTACAATAACAAGATCTCACACGAGATCAAACAGATGAAATAATCAAGACAACAAGCATAACAAACCCTAATTGCCTGAAAGAGAGAGAACATAGAAGAATCTAGAATAATGATCTCACACTGAACTCACTCTTTTTATACACAAGACAATTTTTCACTAAACCCCTTCATGGTTAGAATAAATGCTCATTAAACATGAAACATATCTCTTCAACCCTTGTACTTCCAGATCTGCACACTTATAACCCTTGTCAGTTATAACAACTTGTAACAAATATAACATCCAAACTAAACAAATGTTGCAACATGAATTACCATATTTTCATATTTTAATTTAACACATATACACAAATAAAACTATATCTAGATGTGTCTTAATCGTGTATGTAATTGAACTTTATTCGGTATAACATGTAATTGAACTTTATTAGGTATAACAAACATTTTGTTAAAGATACACGAAAGCAATGTGATATGCAAGAATCTACTACCGTACGGTATGACTTTTAACTTGAATTTAATGTCATGTAACTCATCAACATATTTGTAAGCAGTCTCTAGCATAACTACAACTGTATAACAAATATTTATATATTATATTATAATGCATTTGGGAATGACATTTTAAGATACAAAAAAGTTAAGAGTAAAGTGTAGCTTATTAAGTCTTTCAAACAATAATTACACTTTAATCCCTCATCTTTAACCAAATACTACTTGATTAATTACTAGTTACATTTCCGACTCCATATTTTAAACCAGCTACCCGGCGATTTTTAAACAGTCATAACTTTTCATGCGTTAGTATTTAAGAAAATACACCATATAAACGAACATTTTATTTCTCTTAAATTTGTGTACAATATTGCTATAGTTTTTTTTTGTTTTTAATTAAAAAACTAGATATGTTAAATGATTAATAGTGTCTAGGAGTGAGTAATGACTGAATCGTTAATCGAAACTGAAGTAAAACAAACAAAACCAAACTGAAATCAAATAATAACCTAATTAACCGAAAACCAAATGAACAAAGAATCATTTATCGTTTTTTACCCAAAAAAATCGATATTTAAAATGTTCATGTTACACACACAAAAAAAAATTATATTAGGAAAATTATTATCTTTGATTTATTGAACAAATCAATTTAAAAAATAAAGTTTATATTTATATTTCTTATTATTTTTTGTTTTTTCACTTCTTTTTATTGCTTTATAATATATGTTCTTACTTTAGATACATAATATATATCATAAAGAAATAATGAAAAATTTTAACATGGCCGTTTTTGTGTTTTTCCTTATAAATATTTTTATTTTCGTTTAATCCTAACTGTTTCATGATGATAAAAATGCCATAATTTGTTATTGATAGTGAACAAATATAATTATGGCATAATAATATTTATTGAACAGGTTTAGACAATACGGATTATGGGATAGATATTCAGAACTTTATCCAGACAATGATTTAGTATACACAGTTGGAGAGAGTGATTATACAAAAGACTTCTTCTATGCTCATGTTCTTAGGTATGCCATTTTGGTGTTTCTGTTCAACTGTATTTTTATTCAATACAAACTCTTCTTATTAATTTCTCTTTTTTTTTTATTGTAACAGGAAAACAAATAATGACACTTATGAACAGGCAACATGGACGATTAAATTTAGCCATGTCAACGAAAATGAAACATATATACTGAGAATAGCACTTGCTTCTGCACATCAGTCTGATTTGCAGGTACTTGAACAAGAAAAGCGATGCATACGATATAATTGTGAAAGAATTATGTGATTTCTAAATCGCTGAGGTAAAAAGCGAATTGACCTTGCTCTTATTGGGAGTGGTGATATTAAGTTAAAAAAAAGTCTTAGGGCTGTTTGGTAACCTTTGAATGGTTAAATGCTAAACCAACAAGAGGTCTGAACCATTAAGTGATGAACCAGTAAGAGGTCTGAGTCATTAAGAGCTAGTATAATGCCTAAGCGTTCAGAATCAAATGTCTGACCAATTCAGATTAGAGGTATGCAAATGTCAGAACCATTCAGACATCTGCTGGCAAAACAAACAGTCTGAACCATTAAGTGTTGAACCAGTAAGAGGTTTGAACAATTCAGCGCTAAACAAACAGCCCCAATACAATGTTTTGTTTGTTTATTTTCTATTTTTCGGTCTACAAATTGATATAAATTTTATTGAAAACCGAGTTGTATTCAAAATACCATAATTTCAATGTATTTTTTTTTTAATACAACTCGATTTTCAATCAAATTTATTTTTATACGTAAATAATGTTAACTAATAGAACCAATATTTTTCAAAACTAAATACTAGAAGCTACTACCGAAAATTCAAATGATATAACAAATAAAATTTTGAAAAAGAAACAAAGGTAAATATTTAGCAAATTTGGTGAATTCGCTTTTTATAACTAGCTTTTAAAAATCAAATTATATAACATTTGCCTCTGAACGGTTATGCATTATACTGACTCTTAATAGTTCAGACTTCTTAAGGGTTCAGACTAGTTCAACACTTAACCAATCAGAAGTTGCCAAACAGCAAGTACTACAAAAATACGATATGTAAAACGCTAATTAACTTTATAGGTGCGCGTTAATGATTTGAACGAGGTTCCTTTGTTTTCAACCGGGAAAATCGGGGGAGACAATGCAATTGTGAGGCATGGTATATACTGGTTGTTCAACATTGAAATACCCGGCAACATTTTATACTCTCATGAAGAAAATTCAATCTACTTAACACACACAAGTAAACAATGATAGTCGATTTCAATGGGTCATGTACGACTATCTCCGTTTAGAAGTTCCCCAAACTTCAACTATGAACATAAACTCTTAGTTGTGATCTACCTTGAGGTCTAGAATTCCAGTATTAACAAGATGTATTTGTTGAATTTTTAAGATTATTAATTCGTCATTTAATAAACTTGATTTATTATAAACTTATTAGTGTTATTTACAATTAAATATATTACTTTTATTCTTTATGATATAGGTGTTTTTCTTTTTCTCACTAGAGGTTGTACATTAAACTCCATGTAATATGTAGTCCATTTCCTTTAAAATTTGAAGTTAAAGATTAACTGTGCTTAATATCATTACTAGAAACTAAACTTTACCGAGAGAAATGTGAGGTGCTTAATATCCTATGATGAGCCTAAAATAATCCTTAACTAGTGGCATTACTAGCGCTTCGTAATGGCTTTTTGGTCGGTATATGTTCGGTTCGGTATGGTACTGGCACTTGACAAGCCGCCAAAAGAATAGAAGATTGAGGTATGCAACGGTCTTGGGGGAGATTGTTGGATCAAAAAGACCATTGTATACCTACCAAAGTACAAGAGCTAAAGCTGAAATCAAAGATTTTGTTTATTTGTTTTATTTTGTTTTCATTGTGACCGGTGACAGTCACTGGCTTCGTGTTGCCAAGTAACTTATCTTTGATTATTGTTGAGGTCCTGTGTCTCCATACGCAACTGTTGCTATATTGTTGTTGAGTGTCACCATGTGCATTAGCAACGTGAACACTGGACTCTGCCTATAAATAGTTGGCATTTAACACACAATTCAAGTGTTTGGTCGATTTCATCGTAAATTGTGTGTATTGTGAGAGTGTTTAGAGTTGGATTTATGTTAGCAAGTCAGGAGCTTCATTTGTAAATCACTTGGACAGAGTTTAACGGAATATCTTATGTTATCGATTGTTCTTGAGTGCTCTTCTTTTATCTTAGTTTTCTTTCTTATTTTGGGTTCGAACGTCAAACTAATTGATGTTTTGGATCTGAATCTTAGTTGGAAACATCACTAGCATCGTAGTAGATTATGGTTTTTGGGACTATCAGATTGTTTTGATTCTTATTCTTTGAATTCGCTTAAGCACCTAATCATCCATAAAATCTCCTAATAAATCATCATCTTGTCATATAAACCCTGTTTATTGTTAAAAAAAACTCAAATTAACGCACACTTAATCAAAACCATGGGTCGACTTTGGAAAGTCGAAACTCGACCAAAACCTAACCAAACTGAACGATTCTTGAGTCATAAATCAAATTCGAAGAGTTAGTTTTCGAAATAAGTGGTTTCATAATTTTGAATACCAACGTGTAAAACAAAACGAAAGGTGAAAACTGATTCTGGACAACATAATAGTACAACTTCACGAGGGCACAACTCCCTCAATTTTAGTCCAAATGGCTTGATCTATTTTCCAAAACTTAATTTTGTGAGTTATAATTCAAACCCCACTGGTCTTGCTTGATTTGGTTGAGGATTCGACCCCCATTTAATAGAAAACTTTTGACAACGCCTGAAAATAGTAGTTGTTACCTTTCTGTTTGATTAATCAATTTGAGGCTTTTAGACCTATCAAAAAATTACAACAAAAATATATATGACGACTTAAGTTAATGTGATTAAATTCCCATGATTTAATTTAGTCATTTAGTTGGCTAATAACACCCCAAAACATGTCGAAAAATTTAGAATTCTGGAACTTTGAGAACAAACAATATTCAACCTAATAGACCATAACTCGACATTAAACTTTTGTTGAAGTCATAAATTACACCAAGTAACAATAATTAGTCATGTTTACCTAAACACAAATACTTAGAAAGGTGCTAAGACGCCTGGAGGGGCAACTGAAACATAACACAAAACAATATGAAAAAAAAAAAAAAAAAGTGTTAACATTACAATCGAAGTATCTCCACTCATTCCAACTTGGCACCACCTCAATTCTTGACCCTTCTTTTAGCCACTGATAAGAGATTTCTTTCACATCGTCTATGACTTTATGAATCAAACCATTCTTATTATTAAAGATTTTATCGTTTCACGCTTGCCATAACCATGTCGTAAGTAAATAGATCGCATGGTCACTCTCCTTTTAGTCGTTGACCAAGGTAGGTCTTGCACATTGTTTTTACTGAATCACACCATTTTGTATCTTCAGCCCGCCAATGATGCACCTGCTCCCAAACATCCTTTGCAAATTGACAAGTTACTAATATATGATCCAAAGTTTCATCCCTAAGCCCACAAAACTTGCAACTCACAGAATGTAACTCTAAGCCTCTTGCCCGTAAAGCATCCCGTGTTGGAATCTTCCCGTCGATCGCCCGCCACGCAAACATATTACTTTTCGACGTTGCCCACTTGTTCCAAACAAAATCATTTGCTGAGTCTTTACATCAATTTGTCTCACCAATTGTTGCCTCACTTCCTTCAATGAACACGGCTCCTTCCCATCTTTCAAATACCAAAAATCACTTGACTCGCTAACTACATGTACCGGCCCATTAACATTTCCATTTCCAGTTTCTCCTCCAAAAATCACTTAGGACTCAGTAACTACATGGGTATTATAAATACAATGAGTTTTTAGGCTGTTAATTAAACAAAAAGGTTTGTGTGTGCAAATGTTGTTAAACATGATGAAAACTCACTACAACCTCAAAAAAAATCTCACATAATACAATGAAAGCCCTGGTTAACTTCAGGAATGAAGAAAGTAATTCAACTTCTTTCAAGATAAAAAAAATTGTCAAAACTTATTGCATTACAACCGTCCATTTCATTTCATGATATGAATTGAGAAAACAAGCCTCTTGGTCATGAAACAATAATCACAATCTCATCCAATAGAAGCAACAATACCATCATAACAAACACAACTAAGTGACCTATCATGTATGGATTGCACAAGATCAAACAAGGCAGCTTGATGAATCATGAGAAACAAACAATCAAAATATATCTGCTAATATCCAATAACAAATCGACGGTTAATAAACCATTCCAATGTACAGCTGCAAGGCACGTTTGCAAATCCAGCTTCTAAGAGATGGGGCAACAAAGAAAACCGCCGAATTGAAAGAGAACAAGTTCAGTTTCAACAAACAGAAACTGTACAGTATATCAACACATGTATATCTGCTCGAATCTTGTTGAAATTTGACATGATAAAATTATATCTACATTACTTATCTTCATGTCTCTCTTAACCAAAACCAAAACCTTCATTGGCTTCATGAATTGCAAGCAGCAGTCTCTCCTCCAAATGCTCCTTTGAAGGGTACTCTGGTAAATCAAGCTGATTGAAACTGCATCCGCCAACCAATCAAATTAATAATCAAATTGTAACTTTCGTCGTAAAAGCCGAGATACAAAAAATTAATAATCTAAATTACCATGTGTGAGCTGAGGGCAAGTGATCGGGCCTTCCGTATGCTTTGTGAATCTGAAACTTTTGAGATCCGGAAATGCCTTGCAAAGCGCTAAATCCTTCTAACGGCACCTGTAAGTGAACATATATAACCATTTTTATGACTAGAAAACTATAAACAAACCTTGACAAATATATGGAAGAACAAAATGTAGTGAGTGAACCAGTTTGACACTTTTTTCGTTCTAAAAGACCTGTTTCAACCCAACCCAAATTTGTTAGAACCTGTATTGACCAAAACCCAATTCATAACTTCTTCTAAAACAACCAGTTTTAACTCAACCTGGCAAAACAGGCCCACCTTCGAGGTAGAGTGAGCAGAAAACCGAGCCAAAACCGCAAAAAACAAATTAACCAAACCGCACAAAGAACCGACAAGACCGAACCAAAAGTTACGGTTCGGTTACAGTTTTACATTTTTTGAAAACTGAAAAAAAACCCGAACAGCACCCAATAACCTAAAAAATCATTTTTACAACAACCAAAGCCAGTAAATCCCACAAATAGAAAAGTTATTGGTAGGGTCTTGGGAGGGTGAGATGTAGGCAAACATTACCTATATCCCTAGAGATAGAGAGTCTGGGGAGGGTGAGAAGTAGGCAAACATTACCTCTATCCCTAGAGATAGAGAGGCTGCTTCCAGAAAGTCATTTTTTAATGTTTGTTATAGATTGATTTAGAAATTATTAGTTTTATTCTTGAATGTTAAGTATTTACAAAAAAAAAATTAACATGTTTATCTATCTTTGAAATGATTTATTCATTGCCTACAACAACTAAAAAAATTAACATATAAATTAAATGATCTTCAAAGTATTATAAAAGAAAATGCCTTAATAAAAACTTTGGAGAAACATAAAAACATAAAGGATATAGATTAGTTAGAAAGGTTAAATATAATAACTTAAATGTAAACATCTAAAGAAGATTTTTGAATCATGGATTAAACTTTTATATTCGAATTTTACGTAATTTTGTTCCAAAATACGAAAAACTGAACCCTTGCTAAAACCGAAACCGAACGGCTTTCAATAACCGAAAACTAAACATTTCGGTTACGGATTCGGTTTTACCATAAAACCAAACCATGCACATCCCTACTTCGAGTCTTAATAAAATCAACAAAAAACAAGATATCCTACCTTCGAGGTACCAGTCACGAACTGCAACAACCGAGCCTTATCTTCTTTGCTGAAGCCTTGAGCAACCTCCCAAAACCACTGGATGATAGGGGATGCAGCACTATACCCAGAATACTCTGTATTCGCCTTCAAGTCATCCACTGAGAAGAAGATAACATACAAACATACAAATTCCTTTTTTAGGAAAACGAACAGAATGAGTGTTAGAAAGATAGAGTAGATATAGAAGAAACTCACAGTCGATATCTGGGAGTCCACTTATCAACAGTTCTAATTCCTTATCATGAAAGATGCTTATCAAATCCCGAGAAATCAACTCATTAAACCCTTCCAAGAAAGCGTTTATTTGTGGACGTATGGCAGTGGTCAACCGGTGCTCAGCAATTAAATCAACGTATTTATGTTTGTTTTCTTCAGTCACTCGAATGTTTCTTCCACCGGGGATTAGTTCGTAGTCGGTAACCTGGTTTAACAAAATCATAATTAATTAACTAGTAATCATTAACACTATCATCATTACAAATTTACAATTATGTAAGCTTTACCTCTGATCTTTCACATAATATCATCTTCTCTTCATCAGCATCGATACTAAATGTTAAATCTAGAACATCGCTGATATCATTCTACAGAAGTTATTCAAGCACAAAAAAATTAATTAGCACAAAATATTATTAAAAAAACTTCATCAAAATTATGTTATATAAATACTAGGTTGAACACACACCTCAAGCATCCACTTCAAGTTCTTGAAGTAAGCTGGATCAATAGCTTCAATATCATGATACGTCACTTTCGCACCAAGAATGTGCTTGTAAAACGATCTTGTGAAATGAACATCAAGCAACTGACCATCAAACAGAGCTTTTCCAACCTAGAATGGAAAAATTAAAAACCCGATTACTAAATTAATGATTTAATCCAGGTATACTTCACCTCTAATTTGTCAAAGTACAAGGACACTTACAACTCTTCCAACAAATTTGAAGTATGAAAGGTGTTCAGTCTGATAAACAGAATTAGGGTTCGGCTGAAACGTCGCATCATTGCCAACCGTTGTGAATAGCAAAGCTCCCTTATCGAAAATAACCCTTGATAAAAGCTGATACCATTCTCTCGTAAGTCCACCGGCATCAATACCTTCTTCCCCTTGGAAATGAACAGTCAACCGACCCTTCAAATCTTGAGTTGACCTCATCCTCAATTGATTATACGAATCTTCAAGTATGTAAGCTCGTCTTACAGAAATCCTTAACGGACTATGATGATGATGATCATGTTGATGTTTGATTTTAGATCTAAAATGAGCCCGTTTGTTGTCAAAATCGATAAAACGGGGGACCTTTAGCATAAGCGAGAACGATTTTTCAAGTAATCCGGGGTTTTGGCGGATAAAAGCGTTAAGAAGTTTTCTATGTTTCTCCGAGAACTTAAAAAATACAACGTTTTTTTTCATCGACTTTTCCAACCGGCGAAGAAGTGGTTGGCTCGTCAATATTGGCACCGAAATCTTGCGTTGCACCTAAATTCCCAGGGTGCAATTTCTCACACATAACGAAGAAAGACTCTATATATGGCAAAATGTTTTGAGTGCCAGCTGGCAGTGGCGGCATTGCACCAGACGGTCTTGATGATGAGACATTCGATGAATCAGATACGTCAGATGAGTCAGAGTAGCTCTCGATTTTGCTTATGCATATGCTTAATTCCGTCCACAATGGTTCTAAAGCGGAATTTATTTCACTCACGAGAGAAAGAGTAGCAGCTTGATCTGATTCAGTGAGTGTTTGATCTTTTTCCTGATTAAGTGATGCGACAAGTGAGCTTAGTGCCTGTATTACCCTTAAGATAGCTGCTCCATCAGAAGCGGTAGTCGTTATAAGTGTTTTTTCAATTTCGCCAAAACGGTGTAGCTCATCCATAGCTGATGTTGTAAGGTTCTTCATAGCGCCAGCTAGCTCTGTGATGAACAAATGACAGTGACGTGGCGCCCATATCACCAACTTTTTCAATACTTCCGCCAAAAGTGCATATGCATTATCCGACAAACTAAAAAAACAATCAATGTTAGCACAACACAAATTTAAAAGACTTTTCACTGAAAATAAAACGATACCATTCACGTGCGAGCAGCGAGCAGAGAAGACGTAGTTCTGCTTGTGGCAAGTTTAACAGAATAGTGTGAGAGTCGGATTCTGTAATACCACCAGAAGATGCGGGCTTAGAGGTGCTTTCGGCTTTGGGTGATTTGGCACCAGATGATTCTTCAGTAACGGATACACCACGGTCAACCGGAGCCTGCTTGCTTTCAGCATTATCTATGATGACATCTAGCAAGTTCAGCAACTGAAGAAAAAGGGAAAAATCGCGTTCAGTTTTACTACATTGAACATTTAACACATTTGGAAAAAGGAAACATTTACTACCTGCTCAAGATGTGCAATACTCCTCAAATAAAGTGGTTGATTCAGAAGACTTAACAGCATTGTTATCGCCAAGAAATCATCTGCTTGTTGGTTTTCTGTTTGATTTTCTTCGACAACCATGATAGCTTTTCCCCTTGACTTATCAAGATTCTCAGACTCCAATGGAGGCAACCTGAACTGAAGCAATAGTTTCGCAACGAACGTATGATTCCTAGCCAAATATGTCAACGTTTCTAGAACACGTCGTGACACCAACGGAGGTACACCTAAAACAAAACAAAAATATGCTTTTAACATCAAAAGGAAAATGGTGCACAGTCGTTTGACAGTTGATATTATTGATAAGATCATTACCATCAAAACATTGAGGACGAGAATACATAACATGACTCTGGCAGGCATAAAGTCTATATGATGGCTCAGAAGTATTCAAACTACTTCCAGGCTTTCTTATATCAAGCATCAACAAATCCATCAAAATTTTCACTACAGATGAACGGGTTTCCGCATGAGCACATAAATTTAACAGCAGTCTCTGGAGTTGCGGTTTGTATAGTGGCTGCACAAATGCAAAATAACACACTGATAAGAACATGCAAGCACATATGGTAATGAATACGATTAATAACACAACTTTCATAATAAAGCCTTTTAGTAGTTTCGTGGCCCCTTTCTATAAACGTTTTAACTTTACCCATTGTCTATGCAGTTAATATCGGTGATATATAGGTTATCGGTCCCCATGTAAAATATCGGTGTCAGATTTCAGTACCGATATTATCGGCGATATTGACCAATATATCACTGAAATTTGACCGATATAACCTATATAGCACTACTGAATTGTTAGTGTTAAATTGCTATAAATATATAAAAATTCTGCATGATATTAAAATTACCGATATCCCACCGAGATAACCTGTATCTCAGATATCGGTCCTTGACTGATATCCGATATTTTACCGCATTAACTGCATAGCCTATTGTAGATTTAAAAAAGAAAACAAATCAACCAGTATGAAAAATTATGACCTGAACAACACGAAGCAAGCGAATCATGGCTTTAAGATCTTGTGTGTCAACTAGCGGAGCTCCATCAGTTTCAACAGGCTTACTTCCAGTTGACCTAAGACTAATGACTCCACCACTGCCGGATCCAACTCCGTCACCTCTTCTAGAAGATTCTCCCCGTCTGCTTCTCGGCAACATACCAAAAAGTGTCCGATTGTAACGACGAGCAAATCTCTCTCTCAACATGTTTGCCTCAGCAACAAGTGCAGGTGTAAGATTAGCAAGAACCGCATCTGATGATGTTAAAAGAACCTGAAAGAAAAAAATATCAAAAAGGATGATGTCATGAGGGTCTTTCTTCTTCAAGTAGAATTATATTAAAAAAAGATACCTCTTCTCTAAGCTCTGATGGGAATGTAGCAATTATAGATACAGTATCCATCTCCACAGGTTGACCTTCAAGTTCTTGTGAGCGGTGGACCCCTTGTTGTGCTTGTTGCTGTGCTAAAACTTCTGCACGAATATCTGGGGGAAGTGCTGCAAGGAATTCAGGGTCTATGTCACCATCATTTTGCGGTTCAGTATTTGAAGGCTGAGCCACTGGACCCTGTCGACCCGAAAGAACCTCAGCACGTAAATCCTCAGGAAGTGCATCCAGAAACGCAGGGTCAATTGGTGCAGAACCAGAACCAGAACCTGAACCAGAACCACCATCATGTTGTGCATCTTGTGCAGGATCACTTTGGTCGGTTTCTTGACTAGGGTTTTCAGAAACTTCTGTTACACTATGAAGGGATGCATCTCTAACAGTTATTGATGTTGTGTTGAGCGGTACATTTACATTAATTCTCCTTGGACCTTCATCATGACCATCAGCACTTCCAATTTCAACATCTAGACTTCTAAGACTTTCTCCTAACGTGGCCCCACTTTCACCACTTTCTTGGCTCACGGCTTCAACATCGCGGGAAGCACCATCGTTTTGGTCAAACTGCATATCAACAGATTGACTTTGACCAACGGGCTGGGATTCATCTACTGTTGGTGTCCTTACAGTATCATGAGAGCCCACTTGATCACCATTACCATTGTTGCCAGTAGTGGTTTCTGGTACCATGCTAGCCGATTCTTGGGGTTGGTCAGACTCGTTTTTGGTTTGACCCTCCACCGTTTTGTCTTGATCTGAAGCCTTTTCAGGAGACGGGCGCCTTAGATGAGAAACCAACAAATCTTCAAGGCCTGAGGGGATGCTAGATGCATTAGATCCAACTGTTTGTTGGTCATCAGTCCACATACTTAGACGATTTCCATGCTGTCCGTGACGACCATTCCTCAAAGGCCGAAAAATTGAATCCAACCGGGACGAGGATGACTCCAAATTTCTTTCAAGTGGCCCATCACGAGCATTATCTGGGAAGACAACATAACAAGAAAGTCCATAACAATAAGATAAAGGAGACAATAGAGGTACCAATTCCGACGCATTAACTTAATTATAAGTTAATTTGGGGTTTTTTATCTATTAACAATAGCTCTATGTGTACTTTTAATGCATAAAATCTCCTAAATCGCTTTATCAAATGTATACAGATTATTATTAAAATTTTTCAACTTTTGTAGCTATATTGAAACACTTTTCAATTATAAAAGCCAAAAATAAAAGTTTCAGGTCAACCCGACCTGTCAATTTGCCAGGTCTAAGGACAGGTATGCAAGTATGACGACGACAATGTAACAGAGAAAAAGCTAAAACAATAATAAAAAAACTAAACAAAAAGGGGAATTTGTATAAAATAAGAGTTACCGGTTTGTCGGGAAGAAACTGCACGTGAGGAAGAAGGTTCCATTAAAAGCGGATGCTGAAATGGAACAGAGCCATCACCAGATCTCCCCAAAAGATTATAAATAGACGTGGTACGACCTTGACGTCTAGAACCAAAAACTTCAACAGGCATCACATGTAATGTATCATTGTTAAAGCTATGTTCTCTACCAAATACCTCAATATGATCCAAAACATTTATCCCATTCATTCCCTCACCCAGTCTTAACAAATCTCCACCATCATCATCCTCGTCATCTTCCTCAATCATATCCTCATCAAACTCATCTTCAATCTCATGGTCATCTTGATCAGTGTCGGGATGGGGCAAGTGATGATGAGCTTCATCTTCTTCCAAATCATTTTGTCCATCATCATCATCATCATCATCATCATCTCCATCCTCATCTTCGTTAACTTCATCCCCATCTCCAGACATATCCTCATCATCTTCATCAAGGTTTTCACAAATATCCGGTTGGATTTCAAACCTTATTCCAACAGAACCAAGACCGTTTTCAAGACCCCGTGTTCCCTCGGAAGTATCGTGCATGTAATCGTCCTCACTCGGGGGAGCAAAACCTCCATCAATATCCTGATCATGTTCCATGTCATCAGTAACTGCCTCAGATCCACCGTACGTTTGAACAGCACTAAAAGACTCGATAACTTCTGTAGGCGCAGAACTCGCATTAGGAAGAGATGCAGTTTCAGTTGACCGGGATACATCTACATCGCCAGTATTCTCAGTTTGACCTTGTTGACCATAATCATTAACCTTTGTTGGGTTATCTTTAGCGGTATTAGCTTCAGCAGCATGAACATGTTCTTTAGTAATCAGCTCCAAAACCTTTACAATCCCTGGCACAGCCTTTAGTGACTCAGCGTGATCCAAATCCAGCATTTGTAACGTCCGTGTAAGTGACCTCACCAGACCAACATCTATAAACGTCACCGAAACTTCACCAGAAACCAAAGAGCCTGTAGGTGAGCGCGCTGCCAGCACATCACCAAGTAAATCAACAAAAGCTTGAATGTCATTTCCAGGAGGCCGATGAACGTTACTACTATCAATAAAATCGGTGAAGGCATTATTGATTTCTACAAATATTCTCCTCCTTGCTTCTGTAGATCGTACATAAGAAGCCACCAAGAACTGGCTGGCCCTACTGGATAATTTGTGTCTCCAGTCAGCATCTTTCTTTTCGCGTTTAGAATTTCTCAAATGAGGAAGAAATCTACAAAGAATGTGATGAAATATTCCACCGTTATTACTGCCGTTCAGTTCAGCATCTTTTCTTAACAGAACATGAACAGATGGACTATACATCATGAGAATCTCCTTTAAAAGCTTCAAAATAAACACAACTTTAGCCAACGATGCAGAAGATTCTTGACCACTATCTTCACTCTCTTCAGATCCTGAAGCAATAGCTTTTCCTTTACCCTTACTTGAAGCAACATCAATTTCCATATCTGTAGCTGAAGAGCTCTCTGCCGCAACTTCAGAAGGGGGTATAAACGTAATTACGGACTCAAGAAGAAGCTCAATGACGGTTGTAAAACTCTGAGGTGGCTTACGATGAGCTTTTACATTCTTGTTACTTACCTCGGAAACTTTGATGCTACCGTCAGTTGTAGTCTGCGGTTTGATATTTTCCTTGCCACTTTCTTTTGATTTATCCTTTTCACGATCTTTTAACAAAACAACATACGGTCGTTCACCGATCATTTCAATTTGACACACAGCCCGTGCTGCCCGCATAAAGATCACAGGATCCCGAGAAATTACAGAGGTCAGATTCAACAGAAAGTTACGGGGCGTAAACCTTCCGTTAGACTGTCGATTGGCAGCCGTCACAACATTGTGTTTGATTTCACTTTCCATTGCTTGTTGGAGCGTTTGGGGATCTTCAAGAATATGACGGATGATAGTAGCTGCAACATTATCAAAGCCAACAAATAGACTACTTGTAGGCAAAGATAGCAGTAAAGGTAAACCACCAGCTTCTAGAAAACTAACAGCAACAGAATGTGTTCTTGTAAGGGTAGCACATAACTGTAACACAGCATGGATCGTTTCAGCAGGAAGTTGTTTAGTTAAATATCCACAAGATATCTCAACAAATCTCTTTTGTTCCTCAACATCAATATGTTTTGATGATAACCTGGAATTAGTTTGTGACTTGTTTTGCTTTTCATCATCTATAACTACAGAATTCTGGTTACCAACATCATCTTTCTTTAACAACTCGGAAATATCAGCATTCAAGTTTTGGTCAACCTGAGAAAGACGGTCAACAGCAAGAAAAGCTGCAGTCACCCATTTTGGAACAGACAGTGCTTCGTTATCATGTGAACGAGAATTCCAGTCTGACAAAAGATCAGCTGCAACCTTAACCAGACCACTTTTAGAAGCAACTTCTCGAGCATCTTTATCTTCATTAAGAATCAAAGCAAGAACATGAAATAAAGATGATAGCATGTTGTTCTTTCCACCATCAGCATTAGAGCTGCAAAGCTTCACTTGTTCTAGAATAAATGATATAACATTTGACCTGTATTGACCTTCATCTTGAGAACATATCATTGCAAGAAGATCACGAACTGAGAAGGCTAAAGAATCTTTCGTTTCTAGAAGCTTTTTACATGTAGACAACAAGTCATCAACAGGTGGTAGTTGCACGGTTTCCTCTTCAATCTGCTGACTATTTTCATTTGTTACGGTATCACCCTTCGACTCAGTTCCGGAATTTCCAAGGGACATAGCGAGTGCTCGAGCGAGTTCATCATCTTCTTGAACTTCCTCTGGATGTGAGAACAGCCACTCCATTGCCAGCTCAACACTGTTAGACCCCACTTGTCGTAAAGCCTCTTCTGCTCGAGCTCTTGAAAACCCCATTTCTACAATTGTGGATATAGTTGTTTCGTTTGGTGGATGGCCAGCAGGACGTGACCCCGCATTGCTTACACTTCTCACTTCAACCCCAGAAAATATGTGACGAATAATCGAGATTACAGTAGCAATGAAATCGTCATTACAATTGGTGAACTGTGGGTGTGTCCATACTGGGAGCACGGTTTTCAAAATCATAGACTGAAGAACCTTCACGAAAACCTCGGCATCACGTGGAAATGCCATGTCACCGGTTACAAGTGGTTGTGTAAGAAAATGTTTGGTGAATGGTGATAAAATAAAAGATGATGTCACCAAATGATCCATGAGCTTACCATAACTGGCTAGCGGGCCATCTATCCATGACCGAACCGTTTCTTCTGAATCAGGCTTTGAAGATCCTTCATCAGTCTCCATTGGAGATGCGGGGGTCCTGTTGACTGTAAATAGCAGCTCACTGGTAGCTACAAAAGTGGTCAAAACCGACTGAATTACACCACGGCCATACAAACAATTTAACAAGACCGGGTTGCAGGTGTCGGGCTTCTCAAGTAGAATTCCATCAATAAAATCAATAACTTTACCCAGATAACGACATTTAGGCGACCATGATGTTACTGATCCAGAAGGCTTTACATGTCCTTCAAAGTTCATATGATCCAATGTTATCGAAGCAAATGTAGACGCCACTGATTTTGAAGCGGGTGTAACCGTCACCATTTCATCCCGTCTTCTAGAAGGAAGCAACATTGCTTTGCCTAGCTCTTGAAACAAGTGTGTAATATGCAGAGAGAGTGACTTCATCATATCACGACAAGAAGAGTAATAAGACCTTTGCTTGTAAGCTTCCTGTGGCTCACCGCCGCTAGCAACATCTGCAGTACTTTGGTAGCCGCCACTACCCCCGAGATGCTGTGGAAGACCAGAAGCATTAGTGAGATCACGATACAGAGTAATCAGATCAAAAAACTGGGATTCAAAACTCCACCCCGACATCCTTCTTCTAAGCAGCGGGTCAAGAAACTGCCTAAAGGAATTAAATCTCTGCTCTTCAGATTCCGAGGTATTAGATTCGGAACAACGGGGCCCACGAGCAGAACCAGAACCATCATTCTCATCTTCAGTTTCAAACTTAACATCTTCAAGTAAAGCAATCTGCCATAAGATCTCACGGTGAGTCCGTCCGATATCTTCCAAAACATCCTTGCTATCATTCCCAAATTCTTGAAGCAATGCAGTGACCCATCTGTTGTCTTTAGAGGCAGCAAGAAACAAAAGGAATTCAACAAGAAAAAGTGAAGAAAAAACTCCCGAATCTGGAGTAGCTTTCGGGTCCAACAGAAACGATCCTGAAAGAGTACTGAACCCAGTTAAAGTTGACTTTAGATAACCCCGAAGAGCTGAACAAAAAGCACGTGCTAAAGGAGCCGAATGATGCTGAGTAAAACTCTTGAAAACCATTGTGCTATGCAAAGCAATTGACATCCCTTCTGATGATTGAGTTATACTCGGTCTCAACAAAAGCTTCAATAAAGAGTCAATTCCCGCTTTTTCAACAAACAACCGGCACGTTTCTGCATTTTCCATTGTCCGGTGTACTAAAACCATCACATGGAAAATGCACAACTGAATAAACTGTTCATCACCAATTCCTTCAGATGCTGAATCTGTACCGGTAGCACCGACTAGACATGGGCCCACGTTTTCTTTATCTTCGGTATCCATATCCATAACACTACTCTCATTAACTTTTACCGATTTACCCTTGCCGTCCTCTATCAGAGCAATTTTGTTAACAATTTCAATAATCATATCCACACCAGTACCTCTTAGTGCATTTACATGACGTAAAAGCTCCTCAACAGCATTTGCTAGAGGCACAATTCCATCATTCATTGCAAGCACGTATTTCTTATCAGTGAAAATATCAACCAAAAACCTTAAAGCTGAGCTGTCTTTAACTGATTCTAATCCCTTTGTGTTGAGACAAATAGCCCCGATACCGTTAGGAACACAAGTAAGAGCTTTTGAAGAAGAAAGAATTCCAGCTTTTATCGACTGTAAAAAAGAGTCTGGAAGACCTAATTCATCCAATGAAGCATAGCAAGTGGGGTCTTTATGAATCATTTCACTCATAACAGTAACAGCTGCTGAATAAATATCTCCACCAAATTTACTCACATTTCCGAAAATCATTGACAGAGTGGCGGGTAAGGAAACATCATGAGCTCCTTGAGCCCGTGTCGAATTTGCTGGAGCGTAAGTAGCAGAACCGAGCGCTTTCAACAGAACCCTAATGAGCCGTTTCTGTGAATAAAGCCAATCAATATTAGGGTTTGGATTTGAGTATGAGCACTCCCCAATGCTCATTGAATTATCATCTGTTTCAGAACCGATCACCCTAACTACTTCTATCTGCAATCTGTTAGTTAAAAGTTCTACCCCACCCAAATCTTTAAACAGAGTAACAGCTGAATTGCTGTAATCCATCAGCTTTTGCAGAGTTTTAACAGCTAAACAAACAAGATGCATGTGTGTAGGATCAGAATCTTCTAGAAGGGGTAAAAAAGTCGGAACCATCCCCGATCCACGTATAACACTGCCGGAGCTTGATGTAGATATGACATGAAGCAAATAAAACTGAAGAAGCGCTTCAACAAATGCAATAGATGATGGATCACTGGAGTTCTTTAAAGACGAAATCGCCCTTTGCAGCACGTTAAGAAGAATCATGCGATTTCCACCAGCAAAACTGATGCTTGACCCACTTAGAATCCGTGCCCGTTCATGAGATGATGAATATGCAGCTAGTTGAGATCCCAGAGCAATCATTGCAAGCGTGCGTATCGTTCCAGGTATCATTTCTTCAGATTTCACTAATCTGATTAGCTCATTTGTATATTCAGGCTCATTCGCAAAGAAAGCCACAAGTTCATCATGAGAATCACTTGATTGAACAAGAACAATAAAAGCAAGTAGGCAAATCTTGCTGTACAGCCTGCAGATTCTAGACGAACGGAAGGCGTGTGCATATCTAATTCTTGTCAGCAATGAAAACCGATGTTCAGGAGGTACATTATACTGCTCAACCAACAGTTTCATTAAAGATAAATCATCCTCCTTGCGCAAATGAAGATCAGGAATGTGAATAACGCTTGTGTTGGTAGTTGTGCTTGAAGGACTTGTACCGTGCAACTCAAAATAGAGGGTAGAACCTACACGGTTTTGAGAGTTGTCGCTTTCTGTTTGTAAATCAGATGGAAATAAGCTTAGGGTTTCATCTTGAAATTTTTCGTTTAACATGACACATGAATATAAACCCAAGCCCTCTTCTTTGCTTCCCCATCCTTGTGCTAGTGACAAAAGGCAGCTGTTGATTGCACCACATCCTACAAGTTTCCCGCTTGCATGAAGTTTTGAAGGATTTATTTTACTAATGCTGAAAGCGTCTCCAAGGTTGCAATGAGAATCTCGGGATCCGTTGATGCAAGCAAGAGCTTGAAATGCTGTGGAAAGAAATCAAACTTCAGAAACAAATGTAAAAAAGAATAGAGCAAAACAAGGCATGTTGACTAAGCTGACCCGCAAACAATCTTATTCTTCGTAAAGAACACAAATCATTAATATGATAAATATGATTACAAAACAATATCATTAAACATATCCAGCTCTATGAATAAAACGATTCAAAAGATGTTATACTTTAATAATAAACTTTACTCTGTTATATATTCAGCTTTTGTTGATTTGAACCATCCATAAGTCAACGGGCCAAAATGGCAAAATCACCACATTTAAAATAAAGTAACTCTCAATAGAATAATCAGCAGATATTGTCACAACACCATATGAAATTTTGTTACAATATCGTGAAAACCATACCTCTAAGCCATCAAAAGAACTTTTGTTGTGGCAATTCTCTAAAATGATTTGCATCACACGCAGGATCTGGAGAACTGATTGTTTAGGAAAAAGAGTAGCATCTTCTAGAGTATCCGCTAACAGAAGATCCTTCCTGCTAGATAGATAAGTCTTGAAGTACGTATCAAAATGCAGAAATAATGGCCTCCAGTGATGAAAATTTCCCTGAAAAGAATGAACTTGTTGAGCAAAATACAGAAACTAAATTAAATCACAATAAAGCACAAGATATGATCTTTATCACCTTGTTGTACTCCCAGTGAAAACCTGAAAGAGGGATTGCTATGTCTTGCAACGGACACTGAATCACCTTGTCAATGAATGCCTTCACTTTTGGGGGCTGCAAAACAAAAGGAAAATATAAGCAAATCAATAGTTCTTATTGATCCACTACATATTAGAAAAAACATATAATTACTGTCAAGCCATAACATCAAACAGATGGCTATACAATTATTCTCCTTGAATAAAAAGTACTCAATTTTTTTCTGGACCTTCCTACAGGCTACATCAACAACTTTTAAGTATATGTAGAGCAATCTTGTTAGTCATTGCACTAATTTCTGTCAATCTTATGGCTTTACCCCTTAAAAAGTTGAATACGATTAACGTGCCGTGACGCAAGCATAATTAGGCTTAATGATTATCTCATCAAACTATAAGTACATAACGCGACTAAAAAGTTGCATTCAAAAAACTATGTATGGCCTAGGATACTGTGCACCTAATTGTATGGTGAAGTTTCAATCCTGTCATTACTGACGAACAAATGAAACAATTCTCTGCAAGTTAACTCAACAAACTTTCACTAAAAGATGTGAATTATCTAATGTCCTGCTGGTACATATAGCCTCGGATTGAAAAAAAAACACAAACCAGTGGCAGCACATAAATATACAGAAAGAAAAGGTAAATTTTCCTTTTTAAAAAACCAAAGAGTTGGGCAGGCAACAGCAAGTTAACAAACTGGTTCTCGAAAAAGTGGCTCTAGCTAAAGTACCAAACATCTATTAATCAATCATATACCAATAAAAAAACTCCCTAAAACCTTTTAACAATGTAGCTATGCATCAAATAATATGATAACCCTCTGCATTGCATATGAAACGATAAGCAAAACACCTTATATATCACACAACTTACTTACCAAACTAAAACGTGTAATATATAGATTCCAGAACTTCCCTCAAGGAAAAGAATATTCCAACAACATTTGCAAGAAAAAGCATATACCATTTTACATTAAAAAAACAAACAATGTACCAAGATCAAACCGTTAACATTCCAACAAAAGCGATTAACAACTAAAAAACCTAAACAAACACAGATCAAGTGACACTCAAACCTACACTCACACACACAATCACTACACATACCAACAAAAACCTTCTAATCACGTTACTCAATTGCACAAACCCTAATTACACATCAGTCAACAAAAGTACAACCATAATACAGCCCTAACTTCAATCAATCCACCAAATTCAGCCCCTAAATCACAAAAACCCCCCAATAAATCCGAACAATAACACTTGGCGTAACCAAACAACAACTGAAAACGGTGAAAAACTCTTACAGTCTCGGAATCAAGCTTAACATTCGGACCGATGTGACCTTCACCGGACAAAAGCTGCCGTAACCTCGACGGCAAGCTCGATCTTAGGGCTCCAGCCATGCGATTTCACAATCTCTTGGTTCTTCTACTTCTCTACACTCCTTTATACTGCAAAAACAACAGAAAAATCATCAATTCGTTAACACAGAATCGATTACTGATAACAAAATCGAACAAATCGAGAAGATGATCGATTGAATCGTACAGAAGATGCAAAGAGGCTCGTGGAGATGAAGAGAGGATTCAGAAACATGAAAGTGAATTGAGAATCGGTGAGTATTGAGGGTTTATGTGTCGAAATATGAGCCCTAGAAGCCCAGAAGAGTAGAGAGAAACGGGTGTGTGTTTGGGTTAACCCTTGGGTTGGAGAAGAGAGCTGCGTATCATATATACTGGAGTTATAGTGTGCGAGATTGAAGCGGTTTTTGCACTCCGGTCCATAGGGTGGATTCTTGGGAATGGGGAAAGTTGCATTGGTTGCCCTCTATTTTTGGGTAAAGTTAAACTAGGTAGGTTTAGAGAGTTCAAATGAGTGTATAAACTTGATTATTTTGTGTTGTGAGTTAATGTCATGTTTTTATGTTTTTGTGATATATATGATTGTTTAAAAGACTAATCGATGTGGGACTCGTCTCCGGAGCGGCGATGGGCCGGAACATCCTCTCTTTCCCTCCGGGACGTTCCCGTCGCAAACGTGAAAGGAAAGACGGAGAAGACGGCCAGGTTTCTTTTTATCTCACACACATATACATACATACACAAACATATAAATTTTAAATAAATACACTTAAATACAAATGTAATTTAATAGTATTAAACAAATACACTTCAAAAACTTTAAAAGTAGAAGTTTCATTAAATTTTAAATAAAAAATACAAGTAAAATAGAAAAAAAAGGAAAAAACCAATAATTCTAAAACAAAATATATCACAAATACAAATAAAGTAAACATAACTTAGTCAACTCTTCCTCTGAGTCTGAGCCCAACTCATGAGAATGATAACGCCAAACATGCTCCACCAAATTCGCACAAAGGACATCATGAAGGTCAATAGAACGTATTTCTGTGTGATTTCGAAGCCTCTGCTCATTGCTTATCGTACAAGGAGGTCATGGAACATCACCTTCGTAGCTTTGACATATCGCATTACCTTTATCCTCCAAAATCATATTATGTAGAACCAAGCACGCATACATGACATCCTTAAAAAAAAATTTACCCACATGCGTGTCGAATTGAAAATGATCGCCCAACACTTCTTTAGAACCCCAAATGCACGTTCAACATCTTTTCTTGAGGACTCTTGTTTTTTTTGTGAAAAGTTTTCTTTTGTCATCGTGTGGGTGTGAAAAGGCTTTGACAATAGTGCCCCACTCTGGATAAATACCATCAAACAAATAGTATTCATACTTGTACTCTTGATCATTCGCATAGAAGACTTGCCCAGGTGAAACTCCATCGACATGATCGTTGAAAATCGGTGCCGAATGAAAAACGTTGATATCGTTGTTGGATCAAATTGTACTAAAGAAAGCATGTCAAATCCAAAAATCATATGATGTCACGGCTTCAAGCATAATGCTTGGGCCAGGATGATCACCTTGCCAAGCCGTTGGACAGTTTCCCCATTGCTAATGCATGCAATCGATACTACCAAGCATCCAAGGAAGGTCGTGGACTCGCTCATGCACCTTGTATATTTGTTGAATGTCGCTCCAAGTTGGCCTCCTGAGATATCTCTTGCCGTATATCCGAATCACACCTATAGAAAATATTAATATAGTTATTATAAAAAACATATATTAATAATAATATCAAAAGACTACGACCACTACTAAGAATAATAATAATAACAATCAAAAGACTACGAATGCTACTACTAATAATAATAATAACAACAACATGATGTAGCTGTCGTGTGATAATAAAAGACAAGTATTTTTAAGACTTAAATACCTACAATAGTACGAGTAAGTAAGGTCGTCTACATAAGGATTTTGTGGTTAGTGTTTAGCTAAATTATCTAATTAATTAATTATTACTAATGTGATTTGGGGGTTTTGATTGATTTGGAAGAAACAATAAAATTTAATTAAAGAAAAGATATCAGATTTAGAGAAAAGTAACCTCCTCCAAGTTTCAGATTCTAGGTTTACATAAAACTCAATTTAATCAATTAACGGGACACCACATAATCATGATGCTAGAAAGTAAGTTAATTTAAGTAACAATCAAAAATGGGTCTTTGTCATCAGTTCTTTACAGTTCAATTACCTTGTTTATTAGTGTGAATCAACCTACTATATGTGACCCAACAAGCTACTCGGTTTTGTCATCAGCCTGAGAAGTTGTGAAGCAAAGACTACTAACACATGCAAATAGTTTAAAAACAACACATCAAATTGTTTATACAACGTTGTCAATGTAAAAAACAAATCCATGAATAAAACTGAGAAAAATGTTAATCTTACGAATCGTCCGCCTAGAAAAAGCCATAGGAGAATTAGGCACGCATGGTTGTCATCCAAATGTCAAGCATCGTCCTATCAAAACCGACTAACCCCTAAAATTGCCAACTCTTGGCTCATTTCATCTCAGTCCGCATTCGGCTCACTACAATGTGAATTTGTTTTGCAATCTCTATTCATGAGACCCATCAAACTGTAACTCCAATAGCCCATAATCTATAATTTACATTTAGTTCTTTATAGCCCATGATTCCATTAAATATATATTAAAAAGGTTTGGGTTACTGTAGTGTTTGTCACCATCACGCTACAGTAGTTTTTTTTCTCTTTTTCACTTTAGCTCTTTAACTTTCAGTTTTTACACTTATACCCCCTTAACTTTCTAAAAAATTTATGGACCGGTTATTTTGACCCACTTGAGTTTTAAGTGCTTATTTTTATTTATGTATGTGTCTGTGTATATTCAAATTGGTTTACGTTTTGATGTAAATTGTTACAGAAATGGTTCGGGTCAAATATAATAGTTTTCGTTCTTATTTTTTTTTGCTATTCGTTTTTAGTTGGTTTACGTTTGGCGTAGATTTTGATGTCGTTTAGGTTGTACTACCACTTTATATTTTAAGTTTTCTTTTTCGGTTGCTAATGATATCGTGTTTAGGTATCCTCTTCCGATTACTATGTCGAGTTTCGATACCGTACAAACAAATGATAACGACCAAATTCCCCCGCCCGTCGCGAATCACAGGCAATAACCCTAGTTAACTATCATAAACAATTCCAAATCACATTAACTTGCCTGAAAACTACTTGCACTAATTATTTTTAATTAATTTGTTTGATGCAAGATTGACGAAGACTAACGTTATTTTTTTCCCTTTTCTACTAACAACGTTTGCTTCTACACTATTACTCCAATAAAGCTATATTAATCAATTTTGCTTAGATTTGAATCTAGGATCTCACCTCTAAGAGACATATATCTGTACCAAGTGGTTTAACCCCACAATGACTTCTTTTCCTTTTTCTTTGTTTGTATTATGTTTTAGTAATCATTTATTATATCTTATGGTTTTTTTTAACAACTAAGCTTTTTCCTCACTATATAATATACTAAATTACGCATCCCAATGATTGAACCCTGGTTTTCACAAGAGTAAATTCATCTTGCGGTTAGTTAATATAATCGTTTTGTTGTCTCCACCTTAAATGCACATAATGATAAGACAAGTAAAAATGATGTGTTGCAAAACATTGTTATTTATCCATATATTTGTATATTATTTTAATAGTTTTTTAGTCTTTTTTAGTCTTTATAGGTTTGTATTTTATTATAATATATTATTACAGGTCCCGATGTGAAAAGTAATAAAAAGAGCTAAAACGATGTAACTAAATAAAAATGATAAATGCTCAATCGTCTAAATTTCACATCATATTAGTTCATCTAAGATAATTAATTTAAGTTTTAATTAATCTAATAAAGATATGGTTGAATATGTTTAATGGTTATTTGTGCCACTAAACTACTCTATTTATAGCTGGAAGATATCGTCGTCATGCCACACGACGGTCACTAAGGTTCTTGTTGGGACATTCGACGGGACAATTCTTATCCACGGGAATCTTGCTCTATTGCGTCACGCGACAACCCAAAGTCGTCTGGTCGTGTCACGCGAATGAGTGGCCTAGGGCTTAGGTGTCACGAGTCAGCCATGTAGGCCTGCCATATGGCTCCATGTGTGTAAAGCCGCCTAACGCACCTCGTACACACGAACCCGGCGAAAACCACCACATGACTCGCACTGCTCCGTGGAAGATGTGAGAATCAAGAGATCTGTGAATACACTAAGTATTCACATATTATACAACAAACAATCACACACAGTGAAAGCACACACAAGCTAGGGTTTGTTTCTATCTCTAGAAGATGTCTTGCACATAAAGTTTTCCCAAAAAGTCTCGTGTCATTGCATACATTTCACATATAAATATAAGACTAAATCCAAAACACAACAGTTCCGGATTAACCAAATACAAATTCGGACAAACAAAGTCCTAAACAAACCTATCCAAATTTAACCATTGCGTGGTTTAACCTTATTATGTTTACTTTTTGTTTAGTGATCTCATTGCAAAGCACGGGTCCTAAATACTAGTATTTATATAATATGAAATATATTCCACTACATATATGATTATACAAGAATTTACTTTTTATGCATCACATATACTAGTATTTACTTTTTGTGCATCACATGCTTAAAAATCATTCAAATGAATGATTATGTATATTCTTCTGATGGCATTAACCTTATAGTGTAATTATTTTGCTTGTGATTGAGTATATTATTCATTCAAATGAAGCTATTCAAAGGAAGCGATTGGGATCTATATATTATTTTGTATTCATAAAATACGTTATGATTCTTGAAATACTCAACATGAGTTGCATCGTGATTGTTGTGTATTCATAAATTTACTTACTTGTTCAACCGGTGATCTACATAAGCTTCATCAAATCATTCAGAAAAGCTAAAGAGATGTCTCGATTTTCAACGAATCAGGTATAGTTTTTAATCCCCATGTTTCAAGTTTCATCTTAGTTATATAATCTAGCTACATTAAGGGTCTTGTTTTAGTTAAATGAGTTTGTTCGGAAAAATAATTATATTGTATAGTAATAAATAAGGTTTTTAACTCTAAAATATACCCTTTTAGCTGTAACATTTCGTATTTTTATATTTTCTATTTTTAGATATCTTGTATTTGTATTTTGTATCAATCTTTGTAATCTCGAGAATTTAATAATAATGGAAATATAATCTTTATCATACTTGTTTAATTTATACATACATGATACATGCTCATTCACGAATACGCGTTTTATATAGGAACCAAATCATACTTGAGGTCTATTTTGTTCGAGATAATATTCATACTATACACATACTCATACATGCCTTAGAATACCTTAAAAACACTTAACATATTGAAGAAATTGCATAATTGGACAAACAACCAAACAATAAGCGCTAAAAATAAAAAATATATATTTCTGACCTGTCTTAATGGACTGATTGAATGTAATTTACATCTGTTTTCATGTATAGTTTGTATAATAATTTGAGTCATTTTATGTCATTTTATCATGGGTTTTGTATATTATCATGTCTTGTGTGCTTTGAAGGGCCCATAGAGTGAAAACGAGCTACGGGAGGAGTTTGGGCTTAGTGAAGGATTCTCATGAAATGAAAATGGATATTTGAGAAGATGAGAAGATTGATAAACGAATTATGAATCCGTAAGCGAAAACGGTGAAGAAAATAGAGTTGAAACGATAAAGTTATAAACGAAACCGTATTCTCAGTACGGACGCTACTCGTCACCCGTGACTAGCAGAGCATAGGAGGCAGCAGGGCGTGATGTGAAGCCTTGATCAGCATGTAAAAGTCCATAATTAAACCCTATTTAAGCCCATAATTAACCCTAATCAATCCCGCCCCATCCCATACGTCGACCTCTCTCCCTCTCTCTATTTCTTTACTCTCTCTAGAAAACTCAAAAAGAAGCTAGGAAAACTCATCTTTTTCAGGTTCTTGATCTTCATCTCTATTGCTCTAGGTAACCCTATAAAACACATTTATAACTTGTTATTCATGGTTGCGTTTCGTTATTTCTTGGATTCTTGATGCATGATAACATGGATTTTATGTGTTAGGGTTTGCTAAAAACATGTATTTTGATGTTTAACATGTTGTATGTCATGCAATGGTCATGTACACAAATTCACTCGAACGAACACCTAAATGTT
This sequence comes from Scalesia atractyloides, assembly GCA_947069175.1. Classification (NCBI taxonomy): domain Eukaryota; kingdom Viridiplantae; phylum Streptophyta; class Magnoliopsida; order Asterales; family Asteraceae; genus Scalesia; species Scalesia atractyloides. The sequence continues at coordinate 58,565,991 of CAMTDV010000001.1, read as the reverse complement.
AATGTGACGCATGCTATGTGTTAGATACGTGTAGGTTTATGTGCCTTGTATAAAAACACACTAACAAACCTAATAGTAACCTTGATAGGAAGTGGTTGACCACATCAGCTCGTAATTCGTTTAAGTTACTCTGAGCAAAACTAAGGTGAGTTCACGGCACCTACTCTTTAAATGTTTATAAAACATAGGGGGAGAAAACATGTGCACATTACGGTAATGTAATGCTTTAACGTTATTGTAGTTTTTTTTTTTTGTTATATCATTATAGTCACAAAGTAGCAATTATCACATAAAGTCCTTGTAAACCTCGGACCGTTAGTATTGGGTCGATAGCGGGGGAATTTTGAGTAGTACTACTAGGCCCGACAAGCCCCACTCGAGCTAGTTACGCTAGCTAGACCGGTAATGGTCAACGTGTGTAGAATTGGCCTAACTTATTGACGTGAGTGAAGGTGTGTATATTTGTAGATATATTTTTGGTACTTTTCACTCGTTTATTCAAGCTTTACATTTAGAAAACACGATATAACACAATCACTCTCTACTTCACGCTAAGGCAAGTGCACCCATCGTTGACGTAGTATAGTGATGGTAAGATATCGAGGTCACAAGAGCTTTTGATACAAGAATATCGTCGACGTCTAATCTAATCGAATTTTTAGAAAAGATATTTTTTATAACTAAATAAGTAAAGAAAATAAAAGAAATAAGAGAAACAGATAGACAAGATAGAATCATTCGCCTCCGACTTATCATTTATGTATCCTTTGATGATTTCCGTGTTTTGGGTTTTTTTAAGAGATTATCTTGGTTATAGTGACATGTCCCTCTTTGGAGGCAACGCTACCCTTAGCCATATTGGTCTGAGTCAGTAGGGATACAGTATCGCAAGGGCATAATATGGAAAGATAATTAAGTAAGTTATTAATGCAAAATGTGGCATGTCTCTCTTTTGGAGGCAACGTTACCCTCAGCCATATTGGTTTGAGTCAGCAGGGATACAGTCCCACAAGGCTGGTTTATAATTTTTTTGGTAGTTTAGTTATAAGGGATTCAAGTTGTACTTACTTCCCACGGTTTGATGCTATATGCCTCAAAGGAAGTCCTAATAAGTTTGAATCAAGTCCTCGCAAGATCTATACACTGAAGGAGGAAAAACTTTACCCATACCACCCTTCTAACCCTCTTCTAGGCAGTTAACATGCTTTATATAGACCGTAAAGACACGAATGAATGAACCAATGAAACATGAAGAGATGATAGAATAAAGTTCACTTTCAATATAAAAAACTAGTTATTAAAGTCTTTAATACATACCCAATTAAAAAGTTAACCAAAGCTAGTAAATCAAAAGTAATACATAAATAACTTGTCTTTACTAAGTGATGTAAGAGATGAGCCAAGCATGGCCTTTGTTTGACAATAACTCTTACGATCAATATGATCTCGAGACTACAACACACACTCTAAAATGAATGATGGATGAATGTGGTGGATGATAGCGGTATTGTGGTGGCAGGTGTGAGAAAAGTGGTTTGCCAAGGGATAGATTGGAATGAAACCAGACACCCCTATTTATATCTGTAAACAGTGGCTTCACATGGCCCAGTGCCCTGAGGGCACGGCTCCGTGTCTTCCTTCTTCTCTGTTTTCATTTAATGAGCATGTCAGATCAGCTGCTACACGGCCCTGTGGCCATTGTACTTGTTGTACTATCCCAGATATGCAAATCTGGAAGTTGACCACGACCCGTGTAGATAGGACACGGCCCCGTGTCTCTTGCTTTTATTTGTCTTCTTCTATTCTAGAATCTTGAAGGGGCACGACCCGTGCTTGACTTCTGATTTGTTGTTTTTAGTCTTGGGGTGAAGCTCGGAGGGGTTGGTATAGTGTGTCGTCTATTCGTCTTCTATACTTATGCTAGTTTTTGTCGTTAATTTGTTCATTTTGTACATTTAAGCTCTTTTAATCCTGAAAATCAAAAGTATACAAAGAAACACACATTTTCCAACATTAGTACTAAAAAGGGTCGATTTTATACTGTATTTGATACAATTTATATGTTGCATTTGATGCATATCACTTATCGCCATGGTCAGTGATAGACCTGGCAAATAGAGGCAACAACATTTAGCTTCAGTTTCGAACTCTTTCGTGATGTAACTTAGGTTAGCTACCTACCATATAACAAGTAACTGCTAAATACTGTATTTACTATTCGGGTTAGAACAGTGGGAACTTTTGGAAAACAACTTACTTTGTAACTGTGAACTCACTCATCATAATTGTTGACACTTGTTCTTGCATATTTTTCTCAGGTCGCTAAGGTACTTGTACACGCTAGGAGCACAACATAACAACAAAAACTATTTTCGAGTGTTTGCATTGTTACATTTATTTTCCATTGGTTTTGGGCGTTTGTTTTGGCACACACTTTACTTTACGTTTATTTACGCTTCCGCATTATTTTAACTTATTTGGTTGAGCGGTTTAAAACATTTTTCTCATATAAAGGTCATTCTATATGTTTGGTGTCTTAGATCCTGGTTGTTGCGCGCCTCGCAATAGAACTCCACCGGTGGATTTTTGAGAGTGTGACAGATCGGTATCAGAGCCACTGATTATAGAAAATAGGGTTTGCATTTTCACAATAGACCTAGTCTATACCCCCTTAAGTGTCGTCTAGTCCTAAGACCATGGGTAGTGGTTTAGAGAGGATTGAGGTCATGTTTTCTCAACTAATTGTCAAATACTAGGTCATTCAGAAAACTCTACCGGAGCATGATATTCTTTTAAAGAATCAACAATCCGCATTCTTAGATCTTTAGCGGTTCGTCGGTGACATATTGAGGCATTTGCAAGAACGATCACTGGGTCAGTTCCCAAGTAACACTCAACCTAACCCAGCTAACCATCATATCAAAGCCATCACTACTAGATCGGGTGGTGAGTTAGGAGAGATAAAGAAAGCACCAGTTCAACTAGAGTCGCCCTCGTTAGAGAAAGTTGTGAAAAAAGCAGTTCGAATTGTTAGACAAAGCCAAGAAATAGATCATGCTCGTATCCTATATCCCGAACGTGTTAAGCATAAAAATACACCAAGGAATACAGGCACTTCTTAGATATGTTTAAACAACTTTTAGAACATCACGGACCGTAAGACAAAGTGTCTTACGGTCCGCAAGAGATTCTGACAGGTAGAAATTTTGACAGCTCGCGAAATTAAGCGCAAAATCACCTTTCCAACCACTTTTTCCACCTCTTTTCTTCACCAATCACCTTCTAACCTCCTTTAAACTCACACCCTAATCCTTCCGTATAAAACCAAGCCTCCTCCAACACATTTTCACTTCCCACAACCACATTATACTCTTAAACATCTCAAATCTCCAAGAAATTCTGCAACTTTTGGCAAAATACTTTCAAGTGTTCAAGTGAGCTTTCAACTCACTTCCTTCTCCATTTTTTCTTGTTTTCTTCTTCCAAACCACTTGGATAACCTCTAGGGATGTTACCCAATCTTCACCAAGGTATAACAAGGTGGTACATCACCAAACTTGAGGTCTAAAGTCGGATTAAAATTCTGTTTTGTTAAAACTTTAACAACTTGTCTCTGTATCTTATTTTTCTTGTGAGAATCTTGTACCATCCTTGTTCTCAACTAAACTCATGTTGTGGAGCTTGTGTTATGCTTGATATCAAGAAGGTTAAAGGTTCAAAACCTCCAATATTTGCTGCCCTAAAAGGTCCCAAGTGACCTACAAAGTGTTGCAACCAAACCAAGCCTTCAACCTTCAATGTTGAAAGACTTGTGTCTTGGTTTGGTGTGAACAATGGAAACTTTGGTTCTCCAAACGTGATTCCACCCACCTCATTAGACACCTAGTTAGTTATTCCATCTAAGTATTTTTCAAGAAATCATAGTAAGCCAACCCCACCTCGTCTCTAACATTTTCCATGTTGGGTATGCACACGTCAAGGTTATTCTTATTTGGCTACTTAGAAATTTTAGATGATTTTACATACTTGTATATTCTTGACCAACCGAATTCAACCAAGTTGATGGGTATGTGCTTTGGTGAATCCATATAATGAGGTTAAATGGATGGAATTCATCCTACCTCCTTGCATGACCAATCCATGGTAACATAAGACATATATGACAATATTATATACTACGTAAGTATGACATAGATATATTTCGACAAAAACCGAATCTTAATATCAACCAAAGTCATGGTTGAATATTATGTTTGGTAAATATTATCTTGGATTAAGATTCCTCATACTTGGATTTCCCGTGGGCGAAATAGTGCCCATAAAGCACACATAAACACGGTGTCCAAATACTGTATTTTAAATAAGATAACTTGCATGTAACTTCGTACTTATAATGCATACAAATTCCTAATCCAAACCATTGTACTCATACTCCTTGTTTATCCTTGTAGAATAACTCGGCGGCCCCCCTAAACTCTCAAACACATCAACTCACTTACATGGAAACTTCTACACAAAGCGTGATTATACTCGAATCCCTTTTTTCGCTTTAATCATTTTTGGGTGTAACATGTATAGCATAAACAAATTCACATATGCACATAATCAAACATATGAATTTACTCAATACATCAAACATGCTATTTGTTATGCTAAGGTTATTCATGCTAGATATTCAATCATTCATACATGCAAACTACTTGTCATTAACTTCAATAGCTAATCTTGACATGGATAGCGCTATAGAAGTAGCACATCGCCCGTTTTAGTGGTATATGTTAAGTATTCAATTGTTAATGGTCTTGTTCACTTGTTGACAAGATTACGCTCGTGGATTCTTCGGTTTGACACTTAGGTTGGACATACTAGTATGTAATTTAACTTAGTATACAAAATGCCATATTGGATTTGAGAAAATCTTATACGTATGCTATGCAATCAAACTTGTATACTCGTTACCTTTGTGTTGATTTTATTTTAATACATGTTGCAGAAAATTGATGATGATATGTAAGAAAGCTACTTATGGTTAACTAGAAACACACCCAATTTTATTGTTATGTAATTCCATTTGTTTCGTTATGCTTAAGTGACAAACATGTTGTATTTTGATTTCCAAGACAATGTATTTCTATTTAAAATGAAATGAAATATAGTTTATTTAGATATTGTCATATTAGCATGTTATGAAGTCTGGAGCAATCTCGTTTTTATCTCACTCTTATGTTTCCGCCATCGGTGGAGGTGTGACATTAGCTGTTAGAATTCAGTTTATAAGTATAAATATTCATAGGAACTAAAACCCAAGAATGAAAGTAAAACATACATAAAAAGATATCAAAAAATTACTTTTGTAAACTAAATTTTATGCTATAGAAAGAGACATTTTGTGATGTTAAAAGTATAGTGATTTAAGAAAACATCATTATGTTCGTCTTCTTTGTTAAATGTCCAACTTACAGAGACCATCTCCAATTTTAAGCAACTCAGAAAATTAAAATCGATTACTTGGGATGGTATGTTGGATGTAACTAGGGGTTTGCTAGTTTTTACTTGATGAACTAAGATGGAACTAATGGCTAAAAATAGAGTTAGATATAATGGAGGTGCTTGGATAATGAGCTGCATTTGAACTTCAATATAAGTCACACTTCTATTTTTATTGAACACAATATAAACTATAAAAAACAAATAGTTAAATATATTAACATATATGTTGAAAATACTAAAATATACATAAAACTTACGGTCTGGTCCAGTTTTATAAGGTTGGTATAAACCGCAAACCAAACCGTTAACTACGATTTGAAAATTTTGAAACCATTCGACCGAAAGTTTAGAAAATAATCGACGTGAAACCAAACCAATAACCGGTTTGGGCGTTTTCATGGTTTCGAACCGAACCGTGAACACCGCTAAACTTATCTCACATATAGAGTTATAAGCTTACTAAAAAAGTAAGCTTGTTCACCTATAAGGATCAAAATTTTTAATAACATTACCATTTTACGACAAAATAATTAATATCTCGCAACGAATATTAGTTCACTTTTAGGTGTTCAAGTCTCATGAGAAGTTCATGGAATGGGTTAGAAACACCGGATGTAGTCTTGGTTACGCTATTGTAACTAAAAGACCGAAAACAAAAAGTGGATACGTGTCTAAAGTTGTACTTAGGATACGTGTCTAAAGTTGTACTTATGTGTGATCGTGGTGGTGTGTATAAATCAGTTAAAGATTCAAGTAAAGGAACCGACACCAAAAATATTAACTTCCCGTTTGAAACGGTAGGGAAATATTCAAAAGATAATGGTTCTTGGATGTTAAAAGTAAAGCCTGCTGAACATAATCACCCACCTTGAGAATATATATGGAGGGACACTCAATCTTAAAATGATTGACTCTTAATGAACACCAATTGGTGGCAGAATTTACAGGGATGTATGTATTGCCAAAAGATATTTTAGGTATAATGAAAGAGCGTGATGAAAATAATGTCTCTACAATTAAAAACATATATAATGCACGTGATAAAATTCGAGCAAATGAGTCTAAAGGGAAACTCTGATGGAGGTGCTAATGTCCCTTTGACATGATACAATTATATTTTTAATATTTCTACCAATAGAGTTTCAAACAAGTTGGAAGACTTATTCTTTATTCATAAATAATCATACAAGTACTTCCTTGATTTTCCACATGTGTTGCTTATGGATGCCACATATAATACGAACAAGTATAAATTACCTTTTCTTTTCAAATTGCTGGCGTAACTTCTACCAACAACACAATTTCCATAGCTTTTGAAATTATGCATAAAGAAACAGAGGAGACATACGTGTGGGCATTATACTGTTTAAAATTAACTCTTATTGAGAGTGTGTAACCACGTCTTATAGTTAGGGATAGGGAGTTAGCTCTGATGTGCATGCGAGAAAGTTTCTTCGAATGCTACCCGGTTACTTTGTAGGTGGCATATTTCTCAAAGTATATTTAGAAACTACAAATCATTTTTCCCCTCGCAGCGTGATTGGGATTCCTTCAATATAATGTGGAATATACTCGTTGAATCTCACAGGTGGACATCATTACTCCAAAATTAGAAGCAACTTCGGTCTAGTCAATGTTGATACATCATCAAGGTATTTATTATTACTATTATCCTCTTATTGTTATTATTTTTACAGCTGCTACTACTACTACTACTACCACCACCACTACTACTACTACTACCACTACTACTACTACTACCACCACCACCCCACCGCCGCCGCCGCCACCTCCACTACTACTATACTATTATTGCTATTATCTTATATTTTTAACAACTACTAATCTTGCTACTGCTACTGCTACTGCTTTCATCCTCATCACCATTATAATCTTGCAAATGTTTTGGATTACTTGAATAATATTGGTTAAACAATTATAAGGAAATGTTTGTGTATGTATGGACTATAGACTAACGAATGCTTACATTTCGTTAACCAAACAACTAACCGAGTTGAAAGCCAACATGCCAAGCTAAAAAGATACTTGAATTCAGCAAATTGTACCTTAGATAAGTTTATTGGTCACGTTGATGATGTTGTGAACTCGCAATATACAACAGTTAAAGATAGTTTCGAAAAAGAAGCAGAATTGTTCTAATGCATAAACACAACCTATCAATGTTGAAGCTATTACGTGGTTCTGTTTCTCATGAAGCGCTAGATATAATAGTAGCAGAGCGTCATTTAAGCGTTTGCATTATCGTTGTCAAGTTTGTAAGTGTTATGGATTACCATGTGGTTGTGAAATCTCAAAGTACAAGAAAGCATGTCAGTATACTCCTTTAGATTCGATCGATGAATTTTGGGGGAGACTCGAGTTACTAGTATATTGTGAGGATATTACTTGTGACGTTGAATTGGAAAGTTTTAAAAAAGCCCTTGACAATCATTTCTAACCTTCAAAGAAAAGTTTACAACAAAAGCTAAAAGAAATAATTGATTCAAGTATACCTTCCGTTGAAGAACCTAATGTTAAAGAAAATACTCGTGGACGGCCAACCACAAAATCTAAACATAACAAAAAAAAAAACTGAACCCTGCAATCCCTTCAACGAAGCTACTCCCAAAAGCCTCCAAGGCACAACTTGTTTGGGAACTCCCAAGATCATAGTTACACTTAAGAGCCTACAAAGCATAGTTCATTTATGAACTATGAAGAGTAAGATTACACTCGAAAGCCTTCTAGACATAGTTCATTTGTGAACTTCCAAGAGCATAATTACCCTCAAGAGGCTTGGAGACATTGTTCATTCGGGTATCTAGAGGCTGCTACTGTGCAACACAAAGTTCATTAAGGGACCATAATGATTATGTTGGTTACATCAGTCCATACGTGAACTACCAAGTGCCTAGTGAACCTAGTTCGTTCATAAATCAAGATATTGACGGAAAAAAACCATTCAATGACTATGATGATAGTTTTGGCTACGCCCCAGTCCATTTGTGAACTACCAAGTTCCTGGTGAACCAAGTCTATCCAAGACCCAAGATATTGAGGGACAAGGTTTTTTTGGCCAACCTTTTAAACACACCAGGATATGATTTCATGGGGTTGAACCAAGATATTGTCAGACAAAGTTCTTTCGCCAACCCTTCAAGTGCACCGGGCTACGATTTCATGGGGTTGAACTAAGATCAAACATCACAAGTGATACACAAAATATATTGATCTAATTCCAAAAATCTTCCATGCGTATGTTACACACATACATAAGGTGTTAGGTGATGGAAATTGTGAGTTTCGGGTGACAACTTCTGCTCTCAGGTATGGTATAAATGAATGGTTATTTATCCGGGTAAGATGGGATAGCTACTTAAGTTTAGAAATAATACATTGAGGCTTTTTTAGGTTCATTCGAAGATATGTTTGCTGGGGTTGCATAAGAAAAAAACATTGGATGATTATACCAGAGGTAAGATTCTTGATTGTGAACAAGTTTAATGTAATCGTTTATTTTTATCTAAAGGAAATAGAAACATTTCGAATTGTTTTTCGCCTTAACGAGGTCCTCATCAGTTCTCAGAGAAAAAATTACAATTGCTCACGTGAATGGTGACCATTTTATAATGGTAGAATTGCAAGGAAAGTATCTAATTGCCGGCACAAACAATCTAAGGACATTAAAGAGAGACAATGATGCAGCTGGCTAGGAGAATATATTTGAATCACGTCAAAATGTGTATAATTATTGGATAGCACTACCTGCTACATATTCTGTTATAGATTAAATCTCAATGCGTAAACTATTAAATGATAATAATTTAGTCAGAGGATACTTATTTTTTATAGGTCCTGTCACTACTACAAATGTAATTTGATAAATAATAATAATAACTAAAGACTAATAATAAATAATAAATCAAATAAATAAAAAGTGCATACTTAATTTACTAACTAGTTATAATAATAAATAATAAACAAACAATAAATAACTAATATTTAATAAATGATTAAAAACAGACAATAAAAACACATAACAGACCAAACACAAAAAATGTTATTGATTGATTTGAGGTTATTATAGGCGGGGGTGTATTTAGAACAAGCTTTATTTAGTCAAACACACTACTCATCATTATCACACTAAAATGAAAATTCACTTGGTTTAATTCTATTTCAGTTTGAATTTTATGCTCACCCTTCTTTTAGTTAATACGACATATATCTAGTTGTCAAATGTCAGAGAGTAACAATTACATATTACACCAAACATCTAGCTTGCTCAAAATTACTTTTTTTTAAATGCAAATTTAACTTATTAATTTTTGGTTTCAAAAACATATCATGCATCAATGAGCTAGTGAACACTTGGATGTTAATATAATGAGTAAAGTAATAAGAACTGCCAAAATAGTCATGAAAGGAAAGATTTCACCGACACGGATGCATGCAGAGGGTAGGGGGTCTGTTGACCCTCTGGCCGACGAAGTTTATATTAACCTGTAAATCTAACAAAAAAAATTTTATTAGCTTGACCCTTCAAAATGTATTTTCTAGCGCAGTTAAAATGAAGAAAACAGAGTAAATCCAACAACTTGGAAACTTTCCGGTGATTGGTAGGTAGCAAGCTTTTAACTTCCCTGTGGAAGAAGGAAGACAAAAGGTTTTTGGGTTTAGTGCTATCCTTTATTTTCTTTATTAAATTATATATTATCATATAGTTTTGATTTTGCAATAGCAAAACTAAAAAAGGACACCAAACGTTAGTTTCCCCCTTTTTATTATTTGATTTACTATTATATATTGTGTCGTATTATTGGTACACCTTGCAAAATTAAATTGACACCATCAATTCGGGTCGTATAGGCCTATACGACCCGTATTATGATAATTCAATTTCCAAGGTCAGTTAAAGGCTGACTCTGTCTTCAACTGGCTTATTAATACACATCGTATAGGCCTATACGATGCGTATTAATAAGGGTCGTATTATTGGCACACCTTGTTTATGAAATACTTAGCACACCGTTTGTATTAGAAGGATCTACTGTCCCCGATTCTTACGATGGGAGAGGAAATGATGATCACGCGGAGGAAGTTGTGTCTGGCTTTTGTCCCCATGATAATCAATCATTGTTTCCAGACCTCAACAAGGTATGTATTTATTTAATTTTTATATTTGGCGTTAAATTTACCATTACCTTTTATCCTTTGTTTTTTTTAGTTTGTTGTGTCTCGCCAATCGTTGTTTCCAGATCTGAACGAGGTAAAAATGGGTAGAAATATATTTACTTATTATTAAGAAGGTTTTTAGATGTGTTGTTATCATTTAACCGTTGGGCTTTTTCAGGTTATTGTGCCTAGCGATGATCATTGTTACGTGTGTCCGGATTATAAAGCTAGTTACGATGCCTCGTACGGACAAGAAGACTATGTCAATAACTTTTTCATTAGTGGTGAGTCGGGCATACAACAAGAAGTTGGTGTGCCTTCTTACGCGCAAGAGTCATTGGGTGACGAGCAATCCGCTTTCCCTAAAGTTTCGTACAAAACTGATCAGGTACGAATAATATAAATTTTGCTAAAAATATTACTTTAAACATTATTTTTTTTAAATGTATTGTAAATGTTATATTTGTCTTGTTACAAAATGTATTATAAATGTGTTATTTGTTTTGTTACAAAATTATTATAAATGTTATATATATTTTTCACTTAGGATTTTATATCCCACAATGATTTGGAAGGTTGGGTAGAAAGAAGGGATTTAGCAAACGAATATGTTCTCGTTACTAGACGGTCCAAGTGATGGCTTCAATGTTATCGTAGTGGTGAGCATGAGAGTAAGGCCACGATTAGATGAATTGACAGTAAAAAATGCGCATTCCCTTTTACGGTGATAGGTCGTTTCGACCAAAGCCGTCGACCTTGGCGGATAGATTATCTACACAAAAATTTTAATGAGAAGCGTAACCACGGCCCCGCTGAACATCTGGAGGGTTACGCGTATGCTAGGAGACTTACTCCTAATGAGTTAAGACTGGTGCAAGAGCTGACAGATCAAGACATACAACCCCATACAATCTGGAAAGTCGTAAATGAACAAAACCTTGAAAACAAATGTGTTCCGAAGGACATACACAACGCTCGCCAAAAGATTAGGGCCTCAAAGTTCGATAAAAAACCGACTCCCATGTAGAGACCGGAACAATTCTCTAGGAAAAAAGGATGACGTATTACATATAGGCAGAACCTTCCACCAATGTCGTTCAGAATATATTTTTATAGTCACGAGAAGTCCTTTGAAATGTGGCGTGCATTCCCGCATGCGCTTATGGTCGATGCGACCTACAAACTAACATGTACATTCTTCCATTTTTGCAAGTTGTGGGTATGACTTCGATAAACCAAACCTTCTGTGTTGCGCATGCATTTCTTTCAAACGAGCAGGAGGTAACGTACATATGGGTCCTTGAGAGGATTAGGTCCATGCTGCACCAGTGTTGGAGTCGCGTGTAATTCTTACAGACAGAGACTAAGCACTGATAAACACGTGTAAAAAAATATTCCCTGGCGTACCCAGATATCTCTGCATGTTCCACATCCTACAGAATATCATAAAGCACTACAAGAATTCATTTACTCAACCAGATTGGGAGGACTTTGTTCGTTCGTGGAAAACTGTGTGTGATTCTGCTAACGAGAAGTTATACCATTATAACCTCAACAACCTTCATAGACACCTTCTCAATCAACAACGTAAACATACGTTTTCTCTTAAGTTAATACATTCATTTAAATAGACACATAATTTGAATATTTTTCAGATGTATTTTATTACCTGTGGGAAAACTGGTTAAACACATCTTGCTATTTGTTTGTATCTGCATGGACCAAATAGAGCCGAAGGCACACATGCTGTATTAAAGAAGCAACTCACTACACCGAAATGCAGTTTGGAAACCCTAGTGAAAAAGGTGGATACCTTGGTACTAAAACTAATAACCACAAATAAAAATATGTTTGGAAGAAAGTCACACTAAGCGAATGAACCACCACCTTGAGATTCTTATGTTTCGCAACCTACTTTGTAAAGTTTCCACCCATGCCCTTAACCTACTAGAAAATGAGCTAAGACGGAGACTATGCACGTTGCGGTCATTTGGATCAACATGTGGCTGCCAGCTGTACACGGGTTGCGGGTTGTTATGTGCCTGTTGTCTAAAGAAATTGCAAAATAGAGGTACTCATTGACTTATAAAAAATGTTGTATTGTATTAATTTATTATTCCTCTGTAATGCTTTTTTTTTTATTTTGCAGAACACATTATTCAGCTTGATGATATAGACATTTTCTGGAGAAAACTTGACCTGAGTCCATTAACTGTTGATGCTGAAGAGGTTGATGTAGAAAAAGAATTCGAAGATGTGAAACAGAAAATGTGTACCCAACCATCGTAAGTGAAGAAAACGTACCATATCGAAGATCAAGGGCGGTGATGAACCATTCATGAGCAACAAAAAACCACCTATGGTACAAGAAAACACTCGCGGGCGGTCAACATCCAAGGTCCAACAATAAAGAAGAGAACAAGCAACTAGACATATGATGCGTGGTCGAAAACTAGTGTTCGGATATGTTTCAGTTTATGTGTTTACATAACTTTTAGTTTTGAATAGCCTACTTTTAATTGGAAATGTGTTTTGTAGGTCTAATGGAGTTTAAGGAGCTATTTGGGAGCTTTAAGGAGCATCGGGACGGACAACGGGTCAACCGGGTGCGAGAAATGGCCAAAACATAAAACACCAAAAGCGGGCACCTTCGCCAACACCTTCCTGGACCGTCGATGACGCCTCCCTGATTGTTCCGTCAGCCAAAAATCTCCATAGGCAGTGGATTAGAGCGTCAGAGAAATATCAGAATATCTAGAGGCCGTCGGCGACGCCCCACTAGGTCGTCGACGACTCCCCTTCATGATGCCAGACGCGAATTTACTTGTTTGTTGTTTGGAGACGGGTTATATCAATGTTTTTGACCATTTTCGGGGAGTTCCGCAAAATTGGAGTTTGAAACTTCATCTTGGAGCCAAGAACACTTCCACAGTCATCCACAATCCATCCAATTCATCCATCATAATCCGAATTGATTATCCACCATCCTAAACCCTAATCCATCACATCATCATCATCATCATCAATCCTTTAATCCATTCACCATCATCATCCACCCTAGACCCTAATCATCATCATCACCATCATCAAAGCCTCAAGATGTTCAAGTTCAAGGTTTCAATTTCCGGCATTCGTGTTCCGTTCATCATGAGCGACTAATTCTCGAGGGTTTCACCCCAGTGTAGGTTTTGTAAGTTTCTAGGGTTAAACATTGTTTGAGTTTTGATTTGTGACAGGTGGTAATTTGATGTTGAATCTACGATAATTGTCTTGCATTTGTATTGAATTCGTGAATTGTCGAGTGAAGATTAAATTTGACTTTGCAAAATGTTTATGTGCAATTATGCCTTGTCTAGGTTAGAATTTACATGTTCTTGGTAACGAAGTGCATTGTAGTCCGTCGTTTACGACGTCGATAGCTTTTGGCACCTAAGCCACGCAACAATAAACTCGTTGATCATTTTTATAATTGAATTGAATCTAAAACATGTAGGAACCTTAGGACTTCGATTACCGAACCAGGTGTGAACCTTGTTCTTTATTATTGTTTAAAACCTTTTAATTAAGTTTTTCGTGAAAGTTTCATTTGTTCAAGTTTTAGTAGTCAATTAATAAAAAACAAATTTGTCGGTTTGGTCCAATATCTCTTTTTAAACATACAAATTAATTAATCTCATAGCAAGCTTCATAAAAGTGACAACACTCGTTAAAATCAATCTTGTCCACACGCAAACCACAAACTCTTCGTGGTTCGACCCCTTACTACCACTAACGCATTGTTAAGGGTAATTTGGGCATATAAATATTATCTTTGACTGGGGCGCGACACTCCGATCAAATTTTAGCACCGTTGTCGGTGTAGTGGTCGAGTCATTGATACCGGTGTAGTGTCATCACCACTCCAGTTTGTTGAAGTGGTGGTGGAAGATGTAAGTGATGATGAAGGAGTTGACAGTCAAACAGGTTAAAACAAAAATATTTCTAAAAATGACAAAAACACACCCGTAGTGACCGTTCCCGTTCCAAAAGCTAAGGAAAAGGGTGTGAAGCTTAATACCACCCCTTATCCCGAAGCTTTGTTGGGACCATCCAAAAGGTGGTAAACAAACGTGGTCCCCCTGAAGAAGAGATGTGGGAAATTTTTAAACAAGTAAAAATAAATTTACCACTTTTGCATGCTATCAAACCAGTACCTTCATATGCTAAAGGTGGTAAATAAACGAGGCAGGTGAAGAGGTCGCCACTGGGCCGGTAACCGGGTGGCGTATTTGTATTGATTATAGGAAGTTGATTTCCGCAACTTCCAAAGACCATTTCCCTTTACCTTTTATTGATCAAATTGTTGAGAAGTTAGCGGGTCAAAAATATTGTTGTTTCTTGGATGGGTATTCGGGTTATAATCAAATTGCTATCCATTCGGACGATCAAGCTAAGACTACGTTTACTTGCCCATATGGTACCTTCGCATTTAGGCAAATGCCATTTGGGTTGTGTAATGCCCCCGTCACCTTTCAAAGGTGTATGATGAGTATCTTTTCAGATATGGTAGAGGAGTCATTGGAGATCTTCATGGATGACTTCTCAATTTTTAGGTCATCATTTGATGCATGCCTTACCAACTCGAAAAAGTTTTGAAAATATGTGTTGAGAAAAATTTAGTTTTGAGTTGGAAGAAGAGCCACTTCATGGTTCAAGAAGGGATTGTCTTGGGACATGTAGTGTTGAGTCATGGGATAGAGGTTGATAGTGCAAAGGTACAACTCATCTCTACTTTGCCGTATCCCACGAGTGTTAAGGGTGTTAGGTCATTCTTAGGTCACGCAGGTTTTTATAGAAGGTTTATAAAAGGGTTTAGTGATATAACAAAACCTTTATGTACTTGTTGTTAAAAGACTAATCGTTTGACCTTAACAAAGATTGTCAAAATACCTTTAACGTGTTGAAAAAGAAGCTGGTTGAGGCCCCAATCTTGCAATCACCGAATTGGTCTGTACCATTCGAAATTATGTGTGATGCAAGTGACTATGCGGTGGGGGCCGTGTTGGGTCAAAGGGTAGAAAAGAAACTCGTGGCTAGATACTACATGAGTAAGACTCTTTCAGATGCTCAATTAAATTACACCACTACCGAGAAAGAGCTACTCGCGGTGGTATATGCATTAGATAAATTCCGGGCTTACATTTGGGGTAACAAAGTAATTATATATTCTGACCATTCTGCTGTCAAGTACCTCATGGAGAAAAAGGATGAAAAGCCACGATTAATCCGATGGGTTCTTTTGCTACAAGAATTTGACCTAGAGATACGGGATAAGAAGGGTAGTGAAAATGTAGTTGCATACCACTTTTCCCGGTTGTTGGTGGAAGAGGGTTCATCCCGTGTAGAGATTAACGAAACTTTTCCAGATGATCATATTTTAAAAGTTTCGGTATTACCTTGGTTTGCTAATATAATTAACTATTGGGTAACAGGTGATTTACCGGCTCATTGGGATAGGAGGATGAGATTGCACTTCCTCTCACAAATCAAATGTTACACGTTGGAAGAACCGGATCTGTTCAAAATTTGCCCGGATCAAGTTTTGAGGAGATGCATACCGAATGATGAGATTCCGAGTGTCTTGACGCACTTGCATTCATTTGCTTGTGGGGGCAATTTTAGTGGTCATAAAATGGGGTATCAAGTGCTAAATAACGGTCTTTATTGGCCGACTAGTTTTAAGGATGCTTTCAATTTTGCTAAAAATTGTGTCGAGTGTCAAAAGTTAGGGGCATTTCTAAGCGGGATGAGATGCCCATGCAACAGATTCTCATTGTAGATATTTTCAATGTATGGGGGATCGATTTCATGGGCCCATTCCCGAATTCGCATGGGAATTTGTATATTTTGGTGGCGGTATATTATGTATCTAAATGGGTCGAAGCGATCATCACAAAAACGACCATACCGTTGTTTGCAATTTTGTTCAAACCAATATTATTTCTAGATTTGGGGTTCCCCGAGGGATCATTAGTGATGGGGGATCTCATTTCAAGAATTTTAATTTCGGAAAATTATTGAAATGGTATGGTGTTAACCATCGAATTGCTACCCCTAACCATCTGCAAACAAGTGGTCAAGTGGAAGTGTCGAATAGGCAAATTAAAGAAATTTTGGAAAAGACTGTTCGACCGAACCGTAAGGATTGGTCAACAAAGTTGAACGATGCCTTATGGGCTTATGGAACGACATATAAAACACCTATTGGCACTAAACCTTACCGCTTAGTTTACGGTAAAAATTTTCACTTGCCGGTTGAACTTGTACATCGTGCTTTTTGGGCTATCAAAGAGGTTAATGTTAGGTATGATGATGTAGTTAAGGAACGCAAGTTGAAGTTGTGCGAATTGGAAGAGCTTTGGGAGGAGGCATATGAGTGTGCTTCGAAATACAAGGATGGTATGAAACGAGCACATGATGCCAAGTTGAAGCCGAAGGAATTCGTGGTGGGTCAAAAGGTTTGGCTCTACAATTTGAGTCTCAAGTTTTTTCCTAGAAAGCTAAAGAGCAACTGGATGGGCCCGTATGTGGTTACACGGGTCGGAAAATTGGGTGATGTTACCATCTAGGACCCAAAGGATGGGTCAAAACAAACGATCAACGGTAACCGTCTTAAACCGTTTCATGATGGCAACGAGGAGAACAAGGATGCGAACACGGAGTTGGTAAGCTTTTTGGTAAGCGTGCCAACTTATGCGGTCAATTAAAGGACCAGGAACAATTGTGTAGAGTTTTGTACCATTTTTATTGTTTGTGCGTATTATTCTTTATTTTATCGTTGTCGTTTCGTACTAATCTCTTTAATGTGTGAGGTTTCAGATACCGCAAACGGGTCATGAAGACATAAGGTATGTCTTATACTTGCTTTGTGTATTGAGGACAATACACGATTATTCAGGGGGTGGTTGGAATCGTAAACGATTATTGTGTTTTCAAAAAAAAAACATAAAACCGAGAAGCCGTCAGCGAGGGGGTCCTAGGCCGTCGCCGACGATGCTGCGTTGGGGCCGTCGGGTCAGAAGTTGCATAGATAGAGGATTAAGCCATCAGAGGTTTTCGTGAATTGTGGGGATGCGTCGGCGACGGTCCAAGGCGCCATTGGCGACGGCTCTTGGGTTGTCTGTCGACGCTGAATGTGTTTTAGCGCAATAAGTCGGACCCAAACACTTTTAAACCCATTCAAACTCGACCTGAACTTCGTTTTGACCACATAATCAACCCGGGAGAACCTTATTGAAACATGGCTCATTAAAAACCACAAACCTCTGCATTCACCTTCACCACATCTAACCAATCACTACATCTTCTACCTCTAACCATTCGAGAACCCTAATCTTCAATCTCTTATATCTTCTTCAATTCTCCACCAAATCAAGCGATTCTTAAGCCTATTTTGGGTTGTTTTTCGTGAGGAACAAAACCCCTATCACGGTTTTCGTCAATTCTTGTTCGTTTGCAAGATTGCTGAACTTGAATTTTCGGGTTTTTAGCTAGGGTGTTCTTCAAGTTTTGATTTACATCTTTTCTTAGTTCTTTTGAATCTACAACATCAAAGGTATGATTTTTACTTAAATTTGAGCATGATTATCATATGGTCTGTTAATTTCTTCCGAAATTTTGAACTTTTTGTTTAAGAGTAGGTTGCTTATGATAATGTATGATATTCTAGCTTGAGTATGGGTAAACACTTAATTTGGGTGGGGATTGAACATGCAACAAGTATAGTGATGTGATTACACTCATTTGTTTGCATGATTGAACATGAACATGAACATGATGTTGAACCTTGTTAAAGTCTTATGAACTTAGGATTAAACATTATAAAATTTAATCTTTAGATGATAAAGTATGATACTTTGGAAGTTTAAATCAGTAGTTTACATCTAATGATTAATTGTGGTTCAACATTGCATGTTATTTTCAAAGTGTGAGTTAAATTGAAGCTTTGAGTGAATTTTGATTGTTCTCGTTGCATTGTTGTTTGTAGATATGGCAAGGCGGAAGAGAAGCAAGGTTGTGGGTCAAGGGTCAACTTTAGGAGTCGGTTCATCTTCTGGGTTAATGCCAAGAAAGTGGGAACAGTTAAGTGGAGTAGAGGAAAATGATGGAAGGTTGTACAGACAAGACTAGGTATGGGAAATAATTAGAGACAGTAATGTGGGTGAGCCATGGGAAGTAACAAGAGGGACCACTTTCAAGGTTTAATGACAAACGCCTTGAAGTGAACTTATGGAAATAGAAGATGGTGAATGGTGTGTCTACCACCATTCCGGAGAGGGTCGTACTGGAAAGGACAGTGAATGTGGAAGAGTTTCGGATGATTGGGATCGTCCAAATGTTTGAGAGGCTTGGTTGGGAAGGGTCTTGGATTGGTGTGAGGATATCACACCACGGGTTTATTTGGCGGCAGTCTGCGAATAGTTGGCATCCTTAAGGTTTAATAATAAGGATGGTCCACTAAACACGTGGCAGTTGGTTGGTGACACGGGAGAGGTCAAATGGTGATGTCCTTTGAGACTATGAACTGCATTGCCTGGTTTGATTCTTTGGGGGTCGACGAGTATTTTTACTATAACATCGATCAATTTTTGGACAATAAAGTAAATACTACAGATCTCGATGGTATGGTTGGATCGGTGTTACCATATTCGGATGGTGGGGCGGCTTTGAGGAGCCAATTGTCAGTTGAAGGAAAAAAATCTTCAACTTATCTCTCTTGAAAACATCATGGTCACATTTGGAGACCGTGGGAATTTGAAGGGGCCGGATTGTCGGGTCTTGCATGCATGGTTATTTGGGGAACCAAAGTTACCGAGGCAACACATTGTAATGATGAATACGTGGGCTACCTGTGAGTTCTACGTGCGTAAGATGATACCGTATTTGTGGTTGATTAGCGCCATGATTGTGCAGCAAAACAGGCTACCACCAGATTCATTGTGGGTTTCAAAGCCCGTGGACCAAATCTGCTTTGCATCGATGAAGCAACACTGGAAGATACAGGTTAAAGATACAGTGTCTAATGATCAAGGACACCAATTCCAGTTTGTTGACTCGAGTACGGCACAAGAAGGTGCACGAGAAGAGGAGATGATAGATAAGGAAGATGAGGATGAGCCTTAAGGTCCAAGGGGACCGTGTCGAAGGTATGCTTGGCCGCACCATGAAATTTCGGCAGGTGTAGCAAGTTTTGTGCCCAACCGGCGTAAACCGGGGTATCCTAACTACAACCAGGGACAATAAGATGTATATGATAATGTCTCTACGAGTATTGGAGAGAACCAGAATACGAACAAAGGAGAAGGCAATGGGAACAAAACTGGGAGGCCCAACAACCAGCTCATTGGGCCAAAGAGGCTACCCATCGGGCTAAAGAACAGGAACAATGGGAGAGGCAACAAGAGCAATGGGCTATGCAGTAGGCCTATATGGAACAACAAGAATTGTACCGTCTGCAAGAGTTGTCCAGATGACAAGCGTGGGAGGAAGAGCAGGAGCACTTCCTCGTTGAGCATAATGCAATGGAAGACCGTCGATGGAATGCGATGGCCACGCCAAACACCTCCACGACCAAGAGCGCCATCATCAAGATTGGGAGGTGGGTCGACCGTACCAAGAACACACCCCTTGGACGAACTATGCAAACCTCCCCGTCCCATCAGGACCTTCCGACCCATCTCCACATTGGTCGAAGGGGTCGGTTCGAACTTTATCCCGCCGCAGTTTCAAGCACCCGCGGAAGGGGAAAGAGGGCCCCTTGATTATTTCCATGAGATGATGTCAGCCCTCACTGGATATCCCTACCAGCCATACTCACCGGTTGATCCCAATGAGCGTTACCAGAGATAGTGCTCAGTATGTTTTATGTTGTTGTTGTATTTCTTTTTAGTATATTCTTGTATATTTTTCTTTAGGAGTTAAATGAACTTTGTGGGTGTGTTCTCTGTATACCCTCACGAGACCTACTCGTCCTCCGAGCTATCGGGAGGTTTAAAAGGGCTTGTTGCATGCGCTAAATGCAACCGTGATTCCTACGAAAGTGAGTTAAGTTTGTTATTATTGTAAATTATTTTTCCACAAAAATCAAAGTGAAATAACGAATGACTTGGTATTCATTTTATAAAAATGGTAGAACTAGGTAACTAACAAATTTTAATGGTTGTGAGAAGCATGTATCTACACAAGGGTTGAGATTTGTAGGTACATCTTGTTCGCGAGACGGACCGTTTTTGTTGAAGAATGAAGAGCACACGAGGAATGAGCGAAAAGCAGGTGCATACGCTTCTTTTTAGCTTTGATGTTTAGCTTTCTAATAAGTGGAGTGTATTTTATATTATTTTTTTCCGGGGTGAAAGTTTGGAGTGGTTAGCCGTGTCACATCCCTTGTGCGTTTTAAAAGCTCTATTCCTACACATTGAGGACAATGCTAACCTCAGGTGTGGGAATGGAGAGAAAAAGTTTTTCGATTTTGACTCGTTCATTTAAACACTACACATTGAGGACAATGTTGACCTCAAGTGTGGAAATATGGGAAATTTTCAAATCTTTTTTTCAAAATGCCTTTGTATGAAGCAATCTAAAAAGCACAAGTAACTAAGTTAATGAGGGATGGCACAACCCATGTGATCTCCTGCCATAGTCAAGTTCAAATTAATAACATGACTGGTATTTAGCTGGTGGTTATTTGGGAATACATCGCCTAAGAAACTTGTGTTTTGTAGATATCGCATACCATACCCTTTGTACGTGAGATTTTGAGCTAGTTTTATACATCATATGCATATATTTCTTTGGTTGAATGGACCTGTAGTCGCGTATTGTAGAACTTGCAACTTTTGATGCGTTCAAGTCCATAGACCGAATACGAGCACAAGAATGATTAAGGAATTAGGTAAATCTTTTCCTTTTATACCATTTATATATCCTTACCCGAAATTAATCCCTTAGTCGCCAACTTTGAGCCTAAACCTTTCGTTTGACCAACCCATTTAACCTCTGACCGTGTAGCCTTTTATTTTTAACCCGTGTGTTGAAAATTCGATTTTAGGTTTAGTTGTTTGCGAAAAAAACAGAAAATATTATGAAAAATAAGAGAAAAATCGTTAAGAAAAGCACAAAAATATGTGTTGAAAGTTTGTTGAATAAAAGGCGAAATTCGTTGCCTCTTAGTTTGTTTATCTGTAGTAGTAGTTTTAATAGTAGTTGTGTATGTAATAAAAAAATTGAGTTTTCATCACCTTAGCCACTTTCAAAATACCATATTCCATGTCCTTAGCCTAGCCCCCTTACAACCTATTAAAGACCTTTTGACTTGTGCTTAGTATTTTTGTTCAATGGTGGAGAATGATTGAGTTACGAGCCTATGCGGGTACGTGTTTTAATCGGTTTGAGTGATTACATCAAGAGTGCTAATGCATCATCTTTTAGCCAATTTTTAAACCAAGTGGAGAGAACATTGTGAGGGTGTGTATGATTTGTGAGTTTCAAGGGCCGGTTGATCTTGGATAATTATCTTTATGTGATTAATCACTTTACCACTAAATGTTTATAAAATTATCAAGACTATGAACCGAATATGACATTAGACCTTAGCTTGTCTCAAGAATAGAAGTGTGTTTCACATTCAACCCACGTGAAAGTGAAAAACAGATTTGCTTGAGGGCAAGCAAAAGACAAGTGTGGGGATGTGATGCGTGCTCGAAAACTGGTGTTCAGTTATGTTTAAGTTTATGTGTTTACATAACTTTTAGTTTTGAATAGTCTACTTTTAATTGGAAATGTATTTTGCAGGTCTCATGGAGTTTAAAGAGCTATTCGGGAGCTTTACGGAGCATCAGGACGGAAAACAGGTCAACCGGGTGTGAGAACTGGCGAAAACAGAAAACACCAAAAACGGGCACGCTCGCCGATGCCTTTTTGGGCCGTCGGCCAAAAATCTCCATTGGCAGTGGATTAGAGCGTCGGAGAAATATCAGAAGAATCTAGAGGCCGTCGGCGACGCCCCGTCATGATGCCAGACGCAAAATTTTCTTGTTTGTTGTTTGGAAACGGGTTATATCAATGTCTTTGACCATTTCGGGGAGTTACGCAAAATTCGAGTTTGAAACTTCATCTTGCAGCCAAGAACACTTCCACAATCATCCACAATCCATCCAGTTCATTCATCATCATTCGAATTGATTATCCATCATCCTAAACCCTAATTCATCATCATCATCATCATCAATCCTTCAATCCATTCACCATCATCATTCACCCTAAACCCTAATCATCATCATCATCATCACCATCATCAAAGCTTCAAGACATTCAAGTTCAAGGTTTCAATTTCCGGCATTCGTGTTCCGTTCATCATGAGCGGCTAATTCACGAGGGTTTCACCCAGGTGTAGGTTTTTGTAAGTTTCTAGGGTTAAACATTGTTTGAGTTTGATTTGTGACAGGTTGTAATTTGATGTTGAAACCTACGATAATTGTCTTGCATTTGTATTGAATTCGTGAATTGTCGAGTGAAGATTAAATTTGACTTTGCGAAATGTTTATGTGCAATTATGCCTTGTCTAGGTTAGAATTTACATGTTCTTGGTAACGAAGTGCATTGTAGTCCGTCGTTTATGACGTCGATAGCTTTTGGCACCTAAGCCACGCTACAGGTTACTCGTAGATCATTTTTACAATTGAAATGAATCTAAATCATATTGGAACCCTAGGACTTCGATTACCGAACCGGGTGTGAACCTTGTTCTTTGTTATTGTTTAAAACCTTTTAATCAAGGTTTTTCGTGATAGTTTCATTTGTTCAAGTTTTCGTAGTTAAGTAATAAAAAAACAAATTTGTTGGTTTGATCCGACATCCCTTTTTAAACATACAAATTAATTAATCTCATAGCAAGCTTCAAAAAAGTGACAACACTCGTTAAAATCAATCTTGTCCGCACGCAAACCAGAAACTCTTCGTGGTTCGACCCCTTACTACCACTAACGCATTGTTAAGGGTAACTAGGACATATAAATATTATATTTGATCGGGGCGCGACACTCCGATCAGTTGGGCCTTCCAAACAAAGTAGCTGTGACCTTTCTCGACACAACTCTTATGTACAGTCGCAAGATTCTCTACAACCATCTACATCTGCAATGTCTCAAAAGTCTCAAAGGTTGTTAATGCGCCGTAGTCATTCAACGGTTTCAAGGAAAAAAGAGCCTCACGAAGACCATGGGTTTCCGTTAATCAGTGATGATGGAACGCTGGAATATGTTATCAGATTCAAAAAACAAATTCCAAAAGTGTTCCACCCCCACATTTCAATAGTAAAAGATGTTAGGTCGGATGGACACAGTGGGTTTCGGGCTATGGCTGTGGGTTTAGGGTTGGAACAAGAGTACTTTGGGTTTATTTGGAGTGAACTAGTTGAAGAGTTGATTGTTACGAACCAAGACATGTGGAAGTACATTTTAGATAGTGAATTACCGGGAGACTACGACGCACAACTAAATAGAATAAATTTTACAGGAGTCGGGAGAGCACCCATGGAGCATTGGATGGAGATGCCTCAGGCAGGACTCCTTCTTGCCATAGGTTTGGAGTGATTGTTCACATAGTAGACATGAGAGGGTGTTCGACTCTATTCCCCTTCCATCATCCATAGCGCGCACGTGTCCTCCATCAAGTGGTTACATTAGTATATGTTAACAATGGTCATTTCATCCATGTCAAACTTGACGGTGACTATCCAATGTCGCCACTGAATCTCTGGGTAAGAAATCGAGGAGAAAAGGTAACACTTTGGATGGAACACTACACGAAACGCATAACGTGGTATGAAACAATAACGATGCCTAATATTGACAAGACAAAGCATTATCTTAATTAATTTGTAATTTTCATATATGATTTATTTGTATAATATATTCCATTTGTAATAATTTTGTTTAACGGACCCTAAAATACTTCAGAGTACGCTAAAATGCGTCAAAATATGTTAAAATACGTCAAAATACGCTAAAATGCATCAAAATACGCTAAAATACATAAAAATACATTAAAATACGCTAGAATATGCTTAAATATGTTAAGCCACGTTAAAATACGCTAAAATACGTCAAAATACGTAATAATACGCTAAAATACGTCAAAATACGCTTGAATACGTTAGAATACGCTAAAATACGTCATACTATGAAAGTATGATATTCTAAGACGCGTATACATATAACACGGCACTTAACAATACAAGTAGATTCCAAACAAAATTGTACGTAATCATAGAATACGATACTCACACGCAACCGAACGTCACCGAAACGACGCGTATTGAAGGTATACTTCATAAAATGACACAATACGCCAATATTCGTCAAAATACGACACGTATATGCATCGAACCGAGAAAAAACGATAAATTTGGAATTTGGTGTTATGTACAATACGACCATATAGGCCTATGTTGTGTCGTATTTGATGTTTATACGCATCGTATAGGTCTAAACGATGCATATTATCCCCTGATTTCTCAAAAAACCAGGGGGTGATTTGAAAATTCAGGAGGGTAATACGCATTGTAAAGCCCTATACGATGCGTATTACCCCCCTGAATTTTTAAAAAATAGGGGGTTATACTCATTGTATAGGCTTATACGATGCGTATTAAAGGGCAAAACGATATAACCCCGTGATTAACAGGGGGTTATTATCTTATACAATCCAATACACCCAAAATACACACACATACGATGAAGAACATACGATCGAGATACGGTTTGGATTCGAGTTTAAAGACAAGTAAGCTATGTATAGCTGATCCCTCATCATTTATACGTATTCAATTTATGATTTTGACCGTATACTTGTGTGTATTTTGGGGTCAAAGACCGTATTGGGGGGGGGGTTGTTGAACGTTGAAGCAATGCGATGTATATGGGCCTATACGTATCGTATTGCTTCAAAAAATAATGTTTTGTTTGAATTTTATGGAGTTATATTATACGTATGGGCCTATACAATACGTATAGGCCTAAAAAATCATAATTTTTTCCAATCTGTTTTTTAAAATACAAAATTTTTTTTAAAATCTTATTGTTTTTAGAAATTTTTTACTTTTAAATAGGAATTTATGCTTTTTATAAAATAAATTAAAAAATTTTATATTTAATATTTGAATATTAAAAATGGTAATATTTTTTTAAAAATATAATAAAAAGGTGTTATTGATATTAAAAATTGTTATATTTTTAAAAATAATATAATAAAAAGGTGTATTGATATTAAAAAATTTTATATTTTTTTTAAAATATAATAAAAGGTGTTATTGATATTAAAAATATTTTTTTAGTTTGATATGGTTGACGTTGTCGGGAGAGTGTCAGGGTGGTGGAGGTAGCGGACGTGTTGGTGGAGGACGTGGTATAGGTGGCGGTCTCGGACGTGGTAGAGGTGGCGGTGGTGGGCGTAGACGGGGGGGGATTGGAGGAGGACGTGTGGGGGCGGGGTTGGAGGACGTGGTAAGGGATGGGGACGTGGGCATGGACTGGGGGAGGTGGCCCAGATGTTGACTCATTGCTAGATAATCCTTATCTAGCGTTCGAGTAGGGCTCCGAGGCTTTTTACAGATGTGAAAAGTTTCACTAGATGGGGATCGGCGGCCATGAGGCCATCGATTGGATGGCCCTTGAGGAGGCGGCGAGAGCCTGAGATTACATTGAACATGATACTCCATGGTCTAGGTATACTATTTTGTTACTTTGTTTTTATTTGTTTTGTATATAAATGGATACTAACCACACTGTATGACTGGTTGTTCAAGCTGGCATTCTTCTCGTCTATCGGATGATGGTGTGCGAGTTCTTGGCATCCTTTGAGTTCGCTCCCAAGCCTGCTGGCTACGTAAAGGAGGATGAGGACCTCGAGGACCCGGGGATTGAGATTAGTTTTAGTTTAGGGGTGATTGCATGATGTCGCTGAGAGAGTTTGCCGTGCATACCAGCTTGTATCCTATGGAGGAGACAGACACCCCCCCTCTACACCTAGGGCATCCATGAGTTACCCCGTACGACACTTGCCAGGTTCTGGCAAGTGATCGGTAGGGGTCGCTTTCGCAGCTCGAAGTCGAGGGTTTCATATATGATGGACCCCTATTATGTTATTTGCACAGGCTTATTGCCACATCTATTGCAACATGCGAGCAGAGTCACGAGTGGTGCAATCAGGGGGATCTATTTTATATGTATTGTCTTATATAGGGGGAGACGTGCACCCTCCATCACTACCAAGCCCAGTGGTTCGAGGCGGCGTTCCATTGGCAGGACATGTCTTTATTGTACGGGGGGGGGGGAATACATCACGTGCATTGCCATGTCGCTAGGCCTCGTTCCCCAGCATGGCCCACTGTTTGGCAGGGACACGGTTGAGCCAACCAGGTTGACACGGTAGACGCTGATCGGCATGCACATTACGCATGTCTTTCCTAGGCTCGGGCTTCGGTTTATAAGGGAGGACGGCCAGTTGTTTGTCTCCGCCGCCCTCCCATAGGAATTACGAGTTCCTGCCAGAGTCGGCAGGTGGTGATGACGACGATTATGAAGGTGACGCCGCTGGTGACCAGGCTCACCCACCACCTCTGCCACTGCCACTGCCACCGCCATCGCAACCGCAGGGGGTGCCTCAGTACCCTCAGCACGTTCTGTATGACCAGCTCCTACCAACTGTGGCGCTTATGTTACAGCAGATGAAGGGGCAGATTGACGCTCATCATTCCCGTACTTAGGCCCTTCTCATGCGGACGATCAAGGGCGATATACAGGCGGCTATTGAGTGTGGTCATACCCCACTGCCGATACCGACGTTGCCACCTCTCCCTGGAGAGGATCTGGGGTCGTTAGGCGCGACTCAGGGGGCGGGGCCCTTTGGCACAACTCAGGATGCGGATCCAGCGGTTTAGATTGTTGTACTCTTTTTGTATATTGACTAGTTACGTATTTTGACCGGTTATGTATTTTGAACGATGTAATGTATATATACCAACTTATTATTTAGTTAAATTTGCAGTTTCAGATTATTTATATCTGTGATTGTTTATTTTCACTATTTAGATTGTATTACTTGGTTATGTATAATGTATAATGTTATAACATCAAATGTTGTGAAATACGTCAACATAAAAAAGTTAAAAATGTGATACGATACGCCACGAGACGATACAAGGATGATACGATACGTAACGACACGATACGATATAATACAACACGTCACTATAAAATATTAAAAAGTTAAAAATGTGATACGATACGCCACGATACACTATAATTCGATACGTAATGATATAAAACTAATAAAGATTTTAAAACTCATTAAAATAAAAATAACCAACGATAACACTAATAACCAACCCAAAATACCAAAAACCAAACACAACACACCAAAATGCAAACCTCAAAAATTCAGGGCTCCAATACGGATTGTATAGGCTTATACGATCCGTATATGCCAACCGTCAGATATCCCCTGGACCTATCAGTCTGCCATGTCTTAACTTTATGCAATACGGATTGTATAGGCCTATACGATCCGTATTGAAATGTCAAAGTATGTAGATAGATGGGCCGGTGTGCCAATAGAGTCTCCCTATATATTTTGTTAATGTTTATCTATTAGTTAATTTGCATTAGTATTTCATATGATTGTCGTTAATAAATTTTTATCATATTTCGTAATAAATACATATATATATATATATATATATATATATATATATGTCACACCCTCAATTTCCACTTGCGGAGTTTTACCGCGAGGCGTGTGAACAAACCAGAATCTGAAACACTAGTACGTCGAACGACTCTATATGATTTGATAATACGTTTTCCAAAAAATCATTTGATTAACCAATTGTCGTAGATTTTAGATTGTCTTAGTTAATTACTAAAGTTTAGCGGAAACATTAGTTTAAGTGGTTGAGCGGAAGCATAAAATAAATAGTGAAGCGGGCGCCAACACAAACGCCAAACCAAATGAAAAACCCCAAAACAATATTAGTAATTGAGACTCGATAAAAGATGTCTTGTTCAATGCATGTGAGTGCACCTAGAGCTCCTAGCGTCCTGAGAAACATGTAAAGAAACAAGTGTCAACATTAAAGATGAGTGAGTTCACAGGTTTTCATAAATTCGTTTGTTCGGTTATGAGTTTGTTTTCCCCCGTTATCCCTAACCCGGGATAACGATTTAGTTCCATTATTCCCATTCGGGAATAATAATGATGTTGGTTCCATTATTCCAGACCCGGAATAATAAGTTGTTGTTTCCATTATTCCAAACCCGGAATAATAAGTTGTTGTTTCCATTATCCCCAACCCGAGATGATATAGTTGTTTCGTAATTAAGTTCAATGTTAACATATATAGGTAGCTAGCCTAAAGTTATGTCACGTAAGAGTTCGCGATCGAAGCTGACTGTTGTGCCTCCGTGTTGCCAGGCCTATCACTGACCATGGCGAAGTTAGGCCGAATTATTCACCCGTTGACCATACCCGGTCGGGTAGCGCGACTAGCTCGGATGGGGCTTGTCGGGCCCAGTAGTACTACTTATAACTCCCCTGCTATTAAACCCAATACTAACGATCCGAGAGATTGACGAGGACTTAAGTGATATAGCTACTTAGTGACCATAACATTACATTAACATTAACTTAGTTACCGAATAGTTATGTGACGTTAAATTCGTATAACGTAAAGAGATTGAGTTTGAAGAGTGTATACATGTTTCTCCCCCTGTTGTTTAAAAACCGGATAAAGTTAGGGGCCGTGAACTCACCTTTTGTTGCTCGGTTAGTGTAGCAAAGAAGTCGTAAAGGATGGGACCGCTAATTGCGTCCTAACAAACCAATTGATTTCACGTCAGTGTGTGAACACACCAATACAAATTCTACACATAATTTACGCACCAAGTGATACACACAAACAACATATCTAACACTCAAACATGCATGCAAGTATCCTCATGTGAACCTAGTGATCAAAACAACTTATCATGAACATAATCCAATCCATGAAACAATTTGGTGCACACAATCACAAGTTATCAAATTTCAGCTTAACACTCATAATTCAGCTGTTTTCTAGGATTTTTATAAACAGTTCCACTGTTCCAAAAATTCCAATATTTTTACAGCAGGTGCCATTTATATTGTAGAAATTTATATAAATTTTTCAAGTCCTAAATCTTTACCATTTAACCATAAATATTAATATACTAGGCTGTAGTCAGATTTATCGCTTTCTGACTGCAGTCCACGGAAGAATTTATTTAGAGATCACTGATCGTCCAATTAACAAAATTCCAGTTGGAGTTGCCCGGAAATTTCCATACCTAGTTGCTGTACAAAATTCATGACTCGACTCCCTACTGATTATAAAATCCAACTTGATAAACAACCAACAAAATTTCAGGATTTTCATAGCTTTAGTTACTGAACTTATTTGGCCACTTAAAAATATCAAACGACTTCAGAAAATTATGAATCCAGCGCCATTAGATTCGTTATTCAAATCTCTACGTTCTAGACATCAGAAAATCCGTTTTTCGACAACTAATGACCGAGTTACAGCCAGATGAAGTCGGCTGTAACTATTACTCAGCAACCTGTTTCAGCATATTATTATCATAAGCCGTCCATATTATTAACCTAGGCGATCATGAACCGGTTTCCTAGTCATAGATCAATACTAATAACATATCCATGCAAACCCTAACCAACGTCTCTAGTTTTTACAAACAAACTCAGCCTATACTTTTCAGTTTTCAAACAAACATTACTTGCAACCTAGCCTTAACAATCCGAAAACAACACAATCGTTTCATTCAATCATACAAATTCGAAAACAACAAAATCAAAACACATGTATCCGAATATGATCTTGTAACATATGATAAATTCTAGTTTTTGAATGACAAGGTAAACGAACCGTGCGTAAGATAAGGAAGATGGCGAGGGCTGTTGCGACCGGGAGAAAAGAAAGGGCTGATCTCGCGACCGAATGGAGTGTAACAAGGGCTAATCAGATCAAGGTGATGAAGGCAGAGGTTGCTCGCGATCAATGGGAGTGCAAAGGGGCTGTTTGCGGTCGAGGGAATGGAATGATTTTGCTGCCGTCGGCTGTTAGTTCTTAGGGTTTTGTGTTTGTGAGGGATGCATGCATGGTTAGTATATATAGGCGCAAAAGAGATAAGGGTTACGGTTTGGCTTGAGCTCGTGGCCGAGGAACTTGGGTTGGTTCGGTTTGGGTTTGAACACAATGAGTTTGCGGTTTGGGCTTGATCTCGGCCGAGAGTGATTTGGGTTGTTCGCGGATATGGTCTTGGGTTTTGGATAGAAAGCATGGCCGACGAAGAGACTTGGGTTTAAAGTTTAAAACTTGGTTAACTCCTAGAGTCACAAGGAGTTTGAGGTTGGTTCGTGTCGCGGTTCGGTTCGTGTACATATTTGCCATGATTATTTTATAACTAACACAATCACATAATCGCACATCACGTATTCACTAACTCGTACACGTTTAATACATAGCATATAATTCACTCGACAAGTATTATGTTTAAGTTATCCGAAAAACCCGGGATGTCACATTATCCCCATGTTGAAAGAATTTTCGTCCCGAAAATTGAGTAAACGCGGTTTAGAATGTAGCGTGCATGTTTAGAGTGCCACGCACAAAGAGTTAGTTCGTTTATGATGGTACGCTAAGTTACAAGAAGTTCCCAAGTGCCATGCACAAAGATTCCCAAGTGCCATGCACAAGGACTTAGTTAACAATAGTACGCAAAAGTATGAGAAATTTCCAGGTTGTCACATCATCCCCATGTTGAAAGAATTTTCGTTCCGGAAATTTTGTTACTGGTATCGTTAGTTTGCTGCTCAGTTGCGAAGAGGTGTGGGTATTTGCTTTTCATTTGGTCCTCTCTTTCCCACGTGAACTCCGGTCCACGCTTAGAGTCCCAACGAACCTTAACGATCGGAATCTTGCTGTGCCTTCGAGTCTTGATCTCACGATCCATGATCTCGATAGGCTGTTCCACGAAGTGTAGTTGTTCATCCACTTGGATCTCATCCAATGGAATGACTAGAGTTTCGTCTGATAGACACTTCTTCAGATTTGATACGTGAAAAACGTTGTGAACTCCACTGAGTTCTGCAGGAAGGTCTAATTGATAAGCTACGGGTCCGATACGTTTCAAGATTACAAACGGGCCTACGTACCGTGGGTTAAGTTTGCCCCGTTTTCCAAAGCGGATTACACCCTTCCAGGGTGACACCTTTAGTAGGACGCGGTCGCCTACTTGAAATTCGAGCGGTTTGCGTCGTTGGTCAGCGTAGCTTTTCTGTCGATCTCGTGCCGCCGCCATGCGGTTTCTGATTTGTACAATCTTTTCAGTAGCCTCAAGTATTAACTCAGGGCCTGTGAGTTGACTGTCACCGACTTCTGCCCAGCAGACCGGTGATCTACATTTACGACCGTATAATGCCTCAAACGGTGCTGTCGAAATACTCGTATGATAGTTGTTGTTATATGAGAATTCTACTAAAGGCAGGTGAATTTCCCAACTATTTCCGAAGTCTACTACGCATGCTCTAAGCATGTCTTCCAAGGTCTGTATGGTCCTTTCGCTTTGACCATCAGTCTGAGGGTGATAGGCTGTGCTCATATCCAAGCGTGTTCCCAACGCTTTCTGGAGTGACTGCCAGAAGTTGGACGTGAAGCGAGCATCTCTGTCTGAGATGATAGATGTTGGCACTCCGTGCCGAGAAACTACTTCCTTTATGTAGATGCGAGTCAACTTCTCCATCTTATCTGTTTCTTTAATAGCTAGGAAGTGTGCGGACTTAGTTAAACGATCCACAATTACCCAGATGGTATCGCAACCACCCAAAGTTCGCGGGAGTATAGTGATGAAATCCATTGAGATCTGATCCCATTTCCACACTGGGTTCTCAGGTTGTTGGAGTAGCCCCGATGGCTTTTGATACTCTACCTTGACTTTTGCACAAGTCAAACACTTGCTCACGTAGGTGGCTATATCGGCTTTTATGTTGGGCCACCAATACGCAGCTTTAAGGTCTTGATACATCTTATCCGAACCCGGATGGACAGAGTATCGGGATTTGTGAGCTTCATCCATGACTAGCTCTCTGAGGTTTCCGTAGAGAGGTACCCATATGCGATTCATGAAATACCTGGCTCCATTGGGTTTTACTTCCCAATCGCGTTCCATTTTTCCCACCGATTCGGCTTTGATGTTTTCCTCCTTAACTGCTTCTAACTGGGCGTCGCGTATTTGTTCGGGTAGCCCCGAATGAATAGTGAGTTGTAATGCTCGTACACGGCGAGTTTTCAAGTGTTCCTTCCTACTGAGGGCATCAGCTACCACGTTAGCTTTACCCGGGTGATACCGAATGGCACACTCATAACCGTTCAAGAGTTCGACCCAGCGACGCTGTCGCATGTTCAACTCCTTTTGATCAAAGATGTGTTGGAGGCTCTTGTGGTCCGTAAAGATTGTGCACTTCGTTCCATAGAGGTAGTGTCTCCAAATCTTAAGTGCAAACACTACTGCTCCCAATTCCAAGTCATGCGTCGTGTAGTTTTTCTCGTGAACCTTCAGTTGTCGCGACGCATACGCGATGACCTTATCGCGTTGCATGAGTACGCATCCCAATCCCTGAATGGAAGCATCACAATATACCACAAAGTCATCTGTCCCTTCCGGCAAGGACAGAATGGGTGCACTGTAAAGTTTCTGCTTCAGCAATTGAAATGCTGCTTCTTGCTTGTCACCCCAAGCATACTTGATACCTTTCTGGGTGAGGGTAGTAAGCGGTTGTGCGATCTTTGAAAATCCCTCGATGAAACGTCTGTAGTAACCAGCCAATCCCAAAAATTGGCGGATCTCCGTCGGTGTCTTGGGTGCTTCCCAGTTTTTGATGGCTTCAATCTTGGCAGGGTCTACGTGGATACCCTTTTCATTCACGATATGCCCGAGAAACTGAACTTCCCGAATCCAGAAATCACACTTCGAAAGCTTGGCATATAGCTTTTCCTGTTGGAGTAATCCTAACAGTAATCGTAGGTGTTCAGCATGTTCTTCTTCACTTTTGGAGTAGATGAGTATGTCATCGATGAACACAATGACAAACTTGTCGAGGTATGGTTTACACACGCGGTTCATGAGGTCCATGAACACCGCAGGTGCGTTGGTGAGACCGAAGGGCATGACTAAGAACTCATAATGGCCATACCGAGTACGAAATGCCGTCTTAGCGATGTCCTCCTCCCTGACGCGTAGCTGGTGGTAACCGGACCGTAAATCAATCTTAGAGTAGTAACTTGACCCTTGAAGTTGGTCGAAGAGATCGTCGATGCGAGGTAACGGGTATCGGTTCTTAACGGTAACCTTGTTGAGTTCCCTGTAGTCGATGCACATGCGGAAAGTCCCGTCCTTCTTCTTGACAAAAAGGACTGGAGCTCCCCATGGCGAAACGCTTGGTCGGATAAATCCTTTTTCTAATAGCTCCTAAAGTTGGGTAGACAGCTCCTGCAGCTCGGCTGGAGCTAGGCGGTATGGAGCCTTGGCGATAGGAGTTGCATGGTTCGCCAATTCGATTTCAAACTCCAATTGTCGATGGGGTGGAAGACCAGGTAATTCCTCTGGGAATACATCGGAAAAATCACGGACGACAGGGATGTCTTCTATACGTTTCTCGTCCTTAGGCTGTTCGGTAATCAGTGCGAGTAAAGCGAAGGAGTTCTTCCTCCGAAGATACTTCTGCGCATGCATGTAAGAGATGATGTTGGTGACGGCGCTTGCCTTATCGCCCTGTACCGTCAGGATTTCGTCGTTAGAGAGCGGAATACGAATGGATTTTTCGAAGCAGAGAACTTCAGCCCGGACGTCGGATAGCCAGTCCATTCCGACTACCACGTCAAAACTACCCAGGGTAGTTGTCATCAGATCAATGGTAAAAGTGTGACCCGCGAGTTTGAGTTGACAACCGGATACTATATGGGTCACATCTACAGAATTACCATAAGCTAATTCTATAACATAAGGGGTCTCTAATGGTTTAGGCGTGAGATTTAGGTTCCTCCTAAAAGACTCAGATATAAAGCTCCTATCCGCACCCGTATCAAAAAGCACAGTAGCAAAATGTTCATTAAGGGGAAACTTACCGGTGACCACGTTCGAGTCGTTTCTGGCCTCTCCGCGGCCCAATGTAAATGCGCGACCTTTGGCACCTCCTGTGCCACCGTTCCCATTATTGTTGTTGTGGTTATTGTGGTTGTGGTTGTTCCCACCATTGTTGTTGTTGTTACGCAGCTGTGGGCAGTCTCTTTTGAAGTGGGCGGTGCTACCACACTGATAGCATCCCCGGTTAATTCCCTGCTGCTGACCCTGGGGTTGATTTTGATTCTGTCGGGACATGATTTCCCCACGACAATCCTTTGCCGCATGTCCCATCTTGCCACATCGTTGGCAGCGATTTCCGGCACAAGGGCCGTTATGATGGAGATTACAGCGGTTGCACTGCGGCTTTCGACCTGCATAGTCGCTTGCGTTCTGGTTGTTATTGTTGTTGTTGGCGGGCTGATTTTGGTGACCCCGGTGGCTGTTGTAATGATTGAACCGTTTCTGGTTCCCCTGTTGCGGATGAGATGACGAAGACTATCAAACAGTTGAGTCTTCAAACTTTCTTTTGTTATCAGGGGCAACTTCAGTTGTACCCCCTGCTGGCAACTTCTTTTGTTCCACCGCTTTATCGGTGAGTTTATGCGCCAATCGGATTGCTTGATGTTCAGTTACAGGGTTACTAGCCATTACCATACCCTGAATCTCCGGAACCAGACCCCCAAGATAGAACTCGAGTCTTTTCTCCATAGTGTTGGCCAAATCGGGACACAGAAATACCAAGTCATGATGTTTTGCGGTGTAAGCTTCGATTTCCGATCCCACCATCTTGTGGTTCCATAAGGCTTGCTCCAACTGTTGCACTCTGTCTCGTGGACAGTACTCCTCTTTGATTAGGGCCTTGAACTCGGCCCAGGCCATTGCATTCGCAGCTATAAGTCCACGTGTTTGGACTTGTGCATTCCACCATGTCAGTGCCCCATCTTCCAGTGTTGAGGCTGCATATTTGACCTTGTTGGCCTCTAGACAGTTGCACATTTCAAATACGGATTCAGATTTTTCGATCCAGCGGACCAGTCCAATGGGTCCTTCCGCCCCCGAGAATTTGCTTGGTTTCGCGTCGAGGAACATCTTGTAGGGGTTAAAGCCCCCTCCTGCTGACAGAGAACAGGTAGTCAGCGAGGAACTCTACTAGCCCAACTATTAGATTTTCACACGAAAATTTAATAATGGTTACCTGCTGGTTGGTTCTGAACACCCGCTAAAGCTGCGTTCACGTGCTCTTGAATCATGGCAGCTAGCTCTTCGGGCGTTAAGTTAAGGTTTCCACGTCGTCCAGTTGCCATTTAGATCTTCGAAACACAACACAAACATACCCCGATAAGTCTGTATATCCAATATAGTTATCCTACTTCGTACTTTAATAATTATCAAGTTACGTCAACTCAATATATTAAATAGTCAAAAGAAATACTTGATTAACTGAAATTTCAACGTCTTACAAAAGTGCAAATCAAACACATGAATTCACTATAAAGTCTAAAGTTTAAACACAAGTGGGAAAATAAATAGACTGGAGGAAAGTAAATAAAATAAGCGAGACGTGTCAGTCGTCTACGTCTCCATCCCCCAAGTCACTGTCGTTGCCGTCATCCTGCGCGGCATTTCCAGCTTCTACAGCTGGGTCCTCCTCCGGATCCTCCTCTGGATCCTCCTCTGGATCCTCTTCAGGGTCCTCCTCTGGATCCTCTTCCGGATCCTCCTCCACCGGCACTGGAGGGGCCGGTGCTGGGGCAGGTGCTTGATTTTGCTGTAGCTCCTGAATGTTCCAACTATTTTCCAGGACTCTGTCCTCGAGCCAGTCGGCTCTTATCTGCTCAGCACGCAGATCTCTGGCTATGGTGTTACGAGCTATCTTACTCGTATGATGCTCTTCCTCGAGCGAGTCGGTTTTACCTGTCAGTTGTCGGATCATCCATCCTTGTGCTAGGATGGTTTCCTGCATTCTTTCTAACTGTGCTTGTTGTTTATGTATCATGATTCTAAGTAGGTCAATTCCTACTTCTACAGGGTTAACCGGTTCAACCGGCACAGCAATGGTTGGGCGTGACGACGACTCCTCCCCAGAGCGAGCCTTTTCCTCGCAGCTGAGCGTGTCTCCACGCCATAAGATGGTAAGGGTTCCACCATAGGTGCCTTTCCTGGCGCTCTTGGTGGCGTAAGTTTGTCGGATGATGATGACGATGATGATGATGACATTGCCTGTTAGGTCGTGTAGTTAGTTACGAGTTGTTTTCATTTCTTATTATTAAGTCATAATCCACATAACACAGTTGTGGTACATCGCATAACAAGATATAATAGTTCGGTGCCAAACTAAGTCTAGTATCGTGAAATCAGCTATAGTTTAGGTCTACTTCTAATGCAAACCTGGTTCTCTATAGCTAGTGGCTCTGATACCAATCTGTCACACCCTCAATTTCCACTTGCGGAGTTTTACCGCGAGGCGTGTGAACAAACCAGAATCTGAAACACTAGTACGTCGAACGACTCTATATGATTTGATAATACGTTTTCCAAAAAATCATTTGATTAACCAATTGTCGTAGATTTTAGATTGTCTTAGTTAATTACTAAAGTTTAGCGGAAACATTAGTTTAAGTGGTTGAGCGGAAGCATAAAATAAATAGTGAAGCGGGCGCCAACACAAACGCCAAAACAAATGAAAAACCCCAAAACAATATTAGTAATTGAGACTCGATAAAAGATGTCTTGTTCAATGCATGTGAGTGCACCTAGAGCTCCTAGCGTCCTGAGAAACATGTAAAGAAACAAGTGTCAACATTAAAGATGAGTGAGTTCACAGGTTTTCATAAATTCGTTTGTTCGGTTATGAGTTTGTTTTCCCCCGTTATCCCTAACCCGGGATAACGATTTAGTTCCATTATTCCCATCCTGGAATAATAATGATGTTGGTTCCATTATTCCAAACCCGGAATAATAAGTTGTTGTTTCCATTATTCCAAACCCGGAATAATAAGTTGTTGTTTCCATTATCCCCAACCCGGGATGATATAGTTGTTTCGTAATTAAGTTCAATGTTAACATATATAGGTAGCTAGCCTAAAGTTATGTCACGTAAGAGTTCGCGATCGAAGCTGACTGTTGTGCCTTCGTGTTGCCAGGCCTATCACTGACCATGGCGAAGTTAGGCCGAATTATTCACCCGTTGACCATACCCGGTCGGCTAGCGCGACTAGCTCGGATGGGGCTTGTCGGGCCCAGTAGTACTACTTATAACTCCCCCGCTATTAAACCCAATACTAACGATCCGAGAGATTGACGAGGACTTAAGTGATATAGCTACTTAGTGACCATAACATTACATTAACATTAACTTAGTTACCGAATAGTTATGTGACGTGAAATTCGTATAACGTAAAGAGATTGAGTTTGAAGAGTGTATACATGTTTCTCCCCCTGTTGTTTAAAAACCGGATAAAGTTAGGGGCCGTGAACTCACCTTTTGTTGCTCGGTTAGTGTAGCAAAGAAGTCGTAAAGGATGGGACTGCTAATTGCGTCCTAACAAACCAATTGATTTCACGTCAGTGTGTGAACACACCAATACAAATTCTACACTTAATTTACGCACCAAGTGATACACACAAACAACATATCTAACACTCAAACATGCATGCAAGTATCCTCATGTGAACCTAGTGATCAAAACAACTTATCATGAACATAATCCAATCCATGAAACAATTTGGTGACACACAATCACAAGTTATCAAATTTCAGCTTAACACTCATAATTCAGCTGTTTTCTAGGATTTTTATAAAATAGTTCCACTGTTCCAAAAATTCCAATATTTTTACAGCAGGTGCCATTTATATTGTAGAAATTTATATAAATTTTCCAAGTCCTAAATCTTTACCATTTAACCATAAATATTAATATACTAGGCTGCAGTCAGATTTATCGCTTTCTGACTGCAGTCCACGGAAGAATTTATTTAGAAATCACTGATCGTCCAATTAACAAAATTCCAGTTGGAGTTGCCCGGAAATTTCCATACCTAGTTGCTGTACAAAATTCATGACTCGACTCCCTACTGATTATAAAATCCAACTTTATAAACAACCAACAAAATTTCAGGATTTTCACAGCTTTAGTTACTGAACTTATTTGGCCACTTAAAAATATCAAACAACTTCAGAAAATTATGAATCCAGCGCCATTAGATTCGTTATTCAAATCTCTACGTTCTAGACATCAGAAAATCCGTTTTTCAACAAATAATGACTGAGTTACAGCCAGATGAAGTCGGCTGTAACTATTACTCAGCAACCTGTTTCAGCATATTATTATCATAAGCCGTCCATATTATTAACCTAGGCGATCATGAACCGGTTTCCTAGTCATAGATCAATACTAATAACATATCCATGCAAACCCTAACCAACGTCTCTAGTTTTTACAAACAAACTCAGCCTATACTTTTCAGTTTTCAAACAAACATTACTTGCAACCTAGCCTTAACAATCCGAAAACAACACAATCGTTTCATTCAATCATACAAATTCGAAAACAACAAAATCAAAACACATGTATCCGAATATGATCTTGTAACATATGATAAATTCTAGTCTTTTAATGACAAGGTAAACGAACCGTGCGTAAGATAAGGAAGATGGCGAGGGCTGTTGCGACCGGGAGAAAAGAAAGGGCTGATCTCGCGACCGAATGGAGTGTAACAAGGGCTGATCAGATCAAGGTGATGAAGGAAGAGGTTGCTCGCGATCAATGGGAGTGCAAAGGGGCTGTTTGCGGTCGAGGGAATGGAATGATTTTGCTGCCGTCGGCTGTTAGTTCTTAGGGTTTTGTGTTTGTGAGGGATGCATGCATGGTTAGTATATATAGGCGCAAAAGAGATAAGGGTTACGGTTTGGCTTGAGCTCGTGGCCGAGGAACTTGGGTTGGTTCGGTTTGGGTTTGAACACAATGAGTTTGCGGTTTGGGCTTGATCTCGGCCGAGAGTGATTTGGGTTGTTCGGGGATATGGTCTTGGGTTTTGGATAGAAAGCATGGCCGACGAAGAGACTTGGGTTTAAAGTTTAAAACTTGGTTAACTCCTAGAGTCACAAGGAGTTTGAGGTTGGTTCGTGTCGCGGTTCGGTTCGTGTACATATTTGCCATGATTATTTTATAACTAACACAATCACATAATCGCACATCACGTATTCACTAACTCGTACACGTTTAATACATAGCATATAATGCACTCGACAAGTATTACGTTTAAGTTATCGGTAAAACCCGGGATGTCACAATATATATATAATATTAGATTTCCATAAAATAAAGATAAAACTTTGAAAACATTATTAGGTAAAATAAAATAAAATAAAACATAAGGGTCATCAAATCCATTCAATAATGATACTCTTAGTAATAAAAGAGTTCAAAAACAAGCTGAATTATTAATATACTCTATGTAAAAAAATTCTACAACAATCCCCCGGTTGAAAACTAATGCATCCGCCACTAGATGCATGAGAGATTGTAAGAACCTATATGAAATGGGAACCCATTTCGTTGATGGGTATGTAGTTTGGCGCTCACTCACAAAAAAGAACAAAACATCAGAATGCAGCAACTACACAAGTTCAAACGAAGGTTTCACTAGCAAAATGCCCGGCCTTAATGAAGACTCAACACAGACAAGGCCGACACAAAAAGGGAAGATGTTAAGATCTGAGTTTGAATTGTTATGAAATTTCTAAAGATGAAGGAATGGAAGTAGATAAATCAAATATAAATGCAGCGGAATGATGAACTTTGATTCATAATAATTGAGAGATTGTTTTCATTATCATACTTTTGTGATTGTAATCACTTGCACGTAAATCACAATCTCCCCCTCAGCCGAAGATCACTGATTTTGTCGTACAGAACGCAAAGAAGAATGTTAGATTGATAAGTGATGAAAAGTGATCTTATAGAACAGTACAAGCACTGTTCTTTTTATACTACAATTCTAACCACTGAGCATCTTATGATGATGTCAGCAAGAAAGCGACATCTAACAATAATAACAAACTAACAACATCTGCTAAGTTAAACACTGCTATAACTAAACATTACAAAGACTGATAGAAAACACTGATAATACATCCTCTGTTGGACTTCAACAGAGCTTTGCCTTGGCAGACCTTTAGCTTTTAGTCTTCAACAGAGCTTTGCTTTGGCAGACCTTAGCTTTTAGTCTTCAATAGAGCTAGACTCCAGTAGATGTTTTATTATTATTAAGGATAAGAGGTTTGTAGTATATTTTGGCTTTCTATCATCTGTTGTTTTTTAGGATTCAATTCCAACAATCTCCCCTAGAACAGATGATGTCAAAACTAAAACTTTATTCCTGATCTTTATTCCTCATCAATGATTCCCTTATTTGTCCTTTAAATTGAAGTTCAAAGTCCAGGGCAATCATGTCATTTACATCCCTTTTAAGCTCAAGATTCATCAGATCTTAGAGGTCAGCTGCATCCACACCATATGCATCCTCCATTCTTATCTTTTGAACTCTACCATCTGACCTGAGCAAAGTCAATTCATGGGTGTCTATGGATGACTTCCATTTTAGAATTTTTGAGTCAGATGGTTTTCTTGGTAGTAGATTTATTTGAGATGAGTTTGGTGAAATAGGTATGCTGACAAGTGTTGAAAGTGTTTCCATAAGCTTATCACTTGCAGGATCAGTGTGGTAGAGGATTGATTTTTGATTCCATCCTTTCTTTGTTCTTCATATGTCATTTGATCTTCTTCTTCCATCTGCTTTTGCATTTTTGCTTGAT
Organism: Scalesia atractyloides; assembly: GCA_947069175.1. NCBI lineage: Eukaryota > Viridiplantae > Streptophyta > Magnoliopsida > Asterales > Asteraceae > Scalesia > Scalesia atractyloides. The sequence continues at coordinate 58,524,258 of CAMTDV010000001.1, read as the reverse complement.
TCAAGGCAACTGTGGGTAAGACAGAGGTTGAAGATGGTCTTTTAGAGGCATGGGTCTGTTGAGGGGTAGTGGTTGTTGATGAGTAGTCTGGCTTTCTTGGGACAGAAGGATCTTTCTTTCTAAGCTCTTCCAGTCTTCTATAGGTATCAACAACTTTTGACTCATACCACCTAACACTTTGCCTTGTTGTTCCATATTGTGCATCAACAAGTTCAACTTTCATCCTTTTGATCTTCAAGGCATGATCTTGATTTTTAGGCCTAGCCTTTTTCTAGACAGGAGGAGTAGGCCTTTTCAAAGGATCTTTGAGCATGGCTTGTATTCTTTCAGTTTCTTCCTTTCAGTCTTTGAATTGAGCCCTTGTTTCTTTGTAAGGCATAAACTTCATAACATGATCAAAATAGTCTTGCTTTAATTCAGGATCATCAGTGGTTGGCTTCTCTGACATGGACTTACTCAAATCCTTAGCAAAATCTTCAATGTCTCTCACTTTGCTCAATTGAAATTGCATGGATCTTTGTAGAGCTTTGTCATCCTTACCCTTTGATAGCTCCTTTGCAATAGTCTCAGCTTGTCTAGCCTTCAGCGTCAGATATTCATCCAGATTTCTAGGCTTTCGATACCCAAGAAGAGATGGAAATTCTCTTTGTTTTGGATCCTCTATCTTACAAAAAGACTCTATATCACCTTTCACGGCATAAAGTTACAAAGGGTATAAGGCACACATTGGAACGAATGATGATGATAGGTGCATGGGTGGAAATGAAGTTTCAGGATATGATAATGATGATGGTTGTGAAATAGGTTGTGATGATAAAGGGAAGGGTGATTGAATCTCTTCATCATCATCACCAACAACAAAATTTTTTTTTTTTTGCATTGGAACTTGACTTTGGGTGATGGTGGATGTTCAAGAATTCTTGGTGGTGTGGATAATGGTTGAGTTAAAGTGGGAAATGTGAGTAAGGTAGAGGTTTGGGAAACATTTGTAGGAACATTTGTTATTCCAGCATCTGTTATCGCAACATCTGCCCTAACATCTGTTGAGTTGTTTTGTGGTGATTGTGGGTTGTTTTGGACATAGGATACAACAATATTAGCTTCAACAATGGTTTTAGAAGAAGTGACAGTTGGTTGTCTAACCTTTCTTGCAGACTTTCTTTTTCTTGAAGTACCAACATCTTCTTTTTCCAACTGTTTGGCTTTTTCTTCTTCAATTAGCATTAAGGCTTTAGCTTCAAGTGTATCTTGTTTCTTCTGCTTTTCATCAGCAATCTTTTCAGCTTCTTTTTTTAAGGTCTCATCCAATCCCTTTTCCCAAAGTTGCATGATGCTTCAGCAGTGGTTTCAATGGTTTCTGGCTGCTGTTGCACCTTTGGTTTAGCAGTTGAATCAGGTTGCAACTTTCTCAAAGTATCTTTCTCCCCCATTTTAGCATCATCTTCAATTTCACCTTAAAGAATAATAACCGGGGCAGAGCCAGTAGTTTTCAGCAAATGATCATTGATGGCTTTAATATCTGCTTGTGTATCTTTGTATCTAGTCTCGACCATATTTCTGATTAACTTCATGTGTGTCTCATGCTGAATATATGCAAATTGTCTCTGAGCTAAGATAATTGGTTGCACAACTTTCTATAGCTCATCAGCATTTTGAGTTGGTGATGGTTGAGGTTGAGAATTTTGTAGCACTTGTTTCATCATGGATTTGTATTCATCAATGGAATATTCCATGATACTGATTCTCTTCGTCAATTCTTGCTATTTTAATTTATCACCAAAGTTAATAGGATCATCTAAATTCCTACCATATGTAGTTGTATTTGGATCATCAACATGAGAACTCTCAATGTTTTCAGAACCAAATGCCCCTTGTTCTTGGTACTGGGATTTCCAACTGGCTCAGAGATACAATTGTAGCCTTAGCAGTTGTTGCCTTCAAGTAAGTCTTATTGATGTAACCACTGTCCAACTGAGCCACTGTTGTGGCAATAGTTGTAGTAGTTACTTCACTTGAACTACCACCAAGAGTTACATGTAACTCATGGGGGTGTAGCCTCCTCAACTGTTTCTGGGTTAGCTAATTGAGTTTTCTCAGAGTCAGTCAATGATGGGGTTGTACTCTCAGTGATAGGAGAATCAGAGGGACTGTTTGGAATATGAGTTTTCTCAATAGCATGAAACATGGGTATGAAAGTGGAAAGAATTGGAGAAGTGAGTAGTGGAGTAGAAAGAGACATTGCCCTGGGAGAGAGGCTTGAGAACAGATGTTCAAGTGAATCATCTGCCTCATAATTTGGTGTCCATGTGCTTACAATTTGTTCCTTTTGTGAGGAATCAAGAGGAGCTGGTGTAGGTGGAGATCTTTAGTCCATCTACCGTGAGGAAGTAGCAACAGTGGTTTCAAGTGACTTTGGTGCTATCACAGGTATATCCTCTAGGATCTCATCTTCCAAAGTTACCTTTTTGGGTTGTTTCGTGGGCTTCTTGGATTTGGAAGGTTTCTTTTTAGGTTTTTCTGGTGGGGGTTGTATAGCAGTGGTTGTAGTGCCATGTTCACTAGGAGCAGTGGGCTCAGCAACAGAGGAAAAGCAGTGGATGTGTTAGCATCTAAAATTTGCTCAGTCCCCGTTGCTTGTGTTTTCAAAACCTTTGGCTTTTGATTTGAGATTCTAGTAAAAGTTTCATGTTTAAGACTGCCAACTTCACATATGAAAACTTGTTGAAAATCCTTTTTAGAAACTTGTTTTTGTAGATAAAAACTCAATAGCCTAGGGTGTATAAGAAAAGCTTTACCATTTTTAATGTTGTTAAAGTTTGCAACAAAGTCAAAAAACAATACATGGGAAAAGTTAAATTTTGATTTTCTTAAAATAACATAACCCAAATACTGATGACACCTTGTTGAAAATCCTTTTTAGAAACTTGTTTTTGTAGATAAAAACTCAACATCCTAGGGTGTATAACAAAAAACTTTACCATTTTTAATGTTGTTAAAGTTTGCAACCAAGTCAAAAAACAATACCTGGGAAAAGATAAATTTTGATTTTCTAAAAATAACATAACCCAAATACTGAATGTGTAAAGGTATTTCATTAAAAGCAGTTACCTTGGCTAACAAACACAACAAGAGTGTATGGAAAAAGAATTTCATATTAGCAGGAAATTCAGGTCTAAAGATGGTAATACCTGTCATTTGACCTTTATAACCACGCTCAATGAATTCATCATGTAAGTCTTTATTTAGGAAAGAAGTGGGGTCATTTAGATCATTTAGACCAAATGTGGTAGAAATAGTGGATAGAGAAATTTGGACAAGAAACTGCCCAATCTTTGACGTAATAGCAAATGACTTTTGTTTTGAATCTCAACTTTAGTATTTTCCCAAAATTGTCAAAGTGTGTCCACATAGATTGGAGCCTTTGCCAGTAAAATATCCTCGTATTATGATTTTTGTAGAACATCAATCATTGTATGATAATCAGCATTATTATATGTTTTCTCGAGGATAGGAAGGTAGTTGTGGGGAGTTTTGAAGATGAGATTCATGATTGAAGAGTGAGTATTGAGGATTTGGAAGAAGATGAGAGTAATGGAAACCGTTTTGGAGAATTTTTGAATTCGAGACGATAAGTAGAACTCTGTTTGGATAAAACAGGGTTTATAAAGTAAAAAGTGAATGCTGACATAACAACGGTTTCAAAAGATATGATGGCTATCATCTGTCCACGTGATAACCTCTGTTAGTAATGGAAGACAGTTGTTTGGGAAACCTCTGTTGAGAATCAATAGAGGATTGTATATCAGAGGTTAGAAAAACAGTGGTTTGCCTAACAGTGGTAATGGAAAGCAGAGGATACCTTTGACAGTGGATAGAGAGAGCCAAACAGAGATTTTCTTTGAAAAGTAGTGGTTATGGACAGACTTTTAGGATTTTTAACATCTTGATGTTGTGGTTGGTAGCAAAGGCTAAGAATAGTCTGATGGCTTCTAATCCTGCTACAAGAGCAAATGTTTGATCATAGTCAAGCCTTCTTCCTGTCTGTAACCTTGAACCACAAGCCTAGCTTTATTCTTGATAACAATACCCCTTTCATCAGTTTTGTTTTTAAAGACCCATTTTGTGCCAATTGGACATACATCCTTTGGCAATGGTACAAGTTCCCATACTTGTTGTCTTTTGAATTGAAGGAGCTCTTCTTGCATGGCTTCTACCCAACTGTTGTCTTTTAGTGCCTCTTAGTACTTGACAGGTTGTATGAGAGATAGAATCCCAGCAAAAAGACAAATGTTTTGTGATTGACTTCTAGTGAGCACCCCTTTATTGATGTTGCCAAGGATTTTGAGGTGAAGGCTGCAGATGTGAATCATCTGAGCTAACATCTGTTGGCAATTTTGAAGATCCAACGTCTGTTTAGAATGGAGGTGGAGGTTTAGGTGGGAGATATGTGAAAACATGTTGACTTTTATCCATAATGGTTGGACTTTAATCAACAGAGGTTATATTTGATGAGCTGGCAGAGGATTGATCAACAGTAGTTGATGCAACAATGGTAGAGTTTTCACAATTTTTAGTAACATCTGCTACTCTGGTGGTGGATGTGGTTTTGTATTCTGGAATCACAATGTCATATCCATATTCTTGTTGTGGAGATTGTGGTGTACCTGCAGGGTCAGTCTTGACAGATACAACTTCAAAAGTAAATTTGTTTAAATCAAAAAGTTCAGCAGGTGTTTGCTGGGATTTTTAATGAAGAAAGTTCATTTAACTTTACAATCAAGGTCTCTCCACACACATAGTCCTTGAATTAAAGACTCTAGGCTTTAGCAGTGGTTGAGTATTCCAGAAAATAACCACAATCTACTTTAGCAGCAAATTTTGAAATTGAATCTTTTAGATTTAAAATCAAGCATGGGCAGCCAAAGATTTTAAAGTATGAGATCAGTGGTTTGATCTTGAATAGAGTTTCATAAGCAGTGGATTGATGCCTAGAGTTGATCAAAACTCTATTCTGAACATAACAAGCAGTGTTTACAACCTCTGCCCAAAAGGACAAGGGTAAACCAGAATCTGCAAGCATGGTTCTAGCAGATTCAATTAAAGTTCTGTTTTTCCTTTCAACCACCCCATTTTGTTTTAGTGTCCTTGGGATAATGTACTACCTTACAATCCTTTTTAACACACAAAACTCATCTAACTCATTATTTTTAAACTCTTCTCATTATCACTCCTAAAGACTTTTACAGGCAGGTCAAATTTCTTTACAACTCTTTTAACAAAGTCTTGCAAATGTCTGCAGTCTCATTCTTAGAGTGCATGAAATAAGTCTATGTAAACCTTGAAAAGTCATCAACTATGACAAGACAATATTTCTTTTTACTTAAACTCATGATTTTTACAGGGTCAAATAAGTCCATGTGCAGCATTTGTAAGCACTGACAAATTTTGTACTCACTAATGGGTTTGTAAGAACTTTTATGTTGTTTTCCTTTTGTACAGGAAACACAATGTTCTTCTCTTGTGAAAAATTTTTGTGGTAAGCCTCTTACAAGGCTTTGTTTAGAGAGTGTGGTGATTGTTGTCAGATTTGTGTGGCCAAGTCTCTTGTGCCATAGTTATGTCTCTTTGTTAGAGGCAGGTGAGAACAGACAGGCATCAGTCATTAGATTATCCTTCAACATATCAACCACATACACATTGTCACTCTGATGAGCAACAAGTTGTGCTTTACTCTCAGCTATGATTTGATCAATCTTTTTAACCACTTCTGGCTCAACAATATGACAAGTTTTCTTAGTGAAGAATGACCCATAGCCCTTGTCACTCATTTGTGAAATACCAAGAAGATTAAATTTCAGATTATCAATAAGATTGACATTTTCAAATTTGAGTTTTCCAGCCTGAACAGTCCCCGACCCAAGCACTTCCCCTTTGAATTATTATCAAAAGATATATCACCGCCTCCATGAGCCATGAAGTCTTTGAGAAGGGCTTTACATCCTGTCATGTGCCTGGAGCCTCCACTATCTACATACCATAAACTATCAAGATAAGTAGAAGCTCCCTGCACAGTAGTAGTAAATTAGTTTAGGTGGGTTTCCAAAGCCAAAATGGTTTTGGAAGAGGTCATAGACATGTTAGTCTCAAATTCATAAGAATGGGCAGTGGTTTGAACAAATTTTGTAACATCTGTTGAGACCCATCTTCTATCAGATAATAGTAACCATGAGGATGCCTATTTACTCTTGGTTTTGAGGGCTTTTGTAACCCTCATAACTAAGAGGTACCTTTTGGTAAACAGGTTTTCCATGTCCTCTTGGGTACTGATTTGCAGGTGGTGCATCTATTACCTGCACCTCTCTGGGAGCAGATGTTTTCTACAAATATTTGGTAGATGCTTAAACAGGCATAAAGGTCTGTTTAGACTTTCCTTTTGCAGTACTAGTCTTTGAACTCTCTAGTGTTTTGGATTTAAACTTATTCTTTTTCACATCAAAGTTTCTGAGATAAACACACTCTTGAGTTTTATGATTTGTTTTATCACAAATTGTGCATTTTGGAGAATTAATGATCACACTTGTTTTGTTGATGTCATAAGCTTTTAGAAGAAAACAATTTTTGGTGACATGGTTCTTCTTCTCACAGAAATCACAAAACAGGTTTTTGATCTTTTCTTTCTTTTTCCTTTTTTTAGATTTTTTGTAACATCTGCTAGTAAATCTGTTAATGATTCTTGTTTTTAGTGCTTTGACACCATCAGTGGTTGAAAATTCATTGGTATGAAATTCTCAAGGATATCACATTCATCAGACCATGTGGGTTTAAATTGATATTTCTCAATTTCCTCAAAAGTTGAGGATCCCTCATGTCTTTCTAAAACAATTTTGTTTCCATTTTTATCAGTGTCCTTGATTTCTTGACTGGATAGATTTGTTGGAACAATTTCAACCACACCAGAATCATTTCCAAGAATTTTTTTCAGAAATTTGGTCATTATTTTTGAAACCTATGCCAAATTATATATTACTCTTGACCTAGTTTTCTAAGATAATCTCATAACCTTTGCAGGATTCCACCCATTTTGCACAAGTAATTTGGGTGGATTCTAACTCCTTTTTGCAAACTTGATATTTTTCTATCATAGTTTGGAGTTGGTCCTTGGTTATGCTAGCTTCATGTTTTAAGCTGCTGATTTTGGATTCTTTTTCAAGCAATTTTGTTTTTAAATCTTTTAAAAGCTTTTCAAATTTCAATTCATCATCCAAAATCTTATTCCTAAGGTTTTCATTTACCTCTTTTATATTAGCAAATGTTGTGATGCATTTATCTGAACATAGATCTTTTAAGACATGAGGAGATACCTTAGTCGCAGCCATCATGGCACAATCACATTCACCTTCACATACACTGGCATCCCATGGGTCAGATAGAGGTTTCAAATCTTCATCAACACTTTCTTTTGTAACAACTGTTTCATCCTGAACATCAGACACAACAGATTTAGACACCACTTCCCTAGATTCATCACCCTCAACTATTATATCTAGTGTCATAAAAAAATCATTTTGTTTCTTTTTGGTGTTGGCAACTAGAGCAAAGTTTTCATCATTCAAATCCTCAGGCAAGCTACTACAATCAACAAAACCCTAAGTAAAGAAACTTTGTTGATTAACCTCTCCCGGAGCAGTGGTTTGAGTAACTTGTGGTGCAGGTTGCGTTTGAACATGAGGAATTGGTGCTGGAATATATTGAATTTGGAGAACAGTGGTTTAAACATATTGCACAGGAACAGTAGTAGTAGGGTGTGCAAATGAGCAATGTTTTGCATATAAGGAGCATGGGTATATTGGAAATAATGGACAATATTTTGATTATTTTGAGGTCTAGGGCTAGGGTGGGTGATAATTGCTCTAGTTGATTGAGATCTACATTCTCTAGCAAAGTGTCCTAGCTAATTACACTTATAGGATTTAATCTTTAACTTATCCAGCCCAACTTTTAGCCACCCATGCAACACTTGGAACTTTCTACCAATTCTCTTGTAATACTTGCTAGCCCTAGCACTTAATAGAGCCAACTGGTGCAAAATATCAATCTCTTCCAAATCTGAAGGGTCAAAATGTTGAAGGTCATTCAACTTAAAGGATAAATTATCATAAGTTTGGCTTTCCCCATTAGCAGCAAATGCATAATTAGGTGTGTAAGAATCAGAGTTGAAATTACCACCAGAGGTTATATCAATGAAATGATCATAACTCTGATCCCTACAACTGTCAGTGGCTTCTTCTTGGCCAAAAAGTGTTGTACTACCGAGTGAATAGTCATCAGCCACCTTGCAAGATTCTTGTAGCTTCTTTTTCTAGTTCAGCTCTCTCTCATAAGTGAGGAGCCTACCATGAAGCTGTGTTAAATTCATTTCTTTAAATCCAAATGAATTTCGAGTTACAAAAGCTATAATGTCCCACTTGCCTGGTAATGATTTAAGAAAATGACTATTTAAAGTCAAATTTGCAAACTCAACAGTAACCAGTTTAAGCTCACTAATGAGACAACTAAACCTTTCAAACTGTTGGGTTAATGACTCTTCTTTAACATGACAAAATGTTTCATATTGTTGGTTTAAAACTTCTATGTTATTTTCTATCACTTCCTCAGTCCCACCGAATTGCTCTTTCAAAGCATCCCATAATTCCTTTACACTGTTGCAATGCAACAGGCCAACATAGATATCGTTTGGCAATGCAGAGGCCACGATGCTAAATGCCTTTGCATCTAGCTCGATTTTTTGGAAATTTTGCTCGGAGTAATTTTCGGGATTCTTTGGTTCTTGGACTTTAGGGTCCTCAGTACTCGGTATCATTGGAACATGAGGTCCAAAGATGACCGACTTCCAGCAACCGGTTTTTTGCTGAGCAAGGACATGACCCATCCGTCTTTGCTAGATATTATACTCAGATCTGACAAGGATCGGTGGTTTAAACATGTTGTCGGTGTTGTGAGGATTTGTGGATTGTGTGACATTCTGATTGTTTACAAACAGATTTTTGTTTAAAAACTTTGAAAATGTAACTAAACTCTGTTTTCAATACAAATGAACAAACCGTTTAGCAGTGAGAGTTGATATATTCAAATCAAATTGATTGTTAAATCAAATTTGATTGACCAAGCTCTGATACCAATTGTTAGGATCTGAGTTTGAATTGTTATGAAAGTTCCAAAGATGAAGGAATGGAAGTAGATAAATCAGATGTAAATGCAGCGGAATGATGAACTTTGATTCATTGAGAGATTGTTTTCATTATCATACTTTTCTTATTGTAATCACTTGCATGTAAATCACAATCCCCCCCAGCCTAAGATCACTGATTTTGTTCGTACAGAATGTAAAGAAGAATGTTAGATTGATAAGTGATGAACAGTGATCTAATAGAACAGTAAAGCACTGTTCTATTTATACTACAATTCTAACTACTGAGCATCTTATGATGATGTCAGCAAGAAAGCGAGATCTAACAATAATAACAAACTAACAACATCTGCTAAGCTAAACACTGTTATAACTAAACATTACAAAGACGGATAGAAAATACTGATGATACATCCTCTGTTGGACTTCAGCATAGCTTTGTCTTGGCAGACCTTTAGCTTTTAGTCTTCAACAGAGCTTTGCCTTTGCAGACCTTAGCTTTTAGTCTTCAACAGAGCTTGACTCCAGCAGATGTTTTATTATTATTAAGGATCAGAGGTTTGTAGTATATTTTGGTATTTTTTCATCTGTTATATTGTAGGATTCAATTCCAACAGAAGAAACTGGTCCGACCATCAACTAAATAAAGAATGGTCAACATTGTCGTTGACTAAACAACATTAAAGGAATTAGAAAAGTAACAGAGAAACGAGCTTCTAATAAGACGGTGGAATCAAAATTGAATTTAATGAGAGAGATGAAGTTGTGATGTCCATAATGGAAGAGCGGCTATCTAGAATAAACATTCTGACTAGGATATGGAGACATTTCTAAAACCGCATGACAATGTGACCAGACCGATCTTACAAGTAATTCTTCAACGTAAATGCAATCAGAAGTAGGGTTGGCCTTGTGATTTCTAGTCATTTATGTTTTATAAATTTTTAGTTATTATAGTTTAAATTTTAGAGTATGAATATTTTTTATGGTTTTTAATTTAAAATCAATGAAATTGTTTTTTAATGTATAATATAATTTTAGTTTGGATAATGAGATCTGAGTATTTTGGGTCAAAGTTGGGAGTGTCCCTTCCACCCTTAAAAGAGAAGGAAGTTTCATTTCACCTCTTGCACCTATAAAGTATAATTATTACTTGTTATCCGCTAAATTTGTGGGATTCACCACGTGTATTGTGGATGCATACTTCTGAACTTGTCTGGTTAAAAATTACATATCAGGATTCACATTACTTAAAACCCGATCTCAAGTCAACCACACAAAAAAATCGATCTCATATACCAAAGTTTCAAGCACATTCCTAACCAATCCATATTTATTTTTAAACATTCAAGTTTTAACCATTTCAATACTATTCATTAGAACTTACATGGTTGTGTAGTACAGTAATGCACACGCTTTTGATTCATGTAAGCTTGTATGAGATTTTTTTTGCTAATTGTGCGTGTATCGCCTAATAATAAGCCGGTCCAAAACCCTCCAAAATATTATATATAATCATGTACTTAATTTTATACCCATTTCCATCTTGAATGTTCTGGGTTTCAACTAATTTTGTCTGTTTTGAGTTTTTTTTTATTTATGATCCCTAAATGACATTGAATTTCTCATAATACCCGAAATTCAGAGATGATAAGATAATATGCAAAATAAGTTTAGATAAGCATAATACCAGTGCTACAACAGAGGTGTTTGAGATGGAATTTAGCCAGCGTTGTATGAAATTTGCCACTAATTATAAATGGAGGTATTTTCGACTTGATGATTTGATTAAGTTTGTTTAATTGATTAAAGTAAAGTTGTATATACATACGAACCTGTTTTAATGAATGCTAAGTAGCCATCAACTACTATTTTAACGAACCTGTTTATCGAATGCTGAGTAGCAAGGGAAATTTTAATTCAAGTCAATAGTTATAATAATTTAATTAGTGTGTCATTACTCTCCATGGTCTTGTGATCCTAAGTGTTATAGGAAAAGCTATATCCTTAAAACTTAACTAACCTATAAAAGGGGTTGTTGTACCAAGACTGTCTAGTTTAGCTTTATATTCCAAGAGCTTGTTTTCGACAACAACCAGCGAGCGAGCTCATCCACCAACATTTCAGCCTCTACACTCGTCTCTTCTAAATCCTTTTGGGCCCCTATTTCAGCCAAAAGGAAGTGTTTTATTATTTTGTTGAGTGAAGGTTTATGGTCTCAAATCCTACGTCCATTTACCAATGTTGAGCATGGGTCGCGTACAAGGAACCATACCCAAATTAAATGTATCTATTACTTAGGCCATTTTCAGTAAGATGGTGCAAGCCTCAAGTTGCTAGTAAGGCATAGCTCAAATGCTACAGTTAGTACGAATGTCAGGGCATGTGGCCAATAGGCGCACGCCAAGCTGTGTCCAATAGTGCATAAGATAAACAATCATGCAGGAGACAAGAAGTACATAAGGACATTGACGTTTCACCAATCACAGTGCGCCAAACACTGCTCCATGGTTTCCATTTAAACGCTGATGACAAACCCGACAACAAGGACAACTGCCAGGCCACGTGGATCCATTCAGTGTGCGCCAACTCCCCTTTCATTCATACCGGCGGTTCTAGACGGAAGTTTGGGTAGAAAAGAACTAATTCGGTAGAATATTATTAAGAATGGAGTAGAAGCGGAAGTCTAATGATTCATTCATACCGAAAGAGTATACATCTATGAACACACGACACTATATATAGATATGTTACCCTCGTGCAAACTGAACATTTTACCTTCGTATGAAGCAAGTCAACTTCGTACGAAGTGAGACAAATCAACTTCGTACGAACTGAACATACTATCTTTGTACGAAGTAACTACCTTCGTACGAAGTGACTACCTCGTACGAACCTCGTACGCAGTGACTACTTCGTACGAAGTGACTACTTCGTATGAAGTGACATATAGATACCTCTCTAGTTCGCACTTAATTCATGTGTTCGTATCTCATCTATACAATATTTAATACACACTCTACCTAACCTATTCGCACAGTGGCGGACACACGGAACATGCAGCACCAGTTTCCCCCTTGTACGTCACTGTCGAATCTTGATATTGAAATATGAGAGCCGTGTTTGAATATTCTGCAACTTCAATCAGGTATCTTGAAATCTTCAATTGATCCCCCTTGATTGATGATTCGGGCTTGCATTATCTTCATTATGCACAAATTCCCCTGGAATGAATCTTCAGTTCTTTGTTTGCATGGTTCCCGACCTCCTCTGATTTGCTTAAGTGTAATCTTCACGAATAATCAACAACTCGAAACTAGTCAATGCGGCATCTCTGTTCCAAAGTTCACCACATCCGCGTTCGGTTTTAGCACACTCCTCTGCTCGATCCTCTAATCTTCAAAAACCCAACGGGCAATTGAAAGAAACTTTGAATCACCACACCGGTAAACTTCAAGTCTGTGAATACCCACTAAAATCTGAAATCCCGTTTTCTATAATCACGTTTAAGCACACTCCTAAATGATTGATTAGCAAAATGGTAATCTACTCAATCAGCAAATCTTCATCGGATAACAAATCATCTAGTAACACATTCAGATCTCAGAAGCATTCTTCCATGATCATCACATTCTTCATCTTCAATCACAATAACAGATGTTTAGTCTTCTCTGTTCGTCCCGACAACAACTTAATCAACAAACATCATCATTTCCCGGTGGTTATTTCAAAAAACAATTCCTCTACTTGAAGATTAACCATTCTAACACTTTAGACTATATCTTGCTAACCGGCTTGACGAAGACCCTGGACTCAAACCCTAAGACAGCAAACTGTATCACGATCCAAAGACTCTGAACTTCCTATGATCACAAACTAACGAATCCATATCCTAAGTATCCCCGGATAAACTGAAGTCGGAATCACCCGAATACTGTTGCACATCACGAATTTCAAAAATGCTGGAATTTCAATATATTCTCTGAAATTTTTATCCCCGCTCATTTTTGCAAATCCTGACCTCTCTAAAACATATAACTGAATTTCCCCCTCAAATATGGCAAATTCAATCCTCTTTATTCTCTACAAGACTTTACTAATGCGAATAAAATGTCATTTTGGTCCACAAAAGTCAGTTTTTCATCAATGCGGATTTTACTTTAAGGCCCATTCATAATCACTATACCAAATGATAATCATTATGCACGGGTATCCGTGACTACCCCATTATCTTGAACCCTCTGTGATCGTGTCATCAAATCTATTCTCTTAAGCTCTCGACGATGTCCTCAAACAACTTGTTATTTGTAGTTAAAATCTCGAAAATATTTTCAATCACCAAATTTTTTCTGAAAACTCGTTTCGTCGCCAAGATCAAAAAATGCCTTTTTAGGCATTTTGGGTTACCTTCGTACAAGGGTAATCTACCTTCGTGCGAAGGTAATATATCTTCGTGCGAAGATAACCATTTTCGTGCGAAGATAATTACATTTTTCAATAAAAAGTTTTTATTTCTGTTAATTTCATGATAATTCTTCCACATATATAGTCAAAATTCAATTCTAAACAATCCTATGGTTTTAGTTTTAATTTTTTCCCGTTTATTTGATGATTAACGTCTACAACCCCTCAAGAGTCCATAATTCATGAGCGTAGGTGATTCAATCAACTGTTAGATCAATTGAATCGGTACCGTAGCTCAAATACCACTTGATAGTCCAGGAGACGGCAGTTCTAGATGGAAGTGTGGGTAGAAAAGAACTAATTCGGTAGAATGTTATTAAGAACGAAGTAGAAGCGAAAGTCTAATGATTCATTCATACCGAAAGAGTAAACATCTTGACAAGCTAGCGAAATTGGCCAGCATTTCCCCACTGGAATCTCCAAAACTTAACAAACTATGAACACACGACACTATATATAGGCATGTTACCCTTGCGAACTGAGCATTTTACCTTCGTACGAAGTGAGACAAATCAACTTCGTACGAACTGAAAATACTATCTTCGTACGAAGTAACTACCTTCGTACGGAGTGACTACTTCGTAAGAAGTAACATATACACACCTCTCTAGTTCGCACTTAAGTCATGTGTTCGTATCTCATATATACAATATTAAACGCACGCTCTATCTAGCCTATTCACACAGTGGCGGACACACGGAACATGAATCAACAAAAATATGACCCAATAAGCCATGGTGCTGGACCATCGGCGCCACTGACGTCACTATTTCCAAAGGGGGAATCTCCCGCCTCATGGTTCGTCAAGAGTCAAGCAAATCTGATGACATCTACACACAAATGTGCTGGCAACAAGCTCCCACTCAAGCTCAAACTCAACAAACTCTAATGGTAACATCGGCGCCCAGGCAACTAGATTATAATTCTCCTCGTCATGAGCATACACCCTCATATACACCATCAGAACATATAGATAGGCACCAGCATCGCAGGTTGCCGTAACCACGACGACAAAGCGCCCACACCACGCGAGACACGCACGCAGACACGGGGAGATATTATGACAGTCAGTATACCAATTCACACTGACGAACACTAGTGAGCAGCCGGTTAGGCCCGCGCAACATGAACGAAGAATATGATACACATACTGGTGAATCGGATCTAACATAACATGAAGGTGACAACTCTTCAGTATTCAGCCGCCTTCCAAAAAATCATGAAGCATACAAGGCACAGGCAACATTTAACCCGTCGACTGAGCATGAATATAGCCTGGTTTACAGGCCGGCAGTAGCAACGAAACAATCAAAATTCATTCGTGAAATCGCTATGGCACCATTAGAAAAAAACAAAGTTACCCCCAACTATCGGTAACTTTAACAGGTTGTCAGACCCAGATAATCACATACGGGTTGTCACAAGTATTGGAATTGTTGGATGACTCACCCGAGGTGGTGCTATCTCTTTGTTCAAACCCTTACAGGCGTAACGCACGCCTGGTTTGACAGCCTCCCTGCAAGCAGGCTGAAGTCATTGCCCGATTTAGAGAAGAAGTTCCTTGCTCATTTTAGTCAACAACGGCGCCACAAGCGCGACACGACTGAGGTGATGAATATCTAGAGAAGAGAGAATGAGGGCCTTGTAGAATTCATCACTCGGTTCAACAAGGAATGCTTAGAAATTGGGAATGTCACCTAAGACCTGTTGCGTGCACACTTCACACATGCGGTGCACCGTGATAGCCTAATTTGGACTATAATGGGGAAGGATGTAACGCCCGAGGAGTGGGATAAGGTGATGGCAGCGGCCAAATTTGTCGCGCAGACTGAGAAAACGTTAACCGGGAGGAAGACTAGTCAGTACTCGAGCGAGCACTACTCAGGCAACCATGCGCACAAACAAAGTAGACGCAACAAAAAAGGAAAGAACTATGGCCGGAAGTCAAACCAGTGCAGTAGTTATGACGGGTACAAGAAAGTTGTTAAAAACGAAAAAAGAGAGAAACACTGGACTCCATTGACCAAGACACCTCTAGAGGTCCTTACAACAAAGAATCACCTGTTCAAGCCAGCACTTCCAATGCGCAAGGAAACACGACAAATCTAGTGCATAGATGAAGGGCCTAACAAGAAGATACGTCAGTTAGACACCCATATGGTCAACAATGGACCAAAGCGCAATACAAAGAACCATGCGAAACACCCACCAAACAATTTGTGGCGCCATTAGCAAGTAATTTTTCGGGTGGTACAAGGGGGCTCGTCGTCATGCTGGAGAGCTTCGACGGCTAAGTCCATAATAGGTAAGGAAAGTTTGTTGTAAGTCTCTTGCGCAACGGTATATCCGTTTTCTTCCTCCTTTCCACTAGTACAATAGCTATCATCCCATTCAACTTTTAGCGCCTCTGTCACATGTGCAACACACTCTGTATAACCTTCTCGATGACCTACAACGCGCGCAGTTGCTGTCAGCGCCACAGTCTCGTCTAGTTCATAGAGTTTAAAACTGCATTGTCAACCTGCGCGTATTAAACCAGTCAACTTACATGTATAATGCCAGTTTGTTTCAACCAGACAACTTAATGTCGCGGTAATTAGTATCAGTTGTAGAAAATGGTATAAAAATTATTTTGTTTAGAAACAGTAGTTAAGAGCCTGTTTACTTATCAACGGGTTGATTTGGGTTGTCTTTTCAAACTTAGTTTGCTTTCAATGCATACAACCCATCCTCAATTCCAAAGCTTTTAAGTCAAAGATTCAGATTTTTCTATAATTCAGAATGTGATTAGCAAAACTGGAATGAAAATATCTTCCCATTTGCTTTTAATACTTTTGGTTTTTTTGAGCCAGAGGAAATATCTTCCCATTTGCTTTTAATACTTTTGGTTTTTTTGCGTCAGAGGCTGTGGAACTACTTAGTAGAGTTCACAGGGTCATGCATAGTAACGTTATGACCTCGAGATCTATGAATGTAGTTTTAAATGACTTCATTTTGTTATTCAAAAAGCGGTGGCGATTTAGCTTGTTGCCCATTTACCTTCTATTTCAATGTAAAAAAATTCATGTGTAAAGCATAAATAAAACTAAAAAAATTATTTAATTTAATTTCTACCTGTTTATACGTAAAATGGGCTCATCTAGATTATGCTTTATTGGTAAAACTGGTTTTATTTCAAAAATAAGATTACAATTTTCTTAATCATACTAAAAACATTAGTCAGTTTCACTGTTTATCTACCTCTAACCAGAATAGCTTCAAGAAGCATATAATATTACCTGTTTCTCCAACGGATTGTTGTTCCTTTTGCGTTTTGCGTTCACCTCTGTTACAGAGTTTGCTGGATCGTAAAAGGAATCGGTTTGTTCTTCATGTCGACAACGCATTACTATCTCTTGGCACTTGGTTTTTATCTTAGTTTTACAACCGGATGAAACCGATGTGCAATAGTCATAATGAGCATTGCGTCCCATATCTACAAAACATGGTTTAAATCGAGCAGCAAAGTTCATGAGAACATTTCCCCCTAGTCCCCAAGCACTCTTCAAGAGGAATAGACACTTAGTATAGAATCTAAATGATATTAGTGATTAATGAAAGATTTGAAAAAACATAGTCATCACCTGATTTTTGTTTCTTGAAAATTGAACATCCAAATCAGAATGTCTCACCAGTTTCTTAGCAACCAATGCCTCAATTACTGGATTTAGTGCTGCATTCTTCATCGATTCAGGCTTTATTTTTAATTTAGTTTGGTGTGACTTTTCTATATTTGAACTAATAATATACCTTAATGTATTTGTGTATAGATTCGTTTTTTATCCTTTAAAATTGAAATAAAGGATGTGACGAAGACGAATTAGGAGGGGGAAGGGAAGTAGAGGGATATGAGGAGGTAAAGACCGTGGAAGAAAGAAAAGAGTCATGAAACTTACATGATGAGATGTATAATTAGAGGAGATGAAAGGATCATAAATAGTTTAAAAATATACATAAATGATCTATTAATCTTAAAAACTATGATTTTGGAACTTAATAAAATAAAAAAGTTTAAATTACAAAAAGGTGTTATATACGTGAGATTATATATAAAATCGATAAATGAGGTTTTCTAACATATAAATAAAATCTAAAAAAGAGCAACTGACCAGAGGATTATCTCGCAAAAAGACTAAGATTTTATTAAACTCTATTTTAAAACTACAGACGGAGAGAACTTAACGTTTTGAAGTTTTATAGATGATATAATATTAAGGAATTGTCTTTTCAATTTCATAGAGCTGAGAAATATATTAATTTTATTTTATACCAATTTGTGACATAGTCAATTAACCTTTAATAATGATTATATTTTATTTATCACATATAAACCCTTAACTTATATCGTAACTTTATAATAACTATTTATTAATTAAATCCGCTTAAGAATTATTAGTAAGAATAATAAATCTAATTTATGTCATACTAACAAAATTAGCTATTTACCAATAAAGAGAAAATGAACAACTTAAATAATGATTTTGTAAATAGAACGGAGGTCTTACAAATTTATTCTAAATAAAAGTTATATTTAAAAGATACAAAATGATAAAAAAAGTATTATTATTTATGCACGTAATATGTAATTTCATTCATATTAATAATATATAAATTTATGTATTACATGTTTTTTAATATTCAACATTTGTAATACATGACTATTATAGTATTTTCAGTGTTACTAATTAAGATGAGTTGGTTTTTGTGATAAATTCAAGTTAGTTGTGTGAACTATCATATGGTAATAAAAATTCGTTTATAAAAATTTCGTTACTAATTAACATAGGTCGTTAGTTATATAAAGTTTTTTAAAGATTATATAATTATATCGTTTATATTGTACAAACTCATGTAATACGCGAGTTTATAACCTAGTTAGACTAATTAATAAACTTGCATATGTCCATGAGTTAACTCAGAAATATCATCACATTGTAAGTATTTATAGAGGTAAATAAGGGTGTAAACGAGTCGCGCTAATTGAGATTGACTCGAAACGAGCCGCATGGGTATTCAAAAAACTCGCGGCTTGCTTCAAACTCGCTCGAAAAAAGTTCGGCTCAAAATTGGCTCGGTTGTATATGAGCTGGCCTAGCCCGGCTCGGTTTGTAAACGAGCCAAGCTCGAGCGAGGCCTGGCTTGGCTCGTGAGCTCAAAAGCTGGCTCAATAAGGTTTACAATATATACATATAAGTATACTTGTCCCACATCGCTCCATAAGGTTTACAAAAACTAACCTTCACATACTTCATTTCTTTTGTTCCACATCGTTCAGAAGACAAAAACTAATAGATGATTTCCTCTATAAAAGAAGACAAAGACAATGTCAAAGTGAATTAGTTATTTATACTTGTATATTTAGCCATTTGGCTGCATTACAATTATGGCCCTTAGTCTATGAAGAGTTTCGTCTTTGAGTACTTTTTAATTAGTAAATTTGGCGATTCTTTGTTAGTTTGAGCTATATCGAGCCGAGCCGAGCCGAGCTAGCTCGAATTTTAATCGAGTTGAGCTCTAGCCTTAAATTCTAGCTCGATTTAAAATTCGAGCTTGAGCCAAGCAAGCTCGAATTGAGTTCTAGCCGAGCCAGCTCGAGCTTGGTCTGGCTCGACTCGGCTTGTTTATAGCCCTAACGAGTCAAGATTAAACAAGCACAAGCACAAGCCAAAAAATAAGCTTGTTTAGTAAATAAGTTCGAGCCCACACTTCACTTAGAGCTCAAGCGGCTTGTAAGCCTAAACAAGTTTAGTATCTGCTTCATTTTTATTTGATATATTAAATATATATTTATTTATAATCCTACTATATATATGGTTAAAGACGTATGGTACCAGATTCTTCTAGGTTTGGAAATGATTTTCCAAGTGTTAAGTGTTGGAACTTGTGTGTTGAAACTTTAAAGTGTGGGAAGTTGTATTTGTCCCCCATTGGTGGAGAGATAAATTTTTTGTTGATTTATATCTATAATTCTCTACACGAATGTATTCCAATGTGACAAGTCACACCCAGTGGCAGCCAGGAGGGTGCGAAGCACTAGACACGCGTCCGCGCCCGTGTCCGAGCACGAGACTAGGGCGATGGGCGCAATGTGGCGCACTTTGCACTTCGCTCGCTTGGAGCCGCCTTCACTATTTTTTGTGACTTGTGGGATTCTAAACGGATTCTACAAAGCCTGGTGCTTTGTTCAGGAAATAGTTCAGACTGGAAACCGCATGGTTCATACATCACACACCTCCAATGAATTCCCAAATTTCGATACTCTACACACTCTTGTTTCAGGTATCTTTTTAGGTGCTAGGCTAATCCCGGCAGTACAATCTGCTTAGGCTGTTGTATCCTGGGAAGCAGACGGGTTCACCTGGGTGGCCCGAAATCTGTTTTAAGGGAAGCGTGATCTTCACGTGCCTCAGTCACCTTCGGTTGTATTTTTTTGTTTCTTTCTAATGTGTTTCTCAGTTTAGTTTCCTTATGTATTTACATTCTGTTATTTCAATTTTGTATAATCATGTATTCAGAATTTCATTAATAAAATTATTATTTTGGTTTGTATTGTAAACGATATCCCTAGATAAAGAAGGTGGAAACCGTATCGGAATCTAGGGATGAAATGAGTGATAGGATTTATAATTATATGCCACTGACTCTATACATAACGTGAATAATTGATCAAAATGGTAATATTGTTACTTGAGGAGATGGAGGATGTTGCAGGTGGGAAGAAGCCTAATTTGGAATAACTGTGAAAAAGAGTTTTATAAACTGTGGGAATAAGCGGATTGCATTCATATGATGATCACATGATCAGACATAACTTAAATGTAACCTTGTTAGTGTTAAAGGACGAAATTTGTAATGAGTTTTCCAAATAACGGACCGTGACAATAATTATTGAAGTTAAATGGTTTTCATTTCAACGCGCTACAAACATAAAGGACGAAAAGTATAATTTACCATTGTTTAAAGTTGAAAATTATGAAGTATGGATAAATTTCACACAATGAAAACCCGTGAGGCACAATTTTAAATATACTTGTAATTATGTTTGACATGTTTTTGATAATTATGTAAATTTTAGTTTGATGTTGTTTTGTTTTACATGACCTGATCTGATTCAACCCAGTATAAACCGATTTTTCTTATATAGCTAGTGGCTTAAAATGTTAAAAAATATTCCTCACCTCCGTAAAAAATTTATAGATCCGTCACTGATTGGGTTGGCTACGTCGACCAGACCCAACCATCCAAACACAGTTTACTATATACATTTTAGTTGTGTTTTGTTTCAAGATGCAAAGATCAATTTGTTTTAGACTGGACTAGGATTACACCTCTATATTCTTTCAATCAAAACAAATATGCCAAACTATCCAGATGGGCCTACGTTATTGAATTTGTTGAACTTAACTAGAGTCCATCGTTGACCGTTTATATCTTTCTGAATAATCAAAACAATATATATCATAAATTATTTTATATGAAATTTAGCATATTAAAACCTTAAAAACTGTTTCTAGATGTAGATGTAGGAAAAAAGTGGTCAACATGATAGCAACTAAAAAACACGATCATGGACTTCTTTATGCCAATACGTTGTTTTCATAAACAGTCCCTAAACTATTGCAACTTGTTAATAAGTGCCTTTGACCCATCACTAATCCATTATGCTCATCATCATTAATCCATTACGCTAAATTAGTCCTCTCCTCTCCACACCAGACCAGCATACAATTTTTAAGTCGTAACGTACAACTTATTCAAGATACATGATTCTGGATCCAGCAATTTCTGCGCTGGAAAAAAGAATTACCACAATTTTGGCTGTATTGTAGACTGTCTATATGCTATACACAAATCGTGAATTTTGACCCTATTTTACTTCATATTTGTCTTCAAAATTGAACCTAAAATTGTTACCAGCTTCATGATCTCATTATTCAGAAGAATTCGAATCGATTTCTGTTAAATTAGGGTTTCATGATGATATATAGTGAAGATATTGTTGTTAATCTTCAACAACTAGCAGCAAATTGAACTAATTCTCTTCGATTCTGTTCCGAATTTGTTACGAGCTTCGTGATCTCGTTGCTCTAATCGATTTCTGTTAAGTTAGCGCTTGATAGTTATATGTAGTGAAGATATTGTTGTTGTTAATCGTCAACAAGCAGCAGATTGAAGTATATTCTCTTCAAATTTGTTTCGAAATTGTTATGAGCTTCGTGATCTCGTTGTAGAATCGGTCTCTGTTAAGTTAGGGTTTAATGATGCGGTGGAGTGATGTGTAGTGAAGGTATTGTTGTCGTTGTTGTTCATCGTCAACAACGAGCTGTAGGATGAAGTGTGTGTTTGTGTGTTGAAGGATTGAGGATTTGCGCTGTGGAAATGTCTCCGGTTAAGTTTCTGTTCACGTTTCTGTTCATATCGATCGTGCTATGGCTCCTGTTTATGTAAGTGATCCATCAATTTCTCGTTTTGTTTGATTTCATCAGGTTTTTGATGTTTAGAGGTTGAATTTTCGAGTTTTTGAGAGTGATATGATCTGAAACTTTCTTTGATTGTGTTAATCGTGTTAGTGCTAGATTTTTGCTGTAATGTTGTGCAGGTGTATCATTATTGTGTGATTTTGTTACATATTGTGAGGATAAATTGTTAATGTAATGGCGTGATTTTGAAGTTATTAATAGATGCTAGAGGTGTTTGGATGTGTGTATTGATTAATTAAACAGTTGAAAGTTACAACAACCAGGAGCTGATTATTTGGCAATTGGCATTATAATACTTTTTTTTTTTCGGATAATCGAGAGAGGTGTAGTTGGAAGAAATTTGATTATTGAAATAAATGTATTACGTATCGCTAGCAATAAGCAACTGATTAGAAGATTTTCTAGTTCTGATTTTGATTTAGCAGTAATCGCTTTGAATTCCATATTCAACACCACCTTAATCGCCTACATTTTGTAGCCAGATTTTTATGAGGACGATCGCAGGGAGTTTTTTGTTTGACCGTAGAAGGAACATAGAGTAGCTCGGTAACTACATGTTATGAGTTGAAATCATCTACACCATTTAGAAGTTTTGAGCCCAATCAATAAGTTTATTTCGTTGGTAGTTAGTTTTGATATTCATTGTCTTTGTATTGAGTGTAAAGTTAAGATATGGTCCAAATATAGTGTAGAAAAATGGTTATTAGTTCATATGAAAAAGTTAAGATATGTATACGTTACTTATATCGGCCTTTTAATGTTGCAAAAGTCATTAGATTTTTCAGATTTATGTTGCACATCAAATTGTTTTGCATCATGCATATCATCGATCCTATTTGTATTTTAGTTGCACTCGAATTTCTCAAGAATACTAAAGTTTGTGTTATTCAATTGTTCTTTGATGAAGGAATGCCCTATTCCTTGATCTCAAAGTTTTATGTCTGATTATACTTTTATAACAGCCTACACTTTACTGCATCAACATTAGTAGAAGTTCTAGCTAACTTAACTGAACATCTTATTTCAGATTTGCTTCCAAGTTAGTTGCTTGGATTTTGAGCCGGATCATGAAAGCATCGGTGGCATTTAAAGTTAGTGGATGGAAATGCTTGAGGGATGTTACAATCAAGTTCGAAAAGGTTATTAATCTTACAACAGATGATTTCTTATACGTGCCTCACAGTAGCTTATTGTTATGTTTTGTTTTTTTTTCTTGTTAATGTTGTTTATAAGAGATCAAGTTCATACATGATGATATTTTCATTAATTTACATCTATGTTCTTTTAAATACCCTTCCTGACGTCATTCCTTGATGTTAACATTGGCAATTTGCAGGGTGCGGTTGAATCTGTTTCAGTTGGTGAAATTAGATTTAGTCTAAGACAATCTTTGGTTAAACTAGGGGTTGGTTTTATGTCTAGAGATCCAAAACTGCAATTGTTGATAAGTGACATAGAAATTGTTACAAGGGCTTCAAACCAAGGTTCAAAGAAAACAGGGTCACAGAAATCTCGTAAGTCCCGTAGTAGCCCAGGCAGAGGAAAGTGGATGGTTGTGGCTAATGTGGCAAGATTCTTATCAATTTCTGTGACGGATTTAGCTGTAAAGGTAAGTTCCAATGAAATTGTTTATGTTTATGACTATTCCCATTATTGCTTCATTGTATGTTTATGATGAGATATGATTGAAATTACGTGTAAGGAAATATTAAATAGTTAGTAATGAAGATTTAGGAAATATTATGTTCTATTAATACGGTTTTTCCTAAATAACTATTTTTAATTAAGAAATAGAATACGAAAGGGTGAAATAAGAAAAGCGGGAAAAAGAATCACGGGTTCACAGAATTGTGACCCGTGGCACTATCAACTACTTTTTGTACTAGGTATTAGATAACATATCTGTTTCTCAGATTTCTTCCGATGTAGTAAAACTTGGAAAATTATGCATGATAATCATAATCATTAGTTGGTTGCAAGATTAGGGTTCAACACCGAAGATTCTTTTAGTTAATAAGTGGACACAATAAGGTACTCTTACGGGTGCCTGTTGCCATCTTGACTTCTGGATTATCATAACTCATTCACTCATGTTTTTTATAATTTTTTTTCTGAATAGCATGAAAGATGCTTGTAAAAGTGCATTATATTTAATTATAGCCTTAAAAGTCTTTTGCATTAATAGGTTTCATTTTATTAACTGCTTTTGATATTATTTAATTTTGGGCAGACACCAAAAGTTACTGTAGAAGTTAAAGATTTGGGAGTTGAGATATCAAAAGACGGTCGGACCAAGCCTTCTATCCTTGTGAAGTTGCAGCTTTTGCCTGTTGTTGTTCATGTGTCTGAACCACGTATCAGTTTTGATCAATCATCTAGCTTTAGTAATGTTGAAAGCTTTACTGCTGGACAGACATGGTTTGCAAGTATTGAGAAAGCGTCAGCTCCTTTTGTTTGTGAACAATTTCATCTCTCGAGTGAGTTTGGTCATGATAGGTCGGTTTTCTCTATTTTTTTATTATATTATTTTCACATAAACCTATGTTCCATGGAGATTGAGGCTATGAAGTTAATATCACCCATATTGGTGATAAATCAGTTATCGGTCCCAAGGTAAAATATCGGTGCTGATATTATCGGCGATATTGATGATATTTGACGCATATATCACCGACTTGTCTGATACTAGTGTTTTAAGTTTTAATTGTTAATTGTTAGGGTTTTAAGTCTCAATTAGTTTCTACTTGCTACAATTGTTTGTGTTTTGCAAGCTGCAAAAGGTTAATTTGTTAATGGTAGGAGAGTATACTCAATTGGTAGTGTTAAATTGCTATATATATAAAATTCTGCATGATATTAAAATTTTTGATATCCCACCATGATAACTTATATCTCAAATAGCGGTCCTTATCCGATATTCGATATTTTACCGCATTAACTGCATAGGATTGAGGAATAATGGGTTCTTGCTTCTTATTAATGAAATTCTAGTAGTCACTTGTTTTTCTGCTCTAGGGTTGTTTATTGAGTAACTTTGTCACAAGAACAACCATTGTATACAACTTTACGCTTTTTTCATCTCCCCTCTTTTTCTTTGAGTAAAGATTATAGTTTTTTATTTTAAAACTTTTTCTGCAGAGAAGCAGGTATTGTAGTGAAAAACGTAGACATTTCAATTGGAGAAGTAGCTTTGAACTTAAACGAGGAGCTAATTTCTGGAAAGAAGTCGTCTGACACACAAGTTGACGAACTTTTTCAATCAAACGCTGAATACAACATTGTCGAAAAGCAATGGAATGAAAAATCTGCCCTCTTGGCTGTTACCAAGTACACTTCAATCATTCCTGAAAAGGTTAGAAAGTGCTGTATATTTTAAGTCAAGATCAAAGCTTATATTAATTGGCAAAGTCTCTCCATCTCTATAATAGGTTTGCGTCACTCTACCGAAGTTGAATGTGAAGTTTGTGCATAAAGAGCACTCTATTGTTATGGAGAATAACATAATGGGCATCCAGTTAAAGAGTGTGAAGTCTCGATTTGTTGAAGATATTGGGGAAAGCACACGTCTTGATCTTCAGTTAGATTTCAGTGAGATTCATGTATGAGTGTAATCAGTAGCATTTTTTTTAAATACTGTTCAAATTTTCATTCTAATGACAGTCTCTGTTATAATATAGCTTCTTAAAGAAGCCGAAAATTCTATGGTCGACATATTGAAGCTTGCTGTTAGTTCCTCAGTATACATTCCATTACAGGTACATCTATATGATTTTCACACATTGTTTCGTAGAACCAGTTTCTTACCTTCCATATTTTAATTTTTTCAGCCTACATCACCTATAAGATCTGAATTTGATGTAAAGCTTGGTGGAACCCAATGCAACTTGTACATGGAAAGATTAAAGCCACTGATAAAATTGAGCTCATCTAAGAAGAAAAAGGTGGTGCTTCGAGATGAAAATGCGAATCCGGTGACCGTCCAGTCAAGTGGTTCTAAAACCATTATGTGGACATGCACAGTTTCAGCTCCAGAGATGACTATTGTGCTTTTTAATATAAGTGGATTGCCGATTTATCATGTAAGTGATTTATCCTGTCATAGTCCTAGTCTCTTTCAATCTCATTGTCGTAAAGCTCTCTTCAAAGGCTGCATGAAGTACAAATTTTTTGCAAAGGAAAAGCTGATTGTTACAAGTTTAGTTATGTCTGATGAATATTCTACTAAGTAGACGTTGCAAATTGGGTGGGTTGGCCAACAAGTAATGTATGGTGTGGTTCGAAATCGTCTGGTTAGGTATTAGAGTTTATTAAACATGAAATCATGAATAGAATAATCTAATTTTGTCCAAATGAAATGATTTAGCAGGTTTTATGAATTAAAGATACACTTTCTGTGACTTTCAATCAGTTTGACTGGTTATCTTCAAAGCTTTTTTTCTTTCTTTTTTATTTTTCTTATTTTCCCCTTTTGACACGTTATGAGATAAAGGATAACCCGAGACCCCTTCATATGTAACTGGACTGAAATTGTCACCTCTACTAATTTGTTTATGTACCTTTGATGAACATGTTGCATAATATCATTTTAGTAAAGCTCATGTTTTATTTTGGCATTCTTTACTTTCATTGATTTTCAGGGTTGCTCACAGTCCTCACATATCTTTGCCAACAACATATCTAGTTCAGGCACTGCAGTTCACTTGGAGCTTGGAGAACTGAATTTGCACATGGCAGATGAATATGAGGAATCGTTAAGAGAAACCCTTTTCGGCGTGGAAACAAATACCGGTTCATTACTGCACATAGCAAAAATCAGCCTGGATTGGGGCAAAAAGGAGAAGGACCCACCTCAAGACGATAGTTCAAAGTTGATATTGGTTTTATCGGTTGACATAACTTCCATGAGTTTGAACTTAACTTTCAAACGTGTTCAGTCCTTGCTAGTAACTGCTTTCTTGTTTAAAACACTACTAAAAGCTTCATCCCCATCTGTTAAAACATCACGCGTAGGGCGTTCAACAAAATCATCCGGAAAAGGGATTCGGTTGATTAAATTTAATCTGGAACGTTGCTCGGTTAATCTCTGCAGTGACATAGGCCTGGAAAATGAAGTTATCAATGAACCGAAATCTGTGAATTATGGATCACAAGGTGGGCGTGTTCTTATTAGTGTTTTAGCTGATGGGACCCCACGTACTTCAACAATAGCATCAACAGTTTCAAGCGAGCACAAAACGGTGAAGTGCAATGTAGGCATCGATATTTATCATTTTAGTTTGTGCTTGAATAAGGAAAAACAGTCCACTCAGCTGGAGCTTGAAAGAGCTCGATCCGTGTATCAAGAATATTTAGAAGACCACGACTCCGGTACAAAAGTAACATTATTTGACTTACAGAATGCAAAGTTCGTAAGGAGAGCTGGAGGTCTTAAAGAAATAGCTGTTTGCTCCCTTTTTAGTGCCACTGATATTACTGCCAGGTGGGAACCAGATGTCCACCTAGCATTAATTGACCTAGGGTTACGACTGAAGCTACTGATTGAAAATCAGAAGGAGATATACTCTAGTAAAGATAATATAGTTCCGAAAGAAGAATCTATGGGATTGTTACAGTCGGAAAAGAATAAAAGAAAAAAGGAATCTCTTTTTGCTATTGATATTGAGATGCTTACTGTAACTGCTGAAGCTGGAGATGGTGTTGAATCCAAGATACAAATTCAGTCAATTTTTTCTGAAAATGCACGTATAGGTGTACTTCTTGAAGGACTAACACTCAGTTTCAACTCGTCAAGGGTGTTTAAAAGTGGCAGGATGCAGATTTCGCGCATACCGAGTGCAAAATCTGAGACAGATGCCAAGTGGGATTGGGTGATTCAAGCGTTTGATATA
This sequence comes from Scalesia atractyloides, assembly GCA_947069175.1. Classification (NCBI taxonomy): domain Eukaryota; kingdom Viridiplantae; phylum Streptophyta; class Magnoliopsida; order Asterales; family Asteraceae; genus Scalesia; species Scalesia atractyloides. Next base: position 58,496,200 of record CAMTDV010000001.1, on the reverse strand, counting down.
CATATTTGCATGCCGTACAGGTTACAGCTGCGTGCTCTTGATGATTCTGTTGAGGAAATGTTGCGAGCGTTAAAGCTTATTACTGCTGCAAAAAAGAAATTAATATTTCCGGTCAAAGAATCTGCTGCGAAACCTAAAAAGTCTAGTTCTAGTTCTTCAAAAATTGGTTGTGTAAAATTCTTTATTCGTAAGCTGACTGCTGACATTGAAGAAGAGCCGATACAAGGTTGGCTCGATGAACACTATCAACTTTTGAAAAATGAAGCACGTGAATTGGCTGTTCGGTTGACTTTGCTCGAGTCAATCACTGCAAAAGGAAAGCAATCTTCTGCAGTTGCTGATGAAGATGATACTTTTCACAAAGGCACATATCAAGTTGGTGGAGAAGAGATTGATTTGCAGGACATATCATCTGTTGAAAAGCTTAAAGAAGAAATCTATAAACAATCATTTCGTTCATATTATCGGGCGTGCCAAAAACTTGTAAGTACAGAAGGATCCGGTGCCTTTCAGGATGGATTTCAGTCTGGTTTTAAGCTCAGCACCTCAAGAACGTCTCTTTTCTCTATTACTGCAACAGAGCTTGATTTAAGTTTGTCAGCAATCGAAGGTGGTGAAGCTGGAATGATAGATTTTGTACAGAAGCTTGATCCAGTTGCTCTTGAATATAAAATTCCATTTTCTCACCTTTATGGATGTAACCTTAATTTGCAGACAGGCTCTCTTGTTATTCAGCTTAGAGACTATACTTATCCACTTCTTGCTGGTACTTCTGGTAAATGTGAGGGCCGTGTTGTTCTTGCTCAACAGGTCAGATTACAGTTATCTTTTCTTTTTCTCGTCATATTCATTTTGTTTTCTTTTCTGTTTTTATCTTTTGTATTAGAGGTGGCGGGTTGGACGGGTTAGGCAACGGCTCAAATGGTGTTCGGGTGGAAACAAACCTTTTTAGTCAAGGTTGAAGCATTGTCATTTTATGATTACGAAAACAAAGCACTACAATAGTAATCTAATACATTGATTAAACGATAATATTGTATGCAATACTTTAGATGATTTTGTAACCGTTTGACCCAACTGCCTTTAGTCAATTTTTTTTGTTTCGGGTGAAATGCCATTTTCGTCCCTGAGGTTTGTCCAGTTTTGCGACTTTCGTCCTAAGGTTTGTTTTTCGCAACTGGATCCAAAAGGTTTGAAATTTTGCCATATATTTTTCTCTGTTAAGTCAGGGGTATTTTCGTTCTTTTTCTCCGTTAAGGGTATTTTCAATACGTGTACATTATGCTAAATGCTTGTACATAAAGTGAAAAGGACTGCATTGCCCTTTAAGTTAACAAAAAAGACCGAAATACCCTTGACTTAACAGAGAACAATGGATGAAGTTAACGAGCCGGATGAAAATGGCAAGATTTCAAACCTTTTGGATCCAGATGCGGAAAAACAAACCTTTGGATGAAAGTCGCAAAACAGACCAAACCTCTGGGATGAAAATGGCATTTTACTCTTTTGTTTTTGTTGAGGACAGAAGTGAAGATGAATAAAAGAGAATGATTCTGAGTTCTCATTGTAGGCAACACCTTTTCAACCGCAAGTTCTGCATGATGTCTATATTGGAAGATGGAGGAAGGTGCAAATGTATCGTTCAGCTAGTGGCACAACTCCACCAATGAAAACGTATTTGGACGTACCGTTAATTTTCAAAAAAGGCGAGGTATCTTACGGAGTTGGTTTTGAACCAGCTTTTGCTGATTTAAGCTATGCATTCACAGTAGCTTTACGTCGGGCTAACTTAAGTGTCAGAAACCCAAATGCTTCCAATATTACACCCCCAAAAAAAGAAAAAAGCTTGCCATGGTGGGATGAGATGAGAAATTATATCCATGGAAAAGCCACACTGTGTTTTTCTGAAAGCACATTTCATCTTCTTGCTACAACTGATCCATATGAAAAAAATGATCAACTTCAAATTTCTTCGGGGTATATGGAACTCAGACACTCGGATGGGCGTGTAGATGTTTCAGCAAAGGACTTCAAGATGTTTACAAGCAGTTTGGAGAATCTGCTTCGGAATTCAACGATTAAACCGCCATCTGGTACACGTGGCGCGTTTCTAGTGGCCCCCAGCTTTACTCTTGAGGTTACAATGGACTGGGAATGTGAGTCGGGCAATCCACTCAACCACTATTTATTCGCACTTCCTTCGGAACGTGTCGCTCGTGATAAGATATATGATCCTTTCAGATCTACTTCACTATCGCTGAGGTGGGATTTCTCTCTCAGACCCATCATGTCTCTTTCACAGTCCTCCAGTAATGGCTATGCTGCATTTGATGCAGCTTTGCATGATTCATCTAAATTGAAAAACGATTCGGTTAATTCACCAACTTTAAATGTTGGTCCTCATGATTTTGCTTGGCTCCTAAGGTTCTGGAACTTGAACTACAATCCTCCTCATAAATTGCGATACTTCTCTCGATGGCCTCGTTTTGGTGTCCCGAGAATTCCGAGGTCCGGTAATCTTTCATTAGACAAAGTCATGACAGAATTTATGTTCCGGATTGACTCAACTCCAACTGTTTTAAGACATATGTCGTTGGATGATAATGATCCAGCTAAAGGATTGACATTTAAGATAACAAAGTTGAAATACGAAATGTGTTACAGTCGTGGTAAGCAAAAGTATACATTTGAGAGCAAACGTGAAATCCTCGATTCTGTTTATCAGGGTCTTGATCTTCATATGCCTAAAGTATATCTTAATAAAGATGATTCCACAAGTGTTATCAAAGTTGTTCAAATGACGAGAAAAGGCTCAAAATCTTCGTCCACTGACAGAGTTGTAAACGAAAACGGTGGCAGTAGTAGAACTACTACAGAACGGCATCGTGATGATGGATTTTTGTTGTCTTCTGATTATTTTACAATCAGAAGGCAATCACCAAACGCAGATCCAGCTAGATTGCTTGCATGGCAAGAAGCTGGTAGAAGAAATTCTGAAATGACATATGTTAGGTCAGAATTTGAAAACGGAAGTGAGAGTGACGAACAAGCAAGATCTGATCACAGTGAGGATGATGGTTATAATGTGGTGATAGCTGATAACTGTCAACGAATCTTTGTCTATGGATTGAAGCTACTATGGACAATTGAAAACAGAAATGCTGTTTGGTCATGGGTTGGTGAATTATCTAAAGCATTTGCACCTTCAAAACCTTCTCCTTCTCGTCAGTATGCCCAGCGGAAGCTTCTAGAAGGGAATCAAGCACAATATGTAAAGGAATCTTCTCATGAAGATGTTTCAAAGAACCCTTCTGTTGGTCAAGGTGCAAGTTCTTCTAAACAAAAGGAGGCATCAGGGTCAAACCCGTCTTCAGCAAATTCTACTAAAGTAGACAGTCAATCATTTGGGGCTATTGGTACAAAACCATATTCATCTGATCACATATACGGGTTGTTATCCTTTTATGTAAGATTTTAATCCTTTTTTCTGGTTAATCGATAGACAAACATGGATTTGATGACTCCGATGAAGAGGGCACTCGTCGTTTCATGGTAAATGTTATCGAGCCACAATTCAATCTTCACTCCGAAGATGCCAATGTAAGTTGTTAAGGTGTTAGAACTTAGAACTGATTTTCTTTAGCAAACTATATTAATTAATCATCTTTTAATGGTTAACAGGGTAGATTTTTGCTTGCTGCTATTAGTGGGAGAGTTTTAGCTCGGTCATTCCATGCAGTTCTTAATGTTGGTATAGAGATGATTAAACAGGCTCTCGGGAGTGGAGATGTGAATAATCCTGAATCCCAACCTGAATTAACATGGAACCGTATGGAACTATCGGTGATGTTGGAACACGTGCAGGCTCATGTGGCTCCAACTGATGTTGATCCAGGGGCTGGACTTCAATGGTTACCAAAGATTCGTAGAAACTCCCAAAAGATACAGCGCACTGGGGCCCTTCTTGAAAGAGTATTTATGCCATGTGATATGTACTTTCGCTACACCAGACACAAAGGCGGAACAACAGATTTAAAGGTGTGTTTGTTTATGATATGGCTATGTACACACACTATTTTGTTTATAGTCTTCGTAGTTGATAAATTTCTGTATTGCAGGTTAAACCTTTGAAAGAACTCGCATTCAATTCTCAAAATATAACAGCGACCATGACGTCTCGCCAGTTTCAAGTTATGCTTGATGTTTTGACCAATCTACTCTTTGCCAGGCTTCCCAAGTAAGAATATCCTATATTTAGATATCTGTCGTATACTCTTATTTGAATGTGAGAAGATGAAACTGTAATTAATTTTGCCTGTGTAATTCAGGCCTAGGAGAAGTAGTCTTCCGAAATCAGCAGAAGATGATGACGACATTGAGGAAGAAGCAGATGAAGTGGTTCCCGATGGTGTTGAAGAGGTAGAGTTAGAACGGGTCAACCTTGAACAGAAAGAACGCGTCCGGAACTTGCTTTTTGATGATATCCGGAAGCTTTCCCTGTTTATTGATACTTCCGGAGATGCGCATTCAGAGAAGGAAGGGAATCTTTGGATGATAACGGGTGGAAGATCCACATTGGTAAGATGCAAAATAGATGTTTTTGATTTATAAGTAAGAATGCTAAAAGCTTACATCTACAGGTGCATCGACTGAGGAAAGAGCTGGTAAATGCACAAAAATCTAGAAAGATGGCTGCTGCTTCTTTTAGGGTGGCTATGCAGAAAGCTGCACAACTACGACTTATGGAGAAAGAGAAGAATAAAAGCCCTTCATGTGCTATGCGCATATCTCTGCAAATCAACAAAGTCGTTTGGGGAATGTTTGTGGATGGGAAAGCTTTTGCTGAGGCTGAGATAAATGACATGGTAATAAGTCTCACTCTTATCTTTATTCTTTATTAATGATGAACCTTCTTCGTTAGCGATGAAACTAATGAAACATGTTATTTGCAGAAATATGATTTTGACAGAGACTATAAAGATGTTGGTCTTGCTCGGTTCACAACAAAGTACTTTGTGGTGAGAAATTGTTTGCCTAATGCAAAATCTGACATGCTTCTGTCAGCATGGAATCCTCCTCCTGAATGGGGCAAGTATGTAACTTTTTTTTTTGTAAGAGTATTATTATATATGCTTGAACTCAGTGATTGTATTCTGCTTATAAACTTACACTTCATATTTACGGCTGCAGAAAGGTGATGCTTCGGGTAGATGCAAAACAAGGAGCTCCGAAGGATGGTAACTCACCTATTGAATTATTCCAGGTGAAAACTACCACACACTGCTTAAAATAAGTTGTATCAAGAATGAGAAATAGTCAATCTTAATGATCTTGGTGAAACTGCTTGATATAAGTTGTATCAAGAATTAGAAATAGTCAATCTAAATGATCTTGGTGAACTCTTAAGGTCAAAGCTGACCGTACCTCTGAAGGTTTAAGCCTATACTAAATTACTAACAGGTTCAATTGTCTAGCTAACCTGCCCATTTGAGTATGAATATAGTTTATGTGCAAGTCAAGAGACAGAATGAAAGTCCCCGAGACCCCCTGGATCGACGACGAACAACATCCACTGCTCTCGAACAAGATGTGAAATTTTAAAAACGTAAAAGATAGAAAGATGTAGAAGATGAATTTCTTTATTAATGAATCAATCAACACAGATTTACAACCGAAAGAGTATACATCATCTTCTATAAGCTGCTGGTTTAGATCACTAAGATCTAAACCTAGCTCTCTCTCACTAACACATAGTCTCTCTCTCTCTAGAATGTGCACACTGATGGAGAATGGCTGCAGTTTGTGAGAATTGTGCACAAAGCTTGCCCTCCCATGACCTATACACACATATATATATAGGCGAGGGCAACAAACTCGGACAAACCTACACATACTAACCTGTCCGAATATAAACTAACAAACTCTGACAATATATTCGGACATTACATTATCCAACCCAACAAACTCGGACACAAACCTAGTCCGAATTTAACACATAAATTCGGACAAGGCCTTCATTACAAATCCGGAATCGGTCATGCTTCACCATCTTTGACTTTGTTGACTTGGACCTTTGACTTTGTTGACCAGAACTGATATAGCACAGTTACCCAACAAGAGTTGCACTTACACAAAATAAAACCAAATCTTCTAATAGATGCATAGAGCATCTTGGTTTTAACATGTGTGCATCAGGAGCATGTAATGCGTGATGCGATGTGCTGTGATTACATGATGCGAGGATGATGCGCTTGAAATCGCATAATGCGCTGTTGATGCGCTCACATGATGCGCGCATTTGCGCATTTTTCTGTAATCAACCATTATAGAGTGAAATTGTACAATGAGCAGATCAAGTTGTTAAGTCAGTTTCTACATAGATTACTTGTACCTTTTGCATGGACTACTTGTACACGTAAGAGTTTAAGGCTTATTTTGGTTTACATTGATCTTCTTTGATAGTATTAGAGCTATTTTTTGTTTTTATTTATTTTAATCTCTAAGTTTTTAGTGTTTAAAGTTAACAGGTTATAATATTATCTATAAATAAATTTTTAACTAACAAACGCCTTGCACACGTGATGCGCGCACATCACGCATTGGCTTTTGGGATCGAAACGCACGGAGCGCGTCGCGTATTTTAAAACCAAGTAGAGCATGTAGTTACAAACTTACAATAATCATCGATCTTGCAGTGACATAATAAGCATGTCTACCTTGTCCTCAACCTAGGACCAGCATCTTTATCAATACCCAGTTAACTAACACATTTGTTATCTGTTGAGGCTTAATATTGTTGACATGCCTATCATCTTGTACTGATTGAAGCTACTGTTTGATCTTTAAAGGTGGATATTTACCCGCTGAAAATTCATTTGACTGAGCAAATGTATAGAATGATGTGGGGGTACTTTTTCCCAGAAGAGGAGCAAGATAGTCAACGTCGCCAGGTTGCTTTTTTCCAATTTCTTATTAAAATAATTAGTGTGTTTAATTTTGATTACTAAAATTGTTTTACTTTAACAAACAGGAAGTATGGAAGGTGTCAACTACTTCTGGTTTAAGAAGAGCAAAAAAGGTTTCCACTGTAAATGAGGCTTCTGCATCAAGCGGTCAGTCAACAAAAGAATTAGAGGGGTCCCGAAGCAATCATTCTTCCACCCATTCTGATTCCATTCATGTGAGTTTTTACTTTTTAGTGGCCTGTCAAATTATAATGTTATGTAAAGTGTAGATACATATTTTCATATTATAATTTACTGTTGATAATCATGTAGGGATTGAAGGGGCAGAATGGGAAAACCACATCACCTGAGTTTGGGCGGTGTTCTTCATTTGATAGAACATGCGAAGAATCTGTAGCGGAATCTGTTACTAATGAACTTATGCTACAAATGCAATCTTCAAGCCTCCCTGTATCAAAGATTGAATCAGTTGGAAGTGTTGAGCAATTGGATGACTCAAGTAAAACTAAATCTAAAACATCAAAAACTGGTCGTTCTTTTCAAGAAGAAAAGTTAGGTAAACCAAATGACGACAAAAGGTCTAGGCCACGGATTATGCGGGAATTCCATAATATCAAGATAAGTCAGGTTTGTCAGTTGTACAAAGACCAAATTCTTTATATTATTAATTTATTATCATCTAATGTTTTTTCCATACTATATTAACAAATCTTGTTTCATTGTATTGGAATAGGTTGAACTGCTAGTGACTTATGAAGGGTATAGATTTGCTGTAAGTGATCTACGGTTGCTTATGGATACGTTTCATCGTGTTGAATTTACTGGTACCTGGAGAAGGCTGTTCTCAAGAGTTAAAAAACATATAATATGGGGGGTTCTCAAATCCGTCACTGGAATGCAGGTAAAGAACAATGTTTATTCTTAAAAAAGCATGAAGTTTATAATTATTTTAAAGAGTAACATGTCATTTTCGTCCCTGAGGTTTGGTCAGTTTTGTGACTTTCGTCCAAAGGTTTGTTTTTCCTCATCTAGATCCCAAAAGGTTTGAAATCTTGCCGTTTTCATCCGGCTCGTTAACTCCATCCATTTGTCTCCATTAAGTCAGGGGTATTTTTATCCTTTTTGTTAACTTAAAAGGGCAATTCTGTCTTTTTAACTCTTATCACTTTATGTACAAGCATTTAGCATAATGTGAAAAAGGCCGAATTGCCCTAAGTTAACATAAAAGACGGAAATACATCTGACTTAACAGAGAAAAATGGATGGAGTTAAAGAGCCGGATGAAACCGGCAAGATTTCAAACCTTTTGAGTCCCGATATGGAAAAACAAACGTTTGAATAAAAGTCGTAAAACTGACCAAACCTTTGAGGGACGAAAATGACATTTTACTCTATTTTGCAAGTAAAAACATAACATAATTCAATTGTTGCAGGGTAAGAAGTTCAAAGATAAGTTACATGGTCATGGAAAAGAAACAACGGTGTCTGGTATCCCAACAACCGATCTGAATCTCAGTGACAGTGATGGCGGTGGTCCTAGCGGTAAAGACGATCAGGTTCCGATAACTTGGCCAAAACGGCCTCCCGAGGGTGCGGGAGATGGATTTGTGACCTCGATCAGAGGATTATTCCACTCTCAGCGGCGCAAGGCTAAGGCCTTTGTGCTGAGAACAATGAGAGGTGAGGGAGAAAACGATCAAATGGGTGGTGGTGACTGGAGTGAAAGTGATACAGAATATTCTCCGTTTGCCAGACAGCTAACCATAACGAGGAAACTCATTCGACGCCATACTAAAAAGTTTCGTGCCAAGAAAGGTCCGTGCCCTTGTCATATTCTTCATAATAAAATTGTGAATGTTAACAACTTGATTACTTTGCCACCCTGTCAATGACCTGTGTTCTATTGTTAATGATCAGGTGTACCTCCACAGCAACGAGATTCATCACTTCCATCTTCACCAGTAGAAACCACACCATATGAAAGCAACTCTTCTAGTGAATCCGATCCTTATGAGGATTTTCTTGAATACAAGGCTGCTGAAGAAAAATCACCACCTTTGTCTTAACCCGACCCGACCCAATCAAAACCCAATCCACGATGAACGTGTTCATTGGTTTTGCTGCAACGCCTTGCCTATGCTTACATGAGCCGGGCTCCATAGGTAAGGCTGAGTTTTTGTATCGTCAAAAGCAGGTTTGACCACTGGTATAGCTATATATATACAAGGATTATGGGAGTTGTATATAAAATTGGGCTCCAAGCCATCAAGAGTTTAGTGATGAACGTCCATGAATGTGATTTGTATATTTAAGATGGAAATAAAGGTGGTAATAGTGGTATATTATCGTTATATCTTTTAGTTGTCTACGTTATGATTTCAAAAATTAATTTGTATGGCTGGATAGCCTTATTTTCTAAGTGAAAATGCCACACTAAGGGTATGTTTGACATAGCTATGGCTGGAAGTTGGTAGCTGGTAGCAGCTAATGGCTGTAGTTTTTTTAGATATATTTAGGTGTTTGGTAGAGTAGCTGGGGCTTTTAATAAATGTATACAATGACTAAAATTGACATAACTAAAAAAGCATAATTAAAAAGTTTATTATCTTTAGAGGTTAATATAATCGTTTTTTCCTAAAAGTTTGTAGCTCCTTTTAAACGTTACTAGTAGGAGCGTTCAACCAAAGGCTTCAAGCTCCTAACCTAAAAGCTTCAAGCTCTTTCAACCAAACAATATATTTTTTTTAGTATGAGTTTTTTCTTAAAAGCTTAAAGCTAGATGCTTCTAAAAACTCCATGCCAAACATACTTTATATATAGATGTCGAAGTTATTATTTGAGGGTTGGGCCATAGGGTAAAAACCAAATAATGAAAAAGAAAAAAGACAGACAATTACTTTTTCATATTTATGTGTGTATATTTTTTAGATTTATATTTTAGGAAAAATTATAAATTTTATCCTTTATCTTAGTACCATATATATAGGCGTTGTCATTTTTAACAAATTTTGCACTTTATAAGGATTTTGTTGCACGTTTTGTCCTTTACATCTAACTCAGTTAGAAAAGTTTGTTGTGTGATACGCACGTGAGGGTGGTTATGTCTTTTCCCTTCCCCTTCATTCTACCCTTTTATAAACAACATAAACCTTAATCAGACCCAAACAACAGGAACCACTAGCAGGAATCGATGATGAACGACAATGGCGACGACTAGGGTTTACAAGAATCGATGATGAAGAATGACAATGACAAAGGTGTGGTGAGGTTGTAGTGGTGTTTGGTGATTGGCGGTAAACCTGACGGGGCGGTGGTGGGTGGTGCAATCTGATGGGGGCGGTGTCGCAAATCACCGGCATCCGTAATTTCATCATCAAAACCAATGCTAATCACCTGCATCTTCATCGGAGTTGGAGAAATCTAGCGAGTCCGATCATTTCAGGGAATTGCAGAGTGTATTCTCAAGAAAGTGAGAGTGTAATCGTGGTTGTAAAGGTTTGAAATGAGGTTCCGTTCTTGCATTTTATCTCAATTTTGGAAAAAAAAAAAAACAAATAGCGATTGAAGGTTGAAGATTAATTGGATTAAAGCAGGTTGTTCAATTGTTTGTTATGATATCACTATGTGGTTTGTTTTAGGAATAATATTAACTAAAGGAGTAAAAAGACTAAAATACGGGTAACCAAATTTAACAAGAAAAAATAATTAGGCTAGGGGTAAAGGACAAGACGTGCAACAATTTTGCCTATAAAGGGCAAAGCCTATCAAAATTCGTTGAAAAGGACACCGTCTAAAAAAGGCATCAAGATAATAGACAAAACGTGTAATTTTTCCTTATATTTTATAAAGACGTGTAAGTAGCTCACGTCAATAGTTACAACTTAGGTGAAACTATTATCACACATGCATGTTGGTTATCGTACTTTATTCTATCATTACCGGCTAAAAATCATGTTGTAGATTGCTGATGAGATTGGTGAACTAGGTTCGTGCAAGATTAACTCGTCTAAAGTATGTCTACTTAAGATATGCAGCTAGTTAAGAATTTTATAACTAATTTAAATACATGAAGATAATAAATATAGAGAGAAATCCTGTTATGTATTAGTTGTTTTTCATATGGGATATTTGTTTAGGATTGAGTTTTGAAATAACTTATTGACATATTGGCTTTTTCAAAAAGACAATAAGTTAAAAACGTGTTTGATAATACAAAAGTGTTTTTCGTAGCAGGAAAAAAAGTTGTTTTACAAAAGCCATAAAATCCTGGCTTTTTAAATGACTTTTGGCTTTTTGATCATTAAATTACTAATCTATCATTTCCTCTTTGAAGTGACAACTAAACATGTAAACTCATTCTATCCTTTTTAGTCATTTTACTTTTTTTCACCACAAAAGGTAAACCAAACGTTTTTTTAAATTACTTTTAAAAAAGTCATAAGTAGATAAACACTTTTAACAAAAACCATTTTTGGAGTTAAATAACCAAATCCCAAACTTTTGAAAAAGTCATACGCTAATAAGCACTTTTGACAAAAAAACACTTTTGAAGTTAAATAAGCAATCGCTTTTATGTTATGAAGTATCAGTGGGGAAAACACAAGTAATGACAGTTGCAAGGATGGGGTGTATGACCAATTTAGTGTTCGAATGGGGTGGCTTGAATTCGCGCCACCTTCAGTTGCCAAATGTTACCAAGTGATTAGTTTGTGAGAGCACCACTAGTGTTGTGTTATAGGTTTTTGTGATACCCGATGTCCAGTTTGTGGTACTTTACAAAAGTTTGTGTCATCTGGCTTTTCAAATAAGTTTTAGCTACATCATCTTCATCTAAACATGACCAAGAGGGTTATTTTTATTGCATTATTAAGCTTTTGAAATCAAAAGAAACATCTGCTCTATAGTTTTGTTGTTATTTTATGTTTTTGATATCATTGTAATTTCTTCCCAACCCCTTGTTAGGCCTTTATATTCCTATATAATGTGTCTCACGGTTTAAAAAAAAGTACTTGGACTAATGGTCGCTAGGCCGCTTTTGCACTCCCACATTGCTGTTTTGATGGATTTTCTTGGTTTTTTTTTGTTTTTTTCTTTTTATTATTTAACTCAAATTTAACTAAATAAAATTAATAAGATTATTTTCTTTTATTTATTATTTATGTGATATTCATCTATTATTTACCTTTTTTTGTTTCATATTATAATTTTTATTTTCTTATATAATTTGGAGTAAATTACACTTTGTGTCCTTTATGTATTATACAAATTGTGAAATGTGACGTTTAAAAAACATTCATATATCATGTCCAAAAATACCATGTTACGTAACACTTTATGTACTTTTAACCTAACTGAGTTAATTATCTCAGTTATCTTTAATATAGGTAAGGGCAATATTGTCCTTTCACATACCATAAAAGACACTAAGTGTTATATACTTAGTTACGTATCATGAATTCATTACATTAATTTTGTCTTTTAGTTAATATAAACAATATATAACTAAAATATAATTATCAATTATTAATTCATATATATATATATAGGTTAGTTAACGTACAATATTTCTTAACGTAACATACAATGTGTACGAGATGATTACGCACGTCATAAAACTCAAAAATCTTAATAATGCATGTTGAAAACCATAATCACGCATGTACAAAACCAGAAATCACGCATGGGGTAAAAACCTAGTCACGTATGTTATATTTTCACAGCGTACGTTAAGCAAAATTGTACAATACACTCTCATTATATGTGTGTGTGTATATATATATATATATATATATATATGTAAAAGGTTAAAGTAAAATGAAAACTCATACGAGTTGCGAGAACTTAGAAAACTCGACCTTATGCAAGTTTTTTCAATTTTTTTTACCAAAAATAAAAAAAGTCGATTTTAGAAAAAAAACAGTAGTTTTTTTTTATTTAAAGCAGCCGTAAATGCTATAAAAAGCTGATGTTATATCAATTTTTATAGTAACTGTAAGTGGCCGAAAACACTACATCGAATTTTTTTAGGCCTTCTTTGTAACATTTTAATCTAGGGGTATTAAAAAATAATGCAAAACTTGCACGGAAAGACCGAGTTTTCTAAGTTCTCACAACTCGTAAAAGTTTTCCCTTAATTCGAATCCTATATATATATATATATAAGTTTATATAAATTCGAATATTCTCTTTTAAAAACGAAGTCGTATTATGTTTACAAAATATATTTATAAACTATGATTCAAGGATTATATATATATATATATATATATATATATATATATATATATATATATAAGACACAATGGAAAATAGACTAAAATACAATAGACATAACATAAAACACAATGAGTATTAAACTAAAATCATAATGGAAAGTACACAAAAAACACAATTTATAACAACAGATAAAAAACACAATTGACAACAGACTAAAACACAAAGGACAACAGACTAAAAACACATTGAACTACAGACTAAAAACACAATGAATAACAGATTAAAACACAACGGATAACAGATTATGTCACACCCCGTATTTTCAACCAAACACCGGTGGGCCTGGGTGGGGAATATCATGATGTAAAAGTGATATCATCATAGTCAATTAAACATTGCACGACGGAAGTCTTGGATTTAAATTACTATTACAAACCAAATGTTCGAAATACAAAATAATATACAGGCTCGTAATAGAAGATCCACAGGCGGACCATAAATTGTACAAAGAAAGAATGTAAAACAGACTTTGGGCAGATCTAGGATTTGCAAGATCCTCTTATCACTACCGAGCACTTCCAGCCTATTTTCGTATTGTACCTGCAAACTTAGTCTTTTGAAAATACGCCAGCTTTCGCTGGTAAATACACCCAACTGACTCATTTTGAAAATATTTAATAATTATTTTAAGTGCACAAAGGCACAAAATGTTTTATAACTTGGAAAAGTTGACTTTGCAACCTTGTTAACAGATTCACATGTTTGTCCTTACATATAGGGCCCAGTACAAAAACCGAGTCATGATTAACGTACACACCACTTAAGAATTCACGAAGGAGCTATCCCCAACAAGTGTGGCTAGTTGCATTTGAGCGTCTGTCGGGTGTATGCCTACACCTCGCGCTAAGGTCATGGCCATTATCTAATGTAATGAGCCGAGGATATCCAGGACACGGTAGTTAACCCCTGATGTTTAAGTTATCAAACAAAACTGATTAAAACGGAATATGCGGATTTACTAGCCTCAATCTGGCATTCGATTGATCCGATTTCCGACCAAGCGGTAATAATTTACCATATCCCAAGCCCGTATAGGGAAAATAAGTCGAGAGTATTTATCTGAGCTATTCTTCGTTTAAACGCAAGATTTATTAACTCAGCCGTACACAAAAGTACTAAGTGCAGATAGCATTTAACGGCAAGTCTCTAGTCTGGATTATGGCATAAGCTAACCAATTAAATACTAACGGTCTTATTTAAGTCATTGACTTAGACCGACTAGCGTACTTGATCAAAACGTATAAGGCTAGATTAAACGATGATTGGATAGAATGCAGTTTAATCCCAAGAAGTACCTTGACTTGTATAATATGGATAAACTATAAACATTCTGGATTTTGAGACTTAAATGACAAGGTTAGACCCGTTTCGGTTAATTTTTGTAAACTAGTTACATATGCTTAACCGTACGCATATTAGCGATATCGGGTAACCGGATAAGTCATGGACAAATTCTATATGCCATTATGTTTTAAATAAGTTGTAATATCAGTAGGATATCAACTTATATGCTCGTTAAGGTTTTAAAATGAAACTATGCCTCGTAAGGGCATTTTGGTAATTTCATACCTTATAAAAGGAACTTGAATATAATTGATGTTATAACTATAAGTATTCTGGAAAAATAACTTATTTATGATATAATATCAGTAGGATATTAATTATATGTGTAATTTATATTTTATGACCAAACTATGCATCGAAGGGGCATTTTGGTCATTTTACACATAGTTTATAAATTATTCGGGATTATGAGTTCATATCATGTACCTACTGTAAAAATATTTAAAATAAGTTTTAAAATAAGTAGGTAATAATTCTTAGTTGATAAATATGGTTTAGAACCATATTATGTGCCGAAATGGCGTTTATGTCGTAAAATGACGATTTATGCGATCTTTAATGAAAACTGATGTTATGATTAGATTAACAAGTCTTAGATATGTTATTTAATATAACATATCAGTAGGTAAAAGGTTTACTTTGAAAAGAGATTAAAACCATTTTATAAGCCACAAGGGCCTTATCGTCATTTATCGACATAATACAAGGACTTGTTTATAAAATCAGTTTATAGTATGTTTTAAATAATCCTAATTATAATATTATATCAGTAGGAAACTCATTTTCAGGTTCATTATCAATAAAACCTCTTTTTATGCAAAAAGGACATTTTAGTCAAAATGGCATAATTATGGGACTTGTGCATAAACTCAGATTCTGATTATGATCATGTAATAACCTCTGAGGGTTATGCTACATTTTTTACGATCATAATTCAACTTTAGATTAGTAAGTAACTAATCTAAATCGGTTCAGAATCGAAAGTCAAAGCAGAAGTCAAACTTCGCGACTTTCGGTTGCAAACGGACCCTAGAACTGAAATTGACGAGCCGAACATGTTCTAATAATTATTACCAACTTGTTTGAGTGTCAAAATAGGTTTCATAACATATATAAGATCAAATTATAACATTTCCAAAAATGTTCTGTTTGTCTATTTAATATCATAACTTTGACCCGCCAATTGGTCTAGCAAACGTGATCTTCAGGAGGTGCCCTTTATAGGGACTAACACCTACCTTGTTACGATCACTTAGCCATGTTCATTTCGAACAATGGCTGGACTATAATGGTCTTAATCGAAAAACGTCTTGACTTTTGGCTATAAAATCCTATAAACGAAAATGCAAGAGAAAGGAACACTTACAAGAGTTTCTTAGAATGCAATAGAACTAAGTTGGATGCTCCTTTCAGTTAGGAACTTCCAGAGGAGGGATATAGAGTTGTGAATGAGAAAGGTGCAAATTCAGATGGTGAACCTTGGCACCTATTTATAGTTGGAGAGCTTGAAGGAAGTGATGCCAGGTGTTAAGGGGTGTAAGAGGAAGATTATAAGTGTCCTAAAACGTGGCATAGCAGTTGGGAATCCATGGTTTCGAATCAAATGGTTTTTGGCAATTTGTGTGGAGGCCAAGCAAATTTTCTGCAAACACAGGCCTCTCGCACCCCGCGAGAGGCATAGGCCCTGCCTCTCGCATCCCACGAGCGCTCCATGGCCAGTTTCAAAGTTTGACACTTTTAGCCCCTTAACTTATAAAACCCTCTAAAACACCTTTTTAGCATATTTAGCCCTCCGTAACCAATATTTGGCATACCCGGGTGTATGCTCGGACATTTTCGAGCTCTCGGTTCGTTAAAAGGTCACTCGGATGTAACATCCGTCAAAAAAACCGGATTTACCAAACCCGCTCCGTTTAATAACCGAACAATCAGTTAAAAATTTCGTGGCGTATTTAATGCCCAAAATAATTTTAAACGATACATAATTAATAAATATATTGGAGTATATAATTTATATTTGAAAAAGTCTTAAAAATAGTGATTTAAAAATATATTAGTGCTGCCGGGTTTCGAACCCGGGTCAGCCAGCATTTCACCAAAGTCTTATCGCGCACACACTCAACCACTACGCCACTCATGCTTCTTGTTAAATATTGGAAACAAATAATACATAAAATAAATCTCGAATTCAAATAACGACGCGCCCAATTGCAGTCGTCGGAAATCCAGGCGATCTCGCGAGATTGGACGGTTTCTTCAAGTCTTAACGTAAACATTAAACCTACATCGGTTATAACCGACGATTGAACCCGCGACACAAGTTATAACCGCCGGAAAATGTAATGACCGACGAATCAAGACGGAAATCGGACCAAATTCATCGATGTCCCGCCCTATAAATACCTCCTCAAACCTCTGCTAGCTTTTTCGCTCACAATCACACCTTTACCCGACGTAATTCCACTCGCCGGAAAAGTTCTGCACCTCGCCGGAAAACCGAGCCTTTCACTTCTGTGCCTTACTGAACCCCCAGAGCTTATACCGAAGCCACCCACATCCATCTCAAGCCCTCTGAAGACTCTCTGCCGCAAGACACACGTCGCTGGAAGTTTCTGCTGTCACCGGAGTTTCGCCGGAGAAACAGAGGAGTCCAGTTCGGTATACTTTACGCTTAATTTTTCATTCTTTTTATTTATCTCACCTGTAATTAACCTCAAACACTAAAAGAACATGATTTAATTTTCGAAACAGTCGGACTTCCGATTCTGGTTAAGATTCAACGAAGAAGACGAAGTGTCCGTTGTCTATAAATTTAATTTAAATCAAGTTATAACTCGGGTTAGACACACAGTCCAGCGGTGGACTGTGTGCAAATAAAACACGCAAACGTCTCGAGTTCGATACATGTCCCACGCATACTCGCCTAAATAAAAATGTTCTTTTTTTTAACCGAACCGGAGTCACTGCGTAAGATGTTAAGTTTAATAAAAATCGGAATAATAACCAAGATAGACACACAGTCCAGTGGTGGACTGTGTGCGCGTTTAAAACACAGGTCACGAGTTCGAGTCCGGACTACCGCACCGGTCCGGACAATTATTCAACTTTTTATATAAGGCAGAAATGAAACTATTTAGTTTGTATATAAGTATAATAAAAATCAGTTTATTTAACAAGTTAGACACACAGTCCAGCGGTGGACTGTGTGTTAACCTAAACCACAGGTCCCGGGTTCGAGACCTGTGGAGCGCCCCGGTTCGATGCTTTAAAATTGTTTTTAAAATAAATGATTTTCTGTTTAATTCAATTAATATATAAATATAATTAAAAACAGAAATATTTCGGGTTAAACACGTAGCTCAGTTGGTAGAGCTGCGTGCACGCGTACGGGAGGTCTCGGGTTCGAGCCTCACCCAGCGCACACATACACACATACGAACCGGTCAACAGTCAAAGTCAAAGGTCAATGGTCAACGGTCAACGGTCAACGGTCAAAAAGTCAACATTTTTTTATTATTTTTATTTATTTATGTTATTTAAAAATCAATTAAAAATACTTAAAAATAACATTTTTAAGGTTAGAAAATAGCCTTAAACTCACAAAAATACACCCAACAATCCTACTAAAATTGATTAATAAAATCCCATTATTTACCAAATCATTATGTTATTATATAGGTTAGTTTCACTCGTGGTTAAATCCAACTTCGTGCGTATTCATCATCATCAACCGAACGCACCCAATGTGAGTGAATCTTACAACTCCCCTTTTTAATTACACGTTTTGGGGTGTGTCATGTGTCACGAAATTAACTCGTTTATTTAAACTTGTGCCATACCATATTGTGATCTAAATTTAGATTGTATACATTGTTTGTAGTTATGTATTTCATATTGTCAATTTATATGCAATTCATTCATTAGGCCCATCAGTTCCTCGTGTGAGACGAGTTGAGCAACGCGTGCCTCAAAACAAATCCATTATTGTTCGTGTGTGTATTATTTAGTTTATATTGTTTGTAGTTACGTATTTCATATTGTCAAGTATATGCAAATCATTTATTAGGCCCATCAGTTCCTCGTGAGAGATGAGTTGAGCAACGCGTGCCTCAAAACGATCCATTATTGTTCATGTGTGTATTATTTAATATTAAATTGATTGGTGAATAAGTTTACATCTATTTTTACTCATGTGTGGTTGTGCACTTTATTTTATAATCAATTAAATAAACTTATTCAATGTTTTCCATAGGATTCACTCGTCAACTTTTTGTTGATCCAAAAACCCTTTTTACACATGATACAGGTGAACAGGATGAAGCAAGGAAAACATAGGAAATGTCTTAGAAGAAAACAATGAAGCCTAGATTGATGTTAGGACATGATGTAATAATGATTGTATAATTCCCTTTAAAATTGTATTAATGAATAAGAAACGTTATAATAAATGTCATGAGCTTTGATGATAACCCAATCATGCCCCGATCACCTTTTCCGCTGCGGGTCGGGGTGTGACAGATTGGTATCAGAGCCAACTATAGGGATATAGGATAGGTTATTAGACCCTTAGAGCCTATACTATAGTTTGCCTAAATTTTAATTGTTTAGGTGGTTACATACAAACTTATGATATTTATTTGTTTCATATTTGTTTATACTTACAGTCAGACATACATACTTATATACACATTCATCATACATATTTCAATGTTCATATATTCAAATCATTTTCATACTCTCGTTATTCAAAGATTTTGTTGCAATTTTCAAATCTCATCAAAGTAAGTTCTGCGACGGGCATGTAGTAACTGGAAGGGTACAAGTACCGGTAGTCGGAACGTCCTGTCTAGGTTGGCATTCGTATAAATCCAATATAACGGACCAGTTTGCCTACCTGGGGACTAACGATGAGAGTACGAAGAACCTATTAGGCCAAAGCATGCCACACCAAACGTCGTTCGAACTAACCCCACTTTGAGGTGTCACCGTGTCTACACCTGGACACATTCCGAATACCATACGTTATATACATATTTCTCGATTTTCTCCGGGTTTTAGTGTACGTAACCAGGCTAACACATGCGAACCATATGAAAACCCGGTATTCATGGGGGCCCACATGATTACGAAGGTGAAGTATGGCGGCATGTAGGGCCTAATGACGAGCAAAGCCCAAGACATCCTATGGATGTAGTAGATTTATTTTTCTATATTTATTTTATGAATGTTCATTCCTAAATGCGACCCATGAACCCAAAAACATCCAACTCATACTCTTGACATGTATTCCTTGTAGATGTCTTCTAATCTCGCCCGTAGGAAGATGAGAGCAGGAAAAGCCCGCGAGCGCATGGCTGCCCTAATCGCTCAACAAATGGCTGCCGTAATACCCAACATTGTAATCCAAGTCCAACAAGCACTTACCGCTAATCCTGTCAATCAAGAAGATCAACACGTTATCAACCCTCCCCCAAATACCACTAAATGCACCTACAAGCATTTCAAATCATGCGACCCTCCAAAATACGAAGGGACTGAAGGTGTCACCGCTCTCCTCCATTGGTTTGAAGAAATGGAGAACACTTTTCTAAATTGCGATTGCCCCGATGATCGCAAAGTGCGATATGCTACCGGTCGATTAAATGGGATAGCACTTACTTGGTGGAATACAGAGAAGGCCAAACGAGGCGTTGACGATGCTATGACTTTAACTTCGGATGAATTGAAGGAAATCATGACAAGACGGTTTTGCCCAAGGAGCGAAATCAAGAAATTAGAAGATGAGTTTTATTCGTTGAAGCAAAAGGAAGGAGACCACACCACATACAACAAAAGATTTCTCGAGTTACATCAAATGGTTCCTAACTTGTTCACTCCCCTCTACCGTTTGATCGAGCACTACATTCGAAGTCTTCCGTCAAAGATTCAAGACTCTGTAATAAGTACCACGCCTGCAACTTTGGAAGCAGCAATGGAGCTAGCAACAGAGCTCACCGAGAACCGAATCCGGAAAAGACTTCAAGGAGGAGAAGAAGAAGGATAAAGTATTGACTGAAACCTCCGACTCCACCCAAACCGAATCCCCTTCTCAACCCACTTCTAAGAGAAAAAGAGACGGGCAACTTTTCGCTACTATCCAACGTAATCAACCAATTTCACACGCCATACCCATCCAAGCTATCCCAATCACTCAAGTGGCACCCAACTCAACTTACCCAAATAAGAAACCATATCTTGGACCTCACCCTCGATGTAACACCTGTTTTTATCACCATCCCTTTACCTTACCTTGTCGACTATGTGCAAATTGTGGACGCTATGGTCATATGAGCAAGGTTTGCCGCACCCCTCAAAACCAAATCTCTCCCCCTACTCAAAACATGATCCAAACCTATCATCAACCTCAATACCCCATGTTCCCATATGTTCGAGCTTGTTTCAATTGTGGCGACCCTACCCACTTTAGAAACACGTGCCCTCGATTGGTTAACATCATAAACGCTCAAGCTCAATCAAACCCAGTTAACCAAGTAAACCAAGAAAACCCAATCGCTAGGCCACCAGCAAGAGGAAGAGTTTTCAACATCAACGCCAACCCTGTTGAAGATAATGACGGCCCAAACGAAACCACCCAACTAGTCCTCTTCACCGGAAATCAAGATTCAACTCCAATCGTTTAGTTTTATGTTTTTCTTTATCACATAGAACCAATCATAACTTAAGGATAAAGCCAATGGGAATTTGACAAGAATATGGTGGATACGCCGCTGGTACTTCCTATATATAAGTATTCTTGTCAAAGGATCGGAGGCATTATCAGGCGGTTATGAGAGGTTCCATGTATAAACTGTTGTGTGATTATTGTTTAGATTAAATTTATTATTTTCAGTACATGCAATACGATCGGCTCCGTTTGATTGAGCCTTGATCGCACAGACATTTTTCATTTTCAGTACATGCAATACGATCGGCTCCGTTTGATTGAGCCTTGATCGCACAGACATTTTTCATTTTCAGTACATGCAATACGATCGGCTCCGTTTGATTGAGCCTTGATCGCACAGACATTTTTCATTATCAGTATCTTATGGTTGTTGTGTTTGTTGTAGAGTCACATAGAACTAATCATAACTTGTGGATAAAGTCGATGAAAATTTGACGAGAATATGGTGGATACGCCGCCGGTACTTCCTATATATAAGTATTCTTGTCAAAGGATCGAGGCATTATCAGGCGGTTATGAGAGGTTCCATGTAGGATTTAGTATGTTTTGGTTGAAGTTTGTTCATCATACATTTCAGTGTATACAATTTCATCATTTATAGAAGTTGAGCTATGTCTCACTTCCACAATGACTAACCTCTCCATCACAACAAACGAGAGAGGTGTTGTCATCATTCAAACATGTATGCTATCAGAATATGGACTCAAATATTGGTTGTTGTGTTTATTTATGTTCTAGAGTTATATCATAGAACCAATCATAACTCACTGATAAAACCAATGAAAACTTGACAAGAATATGGTGGATACGCCGCTGGTACTTCCTATATATAAGTATTCTTGTCAAAGGATCAGAGGCATTGTCAGGCGGCTATGAGAAGTTCTATGTAGGATTTAGTAGTTCTTGGTAACTAATCATAATTTGCGGATAAAACCAACGAAAATTTGACAAGAATATGGTGGATACGCCGCTGGTACTTCGTATATATAAGTATTCTTGCCAAAGGATCAGAGGCATTATCAGGCGGTTATGAGAAGTTCCATGTAGGATTTAGTATTGTCTTGGTTGAAATTTGTGTTACATTTATATCATCTCGCCATTTAAAGAAATTGGATTGTGTTCCATTTCTACATAAACTAACCTCTCCATCATAACAAACGAGAGAGGAACTGTCACCATTCAAACATATATGCTATCAGAATGTGGATTCAAATATTGGTTGTTGTGTTATTTATGTTCTAGAGTTACATCATAGGACCAATCATAACTTACTGATAAAACAAATGAAAATTTGACAAGAATATGGTGGATACGCCGCTGGTACTTCCTATATATAAGTATTCTTGTCAAAGGATCAGAGGCATTGTCAGACGGTTATGAGAAAGTTCTATGTAGGATTTAGTAATTTATTGGTACATTAGTTGTTGTGTTTATTTATGTTCTAGAGTCATATCATAGAATCAATCATAACTTACTGATAAAACCAATGAAAATTTGACAAGAATATGGTGGATACGCCGCTGGTACTTCCTATATATAAGTATTCTTGTCAAAGGATCAGAGGTATTGTTAGACGGTTATGAGAAGTTCCATGTAGGTTGTAGTATTAGAAGTTTTGCTTTAGGATATAACCATATCCTTCCAAACATATCAAAACTCTTACGCATGATATCATATTTAGCGAATCAACTCTGCTTATCAATATTTACCGTAGGCAACAAAAAGCGATTCCTGTAACAGGGTACTTAACCCTTACAAGGGACGTTACCGCCTCAAACAAAAAACTTAAACTCTTACTCTTTTTCTAAGCATGTAACTGTCAAACTAAACACCATCATTCTTTTAGTCAAATATATCACTACTTAAATTTCGGGACGAAATTTCTAAAAAGCAGGGGATACTGTAACATCCGTCAAAAAAACCGGATTTACCAAACCCGCTCCGTTTAATAACCGAACAATCAGTTAAAAATTTCGTGGCGTATTTAATGCCCAAAATAATTTTAAACGATACATAATTAATAAATATATTGGAGTATATAATTTATATTTGAAAAAGTCTTACAAATAGTGATTTAAAAATATATTAGTGCTGCCGGGTTTCGAACCCGGGTCAGCCAGCATTTCACCAAAGTCTTATCGCGCACACACTCAACCACTGCGCCACTCATGCTTCTTGTTAAATATTGGAAACAAATAATACATAAAATAAATCTCGAATTCAAATAACGACGCGCCCAATTGCAGTCGTCGGAAATCCCGGCGATCTCGCGAGATTGGACGGTTTCTTCAAGTCTTAACGTAAACATTAAACCTACATCGGTTATAACCGACGACTGAACCCGCGACACAAGTTATAACCGCCGGAAAACGTAATGACCGACGAATCAAGACGGAAATCGGACCAAATTCATCGATGTCCCGCCCTATAAATACCTCCTCAAACCTCTGCTAGCTTTTTCGCTCACAATCACACCTTTACCCGACGTAATTCCACTCGCCGGAAAAGTTCTGCACCTCGCCGGAAAACCGAGCCCTTCACTTCTGTGCCTTACTGAACCCCCAGAGCTTATACCGAAGTCACCCACATCCATCTCAAGCCCTCTGAAGACTCTCTGCCGCAAGACACACGTCACCGGAAGTTTCTGCTGTCACCGGAGTTTCGCCGGAGAAACAGAGGAGTCCAGTTCGGTATACTTTACGCTTAATTTTTCATTCTTTTTATTTATCTCACCTGTAATTAACCTCAAACACTAAAAGAACATGATTTAATTTTCGAACCAGTCGGACTTCCGATTCTGGTTAAGATTCAACGAAGAAGACGAAGTGTCCGTTGTCTATAAATTTAATTTAAATCAAGTTACAACTCGGGTTAGACTCACAGTCCAGCGGTGGACTGTGTGCAAATAAAACACGCAAACGTCTCGAGTTCGATACATGTCCCACGCATACTCGCCTTAATAAAAATGTTCTTTTTTTTAACCGAACCGGAGTCACTGCGTAAGATGTTAAGTTTAATAAAAATCGGAATAATAACCAAGATGGACACACAGTCCAGTGGTGGACTGTGTGCGCGTTTAAAACACAGGTCACGAGTTCGAGTCCGGACTACCGCACCGGTCCGGACAATTATTCAACTTTTTATATAAGGCAGAAATGAAACTATTTAGTTTGTATGTAAGTATAATAAAAATCTGTTTATTTAACAAGTTAGACACACAGTCCAGCGGTGGACTGTGTGTTAACCTAAACCACAGGTCCCGGGTTCGAGACCTGTGGAGCGCCCCGGTTCGATGCTTTAAAATTGTTTTTAAAATAAATGATTTTCTGTTTAATTCAATTAATATATAAATATAATTAAAAACAGAAATATTTCGGGTTAGACACGTAGCTCAGTTGGTAGAGCTGCGTGCACGCGTACGGGAGGTCTCGGGTTCGAGCCTCACCCAGCGCACACATACACACATACGAACCGGTCAACAGTCAAAGTCAAAGGTCAATGGTCAACGGTCAAAAAGTCAACATTTTTTTTATTATTTCTATTTATTTATTTTATTTAAAAATCAATTAAAAATACTTAAAAATAACATTTTTAAGGTTAGAAAATAGCCTTAAACTCACAAAAATACACCCAACAATCCTACTAAAATTGATTAATAAAATCCCATTATTTACCAAATCATTATGTTATTATCTAGGTTAGTTTCACTCGTGGTTAAATCCAACTTCGTGCGTATTCATCATCATCAACCGAACGCACCCAATGTGAGTGAATCTTACAACTCCCCTTTTTAATTACACGTTTTGGGGTGTGTCATGTGTCACGAAATTAACTCGTTTATTTAAACTTGTGCCATACCATATTGTGATCTAAATTTAGATTGTATACATTGTTTGTAGTTATGTATTTCATATTGTCAATTTATATGCAATTCATTCATTAGGCCCATCAGTTCCTCGTGTGAGACGAGTTGAGCAACGCGTGCCTCAAAACAAATCCATTATTGTTCGTGTGTGTATTATTTAGTTTATATTGTTTGTAGTTACGTATTTCATATTGTCAAGTATATGCAAATCATTTATTAGGCCCATCAGTTCCTCGTGAGAGACGAGTTGAGCAACGCGTGCCTCAAAACGATCCATTATTGTTCATGTGTGTATTATTTAATATTAAATTGATTGGTGAATAAGTTTACATCTATTTTTACTCATGTGTGATTGTGCACTTTATTTTATAATCAATTAAATAAAGTTGTTCAAATGTTTTCCATAGGATTCACTCGCCAACTTTTTGTTGATCCAAAAACCCTTTTTACACATGATACAGGTGAACAGGATGAAGCAAGGAAAACATAGGAAATGCCTTAGAAGAAAACAATGAAGCCTAGATTGATGTTAGGACATGATGTAATAATGATTGTATAATTCCCTTTAAAATTGTATTAATGAATATGAAACGTTATAATAAATGTCATGAGCTTTGATGATAACCCAATCATGCCCCGATCACCTTTTCCGCTGCGGGTCGGGGTGTGACATCGGAGGTATAAATTAACATGTTAACACTTTTAACCACTCTATTATCCAACTTTCACATATTTATAGAATTGAACCCTCTCGTCCAACAAATGGAACATATGAGAGTTAAGACTTCGTAAAGGATCACTCAGAGGCTCATTATAAGCATGTTGACTCCGATGTCACTCAGAGGCTGTGCATATTGACACAACGGTCACTCAGAGGCCAAGTTTTAGCATGTTGACACTAATGGTCACTCAGAGGCTATGTTTTATGCATGTTGACACTAATGGTCACTCAAAGGCTTGGTTTATGCATGTTGACATCAGAATATCACTCAGAGACTTAGTTTGAGCATGTTGACGCTTTTAGTCCCTGCTAGTTTTTAATAGACTTAAAATAAAAATTTAACACGTGTTGCTATATTATTGGACACGATTTTACAAGGTGTTACAGTTTAATACACGATGGATATCAGACGAAACACAATGACCAGAACCATTAACGCAATGTATAGAATACCCAAATATAACATCTTCATTGTGTCATAAGTTGTGTTATAGGTTCTAATAAAAAAACAATGACAGAACCAAAATTAACATTGTGTTATACGTTTTGATAATAACACAATGTATGGAAACCCTAGTAAAAACATAATGACCAAAACCCATTCGAAAGACACAATAACCAGAACCTTTTACACAATGCAAAGAAAACCCTGTAACAATGAAATTTTATATTTTATCTTCATATTGCAATATCATACTTATCTTAAAGATAAAAAATGTTTGGTGAATTTTTTTTTAAAATGTTATATGAAAAATGTTTTGGATGTTTTAAATTGATCGGGGAAATTGACCTGTGTCTTACATGTGGAGAGAGAAAATCAATAAATGTAGGATTCCCTCTATGCCATTCAACTATTTTCTTTGCACTAAAATAAATCAACACTCCAAACATAAGATCAATGGATTAGAATCCTTATTAGGCTGGAGGGTATGGGACACCGTCACCCTTCCATCTAAGCAATTATTTGATCAATAATGCCCCCTTACACCATACCATGCTAGCTATTGAGGGGGGGGGGGGGGGACTATTCAATGTTAGCCAAAGGAATATCGAGCATTAGCGGATGATATGTGGGCCCCACATCAAGTTTAAACCTTTAAAAAAATTAATAATGAGGGTGCTATTGGGCTCGATTGCTTATGTGGCACTGGTGTGCATATGTGGAGCTGAGGTGTCATTGATATGGCATAATGAAACCTCTCTCCATACCATGTAATCTTACCTTTCTTATTTATTTTGCCATTTATATTTTATCTTAATTCACTATTACAATATTACGTACAACTTTCTAGTGTCGATTCACAGTTAAGTTTTAATCACACTAAGTACCCTTTCCCTTACAAATAGTATGCTATTACAGATAGTATGCTTAATCAATTTCTTGGTGTATCCAAGTTATATATTGCTTCTAAAACAGTATGTTGTTATGCAAATGCCCTTTCTTCTAAAATGCATACATAGACACATCTCGTTTCCTAAATTAATTTGTGTATGTGTATTGATTCATTTATTAATTTAACAATTCATAACCCATCAGCTTTTATAAAAAATCCCACTTTCAATTTTTTATTATGACTAAACAAATGATGTTGCCCTTTCCAAAGAGGTAATACATATTTCGATTGGTTTCCACTAACCGATTGAGATTAACCTCCAATCCCTTCTAATTTTCATAAAGCAAAAGTTTAAAATAAAACTAAAGTTCAAATCCGTACATAATAATAAATATCTTGAAAATTATTATTTTACTTAAAATCCCCTGATTTATATGTGCTTTGGTAGAATGATTTTACATTAGTATATTATATCAATTATAAAACACTAAAAGGCTATCACATTTTAAGGATCGATTCATCTAGGAAATGATAACTTTTGTATCTTTTTATGTTTATAGTAGGGATTACTCATTGATTATATTTTTTTTATTTTCCAATATCAATCGGAGGATGTTATGTAAAATCTATTTATCTAAAGTCCATTTATTGCATATACACTCTCTTATTAAATACTTATCACTATGCCACCCTTGATGCATATACATTATCTAGTTAATTCACTAATTGAGCCATAAAGAAGAGCATTCTTTACATTCGATGGATGAGTAGGCCTAATTAATACACTACCAAATTAAGACTTGTGCGGTGGATGGCTTGTTTGACATTCGAACTAAATGTCTCATCACAATCAATACACTATATCCATTAGGAAACTAAGAACGTCTTATAATAAGCCATCAACCCATCATACATAATCATATGTTTATATAGCTACATTATCACGCCACAATAACACATGGTGGTGAAGAATCAAGTCTCATTCTTAATGAGAGCAATATACGTATCCTGCATTGTGCACGTGTGAATCCTGTAAGGCTTGCGTAAAGGATCAAGGAGTAGAGGATCCAGTGACATGATGGTTAAGCATATCAATTGATTTGGTATTATCTTGTTCTGCTGGAGGGGCCATAAGATGGGTATAGGTGATGTTTGTGGTGTGGGATCCGTTAGTGTCGGATATGTGGATCCATAATTAGTGGACTAGTTAAGAGCACGAAATTCGAGAAGATGTCAAGAGATAGGAGACAGGTGGAAGGAAAAGTCTAGAATTTGAGTTGGTGTAAATAAAGCAAATGAAAATGAAGATTAAAATATAAAATACCGGTAATAGATAATCTTTTTAGTGTTTATTAATCTGCAATTGGATAAACAAAATTGATGATGATCAAGGAAGACCCAAGGAGCTAGTTTATGTGAAGGAAACATATATGGGTACCTAATGCGATGTAACAGCCCAATCATTCCCGACAAATATCTAAGTGACACGTGTCTAGAAACCTCCCTCACAATAAACTTGGTTAATGTTGAGGGATTGAAACTGCCACAAAGGCAAAATACGAAGTTGAGGGGCTGAAACTTTCAAAAACCAAACTTAGTTGCGTTGAGGTCCCATGTGGACTGTACGGGAAACCCCTTGCGGTTCGCCAGGGGTACCTGCACAGCTAGAAACTCGCTGGTCGCAGCCTTCTTCCTCGTTTTTGCCACCTTTCACCTTCTTGCCACCTTCTACACTGGGTGTGGCACATAATGGAGACTAATCTTGCATTAAGGCACCTCTAGGACATTTGTCTAAGCCTTATGCATCCTCATTCACTATAAATAACACCCTTTGATCACCTTATTTTTCATCCTAAACTCACAAACAACACTTCACTCTAGAAAGTCTTATGTGAGCTTCTTTGCTTCTGCTTTTTGAGCTTCTCCCTTGGTTGTTTGAAGAAGTCTTCTGATGATTGGTAAGTTCCCTTCTGTTGGTACTCTCAATAGCAATTAGTTTCAAAGTTTAATTTCGTCTGATCATCGAGAATTTCAAACAGATTGACCAAACTGTTTGACTTTCGATTCTGGCCACTTTGGTCAACCAATTTCAAATTAGTTTCGCCCAAATGGTCTACACAATGTAAGGAATAGAACCTTATATTTGTATATCATGTTCATCACGTCTAAATGGGTCGAAATGAGAAGTCAAAACTGAATTTTTGAAAAGTCAAACACAGCTATATGAAATAATCAATGAACGATCTTTAAGCATATACAGTATGATATTTTGACATCAAAGCAGTTTATACAACATAACAAAAATATTTTCTAACATATTTGACTTGTCACAAACCTGTTTTCCCGTCCAAACCCGTATTTACGCATACGACTCGTTAAAATGGCGTAAACCATATAAACAAGTCGTAGTGAGTTTCAAAACACTTTCAAATCAGAATGTAAGGTTAACCAACTATAATACACGAGGCTTCTCACTCGTATGGTTATAACCAACATTCTATCTGGTCAACGCTTGATCTAGAGGAACTATGCTTAAATACACGTTAACCGATCAAGTTTAAATGACTTCTAAAGACCCGTAACAATTCTCATGGATATTATTTCCATTCACTCTAGACTATAGAGCCCTCCAATAAATGCATCATAGGCAATAAACTTTAAGTCCAACTGTACTACGAATTGAATACATTTTGTTCTATGATAGTACATGTCAATACTTTTAATAATTTTCATTAAAAATTGGGATATAGTATAAAACCCATTGGTTCGGGTATTGTAACGGGCTAAATATCTTTATAATGTAATAATCCGAATTGATCCGTATTGATTGATTAACATAAACGATTGAGGGTTGATAGTACCGTATCTGGGTTCCCCAATTCATTACTATAATGGCCATAAGTGCGGGGTGTAGGCATACACATGACAATCATAAAATATGGTGTGTATATAAATCAAGTAATGGCTTCCATCCCAGTTCTCGAAGGTGAAAAGCATGTAAAACTGGTAACAATGATACTTGTCCCAATGAAAATTAAATGTTTTAAAAAATTAGTCGGTTAACTGTATTTACCAGCGAAAGCTGATGTATTTTTTAAAGATTGACTTACAGTTGACAAACTTAGAATTAGGATGGATAAGGCTCATTCTATAGCTTTGGAATTTGCGACTCCAATGGCCAAGACCTAAGATATCTCAAAGTCTATTTTATTTCAATCCTATCTTTGGGAATTTGTATCGAATATTTGATACTAAAGTTTTAATATAATATTAGAGTTCTTTAATACTTGTAATTTCTTATTACATAACTCCCTATTTCCTCTGCGCTGTGAAACAGGTACACAATCGTCACGCTCAAACCCCACATCCGGACCCACCGAGAAAATGAGGGTGTGACATACCAAGATGAGAATAAAAAAGTTATTTGTTGAGAAACTTGGTCAAAGTTTGTGGAGGTAGAAAGAAGAATGCTAAGAAGTTGCATAGCCATACAGAGAGCTCAACACAACATTTAAGAGGAATGTGAGCTTGATAAAGAGGGATCTATGTTACTAGTTATGCAAATCATGCAATCTAACATTTCATTTTGTTGAGACTTATGAAAAAGGTAAAACATAATTAGATGCCCTATGTGCCAGAACAAAGATGAAGCGTGGTGTTGTCAGATTCTTTGCCATTATCACATTGAAATGTTTTTATTTCACAATTAATTCGAGTCTTAGCTTAAACCCCCACATGTAAAATTTAGAGAGAAAATTAGATTTTTCATAATGGATAAACTTAAAAAAACTAAAAAAATGATTTAAAAAAGAAAACAAATTAATACCACCAATACTAGCAACAAGGGATATCTGTAATCCAAAATGAATAATATCAAATTTGAACTCCACAAACAACTATGTATGATAAAATCAAAGTTTAAGTTGTTTTCTTAGTTGATAGATGGAAAAGCGTGGAGTGTTTTCTTTATTACATGAAATAGAACTAATATATATATATATATATATATATATATATATATATATATATTGGTGATGTTCGGCTACAAAGTCATAAAACACTATCATTTCAGTCATAAAACCCACAAATAAAAGAGTGAAGATGAATAAAAAACACCATATTCAAACCATAATAATTCATAAAAACTTTACACACACATGTAGAACTATGAATATGAAACACAACATGCTAATCAACATAAAACATAATAATGATTGTCATTCGATAATCATAACCTTATCACCCAAAATACAAAACACAACCCACATATATGATGTTAGTAATCCTCATTTTGTTATTTGTAGGTTTTGGGTGTGTTTTATGGTTGACATTTTGGTATTTTATGACTTTTTACACTTTTTAGGAAATTTGACTTTATAGTCAACTCCTAGCATATATATATATATATATATATATATATATATATGTAGTGGAGAGTTCAAATGAGAAATTTTTTTTGTAAAAATAAAAAAGAAAAAATCTCAACCAATAGGAATACTTCAATTTTCTTCATTAAATTTTTGTATTTAATGTCATTGTAAGGGTATATTGGTAAATTTTTATAGATTATTAAATTGTAGTCTTCCTCTTTAATAACTAATTAAATTAAATTTGTAACTTATTTTCAAAATATATATATTTTCAAAAAAAAATTAATTTAGAGTGTAGGATAAACTACGAGGTGTGAAAAACAAATTACGAGTTGTGTAGGATAAATTTTGGAACGTGTAAGATAAATTTCAGAATGTGTAGGATAACTTTTGATGTGTGTAGGCAAAAGTTTTTAGTGTGAATGATGATAGTCTTTATGACTAATTAATTAGTCAAATAAACAATAAATGAGATGGAAGAAAAACTATATAATATTTTACATTTGTACCCTTTGTACTTTTTCTTCTCAAATGAACCTCTCCCTATATAAATATATATAGACTTATGATGTTAATTACTCTCATCTCCAGTTAAAGGGTCTTTGTGTAATTACTTGATAGTTTAGTTTATTATGTAATCAGAATACATGATATTCTATAGGTTTATTATGTAAATCCTAAACCTAGCACTTAAAGGTACGATGGTCAGAAGCATAGCCACAATAGTCACATCGGTTGAAGAAGGTTGGCAAAAGGGAAGACATGTTGATTCCAAGGGGGTGCGACAATTTGACAGTGTTGGTTCATTTAGTTTAAATAGGGTTCATGTATTCAATGTTTGTACATCATCGCACTTAATCAATAAACGAAAGATTATTGTTAGTCAAATTCTTGTTTCTCAATTTCAAGTGCAAAGATCAATTGTGGGGCCAATACTGGTATGAGGGCCAAAGGCTTTTGAAAGAATTGTTTTGGTGGTGAAAGATTTCGAAGCATAAGAGATCACATGAGGCGATTATCGAAATCAGGGTTTCAATTGTGAAGATTTCTTTTTTGTTCGAAGGATTGTGATCAAGTTTCGGTTCGGGGGTATAACGAATCAGGGTTTTGAAACAAAATCAGGGACTATTTTTGTTTTCGTTTGGAGTTCTACGAAGATTAGAATCAATTCGATAGTTTATGTGATTGAGAGGCAGTCGCAGGTGTTAACCGAATTCAAGAAATCAACTTTTATCAAATACATGAATCAAGAAACAAAATATTAGGATTATCTGTTCCAAGTAGAATTTGAATTTTGTATTTATATTTGTATTGATAGTATAGTTTAGAAACTAGAAAGTATACGGGGTTGTAAAATTACAATTTGTAATAATAAAAATCATTCGCTCACCAGATGGTTCAGGTTAACCAATTGTAATTCACAAGGGTATGGGATCTCGACTCACTACCAATGTTCGATTTTAAAACCAACAAATATACGATATGGACAATACTTATCAAAACCATACTAGAAGCAAACGGACTCTGGGAGATGATTGAACCCATAGAAGGAACACAAGCAGATGTGAAAAAGACAAAACAACGATTACGTATCTATTCCAGGCGATGCCAGAAGATGTGTTTTTTTTGTAAATGGCAAATTGCAAGACTGCAAGAGAGATTTGGAAAACGTTGAAGACATGACACGTTGGTGTAGATCCGGTGCAGAAGCCACGTTTGCAAGCGCTCATGACGGAAATCGAGTTGTTGCAGATGAAAGAAGACAACATGATAGATGAGTTCACTACAAAAGTTAACAATATTGTTACAAGGGCAAGCGAGTATTGCCACAATAGTCACGTCGATTGAAGAAGGGCGCCAAAAGGTAAGACATGTCAATTCCAAGGGGGTGCGAGGATTTGATGGTGTTGATTCAATTAGTATAACTAGGGTTCATGTATTCAATGTTTGTATCTCATCACACTTTATCAATTTGAATGAAAAATTATTGTTCGCCAAATTCTTGTTTCTCTAATTCTCAATTTCAAGTGCAAAGATCAATTGTGGAACCAACGATGACTTTGGAAGAGAAAATAGAAGCAACATGTGAAGAAACTGCATAAGGATCATCGATGTTGTCATATCAGAGGTTCTATAAATCCTACATATAAAAACCACATCGGTAAAACTCAACATGACACTTTTTTTTCTAATCATTTTCTAATAGTTGAACAAAATATCAAATTTAATGATGTTAAGGGTGGCAAGGATGTTTAAGGTAAAGAGGGGGTATGGTTTAACGATCTGGTTGTGACCCAGCGAAATATCTATCACTGACAAGGACATACTGAGTATTACTAGTATTAAAAAGGCAACTGATATTACATGCATTTGTAGTGAGATGTGTAGTGGTACCAAAATTAATATACCACCCAAGCATGCCTGGATCTTGAATTGACATGTTGATGATACTTGAGGAAGAGATGTCTAGGTGTGCATTCGAGGGAACATATCGACAAAGGAATCATAGATGACTAAAACACTTATGGGTTAGAGGCTGTGGCCTAGGTGGAGGGCTTGTGACACTAGTAGTGAATCTGTAGGTATTAGCGTGGCGGACCCATGAATTATTTACTGGGGTGTGGATGAGGTGTTCAACCATATTTTCAAATGGTGTGGTCGTTTTTTTGTCTAAAATATACACTAAATTTTTTTTCAAGAGGTGCGGCCGCCCACCTTGGCCAAAGGGTGGGTCCGCCCCTGGGTACCAGTATGAGTGGTTTGAGGGCCATGAATACTGTGGTTGTTCATAAGATTGCAGAGTCATTCAAGATAATTGCGAAGGAGTGTCCTAGCAGTTTGTCTTGTCATGATTAAAATAGAGAATCTGTACAAGTGTTTTAGTTTAGATGACAATCATAGCGCCATCCCTAACTATGATTGGTATCTTGTTGCCGAAACTAGTTGGTTGTTGAGTCTGGTTATAAAGAACTGTCGTGGATGAGAAATTTGTGTGGGATGGTTGACGGCGAAGAGGACAAGAGACAGGGGCGGACCTACCTTATTGGTAGGGGTAGCCTCCGCTACCCCTTGGCGCTCCGACGGTAGTGTAAATTTTTGAAAAATTTGATATTTGTTTGATTTCGTTACCCCTTTTCTATAAAACGTTACCGCTACGAAGATTTTCTGGATCCGCCACTGTCAAGAGAGCCATTTTTCTTCAAGAAGTAGCATCGTCTGAGCTTGAAGAAAAGTTGAAAACCGTTTGTGAAGTCGAATGGTTCCAATGATCTAATCAAACATTCCACCAAACCGTTAATAATCTATGGGACCATATTCTTTTAAATATCTTAAATCCTAATGCGTTGAAATTAATTGGTAACAAAGACGTCACCTATTTCAACCATTTGATGGGCGTCTTTGTTGTCTTAAAGAAAGTTTTCAATATAAATCCAAAGAGCATGTGCGCCATGATATTTTTTTTAAACCTTAGATTATGTTTTATTGTTTAATAAGTCCACATTTTGATAAAAGTGTGTAATTGGTTTCACTTAGAATAGTCCAAACGTTTGGCACTTGTCGAATCATTAATGTCACCCCAAGCACACTGAAACTGATTCAGTGGGTTTCAGATTGTTCATGCCATGCGTCAGGGTTTAGTTCGTCAAGATCCAGAATGTAAACTTTAATGTTGATGATTCCATATGGCGTGTCAGTAGAGGATTGATGATTCATCACCTCTGATAGTTAAATAGAAATTAAATTAAAATACATTTAAATGACAAAGATATACCACACATATGTGTATTAGTATGTATGTGTATGTACGTACTTATGAATGTGTGTGTGCATGTATATTATGCTTGTTTAATTTTTTTAGTTTGAAAAAAAAAAAATAAGAAAGAGATGAAATATCGGGAAAGGGCAAGCAAATTGAGTTGACTCACTCTGTTGGGATTTAGTAGCTTTCTGTGTCTATAGTGTTACACTATTTGTACGTATGTTTGTTTTTTAGACTATATTTTTGGGAGCAATCTTTATATCTCTCTATCTAGATGATAGAGGTAAAGTTTTCCTACATCTCACTATCCCCTAAGTCTGTCAATAGCTTTGCTATATATGAGATATATTAGATACGGGTGTTGTTAATAAGTTGAGTTGACACGATGAGCCAAGAAAGAAAAGTGGGTCGACAATCTGATAGTGACGACACATGGCGGTTGAGTTGACCGTTGAGCAGCGGTCCAAGAGTGGTTTTCTTAGGAAACAATTGACAAATGCATCGTTTGTGGCGGTGTCAGGTGATCCAGGAGATGCAAGAGATGGTCGGAAAACAAACCACAACTATGACTACGATAACGATTTGGTTGGTATTGCTTAGAAACAAATTTCAAACATATTGTTGGTATTGTTGTTTAGTTCAGCCTGGATAAGTATAGGTATAAAAAAAGTAATGGTGAAATTTGAATGAAAGAAACGGACAAAATTTAAAGCTTATTTAGCTATAATGTCATATATGTTTGTATATTTTCTTGATTAGTAAAAAGAATAAAAAATATAATCAACATATAACTCTATTCTGTGGCGGATCTAGAAAATAATTATAGGGGCAACATTCAAAATATTTTTTATGTACTTCATACGATGATTCGGTACGAGTAGAAACGATGTGTGTCGTAACAGTATGAGTCAAAACGGTGTGCGTCGAAATGGTTCAGGTCGAAAACAGTACGTGTCGAAATGGTGCACGTCGAATCCTAAAACGTTAATCCTAATCCTAATCAGTTCCACTTGCACATAATACCAATTGCACCTAATAACAATTGCACATAACTACATAAGCCCTAAATCCTAATAAAATCAATTGCACACAGCTAAATAAGTCCTAAATCCTAATCAATTCAAATTTCCACATATTTTTAAATCTAGGCTTAACGTTTATTGAAATTTTAATTCAATTATGACTTTAACTATGCATTCTCAAAATGTTCCTATACAAAGCTTGTTTGTTTTGTTCAATACATACAGAGAATATAAACTAGTATGGTTCATAACACATACAAAAAAATTATATAGAATTTCCATATTTTTCGTCTCTGCAAGTTTTTGTTTTAGGCACTTTTTAAGGTGCAAGGCTGATTCCGATAGTACAATCTTCTTTGGCTGTTTTACCATAGGAAACAAACGTGTTCATCTAGGTAGCTCCAAATCTATTTTAAGGGAAACGTAATATTCGTGTGCCTTAGTCACCTCCTGTTTCGTTTCATTTTGTTCTTATTCATTGTAATCTGTTTTGGATTTTTTTCATTCCATTTGTAATGTTTATGTTGTTCATTCTGTTTGTAATTTCAAAAGAACAAGTATAATATGTTTACAAGTTTCTTTCTGTTTCTATTACTGTAGTCGAAATTTTTAAAATGGTATTTCCTTTTATTTTGTGAACGGTTCTCCTACAAGCTTAAAAGAAATTTTAAAACCCATTCGCTATATTGGTTAAAAAAAATTACAAACACTTTGTTTTGTTTATTAGCAAAGCTTTTTAGTTTGCATTGGTTTTCTATAAACCAATTTGTTTATGTCTAAAACTGATTATAATTTTCTTACTCTTGTTTCATAAGTGGCTATTGTTCAAGCAACCACATCAACTATTGTTGAATCCGCATCCACTACCATGGGACCATTAATTGGTACCCAAGCAGTGGCTAATCATGGTGAGAAACCAGAAAAGTTTCCAGGTTTAAACTTCAAGAGATGACAACAAAAGATGCTTTTTTATCGGACCACTTTGAACCATGCGAGGTTCTTGACTGAGTCATATCATGTTCTTGCTGAAGGGACACCTGATGTCCAATCTGTAAGTGCAGTTGACGCTTGGAAACTTTCTAGGTACTTATGTCATAACTATGTGTTGAACGATATCAAGGATGCCTTGTATAATGTGTTTTTCAAAGTATCGATTGCTAAGGATTTATGGGAATCATTGGAACGCTAGTACAAAACTGAGGATGCGGGTACTAAGAAATTTGTTGTGGCTAGGTTCTTGGACTACAAAATGATCGAATAAAAAACTGTGATGAGTCAAGTTCAAGAATTATAGATTATTCTCAGTGACTGTCTGTCTAAAGAATGAACCTTAGTGAAACATTCCAAGTGGCAACAATTAGTTTCCTCCTAGTTGGGTGGACTTCAAGAATTACCTTAAGCATAAACTAAAGGAAATGACTATTGAAGACCTTGTGGTTTGTTTTTGGATTTAGGAAGACAATAGGTTATCACACAAAGTGGGTCAAGTTGAAGCTTCTGCAGAAGGAAATCTTACGGAGCATGGTCAATCTTCAAGGGTTACAAAGGTAAAAACGGCCACAAGTTCAATGGCAAGGGGAAAAATAAAAATGTTAACCTTGGGCCAAAGAAAGGTGGTGTGAAGAAGAAGGTTGGTCCCTTCAAAGGGAAGTGTTACAATTGTGGTGAATCTAGTCACCGTGCTGACCAACGCAAGGCGTCTAAATGTGAGAAGGCCCTTTAATGGATGAGGATCGTATGCCCTTAGTGGCCATGATTTCAGACCTCACTACCATGATGGAGGAGTTAAATTTGGTGTCTAATGAGCCAAAAGGGTGGTGGGTTGACACTGGAGCTACCCGCAATGTTTGCCTAGACAAGACCATCTTTAGTATGTTTAAAGAGGTGGTGGGAGATAAAAAGTTGTACATGGGAAATGCTGCTACAACTGATATCAAGGGAAAAGGGATGTGATCTTGAAGTGGACTTCTGGGAAAGAGCTCACTTTAAAGAATGTGCTTTATGTTCCTGACTTGCGCATGAGTCTTGTGTCGAGTTAGATGCTTAACAAGTTTGGCTTTCATTTGGTTTTTAAGAGCGATACATTTTTTAAGTAAGCATGGTATGTTTGTTGGAATGAGTTATGCCCAAAATGGCATGTTTAAACTTAATGCAATGTCTATTAAGAAAACATGTATAAGAATGCTACTACTTCTACTTACTTGGTTGAGTCTCCTAATGTTTGACATGGACTTCTTGGTTATGTAAATTTAAATTCGATGCATCGTTTAATTAAATTAGATTACATACCAACTTTTTTCATTGACTCTAAAACAAAATGTAAAACATGTCTTGAAGCCAAACAAACAAGATCATCATTAAAATCGGTTTAAAGATATAATCGAACCCTTTGATCTAATTACCAGAGGTGTTAATAAATATTTTATTACCTTTATCGATGGCAACACAAAATAT
This sequence comes from Scalesia atractyloides, assembly GCA_947069175.1. Classification (NCBI taxonomy): domain Eukaryota; kingdom Viridiplantae; phylum Streptophyta; class Magnoliopsida; order Asterales; family Asteraceae; genus Scalesia; species Scalesia atractyloides. Next base: position 58,457,365 of record CAMTDV010000001.1, on the reverse strand, counting down.
TGCTATTTTTACTTACTTAAGAGTAAGGATGAAGCAATTGACAAGTTTATCTTGTATAAAGCTGAAGTTGAGAATCAACTTACTAAGAAAATAAAGCGTGTGAGAAGTGATAAAGGAGGTGCATATGTTTCACCATTGGGGATGTATGTGCAAAAAGGGGAATAATACACGAGTGTACCCCTCCTTATACACCTCAATCAAATGGCATTAAGGAGCGAAAGAATCGTACACTAAAAGAAATGATGAATGCCATGTTGATAAGTTCTTGGACGAGTCAGGACATGTGGGGTGAGGCCATTTTGTCAGCCAATTTTCTGTAAAAAATAAAATACATTTTTCAAGAATAAGGATGTAACACCTCATGAGTTGTGGTGGGGACATAAATCATCCTATAAATACTTGAAAGTGCGGGGGTGCCTGAACAAGGTGATCGTTACACCTCCTAAGGCACTTAGAATAGGGCCAAAAACTGCTGACTGTATTTTCATTTGATATGCCAAAAATGGTAGTTCACATCGTTTTCTTGTATATGAATCCATGAATCTTGATGTGCAAAAAGACTCTATCATAGAGACAAGGTCATGAAATGTCACTTACTTTGAAGAAGAATTTTCAATGTTAGAACAAACTCATGCAAATTCACCAACAACAAATCACCCAAAGTTCATCAACAACGGTTGTTGAGATCGTTTAAGAGGAAACTCAAGAACAATCAGAGGCTGAAGATGGTGAGCCAAGAAGAAGCAAAAAGCAAAGGACTAAGGAATCCTTTGGGCCTAACTTTCTTACATACATGGTTGAGAGTGAGCCTCAAACCTATCGAGAAGAAGTCACCTCTTCAGATGGACCTCAATGGAACAAAGCCATCAAGAGTGAAATTGATTATATCGAGAACCAGGAGGAGGCTGAATCTAAGGACCGTGTCTAATAGCCTCCCAACTGATAGGCTCATGAGAAGTCAAAATTCTGGCAACCTGTAGATCCCGCACACCCATGAAGCACGGAGACAACCCCTCTCTCATCTTGTCTCGTGGGTACCTATCGAATACCCCAAGACTTTCCGCTAACCAAGTCATCAGGGGCCCACAGTATATTCGAGCCCCCGGACCTCCTCTCCATACCGCTTCATAGACCATGCGAAAATACTGGCCAAGTTCGTGGGCCGCTGCTCAACCATACACATTAAATAGAATAAGCTGACCTGGTTTACTTTGTCATCCCCCTGCTCCCTACCAACTAGTGTGGTTGCCAAAATCTTGTGTATAACCGGTAAACGGGATCGATAATGTCGCTAGCAACCATATTGTTGGAGTATGGCACGGATGAAATTGTACCCCAGAACCTAACCAACTCGTCTGTTTGAACGTCGTGTGGGTGCCTCCTCTTGAATAGCCCCTTCAGGCTAGTAAAGAATTCCAGCGATTGGACCTCATCCACTGTATAAAACTGGGTAGCTACCACGAACTGAGGGATGGTCTTCTCGTAGACATGCCTTCCCAAGGCAATAGACACAGCATTGCTTTCAGAAAAATTCCCTTGCTGGTACTCGAAGGTTGAATGAAATTCAAGAGTGATTTTCTTGTCTTTGGCCCAAAACTGCACCAATTGCATAACCGCTCGCATCACATGAGCTCGAAAGGCAAGCTCCAGTCGGGTGACATGAGAATGGGGGCACTCACGAGTTTCTCTTTCAAGATAGCAAAGGCCTTAAGGTATTCTTCATCGAAGACAAAGGGAACATCCCTAATAAATCACCTATAAAAACCCGCATGACCAAGGAAACTATGGATGGATTTCACACTCGTCGGCAGAGGAAGTCTACTAATGGTATCTATCTTAGCTCTATCTACCTCTATACCGGCTCGAGATATCTTGTGACCTAACACGATCCCCTCTGTCACCATGAAGTGACACTTCTCCCAGTTCAACATCAACCTAGTCTCCACACACCTCTTCATCATCGCTTCAAGATTACGAAGGCACTACTCAAAGGAATTTCCATAGACAGAAAAGTCATCCATGAAAACCTCCATCAAATTCTCGATCATATCTTGGAAAATGGCGACCATGCACTGCTGAAATGTTGCTGGAGCATTACATAATCCAAAAGGCATGCGACGGTACGCGTATGTGATGTAAGGACATGTAAAGGTTGTCTTCTCTTGATCCTCCAGAGCGATGGGGATCTGGAAATAACCTGAAAACCCATCGAGAAAACAATAGAATTGTTGACCCGCGAGACGCTCTAGAATCTGATCGATGAATGGAAATGGAAAATGGTCTTTTCGGGTGGCTTCATTCAATTTTCGGTAATCAATACACACCTGCCAACCGGTGACCGTACGCAATGGGATGAGTTCATTTTTCTCATTCATGACCACTGTCATTCCCCCCTTCTTGGGAACAACTTGAGTTGGACTCACCCAAGCAGAATATGATATAGGATAGATTAGCCCAGCTTCCATCAACTTGAGCACCTCTTTCTTGACTACTTCTTGCATATTCGGGTTGAGGCGTCATTGAGGTTGTACCACCGGCTTAAAGACATCCTCCATGAGGATCCGATGAGTACAGAAAGTTGGGCTTATTCCCTTGATATCGGATAATTTCCACGCGATGGCCTCCCTATTTTCTTTCAGAACATCTATCACTTTCACCTTATCCTCCATTGTTAGTTTTGAAGAAATTATAACGGGTAAGCTCAAATTTTCACCTAGGAGAGCATACTCTAGGTGTGAGGGAAGGACCTTAAGCTCTAACAAGGCCGGAGTGTCTACAGGTTTGCTCTCACTCGCCGCACTAACCTCACTAAAGTCTAACGTTTCGGGGACCCAAAATGGGTCCTCCTCTGTGTCCTCTTCCTCAAACTCCTCGTCTACTACCCCCCCATTCACTAAATCGGCTCCACTAATATACTCGAGACAATGATCTACGCATGAAAGAATGAATTGAGAAAGTAGACGGAATGACATGGGCCACTCTCGCTATATCTACCGCTAGGGTGTTGCATTGACCTAGCGATTTCGAAAGTGACGTTCTCATCCCAAACGTGAAGTGTGATTTTTTCGTCATGAACATCGATAATTGCTTTCGCAGTACGGAAGAATAGATGACCAAAGATGATGGGCACTTTCTCATCAGCCTCCATATCTAAGATGGCAAAATCCACGGGAAAACAAATTTATCAATCTTAACTAACAAGTTCTCTATGATTCCCCGAGGATACTTAACTGACCGATCAGCTAAAGAAAGTAACATACGAGTAGGAGTAAGATCCCCTAAACCTAGTTTCTCATAGAGCAAGAAAGGCATCAAATTGATGCTTACACCTAGATCGGCTAACTCATGAGTGGGAGCGATGGAACCACCGAATAGACATGGAATAGTAAAGATACCCGCTCAGTGAGTTTTTCCAGTAACTTATCTAGAACTACGGTGGAACATCCTCCAGTCAAAGGAACATTTGAAAGCTCCCCCAGCCTATCTTTGCGTTTAAGAAGGACTTTTAAAAACTTGGCCTATTTTGGCATATGCTGCAAGGCCTCAATGAAAGGAAGATTGATTTTCAACTGGGTGAACATGTCGAGAAAATTCCCGTATTCCTTAGCATATTTTGCTTCTTAAGGCGGGTGGGGTAGGGTAAGCGTGAAGGATCTACGTATGGTGACGACTTAACGTCTACCGGTTTCTTCTCTGCTCGACTCTCGACCGAAGGCCCAGTGTTTGGTGTGGTACTTGCTGGGTCTAGCCTATTTTGCACCCTAGGTGGAGCCTCCATCTTTATCTCCTCATCTACCTCTTCATCCTTATCCTCTATCTCTACTCGCTCTCTAACCACTTCCCCTAGACTCTTACCGCTACGGGTGGTTATCGCTTTTACGTGTTGTTTCGCCAGGTTAGGTTGAGTTTACCCGAGAAATAACTGTGTGGTTGCTCTTGCAGTTGCTTAGCGATACTATCTACGGACCTTTGAAGATCTAAGAGTCTGAATTATTGATTCTTTAAAAGAAGATCATGTTCCGCTAACGTTTTCTAAGTAGCTTGATCCTTAACCATCGGCTGAGACAGAAGTTCCTCTATCTTATCCAAACTACCCCCCGAACCTCTACTCCTGTTTTGACCCTCTTGGTTTGAACCCCCACCACTAAATTGACCTGGATGACCTGAACCTCCACTAGAATAATGACCCTGCCCCATGTTTTGATATTGACCTGATTGGAAACCAGGGGGGTTACTAGAAGAACGGAAATTAATATTATTACGCCAGTTAGGGTTATAATTATAATTATTATTATTATAGGGGTTCGTTTGGCCTCGACTCTGACCCGTAATGAACTTTACTTGCTCGACAGTGAGCGTAGGACACTCTACCGTATCATGACCTCCTCTACACACCTCACATCTATCTACCTTCTTTTTCAACTCTTGTATTTCCTTAGTGACCTCTCGCTCAAAGCTATCAAATGTAGCAACTATCATAGTTTCCATACTAACTTGGTGTAACCCCCGGTTGACCAGAGTGGTACGAGAAACAGGGATTGAATTCATGCTTGTAGTGCTGTAATCTATATCAGAATGCGCGAAACTCTCGAAAAGGTCATTACACTCAACAACCGTCTTCTTTCCCATTAGGTTCCCACTAGCAGAAGTGTCAAATCAGGCTCGGGTTTCAGGGGTGAGACCGTTGTAGAATTTCTCTACAAGTGCCCAATCAGACAGACCGTGTTGAGAACAACGGGACACTAAGGTTTGGAAACGCTCCCATGCTAAATGATAAGGTTCGTCAGGTTCCATCCGGAAGGAATGGATCTGATCGCGAAGACGAGATGCTTTGGCGGGTGGAAAGTATTTCTTAAGGAAAGCATCTTGTGGGGCGGCCCAAGTAGTTAAGGTACCAGCCGGTTGAGAGTCAAGCCAGACGGTGGCTCGACCTCCAAGAGAGAAAGGAAATACTTGAAGGAAACGAGCATCGTTGCCTGCACCTTCTGTGTTAAAAGTGTGACAGAGGCGGGTAAGGCAGTTAATATGGGCGGACGCATCCTCGTCATCACGACCGTGGAATTGGCACGAGTTGGTTATAGTGGTCATGATGTAGGACGAATTTACCAGGCTTTATCATTGTTCAATGGGGGAAGAGTGATGGGCGAGTTCGCACTGGTGAAACCGGTGGTTGCTTGTTGGTAAATGGTTTGATTATGAGCCATGTGGAAAACAAGTGGTGGGCTTGTGCTGCGGTGAATTATACGGGGAGGTGGGGAACTGTGCGGTAAGGACTTCGGTGTAAAGTCAAAGTTAGGTGGTATAAACGGGCGGGAAGAATCGGAAAAACCTAAAGATGAGGACGAAGAATTACTAACCTTTGCGTGGAAGAAAGAGACATGTCCGTTGGTGGTTGGCGGCTTCGGCGGAGGTCCTTGCGACCGTGTATGGGGCATCCGCTAACAACTGGAAATGAGACAAGTCAAAGTTAGGTGGTATAAATGGGCGGGAAGAATCGGAAAACCTGAAGATGGGGACAAAGAATTACTAAACTTTTGTGTGGAAGAAAGAGACGTGTCCGTTGGCGCCTTTGACGGAGGTCCTTGTGAACGCGTATGGGGCATCCACTAACAACTGGAAACAAGAAAAGTATGAACACTCAGAAAAGACACGACGCAAACAAAACGGAAAACACGTATGAATCAACTAAGTCTAAACAAAGTAATCAACGCAATTGCCAAAGAGAGTCCCCGGCAACGGGCGCCAAAAACTTGATGTCCTAAAAGTAGTCTAATAAAAATAATTGAAATTAACCTAATTCTAGACTCAAAGTAATACTCTAGACTCCTAAACTCGACTAAACTACTAACCGACAAGCGGACCGATCAATTGTACAAAATCTTAAGTAAGTACGGATATCGAACCCACAAGATTCTCTAATTACGTTGACGACTCTATCTAGACTAAATTGTCACACTTAATTTGTTTTATGTTTTTTTTGGGGGGGGGGGGGGGTTACTAAAAGTCCTAAAATTATAATTAAACTAATATTAATTTAACTAGGACGAATTAAGATGGACTTTTGAATCGGAGATTTAATTCAAGGATAATGGAATGGCTACCTAGGTTAGATTCCTTATTATTATTGGATGGTTTTTTAATTGATTAATAATGTGATAGGGAACCGGGATCTTAAAATAATAAATCCTAAGGAATACCGGACAGGACCCCCGACCCTTCTCGGAAAGACACCTATGATATCCTAAAGATAACTATGTTTACCTGTTTGTAAGATTTCCTTTTCGGTCATCTAATATTCAATAAAGTGTCTAAATTATCTAACTATCTCTCAATAGGAAGCCTAGACTAACTATGGTTCTTGATTTGGTTTAACTGACTCGAATATGGCAAGTAAACTAAAACCCGGTTTTTCTCAAAACCTAATCCTAGCAATTTACCTATTTAATTCAGTTAATAAATTATTATTTCTCAATAATTAAATTTAGTATAATGTTAAGGTTTAATTATATTTTTCATTCAATTGTTTCTATGGTTTATTGGCCAATTTACCGAACGATCACCCGAACCCGTTACGACCCGACAATCAACATAAACCTATTCTATGAAAGACTTTCAACTAGATTCATGTGAAACCATCAAATAATCAACAATTAGATCAAAACATGCAAATACACCAAATCAAACAACCAAAGTTTACTAGTTTATTAAAAATCCCATTAACACATTAAATAACAATAAAAATCCAAACTTTTGTAAATAGTCATCAAAACCTAGGTAGCAACAATAAGTTTAGCCAACAATCATAGTCTTAAACATAATCAAATCAAATTTAAAGATTGAATTCATCAGAACAAAGAACAAGGAAACTAAAGATTAAGAAACTTGGTAATAGAACCCGTGATTGCTTTGATCTTTATGCTCCTAGCTTCAACCTGATGATTCTTGAACAGCTTGAACTCAAAACTTAGCTCCAAATCTCTAGAATTTTGCCTCTAAACCTCCCAAGTTCGTCCAAATATTGTAATTAGAGTTAAACTCTAATTATATTACCTTTCCAACACAAATATGATAGGTTTATGAAACTATCTGACCAAACAGCCCTCTCGCCACATGCGAGAGGGATCATGCAGTCGGTCGCGCCCCGCGACCGGGTATGATTTCTCCCGGAACTTATCCTCCTCTCGCGGCCTGAGCTAGGGCGGTCGCGGGCCTCTAGAGGGTGATTTTCCCTATTTTGCGATTCGTTTCTTCTCTCGGCTTCCAATTACGATCCGACTCGGTTTCTTTCAACATTTCAGCTCATTTTCTCATCTTTTCAGCTACTTCCACGAACCCAGATCTGCGAAACGTATTTGGATTAAAAGTATATATATTCTTGTAAAACCGAAACGAATATCAACTAAACTAATGCAAACTATACACGATAAATAGATGTATTATTCAATACAGCAGACTGCATTATGGCCAAAATCCAGGTGTGTTCTGGAAGGATTCAGTGATGCCAAGTGGATATCTGATACGGAATATTGTAGATATTGAAGTGCTTATGCCTTTATCCTTGGAAGAGTAGCTATATCTTGGAAATCATCCAAACAAGCTCTTATAGCTAGATACAAGATGGAATCTGAGTTTATCACGATAGATAAAGCTGGAGAAGAGGCAAAATGGTTACGTCTTTTCTTGGAATATGTTTCAAGATGGCCTAAGCCCGTGATGGCTACTTGGATACATTGTTATTGCTAATAAGCTATTGGTAGAGCTCAAAGTGCAATGTAAAATGGCAAATCAAGGCACATACGACGTAGGCATAACACGGTAAGACAACTACTCTCAACTAGAGTTATCACGATTGACTATGTGAAGTCAAAGGATAACATTGCAGATCCGCTTACAAAAGACTTAAACGGAGAGGCAACACATAAGTCGTTGATGGGAATAGGACTACCCTTGGAGTAAGTCTGTACAACGGAAAACCTATCCTAGAAGACTGGATATCGCATGATATGGGCTCAATGAGACCACCTAACTATATGAACTGAGGTCACTGTGGAGGAGTACCTCAACATACAAAGGGAGTTACAAACTTCCTAGTCCATTCCTACTTTCAATCAGTAAATCAAGAGAGGTTAAGCATATGGATTTAAATGATTGGTAAATCACATATGTTAGAGAGAAATGGAATCGCTTAGAATGGAATTACGGGCACAATTCTTAGAACTATCGTAGAACCAGGATAGTGTTCCATGACCATAAAGGACACAACTATGAGGGGTTAACCAGACTAGGAAGTGTAATGTGTGATGTGCAATAACGTCTACAAAAAAGGGTTGGTTCGAGGACATCGCGTATACTAACCGCTAGGAGACTAAGTACATGTCACAAAGGAGGGTTCAAATGGGAAACCTACCTATCCTGCATTATTTAACCGCTGAAATTTATCGTGAGACTTGAATGAATTGGAAGATCTCCATACATGTAGGGATTGTTAGAAAATTCTATTTATGTTAAATATTTATTATTAATTTCCAATAATAAGATTGAAAGAGTTGAATATGTTGGAAAGATGCTTGCTATTAGATTTAATTGTTAAGTGAACTTAGAATGTATTTGTATAATAGCCTGTTGCTAGTGGAAGAAACTTGTGATTTAAGTGTATCTGTTATAGTGACATGTCAAGTGATGGTGCATGTGCTGCACTAATGTGCAGCTTCCATGCACGGGACCGTGGAGCTGTAAGAGTCGTAGTTGGCATATTGATGGTGCACTTTGCACGCTTCATCACCGTGTAGCTGAGCTCTGTTGCTCATTGTTGTAGTATGGCTATCGTTGGCTTGGTAATTGCTGGTTCAGCGTTGACTGTCACATTTTAATAGTCACATCAACTTCTAGTATTAGTCATTGAATCTGCTTATGTCTATTGTTTTAATTCAGTTGATTTACTTGGTTCTAATCCTGTTAAAGCTGTTGATTTCTACCAATAAATACAATAGAATTTGATTGTCATGACTACAATTCCTATGATTTTAGAATTTTCGCTTCAAGTCTTTAAGGTATTTTTAGGTGCAAGGCTATACCGCAAATCTGTTTAGTTGTGACCCTGGTAAACTTTTCAGGTAGCCTGCAATCTGTTGTTGTTCACCTACACCTTGTTTAGTTTCATTTTGTTCTTATTCATTCTAATTTGTTTTGCAGTTTTTCATTCCATTTGTAATGGTTATTTTGCTCATTCTATTTGTAATTTCAAGGACAAGTGTTGTGGATTGATATTTTGCTATCTAAGGTCAATATTCATAGCCCCGTTTTCATTTTATAATTTAGGGTGTATCGTGTATACTTATACTTAAATTCTTTATTCTTTTATTCAAATTATGTGAGCATTCTATGTGATAAGTGATGTTATGTGTTAAACTTATACCTTTTGAGCCTTAATTTTTATGCTTCAATCATTAACAACACCAAGCCTAAGGAAGTAGATAACAGCGTTATTGGTTGACAAACCACCCGAGACATATGGGTATTGAAATTGATTTTATTCTTTTTTATTCTTATCAAATAGGTTTGATCAAACGCAAGTTCGTTTATTCATATATGCTTAAATTATAACGTAGATTTATGATTTGCATTTTATTCTTATTATATGTATCAAAACCTATATTTACTCACCCACTGTTTAGTTGACCTTTTTTTATACATGATACAGGAAACGCAGTTAGATTAAAATAAACGAGAAAATGTTATTTCATAACATGTTATGTTTATTTGTAACAATTTTTTCGTGTATTAATTTTTTAAATTTGAGTATTATTAAATAAATATTACTTTTAATGGTACCATGTGTTATGAACAATCTACACGCCCTGACATATTCCGTCATCAGATTAGGTGCTACACTCAGACCTTTAATAAAAAATTGACATAGAAACAGGTGTAGAATCCTAAAGATGTAAAACTTCAAATTCTTTTCCATTTATTAAATAAATCTAGTATGTATTTCTTTTACAACCCTTAGGGGGAGATCGTTAGTCTGTTTTTTTTATGTAAGTGCTGAAAACGAACTTCAAGAAGAATGTAAGCAGCTGAAGAGTATCTGATGACAAAACAAGTTATCTAAACTTTACAGTGAATTGTACGAAGTCCACTCAGTCATAGCTGAAGTTTTTCAGAAGCATACAACCAATGTAGAAGAACTTTAACTAAGACAAAGAAGAAAATATCAAACGACTGAACCAAATGAATCAGACGATTGAAGCTGAGATGACTGATAACCTCTTTAGACGTTGAAGGAATTATCAGACGAAGAAGAAAAAGCTCCAGGCACCTTCAGTAATTATCAGAAGACATCTTCAGTAATTATCAGAAGACATCAGCTGTTGAGTCAAGGTTAAAGCCAACAATCTGAATACAGAGATTCTTGATGTAAAGACTATCGGTACACTTGGAGTCTCACTTATGGAAGACTCTACTTATAAGTCTTCTAGAAGTAAAGGAAGTCAGTGCAAGTGGCCAATTTGCATTTAACTCCAAAGGGATAAAGAGCAAGTTGTCAACTAGAGAAAATGAAGTTTATTTATCCCACATGCTGGAATCCTTATCCTATATATAGCAATGCAATCGAAGGTAGAAGGCAACTAATTTGAAGAGAGCATTTCAAACAATTCAAAATCTTTTCTCTTATCCATGAAACACCCGGAACACATTATGTTACACCTGGGTAGAAGTTTTGTGTACAGTTTATTGTTCTTTGTAAATCATTTACAAATTGAATAATAACATAAAAATTATAAATCTCCAAGTCTTGCATGTATTGATTTCAACTTTCACATATAACACTAAGCTAAAATATTCTTTTATTGAAATCTGTAATTGTTATCTTATAGTGGAGGTTTTATCTAAGAAGTGTGAGAAGGAATCTAGGCAATTGGATGGATTAATATGTGGTTAAGATCTAGCAATGCCAAAATTATAAATAGTGTTATTTAAATAGCTATTAACTAAGGAGCATAGGGGTAGAATGGTAATTGATCTTGTTTTAAAATAAAAAAATTGTCATATATAACTTAGGATTATCAAGCTCTCCTTATTTCCTCTTCCTTTAAAACTGGAATTTCTATAAAACAAATGGATTATCGCCCCAAAAAATGGAGTTTTACAAACAAAAGTATTTCAAGTTGTAGGTGGTATAAAACACTATGATAAGATCATCTTCTGGAAAAAAACACATTTATAAAACACCAAACTAAAACACATTCTGGAAACGCAGGTTTAAAACACCAAGTGTTAACGTATTTATAAAATACTATACTAAGATATACCGTCTTATTTTCTAGAAATTTGGGTTGTAAAACACACATGAATTGAATTAAGACATAATTAAAACACCAAATGCGATTAGAAACACCATGCATTGATGTTGTGTTATTACGATTGAATAAAACACCATACTAAGAACATCACCCGGATAACGATTAAGGTTGCCAATGCCATGAATTGAACTAAGACTTTATTAAAACACCATGTTTTGGAAACATGTATTAACACCATATGTAATTAAAACACCATGTATTAATATTGTGTTATTACGGTTGAATAAAACACCATACTAAGAACATATTTTGGAAACACAGGTTGTAAAGCACCATGAATTGAACTAACACTTTATTAAAAAACCGATCACGTAAGATTAACCAGAGATATGGTTAAATAAATAAAAATCCTGAAAAATCTCTCCAAAACATAACTGCATTATCTTTCCTTATTTGTATTATGGATAATTACACTAATACCCTCAATGACTTATTTGATCAATGCCACATGTCCTGATCTTGTTCCTTCTTAGACACACACACACACACACACACACACACACACACACACACACACACATATATATATATATATATATATATATAGAGGTTTGTACGAGAACAATGTATTTAACATGTTAAATATATCTTAAAAATTCAATTAAAAACGCAAAAAAAATTCAAAATTTTTCGAAGATTTTGTGTATAAAGATGTGTAGAAGTTATTCCAATAAAAAAATCATTAAAAACTTTTTACCTTTTGTTATAGTTATTTAAGATTAGTTTAAAAAAATAGTTTTTGAATTTTTTTATTAAAAAGGCTTCTACATGTATTTATATGCAAAAGCATCTCAGTTTTTTTATAGAAAAATAATTTTAACATGTTAAATGAATGGTTTCCGGTTCCACATTTTTTAGCGTTTCCCATTGAACCCTCCCATATATATATATATATATATATAGGGAGACTTTCAAATGAAAACCTCCTATTAGTCATGAGAACTTGAGAACTTTTCACACCTAACCAGAAATTGACACCTCACCATCTTTTCCAACAAGCACATTTTAGTCTTTTTGTCACCACCCATCAAATCAGATTTTTACCCCACTATATATATTGTTTCTCTCTCTCTCTGTCTCTCTCTTTTTCAAAAACTCATTTTTATCAGATTTTCTATCTTCTCTCTCTATCCCTCTCATTCTCACTCTCTATAATCCTCCACTTTTCACTTGAAAACTGATGGTGATGTTGAAGGTGCATGGCGCCGGGTTTTAGGCGGTGAGTGAAGGTTGATATGCACCAAATGCAACATATAAATTGTATAAAATATGATATAAAATCAACCCTTTTATATTAATGTTGGAAAAAGTGTGTTTCTTTGTATACTTTTGATTTTCAGGATTAAAAGAGCTTAAATGTACAAAAGGAACAAATTAACTGCAAAACCAATATAAATACAAATGAAGAGAAGTTGGCACTTCATACCGACCCTCCGAGCTTCACCCCAAGACCAAAAACAACAAGTCAGAAGACATGCATAGGGTTGTGCCATCGTGGCACGTGGTCGTGCCTCACTCAAGATTCCATGAAGAAAAAGACAAATAGAAGCAGACAAGAGACACGGGGCCATCGTTAACTCCCAGATACGCAAAATCTTGGATAGTACATCAAGTAATATGGCAACAGGGTCGTGTTAGTGAAGCATGGGGCCGTGTGAGCATCCAAACTGACAAGATAATTAAATGAAGACATAGAAAAAGGAGGCACGGGGCCGTGTGAACAGTCTATTTCCAGCTATAAATAGAGGTGCTTGGTTTCATTTCAATCCATCCCTTAGCAAACCACTTCTCTCACACCTGCCACCACTCCACTACCACAATACCACCATCATCCACCACATTCATCTATCATCCATCTTAGAGTGTGTGTAGTAGTCTCGGGATCCATGATTGATCGTAAGAGTTTTTGTCAAACAAAGGTCATGCTTGGCTAATCTCTTACATCACTTGGTGAAAATAAGTTATTTATGTATTACTTTTGATTTCCTAGCTTTGGTTAACTTTTTAATTGGGTTTGTGTTAATGACTTTAATAACTAGTTTTTTTTTATTGAAAGTGAACTTTATTATATCGTCTCTTTATGTTTCGTTGATCCATTCATTCGTGTCTTTACGTGTTGGTGCACTTTATATCCGTCACTATACGAATATGCTAGATAGAGCGTGTTTTGAATATTGTATAGGTTAGATACGAACACACAACTTAAGTGCGAACGAGAACAGTGCTGAAGTGTCATTTCGTACGAAGTGGTCACTTCGTACGAAGAGGAATCCGTCACTTCGTAAAAGTCTATATCTCAGTTCGCACGAGGTGATCTAGGTCTATATGTATGTGTTGTGTGTTCATTGTTTTGTAAGTTTTGGAGTTCCCAGAGGGGAAACGCTGACGAAATTTCTCCAGGATTTGCTTGCTTGACAAGATGTATACTCTTTCGGTATGAATGAAACATTAGACTTCCACTGCTTCTACTCCTTTCTTAATAAAATTCTACCGAATTAGTTCTATATCTACCCAAACTTCCATCTAGAACCGCCGGATCCTGGAATCTCAATTGGTATCGGATCTACGATATCAATTACGCTCATGGTTTATGGACTTAGGAGGGTTTTAGATGTAAAACATCAAATAAAATGACAATCTACGGACGAAAACTAAAATTAAATCTCTAGGATTGTTAGAAATTGATTTTCGACCAGATCTGTGCCAGAATTATCATGAAATTTGTTGAAATAAAGATTTTGGATCGAAAAATGTGATCAGGCTTGTTTGTACAAAGAGAGTCACTTAGCATGAAGTGAGAATTCACTTTGCACAAAGTGAAATTTAGCTCATGCAAAGTGAACCCAAAATGCCTAAAAAGGGTATTTTTTGATCGCGGTGACGAGACGAGTGTCTAGAAAAAAATTTAGTTCGGTGACACTATCGAGGCCTTTAGAGAATAGATATGATGATGCGATCACAGATGGTTGAAGATAACTTAGAACTTACTAATATATATATGTAGAATGATGATCATTTGGTATAGTGATTACTAATGGCCATAACATAAAATCAGCATTTATTGAAAACTGAATTTTCCAGATTTGAGGGGGAATTTCAGTGAAAATTTTGGTACAGTCAGAATTTGCAAAAACGATCGGGAATAAAAAGTTCATGTGAATATATTGAAATTCTGGCATTTTTGAAATTCTTGACTATGCAACAGTATTCGGGTGAATCTGACTCGAAATTATTTAGGGATGCTGAAGATCTAGTTTCGTTAGTTCGTGATCACAGGAAGTTCAGAATTTTCAGTTCGTGAGACAGATTGATGTCAAAGGGTTAGAGTGCCGATCTTTGTGTTGGATCAAGTTAGCAGGGTTAGCATCAGGAGATGCAACTTGTATTGTCATAACACATAAGATATCGCATCTAAGGTGAAAGAATGTTTAGTCTTCAAGTAGATGAATTGTGCTTCGAATCACTGTTGAATGACTCTGTTTGCTGATTAGGTTGTGCCGATGTACCGGAGATGGCAAATATATCTTTTATTGTGACTGAAGAGGAAGAATGTGATTCTGATTGTGGAAGAATGTTTCTCAGATCTGATGTGTTACCAGATGACTTGATTCTGATGAAGATTTGCTGATTAAGAAGATTACCGTTTTGTTGATCTATCTTTCAGGAGAATGCTTAATTGTGATTACGTAAAATGGGATTTCAAATTTTTATGGGTATTCACAAACTTGAAGTTTATCAGTGTGGTAATTCGAAGTTTCTATCACTTGCCGGTTGTGTTTTTGAACATTAAGAGTTTGTGCGGAGGCTCTCAGTGCTAAAGCGTTTACTCAAAAACCGAACACGGATGTGGTTGTCGCTAAAACAAAGAAGTTGCATTGATGAGTTTCAAGTTGGTGATTATTTGAGAAAATTTGTTGATTAAGCAAATCAGAGGAGGTCGAGAACCGTGAAAACAAAGACCTGAACTAGAGAAATTATTTAGGGGGAATGTATTAAAGAAATTACAAACCCGGATCATCAAGGGGGGAATCAATTGAAGATTTCAAGATGCCTGATTGAAGTTGCAGAATATTCAAACACTACTCTCATATTTCAAGATCATGATCAAGCTTCGACATTGACGTAAAAGGGGAAAATTGTTGCTGCACTTTATGTCCTTCACTATATGAATAGGTTAGATAGAGCGTGTGTTGAATATTGTATAGGTTAGAAACGAACACACAGATTAAGTGCGAACGAGAACGTTACTGAAGTGTCATTTCGTACGAAGTGGTCACTTCGTACGAAGAGGAATCACTTTGTTCGAAGTCTATATCTCAATTTGCACGAGATGAGCTAGGTCTATATATATGTGTTGTGTGTTCATTGTTTTGTAAGTTTTAGAGTTCCTAGAGGGGAACGTTGGCGAAATTTCTCCAGGATTTCGCCAGCTTGAAAAGATGTGTACTCTTTCGGTGTGAATGAAATCATTAGACTTCTGCTGCTTCTACTCCTTTCTTAATAACATTCTACCAAATTAGTTCTATCTCTACCCAAACTTTCATCTAGAACCGCTGGATCCAGACCTTCATTACAGTCTATATAAAGCACGTAAACTGTCTGGAAGGGGGTTAGAAGGGTGGTATGGGTAAAGTTCTTGCGTAGTTTAGTGTATAGATAGTGCGAGTACTTGGTTTAAGCTTATTAGGACTTCCTTTGAGGTAGTAGCATCAAATCAGGGGAAGTAAGAGTGGCTTGAATCCCTTATAAATAAACTATTTTTAGAACTTTAACCTTGCCTTGCGGGACTTTATCCCTGCTGACTTAGACCAATATGGCCGAGGGTAGCGTTGCCTCCGAAAGAGGGACATGCCACATTTTGCATCAATAACTTCCTTAATTATCATTCAATATTCCGGCCTTGTGGGTCTGTATTCCTGCTGACTCAAACCAATATGGCTGAGGGTAGTGTTGCCTCCAAAAGAGAGATATGCCACTTTAACTAAGATAATCTCTTAAAAAACCCAAAGCATAGAAACCATCAAAGGATATATAAATAATGAGTCGGAACCAAGTGATTCTATCTTGTCTATTTGTTTCTTTGATTACTTAGTTTATTTTTTTATGTTTACTTATTAAAAACCTATTCTCGAATTTTGATTAGATTAGAAGTCGATGATATTCCGGTATTAAAAGCTCTTGTGTCCTTGGACGATCTCGGTATCTTATCATCACTATACTACACTAACGATGGGTGCACTTGCCCTAACGTGTTGTATAGAGTGATAGTGTTATATCTTGTTTTATAAATATAAAGCTTGCACAAATGAGTGAAAAGTACTTGAAATATATCTAAAATTATACACACCCTCGCTCACGTCAAAGGTGCATGACGGTGGTAGTTCTTGTGGTTTTAGGGTCGCCGGATCTTGTGGTTTTGAAGGAGCACGGTGGCGTTTTTGAAGAACGTCATGTAAAATCTGGTGGAGATGGTGATTTTGAAGGTGCACGTCGATGGGTTTTAGGCGGTGCATGACGGTAGTGGTTCTGGTGGTTTTGAAGGTGATGTTTTATATATTGTTTCACTTTATGGATCTGATTTTCACTTGGGTTCTTCACCAGGATTCTAAATCTGATTTGTTTTTTGGGAAGACAATGTTTTATACTTTGTTTCACTTTCTAGATCTGATTTTTTATTTAGGTTCTTTTCCGATTGGAATTCATTTGATTTGATTTTGATATTTAGAAAAAAAAATTGTGGGCTTTTAAAGGTAGGACAATAGGAGGCATATTCTTGTTTTTTTTATTTGTAGATGATTTCAGAGTGTTTGGATTATTTGTAGATGTCAAAAGCGTACCTAGTTTTCAGAATTATGTAAAGGATTTGGTGAATTGATTTATTAAAACTGTTTTTCTAACCTAGTTTGTACTTTGGTTCCATACAATTTGATTTATGAGTCTGGATGGTTCTGTGAAACATTTCACAAAAGACAACATGATTGCATAAACTTCTAATCTTGTAGCAAGGTGAGTAAAATTGTTAATTCTATTTTTTTCTATAAGGTGTCTATGTCTGAGATGCAGACTTGCAGCTCTATTTATTGTAACTAATGTGTTCTACTTTTTCAGCCAGTCCATTGTTCATGTCTTGTGTCATTTAACAAGTTGCTTCTGCTTCAAGGTGGTGTGCATAAGATGATATGTAAGGAATGTTCAAAGATTTTTTTCTTCTAAGATAGAAGTTTGCATTCAAAATTGCCTTTCAAGATTTTTGCATATCGATAATACTAACTTTATGGATTACAAACTTTTTAGGCATGAAATTTCAGTTTATGTTGGATATTGATGAGAAAACAAGGAGATTCCAAATCTGTAGGATGCATCCTTCCTTTTATTTATAAATTGGGTCATTGTCGTGTGAAGTTAAACGAGTTGGTGTTCAGGGGTAAATAGGTTTATTACACGATTCATTGACACAACATTACTCGATATGAAGTTACTCAATTTTGCTAGCCAGCTACGTAAAGTCACAGTTCATTACACGATTCATTAGTACGACATTACTCGACATGAAGTTAAACAAGTTGGTGTTTCGAGGTAAATAGGTTTGTGTTATACACATGACGACAAGTTAAGAACAAATGGATTTAGTTAGTTACATTGGGTTTTTTTCAGATTGATATAAGGTTTTGGTTTGTTTGCATTGCATGTTTTTAGGTTTACATAAGGTGTTGCTTGGTTTTACATTGTTGTTTTTTAAGTAGCATGTTTGGGTTGGACTTTTGTTTCGAGGAAGATGATGATCAAGATAAAGGATTGAAGAAATTTTTGTTTCATACATGTAAATGTATTTTGTATATAAAAACATGATGTAAAAATATTTTACAGTCATGTAAATGTGGGAATTTCTAATGGGCTTTTGTCATTGTTAGAGAGAATGGGTTCTATAAAAATTTGATTTTTTTGTCCTTGTTATCTTGTGTTTTGTGTCATGGTAGGTAAAGTACACTCTAGTATTTTACACTTCTACCCTTCTACACACCTTTACATATTAAAAATAAATAAAAATTAAATAAGGTTCATGATTTATCTGTAGGATAACAGACCGTGTCGTCCCGATTAGTAAAAAACCAAATTAACCTAAGTGGCTAGGGTAAGTTGAGTATCGTATCCACGAAGAGTGTGTGGTCAATATTGCACGATTTGTTTGATTAGTTAAACTATTTACAAAAAAATGTACAAAATAATTATGAAACTTGCTAATTTTCTTATTTGTTTGATTGATTTAAAAAGAAGTCGGAGTGAACTGGCAAATTACTATTATCTAAGACAATGGTTTATTAACTAGGATTGCAAAACTTAACTAAGTGGTTGAAAACAATAGTTTAGAAACAAGTTCCACATCTAGTTCGATAATTGCAAGACCTATGGCTCCTACATGTTTTAACTTGATTCAGTTGAATTTAGTGATCAACGAAATTAGTGTCACATGGCTTAAGTGCCAAAAGCTATCAACGTTACAAGAACAGACCGCAATGCACTTCTTTACCAAGAACATGTAAGTCCTATCAATTGATAAGTAGTGCACAAACTCATTTTACAAATTCAAATTTTATTATCACACGACAATTCACAAATCCAATTCAAATGCATGACAATTATCAAAAGTTTCTAATACTAAACAACTTGTCACGAAATCAAATCAAATACAAATGCTTAAACCCTAGAAAATCTTACAAAAATCTACACTAGGGTGAAACCCGAAGAGACTGGTCGCTCATGGTTGATGCATCATGATCAGCGGATGATGGACATGAACATCGAGCCTTGATCTTGAGTCTTGGAGGAATGAAAGTGAGGGTTAGGGTTTGATGGTGAGTGTGGATAGATGAAGGTGATAGTGGACGATGATAGTGTAATAGATGAGGGTTAAAATGATAAAGGATAGGTTAGGGGTTAGAGAGGTTAGAGAAAAGTTAGATGGTGATGGAAGGCTCCAAGAGCAAGTGGTTATGTTTCAAAATCCATAACCTCCTTCATAACCCATCAATTTTCACTGAAAACCACATTAAAAATGAAATCAGCGTTTGGACTTTCTATGCGACGTAGGCAACGAGTAAACCTCGCGTAGGCTACTCGACCATCTTATCCACTTTTTCTCCGACGCGTTGGGCTTCTGCTTGCGGGCTTTTTAGACCTATGCGAGGCATCGGCGACGCATCGGCGACGCATATTTAGGCAGTAGCCGACGCGATGTTCAGTTCCAACTTCGGTTTTCTTTGTTTCTTGCACCCGGTTTATCCCAATCGCATTCTAATGCTTCATAAAGCTCCCGAATAGCTACTTAAACTTCCTAAGACCTGCAAATCAAAATCACATCAAAGTAGGCTATGCGAAACTCAAATTTATATAAGAACACAAACTACGTATCATAAGACAACATGTTTTGATAGTGTTAAAACCCGCATTTTGATAGTTGTTTATAGTAATTATTGTTTGGTATTGATTAAATGTTCATTTCTGAGTGTTTTACATGTTCTTAAGTTAAAAGAAGAATTTTTGGGCTAGAATTAAAGATTGCTGAAGGCAGGCCCAGTTCTGTTGTTTACAAGTTGTGAGCCCAAGTTAGTACAATGACCTATTGTTTGGAAACCCTAATCGTTAAGCAACAACTTTCCTTGTTTATGGGTTGTGACCTAGGTTCAGGTTGACGGGTCGTAACCACACAAATCGTACATGGATTGTATAAATAGAATGAGATGTCGTAGAAAAACCTAGAGAGCAGACGAAAGAGAATGAAGAAGCGAAAAAGGGTTGTTGAAGTTCAAGGATTCAAGATCGGGGATTCAGGAAAGGATTCAAAGAAAAAGAACGTACATGAAGACAAGAGATTGTTCCTTAATGAGTTAGAACCATTCGTATTATCATTTCCTGTTGATTTCTATCATGTATTCAATGAATTTCTAGCTTTGCTTATTATTATGAGTAACTAACTGCACCATAGACTGTTAGGGTAAGATGATTCTTGTTACTCTATGTTGACTTTGTTGATTTTGTTATGAAAGTGTGTTTTTAGTAAGGCTTGCAATGAACTTGTGATAGTGTAATCTATATTTTGAGTATTGATGTTGAATTGAGTTTGTGTGGATGATTTAGGTCTTTCTATGAGGTTATGCATGTTAGGTCTATTTCATTATCTTTAGGCTATATATCGATTGCTAGTCTAGGGCTGGATGCTCAGTAGGCAAAGGATAAACTTGGTTGGTTGTTGGTAATGCATACAGGTCACCTACAGGAAGAAGCCGATTATAAGGGTTGGGAAACTAGATAAGGGTTTGCTTAAATTGAGTAGTCTAGATAGTAATTTGCTCGGTTCGTTAGTCTAGGTTGCTAAAACAATATAAGAGACTCATAGATCACAAGGGATGAGTAAATGTCTTAGTTTCTTAGAACTAAACAGTTGGGTGTGTCTATAGTCTAGTTAGTTGGGGACATGGGGCTAACCCGAGGGGCCTCTAGCTTTTTAACACTACACCCTTGTTAACGGTGTCCACTAGGGCGAGTTTTTCATAAGAACCATAATCAACTGTCTTACAATGATTCTGAACCTGACTAGTTATCTTTTTATCACTGTTTACTTACATTTAATCAAATAGGTTGTTTAGTGTTTTCTTAATTATTAAAAGTTACTCGGGTTAAATATTACGAAAGAGATAGGTTAATAGATACTTGGTGTACTTACCTAGGCTATACTATATATTGATAGGTACGCTTACCTAGAATGTATGTAGTTAGTATTATTCAAAATCTGGTATCTACAACAACAACAACAACCAAACCCGGTAAATCCCACAAATAGCAAAGCTATCGATAGGGTCTGGGGAGGGTGAGATGTAGGCAAACCTTACCTCTATCCCTAGAGATAGAGAGGTTGCTTCGAAATCTGGTATCTAGTATTGTTTAATCCAAAAAAATCATATCAACCTTTTGTTATGTCACAGGTATAAGACACTATATGAATTCCAAAAACACTACGACTTGAATCGTAATACAGTCATGGTGTTTTAACATTTGGAACGATTTTTCTTATTACAAAACACCATACATATTTCAAAAAACCAGAACTTTAATCATAATATAGTCATGGTGTTTTAACAGTTGGAATGATTGTATTGTTGTTCTAGATGTTAAAACAACGTGACTTGAATCATAATTCAATGTTTCTAGATGTTTAAAACACCACACCTGGAATCTTAATAAAATTCTTCCAGATGTTAAAACATCATGACTTGAATAGCAAAACAATCATTCTTGATGTTAAAACACCATGACTTGAATCACAATATAATTCCAGATTCACCATATTTCTTTTAATTTTCCATGATTCTCCGAATCGATAACACACAATGATGAAGAAGTTTGGTTGATTAATTTCACAAAACAATCCGAATTTTAGATTTTGATCTTGTTTCATGTGTCCAGTAAAGAAGGAAAGTGTGTGAATTGTGGAGGTTTTTTATAACGTGGTTGTGAATTTGTGATACGGTTTTTTATTTAAACTAGGTAAAAAAGACACTATCATCCCTAAGCTAGTCAAATCAGTCACTAAAAATTAAACACAATTTATAAATTTGTCATTTTTATCTCAACCATTAAACACTAGATTTAATGGCCAAAAAACAATTCTTATCCTTCTCATATAAACCCCCTTTGTACAATAACCCTACTAATATATATATAGAATTAGGATCATTTGTGAACAGAATTATTATAGTGAACTGTGTGAACTAATCTGGACCATTGATCTCTTTATTTTTTAATAAGGATAGGATTGTAAATTTTGTATTAATATAGTTTTAAATATTCATTTAAAATTACTTTGTCAGTTACAAGTTTCCTATCTAATTCCGATTTTTAATTCCAGATATCTTTTTATTTTTTTTAAACTGATTTCAATTCCTATATTTCCGTAAACAACAACAGTTAGTCAAAACTAACTTCAATTTCGATTTCAATCTATTGATTTGTAACCAAAGAATTTGAAATCATTCCCAGAATTTTGATTCGCAAATTTCCCAGAATTTGATTTACATATTTTCCAGAATTTGATTTACTGTTCGATCGTATTGTCTCATTATAATGGAATAACCAGAAGATGTTATGATCGGTGTTGAAGACAACGTCAAGGGTAACGACAATCTTTTTGTTACCACTATGAATCGACCAGGTTTGGTTGTGTTTGTTTTTTAAGAGTATTATATTTGTAATTCATTACAACTTTTGATCGACATGCATTTGTATTCAACATTTCCGTTTTATGTGTTTAATTTTGCATTTAGGATTTAACAAGATTGCAGAAATGTAATTCTCAAACAACGTATTTATGAATTTTTGATGGGTTGCTTTTTTTTTGGAGGTTTGTTGTCACCGATGTTTTTGTTGGTTCCGTACACATTTGAATAAACCACGTGTTGCATTATTTTTTCTACATTTTTGAGATTGTAGTTACGGTGTTACTGCCATGTTTGTTACATATAAGTACACATGTGCATAGTTAGTAGTATACACAATGTCTGTGTTGTTTTGATTTTGTATCTGTGAGTTGTAATTTTGATGTATATGAGAGATTCAATTTAGTACACTTGTGTATAATTGCATACTACATTCCATGTGTACCTGTTTGCTTTTCTGACATCTTTATTTTTCACACATGTTGTAATTGTGAAGTTTGTTCCAGATTAGTACACTTGTGCATAGCTGTATAGTATAGACCACCTGGATTCTGTTTTGCGAATTTTTATAGGTGAGTTTGAAATTTTAGTTAACTGTACACGGTTTAAGATCTTAACACATGTGTATATACTTTTAAAAATTAGCAGTTGTTATGTAATTCTGGGATTCAATTTTCTTATTGTTGTTAAAGAATTTAGTGTACAATATACAGTACGCATATGTGTATTCTTTGTTTTTTCATAGTCTGTTTCTTACACTCTTTAATAAATTCTGCAGAATCCGTTGCGAGCAACGTATATGAAACTCCTAATGGAACTAGGTATTGGACACCAACCGTCCCTCTCGGTTTCAAACCGTTTATTAATGCTAGATTTAGTACAATTGAAGAAGCTATAGCGATGTATGAAGAGTATGCACAACTGGCCGGATTTGGAACCCGCAGAAGGAAAAAATAGGTGACACAATTGTTACTAATAGGCGATATGTTTTATGTTCTAGAGACAACAAACCTAAACGTAAAGATGTTACGGCTGAACAAGTAAATTCAAGTTCACCACCAAGACGGTCAAATGTTAAAGTTACAGAGTGCAAGGCATGTGTTAAATTTGTCCGTGTAAAAAAATCATCTGAGTATGAGATATATGACTTTCTAGAACAACATAACCATGGCTTTACTACCCCTGAAAATCTTGATCTATCACTGAAGAGGAGGAAGCTTGACTTTTCTACCCAAGAGTTTATAGCAAAATGCCGAAACGCAAACCTAGGACCTACTAAGTCTCACAAGGTACGTGTAGTTTTAAAAGGTGGTCATCATAATGTGCACGAAACCGTTGTCGACTACAAAAACTGTGGGCGTGATAT
Source organism: Scalesia atractyloides (assembly GCA_947069175.1). Taxonomy (NCBI): domain Eukaryota; kingdom Viridiplantae; phylum Streptophyta; class Magnoliopsida; order Asterales; family Asteraceae; genus Scalesia; species Scalesia atractyloides. Next base: position 58,433,426 of record CAMTDV010000001.1, on the reverse strand, counting down.
CCTAGATTGTATTGGGGATAGAGACGCCTAGATGATACTTGAAAAATTCAAGGAACGTAGCAAAAACAAAGAAAACTACATGTTTAACACCCATATTGTTGATACCGAACTCCAGTTAATTTTTTGGTGTGATGTGGTATCGAAATCAAACTACGACTCATTTGGCAATGTTATTGCGTTCGATGCGACATATCATACAAATACGTAAGTATTACATGAAATTTCTAATCTGTTATTTATCTTTTAATATATGTATCTAATTGTGTTCGCAAAAACAAGTATGATATGATTTTTGTACCTTTTACTAGAGTCGATCACCATAAAAGGTGTACAATTTTTGGTGCATGGTTGCTTCATAATGAGACTATCGAGTCTTATACATGGCTTCTTCAAAGATTCCTTGAGGCACACAATGGGAAACAACCCTTTTTGGTACTAACTGATCAAGATTGTGCCATGAAACAAGCGGTAGGAAAGGTCTTTGACAAGTCAATTCACAAGTTGTGTATGTGGCACATTATTCAAAAATCACATGTGAAGGTACGAAATCTGAACCAAAAATGAACGCATCAGTACACATATGTTTATACTAAAACAGCCTGGCGACTAAGTAACTTTTTTCTTTTTTTAAATGTAGATCAAGGGGAACGACAGGGGGAATGCAGAAATAAAACAGAAGTTCCACAAACTCGTTTGGAATGTTTACATTAAACCACAAACATTTGAGAGTAGATGGCACAATCTTATTGTTGAATACGGGTTGGAAGATCATTCGTGGTTGACCGAGATGTATTCGATTCGTGAAAACTGGATACCGGCTTATTTTCACGAGATACATGTGTGTACATTAATGAAGACCACATCCAGGTGTGAAAGTGCAAACCACTTGTTCAAATCTAATTCTAGTTCTCATAACACCTTGGTTCAGTTCATGTTGTGTTACGACACATCAGTTGATGGTACGAAACGAACAGAGGGAACTAACACATAAAACGGACACCACTAATCCCGAATTCAAAACCTCTTGGCCTATTGAACGACATGCAAATGATATTTACACACGTAGAATTTTTTTCGATGTTCAAAAGGAAATATTGAACGATAAGGAAAAATGTTATATTGCTGAACGATCTGTATCTGATGGTATAAGCAGCTTTGTGATTGCTCACCAAGACCGCATGAAGAAGTTATAAACAAGTTCACGGTTGGTATTTACATTCAGTAAAGTGTGTTTTCTTATCTTAAAACATGTCTATGCATTATTGTCACACCCCGGATTTTCATTCCCCAAAATCCATACACCGGTGGGCCATGGTGGGGAGTATCGTAAGGTCAGTTGATAACATCATTGTCAATTAAACACGGCACATCGGAAGTCTTGGAGTAAAATTACTATTACAAACCAAATGTTCGAAAATACAAAATAATATACAAGCTTGTAATAGAAGATCCACATGCGGATCATAAAATGTACATGGAAAGAATACCAAAACAGACTTTAGGCAGATTTAGGATTTGCAAGATCCTATATCACTACCGAGCAACTTCCAGCCTATTTTGTATTGTACCTGCAGTTTAGCCTTTGGACGATACGTCAGCTTACGCTGCTAAATACACCCAACTGACTCATTTTGAAAACTTTAAAATGGTTTTAAGTGCAAAACGGCACAAAATCTTTTATTAACTTGGGAAAGTTGACCTTGCAACCTTGTATCAGATTCACATGTTTGTCAATACATACAGGGCCCAGTACAGAAACCGAGACATGATTAAATACACACCACTCAGGACTCACGAAGGAGTCATCCCCAACGTCTTGGGAACATTGCATATGAGCATCAAAAGGTGTATGCCTACACCCCGTGCTAAGGTCGTGGCCAATAACTAATGTATTAAGCCCAGGATATCCAGGACACGGTAATTTAACCCCCGATGTTTAAGTTATCAAACAAAACTGACTAAAATGAAATATGCGGGTTTACTAGCCACAAGCGGGCATTCGATTGACCCCATTTTGGACCAAGCGGTAATAATTTACTGTATCCCAAGCCCGTATAGGGAAAATAAGTCGAGAGTATTTACCTGAGCTAGTCTTCTTCTTTTATTTTTAAATAATTCAGCTGTATACAAAAGTATCAAGCGCAGATAGCATTACTGGGAAGGCTCTAGTCTGGATTATGGCATAAACTAGCCAATTAAATACTAACGGTCTTATAAACCGAATAGTATACTTGATCATTACGTATAACGCTTGATTAAACGATGATCGGATAGAATGTAGTTTAAACCCGACAAGTACTTGACTTGTATAATATGGGTAAACTATATAGATTCTAGATTTTAAAACTTATATGATAAGGTTAAACCTGTTTCGGTTAAATTCCGTAAATTAGTTACATATACGTAATTGTGCGCATAATAGCGATATCGGGTAACCGGATAAGTCATGGATAAGTTCTATATGCCATTATACTTTAAATAAATTAAGATGTCAGTAGGATATCAACTTGTATGCCCGTTAAGGTTTTAAAACGAAATTATGCCTCATAGGGCATTTTGGTAATTTTATACCGTAATAAAGGAACTTGAATATAATTTAATGTTATAGTCATAAGTATTCTGGAAAAATACTTTATTTATGATATATTATCAGTAGGATATCAATTATATGTGTAAATTATCTTTTATGACCAAACTATGCACCGAAGGGGCATTTTGGTCATTTTACACATAGTTTATAAATTATTTGGGATTCTGAGTTTATAACATGTACCTACTTTAAATACGTTTAAGATAAGTTTGAAATCAGTAGGTAACAAGTCTTGGTCCATTAATATGGTTTAAAACCATACTATGCGCCTAAATGGCGTTTATGTCGTAAAATGGCGTCCTTATATGATTTTCACGAAAACTGATGTTAAGTTCATATTAAAATGTCTTAGATATGTTCTTTAATATAACATATCAGTAGGTAAATGATTTACCTTGAAAATATTTGATTAAAACCATTTTATAAGCCACAAGGGCTAAAATCGCCATTTATCGACATAGTTTAAGGACTTGCTTGAGAACTCAGTTTATAACTTGTTTTAACATCCCAAATAATCCTACTTATAATATTACATCAGTAGAAACTCATTTGCAAGTTCATTACCATTTAAAACCTTGTTTTATGTAAAAAGGACATTTTGGTCAAAGATGGCATAATTATGGAACTTGCGCATAAACTTGGATTCTGATTATGATCATGTAATATAACCTCAGAGGGTTATGCTACATAATATTATGATCATAATGCAACTTTAGATCAGTAGGTAACTAATCTAAATCGGGTCAGAATAGAAAGTCAAAGCAGAAGTCAAACTTCGCGACTTTCGGTTGCGAACCGACCCTAGAACTGAAATTGATGAGCCGAACATGTTCTTACATGTTCTAATAATTATTACCAACTTGTTTAAATGTCAAAAAAGGTTTCATAACATATAGAAGATCAATTTATGATTTTTCTGAAAAATGGCATGTTTGACTTTTTATTTTCATAACTTCGACCCGTCAATTGGTCTAGCAAACGTGATCTTCAGGAGGTTCCCTTTATAGGGACTAACACCTACCTTATTACACTCACTTAGCCATGTTCATTTCAAACAATGGCAGGACCATAATGGTCTTAACCGAAAGTCAAAGCGTTTTATGAAAACGCTTGACCTTTGGCTATAAAAGCCTATAAACGAAAATGCAAGAGCAAGGAACACTTAGAAGAGGTTCCTACAATGCAAGAGAACTAAGCTGGATGCTCCTTTCAGCTAGGAACTTCCAGAGGAGGGAGAAGAGTTATGATTTAGAAAGGTGCAAGTTGGAATGAAGCACTTGAACACCTATTTACAGTTGGAGAACTCAAAGGAGGTGAAGCCAGGTGTTTAGGGATGTAAGAAGAAGCTTACAAGTGTCCCAAAACGTGGCATAGCAGTTTAGAGAAGCCATGGTTTCAAATTAATGGTTTTAGAGTTTTGCTTGGAGACCAAACAAAACTTTCTTCAGCAGAGGCTCTCTCGCGCCCCGCGAGAGACACAGACCAAGTCTCTCGCGGCCCGCGAGCGCCCCAAAGGAAGTTTCAAACTTTGACACTTTACCCCCTTAACTTATAAAAGCTTATAAAAACCTTTTTAAACACCTTTTGGCACTTTTAGCCCTCCGTAGCCAATACTTGGCATACTCGGGATTATGCCCGGGCATTGTTTGAGCTCTCGATTCGTTAAAAGGTCACTCAGAGGTATAAATTAACATGTTGACATTTTTAATCCCTCCATTATCCAACTTTCACATATTTACAAAATTGAACCCCCTCGTCCAACAAATGGCACATATGAGAGTTAGGACTTCGTAAAGGATCACTCAGAGGCTTATTATAAGCATGTTGATTCCGATGTCACTCAGAGGCTGGGAATGTTGACATATTAGTGACTCAGAGGCCAAATTTCAAGCATGTTGATGTATCGGTCACTTAGAGGCTAATGATTTAAGCATGTTGACATATCAGTCACTCAGAGGCTGTTATTTATGCATGTTGACATCAGACCATCACTTAGAGGCTCGGTTTGAGCAAGTTGACGCCCTTAGTCCTTATTGGTCTTTAATAGACTATTTAAAATACAACACGTGTCACTATACTATTGGACACGATTTTACAAGGTGTTACATCCTCACCCCCTTAAAAGAAATCTCGAACTCGAGATTTTATTCAAAAAGATGGGGGTACTTTTATCGCATAGTGGACTCAACCTCCCATGTATACTCAGGACCCTAAAAGCGTCCCATTTAACCTTTACTATAGGTATAATCTTTCTTCAGAGCTTCTTAACTATCGATCCTCAATCGAAATTGGTTTCTCAACGAACCTCAGGTTTTCATCAATTTGCACATCCTTGTGCGACATTGCTAGCGACTCATCGGCTAGACATTTCTTGAGATTAGATATGTGGAATACATCATGAATTCCACTAAGCTCCTCTTGCAACCCGAGATTATAAGCTACAATGCCGACACGTTCGATTATCTCGAAGGGTCCTATATATCTAGGGCTTAACTTGCCCTTCTTTCCAAAACGCATCACACCTTTCCAGGGTGATACTTTCAGCATGACTTTGTCCTCTACTTGGAACTGAAGAGGTTTATGCCTCTTGTCAGCATAGCTTTTCTGCCTATCCCTGGCAGTTTTGAGACGATCACAGGTTTGTACAATCTTTTCCGTGGTCACCAGGACAATCTCTGGTCCTGATAGTTGGGCTTCCCTAACTTTTTCCTAGCATACGGGCGTTCAACATTTTCTCCCATACAAGGCCTCAAAAGGAGCAACCTTCATGCTTGTATGATAACTGTTATTGTAGGAGAATTCTATTAGGGGTAAGTGATCATCCCAACTTCCGCCTAAATCAATCACACATGCCCTGAGCATGTCTTCTAGAGTCTGAATAGTACGCTCACTTTGACCATCAGTCTGCGGATGGTAAGCCGTGCTAAAGTTTAATCGTGTGCCTAAAGATTGTTGGAAACTTTTCCAAAAGTGAGATATATATCTAGTATCTCTATCGGATACAATAGATACTGGCACACCGTGTAGGGACACTATCTTGTCCACATACAACTTAGCCAGTTTATCTGAATTGTACGTTTCTTTTATTGGCAAGAGGTGTGATGACTTAGTCAGCCTATCCACTATGACCCAAATAGTGTCATTACCACATTTGGTCTTAGGTAACTTGGTAATTAAATCCATAGTTACCATTTCCCATTTCTAAGTGGGAATTTCTAATTGTTGTAGTAGTCCTGACGGTCTCTGATGTTCAGCCTTAGCTTGCGCACACGTCAGACACTTAGCTACATAAGTGGCTATGAATTTCTTCAAACCCATCCACCAATAATTTTTCTTCAAGTCTTGATACATCTTGTCACCTCTCGGGTGAACCGAGTATCTTGAATTGTGCGCTTCTTTGAGGATTAGATCTCTAAGTCCTCCAAAGATCGGAACCAAAATTCTATCATTAAATCTTAGGATTCCATCCTTTCTAGGCGCTAACTGATCAACAGCTCCACCTAATCCCTCATTAGGGACATTAGCCTCTAATAAGGCTTGCTTTTGCGCATCTAATAGCTTCTCATTTAAGCTATTTCTAAGCTCAATGCTCTTAGCGTTAATCCTAATAGGTTTAACCTTTTCCTTGCGACTTAAGGCATCGAAAACTACATTTGCCTTGCCTGGGTGGTAGCGAATCTCGCAATCATAATCATTAAGAGTTTCCATCCAACGGCGCTGTCACATATTCAATTCTTTCTGATTGAACAGATACTGGAAACTTTTATGATCAATGCATATAACACACTTTGTGCCATACAAGTAATGTCTCCATAGTTTTAGTGCAAATACAACGGCACCCAATTCCAAATCGTGGGTGGTGTAATTCTTTTTATGCACTATTAATTATCGTGATGCATAGGCAATTACCTTGTCATTTTGCATTAGCTCATAGCCCATACCGGTGTGTGATGCATCACAATAAACAACAAAATTCTCAATACCCTCAAGTAGAGATAACACAGGAGCATTGCCCAACTTGTGTTTAAGAATATCAAAATATTCTTGTTGCTTTGGACCCCAATTATACTTAATATTCTTACGGGTCAAGGAAGTTAAAGGAGTGGCTATCCTTGAAAAGTTCTCAATAAACCTCCTATAGTAACCAGCCAATCCTAAGAAACTACGAACTTCCGTTGGGGTCTTGGGCACTTCCCAATTCATTATGGCCTCAATTTTGGCAGGATCTACTTGGATACCACGCTCACTTACCATATGTCCAAGAAATTGGACTTCTCTAAGCCAAAATTCGCATTTAGAGAACTTTGCATAAAGTTTCTCCTGCCTTAATAATTCTAGGATACACCAAAGATGTTTCTCGTGATCAGCTTGATTACGAGAATAGATAAGTATGCCGTCTATGAAGACAATGACAAACTTATCCAAATACGGTTTGCAGACTCTGTTCATGAGATCCATGAATGCTGCTGGTGCATTTGTGAGCCCAAAAGGCATCACTAAGAATTCAAAATGACCATAACGGGTCCTGAAGGCTGTCTTAGGAACATCTTCACTTCTAACCTTCAGTTGATGATATCCTGATCTCAAATCTATTTTAGAAAAGTAACTAGCTCCTTGAAGTTGGTCGAATAAATCATCGATCCGGGGGAGAGGATATCTATTCTTAATGGTTAGCTTGTTCAGCTCCCGGTAGTCGATGCACATTCGCATCGAACCGTCTTTCTTCTTTACAAACAGAATATGAGCTCCCTAAGGTGAGGAGCTAGGCTGGATAAAGCCTTTCTCCCAGAGTTCGTCCAATTGAACTCTTAGCTCATTCATTTCGGTTGGAGCTAGCCTATATGGAGCTCTAGTTACGGGTGCTGCTCCTGGTATGATATCTATTCTGAACTCCACTTGCCTATTGGAGGTAGGCCTGGTAATTCTTCAGGGAAAACATCGGGATACTCTGAGATAACTGGTTGATCTTCAAGGTTCGGCTTAGGTTCATTTATAGTGACTTGTGCCATGTAGATGACACAGCCTCTTCTCAAACACTTGGATGCCTTAAATAACGACACCTTGTCTGGCAGTCCATAGTGTGAGTCTCCAGGGATGGTGATCATTTTACCAGATGGGATCTTAATCTCGATGAGCTTTTTATGGCAGGCAATGCGGGCTTGGTTATGAGATAACCAATCCATACCTAAGACAACATCAAACCCTGCCAATTTCATTGGCAAAAGAGAGATATGGATGGAATGATTCTTAAGGGATATAGAGCATCCATCAAGAATGGAAAAAGCAGTTTCTAAGGTTCCATCAGCAAGTTCTATCTCATAAATTTTATCTAGAGTTCTTATGGGTAAATTTAATAGTTTACTAAACTTATGATCAACAAATGATTTATCCGCACCCGAATCGAAAAGAACTCTAGCGTAAATATCATTAATGGGGAAGTACCTGTTATGATGTTATTGTCATTAACAGCTTCCTTAGTAGTCATCCGAAAGGCGCGTGCATTCCCCTTCTTGGCCTCTCCAGGCTTCGGATTATTATTCTTTGAACTCTTAGGGCAGTTAGTTGCAATGTGCCCTTTTTCGTTGAAGATATAGCATACATCATCCTTAAGATCTTTACAATCTAGGGTCTTATGCCCTTTCCTTTTACAAATACCACATGATCTAATTTGAAAATCAGAATTACACTGTCCCCAGTGTTTACAGTTGCAAGTCATGCAAAATGGCATTATAGCCGACTTGCCTTGGTTCCCTTTGAACCCAAATCTCCCTTTATTTTTCTTACTAAACTTATGGGAGTTGTCATCTTCCCTCTTCCTTTTTCCGTCAGTTTCAGACTTAACTGACTTTTGTCTTACAAGATCAAGGGTGTGAGAGAGAGATAGGTCTACAGCAGACCTATAGGTATTAGGCTGAGCGGCCTTTACCATGCCCTTTATCTCAGGCGCTAACCAATTAATAAAACGCGCAATGCGTTTAGATTCAGGGGTAATTAAATAGGAAACTAACCTAGATAGGGAATTGAAATCGGAAACATACTTCTGGCAGTCTAGGTTTTTCATTGATAGAGACAAGAAGTTTGTCTCTATTTTCTCCACCTTATGTGGTGGGCAGTAGGTTTCCTTAATAAGGTCCACAAACTTGGACCATCCCAGATTATACAAGTATACTTTACCTGTTGATTGAATCATGGCCTTCCACCATGTTAAGGCATCGCCCTTAAAGGACTGTGATATGTACTTGACCACATCCCTTTCAGCACAGCTGCTTATGTCTACAATGGTCTCCATTTCGTCCAGCCACTTTAGGGCTTCTACGGCTCCTTTTTCCCCCATTTAAATCTCGGGGTTTACAGGAGACAAAGTACTTGTAGGTGCATCCGTCCTTGGAAGAACGGGACCTATCAGCATAGTCTATCCTCTTAGGTTCACTCTTCGCATTTGATGAGTGAACAGAGCTCTCCTTATGAGCTGAGGATGGTGGAATTGATAATGGCTTAGAGCGAGTAGCACTCGAGTCTCTTAACTTCTCTATGGCCTTACCCATGGCCTTTTCTACAGCCGCATCAATGCGTGCTTGGAAGTCATTATTATCTATGGCTATATTTTCGGTGTCCTTGATGTTCCGATGGCTACTTTGTGCCTCTTTAGAATTATCCATTCTTCAAAGTCTTGGTTCTATATACCAAATAAAATTTCTCTTAGCCATGGTATAATAACCATATCGGCTTTTAAACTTTGGATATAAGGAAATCCATGGCCTACACTAGTGTGATTAACATCACAACTCTTAGGCTTAATATAACTATATTTTGGCCTAGGTCTTAATAAGACCATCATAGGCAAATTAAAATATGGACATAGTCCATTTATTACTAGATTGGCGATCGCAATGTCACAACTGTCATTGTCATACTTGACAATTATATAGCACATAGATTTGTCATAAGGACATCAAATATGGCACAAAGGCCTGTCACTAACAGACATAAAATATGGCACATAGGCACTACATCTCTAATGGATGTCTTATTTATCACCGCACTGGCGATGTTAGCCGGGATCAGATAGATCACATAGGCTATATAAAATAAATCATAGCCATAAGGTCAATACATCATTAATTGATGTTTTATTCATCACCGCACTGGTGATATTTAGCCGGGATCAAATAGATCACAAGGGCTATATAAAATAATCCATAATCCGAAAAGGGTAATACATTATTAATGGATGTTTCATTTATCATTGCAAAGATGATATTAGCCGGGATCAAAAAGATCACATGGGCTTTATAAAATAGATCATAACCCGAAAGGGTAATACATCACTAATGGATGTTTCATTTATCATTGCACTGATGATATTAGCTGGGATCAAATAGATCACATGGGCTTTATAAAATAGATCATAACCCGAAAGGGTAATACATCACTAATGGATGTTTTATTTATCATCGCACTGATGATATTAGCCGGGATCAGATAGATCACAAGGGCTATATAAAATACATCTCTAATGGATGTTTAATCACCGCACTGGTGATATTAGCTGGGATCAAATAGATCACAAGGGCTTATTTAGCCGGAATCAAACAGATCACAAGGGCTATTTTAGCCAGGATCAAATAGATCACAAGGGCTTATTTAGCCGGGATCAAACAGATCACAAGGGCTTATTTAGCCGGGATCAAATAGATCACAAAGGCTTATTTAGCCGGGATCAAACAGATCGCAAGGGCTATTTTAGCCGGGATCAAACAGATCGCAAGGGCTATTTTAGCCGGGATCAAATAGATCACAAGGGCTTATTCAGCAGGGATCAAACAGATCACAAGGGCTTATTTAGCCGGGATCAAACAGATCACAAGGGCTATTTTATAAGGTTAGGACATAGTCCATTACCTTGAAGGTTAGTGTGATTCCTCAAGACACACTACCATGAGTATGCAGATTACTTGAATGTTAACATAAGAGGACCTTAATGGTTGATTAATGGTCCCGGTCACTTTTGACTTTAACGATCGTGGAGGTTTGGACCTAGTCCCTTACCCCTGGATAGAAGGATAACTTCCCTTAACTATCTTGATAGAAGACTCTTTTGTTCTTAATTATCATATATATTTGGCCAAATATGTGGTCTGTGCCACTTGGCAAATCAAAACCATTAAGATCTTTTGGAATTATATAGCAGAGCATAAATTTCGAGTAAAATCAAGACGCTCGTTTTCAAGAGGATGAATATATATATATATATATATATATATAATTCCAAAATACTTCATTAAATTTCAATTTAGAAATTACAATACTAGAAAAATGAAATAAATTGTCCATGCAAGGACTTAAAGCACACAGGGACTAAAAGAAATAACAAAGTCCTTGCAGGGACTACATATAATTAGAAGAGACTTCACTCGTCCTTCTTTCCCTTGACCAACTTGGAGAGTTTCTTGAAGAACTTATTCGTCTTCTTCTCTGTTTTCTCCGCCTGCTACTGCATCTCTTTCATCCTTTCTAAGGTCTCATTAATGGCCTCTAGTGGTGGCGGAGGTTGTGGCTGAGGTTGTGGCATAACCGGATACTTGTACCCATAAGTTGGATATCCAGTCGGTGGATAGGTAGGTGTGAAAGGAGACGGGTAAAGTGCGTTGTGCATAACTGCCTGCATGTAGGGGTCTTGCGACCATGCTTGATAGTCTACCGGTGTACACGGGTTAAAAGGATCATATCCAGACGTGTCTGGATATGTGGGGATTGGGTTAGTATAACCCGATGGTGGTGGTTGAACAACAGGTGTTGGTGTTGGTTCCACTATAGGTGGAACATTAGAGGGTCCACCCATTTGTGGGTCCTCTTGAATTGTAGGCTAAGAATTGGGCAAAGGTGGCAGGGATCCCGACCTTTATCCGGCACGTACCGACATAGGTGCTCCACGCTTTCTTCTTGGTGGTTGAGGTTGGTCCACCGGTTCCATGTGGACATCTTCTTGAACAGGAGGTGGTTGAGAGTGATGGGAAGGAGTGTGGGCGAAAGTGTATTGATTCCAATATTGGTCCCACTCATTAGGACATTGGTAGGACGATCAGGCATAAGAATTCGAATCGCTCGAAATTTCAATGGGATGCATATTAGATCCCGACGGCGGTATCTCCCGGTCGGAGTCCTCGTCCATTGGGTGTGGCTGGTCCAACTGATTTTGGTCGGCTGGAGGCGTGTTTAAGTAATGGTTACTGTCACACCCCGACCCGCAACGAAAAAGGTGATCGGGGCATGATTGGGTTATCATCAAAGCTCATGACATTTATTTTAACGTTTCATATTCATTAGTACACTTTAATGGAAAATTACAATCAATATTACATCATGTCCTAAATATCAATCTAGGCTTCATTGTTTTCTTCTAAGGCATTTCCTATGTTTTCCTTGCTTCATCCTGTTCACCTGTATCATGTGTAAAAAGGGTTTTTGGATCAACAAAAAGTTGGCGAGTGAATCCTATGGAAAACATTTGAACAAGTTTATTTAATTGATTATAAAATAAAGTGCACAACCACACATGAGTAAAAATAGATGTAAACTTATTCACCAATCAATTTAATATTAAACAATACACACATGAACAATAATGGATCGTTTAGAGGCACGCGTTGCTCAACTCGTCTCTCACGAGGAACTGATGGGCCTAATGAATGAATTGCATAAACTTGACAATATGAAATACATAACTACAAACGATATAAACTCAATAATACACACACGAACAATAATGGATTTGTTTTGAGGCACGTGTTGCTCAACTCGTCTCACACGAGGAACTGATGGGCCTAATGAATGAATTACATATAAATAGACAAAATGAAATACATAACTACAAGCAATGTATACTATCTAAGTTTAGATCACAATATGGTATGGCACAAGTTTAAATAAACGAGTGAATTTTATGACACATGACACACCCCAAAACGTGTAATTAAAAAGGGGGGTTGTAAGATTCACTCACATTGGGTGCGTTCGGTTGATGATATTGAATGCACGCGAAGTTGGTTTTAACCACGAGTGAAACTAACCTAGATAAATAGCATTATGGTTCGGTAAGTAAACGGATTTTATTAATCCATTTTAGTAGGATTGTTGGGTGTATTTTTGTGAGTTTAAGGCTATTTTCTAACCTTAAAAATGTTAATTTTAAGTATTTTTAATTGATTTTTAAATAAATAAATAAATACAAATAATAAAAAAAATGTTGACTTTTTGACCGTTGACCGTTGACCATTGACTTTGACTGTTGACCGGTTCGTATGTGTAATTGTGTGCGCTGGGTGAGGCTCGAACCCGAGACCTCCCGTACGCGTGCACGCAGCTCTACCAACTGAGCTACGTGTCTAACCCGAAATATTTCTGTTTTTAATTATATTTATATACTAATTAGATTAAACAGAAAATCCTTTATTTTTTAGAAACGATTTAAATCTATCGACTCGGTGCGCTCCACAGGTCTCGAACCCGGGACCAGTGGTTTAGGTTAACACACAGTCCACCGCTGGACTGTGTGTTTAACTTGTTATATAATCTGATTTTTATTATACTTATGTACAATTAAATAATTTCAGTTCTGCCTTATTTAAAAAGTTGGATAATTGTCCGGACCGGTGCGGTAGTCCAGATTCGAACTCGTGACGTGTGTTTAAACATTCACACAGTCCACCGCTGGACTGTGTGTCTATCTTGGTTATTATTCTGGTTTTTATTAAACTTAACAACTATATGAAATGAATCCGGTTCAGTAAGAAAAAGGAACATTTTTATTAAGGCGAGTATGCGTGGGACATGATTCGAACTCGAGACGTAAGCGTGTTTTATTTGCACACAGTCCACCACTGGACTGTGTGTCTAACCCGAGTTATATCGTGATTTTAATTAAACTTATATGCTACCGAAACTTCGTCTTCTTCGTCAGTCTTAACAAGAAACGATGACTGACTGGTTCGACGATTTTAATCATGTTCTTTAGTGTGTTTCAGTTAATTACAGGTGAGATATATAAAAAGAATGAAAGATTAAGTGTTAGATATACCGAAACTGGACTCCTCTGTTTCTCCGGCGAAACTCCGGTGACAACAGAACTTCCGGCGACGTGTGTCCTACGGCAGAGAGTCTTCAGCAAGCTTGAGATGGATGTGAGTGGCTTCGGTATAAGTTCTGGGTGTTCAGTAAGGCTCAGAAGTGAAGGGCTCGATTTTCCGGCGAGGTGAAGAACTTTTCCGGCGAGTGAGTTTTCGTCGAGAAAGGGTGCGGTTTTGAGCAAAAAGCTTGCAGAGGTTCGAGGGGGTATTTATAAGGCAGGACATCGATGAATTTGGTCCGATATCCGTCTTGATTCGTCGGTTAGAAACTTTCCGGCGGTTATAACTTGTGTCGCGGACTCAGGCGTCGGTTATAACCGATGTAGTGATTAAGGTTTACGTTATAACTGAAGTAACCGTCCAATCTTAGCGAGATAGTCGGAATTTCCGACGACTGCAATTGGGCGCGTCGGTTTTGAATTCGATTCTCATGTTATGAATTAATTGTTTTCAATATTGAACAAGAAACGTAAGCGGCGCAGTGGTTGAAGGGTTGAAAGATAAGTTGCTTGTTGACTCGCTGGCTGACCCGGGTTCGAAACCCGGCAGCAACATTATATTTTTATTTCATTATTTTTAACAATTTTTCAAAAACAAATTATATATTCCAATATAATTATTAATTATGTATCGTTTAAAATTAATTTGGGCATTTACTATGCAACGAAATTTTTAACTGATTGTTTGGTTAATAAATGGAACGGGTTTGGTAAAATCCGTTTTTTGACGGATGTTACGGTATCCCCTGCTTTTTAGAAATTTCGTCCCGAAATTTAAGTAGTGATATATTTGACTAAAAATGATGGTGTTTAGTTTGACAGTTACATACTTAGAAAAAGTGTAAGAGTTTAAATTTTGTTTGAGGCGGTAACGTCCCTTGTAAGGGTTAAGTACCCTATTACAGGAATCGCTTTTTGTTGCCTACTGTAAAAATATTGATAAGCAGAGTTGATTCGCTAAATATAATATCATGCATAAGAGTTTGGATATGTTTGGAAGGATATGGTTATATCCTAAAGCAAAACTTCTAATACTACAACCTACATGGAACTTCTCATAACCATCTAACAATACCTCTTATCCTTTGACAAGAGTACTTATATATAGGAAGTACCAGCGGCGTATCCACCATATTCTTGTCAAATTTTCATTGGTTTTATCAGTAAGTTATGATTGGTCCTATGATGTAACTCTAGAACATAAATAACACCACAACCAATATTTGAATCCACATTCTGATAGCATATAGGTTTGAATGGTGACAGTTCCTCTCTCGTTTGTTATGATGGAGAGGTTAGTTTATGTAGAAATAAAACACAGTCCAATTTCTTTAAATGGCGAGATGATATGAATGTAACACAAATTTTAACCAAGGCAATACTAAATCCTACATGGAACTTCTCATAACCGCCTGATAATGCCTCTGATCCTTTGGCAAGAATACTTATATATAGGAAGTACCAGCGGCGTATCCACCATATTCTTGTCAAATTTTCGTTGGTTTTATCCGCAAGTTATGATCAGTTACCAAGAAACTACTAAATCCTACATAGAACTTCTCATAACCGTCTGACAATGCCTCTGATCCTTTGACAAGAATACTTATATATGGGAAGTACCAGCGGCGTATCCACCATATTCTCGTCAAATTTTCATTGGTTTTATCAGTGAATTATGATTAGTCCTATGTGACTCTACAACCAATACAACAAACACAAAATACTGAAAATGAAAAAATGTCTGTGCGATCAAGGCTCAATCAAACGGAGCCGATCGTATTGCATGTACTGAAAATAATAAATTTAATCTAAACAATAATCACAACAGTTTATACATGGAACCTCTCATAACCGCCTGATAATGCCTCCGATCCTTTAACAAGAATACTTATATATAGGAAGTACCAGCGGCGTATCCACCATATTCTCGTCAAATTTTCATTAACTTTATCCGCAAGTTATGATTAGTTCTATGTGACTCTACAACAAACACAACAATCACAAGATACTGATAATGAAAAATGTCTGTGCGATCAAGGCTCAATCAAACGGAGCCGATCGTATTGCATGTACTGAAAATGAAAAATGTCTGTGCGATCAAGGCTCAATCAAACGGAGCCGATCGTATGTGGGCACGCCGGGTTCACGCTCATAATGAAATGGGGAACATGCTCAACGCTCATAATGTAATGGGGAGCGGCGGCCTATGAAATTGCATGTACTGAAAATAATAAACAATAATTACTCAAACAGTTTACACATGGAACCTCTCATAACCTCCAGATAATGCCTCCGATCCTTTGGCAAGAATACTTATATATAGGAAGTACCAGCGGCGTATCCACCATATTCTTGTCAAATTCCCATTGGCTTTATCCTTAAGTTATGATTGGTTCTATGTGATAAAGAAAAACATAAAACTAAACGATTGGAGTTGATTCTTGATTTCCGGTGAAGAGGACTAGTTGGGTGGTTTCGTTTGGGCCGTCATTATCTTCGACAGGATTGGCGTTGATGTTGAAGACTCTTCCTCTTGCTGGTGGCCTAGCGGTTGGGTTTTCTTGGTTTACTTGGTTAACTGGGTTTGATTGAGCTTGAGCGTTTATGATGTTAACCAATTGAGGGCATGTGTTTCTATAGTGGGTAGGGTCGCCACAATTGAAACAAGCTCGAACATATGGGAACATGGGGTATTGGGGTTGTTGATAGGTTTGGATCATGTCTTGAGTAGGGGGAGAGAGTTGGTTTTGAAAGGTGCGGCAAACCTTGCTCAAATGACCATAGCGTCCACAAGTTGCACATAGTCGACAAGGTAAGGTAAGGGGATGGTGATAAAAACAGGTGTTACATCGAGGGTGAGATCCAAGATATGGTTTCTTATTTGGGTAAGTTGAGTTGGGTGCCACTTGAGTGATTGGGATAGCTTGGATGGGTATGGCATGTGAAATTGGTTGATTTCGTTGGATAGCAGCGAAAAGTTGCCCGTCTCTTTTTCTCTTAGAATTGGGTTGAGAAGGGGATTCGGTTTGGGTGTAGTCGGAGGTTTCAGTCGATGCTTTATCCTTCTTCTTCTCCTCCTTGAAGTCTTTGTTCTGGATTCGGTTCTCGGTGAGCGCTGTTGCTAGCTCCATTGCTGCTTCCAAAGTTGCAGGCGTGGTACTTATTACAGAGTCTTGAATCTTTGACGGAAGACCACGAATGTAGTGCTCGATCAAACGGTAGAGGGGAGTGAACAAGTTGGGAACCATTTGATGTAACTCGAGGAATCTTTTGTTGTACGTGGTGTGGTCGCCTTCCTTTTGCTTCAACAAATAGAACTCATCTTCTAATTTCTTGATTTCGCTCCTTGGGCAAAATCATCTGGTCATGATTTCCTTTAATTCATTCCAAGTTAAAGTCATAGCATCTTCAACACCTCGTTTGGCCTTCTCTGTATTCCACCAAGTAAGTGTTATTCCATATAAACGACTGGTAGCATATCGCACTTTGCGATCATCGGGGCAATCGCAATTTAGAAAAGTGTTCTCCATTTCTTCAAACCAATGGAGGAGAGCAGTGACACCTTTAGTCCCTTTGTATTTTGGAGGGTCGCATGATTTGAAATGCTTGTAGGTGCATTTAGTGGTATTTGGGGGAGAGTTGATAACGTTTTGATTTTCTTGATTGACAGGATTAGCGGTAAGTGCTTGTTGGACTTGGATTACAATGTTGGGTATTACGGCAGCCATTTGTTGAGCGATTAGGGCAGCCATGCGTTCGCGGGCTTTTCCTGCTCTCATCTTCCTACGGGCGTGGTTAGAAGACATCTACAAGGAATACATGTCAAGAGTATGAGTTGGATGCTTTTGGGATCATGGGTCGCACTTAGGAATGAACATTCATAAAATAATTATAGAAAAATAAATCTACTACATCCATAGGATGTCTTGGGCTTTGCTCGTCATTAGGCCCTACATGCCGCCATACTTCACCTTCGTAATCATGTGGGCCCCCATGAATACCGGGTTTTTCATATGGTTCGCATGTGTTAGCCTGGTTACGTACACTAAAACCCGGAGAAAATCGAAAAATATGTATATAACGTGTGATATTCGGAATGTGTCCAGGTGTAGACACGGTGACACCTCAAAGTGGGGTTAGTTCGAACGACGTTTGGTGTGACATGCTTTGGCCTAATAGGTCCTTCGTACTCTCATCGTTTGTCCCCAGGTAGGCAAACTGGTCCGTTATATTGGATTTATACGAATGCCAACCTAGACAGGACGTTCAGACTACCGGTACTTGTACCCTTCCAGTTACTACATGCCCGTCGCAGAACTTACTTTGATGAGATTTGAAAATTGCAACAAAATCTTTGAATAAAAAAAGTATGAAGATGAATTGAATATATGATATATGTATGATAAATGTGGATATAAGTATGTATGTTTGACTGTAAGTATAAACAGATATGAAACAAATAAATATCATAAGTTTGTATGTAACCACCTAATCAATTAAAATTTAGGCAGACTATAGTATAGGCTCTAAGGGTCTAATAACCTAACCTATATTCCTATAGTCATGGCTCTGATACCAATTGTCACACCCCGACCCGCAGCGGAAAAGGTGATCGGGGCATGATTGGGTTATCATCAAAGCTCATGACATTTATTTTAACGTTTCATATTCATTAATACACTTTAATGGAAAATTACAATCAATATTACATCATGTCCTAAATATCAATCTAGGCTTCATTGTTTTCTTCTAAGGCATTTCCTATGTTTTCCTTGCTTCATCCTGTTCACCTGTATCATGTGTAAAAAGGGTTTTTGGATCAACAAAAAGTTGGCGAGTGAATCCTATGGAAAACATTTGAACAAGTTTATTTAATTGATTATAAAATAAAGTGCACAACCACACATGAGTAAAAATAGATGTAAACTTATTCACCAATCAATTTAATATTAAATGTTTCACACATGAACAATAATGGATCGTTTAGAGGCACGCGTTGCTCAACTCGTCTCTCACGAGGAACTGATGGGCCTAATGAATGAATTGCATAAACTTGACAATATGAAATACATAACTACAAACAATATAAACTCAATAATACACACACGAACAATAATGGATTTGTTTTGAGGCACGTGTTGCTCAACTCGTCTCACACGAGGAACTGATGGGCCTAATGAATGAATTACATATAAATAGACAAAATGAAATACATAACTACAAGCAATGTATACTATCTAAGTTTAGATCACAATATGGTATGGCACAAGTTTAAATAAACGAGTGAATTTTATGACACATGACACACCCCAAAACGTGTAATTAAAAAGGGGGGTTGTAAGATTCACTCACATTGGGTGCGTTCGGTTGATGATGTTGAATGCATGCGAAGTTGGTTTTAACCACGAGTGAAACTAATCTAGATAAATAGCATTATGGTTCGGTAAGTAAACGGATTTTATTAATCCATTTTAGTAGGATTGTTGGGTGTATTTTTGTGAGTTTAAGGCTATTTTCTAACCTTAAAAATGTTAATTTTAAGTATTTTTAATTGATTTTTAAATAAATAAATAAATACAAATAATAAAAAAATGTTGACTTTTTGACCGTTGACCGTTGACCACTGACTTTGACTGTTGACCGGTTCGTATGTGTAATTGTGTGCGCTGGGTGAGGCTCGAACCCGAGACCTCCCGTACGCGTGCACGCAGCTCTACCAACTGAGCTACGTGTCTAACCCGAAATATTTCTGTTTTTAATTATATTTATATGCTAATTAGATTAAACAGAAAATCCTTTATTTTTTAGAAACGATTTAAATCTATCGACTCGGTGCGCTCCACAGGTCTCGAACCCGGGACCTGTGGTTTAGGTTAACACACAGTCCACCGCTGGACTGTGTGTTTAACTTGTTATATAATCTGATTTTTATTATACTTATGTACAATTAAATAATTTCAGTTCTGCCTTATTTAAAAAGTTGGATAATTGTCCGGACCGGTGCGGTAGTCCGGATTCGAACTCGTGACGTGTGTTCAAACATTCACACAGTCCACCGCTGGACTGTGTGTCTATCTTAGTTATTATTCTGGTTTTTATTAAACTTAACAACTATATGAAATGAATCCGGTTCAGTAAGAAAAAGGAACATTTTTATTAAGGCGAGTATGCGTGGGACATGATTCGAACTCGAGACGTAAGCGTGTTTTATTTGCACACAGTCCACCACTGGACTGTGTGTCTAACCCGAGTTATATCGTGATTTTAATTAAACTTATATGCTACCGAAACTTCGTCTTCTTCGTCAGTCTTAACCAGAAACGATGACTGACTGGTTCGACGATTTTAATCATGTTCTTTAGTGTGTTTCAGTTAATTACAGGTGAGATATATAAAAAGAATGAAAGATTAAGTGTTAGATATACCGAAACTGGACTCCTCTGTTTCTCCGGCGAAACTCCGGTGACAGCAGAACTTCCGGCGACGTGTGTCCTGCGGCAGAGAGTCTTCAGCAAGCTTGAGATGGATGTGAGTGGCTTCGGTATAAGTTCTGGGTGTTCAGTAAGGCTCAGAAGTGAAGGGCTCGGTTTTCCGGCGAGGTGAAGAACTTTTCCGGCGAGTGAGTTTTCGTCGAGAAAGGGTGCGGTTTTGAGCAAAAAGCTTGCAGAGGTTCGAGGGGGTATTTATAAGGCAGGACATCGATGAATTTGGTCCGATATCCGTCTTGATTCGTCGGTTAGAAACTTTCCGGCGGTTATAACTTGTGTCGCGGACTCAGGCGTCGGTTATAACCGATGTAGTGATTAAGGTTTACGTTATAACTGAAGTAACCGTCCAATCTTAGCGAGATAGTCAGAATTTCCGACGACTGCAATTGGGCGCGTCGGTTTTGAATTCGATTCTCGTGTTATGAATTAATTGTTTTCAATATTGAACAAGAAACGTAAGCGGCGCAGTGGTTGAAGGGTTGAAAGATAAGTTGCTTGTTGATTCGCTGGCTGACCCGGGTTCGAAACCCGGCAACAACATTATATTTTTATTTCATTATTTTTAACAATTTTTCAAAAACAAATTATATATTCCAATATAATTATTAATTATGTATCGTTTAAAATTAATTTGGGCATTAAATATGCAATGAAATTTTTAACTGATTGTTCGGTTAATAAACGGAACGGGTTTGGTAAAATCCGTTTTTTTTACGGATGTTACAGTTAGGGTTAAATTCTTTGTGGTAGGAGTGATGAGAATGGGAATGGTGAGAATGGTAAGAATGGTGTGAGTGGTAAGAATTTTGGGAAGGTGAGGGCGAGTGTTTATTAGAGACAGAACGTCTCGCTGGTTGCCATGTAGACGAATCTCCTGATTCTTGGTAAGTATCTGGATTATGAGGTTGAGGGGGTATGCGTCCCGATGGTCCTCCTCTCATTAGACCTTTTCCTCGTCCACTTTTTCCTTGTACACGTGGCGGCGTTTTCCTGTTAGAAATCAATTTAAAAAACATACTAATAACTTAATAATGAAATGAGTAATCCTAGGTCAATGCCTAGACTCGGAAGTCTAAGGAATGTGCCCGTGTAAATTTGAGACTAAACACAAAAGGCTAGTGTTTAATTCTCTCAAACGTTGGCTCTGATACCAACCCTGTCACACCCCGGATTTCCAACCCAAAATCCATACAGTGGTGGGCCCGGGTGGGGAGTATCGTGACGTCAGTTGATAACATCATAGTCAATTAAACACGGCACAACGGAAGTCTTGTAGTAAAATTACTATTACAAACCAAATGTTCGAAAATACAAAATAATATACAAGCTTGTAATAGAAGATCCACAGGCGGATCATAAGATGTACATGGAAAGAATACAAAGCAGACTTTAGTCAGATTTAGGATTAGCAAGATCCTCTATCACTACCGAGCAGCTTCCGGCCTATTTCTTATTGTACCTGCAGTTTAGCCTTTGGACGATACGTCAGCTTACGCTGCTAAATACACCCAACTGACTCATTTTGAAAACTTTAAAATTGTTTTAAGTGCAAAACGACACAAAATCTTTTATTAACTTGGGAAAGTTGACCTTGCAACCTTGTATCAGATTCAAATGTTTGTCAATACATACAGGGCCCAGTACAGAAACCGAGACATGATTAAATACACACCACTCAGGACTCACGAAGGAGTCATCCGCAACGTCTTGGGAACATTGCATATGAGCATCAAAAGGTGTATGCCTACACCCCGTGCTAAGGTCGTGGCCAATAACTAATGTATTGAGCCCAGGATATCCACGACACGGTAATTTAACCCCCGATGTTTAAGTTATCAAACAAAACTGATTAAAATGAAATATGCGGGTTTACTAGCCAAAAGCGGGCATTTGATTGACCCCATTTTGGACCAAGCAGTAATAATTTACTGTATCCCAAGCCCGTATAGGGAAAATCAGTCGAGAGTATATACCTGAGCTAGTCTTCTTCTTTTATTTTTAAATAACTCAGCCGTATACAAAAGTACCAAGTGCAGATAGCATTTACTGGGAAGGCTCTAGTCTGGATTATGGCATAAACTAGCCAATTAAATACTAACGGTCTTATAAACCGAATAGTGTACATGATCATTACGTATAACGCTTGATTAAACGATGATCGGATAGAATTTAATTTAAACCCGACAAGTACTTGACTTGTATAATATGGGTAAACTATATACATTCTGGATTTTGAAACTTATTTGACAAGGTTAAACCCGTTTAGGTTGAATTCCGTAAAATAGTTACATATACGTAACTGTGCGCATAATAGCGATATCGGGTAACCGGATAAGTCATGGACAAGTTCTATATGCCATTATACTTTAAATAAGTTAAGATGTCAGTAGGATATCAACTTGTATGTCCGTTAAGGTTTTAAAACGAAATTATGCCTCATAGGGCATTTTGGTAATTTTATACCGTAATAAAGGAACTTGAATATAATTTAATGTTATAGTCATAAGTATTCTGGAAAAATTCTTTATTAATGATATAATATCAGTAGGATATCAATTATAAGTGTAAATTATCTTTTATGACCAAAGTATGCACCGAAGGGGCATTTTGGTCATTTTACACATAGTTTATAAAATTATTTGAGATTCTGAGTTTAATATAACATATCAGTAGGTAAATTATTTACCTTGAAAAGATTTGATTAAAACCATTTTATAAGCCACGAGGGCTAAAATCGCCATTTATCGACATAGTTTAAGCACTTGCTTGAAAACTCAGTTTATAAATTGGTTTAACATCCCAACTAATCCTACTTATAATATTACATCAGTAGAAACTCATTTTCAAGTTCATTTCCATTTAAAACCTTGTTTTATGCAAAAAGGACATTTTGGTCAAAGATGGCATAATTATGGAACTCACGCATAAACTTGGATTCTGATTATGATCATGTAATATAACCTCAGAGGGTTATGCTACATAATATTATGATCATAATGCAACTTTAGATTAGTAGGTAACTAATCTAAATTGGGTCAGAATCGAAAGTCCCAGCAGAAGTCAAACTTTGCGACTTTCGGTTGCGAACCGACCCTAGAACTGAAATTGACGAGCCGAACATGTTCTTACATGTTCTAATAATTATTACCAACTTGTTTAAGTGTCAAAACAGGTTTCATAACATATATAAGATCAATTTATGATTTTTCCAAAAAATGGCATGTTTGACTTTTTATTTTCATAACTTTGACCCGTCAATTGGTCTAGCAAACGCGATCTTCAGGAGGTGCTCTTTATTGAGACTTACACCTACCTTATTACGATCATTTAGCCATGTTCATTTCAAACAATGGCTGGACCATAATGGTCTTAACCGAAAGTCAAAGCGTTTTACGAAAACGCTTGACTTTTGGCTATAAAATCCTATAAACGAAAATGCAAGAGCAAGGAACACTTACAAGAGGTTCCTACAATGCAAGAGAACTAAGTTGGATGCTCCTTTCAGCTAGGAACTTCCAGAGGAGGGAGAAGAGTTATGATTTAGAAAGGTGCAAGTTGGAATGAAGCACTTGAACACCTATTTATAGTTGGAGAACTCAAAGGAGGTGAAGCCAGGTGTTTAGGTGTGTAAGAAGAAGCTTACAGGTGTCCCAAAACGGGGCATAGCAGATTAGAGAAGCCATGGTTTCGAATTAATGGTTTTAGAGTTTTGCTTGTAGATCAAACAAAACTTTCTGCAGTAGAGGCTCTCTCGCGCTCCGCGAGAGACACAGACCAAGTCTCTCGTGGCCTGCGACCGCCCCCTGGCCACTTTCAAACTTTGACCCTTTTAACCCCTTAACTTATTAAAGCATCTAAAAACCTTTTAAACACCTTTTTGGCACTTTTAGCTTTCCTTAGCCAATACTTGGCATACTCGGGATTATGCCCGGGCATTGTCCAGCTCTCGGTTCGTTAAAAGGTCACTCAGAGGTATAAATTAACATGTTGAAACTTTTAATCCCTCCATTATCCAACTTTCACATATTTACAAAATTGAACCTCTCGTCCAACAAATGGCACGTATGAGAGTTAGGACTTCGTAAAGGATCACTCAGAGGCTTATTATAAGCATGTTGATTCCAATGTCACTCAGAGGCTGGGCATGTTGACATATTAGTCACCCAGAGGCAAATTTCTAGCATGTTGACGTATCAGTCACTCAGAGGCTAATGATTTAAGCATGTTGACATATTAGTTACTCAGAGGCTGTTATTTATGCATGTTGACATCGGACCGTCACGTAGAGGCTCGGTTTAAGCATGTTGACGCCCTTAGTCCTTATTGGTCTTTAATAGACTATTTAAAATACAACACGTGTCACTATACTATTAGACATGATTTTACAGGGTGTTACAATTATTCTGAATATACCCCTAATATATCCATTTTGCATTATTATATATTACAGGTCACCTTTAACAAACAAGATGTCTTCGTTTCGTGTGAATGCATGGGTTATACTAGAAACAGATATATATGTCGTCATATCTTCTGCGTTTTTGAGCACCATAACGTACATAAGATTCCAGGATGGTATATTCACCCAAGATGGAGGAGAGACGCTTTGCCTACTAGTGTATATAGCGTTGAAAATAGGTTATCTGTAGATCAGAGTCGTAGTGGAAGAATTTGGCGTAGAATTCTTGACAATATGGAAATTTGTCGAGAGAGAGTTCGTGGTAGGATTGATAAATTACAGGAACTAGATGAGCAAGTACAGTTGTTGAAAGATAAGGTTTTTAGTGGTGTTCCACCGGATCAGGAACTTAAAAAGAAGTTTTCTGTTTACCAGGAAATTCTTAATTACACTGAACTAGAAGAGATATCATGTACTGCACCAAAGAAAATACGCAATGAAGGATGTGAAAGTATAAACGTCCACTTGGTCCTCGCGAGAAAGCATTAAAACATTGCAAAAAACATAGAAGAAAATGCAATTATTGTGGCAAGAGGGTGAGAATGCATGATAAAAGAAATTGCCCACTGAAAAAAGGCAACATCACAAAGGACGATTCGTCTACAAAAGAAGATGGTGAGGAAGATGATGATGAACCAAACGAGTATGAAGACTGCACCGATAGTGGAACTGATGCGCAAGTGCATGAGAGCGGAGATGAAGACATTATGTTTCACTTTAACTATATGAGCCATAATAAATCTCTCGTATGATGCAACTGGTACATTATGTTTTCTGGTTTTTGCAACCTTATTAGATTTTTTACAACGTATTTGGTAAGACTTTGAGTTGGATACTGGTTAATCATTAACATCATTTCTGTCTCCACAATTACATATATTATACACGTGAACCTCAAATTACATACAACAGACTGTTTTTGCAATGTTTAAGTAATATGCACTTATGCACATCTGGTTAAAACCAGTTAATTCAGTAGTACCCACATTTATTGCATAAAATGCAAAACAAAACACCAGTTGACTAGGATTAAAGTTTTCATTTTAATACCTTATCGTTGACATGGTCACTTTCCTGTTTTTTATGTATTAGTACAAAACTGGATAATTACATTAATACTGTAGTACACATATGCACCACCTGGATGTGGTCGGAAATACTATAGTATACACATGTAATACGTAAAGCAATATTTTACCGTTTGTGTTTACAAAGTTATATGTTTCAACAAGTTCCATCAAAAGTTCCATAAAAAAACATACAAGTTCTACAAAGTTATATGTCGACACAATTATATGTTTCAACAACTTCCATCAAAAAACCAACTAGTTCCAACCATTACCAGAAATTGTTTCATCAAGTTCCATGAAAAAACCAACAAGGTCCAACAATTAACTGAAATAAAATGTCTTTTCAAACTGTTCCGCTTCTGCTAGTACCCGGTCCTAGTGAATGTTTTCACCAGACGTCACCAACTTTACAGCGTATTTCTTACGTAACCTTGTCAAGGTTGCTTTTTTCTGACCAGGATCTAATGGGAATCCACAATCCCATTTTTCTTCCTTGACTCCAAACCAAGTTTCCATGTGCCGCATAACAAATACACCACAATCGACCGTGTTGCCTACGGTCTTCCAAGCAAATTCTAACATTTCCGGCACTGCATTATCAATTTGTATTGCTTTCGGGTGGTTCATCAGTTTCGTATATTTTGTGAAAATGTCCTTCTGCGACCGAAATTACAAGATTAAATTGAATTAACTACTATCAAAATCCAAAACTAAAAGAAACAAATTGTATCCAGATGTGTCTTACAACTTTGTACGGAGTGCTTTTCTTAAAATAATTTTCATCATTTATTAGTTAAACTAGGCTTTCTGATGCTGCCATATTATCGATCACCGTTATCGATGCCTTTTCAAGATCAAAACAGACAAGATAAAAATGTCCCTTTTCAAGAATTGGGAAGTAGACTATGCAATACGTGGACAAAGTCAACAAATATGGTCTTTTTTCTACCACGTGTAGTAAAGAACTTCTTAATTTTTCAACGCGTTGCACATCTTTATACCTTACATTATGTAACACATCCTCCGTCTGTACAAAAAAAAACGATCCAACAGTTAATAACACTCAAACTATAATTTCTAAATTCAATAATGTACACATTTTTTATATTAACGGGGATCAACTTACAAAACATTCTGTATGGCAAAATAAACGCGGCTTTGACCCTTTAACTTTATCATCTCCCTCAAAAATATTTTCCCCGGAAGTTCGTTGATTCTCTTCTTGGTTTAGCATTGACGCAAAATAATTAATGACCCCACTATTAATCCATTGACTTGGCTGCAAATCCTTCATCTGGAAATGGTATAGACCAACCCCCGTCACAGTCTCAAATACAAATCGCATGTTTTTAACAAAATATTATAACTTAACATACAGTATAAAATTAATGTCACTACACGGACATTTACTTGGGAACAACACTTTATTACATTCGATAAAGTCATTATTTAACAGCAAGGATAACCTATTACGTAATCAATTAATGCACATGTGGATTCAGATTTCATTATATACTCATATTCACATTACACATGTACATAATGTTATTCTTAACCATTCTTTTTCTGTAGTACACCTGTCCATGTTTTTAATCCTTATAGATTACTACTTACAGTACACACGTGTTAACTGCTATGATTGAACAGTCATATATACGATAGGTCCAATGTGTATTATTTTGAGTATGCATGACCGTATATTGTTCATATATATATATATATACACACACACACACACACACATCTAAACAAGACTGATTTATTGACGTTTTCTTACGCGTCTGTCGCTTCCAACTCCGCGACTTCTTTTTCATCACGGTATTTCATCAACCCTTCGGTCACCTTTTTGTTCTTCGCTCTTGCTACACTGTTCAATGACATTACTTTCCAAATGACAACAACATTCTAAATAATACTAATAATAATACTTACATCTTGTCGTCGGCACAAGTCGACAAATATTTCCACAGTAGATTTTCGTTCTTGCTCAACCAACTATTGATACTCACAGCTCGCACCAAAAATGGTGACTGGACATACTTCGAACCGATCTTTCTCCGTTTACCTTTTCCAATGGCTTAAACATCCTCACCAACATTTCTTTCATGTTCGACATTCATTGGCGCATTATCTTGTATGGTACATTCATCCTGTTTGATTCCAAGGCTGAACGACGGAATTTCGTCTAACCTTTGGGTATCACATGCACTAGAAATAATGTCCACAATCACTTCTGCTGATTTCATAAAAATCTTTGTTGTTGGAGAAGCGATGTGTGGTGTTGTGACATTATCTCTACGCATTTCTTGGAAACTGGCACACTTTGCTTTTCCCTTCTTGTCCTCCACACCTACATAAATGTATAGTAACCATGTTATTGATGTGTAGACTAAATCATACGTAAAACATAAAATCATATAGAACTAAAATACGACTTTATCTTTACCTGTTCCTTTCATACATGGACTCGCAAAGCATTCCTTTTCTCTGGTCTCACCAACAACTGCTTTATTGAAATTTTTTTTGTATCTTTCTAAAATTGTTATAACCGACTGATGCGATGGATATCGCGATATATGCTCTTTTATTCCATCCTCTAACTGAATTTTAAAACTCTCAATTTCATTGTACATTGACAATATGCGTGCACCACTCAACTACGCATTACAAAAAAATAAAATAACTAAATATATACATAATTTACGATAACCCCGTGTCACAACATTATTTTTAACGTAGAAAAAACCCTAAATGTTAACATCATTATACCTCTACCGACGACCTATCTTGTGAGATTGTTTTTTTCACAAAATCATCATTGGCAATGTCAGCCGCCCCTTCCTCACTATTGTTTTCATCATCATCTTCCCCCATCATATAATTCTCTTAAATCTCCCAGCCTAAAACCTCCATTCTTCAACTCCTGCTCCTTCCTCTGGTTCATAAAATCATGTATCCAAAATCTCAGGGGAGCTTCCCTACGTTCACGGTCGAACCCAGGACATCTTGTTGACTCCAAATATAAAAAATGATATAATAAAATACATAATCAAATACAACTAAAATAAAAACAAACGATACAGAAATAAAACAAAAACATATGTTTTTGGACACTTAAACATAGTGCACTTGTGTATTTTCCCCAAACAACACATGTGTACTATAAGTAAACTGTGAAAAGTGTGGTAAAATATAATACTTAAAATGTTTAAAACATACCACCAGATAAGTTAGAGGCCCACTGAAGTACACATTCAGATCACACCTTACCCAATTGTCTTTACACTTTTTAACAGCGTCCAACACAAATTGACACCAATCATGCTCCTTGAACTCCTTCTCATGATTAAACAAATCCAACATGTTGTACATAACACTACCATTTTTCTTGCATCCAATCATCGTAGATATGAACAATAGCACAAAATCTATTTTGAACATTTCCCTATCCTCATAGGCATCTAACCTAATCTTGTCAACTATATTCTTACAACTAATTGGAAGCTTCTCAAACCTTGAAACCCATTTCTTCTTCATAGGATGTCCTGCTTCATCTTTTCACCGTTGAAACCTTTATACTTCCGCTTGGGACACCTAATATTTTTTACAGACTCTTTGTCCACCCTAATTTGCCGTTCTCCCAAAATAATACTCATGTTCTTTGTGTCCAACACATCAATAACAAAATGCCCTAGATGGGCTATAACATCGCTGACATGAAACTCCAACAACTTACCAAAACCAATATTTGTCACCATCCTTCTCTGCCAAGGCTTCATCACCCGCATTGCTTCATAAAGTTTATTAGGCGACGTTCTCACTCTGATTCCAAACAAACCATCTTCAACTTTTACATGTTTTTTTCTTTGTATATTCTTTTTATTCTGTTTCTTTTGCGGTCGCCTTTTTCGGTAATCGAAAAGTTCAGCTGTTACATTATCAACAGAATATTCAATGATTACACATATAATGATTTTTATAAACACTATTTAGAACTTGATTAAAATTATACCTTCAGTTTCTTCACCTCCGTCACTAACGTCATTCTGCTCATCATTCACACCGCCCTTCTTTTTCTTTGTTTCATTCCCTATTACAAAAAAAAAATCAAATGTCAGACAAAATACAAAATAATAATACACACCCATACAAATAAGCAATTCAAGTCTTACCGTCGGATTCCACACTTGCACGGTCATCAGTTTCATTAACACGGCTTCCTCCACGTTTGGTGTGTCTATCGATCTTCATTACGTCTGGAAAAAAAACATTTTCAAGGTGTAAAAATGTTACATAGTATCAAAACAGTGTAAACATACGACTATTAGGAGTTCAGAACCATACCTGTTGATTCTTTTATCACTTTTTCCCCGGTTTTTCTAACTCGTTCAACCCCTTGATGTTTCGACAGACTAACTTTAACATCTATAACCAACCGAATATTTTTTACATGTCATTTGTGGTTTATCTTGCCTTTATTTGTTTTTTTCATACATAATGCTGCTTCTAAAACAAAAATGAGACAGAAACAAACAAACATACCTTCTTCATCGTCTGTGAAAGGAAATTAAAAAGTTTTAATTCTTTCTCTTTTTTTCTTCTTTGTTGTTTTACTTTTTTCCTTCCATTGCCATCCGAATCCCTTATTCTTGGTTCCATATCAGGTGATTTTTCACCCTCGTATCCTGCGATTAAAACAACTTAAATACAAATAAACGTGCAATGTTTAACTAATATTCTTTATTGAGAAAAGAGTATAATCATTATCTAAAATTATATTCACCTGTTTCCATTTGGTCGTTTTTTCATCATCATTTGAAAACCGAATTGGGTCGTCAATAGTATTACTAAATCTACAAGCTTTTAAACGTGCAATTCTTTCGCTTCTGAGACCTATATAATTAACACAAGAATATTAACAGTAAATTACAACGAAGTAGTAATTTAGTTGTCGAAACATTTATTTCGTTTTTCAATTAACAACTTACGTTTCCTCATGGCGATTCGACTTTTGTATCAACAAGCGAACTCAGTTTTCCACTGCCAAAAATAACAAATTTAATATGCCAGAACCATTTTAATTAATAATTTTTTCTGATTCAACTCAAAAAATACACATATGTATCACACCTGCACATCAGAAACATACTGTAGTACACATATGTAATACGTTGGATAATTATTGGACATACTATAGTACACACATGTAATAACCTTGTTTTCTCATAAGATTAATTATAACTAGTGACACTCTGTACCATGCTCTAAAACATTTTTTATCAATTAATATATAAATAATACACTTCATAAACCATGATACGCACATTTCTAAAATAAAAAAAAACTTATTGAATTGCTTTATACACATGTGAACTCCGAAAAATTTAATACGACATAATAAAGAACATTCAGTTGTGATTACAACGGACAAACGCATTAACTCGTTAACTGATATGTTATTACATATAACAATAAGGTTTTCTGAATCGAGGTGCTAGCTAAACCCTCTCCCCCCCCCCCCAAAAAAAAAAAGAAAAAACTTAGAAAAAAAACCACAGATCACCAACATAAACATGTGTTCAATACTGGTGACCTAAGTATACCTCCTAAAGAAGAACCGAATTGTTAACAACTAATATACAAAAAAAATACCTAACCCTTGTCTTTCAACAATCGGTTTTAAGAAACTCAAACTCTTATACAAAAACATAATCCACATGTGTACTATAACATGTTCCTAACTCTCTGCAGAAATCATCGATTCCAGAAAACATATAACAACCAACATTGCCATATTCACCAAATTATGCTTTTGGGGTTCAACATTCTTTTAAAATTACTCAGAAAAACCACGGAAAAAAACACAACAAAACCTTAAATTTCAATGTGCATAAATCGCTACTGTTCGAGAATATGCAAACCCTAAACAACGAATCCTGATTAAAATATTGTCGCCCGAATACTAAGATACAGACACACGCACGGAAATCATCAAATATACTACTTCAACAACTACAATTACCTCGATTCGACGCTCTATTTAACCACAAATGCTTAGAGACCTTTAACCCTAATAGCCTGTTTCCTTCTTCATATAGTGCAAAACAGAAAAGCCGAAAGT
The DNA here is from genome assembly GCA_947069175.1 of Scalesia atractyloides. Classification (NCBI taxonomy): domain Eukaryota; kingdom Viridiplantae; phylum Streptophyta; class Magnoliopsida; order Asterales; family Asteraceae; genus Scalesia; species Scalesia atractyloides. The sequence continues at coordinate 58,401,573 of CAMTDV010000001.1, read as the reverse complement.
TTAGTGGGGGAATGATACGGATGAAAGGAAGATATTATGGTTTCAGATTTCTTCAAAAACAAACCAGTCGCGAATTGGGGGAGATCGTGGGAATCAATTGCGCGGATGGTATGGAAACGGTTTGGTTTCCTAATTCAAAAAGATTTGGCATATGTTCATTTACCAATCTACCCTTTTCCTTTAATTTTTAAGTTAAAAACATATATTCTTAATTACAATCATGTTACTATTAAAGTTTAAAGATGATTCAAATCAACGGTCTGGATCAGTTCGCACAGTTCACTCTTATTGAGTTGTTCACTCTTGATCCCTACCTTATATATATATATATATATATATATATATATATATATATATATACTATTAAAGTTTAAAGATGATTCAAATCAACGGTCTGGATCAGTTCGCACAGTTCACTCTTATTGAGTTATTCACTCTTGATCCCTACCTTATATATATATATATATATATATAATTGGGCCCTCTGGAAGACCGGGCCCTGAGTAGTCACCTAGCCCTACATACGAAGGCTCAAAACGACACGAGATGAGTTAGGTTGAGTTTGTTAGACTTGCACATAACCATGACATGACTCATGGCTTTATAGCCTAGTGGCATCTTATAGGTGGGATAAGGCTTTAGAACCAATAGTTCTAAGATTCGATTCCTACAAGGGGGTTTTCCCCATATTTATTGGGTTTTCTCCTGAATTGGTGTATAGGCATTATGCCTAATAGAGATGGATATAATCAAGTAATTTTGTTGAAGACACGATAATACTACAGTAGTCCGATAGTAATTCAAATTTGTTGTAAAAAAATATAAATTTGTCTTACTTTTTCCTTTTGGACCAGATCTTTTCCTACACGCGTCTTTGCCTTAGCTTTAAATTTGCATTGGCATGTAGATTTTAGAAGAGCTTATAATTACTTCCAAGGTGGTTGGTGCTATTTCTGCTTTTCTTTATTCTTTCTTACTAACCGGTAGAATTTTTCGTACGTTGTGGTGGGAATTCGGTCGATGTCAATTTGGTTTGTTATGGTATCGATACGGTATTATTATTTGCTATGGCGACCGAAAGATAAAACTCAAAAAATAACGTCGTCATTTGCACAATAGTATATAGACGCCTTTATTTTACATTGATCGAAAGAAAAAACGAATATCATTAACGATTCCAATAGTACTAATACTAGTACAGTTATTTTGTCGGAATCGACGTGATCCCGATATTGTTGTGGAGGTATCAATTGGATTCGTTACAGTACCAATACATTATCGACACTCATTATAGCTTACGATATACGTAAAATACTCTATTGTGAATGCTAACTACATTTCAATTTAATAATACCAAGTTAATTTAGAATATTGAATACTTATATTTATTTTATATTTATTTTATATTTATGTATATTCAAGAAAATTAAGAAAGGCTATTTTATAGATAAAACAAATTTATGTAAATTTTAGATTAGTCGAAAACACTAAAAAAGGAAAGAAGGTTGCAACTTCGGTGGATTGAATGTAAGCAATCATAACATGTAAATAAGCTGATTTTACAAATTAACAATTCTAAAAAAATCAAAATAAATAAATTAAAAGGGTTAAATAAAGTATTACTAAAGTTAAAAAAGCAAAATATAAAAATTAAGAAAGTTAAATAAAATATTAATATAGTTACTGTATATCATCTTTGAAATCGTAAGTACATAAAAAAAAACTAGTTGTTTTTTTTTTATTTGGAAAGAAAGCAACTACTTTTTGTTTTTGGTTGGTTATCAATAATTCTAGTTAGTTCTGCTTAGCTACACTATATGATATTTGTTATGCGTATTTTAATTTGTACGAAATTCTTTCTAGAGCAAGGGTTTAATTTGGAGCAACCTCTTTATTTCCTTGGGTAGGAGAAAATTTACTTTCATCTGAATCTATCCATACCATATCAAAAACTATGTTATAAATGAGATTATATTGGGTAATATTATTTGTCTTCTATTAGGTGCTATAGAAATAAAAAATAATTAAAATAATCAATCTTCGATTGAAATTTTATGTAAGAATACGCATCGGCTTGTTTCTACTTCTTTGTATTCATAAATTAGTTTATTTATATAACTAGGTTATTTATCCATGTGACACATAGATGTAACAAAATAAAATTCTTATAAAGTTTAAAGTTACAGGTAATTGAGGTTATATATTAAAGTAAAATAATGTATTATTTAGTTGAATGTAAACTGTTAAAATGGACGAATCAATAAGAAGCGACCGTACGTTCTTTGTTTGTGTTGGATGAAGAACATGAATAGGTGTAAAGAGATGTAGAGGTTGAAATGTTTGTAAAACTTACAATTGTATTGTAGTTGTTTACAAATAAGAATGTTAGCTCCTTAAATTAGGGATATAATTTAAATTTAGATATTAAATCGTCCCTTATAATTGTTAGTTATTATTTTTATCTGAATTTTTAGAAAATTAGTCTCCATTTACGAAAATTATGCCAGTAATATGATTTATTTGAATTTTCTTTTGAGTTTTAAGTTTAACAAATCTAAAACGGGGCTTGAAGAGAGGGCGTGGAGCGACACGAGGCAACCATGTCAGCATGGTGAGGTGGAGAAGAAAACACTGGGTGGGAAAGTGGCGTGAAAAAGAATAAAGAAATTAAAAAATAAACATCAAATAATCAAATCAAACCTAAACTACACCCACCTATCAAGAGTCTTCACTTCACCTACACATTTTCCCCCACACCGGTGGAAATTCTCAAACCACACCCACAATGCCGCGCTTCACCCCATATACGGGGTGGTATTCCTGGCGTAGAGGCCTTTCCATGCCGCCATCCATGCCCTTTTTCCACGTATGCACCGTATCTTCTAACTATGTTATGTTACGTTTAGTAACCATTTATTCAAATTTTAATTCATAATAAGTTGCTAAAGAGAATATAATGTTATGATATTACCAACAAAATAAACACATACTTTAGAAAGTTTTAAAATTACCAACAAAACAAACACATACTTTAGAAAAAATTAAATACATTTACTCACAATAAGTTTAGTTTTATATGAATGTTAAAAAGGAATTAATTTTAGTAATTATCTATGGCAAAACTAAAATAATATGTTTGGATTATTAGTCAAATAAAAATTTTAGCTACATTTTTTTAACTTAAAGTGTTATTTACTATTATTATTTTATATTGAATAATTAAAGTGACACCAAGTGAAGTTATGGAGGTAACTAAAATTATTGGAATTTCATTTGAATTAAAATTTTAAAATGTATTTATGTAAAGTTTAAGTATGGTAATAATTTTTGAAAACTTAAATCATAAACTTTGTTGATAACGTTAATTTGTTATATTTGTAAAATCTAACATATTTTTTATATCAGTAGAAGCGTGTTTGGTACTTTTTGTATAAATTTTGGAAATAAGTCGTTTATGTTTTTACTTTTGATTTTCAGGATTAGAAACTCTTAAAACAACAAAGAGAGCAAATTTGCGAGGACAAAACAAGAGTATTGCAAGAAATCAGAAAGCCACACGCCACGTGCTATTTCTCTCTAGAAGAAGACAAAGAAGTCATCTGACACAAGGCCGTGTGTGATCAAACACCCCCACCCCTTGTCATGATTCTTCAGAAAAGATAAAATAGACCACCACACACAGGGTCGTGCCTCCCTTAGCATACTATTCAGAAGAAGACAAATTAAAGGGTAATGGATCCCACAAAGTTGAATTAGGTCATGACTCAGCTGAAATGATACGTGTTATGTACGAAATCTATACACAAAAGATAAATATTGAAAAAGTTAACCACACAACCTTTGTCTAATCAGACATGGGGTCATGCCCTCTCCTGTTTCAGGCTAGAACAGAGGGTGTTGGGTTGCCATTTTCTCCATCCTTGACAGTTGGCACCCACTCTTTTTCACTCACCACTATCCACCACTTCCACTGCCATACACCACCATTTTCATCTTGTAATAGACTTTAATTTGTCTTAGGATCCAAGATTGTAAGAACTTATATATAACAATTCAGTCTTGTTATTTAACATGTTTATTCATACAAGTTTGATGAAGTACATCATTATGGTCATTCTTGGTGAAAGTTCTTGCATCACTTGATGAAGATGAACCTTTAATGTCTTCTTTAATTTCTTAGTTTTGGACCTTTCATTTAGTGTGTATTAATGACTTTGAATATAATTTTGTTATACTAAAAGTGTACTTTAATCAAACCATTAATTTGTGTTTGTTGATTTAAGCATCTGTGTCTTTACGTATTTATAAAAACACGTTAACTACTTGGAAGGGGTTAGAAGTGTGGCTTGTTAAGTTCTTGACTTGTACGGAAATGTGGTATACTCGGTGTGCAAGGACTTGTTTTTCATATTCCTAGTACTCTTGAGGAGATAGCACTATATCAAGGAGTCCATAGTAGATAATGAGTTCAATCCCTTACAATCAAAACTTATTTAATATTTATCCGGCTTTGCGGGATGGTCACCTTGTTACTTCTGAACAATATAGCCAACGTTAACGTTTGCCCAGAAAACGAAACCTACTACTTTATGACATTAATAGCATACAAATTCATTGTCTTCGTGGAACGAGTTTAGGTGAGTTCTTTTTAAAACCTTTTTTTTACAAAACTCACCATTCGGTTTTACTAGGCGTTTAACATTCCGGTATGAAAAGTTTTTTGTGTCCTTGGACAACCTCGGCATCTTACATTCACTATACTGTGCTAACGGTGGATACCATTGCCCTAACGTGTTGTAGAAGTGATTGTATTTTATCGTGTTTATAAATTTAAAGTGTGATATACTGTTAAAACTGGCTGAAAATAGGTAATATTTTATGCACGACTCGACACGTCAATATGATTTGATGAGGTTTAATGATGAAAATTTTCGTTTAGGCGGGAAAACAATCAAGAAGATCACCCCATAGAGTGCCATGTGTCCTCAAAAACTTAGTTTTATTAGATAGTTTAAATAGATATAAACGGTTTTAGGAATCCTGCTATCATGTGAATTGCCATCATTTCTTGTTTTCTTTTACTTGGCTATTTTGACCGACATGATATTTGCTCCTGTAACAAGAATTTATGTATCCGTCAATGAGTAGTGGTATGCTATTGCAGGGGGAGGGTGGTAAAGCCTTTGGTAGGGCAAGTAGCTGCCGATGGTGGTTGACAACCCATGTGTGAGGAGGTTGGCTTTGCTTCTAGTTTGGATGGTTTTGTGTGTGTGAAATTATTAAAGTTGTGCAATTAGCATAAACTTTAAATTTTAAATAAATTTGGCTGAAGAATTAATGTGTTTTTAAATGCCTTTATTTTCGATTTGTCTTCCTTTGAATAACTTCTAAGTTTATAATTTGGAAATTATCTTATATGGAATCCAACATAAATGATATCAAAATTAAAAAAACAAATATTGACATTCATGAGTCATGACCTTTAAAATACTTAAATAATATATTTATATTTATTCATGTTGTGTGGCTTTGCATTATCCCTTAAGATTTGATAGTAAAATGCTACCATTTTTCAATACATAAATGATATGTTAACTCTTTACGACTTTGACGAGGTTTGAGATAGAAACATATTTGTAACAATTAGATTAACATTTTTCCTTTCAGTATTAGCTATTAACATATAACTTAATTGTCAAAACATGAGTTTTTACAATGCTTAGATAGTTTGATTTTATTATCATGGTACTTTAATATTTAAAATAGTTACGGATATTTTAGTTTATAATAGAATTGCTTGCTAAATGGAAAAACTTTTATGCAAAGATTTGTCAGAGATCTTGTCCATATCTAATTTATCACAGATAATAAACAAATTTAGTGGATCTCAATATCCACCAATATTATTTCTTAGACAATAATAATTCCATGGTAAGCAAGGGGAATTTTACTTTGTCAGGAAATTTAGCATAATGTTTGCACATAATTGTAGGTAGGGTTGTAAAAATTAGGACTAGGCGTTGACTAGTGGGTTAATATCTAGTCGACCAATAATTCAGTAATGTTTTTTTAATCGATCCATTTTTTTCTTTTTCTTTAAGTTTTTTTTAATAGTAAAATTCTTTTATTACATGCTGTTTGTGGGACTTAAATGCATATTCTCACCTCCCAAAATGTTTCTTGATATATAAATACTACAACAATTTTAATACCTCAGTGAATAATTTAATATAACCCATGAAACAAGTATACAATGAGCAAAAACGTTCGCGCAAGTAACGCCAAAGGTTAGTTAATACACTTAATCTATGAGGCCATCTTTTTATTTATTTATTTCCGTAGTGATAGATGCATTATTATTTAGCTCAAGGGTTAAGACTACATAATAACAATACAATTTTCACAATGACTTTTTTTTCTCTTTAGAAAACCATGATATATTTTTCATAATAAAACAGAGTCGATTACATACTAATGGCAGGTAGACGGGTAACAAGTTGTGCCGCAACCCCCTTCTAAATAGCAAAACCTACCCTTCTAAACACAAAATTCAGCCCCTTAACATGCGGCGGTGTTACTACTTACCACCTGCTGAACCCGCTTGAGTAACCGCTCCGCGTCAGGGGCGAGAGCGCCAAAGGTATCGAAAGCGAACGGGACAAACACGTGCTGATTCTCGATGCAAGCTTTTTCGTGCTTAGCTACTTTGCCCGTCTCTGCATTGGTTACCGTCTGGCCCGACACAAACCCGTGGTCCCTTAGCCCAACAAGGGGAGACACACCTGTCAAATCGACGCACATGTGTTTCCCTCTTTCCTATCCAAAAACAAGAATGTTAGCAGGCCGTAGGAAAGGCTCCCTTCTAATGGATCGGTCAAGAAGTTCATCGGGGCTTCCTTTTTTGCCAAGATCACTGCCCGCTTAAGGACATCATGGATCACATCTCGAACTAAATCATGTCGATATTTAAAGCCCAATAGTTCTTTGCAATGGACTGCATGCTCTCCAAAAGAATTCAAGAAGCCTTCCGACATACGGGACACGGGTCATTAACCTGGAAAAAGGGTAGCATCAGCCGGTACTTGAGGATAGCCCGGTATTCCACAGCCGACATACACTGCCCTAAACCTTCAATGGGAACAACAGACAAGAATTCCTGAGCATGGGGGGCTTGCAAACACTTAAACACGGCTCGGTGCCACAGAGACAAGCCAAACTTCTCTTCAATTGTCTTGACGATTTCACCATATAAGGTATTCACCAGAACTTTCCGAGCTTTAAGGGGGCGGTGTCTTTAATGTAGAAACCGCCAAGATCAAGATCGGGAAGAGAACTATGCAGAGTGTCCAATGCACCCTTGTAATCAGAGTCCAACAACCCACCACCACATTCACGAAGGATGTGGTCTTGAAGAACCCACGATTGGGCTCTTGAAGCACAAAAACGTAGGAAGAGGTATCCTTAGCTGAGCAAATTCCAAGACCCCCAAAACGGGTCGGGAGGGAAGCTAACCTCCATTGGAGGTCCCGAAAAGGCACCCCACAAACAATGATGTCCTCAATCGCATTCCAAAGCCCATTATCAAAAACAGAGACAACTCCCCCAACATAAGAAGCCTGACACGGCCTAAGCCCAAACAGCAGTTTAGCAACCCTCATGCACGAATGAAGCAGGAGGAGTTTGCTCTGAGGGTACCGAAGACGTTTAAGGCATCCCATTAGCTCAACCACACATTTGGCTCTTTTGAGGGCCAAACCACTAATAAACTCCCCATCTCTACTAACAGCACCAATCAAGAGTTTCACACCATGCACCGGCCTACCAATCTCCTGCGGAAATAAACCCTCTTGGGGTTGAGAAGGAGGCCCAAGGAAGGGCCCTCCATTCTGATGAAGTCTAAAGCCTTGGCAATTTGAGTACCATATCCAATAAGGGTCCCATCATCAAGGTACCAGGCGTGAAAAAGAAGCTTGCAACAGTCTGTGATTCGGAGGACAAATGGGTGTAAAACAAGGGCAAAAAGTAGAGGCCATAAGGGATCCCTCTGCTAAAGCCCCGTGGAAGACCAAATATTACCATTCCCTTTTTTTGATAATATGAACATTACACTTTTGAATTTGATTCCAAGTCCCGAAGACGTTTAAGGCATCCCATTAGCTCAACCACACATTTGGCTCTTTTGAGGGCCAAACCACTAATAAACCCCCATCTCTACTAACAGCACCACCCAAGAGTTTCACACCATGCACCGGCCTACCAATCTCCTGCGAAAATAAACCCTCTTGGGGTTTAGAAGGAGGCCCAAGGAAGGGCCCTCCATTCTGATGATGTCTAAAGCCTTGGCAATTTGAGTACCATATCCAATAAGGGTCCCATCATCCAGGTACCAGGCGTGAAAAAGAAGCTTGCAACAGTCTGTGATTCGGAGGACAAATGGGTGTAAAACAAGGGCAAAAAGTAGAGGCCATAAGGGATCCCTCTGCTAAAGCCCCATGGAAGACCAAATATTACCATTCCCTTTTATTGATGATATGAACATTACACTTTTGATATTGATTCCAAGTTCTTTACTGGTGACCGATTCAACCTTTACAAATGAAAATTTAACATAGCCATCACGGTACTACCACTGCTAAGAACACTATTATAAGAATGGTAAGAACATGCAACATTGAATTTTATTTTATTATACCCAGGGCAAATCCACTTAGTGTGAGTCATAGGGTCCGCACCCAAATGTATTTTTTTTTAAATTTAGTAGAATCGGCATATTAAATTTTTCAAGAAACCCATTAGAATAATTAGTTAATCCCCATAGTAGTAAGAGTAAGGCTAGTCTTATGGTAAATCCCCTTGTTTACCGTAATTCCCGGAACATTAGGCATTTGATGCAATGTTTTACTATCGTCTCCGACTTGAAATTAAATTGTAGGAAGTCATTTTTTTGGTGTTAGTGTGGATTCAGATGAGATTGAAAGAATAGTGATTTTAATGGCATGCCAACATAGTGAGTTTCCCTTCACCTACCTTAGAATAAAAGTTGGTGTAAACATGCATGAATACACAAATTGGGCTCCGGTGATCAAATATTTCGAAACTGGGCTCACTAAGTGGAAAGCCTCTAATCTCTCGGTTGGAGGAAGGGTCACGCTCATCAAGTCGGTGCCATACATCCTTCCCACTTATTATTTTTCTCTTTTTCGAGCTTCGATGAAGGTGATTGATAAGTTAGAACAACTTAGAAGAAATTTTTCTAGAAGGATCAATCGAAGTAAATAAAATAGCATGGGTAAAATGGAAGACACTATGGCAGCAATTAAAGATGGTAACTTGGGTATTGGGTCTCTTTTAGATTTCAATCGAAGTCTATTAGCAAAATGGGTATGACGATTCAAGAATGAATAAAGTTTTGGCCAGGGCGGTGCTCGCTCTTCATCAAACGCCTAGAAGGTGGGAATTTATGCCTTCAAAAAACAGGATGGTCAGGAACATGGAGGAATATAATCAAAGTGGAAGGGCAACTTCGAGTTCAAGACATTTAGTTAAGAAGTTTAATTCAAGGCGTTGTTGGCAACGGTGAATTAATAAGTTTTTGGCTAGACACGTGGTTAAATGGCTCATGTCTCAAAGATCTTTTTCCAACTCTTTTTAATCTTGAAAAATCCAAACAATGTTATGTCAATGAAAAGGTTATCACCAATTGAAGCATGGTGAGTTATGTGTGGAACTGGAGTAGATAATTACTTTTTTAGTTGAGTTGAATGAATTAAATAGATGCTTGGCCATGCTCATCAGCGTTTCTCTAAGTGACTCGATGGATTCTTGGAATTGGTCTCTTAATGAAGAGGAAGGGTTCTCTGTTAAATCTGTAAGGGATTTGATGGCAAAACCGGCTTCAAGTAAAGATGGTTGCAACACTGGATGGTGTTCTTGGCTACCAAAGAAAGTAAATATATTTTGTTGACTTCTGGCTCTGGATAGGCTTCTAACACAAATGGCTCTGGCGCGACGCGGGATCAGTATTGGCTAAATTTCATACCCTTTATGCGGTGAGGCTGAGGAATCCTTGGATCACTTGTTTTCGGCTTGTTTGGTGGCAACAATATTCTGGCAGAAAATTTCGCTATGGTGTAAGTTGCCTCCCCTGTTTCTGTTCTCAACATCTAATACTTGGAATATGTACAAGGTAATATTGGACGAGTGGGTCATAAGTAAACTGGTCCAACATGTCATTAAAATTGGGTGTTGGCTTATGTGGAAACACATGAATGAAGTGGTGTTTAGATCAAGCAGCCATGGGGAACTTATGGATAAAAATAGGTCCAAACTGGAGCTAGTTTTAATTTCTATAATTAGCATGTAACTCGGTTGTGTGTTGTAGTTGTTATGTTGGTTTCCAGTTGGTGCTGGTTGTTTTATGAATAAAGGTTTAGCTTTCAAAAAAAAAAGAGAGAGAAAAAGAAAGAAAGAAAGTTCCCTGATTTGAGCCTCCTGTTTTTTGGGGTCTTTTTTACATCCCAATTAAAACTAGGGATTTTAAACAAAATCTAATACAACAAACAAACACATCACGCAACCACCCGCTAACCATTTAATTTGCTTCTTTAAATTGATGATCGAATGTCTTTGAATGCTTTTATTTCACATTTGATTACTAAATAACGCTGTCAATATAACCTTCATAAAAAAACTAAAACAAAGTTTTAAAGATAATTTAATGCTTAAAAATGGTTCTTAAAAATAATATAGTGTTTGGGACTAAATGCTTCTTCATTTTTGACTTTTATCATGAATAAGATGAATGTCGAAAAATTGGAAATAAAATGAAGAAGTTAACTCTGAATTTAAATGATAAAACACCATTATCTAATCTCATGTAAACTAGGTTTACTAACCTTATATTAAGTTGAACCATCTTTCTTTTACATGTAATGGGCCTAGATGCTCTCTAATAAGTAATAATTATTTATTTTTATTATGATGTATTTTATTATGTTTTTTTTTTTGCTCTGATCAATGATCGATCAGAAAATTCTAACATTTACCTATGAAAAATCTTTACACCAATAAAAGAGGACCTAAGCGGAAAAAAAATCCTAGGTTCACTAACGGTTATAGCTACTTTGTTAACATATGATACAAGAATGACTTGTGCCTATCTTCTTCGATAGCCACCCAACCCACCCCTCCTATTCCTCTTATGTATCTCTCTTAATGGTTTTAATGATTTATTTTAGATTTCAAGGTCTTGCATCTGTAGTAGTCTTTTGTTTGATTTTGGTTATAAATTCTCTATTATTTTTTTTTAAATTTCAAGTTTTTAAGCTTAAGCTATTAGATTTGTTTTTTGTTTTCTTGGATCAAGGTATATCAAATACATGACATATACTACACATTGAATCTAAACATTCGATCACATAGATATATACATATAAATTGTAGAGAAAGTCGCATCTATAGCTTACTAACGAATAGATGAACTCAGATGGGTTGTTATTTTACAATTCGTTTTATTTAAGAGAAAATTACTTTTTGACTTCTTGTGTTTTAAGGGTGTTAATCACTTAAGTTCAAAATCAAAATACTTAACGCCCTAAGTCCCTAACCGCTTATTTTGTAACCCTTTATGTCCAATTTTTCTTAACACTGTTAGATTTTCTGGGTTAATTTTTTTTGAAATAACCAAATTACCCATATAGTTAAAAAATTAAAAAAAAAACTAAATTCCACCACACAAAATCACCACCGTTAAAAATATCACCACCGTCCACTCCGCCAACATTGCACAGGCCCCGCCAACCCTACCACCACAACCAATTGACTAAAATCTCCAAAATCCCTCTTCTGATTTAACCCCAAATTTCTAAACCCCTCATCTCGCCTTGTGGGCCCGGTTGGGGAATAAGTGACAAAATTTATATCAATACACAATATAGCACAGCGGAAGTCTTGGATTTAAATTATTACAATATAAATGTCCGAATGTTTAAAATATTATACAAACGGATAGTATAGGAAAAGATCCACATGCGGATCGAAAAGTTACAAAATGAAATAACAGACTATAGGCTTCTATGCAAGGGAGTTGCAAATTCCACTTAAGCATTAACCAGGCAGCTTCCAGTCTGTTTACGTTCTTTGCAACCTGTGCTTAATCTTTTGAAAATACGTCAGTTTTCACTGGTAAATACAAATAACCGACACATTTTGAAAATATTTCAAAATCATTTTATGTATAGTATGGTACATACATTTGTACAAATAACTTGGGACAATTATAATAATCTTGTATACAGTTTTACATGCCTGTCAATACATATGGGGTCCGGTGCAGATTCCGAATAACATGATTAACCGACACACCACTTTAGCCCACAAAGGGGTATCCCCAATATGGTAATAGCATTAGCATTTGTCAGGTGTATGCCTACACCCCGTGCTTAGTCCTGGCCATTAGCAACTTAAATGAGCCGAGGATATCCAGGACGCAGTCGTGTTAACCCCCAATATTTATGTTATCAGACAAAACAAATTAAAACGGGTTATGCAGATTTTCTAGTCACAATCTGATATATGATCCCATACCCGACCAAGCGGTAATAATTTACCTATTCCAAGCCCGTATAGGGAAAATAGGTTAAGAGTATTTACCTGAGCTAAAACTCGTCTTAATATGCAAGAATTATAAATAGCTCAGCCGTAATCAATAAACTAAGGTTGGTTGCAATTTAAGAGAAGGCCCTAGTCTGGAATGAATGGTTTAAATAACCAATTAGAATGTCAAGGGGTCCTTTTTAAGTCGTAGACTTGGACCTGTTAACTTAAATTAACGAAAATCGTACGATACGCTTGATTAAGCGATGACCGGAATAGAATGTGGTTTAAACCCAACAAGTACTAAGACTTGTATAATATGGGTAAGAAATATACATTCTGGAATTTGAAGTAAAAATGATAAGATTTGACTCGTTTCGGTAAACTTACGTAAATTAGTTACATAAGCTTAACCTGTAACACTCTGTAAAATCGTGTCCAATAATATAGTGACACGTATTGTATTTTTAATATAGTCAATTGAAGACTAATATGGACTAAAAGTGACAACATGCTCAAACTGAGCCTCTGAATGACTTTCTGATGTCAACATGCATAAACCTAGCCTTTGAACGACCATTAGTGTCGTCATGCATAAAAACGTAGCCTCTGAACGACCATTAGTGTCGTTATGCATAAAACGTAGCCTCTGAACGACCATTAGTGTCGTTATGCTTAAACTTGGCCTCTGAGTGACCGTTGTGTCAACATGCCTAGCCTCTGAGTGACATCAGAGTTAACATGCTTATACTGAGCCTCTGAGTGATCCTTTGCGTAGTCTTAACTCTCATATGTCCCGTTTATTGGACGAAAGTGATTAAATCCATTATTATATGAAAGTTGGATAATGGAGGGATTAAAAGTATCAACATGTTAATTTATACCTCTGAGTGACCTTTTAACGAACCGAGAGCTCGACAATGTCCGGGCATAATCCCGGGTATGCTAAGTATTGGCTACGGAGGGCTAATTATGCCAAAAAGGTGTTTTAGAAGGCTTTTAGAAGCTTTATAAAGTTAAGGGGGTTTAAGTGTCAATTTTTGAAACTGGCCATGGGGCGGTCGCGGGCCGCGAGAGACCTGGCCTGGGTCTCTCACGGGCGCGAGAGAGCCTCTGCTGTAGAAAGTTTTGCTTGGTCTCCAAACAAAACTTCAAAAAAACATTTGATCGAATCTATGGACTTGTAATCATCTATGCCATGTTTTAGGACACTTGTAAGCTTCCTCTTACAACCCTAAACACCTGGCTTCATCTCCTTTCAGTTCTCCAACTATAAATAGGTGATCAAGTTCACCATTTGAACTTGCACCTTTCTTATTCATACTCTTCTCCCTCTTCTGGAAGTTCCTAGCTAAAAGGAGCATCCAACATAGTTCTTTTGCACCCTAGGAATCACTGGTAAGTGTCCCTTCCTTATGCATTTTCGTTTATAGGCTTTTATTGCAAAAAGTCAAGCGTTTTCAGGAAACGCTTTGACTTTCGGTTAAGACCATTATGGTCCAGCCATTGTTCGAAATGAACATGGCTAAGTGATCGTAATAAGGTAGGTGTTAGTCCCCATAAAGGGCACCTCCTGAAGATCACGTTTACTAGACCAATTGATGGGTCAAAGTTAAGTTATTAAAAAGTCAAACATGCCATTTTTTTGGAAAAATCATAAATTGATCTTATATATGTTATGAAACCCGTATTGACACTTAAACAAGTTGGTAATAATTATTAGAACATGTAAGAACATGTTCGGCTCGTCAATTTCAGTTTTAGGGTCGGTTCGCAACCGAAAGTAACAAAGGTTGACTTCTGCTTTGACTTTCGATTCTGACCGATTTAGATTAGTTACCTACTGATCTAAAGTTGCATTATGATCATAATATAATATAGCATAACCATTTGAGGTTATATTTCATGATCATAATCAGAATCCAAGTTTATGCACAAGTTCCATAATTATGCCATTCTTGACTAAAATGCCATTTTTTTTGCATAAAACAAGGTTTTAAATAGTAATGAACTTAAAAATGAGTTTCCTACTGATGTAATATTATAATTAGGATTATTTGGGATGTTAAACCAAGATATAAACTGAGTTTTCAAACATGTCCTTAAACTATGTCGATAAATGGCGATTTTAGCCCTTGTGGCTCATAAAATGGTTTTAATCAAATCTTTTTTAGGTAAATCATTTACCTACTGATATGTTATATTAAATAACATATTTTAAACATTTTAATCTGACCTTAACATCATTTTTCGTAAACCTCGCTTAAAGACGTCATTTTACGACATAAGCGCCGTTCCGGCGCATACTATGGTTTTAAACCATATTATTGACCAAGACTTGATACCTACTGATTTTAAAACTTATTTTAAACATATTTACAGTAGGTACATGTTATGAACTCATAATCCCAAATAACTTATAAACTATGTGTGAAATGACCAAAATGCCCCTTCGGTGCATAGTTTGGTCATAAAAGATAATTTACACACATAATTAATATCTTACTGATATTATATCATAAATAAATTATTTTTCCAGAATACTCATGATTATAAACTTAAAATATGTTCAAGTTCCTTTTATATGGTATATAATTACCGAAATGTCCTTATGAGGCATAGTTTCGTTTTAAAATCTTAAAAGGCATATAAGTTGATATCCTACTGATATTTTAACTTATTTAAAATATAATGGCATATAGAACTTGTCCATGACTTATCCGGTTACCCATTATCGCCTATAAGCATACGGTTGATTATACGTAACTAGTTTACGGAATTCAACCAAAACGGGTTTAACCTTATCATTTTAATCTCAAAATCCAGAATGTTAATTGTTTACCCACATTATACAAGTCAAAGTACTTGTCGGGTTTAAACTACATTCTATCCAATCATCGTTTAATCAAGCGTTATACGTATTGATCATGTACACTACTCGGTCTGAGTCTATGACTTAAAATGAAGACCGTTAGTATTAATTGGTTAGCTAATGCCATAATCCACAGTAGAGCCTTGCCGGTAAATGCTATCTGCACTTGGTACTTTTGTATACGACTGAGTTATTTAAAAATAAAAGAAGAAGACTAGCTCAGGTAAATACTCTCGACTTATTTTCCTTATACGGGCTTGGGATACAGTAAATTATTACCGCTTGGTCCAAAATGGGGTCAATCGAATGCCCGTTTGTGGCTAGTAAACCCCATATTTCGTTTTAATCAGTTTTGTTTGATAACTTAAACATCGGGGGTTAAATTACCGTGTCCTGGATATCCTTGGCTCAATACATTAGTTATTGGCCACGACCTTAGCATGGGGTGTAGGCATACACATGTCAGATGCTCATATGCAAATTACCCAAGACGTTGGGGATAACTCATTCGTGAGTTCGTAAGTGGTGTGTATTTAATCATGTCTCGGTTTCTGTCCGGGCCCTGTACGTATTGACAAACATGTGAATCTGATACAAGGTTGTAAATTCAACTTTCCCAAGTTAATAAAAGATTTTGTGCCGTTTTGCACTTAAAAATCATTTTTAAAGTTTTCAAAATGAGTCAGTTGGGTATATTTACCAGCGTAAGCTGACGTATCGTCCAAAGGCTAAGTTGTGTGTACAATACGAAATAGGCCGGAAGCTGCTCGGTAGTGAATAAGAGGATCTTGCAAATCCTTAGATCTGCCTAAAGTCTGTTTTATATTCTTTCTTGTACATTTTATGATCCGCCTGTTGATCTTCTATTACGAGCCTGTATATTATTTTGTATTTCCAAAACATTTGGTTTGTAATAGTAATTTTACTCCAAGACTTCCGCTGTGCCGTGTTTAATTGACTATGATGTTATCAACTGACGTCACGATACTCCCCACCCGGGCCCACGGTGTATGGATTTCGGGTTGGAAATCCGGGGTGTGACAGGGTTGGTATCAGAGCCAACGTTTGAGAGAATTAAACACTAGCCTTTTGTGTTTAGTCTCAACTTACACGAGCACATTCCTTAGGCTTCCGAGTCTAGGCATTGACCTAGTATTACTCATTTCATTATTAAGTTATTAGTATTATTTTTGAATTGATTTTTAACTGGAAAATGTCGCCACGTGTACGAGGACAAAGTGGAAGAGGAAAAGGTCCAATGAGGGGAGGACCATCGGGGCGTATTCCCCCTCAACCTCATAACTCAGATGCATACCAAGAATCAGGAGATTCGTCTCCTTGGTAACCAGCCAGACGTTCTATCTCTAATAGACACTCGCCCTCACAATCCCAAAATTCTTACAACTCTCACCACTTTTATCATTCTCACCATTCCCATTCCCATCACTCTTACCATGAAGAATTTAACCCTAACCATTACTTTAACACACCTCCAGCCGATCAAAATCAGTTGGACCAGCCAAACCCTATGGACGAGGACTCCGACCCAGAGATGTCGCCGTCGGGATCGAACACGCATCCCATAGAAATATCAAGCGATTCGAACTCCTATGCCGAATCACCCTACCAAGGTCCTAATGAGTCTTACCAATATTGGAACCAATTCACCTTCGCCCACACTCCCTCTCATCACTCTCAACCACCTCCTGTTCAAGAAGATGTCCACATGGAACCAGTGGACCAACCACAACCACCAAGGAGAAAGCGTGGAGCACGTATGTCGGTGCTTGCCGGACAAAGGTCGGGATCGCTGCCACCTTTGCCCAACTCTTACCCCACAATTCAAGAGGACCCACAAATGGGTGGACCCTCTAATGTTTCACCTATAGTGGAAGCAACACCTGCTGTTCAACCACCACTATCGGGTTATACTAACCCAATCCCCACATATCCAGATACGTCTGGATATGATCCTTTTAACCCATCTACACCAGTAGACTATCAAACATGGTCGCAAGACCCCTACATGTAGGCGGTTATGCAAAACGCACTTTACCAGTCTCCTTTCCCACCTGTGTATCCACCAACTGGATATCCAACTTATGGGTACCAGTATCCGGTTATGCCACAACCACAACCACAACCTCCGCCACCACTTGAGGCCATTAATGAGGCCTTGGAACGGATGAAAGGGATGTAGCAGCAAGCGGAGAAAACGGAGAAGAAGACAAACAAGTTCTTCAAGAAACTCTCCAAGTTGGTCAAAGGAAAGAAGGACGAGTGAAGTCTCTTCTAATAATATGTAGTCCCTGCGAGGACATTCTTATTTCTTTAGTCCCTACGTGGACATTTTTATTTCTTTAAAAGACCTTGCATGGACATTTTATTTCATTTTTCTAAGTACTGTAATTTCTAAATTGGAAATTAATGGAGTACTTTTGGAATTATATATATATGTATTCATCCTCTTCAAATGAGCATCTTGATTTTACTCGAAATTTATGCTCTGCGATATAATTCCAAAAGATCTTAATGGTTTTGATTTAGCCGAGTGGCACAGACCACACATTTGGCAAAATTTTATATAAATGATAGTTAAGAACGGAAGGGTCTTCTATCATGATATTTAAGTGAAGTTATCCTTCTATCTAGAGGTGGTAGACTAAGTTTAAGCCTCCAAGTCATTAAGGTCAATGTGACCGGGACTAATAATCAAACATTAAGGTCCTCTTATGTTAAAATTCAAGTAATGTGCACACTCATGGTTGTGTGACTTGAGGAATCACACTAACTTTCAAGGTAATGGACTGTGTCCTAACCTTATATAGCCCATGTGATCTATTTGATCCTGGCTAAATATCACCTGTGCGGTGATGAATAAAACATCCATTAGTGATGTATTACCCTTTCGGGTTATGATTTATTTTAAATAGCCCATGTGATTTATTTGATCCCGGCTAAAAATTACCAGTGCGGTGATGAATAAAACATCCATTAGTGATGTATTACCCTTTGGGGTTATGATTTATTTTATATAGCCCATGTGATCTATTTGATCCCGGCTAAAAATCACCAGTGCGGTGATGAATAAAACATCCATTAGTGGGTTATGATATATTATATAGCGTATGTGGTCTATTTGATCCCAGCTAAATATCACCAGTACGGTGAAGAATAAAACATCCATTAGTGATGTATTACCCTTTCGGGTTATGATTAATTTATTATAACCTATGTGATCTATTTGATCCTGGCTAATATCACCAGTACGGTGAGGAATAAAACATCCATTAGTGATGTATTACCTTTTAGGCTATGATTTATTTTATATAGCCTATGTGATCTATTTGATCCCGGCTAATATCATCAGTGCGGTGATAAATAAATAAAACATCCATTAGTGATGTAGTGTCTATGTGCCATATTTTATGTCCGTTAGTGACAGGCCTATGTGCCATATTTTATGTCCGTTAGTGACAGTCCTATGTGCCATATTTTATGTCCGTTTGTGACAGGCCTATGCGCCATATTTTAAATGTCCTTTGTGACAAGCCTATGTGCTATACAACTGTCAAATATGACAATGCAGTTGTGACATTACGATCCACTGTCTAGTAATATATGGACCTTGTCCAGATTGTAAATTGCTTATAATGGTCCTATTAAGACCTAGGCCAAATATAGATACTTTAAGCCTAAGAGTTGTGATGTTACTCACGCTAGCTTGATTAGGCGATGGATTGTTATATTGAATGTTTAAAGCTAAAATGGTTGGTATACCATGGCTAACAAATTTTATTTGGAATATAGAACCAAAGATTTGAAGAATGACTAATTCAAATGAGGCACAAAATAGCCAGCGGGACGTTGAACCCAACAATGCCGAAAATAGAAATATTGATGATAATGATTTCCAAGCCGCATTGATGCGGCTGTGGAAAAGGCCATGGGTAAGGCCATAGAAAAGCTAAGAGAGTCGAGTGCTACTCGCTCTAGACCACTATCGAATACCCCATCCTCAACTCATAAAGAGAGCTCTGTTCACTCATCAAATGCGAAGAGTGAACCTAAGAGGATAGACTATGCTGATAGGTCTCGTTCTTCTAAGGATGGATGCACCTACAAGTACTTTGTCTCCTTTAAACCCCGAGACTTTAATGGGGAAAAAGGAGCTTGGGAAAAGTACTTTGTCTCATCGATCCTGGGCAGAGGATATCTATTCTTGATTGTTAATTTTTTAGCTCTCGGTAATCGATGCACATTCGCATCGAACCATCTTTCTTCTTTACAAAGAGGATAGGAGCTCCCCAAGGCGAGGAACTAGGCTGAATAAAACCTTTCTCCAAAAGTTCGTCTAGCTGCGTTCTTAATTCCTTCATTTCCGTTGGTGCTAGCCTATATGGAGCTCTAGCCACGGGTGCTGACCCTGGCAGGATATCTATTCTAAACTCCAATTGCCTGTCTGGAGGTAGGCCTGGAATTCCTCTGGGAATACATCGGGATATTCTGAGATGACTTGTAGGTCCTCCAAGTTTGGCTTAGGCTCATTTATGGTAACTTGTGCCATGTAAATGACACAGCCTCTTCTCAAACACTTGGATGCCTTAAATAACGACACCTTGTCTGGCAGTCCATAGTATGAGTCTCCGGGGATGGTGATCATTTCACCAGATGGGGTTTTAATTTTGATGAGTTTTTTATTGCAGGCAATACGGGCTTGGTTATAAGATAACTAATCCATACCTAAGACAACATCGAACCCCGCCAATTTCATTGGCAAAAGAGAGATAGGGATGGAATGATTCTTAATGGATGTAGAGCATCCATCAAGAATGGAAGAAGCAGTTTCTAAGGTTCCATCAGCAAGTTCTATCTTATAAGTTTTATCTAGAGTTCTAATGGGTAAATTTAACAGTTTACTAAACTTATAATCAACAAATGATTTATCCGCACTCGAACCAAAAAGAATTGAAGGATAGTAACCTAGATAGAGAATTGAAGTCGGAAACATACTTCCAACAGTCTAGGTTTTTCATTGAAAGAGACAAGAAGTCTGTCTCTATTTTCTCCACCTCATGGGGTTGACAGTAGGTTTCCTTAATAAGGTCCATAAACTTAGACCATCCCAGATTATACATGTATACTTTACCTGTGGACTAAATCATGGCCTTCCACCATGTTAGGGCATCGCCCTTAAAGGACTGTGATACATACTTAACCACATCCTTTTCAGCATAGCCGCTGATGTCTACTATGGTTTCCATTTCGTCCAGCCATTTTAGGGTTTCTACAGTCCTTTTTTCCCATTAAAGTCTCGGGGTTTAAAGGAGACAAAGTACTTGTAGGTGCATCCGTCCTTAGAAGAACTAGACCTATCAGCATAGTCTATCCTCTTAGGTTCACTCTTCGCATTTGATGAGTGAACAGAGCTCTCTTTATGAGCTGAGGATGGGGTATTCGATAGTGGTCTAGAGCGAGTAGCACTCGACTCTCTTAGCTTTTCTATGGCCTTACCCATGGCCTTTTCCATAGCCGCATCAATGCGAGCTTGGAAATCATTATCATCAATATTTCTATTTTCGGCATTGTTGGGTTCAACGTCCCGCTGGCTATTTTGTGCCTCATTTGAATTAGTCATTTTTAAATCTTTGGTTCTATATACCAAATAAAATTTGTTAGCCATGGTATACCAACCATTTCAGCTTTAAACATTGGATATAACAATCCATCGCCTAATCAAGCTAGCGTGAATAACATCCCAACTCTTAGGCTAAAAGTATCTATATTTAGCCTAGGTCTTAATAGGACCATTATAAGCAATTTACAATCTGGACAAGGTCCATATATTACTAGACAATGGATCGTAATGTCACAACTGCCATTGTTATATTTGACAATTGTATAGCACATAGGCTTGTTACAAAGGACATTTAAAATATGGCGCATAAGCCTGTCACAAACGGACTTAAAATATGGCACATAGGCCTGTCACTAACGGACATAAAATATGAAACATAGGCACTACATCACTAATGGATGTTTTATTTATTTATCACCGCACTGGTGATATTAGCCGGGATCAAATAGATCACATAGACTATATAAAATAAATCATAGCCTGAAAGGGTAATACATTTCTAATGGATTTTTTATTCTTCACCGTACTGGTGATATTAGCCGGGATCAAATAGATCACATAGGCTATAATAAATTAATCATAACCCGAAAGGGTAATACATCACTAATGGATGTTTTATTCTTCACCGTACTGGTGATATTTAGCCGGGATCAAATAGATCACATAGGCTATATAAGATAAATCATAACCCGAAAGGGTAATGCATCACTAATGGATGTTTTATTCATCACCGCACTGGTGATTTTTAGCCGGGATCAAATAGATCACAGGGGCTATATAAAATAAATCATAACCCGGAAGGGTAATACATCACTAATGGATGTTTTATTCATCACCGCACTGGTGATTTTTAGCCAGGATCAAATAGATCACATGGGCTATATAAAATAAATCATAACCCGAAAGGGTAATACATCACTAATGGATGTTTCATTCATCACTGCACTGGTGATATTTAGCCGGGATCAAACAGATCACATGGGCTATATAAGGTTAGGACATAGTCCATTACCTTGAAGGTTAGTGTGATTCCTCAAGTCACACAACCATGAGTATGCATATTACTTGAATGTTAATATAAGAGGACCTTAATATGTTTGATTTTTAGTCCCGGTCGCATTGACCTTAATGACTTGGAGGCTTGAACTTAGTCCACCACCTCTAGATAGAAGGATAACTTCACTTAAATATCATGATAGAAGACCCTTCCGTTCTTAACTATCATTTATATAAAATTTTGCCAAATGTGTGGTATGTGCCACTCGGCTAAATCAAAACCATTAAGATCTTTTTGGAATTATATCGCAGAGCATAAATTTCGAGTAAAATCAAGATGCTCATTTGAAGAGGATGAATACATATATATATATAATTCCAAAAGTACTCCATTAATTTCGAATTTAGAAATTACACTACTTAGAAAAATGAAATAAAATGTCCATGCAAGGTCTTTTAAAGAAATAAAAATGTCCACGTAGGGACTAAAGAAATAAGAATGTCCTCGCAGGGACTACATATTATTAGAAGAGACTTCACTCGTCCTTCTTTCTTTTGACCAACTTGGAGAGTTTCTTGAAGAACTTGTTTGTCTTCTTCTCCGTTTTCTCCGCTTGCTGCTACATCCCTTTCATCCGTTCCAAGGCCTCATTAATGGCCTCAAGTGGTGGCGGAGGTTGTGGTTGTGGTTGTGGCATAACCGGATACTGGTACCCATAAGTTGGATATCTAGTTGGTGGATACGCAGGTGGGAAAGGAGACTGGTAAAGTGCGTTTTGCATAACCGCCTACATGTAGGGGTCTTGCGACCATGTTTGATAGTCTACTGGTGTAGATGGGTTAAAAGGATCATATCCAGACGTGTCTGGATATGTGGGGATTTGGTTAGTATAACCCGATGGTGGTGGTTGAACAGCAGGTGTTGGTGTTGGTTCCACTATAGGTGAAACATTAAAGGGTCCACCAATTTGTGGGTCCTCTTGAATTGTGGGGTAGGAGTTGGGCAAAGTTAGCGTGATTCCGACCTTTATCCGGCACGCACCGACATACTGCTCCATGCTTTCTCCTTGGTGGTTCAAGTGGTGGTTGTGGTTGGTCCATTGGTTCCATGTGGACATCTTCTTGAACAGGAGGTGGTTGAGAGTGATGAGAGGGAGTGTGGGCGAAGGTGAATTGGTTCCAATATAGGTAAGACTCATTAGGACCTTGGTAGGGTGATTCGGCATAGGAGTTCGAATCGCTTGATACTTCTATTGGATGCGTGTTCGATCCCGACGGCGACATCTCCGGGTCGGAGTCCTCGTCCATAGGGTTTGGCTAGTCCAGCTGATTTTGATCGGCTGGGGGTGTGTTAAAGTAATGGTTAGGGTTAAATTCTTCATGGTAAGAGTGATGGGAATGGGAATGGTGAGAATGATAAAAGTGGTGAGAGTGGTAAGAATTTTGGGATTGTGAGGGCGAGTGTCTATTAGAGATAGAACGTCTGGCTGATTACCAAGGAGACGAATCTCCTGATTCTTGGTATGCATCTGAGTTATGAGGTTGAGGGGGAATACGCCCCAATGGTCCTCCCCTCATTGGACCTTTTCCTCTTCCACTTTGTCCTCGTACACGTGGCGACATTTTCCAGTTAAAAATCAATTCAAAAATAATACTAATAACTTAATAATGAAATGAGTAATCCTAGGTCAATGCCTAGACTCGGAAGACTAAGGAATGTGCTCGTGTAAGTTTGAGACTAAACACAAAAGGCTAGTGTTTAATTCTCTCAAACGTTGGCTCTGATACCAACCCTGTCACACCCCGGATTTCCAACCCGAAATCCATACACCGGTGGGCCCGGGTGGGGAGTATCGTGACGTCAGTTGATAACATCATAGTCAATTAAACACGGCACAGTGGAAGTCTTGGAGTAAAATTACTATTACAAACCAAATGTTTTGGAAATACAAAATAATATACAGGCTCGTAATAGAAGATCCACAGGCGGATCATAAAATGTACAAGAAAGAATATAAAACAGACTTTAGGCAGATCTAAGGATTTGCAAGATACTCTTATTCACTACCGAGCAGCTTCCGGCCTATTTCGTATTGTACCTACAACTTAGCCTTTGGACGATACGTCAGCTTACGCTAGTAAATATACCCAACTGACTCATTTTGAAAACTTTAAAAATGATTTTAAAGTGCAAAACGGCACAAAATCTTTTATTAACTTGGGAAAGTTGAATTTACAACCTTGTATCAGATTCACATGTTTGTCGATACATACGGGGTCTGGGACAGAAACCGAGACATGATTAAATACACACCACTTACGAACTCACGAAGGAGTTATCCCCAACGTCTTGGGTAATTTGCATATGAGCATCTGACATGTGTATGCCTACACCCCATGCTAAGGTCGTGGCCAATAACTAATGTATTGAGCCAAGGATATCCAGGACACGGTAATTTAACCCCCGATGTTTAAGTTATCAAACAAAACTGATTAAAACAAAATATGGGGTTTACTAGCCACAAACGGGCATTCGATTGACCCCATTTTGGACCAAGCGGTAATAATTTACCGTATCCCAAGCCCGTATAGGGAAAATAAGTCGAGAGTATTTACCTGAGCTAGTCTTCTTCTTTTATTTTTAAATAACTCAGCCGTATACAAAAGTACCAAGTGCAGATAGCATTTACCGGTACTGTGGATATGGCATTAGCTAACCAATTAATACTAACGGTCTTCATTTTAAGTCATAGACTTAGACCGAGTAGTGTACATGTTCAATACGTATAACGCTTGATTAAACGATGATTGGATAGAATGTAGTTTAAACCCGACAAGTACTTGACTTGTATAATATGGGTAAACTATATAGATTCTGGATTTTAAAACTTATATGACAAGGTTAAGCCCGTTTTGGTTAAATTCCGTAAACTAGTTATGTATAATCAACCGTATGCTTATAGGCGATAATGGGCAACCTGATAAGTCATGGACAAGTTCTATATGCCATTATATTTTAAATAAGTTAAAATATCAGAAGGATATCAACTTATATGCCCGTTAAGGTTTTAAAACGAAACTATGCCTCACAAGGACATTTCGTTAATTATATACCATATAAAAGGAACATGAACATATTTTAAGTTTATAATCATGAGTATTCTGGAAAAATAATTTATTTATGATATAATATCAGTAAGATATTAATTATGTGTGTAAATTATCTTTTATGACCAAACTATGCACCGAATGGGCATTTTGGTCATTTCACACATAGTTTATAAGTTATTTGGGATTATGAGTTCATAACATGTACCTACTGTAAATATGTTTAAAATAAGTTTTAAAATCAGTAGGTATCAAGTCTTGGTCAATAATATGGTTTAAAACCATAGTATGCGTCGGAACGGCGCTTATGTCGTAAAATGACGTCTTTAAGCGATGTTTACGAAAAATGATGTTAAGGTCAGATTAAAATGTTTAAAATATGTTATTTAATATAACATATCAGTAGGTAAATGATTTACCTAAAAAAGATTTGATTAAAACCATTTTATGAGCCATAAGGGCTAAAATCGCCATTTATCGACATAGTTTAAGGACATGTTTGAAAACTCAGTTTATATCTTGGTTTAACATCCCAAATAATCCTACTTATAATATTACATCAGTAGGAAACTCATTTTTAAGTTCATTACCATTTAAAACCTTGTTTTATGCAAAAAAGGGCATTTTAGTCAAGAATGGCATAATTATGGAACTTGTGCATAAACTTGGATTCTGATTATGATCATGAAATATAACCTCAAATGGTTATGCTATATTATATTATGATCATAATGCAACTTTAGATCAGTAGGTAACTAATCTAAATCGGTCAGAATCGAAAGTCAAAGCAGAAGTCAAACTTTGCGACTTTCGGTTGCGAACCGACCCTAAAACTGAAATTGATGAGCCGAACATGTTCTTACATGTTCTAATAATTATTACCAACTTGTTTAAGTGTCAATACGGGTTTCATAACATATATAAGATCAATTTATGATTTTTCCAAAAAAATGGCATGTTTGACTTATTAATAACTTAACTTTGACCCATCAATTGGTCTAGTAAATGTGATCTTCAGGAGATGCCCTTTATAGGGGCTAACACCTACCTTATTACGATCGCTTAGCCATGTTCATTTCGAACAATGGTTGGACCATAATGGTCTTAACCGAAAGTCAAAGCATTTTCCTAAAAACGCTTGACTTTTGGCTACAAAAGCCTATAAACAAAAATGCACAAGGAAGGAACACTTACCAGTGATTCCTATGGTGCAAAAGAACTATGTTGGATGCTCCTTTTAGCTAGGAACTTCTAGAGGAGGGAGAAGAGTATGAATAAGAAAGGTACAAGTTCAAATGGTGAACTTGATCACATATTTATAGTTGGAGAACTCAATGGATGTGAACCCAGGTGTTTAGGGGTGTAAGAGGAAGCTTACAAGTGTCCTAAAACGTGGCATAGATGATTACGAGTCCATAGATTCGATCAAATGGTTTTTTGGAGTTTTGTTTGGAGACCAAGAAAAATTTTCTACAGTAGAGGCTCTCTCGCGCCCCGCGAGAGACCTAGGCAAGGTCTCTCGCGGCCCGCGACTGTCCCATGGCCAGTTTCAAAAATTGACACTTTAACCCCATTAACTTTAACAAGCTTCTAAAAGCCTTCTAAAACACCTTTTTGGCATAATTAGCCCTCCGTAGCCAATACTTGGCATACCCGGGATTATGCCCGGACATTGTCGAGCTCTCGGTTCGTTAAAAGGTCACTCAGAGGTATAAATTAACATGTTGACACTTTTAATCCCTCCATTATCTAACTTTCGTATAATAATGGATTTAATCACTCTCGTCTAATAAACGGGACATATGAGAGTTAGGACTACGCAAAGGATCACTCAGAGGCTCAGTATAAGCATGTTGACTCCGATGTCACTCAGAGGCTAGGCATGTTGACACAACGGTCACTCAGAGGCCAAGTTTAAGCATAACGACACTAATGGTCGCTCGGAGGCTACGTTTTATGCATAACGACACTAATGATCATTCAGAGTCTACGTTTTTATGCATGACGACACTAATGGTCGTTCAAAGGCTAGGTTTATGCATGTTGACATCAGAAAGTCATTCAGAGGCTCAGTTTGAGCATGTTGTCACTTTTAGTCCATATTAGTCTTCAATTGACTATGCTAAAAATACAACACGTGTCACTATATTATTGGACACAATTTTACAGGGTGCTACATCCTCACCCCCTTAAAAGAAATCTCGACCTCGAGATTTTATTCAAAAAGATGGGGGTACTTTTGTCGCATAGTGGACTCAACCTCCCATGTATACTCAGGACCTCTAAAAGCGTCCCATTTAAGCTTTACTATAGGTATTATCTTTCTTCGGAGCTTCTTAACCTGTTGATCCTCGATCTAAATTGGTTTCTCAACGAACCTCAGGTTTTCATCTATCTGTACATCATTGTGCGACATTGCTAGCTACTCATCGGCTAGACATTTCTTAAGATTAGATATGTGGAATACATCATGGATTCCACTAAGCTCCTCTGGCAACCTAAGCTTATAAGCTACAGTGCCGACACGTTCGATTATCTTAAAGGGTCATATATATCTAGGACTTAACTTGCCCTTCTTTCCAAAACGCATCACACCTTTCCAGGGTGATACTTTTAGCATGACTTTGTCCCCTACCTGGAACTGAAGAGGTTTACGCCTCTTGTCAGCATAGCTCTTCTGCCTATCCCTGGCAGTTTTGAGACGATCACGGATTTGTACAATCTTTTCCGTGGTCTCCACGACAATCTTAGGTCCTGATAGTTGGAATTCCCAACTTCTGCCCAGCACACGAGCGTTCGACACTTTCTCCCATACAAGGCCTCAAAAGGAGCAGCCTTGATGCTTGTATGACAACCAAATGTTCGAAAATACAAAATAATATACAAGCTTGTAATAGAAGATCCACATGCGGATCATAAATGTACATGGAAAGAATACCAAAACAGACTTTAGGCAGATTTAGGATTTGCAAGATCCTCTATCACTACCGAGCAGCTTCCAGCCTATTTCGTATTGTACCTACAGTTTAGCCTTTGGACGATATGTCAGCTTACGCTGCTAAATACACCCAACTTACTCATTTTGAAAACTTTAAAATGGTTTTAAGTGCAAGACGGCACAAAATCTTTTATTAACTTGGGAAAGCTGACCTAGCAACCTTGTATCAGATTCACATATTTGTCAATACATACAGGGCCCAGTACAAAAACCGAGACATGATTAAATACACACCACTCAGGACTCATGAAGGAGTCATCCCCAACGTCTTGGGAACATTGCATATGAGCATCAAAAGGTTTATGCCTACACCCCGTGCTAAGGTCGTGTCCAATAACTAATGTATTGAGCCCAGGATATCCAGGACACTGTAATTTAACCCCCGATGTTTAAGTTATCAAACAAAACTCACTAAAACAAAATATGCGGGTTTACTAGCCATAAGCGGGCATTCGATTGACCCCATTTTGGACCAAACGGTAATAATTTACTGTATCCCAAGCCCGTATAGGGAAAATAAGTCAAGAGTATTTACCTGAGCTAGTCTTCTTCTTTTATTTTTAAATAACTCAGCTGTATAAAAAAGTACCAACCGCAGATAGCATTACTGGGAAGGCTCTAGTCTGGATTATGGCATAAACTAGCCAATTAAATTCTAACGGTCTTATAAACCAAATAGTGTACATGATCATTACGTATAACGCTTGATTAAACGATGATCGGATAGAATGTAGTTTAAACCCGACAAGTACTTGACTTGTATAATATGGGTAAACTATATAGATTCTGGATTTTAAAACTTATATGACAAGGTTAAACCTGTTTCGGTTAAATTTCGTAAAATAGTTACATATACGTAATTGTGCGCATAATAGCGATATCGGGTAACCGGATAAGTCATGGACAAGTTCTATATGCCACTATACTTTAAATAAGTTAAGATGTCAGTAGGATATCAACTTGTATGCCCGTTAAGGTTTTAAAACGAAATTATGCCTCATAGGGCATTTTGGTAATTTTATACCGTAATAAAGGAACTTGAATATAATTTAATGTTATAGTCATAAGTATTCTGGGAAAATACTTTATTTATGATATAATATCAGTAGGATATCAATTATATGTGTAAATTATCTTTTATGACCAAACTATGCACCAAAGGGGCATTTTGGTCATTTTACACATAGTTTATAAATTATTTGGGATTCTGAGTTTATAACATGTACCTACTGTAAATACGTTTAAGATAAGTTTAAAATCAGTAGGTAACAAGTCTTGGTCCATTAATATGGTTTAAAACCATACTATGCGCCTAAATGGCGTTTATGTCGTAAAATGGCATCCTTATATGATTTTCACGAAAACTGATGTTAAGTTCATATTAAAATGTCTTAGATATGTTCTTTAATATAACATATCAGTAGGTAAATGATTTACCTTGAAAATATTTGATTAAAACCATTTTATAAGCCACAAGGGCTAAAATCGCCATTTATCGACATAGTTTAAGGACTTGCTTGAAAACTCAGTTTATATCTTGGTTTAACATCCCAAATAATCCTACTTATAATATTACATCAGTAGGAAACTCATTTTTAAGTCATTACCATTTAAAACCTTGTTTTATGCAAAAAAGGGCATTTTAGTCAAGAATGGCATAATTATGGAACTTGTGCATAAACTTGGATTCTGATTATGATCATGAAATATAACCTCAAAGGGTTATGCTATATTATATTATGATCATAATGCAACTTTAGATCAGTAGGTAACTAATCTAAATCGGTCAGATCGAAAGTCAAAGCAGAAGTCAAACTTTGCGACTTTCGGTTGCGAACCGACCCTAGAACTGAAATTGACGAGCCGAACATGTTCTAATAATTATTACCAACTTGTTTAAATGTCAAAACAGGTTTCATAACATATATAAGATCAATTTATGATTTTTTCGAAAAATGGCCTGTTTGACTTTTTATTTTCATAACTTTGACCCGTCAATTGGTCTAGCAAACGTGATCTTCAGGAGGTGCCCTTTATAGGGACTAACACCTACCTTATTACGATCACTTAGCCATGTTCATTTCGAACAATGGCTGGTCCATAATGGTCTTAACCGAAAGTCAAAGCGTTTTACGAAAACGCTTGACTTTTGGCTAGAAAAGCCTATATACGAAAATGCAAGAGCAAAGAACACTTACAAGAGGTTCCTACAATGCAAGAGAACTAAGTTGGATACTCCTTTCAGCTAGGAACTTCCAGAGGAGGGAGAAGAGTTATGATTTAGAAAGGTGCAAGTTAGAATGAAGCACTTGAACACCCATTTATAGTTGGAGAACTTAAAGGAGGTGAAGCCAGGTGTTTAGGGGTGTAAGAAGAAGCTTACAGGTGTCCCAAAACGTGGCATAGCAGTTTAGAGAAGCCATGGTTTCGAATTAATGGTTTTAGAGTTTTGCTTGGAGATCAAACAAAACTTTCTGCAGCAGAGGCTCTCTCGTGCCCCGTGAGAGACACAGACCAAGTCTCTCGCAGCCCGCGACCGCCCCTGGCCACTTTCAAACTTTGACACTTTTAACCCCTTAACTTATTAAAGCATCTAAAAACCTTTTTAAACACATTTTTGGCACTTTTAGCCCCCCGTAGCCAATACTTGGCATACTCGGGATTATGCCCGGGCATTGTCGAGCTCTCTGTTCGTTAAAAGGTCACTGAGGTATAAATTAACATGTTGACACTTTTAATCCCTCCATTATCCAACTTTCACATATTTACAAAATTGAACCCTCTCGTCCAACAAATGGCACGTATGAGAGTTAGGACTTTGTAAAGGATCACTCAGAGGCTTATTATAAGCATGTTGATTCCAATGTCACTCAGAGGCTGGGCATGTTTGTTATATTAGTCACTCAGAGGCCAAATTTCAAGCATGTTGATGTATCGGTCACTCAGAGGCTAATGATTTAAGCATGTTGACATATCAGTCACTCAGAGGCTGTTATTTATGCATGTTGACATCAGACCGTCACTCAGAGGCTCGGTTTGAGCATGTTGACGCCCTTAGTCCTTATTGGTCTTTAATAGAATATTTAAAATACAACACGTGTCACTATACTATTGGACACGATTTTACAGGGTGTTACATCCTCACCCCTTAAAAGAAATCTCGAACTTGAGATTTTATTCAAAAAGATGGGGGTACTTTTATCGCATAGTGGACTCAACCTCCCATGTATACTCAGGACCTCTAAAAGTGTCCCATTTAACCTTTACTATAGGTATAATCTTTCTTCGGAGCTTCTTAACTATCGATCCTCGATCGAAATTGGTTTCTCAACGAACCTCAGGTTTTCATCAATTTGCACATCCTTGTGCGACATTGCTAGCGACTAATCGGCTAGACATTTCTTAAGATTAGATACGTGGAATACATCATGAATTCCACTAAGCTCCTCTGGCAACCTGAGCTTATAAGCTACAACACGTTCGATTATCTCGAAGGGTCCTATATATCTAGGGCTTAACTTGCCCTTCTTTCTAAAACGCATCACACTTTTCCAGGGTGATACTTTCAGCATGACTTTGTCCCCTACTTGGAACTGAAGAGGTTTATGCCTCTTGTCAGCATAGCTTTTCTGCCTATCCCTGGCAGTTTTGAGACGATCACGGGTTTGTACAATCTTTTTCATGGTCACCAGGACAATCTCTGGTCCTGATAGTTGGGCTTTCCCAACTTCTGCCCAGCATACGGGCGTTCTACATTTTCTCCCATACAAG
The DNA here is from genome assembly GCA_947069175.1 of Scalesia atractyloides. Classification (NCBI taxonomy): domain Eukaryota; kingdom Viridiplantae; phylum Streptophyta; class Magnoliopsida; order Asterales; family Asteraceae; genus Scalesia; species Scalesia atractyloides. Next base: position 58,369,596 of record CAMTDV010000001.1, on the reverse strand, counting down.
GCCTCAAAAGGAGCAGCCTTCATGCTTGTATGATAATGTTATATGTAGGAGAATTCTATTAGGGGTAAGTGGTCATCCCAACTTCCGCCTAAATCAATCACACATGCCCTGAGCATGTCTTCCAGAGTCTGAATAGTACGCTCACTCTGACCATCAGTCTGCGGATGGTAAGCCGTACTAAAGTTTAATCGTGTGCCTAAAGATTGTTGGAAACTTTTCCAAAAGTGAGATGTGTATCTAGTATCTTTATCGGATACAATAGATACTGGCACACCGTGTAGGGACACAATTTTGTCCACGTACAACTTAGCCAATTTGTCAGAACTATAAGTCTCTTTATTAGCAAGAAATGTGCTGACTTAGTCAGCCTATCCACCATGACCCAAATAGTGTCATTACCACATTTGGTCTTAGGTAACTTGGTAATCAAATCCATAGTTACCATTTCCCATTTCCAAGTGGGAATCTCAAGCTGTTGTAGAAGTCCTGACGGTCTCTGATGTTCAGCTTTAACTTGTGAACACGTCAGACACTTAGCTACATAAGTGGCTATGGATTTCTTCAAATCCATCCACCAATAATTCTTCTTCAAGTTATGATACATTTTGTCACCACCTGGGTGAACTGAGTATCTTAAACTATGCGCTTCTTGGAGGAGTAGATCTCTAAGTCCTCCAAAGATCGGAACCCAAATTCTATCATTAAATCTTAGGATTCCATCCTTTCCAGGTGTTAATTGATCACTAGTTCCGCCTAATTTCTCATTAGGAATATTAGCCTCTAATATGGTTTGCTTTTGCGCATCTAGTAGCTTCTCATTTAAGCTATTTCTGAGCTTAATGCTCTTATCATTAATCCTAATAGGTTTAACCTTTTCCTTGCGACTTAAGGCATCGGCAACTACATTTGCCTTGCCTGGGTGGTAGCAAATCTCGAAATCATAATCATTAAGAGTTTCCATCCAACGGCGCTGTCGCATATTCAATTCTTTCTGATTGAACAGATGCTGGAGACTTTTATGATCAGTGTATATAACACACTTTGTGCCATACAAGTAATGTCTCCACAGTTTAAGTGCAAATAAAACGGCACCCAGCTCCAAATCATGGGTGGTGTAATTCTTTTCATGCACTTTTAATTGCCGTGATGCTTAGGCAATTACCTTGTCATTTTGCATTAGCACACATCTCATACCGGTGTGTGATGCATCACAATAAACAACAAAATTCTCAATACCCTCAGGTAGAGATAACACAGGAGCGTTGCTCAACTTGTGTTTAAGAATCTCAAAAGATTCTTGTTGCTTTGGACCCCAATTATACTTAATATTCTTACGGGTCAAGGAAGTTAAAGGAGTGGCTATCCTTGAAAAGTTCTCAATGAACCTCCTATAGTAACCAGCCAATCCTAAGAAACTACGAACTTTCGTTGGGGTCTTGGGCACTTACCAATTCATTATGGCCTCAATTTTGGCGGGATCCACTTGTATACCACGCTCACTTACCATATGTCAAAGAAATTGGACTTCTCTAAGCCAAAATTCGCATTTAGAGAACTTTGCATAAAGTTTCTCCTGCCTTAATAATTCTAGGATGCACCGAAGATGTTTCTCGTGATCAGCTTGATTACGAGAATAGATAAGTATGCCGTCTATGAAGACAATGACAAACTTATCTAAATACGGTTTGCAGACTCTATTCATGATATCCATGAATGCTGCCGGTGCATTTGTGAGCCCAAAAGGCATCACTAAGAATTCAAAGTGACCATAGCGGGTCCTGAAGGATGTTTTGGGAACATCCTCGCTCCTAACCTTCAATTGATGATATCCTGATCTCAAATCTATCTTAGAAAAGTAACTAGCCCATTGAAGTTGGTTGAATAAATCATCGATCCTGGGGAGAGGATATCTATTCTTAATGGTTAGCTTGTTTAGCTCCTTGTAGTCGATGGACATTCGCATCGAACCGTCTTTCTTCTTTACAAACAGAATAGGGGCTCCCCAAGGTGAGGAACTAAGGCTGGATAAAGCCTTTCTCCAAGAGTTCATCCAATTGAACTCTTAGCTCATTCATTTCGGTTGGAGCTAGCCTATATGGAGCTCTAGCTACGGGTGCTGCTCCTGGTATGATATCTATTCTGAACTCCACTTGCCTATCTGGAGGTAGGCCTGGTAATTCTTCAGGGAAAACATTGGGATACTCCGAGATAACTGGTTGATCTTCAAGGTTCGGCTTTGGTTCATTTATAGTGACTTGTGCCATGTAGATGACACAACCTCTTCTCAAACACTTGGATGCCTTAAATAACGACACCTTGTCTGGCAGTCCATAGTGTGAGTCTCCAGGGATGGTGATCATTTTACCAGATGGGGTCTTAATCTCGATGAGCTTTTTATCGCAGGCAATACGGGCTTGGTTATGAGATAACCATTCCATGCCTAAGACAACATCGAACCCCGCCAATTTCATCAGCAAAAGAGAGATAGGGATGGAATGATTCTTAATGGATATAGAGCATCCATCGAATGGAAGAAGCAGTTTCTAAGGTTCCATCGGCGAGTTCTATCTCATAAATTTTATCTAGAGTTCTTATGGGTAAATTTAATAGTTTACTAAACTTATGATCAACAAATGATTTATCCGCACCCGAATCGAAAAAAACTCTAGCATAAATATCATTAATGGGGAAAGTACTTGTTATGACGTTATTGTCATTAACAGCTTCCTTAGCAGTCAGCCGAAAGTCACGTGCATTCCCCTTCGTAGCCTCTCCAGGCTTCAGATTATTATTCTTTGAACTCTTAGGGAAGTTAGTTGCAATGTGCCCTTTTTCGTTGCAGATATAGCATACAACGTCCTTAAGATCTTTACAATCTAGGGTCTTATGCCCTCTCCTTTTACATATGCCACAAGGTCTAGCTTGTGGATTAGAAGTACTTGTCCCCAGTGTTTGCGGTTGCAAGTCTTGCAAAATGGCATTACAGCCGACTTGCCTTGGTTCCCTTTGAACCCAAATCTCCCTTTGTTTTTCTTATTAAACTTATAGGAGGTGTCATCTTCCCTCTTCCTTTTTCCGTCAGTTTCAGACTTAACTGACTTTTGTCTCACAAGATCGAGGGTGAGAGAGAGAGATAGGTCTACAGCAGACCTATAGGTAGTTGGCTGAGCAGCCTTTACCATGCCCTTTATCTCGGGTGCTAACCCACTAATAAAACGCGTAATGCGTTTGGGCTCAGGGGTAATTAAATAGGAAACTAACCTAGATAGGGAATTGAAATCGGAAACATACTTCCGACAGTCTAGGTTTTTCATTGATAGAGACAAGAAGTTTGTCTCTATTTTCTCCACCTCATGTGGTGGGTAGTAGGTTTCCTTAATAAGGTCCACAAACTTAGACCATCCCAGATTATACAGGTATACTTTACCTGTTGATTGAATCATGGCCTTCCACCATGTTAGGGCATCGCCCTTGTGATACATACTTGACCACATCCCTTTCAGCACAGCTGCTGATGTCTACAATGGTCTCCATCTCGTCCAGCCACTTTAGGGCTTCTATGGCTCCTTTTTCCCCATTAAAGTCTCGGGGTTTACAGGAGACAAAGTATTTGTAGGTGCATCCGTCCTTAGAAGAACGAGACCTATCAGCATAGTCTATCCTCTTAGGTTCACTCTTCGCATTTGATGAGTGAACAGAGCTCTCCTTATGAGCTGAGGATGGCGGAATTGATAATGGCTTAGAGCGAGTAGCACTCGACTCTCTTAACTTCTCTATGGCCTTACCCATGGCCTTCTCTACATCCGCATCAATGCGTGCTTGGAAGTCATTATTATCTATGGCTATATTTCTGGCGTCTTTGACGTTCCGATGGCTACTTTGTGCCTCATTAGAGTTAGCCATTCTTCAAAGCCTTGGTTCTATATACCAAATAAAATTTCTCTTAGCCATGGTATAATAACCATATCGGCTTTTAAACATTGTATATAAGGAAATCCATGGCCTACACTAGTGTGATTAACATCACAACTCTTAGCCTTAATATAACTATATTTTGGCCGGTCTTAATAGGACCATCATAGGCAAATTACAATCTGGACATAGTCCATTTATTACTAGACACTGGATCGCAATGTCACAACTGTCATTGTCATATTTGACAATTATATAGCACATAGGCTTGTCACAAAGGACATCAAATATGGCACAAAGGCCTGTCACTGATGGACATAAAACATGGCACATAGGCCTGTCACTGATGGACATAAAATATGGCAAATAGGCACTACATCACTAATGGATGTCTTATTTATCACCGCACTGGCGATATTAGCCGGGATCAGATAGATCACAAGGGCTATAAAAATAATTCATAACCCGAAAAGGGTAATACATCGTTAATGGATGTTTCATTTATCATTGCACTGATGATATTAGCTGGGATCAAATAGATCACATGGGCTTTATAAAATAGATCATATCCCAAAAGGGTAATACATCACTAATGGATGTTTTATCATCGCACTGGTGATATTAGCCGGGATCAAATAGATCACATGGGCTTTATAAAATAGATCATATCCCTAAAGGGTAATACATCACTAATGGATGTTTTATCACCGCACTGGTGATATTAGCCGGGATCAAATAGATCACATGGGCTTTATAAAATAGATCATATCCCAAAAGGGTAATACATCACTAATGGATGTTCTATCACCGCACTGGTGAATTAGCCGGGATCAAACAGATCACAAGGGCTATTTAGCCGGGATCAAATAGATCACAAGGGCTTATTTTATATGGTTAGGACATAGTCCATTACCTTGAAGGTTAGTGTGATTCCTCAAGACACACTACCATGAGTATGCACATTACTTGAATGTTAACATAAGAGGACCTTAATGGTTGATTAATGGTCCCGGTCACCTTTGGCCTTAACGATCGTGGAGGTTTGGACCTAGTCCCTTACCCCTGGATAGAAGGATAACTTCACTTAACTATCTTGATAGAAGACCCTTCCGTTCTTAACTATCATATATATTTGGCCAAATATATGGTCTGTGCCACTTGGAAAATCAAAACCATTAAGATCTTTTGGAATTATATAGCAGAGCATAAATTTTGAGTAAAATCGAGACGCTCATTTTCAAGAGAATGAATACATATATAGAATTCCAAAGTATTTCACTAAATTTCGATTAGAAATTACAATACTAGAAATTGAATAAATTGTCCGTGCAAGGACTTTAAAAGAAATAAACATGTCCACATAGGGACTAAAGAAACAATAATGTCCTCGCAGGGACTACATATAATTAGAAGAGACTTCACTCGTCCTTCTATCCTTTGACCAACTTGTCTTGAAGAACTTGTTTGACTTCTTCTCCGTTTTCTCCGCTTGCTGTTGGGCATTTCTTTCATTCTTTCCAAGGCCTCATTAATGGCCTTAAGTGGCGGCAGAGGTTGTGGTTGTGGCGGTGGCACGAACGGATACTGGTACCCATAAGTTGGATATCCAGTCGGTGGATAGGTAGGTGGGAAAGGAGACGGGTAAAGTGCGTTGTGCATAACCGCCTGCATGTATGGGTCTTGCGACAATGCTTGATAGGCTACCGGTGTAGACGGGTTAAAAGGATCATATCCAGACGTGTCTTGATATGTGGGGATTGGGTTAGTATATCCCGATGGTGGTGGTTGAACAGCAGGTGTTGGTGTTGGTTCCACTATAGTTGGAACATTAGAGGGTCCACCCATTTGTAGGTCCTCTTGAATTGTAGGGTAAGAATTGGGCAAAAGTGACAGCGATCCCGACCTTTGTCTGGCACGTACCAACATTCATGCTCCACGCTTCCTTCTTGGTGGTTCAGGTGGTGGCTGAGGTTTGTCCACGGGTTCCATGTGGACATCTTCTTGAACCGGGGGTTGTTGAGAGTGGTGAGAAGGAGTGTGGGCGAATGTGAATTGGTTCCAGTAGTGATCCCACTCATTAGGACCTTGGTAGGGCGATCCAGAATAAGAGTTTGATCGCTTGATATTTCAATGGGATGTATGTTTGATCCCGACGGCGGCATCTCCGGGTCGGAGTCCTCGTCCATAGGATGTGGCTGGTCCAACTGATTTTGGTCGGCTGGAGGCGTGTTTAAGTAATGGTTAGGGTTAAATTCTTCGTGGTAGGAGTGATGAGAATGGGAATGGTGAGAATGGTAAGAATGGTGTGAGTGGTAAGAATTTTGGGAAGGTGAGGGCGAGTGTATATTAGAGACAGAACGTCTCGCTGGTTGCCATGGAGACGAATCTCCTGATTCTTGGTAAGCATCTGGATTATGAGGTTGAGGGGGTATGTGTCCCGATGGTCCTCCTATCATTAGACCTTTTCCTCGTCCACTTTGTCCTCGTACACGTGGCGGCATTTTCCTGTTAGAAATCAATTTAAAAACAATACTAATAACTTGATGATGAAATGAGTAATCCTAGGTCATTGCCTAGACTCAGAAGTCTAAGGAATGTGCTCATGTAAGTTTGAGACTAAACACAAGAAGGATAGTTTTTAATTCTCTCAATCATTGGCTCTGATACCAACCATGTGACACCCCGGATTTTCAACCCGAAATCCATACACCGGTGGGCCCGGGTGGGAGTATCGTGACGTCAGTTTATAATCATCATAGTCAATTAAACACGGCACAGCGGAAGTCTTGGAGTAAAATTACTACTACAAACCGAATGTTCGAAAATACAAAATAATATACAGGCTCGTAATAGAAGATCCACAGGCGGATCATAAAATTTACAATAAAGAATATAAAACAGACTTTAGGGCAGATCTAAGGATTTGCAAGATCCTCTTATTCACTACCGAGCAGCCTCCGGCCTATTTCGTATTGTACCTACAATTTAGCCTTTGAACGATACGTCAGCTTACGCTGGTAAATACACCCAACTAACTCATTTTGAAAACTTTAAAATGGTTTTAAGTGCAAAACGACACAAAATCATTTATTAACTTGGGAAAGTTGACCTTGCAACCTGGTATCAGATTCACATGTTTGTCAATACATACAGGGCCTAGTACAGAAACCGAGACATGATTAAATACACACCACTCAGGACTCACGAAGGAGTCCTCCCATACGTCTTGGGAACATTGCATATGAGTATCAAAAGGTGTATGCCTACACCCCGTGCTAAGGTCAAGGCAAATAACTAATGTATTGAGCCCAGGATTTCCAGGACACGGTAATTTAACCCCCGATGTTTAAGTTATCAAACAAAACTGATTAAAACGAAATATACGGGTTTACTAACCACAAGCGGGCATTAGATTGACCCCATTTTGGACCAAGCGGTAATAATTTACCGTATCCTAAGCCGTATAGGGAAAATAAGTCAAGATTATTTACCTGAGCTAGTCTTCTTCTTTTATTTTTAAATAACTCAGCCGTATACAAAAGTACCAAGTGCAGATAGCATTTACCGGGAAGGCACTAGTCTGGATTATGGCATAAGCTAGCCAATTAAATACTAACGGTCTTATAAACCGAATAGTGTACATGATCATTACCTTTAACGCTTGATTAAACGATGATCAGATAGAATGTAGTTTAAACCCGACAAGTACTTGACTTGTATAATATGGGTAAACTATATACATTTTAGATTTTGAAACTTATATGACAAGGTTAAACCCGTTTCGGTTAAATTCCGTAAAATAGTTACATATACGTAACTGTGCGCATAATAGCGATATCGGGTAACCGGATAAGTCATGGACAAGTTCTATATGCCTTTATACTTTAAATAAGTTAAGCTATCAGTAGGATATCAACTTGTATGCCCGTTAAGGTTTTTAAAACGAAATTATGCCTCATAAGGGCATTTTAGTAATTTTATACCGTAATAAAGGAACTTGAATATAATTTAATGTTATAGTCATAAGTATTCTGAAAAAAATACCTTATTTATGATATAATATCAGTAGGATGTCAATTATATGTGTAAATTATCTTTTATGACCAAACTATGCACCGAAGGGGCATTTTGGTCATTTTACACATAGTTTATAAATTATTTGGGATTCTGAGTTTATAACATGTACCTACTGTAATTATGTTTATAATAAGTTTTAAAATCAGTATGTATCAAGTCTTGATCAATAACATGGTTTAAAACCATACTATGCGCCTAAACAGCGCTTATGTCGTAAAATGGCGTCTTTATGCGATTTTTACGAAAGCTGTCGTTAAGGTCAGATTAAAATGTTTTAGATATGTTATTTAATATAACATATCAGTAGGTAAAAGATTTACCTTGAAAAGATTTGATTAAAACTAGTTTATGAGTCACAAGGGCTAAAATCGTCATTTATTGACATAGTTTAAGGACTTGCTTGAAAACTCAGTTTGTAACTTTGTTTAACATCCAAAATAATCCTACTTATAATATTACACCAGTAAGAAACTCATTTTCAAGTTCATTACCCTTTAAAACCTTGTTTTATGCAAAAAGAACATTTTGGTCAAATATGGCATAATTATGGAACTTGCGCATAAACTTGGATTCTGATTATAATCATGTAATATAACCTCATAGGGTTATGCTACATTATATTATGATCATAATGCAACTTTAGATCAGTAAGTAACTAATCTAAATCAGGTCAGAATCGAAAGTCAAAGCAGAAGTCAAACTTCGCGACTTTTGGTTGCGAACCGACCCTAGAACTGAAATTGACGAGCCGAACATGTTCTTACATGTTCTAATAATTATTACCAATTTGTTTAAGGGTCAAAACAGGTTTCATAACATATATAAGATCAATTTATGATTTTTCCGAAAAATGGCCTGTTTGACTTTTTATTTTCGTAACTTTGACCCGTCAATTGGTCTAGCAAACGTGATATTCAGGAGGTGCCCTTTATAGGACTAACACCTACCTTATTACGATCACTTAGCCATGTTCATTTCAAACAATGGCTGGACCATAATGGTCTTAACCGAAAGTCAAAGCGTTTTACGAAAATGCTTGACTTTTGGCTATAAAAGCCTATAATCGAAAATGCAAGAGCAAGGAACACTTACAAGAGGTTCCTACAATGCTAGAGAACTAAGTTGGATACTCCTTTCAGCTAGGAACTTCCAGAGGAGGGAGAAGAGTTATGATTTAGAAAGGTGCAAGTTGGAATGAAGCACTTGAACACCTATTTATAGTTGGAGAACTCAAAGGAGGTGAAGCCAGGTGTTTAGGGGTGTAAGAAGAAGCTTACAAGTTTCCCAAAACGTGGCATAACAGTTTAGAGAAGCCATGGTTTCGAATTAATGGTTTTGGAGTTTTGCTTGGAGACCAAACAAAACTTTCTGCAGCAGAGGCTCTCTCGCGCCCCGCGAGAGACACAGACCAAGTCTCTCGCGGCCCGCGAGCGCCCCAAAGGCAGTTTCAAACTTTGACACTTAGCCCCTTAACTTATAAAAGCTTATAAAAACCTTTTTAAACACCTTTTTGGCACTTTTAGCCCTCCGTAGCCAATATTTGGCATACCCGGGATTATGCCCAGACATTGTTAAGCTCTCGGTTCGTTAAAAGGTCACTCAAAGGTATAAATTAACATACTGATACTTTTAATCCCTCCATTATCCAACTTTCACATATTTACAAAATTGAACCCTCTCGTCCAACAAATGGTGCGTATGAGAGTTACGACTTCACAAAGGATCACTCAGAGACTTATTATAAGCATGTTGATTCCGATGTCACTCAGAGGCTGGGCATGTTGACATATCAGTCAATCAGAGGCCGAATTTTAAGCATGTTGACGTATCAGTCACTCAGAGGCTAATGATTTAAGCATGTTGACATATTAGTCACTCAAAGGCTGTTATTTATGCATGTTGACATCGGATCGTCATTCAGAGGCTCAGGTTGAGCATGTTGACGCCTTTAGTACTTATTGGTCTTCAACAGACAATATTTTAAAAAAATACAAAACGTGTCACTGTACTATTGAATACGATTTTTACAGGGTGTTACAGCAGACTGATGGTCAAAGTGAGCGTACTATTCAGACTTTGGAAGACATGCTTAGGGCATGTGTGATTGATTTAAGTGGAAGTTGGGATGACCACTTACCCCTAATAGAATACTCCTACAATAACAGTTATCATACCAGCATTAAGGCTGCTCCTTTTGAGGCCTTATATGGGAGAAAGTGGACTAAACCTCCCATGTATACTCGGGGCCTCTAAAAGCATCCCTTTAACCTTTACTATACTTATTAATTTTCTTTGGAACTTCTCAACCTGTCGATCCTCGATCAAAATTGGTTTCACAATGAACCTCAGGTTTTCATCAATTTGTACATCCTTGTGCGACATTGCTAGCGACTTATCGGCTAGACATTTCTTAAGATTTGATATGTAGAATACATCATGAATTCTTCTAAGCTCCTCTGGCAACCTGAGCTTATAAGCTACAGTGCCGACACATTCGATTATCTCGAAGGGTCCATCATATCTTGGGCTCAACTTGCCCTTCTTTCCAAAACGCATCACACCTTTCAATGGTGATACTTTCAGCATGACTTTGTCCCCTACTTGGAACCGAAGATGTTTATGCCTCTTGTCAGCAAAGCTATTCTACCTATCTCAGGCAGCTTTGAGACGATCACGGATTTGCACTATCTTTTCCATGGTCTCCAGGACAATCTCAGGTCCTGATAGTTGGGCTTCCCTAACTTCCGCCCAACACACGGGCGTTCTACACTATAAGGCCTCAAAAGGAGCAGCCTTAATGCTGGTATGATAGTTGTTATTGTAGGAGAATTCTATTAGGGGTAAGTAGTCATCCCAACTTCCACCTAAATCAATCACACATTCCCTAAGTATGTCTTCCAAAGTCTGAATAGTACGCTCACTTTGACCATTAGTCTGCGGATGGTAAGCCATACTAAAGTTTGATCGTGTGCCTAAGGACTGTTGGAAACTTTTCCAAAAGTGAGATGTGTATCTAGTATCTCTATCAGATATAATAGATACTGGCACACCATGTAGGGACACAATCTTGTCCACGTACAACTTAGCCAATTTGTCAGAACTATAAGTCTCTTTAATTGGCAAGAAATGTACTCACTTAGTCAGCCTATCCACTATGACCCAAATAGTGTCATTTCCACTTTTGGTCTTAGGTAACTTGGTAATCAAGTCCATAGTTACCATTTCCCATTTCCAAGTGGGAATTTCAAGCTGTTGTAGAAGTCCTGAAGGCTTTTGACCTTCGGCCTTAACTTGCGAACACGTCAGACACTTAGCTACATAAGTGGCTATGGATTTCTTCAAACCCATCCACCAATAATTCTTCTTTAGATCTTGATACATTTTGTCACCACCCGGGTGAACAGAGTATCTTGAATTATGCACTTCCTGGAGGATTAGATCTCTGAGTCCTCCAAAGATCGGAACCCAAATTCTATCATTAAATCTTAGGATTCCATCCTTTCCATGCGTTAACTGATCCACAGTTCCGCCTAATCCCTCGTTAGGAATATTAGCCTCTAACAGGGCTTGTTTTTGCGCATCTAATAGCTTCTCAGTCAAGCTATTTCTGAGCTCAATGCTCTTAGCGTTAATCCTTATAGGTTTAACTCGTTCCTTGCAACTTAAGGCATCAGCTACTACATTTGCCTTGCCTGGATGGTAGCGAATCTCGCAATCATAATCATTAAGTGTTTCTATCCATCGGCTTTGTCGCATGTTCAATTCCTTCTGGTTGAACAGATGCTGGAGACTCTTATGGTCTGTGTATATAATACACTTTGTGCCATACAAGTAATGTCTCCACAGTTTTAGTGCAAATACAACGGCACCCAGTTCCAAATCATGGGTGGTGTAATTCTTTTCGTGCACCTTTAGCTGTCGTGATGCATAGGCAATCACTTTGCCTTTTTGCATTAGCACACAGCCCATGCCAGTGTGCGAAGCATCACAATAGACTACAAAATCCTCAATACCTTCTGGTAGAGATAACACAGGAGCATTGCTTAGCTTGTGTTTAAGAACCTCAAAAGATTCTTGTTGTTTTGGACCCCAATTATACTTAACATTCTTACGGGTCAAGGTAGTTAAAGAGTGGCTATTCTTGAAAACTTCTCAATGAACCTTCTATAATAACCGGCCAATCCTAGAAAACTACGAATCTCCGAGGGGGTTTTGGGTACTTCCCAATTCTTGATGGACTCAATTTTGGCGGGATCCACTAGGATACCAAGCTCACTTACCATATGTCCAAGGAATTGGACTTCTCTAAGCCAAAATTGACATTTAGAGAATATGGCATAAAGCTTCTCTTGCCTTAACAGTTCCAGAATGCATCGAAGGTGATTCTCGTGATCAGCTTGATAACGAGAATAGATAAGTATGTTGTCAATGAAGACAATGACAAACTTATCCAAATACGGTTTCCAGACTCTATTCATGAGATCCATGAACGCTGCTGGTGCATTTGTGAGCCCAAAAGGCATCACTAAGAATTCGAAGTGACCATAGCGGGTCTTGAAGGCAGTCTTGGGAACATCCTCACTTCTAACCTTCAATTGATGATACCAGATCTTAAATCAATCTTGGAGAAATAACTAGCCTCTTGAAGTTGGTCAAATAAATCACCGATCCTGGGCAGAGGATATCTATTCTTGATTGTTAATTTGTTTAGCTCTCGGTAATCGATGCACATTTGCATTGAACCGGCTTTCTTCTTTACAAAGAGGATAGGAGCTCCCCAAGGCGAGGAACTAGGCTGAATAAAGCCTTTCTCCAAAAGTTCGTCTAGCTGCGTTCTTAATTCCTTCATTTCTGTTGGTGCTAGCCTATATGGAGCTCTAGCCATGGGTGCTGACCCTGGCAGGATATCTATTCTAAACTCCACTTGCCTGTCTAGAGGTAGGCCTGGTAATTCCTCTGGGAATACATCGGGATATTCTGAGATGACTGGTAGGTCCTCCATGTTTGGCTGAGGCTCATTTATGGTAACTTGTGCCATGTAAATTACACAGCCTCTTCTCAAACACTTGGATGCCTTAAATAACGACACCTTGTCTGGCAGTCCATAATGTGAGTCTCCGGGGATGGTGATCATTTCACCAGATGGGGTTTTAATTTCGATGAGCTTTTTTATCAAGGCAATACGGGCTTGGTTATAAGATAACCAATCCATACCTAAGACAACATCGAACCCCGCCAATTTCATTGGCAAAACAGAGATAGGGATGGAATGATTCTTAATGGATATAGAGCATCCATCAAGAATGGAAGAAGCAGTTTCTAAGGTTCCATCAGCAAGTTCTATCTCATAAGTTTTATCTAGAGTTCTTATGGGTAAATTTAACAGTTTACCAAACTTATAATCAACAAATGATTTATCCGCACCCGAACCGAAAATAACTCTAGGATAGATATTGTTAATGGGAAAAGTACCTGTTATGACGTTATTGTCATTAACAGCTTCCTTAGCAGTCAGTCGAAAAGTGCGTGCATTCCCCTTCTTGGCCTCTCCAAGCTTCGGATTATTATTCTTTGAATTCTTATGGTAGTTAGTTGCAATGTGCCCTTTTTCATTGCAGATATAACATACAGCATACTTAAGATCTTTACAATCTAGGGTCTTATGCCCTCTCCTTTTACAAATATCACAAGGTCTAGCTTGTGAATCAGAATTACATTGTCCCCAGTGTCTACGGTTGCAAGTTTTGCAAAATGGCATCACAGCCGACTTGCCTTGGTTCCCTTTGTACCCGAATCTCCCTTTATTTTTCTTATTAAATCTTTGGGAGTTGTCTTCATCTCTCTTCCTTTTCCCGTCAGTTTCTGGCTTAACTGACTTTTGCCTTACAAGATCAAGGGTGAGAGAGAGAGAGAGAGATAGGTCTACAGCAGACCTATAGGTTTTAGGCTGAGCTGCCTTTACCATTCCCTTAATCTCGGGCGCTAATCCATTGATAAAACGCGCAATGCGTTTGGATTCAGGGGTGATTAGGTAGGATACTAACCTAGATAGAGAATTAAAGTCAGAAACATACTTCCGACATACTTCCGACAGTCTAGGTTTTTCATTGAAAGAGACAAGAAGTCTATCTTTATTTTCTCCACCTCATGGGGTGGGCAGTAGGTTTCCTTAATAAGGTCCATAAACTTAGACCATCCCAGATTATACAGGTATACTTTACATGTGGATTGAATCATGGCTTTCCACCAAGTTAGGGCATCGCCCTTGAAGGATTGTGATACATACTTGACCACATCCTTTTCAGCACAGCCGCTGATGTCTACGATGGTCTCCATCTCGTCCAGCCACTTTAGGGCTTCTATGGCTCCTTTTTCCCCATTAAAGTCTCGGGGTTTACAGGAGACAAAGTATTTGTAGGTGCATCCGTCCTTAGAAGAACGAGACCTATCAGCATAGTCTATCCTCTTAGGTTCACTCTTCGCATTTGATGAGTGAACAGAACTCTCCTTATGAGCTGAGGATGGCGGAATTGATAATGGCTTAGAGCGAGTAGCACTCGACTCTCTTAACTTCTCTATGGCCTTACCCATGGCCTTTTCCACAGCCACATCAATGCGTGCTTGGAATTCATTATTATCTATGGCTACATTTTCGGCGTCCTTTGAGTTGACGTTCTGATGACTACTTTGAGCCTCATTAGAATTAGCCATTCTTTAAAGCTTTGGTTCTATATACCAAATAAAATTTTCCTTAGCCATGGTATACCAACTATATCGGCTTTTTTTTTAATATTGGATATAAGAATCCATTGCCTATTCTAGTGTGAATAACATCACAACTCTTAGGCTTAACATATCTATATTTAGCCTAGGTCACAAAAGGACTATTAAAGGCAGATTACAATTTAGACTTAGTCCATATATTATTGGACAGTGGATCGCATTGTCACAACTGTCATTGTCATACTTTGACAAATTTTATTTAGCTTTTAAGCTTGTCACGAAGGACATAAAATATGGCACATAGGCATGTCACTAATGGACATAAATATGGCACATAGGCCTGTCACTAATGGACATAATACATGGCACATAGGCCTGTCACTAATGGACATAAAATATGGCACATAGGCACTACATCATTAATGGATGTTCACCGCACTGGTGATATTAGCCGGGATCAAATAGATCACATAGGCTATATGAAATAAATCATAGCCCAAAAGGGTAATACATCACTAATGGATGTTTTATTCATCACCGCACTGGTGATATTTAGCCGGGATCAAATAGATCACATGGGCTATATAAAGTAAATCATAACCCGAAAGGGTAATACATCACTAATGGATGTTTTATTCATCACCGCACTGGTGATATTAGCCGGGATCAAACATATCACATGGGCTATATAAGGTTAGGACATAGTCCATTACCTTGAAGGTTAGTGTGATTCCTCAAGTCACACAACCACGAGTATGCACATTACTTGAATGTTAATATAAGAGGACCTTAATGGTTGATTATTAGTCCCGGTCGCATTGACCTTAATGACTTTGAGGCTTGAACTTAGTCCACCACCTCTAGATAGAAGGATAACTTCCCTTAACTATCATGATAGAAGACCCTTCCGTTCTTAACTATCATTTATATAAAATTTAGCCAAATGTGTGGTCTGTCCCACTCGGCTAAATCAAAACCATTAAGATCTTTTTAGAATTATATGGTTGATCAAAAATTCGAGTAAAATCGAGACGATCGCTTGAAGAGGATGAATACATATATATATATAATTCCAAAATACTTCATTAAATTTTAAATTAGAAATTACAATACTAGAAAATGAAATAAATTGTCCATGCAAGGACTTTAAAGAAATAAACATGTCCACGCAGGGACTAAAAGAAATAACAATGTCCTCGCAGGGACTATATATAATTAGAAGAGACTTCACTCGTCCTTCTTTCACTTGACCAATTTGGAGAGTTTCTTGAAGAATTTGTTGGTCTTCTTCTCCGTTTTCTCCGCCTGCTGCTGCATTTCCTTCATTCTTTCTAAGGCCTCATTAATGGCCTCAAGTGGTGGCGGAGGTTATGGTTGTGGTTGTGGAATAACTGGATACTGGTACCCATAAGTTGGATATCCAGTCGATGGATAAGTAGGTGGGAAAGGAGACGGGTAAAGTACATTGTGCATAACTGCTTGCATATAGGGGTCTTATGACCATGCTTGATAGTTTACCGGTGTAGACGGGTTAAAAGGATCATATCCAGATGTGTCTGGATATGTGGGGATTGGGTTAGTATAACCCAATGGTGGTGGTTTAATAGCAAGTGTTAGTGTTAGTTCCACTATAGGTGAAACATTAGAGGGTCCACCCATTTGTGGGTCCTCTTGAATTGTGGAGTAGGAGTTGGGCAAAGGTGGCAACGATCCCGACCTTTGTCCGGCACGCACCGACATACGTGCTCCATGCTTTCTCCTTGGTGGTTTAAGTGGTGGTTGAGGTTGGTCCACCGGTTCCATGTGGACATCTTCTTGAACAGGAGGTGGTTGAGAGTGATGGGAAGGTGTGTGGGTGAAAGTGAATTGATTCCAGTATTGGTCCCACTCATTAGGACCTTGGTAGGGTGATCCGGCATAGGAGTTCGAATCACTCGATATTTCTATGGGATGTGCGTTCGATCCCGACGGCGGCATCTCCGGATCGGAGTCCTCGTCCATAGGGTTTGGCTGGTCCAACTAATTTTGATCGGCTGGAGACATGTTAAAGTAATGGTTACGGTTAAATTCTTCATGGTAAGAGTGATGGGAATGGGAATGGTGAGAATGATAGGAGTGGTGAGAGTGGTAAGAATTTTGGGAATGTGAGGGCGAGTGTCTATTAGAGACAGAACGTCTCGCTGGTAGCCAAGGAGACGAATCTCCTGATTCTTGGTATGCATCTGAGTTATGAGGTTGAGGGGGAATATGCCCCGATGGTCCTCCCCTCATTGGACCTTTTCCTCTTCCACTTTGTCCTCGTACACGTGGCTGCATTTTCCTGTTTAGAATTCAATTCAAAAACAATACTAATAACTTAATAATGAAATGAGTAATCCTAGGTCGATGCCTAGACTCGGAAGTCTAATGAATGTGCTCGTGTAAATTTGAGATTAAACACAAAAGGCTAGTGTTTAATTCTCTCAAACGTTGGCTCTGATACCAACCTTGTCACACCCCGGATTTCCAACCCGAAATCCATACATCGGTGGGCCCGGGTGGGGAGTATCGTGTCGTCAGTTGATAACATCATAGTCAATTAAACACGGCACAGCGGAAGTCTTGTAGTAAAATTACCATTACAAACCAAATGTTTTGGAAATACAAAATAATATACAGGCTCGTAATAGAAGATCCACAGGCGGATCATAAATGTACAAGAAAGAATATAAAACAGACTTTAGGCAAATCTAAGGATTTGCAAGATCCTCTTATTCACTACCGAGCAGCTTCCGGCCTATTTCGTATAGTACCTACAACTTAGCCTTTGGACGATACGTCAGCTTACACCTGGTAAATACACCCAACTGACTCATTTTGAAAACTTTAAAATGGTTTTAAGTGCAAAAAGGCACAAAATCTTTTATTAACTTCGGAAAGTTGACCTTGCAACCTTGTATCAGATTCACATGTTTGTCAATACATACAGGGCCCGGGACAGAAACCAAGACATGATTAAATACACACCACTTACGAACTCACGAAGGAGTTATCCCCAACGTCTTAGGTAATTCGCATATGAGCATCTGACACGTGTATGCCTACACCCCGTGCTAAGGTCGTGGCCAATAACTAATGTATTGAGCCGAGGATATCCAGGACACGGTAATTTAACCCCTGATGTTTAAGTTATCAAACAAAACTGATTAAAACGAAACATGGGGTTTACTAGCCACAAATGGGCATTCGATTGACCCTATTTTGGACCAACCGGTAATAATTTACCGTATCCCAAGCCCGTATAGGGAAAATATGTCGAGAGTATTTACCTGAGCTAGTCTTCTTCTTTTATTTTAAATAACTCAGCCGTATACAAAAGTACCAAGTGCATATAGCATTTATCAGCAAGGCTCTAGTCTGGATTATGGCATAAGCTAGCCAATTAAATACTAACGGTCTTATAAACCGAATAGTGTACATGATCATTACGTATAACGCATGATTAAACGATGATTAGATTGAATGTAGTTTAATCCCGACAAGTACTTGACTTGTGTAATATGGGTAAACTAAAACATTCTGGATTTTAAAACTTAAATGACAAGGTTAAACCCGTTTCCGGTTAATTTTTGTAAAATAGTTATATATACTTAACCATACGCATAAAAGCGATATCAGGTAACCGGATAAGTCATGGACAAGTTCTATATGCCATTATATTTTAAATATGTTAAAATATCAGTAGGATATCAACTTACATGCCCGTTAAGGTTTTAAAACGAAACTATGCCTCATAAGGGTATTTTGGTAATTTCTTACCATATAAAAGGAACTTGAATATGATTTAAGTTTATAATCATAAGTATTCTGGAAAATATTTTGTTTATGATGTAATATCAGTAGGATGTCAATTATATGTGTAAATTATCTTTTATGACCAAACTATGCACCGAAGGGCATTTTGGTCATTTTACACATAGTTTATAAACTATTTGGGATTCTGAGTTTATAACATGTACCTACTGTAAATATGTTCAAAATAAATTTTAAAATCAGTAGGTGACAAGTCTTGGTTAATCAATATGGTTTAGAACCATACTATGCGCTGAAACGGCGCTTTATGTCGTAAAATGACGTCTTTAAGCGATGTTTACAAAAACTAATGTTAAGGTCAGATTAAAATGTTTAAAATATGTTATTTAATATAATATATCAGTAGGTAAATAATTTACCCTGAAAAGATTTGAATAAAACCATTTTATAAGCCATAAGGCTAAAATCGTCATTTATCGACATAGTTTAAGGACCTGTTTGAAAACTCAGTTTATAACTTGGTTTGACATCCCAAATAATCCTACTTATAATATTAAACCAGTAAAAAACTCATTTTCAAGTTCATTACCCTTTAAAACCTTGTTTTATGCAAAAAGAACATTTTGGTCAAATATGGCATAATTATGGAACTTGCGCATAAACTTGGATTCTGATTATGATCATGTAATATAACCTCATAGGGTTATGCTACATTATATTATGATCATAATGCAACTTTAGATCAGTAAGTAACTAATCTAAATCAGGTCAGAATCGAAAGTCAAAGCAGAAGTCAAACTTCGCGACTTTTGGTTGCGAAACGACCCTAGAACTGAAATTGACGAGCCGAACATGTTCTTACATGTTCTAATAATTATTACCAATTTGTTTAAGTGTCAAAACAGGTTTCATAACATATATAAGATCAACTTATGATTTTTCCGAAAAATGGCATGTTTGACTTTTTAATATCATAACTTTGACCCGTCAATGGGTCTAGCAAACGTGATCTTCAGGAGGTTCCCTTTATAGGGATTAACACCTACCTTATGATGATCACTTAGCCATGTTCATTTCAAACAATGGCTGGACCATAATGCTCTTAACCGAAAGTCAAAGCGTTTTCCGAAAAACGCTTGACTTTTGGCTATAAAAGCCTATAAACGAAAATGCACAAAGAATGAATACTTACCAGTGACTCCTAAGGTGCAAAAGAACTATGTTGGATGCTCCTTTCAGTTAGGAACTTCCAGAGGAGGAAGAAGAGTGAATAATTGAGAAAGGTGCAAGTTGGAATGTGAGCTAAGCACCTATTTATAGTTGGAGACTCAAAGGAGGTGAAGCCAGGTGTTTAGGGGTGTAAGAAGAAGCTTACAAGTGTCCCAAAATGTGGCATAGCAGTTTGGGAAGCCATGGTTTCGGTTTTAATGGTTTTAGAGCTTTGTGTGGCAGCCAAGAAAAACTTTCTGCTGCAAACTCCTTCTCGCGCCCCACGAGAGACCCATGCCAGGTCTCTCGCGGCCCGCGACCGTCTCAAGGCCAGTTTCAAAGTTTGACACTTTTAACCCCTTAACTTATAAAAGCTTATAAAAGCCTTCTAAAACACATTTTGACATAATTAGCCCTCCGTAGCCAATATTTGGCAAACTCGGGATTATGCCTAGACATTGTCGAGCTCTCGGTTCGTTAAAAGGTCACTCAGAGGTATAAATTAACATGTTAACACTTTTAATCCCTCCATTATCTAACTTTCATATAATAATGGATTTAATCACTCACATCCAATAAACGGAACATATGAGAGCTAGGACTACGTAAAGGATCACTCAGAGGCTTAGTATAAGCATGTTGACTCTGATGTCACTCCGAGGCTAGGCATGTTGACACAACGGTCACTCAGAGCCCGAGTTTAAGCATAACGACACTAATGGTCACTCAGAGGCTACGTTTTATGCATAACGACACTAATGGCCGTTCAGAGGATACGTTTTTAGGCATGACGGCACTAATGGTCGTTCAGAGGCTAGGTTTATGCATGTTGATATCAGAAAGTCATTCAGAGGCTCTGTTTGAGCATGTTGTCACTTTTAGTCCATATTAGTCTTTAATTGACTATATTAAAAATACAACATGTGTCACTATATTATTGGACACGATTTTTACAGGGTGTTACACAAGATGTATCAAGATCTAAAGAAGAATTATTGGTGGATGGGTTTGAACAAATCCATAGCCACATATGTAGCTAAGTGTGGGACGTGTTCGCAAGTTAAGGCCGAACATCAGAAACCGTCAGGACTTCTACAACAACTTGAGATTCCCACTTGGAAATGGGAAATGGTAACTATGGATTTGATTACCAAGTTACCTAAGACCAAATGTGGTAATGACACGATTTGGGTCATTGTTGATAGGCTGACTAAGTCAGCGCATTTCTTGCCAATTAAAGAGACTTATAGTTCTGACAAATTGGCTAAGTTGTACGTGGACAAGATTGTGTCCCTACACGATGTGCCAGTATCTATTGTATCTGACAGAGATACTAGACACACGTCTCACTTTTGGAAAATTTTCCAACAATCGCTAGGCACACGATTAAATTTCAGTACGGCTTACCATCTGCAGACTGATGGTCAAACCTTGGAAGACATGCTTAGGGCATGTGTGATTGATTTAGGTGGAAGTTGGGATGACCACTTACCCCTGATAGAATTCTCCTACAATAACAGTTATCATACTAGCATCAAGGCTGCTCCTTTTGAGGCCTTATATGGGAGAAAGTGTCGAACGCCCGTGTGCTGGGCAGAAGTTGGGGAATTCCAACTATCAGGACCTAAGATTGTTCTGGAGACCACGGAAAAGATTGTGCAAATCCGTGATCGTCTCAAAACTGCCAGAGATAGGCAGAAGAGGTATGCTGACAAGAGGCGTAAACCTCTTCAGTTCCAAGTAGGGGACAAAGTCATGCTAAAAGTATCACCCTGGAAAGGTGTGATGCGTTTCGGAAAGAAGGGCAAATTGAGCCCAAGATATATAGGACCCTTCGAGATAATCGAACGTGTCGGCACTGTAGCTTATAAGCTCAGGTTGCAAGAGGAGCTTAGTGGAATACATGATATAATCCACATATCTAACCTTAAGAAATGTCTAGCCGATGAGTCGCTAGCAATGTCGCACGACGATATGCAAATTGATGAAAACCTAAAGTTCATTGAGAAACCAATTTCGATCGAGGATTGATAGGTTAAGAAGCTCCGAAGAAAAATGATACCTATAGTAAAGGTTAAGTGGGACGCTTTTAGTGGTCCCGAGTATATATGGGAGGTTGAGTCCACTATGCAACAAAAGTACCCCCATCTTTTTTAATAAAATCTCGAGGTCGAGATTTCTTTTAAGGGGGTGAGGATGTAACATCCTGTAAAATCGTGTCCAATAATATAGTGACACGTGTTGTATTTTTAATATAGTTAATTGCAGACTAATATGGTAAAAGTGACAACATGCTCAAACTGAGCCTCTAATTGACTTTCTGATGTCAACATGCATAAACCTAGCCTCTGAACAACCATTAGTGTCATCATGCATAAAAACGTAGCCTCTAAACAACCATTAATGTCATTATGCATAAAACGTTGCCTCTGAACGACCATTTAGTGTCGTTATGCTTAAACTCGACCTCTGAGTGACCGTTGTGTCAACATGCCTAGCCTCTGAGTGACATCGAAGTCAACATGCTTATACTGAGCCTCTGAGTGATCCTTTGCGTAGTCCTAACTCTCATATGTCTCGTTTATTGGACGATAGTGATTAAATCCATTATTATATGAAAGTTAGATAATGGAGGGATCAAAAGTGTCAACATGTTAATTTTACCTCTGAGTTACCTTTTAACGAACCGAGAGCTCAAAAATGTCCGGGCATAATCCCGGGCATGCCAAGTATTGGCTACTGAGGGCTAATTATGCCAAAAAGGTGTTTTAGAAGGCTTTTAGAAGCTTGTTAAAGTTAAGGGGGTTAAAGTGTCAATTTTTGAAACTGGCCATGGGGCGGTCGCGGGCCGCGAGAGACCTGGCCTGGGTCTCTCACGGGGCGCGAGAGAGCCTCTGCTGTAGAAAGTATTGCTTGGTCTCCAAACAAAACTCCAAACAACCATTTGATCGAATCTATGGACTTGTAATCAGTTATGCACGTTTTAGGACACTTGTAAACTTCCTCTTACACCCCTAAACACCTGGCTTCACCTCCTTTGTGTTCTCCAACTATACATAGGTGATCAAGTTCACCATTTGAACTTGCACCTTTCTTATTCATACTCTTCTCCCTTCTCTTGAAGTTCCTAGCTAAAAGGAGCATCCAACATAGTTCTTTTGCACCCTAGGAATCACTGGTAAGTGTTCCTTCCTTGTGCATTTTCGTTTATAGGCTTTTATAGCCAAAAGTCAAGAGTTTTTCGGAAAACGCTTTGACTTTCGGTTAAGACCACTATGGTCTAGCCATTGTTCGAAATGAACATGGCTAAGTGATCGTAATAAGGTAGGTGTTAGTCCCTATAAAGGGCACCTCCTGAAGATCACGTTTACTAGACCAATTGACGGGTTAAAGTTAAGTTATTATAAAGTCAAACATGCCATTTTTCGGAAAAATCATAAATTGATCTTATATATGTTATGAAACCTGTTTTGACACTTAAACAAGTTGGTAATAATTATTAGAACATGTAAGAACATGTTCGGCTCGTCAATTTTAGTTCTAGGGTCGGTTCGCAACTGAAAGTCGCAAAGTTTGACTTCAGCTTTGACTTTCGATTCTGACCCGATTTAGATTAGTTACCTACTGATCTAAAGTTGCATTATGATCATAATATAATATAGCATAACCCTTTGAGGTTATATTACATGATCATAATCAGAATCCAAGTTTATGCACAAGTTCCATAATTATACCATTCTTGACTAAAATGCCCTTTTTGAATACAACAAGGTTTTAAATGGTAAAAAACTTAAAAGTGAGTTTCCTACTGATGTAATATTATAAGTATGATTATTTGGGATGTTAAACCAAGATATAATCTGAGTTTTCAAACAGGTCCTTAAACTATGTCGATAAATGGCGATTTTAGCCCTTGTGGCTCATAAAATGTTTTAATAAATCTTTTTAAGGTAAATCATTTACCTACTGATATGTTAAATTAAATAACATATTAGAAACATTTTAATCTTATCTTAACATCAGTTTTCGTAAACATCGCTTAAAGACGTCATTTTACGACATAAGCGCCGTTTCGGCGCATAGTATGGTTTTAAACCATATTATTGACCAAGACTTGACACCTACTTATTTTAAAACTTATTTAAAACATATTTATAATAGGTGCATGTTATAAACTCATAATCCCAAATAACTTATAAACTATGTGTGAAATGACCAAAATACCCCTTTGGTGCATAGTTTGGTCATTAAAGATAATTTACACACATAATTAATAACCTACTGATATTATATCATAAATAAATTATTTTTTCAGAATACTCATGATTATAAACTTAAAATATGCTCAAGTTCCTTTTATATGGTATATAATTACCGAAATGTCCTTATGAGGCATAGTTTCGTTTTAAAACCTTAACGGGCATATAAGTTGATATCCAACTGATATTTTAACTTATTTAAAATATAATGGCATGTAAAACTTTTCCATGACTTATCCGGTTACCCATTATCGCCTATAAGCATACGGTGGATTATACGTAATTAGTTTACGGAATTCAACCAAAACGGGTTTAACCTTATCATTTTTATATCAAAATCCATAATGTTAATTGTTTACCCATATTATACAAGTAAAAGTACTTGTTGGGTTTAAACTACATTCTATCCAATCATCGTTTAATCAAGCGTTATACATATTGATCATGTACACTACTCGGTCTAAGTCTATGACTTAAAATAAAGACCGTTAGTATTAATTGGTTAGCTTATGCCATAATCCAGACTAGAGCCTTGCCGGTAAATGCTATCTGCACGTTAGTACTTTTATATACGGCTGAGTTATTGAAATCTAAAGAAGACTAGCTCAGGTAAATACTCTCGACTTATTTTCCCTATACGGGCTTGGGATGCGGTAAATTATTACCGCTTGGTCCAAAATGGGGTCAATTGAATGCCCGTTTGTGGCTAGTAAACCACATATTTTGTTTTAATCAGTTTTGTTTGATAACTTAACCATCAGGAGTTAAATTACCGTGTCCTGGATATCCTCGGCTCAATACATTAGTTATTGGCCACGACCTTAGCACGGGGTGTAGGCATACACCTGTCAGATGCTCATATGCAAATTACCCAAGACGTTGGGGATAACTCCTTCGTGAGTTCGTAAGTGGGGTGTGTATTTAATCATGTCTCGGTTTCTGTCCCGGGCCCTGTATGTATTGACAAACATGTGAATCTGATACAAGGTTGTAAATTCAACTTTCCCAAGTTAATAAAAGATTTTGTGTCGTTTTGCACTTAAAATCATTATTTTAAAGTTTTCAAAATGAGTCAGTTTGGTGTATTTACCAGCCTAAGCTGACGTATCGTCCAAAGGCTAAGTTGCAGGTACAATACGAAATAGGCCGGAAGCTGCTCGGTAGCGAATAAGAGAATCTTGCAAATCCTTAGATCTGCCTAAAGTCTGTTTTATATTCTTTCTTGTACATTTTATGATCCGCCTGTGGATCTTCTATTACGAGACTGTATATTATTTTGTATTTCCAAAACATTTGATTTGTAATGGTAATTTTACTCCAAGACTTCCGTTGTGCCATGTTTAATTGACTATGATGTTATCAACTGACGTCACGATGCTCCCCACCCGGGTCCACCGGTGTATGGATTTCGGGTTGGAAATCCGGGGTGTGACATAACCGTACGCATATAAGCGATACTGGATAGTCGGATGAGTTATAAATAAGTTCTATATGCCAATATACTTTAAATAAGTTGTAACATCAGTAGGTTAACCATTAAGGTTTTAGAAACAAATTATGCGCCAAAAGGGCGTTTTGGTCATTAAAAAACACAATTTACGATCTTATATGAAAACTCAGTTTGTGATTAGTTTAATAACATCAAAATATGTTAATTACATTAACATATCAGTACATAAGTCATTTGCAAGTTCGTTATTGATTAAAACCTTATTTCTTGCAAAAAGGGCATTTCGGTCGAAGTATGGCATAATATCGAAACTTGTACAAAAACTCGGATACGATTATGATCACATATTATAACCTCAGAGGGTTATGCTACATTAAATTACGATCATAATGCAATCTTAAATCAGTAGCAAACTAATTTGAATCGGGTCTAAACTGAAAGTCAAAGCAATTATCAAAATTGCTTGACTTTTGGCTTTAAAAACCTAATAAACGAAAATGTAGCTGAAAGGAGCACTTACAAGTGATCCTCATATGAAAATAAACTTGAATGGGAAGCTCTTAAGGACCAGGAACCTCTAGAAGTTATGAAAGGGTATTTTTTTTAAGAAGGTTCAAGTTTAATGTGTTGCAAACACTTCTATTTATAGTTTTGGAGCTTGAAGGAGGTGATTCTAGGAGTTAGCAGAAGTTAGAGGGTGAGGACAAGTGTCCTAGAACGTGGCATAGTAGTCTTGAAGCCCCTAGTTTCGAGTTAATGGTTTTTGGCAACTTTGTGTGGGCAACAAGCCAAAATATACTACAACCTCTGATCCTAATGATAATGTAACATCTGCTATAGCTAAGCTCTGTTGAAGACAAAGCTATGTTGAAGTCTAAATGTCTAAGGTCTACTATAGCTAAGCTCTATTGAAGACAAAGCTCTGCTGAAGTCTAAATATCCAAGGTCTGCTATAGCTAAGCTCTGTTGAAGACAAAGCTCTGCTGAAGATCAACAGAGGATGTATCATCAGTGTTTTCTATCAGTCCTTGTAATGCTTAACGTATAGCAGTGGTTAGCTTAGCAGTGGTTATCATCAGTGTTTTCTATCAGTCCTTGTAATGTTTAGCGTATAGCAGTGGTTAACTTAGTAGTGGTTATCATCAGTGTTTTCTATCAGTCCTTGTAATGTTTAGTGTATAGCAGTGGTTAGCTTAGAAGTGGTTAACATTAGTGTTTTCTACCGGTCCTTGTAATGTTTAGCTTTTATATAAATTCACAAATGGTCCCTCTCGTCCAACAAGTGTCTCATTTGAGAGTACGGACACCGTAAAGGGTCACTCAGAGGCATAGTTTCAGCATGTTGGTACATTTAGTCCCCCCACATTCATATTTTCATTTATTGACAAAAATAGTCCCTCTCGACCATATTAGGCACAATATAGAGTATAGACACGTGTCAATATTTTATCAGACACAAATTTACAAGGTGTTACATCCTCACCCCTTAAAAGAAATCTTGACCTCGAGATTTTATTCAAAAAGATAGGGGTACTTTTGTCGCATAGTGGACTCGGCCTCCCATGTATCGAGCCTCAACGGGCATCCCATTTAACTTTTACAATTGGAATCCTTTTCTTTAGAGCTTCCTAACCTGTCGATCCTCGATCGAGATTGGTTTTTCAACAAACCTCAGATTTTCATTAATTTGCACATCATGATGTGATATTGCTAGCGACTCATCGGCTAGACATTTCTTCAAATTACAAATGTAGAACACTCGTGAAATCCACTGAGCTCCTCAGGTAGCTTAAGCTTATATGCCACAGATCCGACACATTCAATTATCTTGAATGGCCCGATATATTTTAGGCTCAACTTGCCCCTTTTCCAAAGCGTATCACACCCTTCCAGGGTGATACTTTTAGCATGACCCTGTTCCCTACTTAGAGTTTAAGAGGTTTACGTCTCTTGTCAGCATAACTCTTATGCCTATCCCTGGCAGCTTTGAGACGATCACGGATTTGTACAATCTTTTCCAGGGTTTGTAGGACAATCTCAGGTCCTTATAGTTGAACTTCCCCAACTCCGGCCCAACAAACAGGCGTTCGACATTTTCTCCCATACAAGGCCTCAAAAGGAGCACCCTTGATGCTTGTATGATAACTGTTATTGTAGGAGAATTCTATTAGGAGTAGATCCTCATCTAATTTAACCCGTCTCCTCACAAATTAACATATCCGCCCCTGCACCACTCTGCATCTACCCACAAACTCACAGATCCGAACAAAGAAAGCGACAATAACTCGAATCTTGCGACCTTTGGGTCCATATGTTTGTTTTCTGACAAGGGGGTTCATATGGAAGTGTAGTGGTGATGGTGTAATGGAGGTGCAGTAGTGATGGTGGTAGTCGTGTTAGTGGAGTGGTTGAAAGAAAGATAATGAAGAGAGAGAAAAAGATGGAAGAGAGAGATTTGATAATTGTGTTGTGTGTGGCTGATTAATATATATATATATATATATATATATATATATATATATATATATATATGGTTAGGATCGTGTGAGAAGCACTAGGATAATTGAGAAACATTCTTGACCACACATTTTTCCTAAACTATTCGTAATATGCACATATGTATAGTTTAAAATTGACTATATACATATGTGTATAATTCAAGATTTGACAACATACATACATATATATATAGAGAGATACATATATATAAATTATTTTATATTTTTTAACTGTATGGGTAATTTGATAACGGTTAACATAATATTTCTAACAGTGTTAAAAAATGGACACAAAGGGTTACAAAAAGAGCGGATATTGACTCAGAGCATTAAACATTTTGATTTTGGACTAAAATGATTACTCCTAAAACATATGGACTCAAAAAGTAATTTTCTCTAGTTTTAAACAAGAACTCCTTCTTATTCCTTTTTTGTTCGTCAATTCGTAAGGGAATCAAATTGGAGTTGAATTTCTACGAGGGAGAATTAGGATTTTGGGTTTGGGGAAATGATTAATCAATTAGAACAAATTACATGTGGACCATATTAAAAAAAACAAAATCTTGTTATAATTATCTTTCTTTTGTTCAAGGGGTAGAGTGTAACATCTGTCAACAAAAGCGGGTTCTAAAACCCAAGTTATCGTAAAGAGGCTTTTGGCAAATAATTACGATTGGAAGATTTATTATCTTTTATTTTGATGTATATACATTTATATAATAATAACTATAATAGTAATAATAAATGAATATATATATATATGTGTGTGTGCAGACCGCGGGACTCAAAACCGGGTCTCACATATAAGCTAAATCCAACAAACCACTCCACCATCTCACAACAACTGGAATTAATAAAAACAATAATGATTATATGCACTCCTTCCGTTATCCCCTTTTAATCTACCGCCCAAAGAAACCGCGTGTGTCAAATTGGAAACACCCAATTCACTTCTGTTTCATCTCAATTAACGGAAGGAAAATGGTTTCCATATCCGGATTTCTGAACTTGACCATGATTCTGGCAAAAGACTTACATTGTAACGCGTAAAATTAAATCGGAGCTAATCACCGAAAGTTTCCAAACATAACCAACCGTTGACCGAGACTGAATTTGTATATATATACACACGAGGTGCTCAGTGAAGTTTCATGCCTCTACAACCTCTCTCTCGCTTCATCACCACACCAACCCTTATCAGCCCGCAGAAACCAGCGAGAACCTGCAAACTCGCCGGAAAAACTAACCGGAAGTCGCATCACTGTTTCGGTATACCTTTCATCGTTTTCCTTTTATTCTTATTAACATCATCTGTAGTCATTTAAGAATTAATAAGGGAATTGCCAAATAATTCAATTCAATCGAGTAAGCATCATCCTGTTTATTGTGATGAAGAAGATGAACTAGAGATATCGTTTAAAAGAATTAAAAATCGTAACCGGGTTAGACACACAACCCAATTGGTTGGGTTGTGTGCACGCATACTTAACAACTCGAGTTCGAAACCCGGCTTCACCACGTTTTACAACCTTTTATTTTAAACTACAAACTGTGACTTTCAAAACAACTATAAAACAAATAAAAATCGGATATTGAATGGGGTAGTCACATAGCCCAATTGGTTGGGCTGTGTGCATACGAAGCTAATGGTCCCGGGTTCGAGTCTTGTCTGTGATCCGATTCACTGCAATATCATACCCTTTTTATAAAGGCAAAATTCTGGAACGTGTTAGTAAGTATATAAGAGTAATAAAAATCAAGTATCCTTCGGGTTAGACACGCAGCCCGACACACAAAAGGAAGGTCACGGGTTCGAGCTTTATACGCGGCCGCTTCTAAGCGATATTCTGATTAATTCAGAAAACTTATTTTAGTTAAATCTTTAATTAATAATTATCTTACCAGAACATTTTATTTTTAAATTTGCCCAATTAATATTACTATTAAATATAAGTAAAACCAATAAAAAAATAAACAATGAAAATAATAAATATAGTTTTAAACAATTTAATAAATTACAAGATGATTAGAAAGATTAAATTTTATTTAGCTAAATTGTTATGTGAATATTTAGGATAGCCGTTTCATCACTTGGTATCTCAACTTCACACTCGTGCGCAATCCTCAACGAACCTTATTCGCACCCACTGTGAGTGAATCTTACAACTCCCTTTTATTTGGACGTTTTTAGGGTGTATCATGTGTCGCTCTAGATTGTTATCTCGTTATTTAAATTCGTGCAATTACCATTATGTTATCTAACGTGTTATGTGACATTGTTTTATTGCCATTTATTGTTCATGCGCTCATTGCAGTCATTTCCTCACATTAGGCCAATTGTTCCCCGTCACCTACGGGTGGAACTCGTCATAGCCTAATATACGAGATCAACTCCGTTTGATTGAGCTTCGATCTTGCAGCATATCGCTTATCGTGCACACATATACATTTTTAGTTAATGATATATGAGTTTGTTTGTGATTTAGTTGACATACACAATGTTCCCATACTTGGTTAATGCACATTTTTATAAATAAAACATTAAATATATATTTTTCTTAACGACATAAAGGGATTTACTCGCCAACTTATGTTGACCCAAACTTTACTTTTACACATGATAGAGGTGAGCAGGTTTGAAGCATGGATCACATAGGATATGGGCCTTAGAAGAATTTAAAACGTTATTTGCAAATTGTTTGGAACGATTTTGTGTTTGTTTGGATTTGTGTTGTTGGGATATCTTTTAATTAAGTTACAATATAAATATTAAATCTTTACAATAGTAAATGTCATGAGCTTTTTTAAAAACCCAATTATGCCCCGATTACCTTATCCGCTGCGGGTCCGGGTGTGACAGATTGGTATCATAGCGAATGACTATAGGAATATAGGATCGGTTATTAGAACCTATACTATAGTCAATTAGAATTAAATAGCTTACATGTTAAGTTGGTTACATTCAAACTTATGACATTTACCTATCTCGCATTTTAAATTTTTCTCACACACAATTGCATGCAAGCACTTTAATTGCTACTTGATTCTGTGGAACATACAACGTGTTATAAACCATGCCAATAGAACATGTGTATATATATATATGTGTGTGTGTGTTACCTTCATAATGCACGTCTCAATTTTCACGTACTTAAACATTTTCTTTCTCTCCTTTTCGAAAATTTGTGATGTTTCAAATCTCATCAAACTGAGTTCTTACAACGGGCATGTAGTAACTGGAAGGGTACAAGTACCGGTAGTCGGAACATCCTGTCTAGGATTGGTATTCGTATAAATCGAAAGTAACGGACCAGTTTGCCTACCTGATGACTAACGATGAGAGTACAAAGGACCTATTAGGCCAAAGCATGCCACACCAAATGTTGTGTGAACTAACCCCACTTTGAGTCGTCACCGTGTCCACACCAGGATACTTTCCGACCTTACACCTCGCAAATCATGCCTTACGATTTTCATCCGGGTTGTGCATGTGTTAATAGGCCAAAACCAATGTGAACCCTACGAATCCCAGTAGTCATGAGGGCCCACATGATTACTTAGGCCAAGTATGGGGGATATGTGGGGGCCCAAACATGAGCAAAGCCCAAGGCATCCTATGTATGTAATGGATTTATATTTCTCATTTATTTGGTGGATGTTTAATTTTATTTCTAAGTCGTATGCGACACCCATGACACCTATACGCCAAACTCATAACCTCGTTACATATTTCCTGTAGATGTCTTCTAGGCACCTTCGTGGAGGGAGAAGATCTGGAAAATCCGGCGAACGTATGGCTGCTCAAATAGCCAAACAAATGGCTGCCGTGATTCCAGATATCGTAATCCAAGTTCAACAAGCTCTCACTGCTAACCCCGTTAATCCAATCAACCAAGATGAACAACATGCTGCCAATCCTTCTACAAACACCACCAAGTGCACTTACAAGCATTTCAACTCCTGCGACCCTCCAAAATACGAGGGAAGCGAATGGGTCACTGCCCTCCTTTGGTGGTTTGAAGAAATGGAAAGCATTTTTCTCAACTGTGACTGCCCTAACGACCGTAAGGTTCGTTATGCTACTGGTCCCCTTTTTGGGGTAGCTCTAACTTGGTGGAATGCAGAAAAGGGAAGAAGAGGCGCTGAAGCCGCAGTAGCACTAACTTGGGAACAACTTAGAGAACTAATGACTAGGCCTTTCTGCCCAAGAAGCGAAATCAAGAAGTTGGAAGACAAGTTCTACTTCCTAAAGCAAAAAGATGGAGATCATATAACTTACAACAAAAGGTTTCTTGAGCTAAACCAGATGGTTCCGAATCTGTTCACCCCTCTCTACCGCCTTATCAAGCATTACATTCGAGGTCTTCCTTTGAAGATTCAAGATTCGGTAATGAGTACTGTACCTGCAACCCTGGAAGCAGCAATGAGCTAGCCACTGAGCTTATTGAAAACCACATTAGAAATGGAGATTTCAGAGATGAGAAGAAGAAGAAGAAGAACGCGAGCAGCAAAACCTCGACTGAAACCCCCAACCCAACTCAAGCCGGATCCTCTTCTCGATTCACTACCAAGAAAAGCGGAACGGGAAAAATTTTGCCGTCACCCAAACCAGTCAGTCAACCTCGTACCACCAACCCCTCCCAGCAGCCCAATCACTCAAGTTACTCCCCCTACCGCAACGTTCAAGAGACAATACACAGGACCCCACCCAAAGTGCAATCGCTGCCAATACCATCACCCCCTTGAGAACCCCTGTCTCCACTACACAGGGTGTGGTTGAGTAGGCCATACAATCCAAACATGTCGTACCCTCCAAAGACAAGCCCGCAACCAACATCAAGCCCAACCCAATAACCAAATGGTGGGCCAAGTTCCCTACCAGCCACCGCCACTAATGTTACCACCTGCTCAGGCCATAGCCCAACCCTTTTACCAACCCAACTACCCCATTATGCCACAAATGAGGGCATGCTATAATTGCGGTGATCCAACTCATTTCTGCAACACCTGCCCACGATTAGTGAACATCATCAACGCACAGGCTCAAGCTAACCCTGTGAACCAAGCCAATCCGCCAGTAAGAGGAAGGGCATTTAACATCAACACCAATCAGACTAGAGCAGATAACAACGTGGTCAACGGTACATTTCTCATTAATGATAGCTATGGATCTATTCTATTTGACACGGGCGCGGATAAGAGTTTTGTGTCCCTCGAGTTCGAGTCTTTCCTTGGTTTACCTCGCAGTAGTATAGCCGAATCATTCACAGTGGAAGTAGCAGACGTTGAACCTATTACGTTGGACTCTATCATTCGTGACTGTACTCTTACTCTTAACGAACATGACTTTCCAATCGATCTCATCCCCATGAAATTAGGAAGTTTTGACATCATCATTGGTATGGACTGGCTTAGTCAACACCATGCCGAAGTTGTATGTTATGAGAAATACATTCGAATTCCACTAGCCGATGGCCAAACCCTTCATATTTTTGGTGAAACCCCATCCAAAGCACTTAAGTTGATGTCGTGTCTGCAAGCCCGAAAATATCTTCGCAAAGACTACATGGCGTTTTTAGCCCATATTGTCAAAAAAAAGAAGGCAAGGAGAAGAAGCTTGAAGATATCCCAATCGTTAGAGATTTCCCCCCAGTCTTTCCAGACGACGTCTCGGGACTTCCTCCTATGCGTGAAGTCGAATTTCAACTCGATCTTGTACCTGGTGCCACCCCAGTTGCAAAATCTCCATATCGGTTAGCCCATCCGAAATGCAAGAGTTAGCTAGTCAGTTACAAGAGCTGACTAACAGGTTTATACACTCTAGCTCATCACCTTAGGATGTGCCGGTTCTTTTCGTCAAGAAGAAGGACGGAACCTTCCGAATGTGCATAGACTATCGGGAACTCAACAAGCTAACCATCAAGAACCGTTATCCTTTACCTCGCATCGATGACCTCCTAGACCAACTTCAGGTAGCAGCTTGTTTCTCAAAAATTGATCTTTGTTCCGGCTATCATCAGCTTAGAGTATGTGAAGAAGACATTCCAAAGACCGCATTTTGAACTCGCTACGGTCACTACGAATGCATGGTCATGCCCTTTGGGTTGACCAATGCCCCCGCTGTTTTCATGAATTTAATGAATAGGGTGTTTAAACCCTATGTTGATCGATTTGTTATAGTATTTATAGATGATATTCTTATTTATTCCAAGACTAAGTCTGATCATGAGCGACATCTTCGGCTTATACTAACACTTTTGAATACCAAAAAGCTTTACACTAAGTTTACAAAATGTGAATTCTAGTTAACGAAAGTCCAATTCCTTGGTCATGTCATCAACGACAAGGGAATTCAAGTTGACCCAGCAAAAATCAAAGCAGTGCAAGAATGGCAGGCTCCACGCACTCCTACCGAAGTCAGATCATTCCTCGCCTTAGCGGGTTATTATCGACGTTTTATCGCCAATTTCTCCCGCATTTCCTTACCACTCACAGCCTTGACTCATAAGGGCAAGCCCTTCGATTGGGGGCTCAAACAGGAGGAGGCTTTCCAAACTTTGAAACAGAGACTTTGTGATGCACCTGTTCTCACTCTCCCTGACGGTTGTGATGACTTTGTGGTCTTTTGTGACGCATCAGGGCAGGGGCTAAGGTGTGTCTTAATGCAAAGGGGTAAGGTGATAGCCTATGCCTCAAGACAACTCAAAGTCCACGAAAAGAATTACACCACTCATGACCTTGAACTCGGAGTAGTCGTGTTCGCTCTGAAGATATGGAGACATTGTCTCTATGACACAAAGTGTGAGATCTACACTGACCATAAGAGCCTTCAGCATATCTTCAATCAGAAAGAGTTAAACATGAGGCAACGACGATGGGTCGAACTTCTGAACGATTATGACTGCGAAATTCGTTATCACCCAGGCAAAGCCAATGTCGTAGCAGATGCTCTTAGTCGGAGAGAATATGCTAACTCCATCCACCTTTTGTGCTCTCAAATTGTAACCGACCTTCAAAGGCGTATTCGTGAAGCACAGCATACCTCAATTACAATTAATGATTTACGAGACGAATTATCCTGTGGAGCTGAAGCCAGGTTGGAACTAAAATCTGATGGCATCCTTCATTATCAAAATCGTATTTGGGTACCTGATCGTGACAATCTTCACACATTTCTCATGAACGAGGCTCACAAAACATGATACTCCATACACCCAGGGGCTGATAAGATGTATCAAGATCTACGATACTCTTACTGGTGGCCTGGAATTAAAAGGATATCGCCATTTTTGTCTTCAAATGCCTCACCTATTCGAAATTAAAGACGAGCATCAAAGATCCTCAGGCTTACTTGTTCAACCCGAAATACCCGTCTGGAAGTGGGAAAATATAATCATGGATTTTATTATTGGGTTACCTCGCACCTCCAGTTGGCATGAGATGATTTGGGTTATTATCGATCGCCTTACCAAATCCGCTCATTTCATGCCGATTCGCGAAGATTACAAAAATGAGAAGTTAGCTTGTATTTACATCGATGAAATTGTAAGTCGACACGGTGTGTCTTTGAGCATCATCTCGGACCGAGATGGGGGTTTTACTTCACGCACATGGCAAGCCGTGCAATTAGCGATAGGCACTCGATTAGACCTCAGCACCCCTTTCATCCTCAAACTAACGGTCAATCTAAGTGCACCATACAGACTCTTGAAGACATGTTAAGATCATGCGTTATCGACTTCAAGGGCAATTGGGATGCTCATCTACCATTGATCGAATTCTCATAAAACAACAGCTATCACTCTAGCATCGATATGACTCCTTTTGAAGCCCTATCCGATCATAAGTGCCGATCACCCATATGTTGGCACGAAATCGGTGAAGCACAGATCACCGGACCTGAATTAATCCAAGAAACAACTGATAAGATTCTCCAAATCCGCAACAATCTTCTAGCAGCTCAGAGTCGTCAAAAGAGTTACGCAGACAAAAGACGAAAGCCGCTCGAATTTAGTGTTGGTGATCAAGTACTTTTGAATGTGTCACCATGGAAGGGAGTTGTTCGGTTCAGACAGAAAGGCAAGCTAGCACCCTGCTATGTTGGTCCTTTTAAAATACTCGAGGGATTTGGTCCTATAGCCTACAAGCTTGACTTACCTGAGGAACTCAGCAGGATACACCTAACTTTTCATGTCTATAATCTGAAAAAGTGCCTTGCTAACGAGAACCTTCATATACCATTAGAGGATATTCAGATCGATGAGACGATGCATTTTGTAAAGCGACCAGTAGAAGTCATGGACTTCGGTGAAAAACGTTTACGATGAAGTCGAATTCCTATAGCTAGGGTTTGTTGGGAGTCAAAATGTGGACCTGAATTTACTTAGGAACGTGAAGACTCAATGCGCGAAAAGTACCCTCCCTCTTCCAAGATAATCCTACTACTGATTGAATTTTGGGACTGAATTTCCAAAAATAGGGGATACTGCAACATCTGTCAACAAAAGCGGATTCTAAAACCAAAGTTATTGTAAACAAGCTTTTGGCAAATAATTACGATTGGAAGATTTATTTATCTTTTATTTTGATGTATATACATTTATATAATAATAACTATATAGTAATAATAAATGGAATCATAAATATATATATATAGATATATATACCGCGGGACTCGAACCCGAGTCTCACATTTAAGCTAAATCCAACAAACCACTCCACTATCTCATAACAATTGGAATTACTAAAAACAATAATGATTATATGCACTTCTTTCCGTTATCCCCTTTGAATCTGACGCCCAAAGAGACCGCGTGTGTTAAATTGGAAACACCCAATTCACTTCTGTTTCATCTCAATTAACGAAAGGAAAATGGTTTCCATATCCGGATTTCTGAACTTGACCATGATTCTGGCAAAAGACTTTCATTGTAACGCGTAAAATTAAATCGGAGCTAATCACCGAAAAGTTTCCAAACATAACCAACCGTTGACCGAGACTGAATTCGTATATATATATACACACGAGGTGCTCAGTGAAGTTTCATCCCTCTACAACCTCTCTCTCGCTTCATCACCACACCAACCCTTATCAGCCCGCAGAAACCAGCGAGAACCTACAAACTTGCCGGAAAAACTAACCGGAGGTCGCATCACTGTTTCGGTATACCTTTCATCGTTTTCCTTTTATTCTTATTAACATCATGTGTAGTCATTTAAGAATTAATAAGGGAATTGCCAAATAATTCAATTCAATCGAGTAAGCATCATCCTGTTTATTGTGATGAAGAAGATGAACTAGAGATATCGTTTAAAAGAATTAAAAATCGTATTTTAACCGGGTTAGACACACAACCCAGTTGGTTGGGTTGTGTGCACGCATACTTAACAACTCGAGTTCGAAACCCGGCTTCACCACGTTTTACAACCTTTTATTTTAAACTACAAACTGTGACTTTCAAAACAACTATAAAACAAATAAAAATCGGATATTGAATGGGGTAGTCACACATACGAAGCTAATGGTCCCGGGTTCGAGTCTTGTCTGTGATCCGATTCACTGCAATATCATACCTTTTTTATAAAGGCAAAATTCTGGAACGTGTTAGTAAGTATATAAGAGTAACAAAAATCAAGTATCCTTCGGGTTAGACACGCAGCCCGACACACAAAAGGAAGGTCACGGGTTCGAGCTTTATATGTGGCCGCTTCTAAGCGATATTCTGATTAATTCAGAAAACTTTTTTTAGTTAAATCTTTAATTAATAATTATCTCACCAAAACATTTTATTTTTAAATTTGCCCAATTACTATTACTATTAAATATAAGTAAAACCAATAAAAAAATAAACAATGAAAATAATAAATATAGTTTTAAATAATTTAATAAATTACGAGATGATTAGAAATATTAAATTTTATTTAGCTAAATTATTATGTGAATATTTAGGATAGCCGTTTCATCACTTTGTATCTCAACTTCACACTCGTGCGCAATCCTTAACGAACCTTATTCGCACCCACTGTGAGTGAATCTTACAACTCCCTTTTATTTGACGTTTTAGGGTGTATCATGTGTCGCTCTAGATTGTTATCTCGTTATTTAAATTCATGCAATTACCATTATGTTATCTAACGTGTTATGTGACATTGTTTTATTGCCATTTATTGTTCATGCGCTCATTGCAGTCATTTCCTCACATTAGGCCAATTGTTCCCCGTCACCTACGGGTGGAACTCGTCATAGCCTAATATACGAGATCAACTCCGTTTGATTGAGCTTCGATCTTGCAGCATATCGCTTATCGTGCACACATATACATTTTTAGTTAATGATATATGAGTTTGTTTGTGATTTAGTTGACATACACAATGTTCCCATACTTGGTTAATGCACATTTTTATAAATAAAACATTAAATATATATTTTTCTTAACGACATAAAGGGATTCACTCGCCAACTTATGTCGACCCAAACTTTACTTTTACACATGATACAGGTTAGCAGGTTTGAAGCATGGATCACATAGGATATGGGCCTTAGAAGAATTAAAACGTTATTTGCAAATTGTTTGGAACGATTTTGTGTTTGTTTGTTTTTGTGTTGTTGGGATATCTTTTAATTAAGTTGCAATATTAAATATTAAATCTTTACAATAGTAAATGTCATGAGCTTTGATGAAAACCCAATTATGCCCCGATTACCTTATCCGCTGTGGGTCGTGGTGTGATATAGAGGTTCAAATCTTGAATATTACATGCATAAGAGTATTAATTAGTAGGTTAGTTTGTTCTTAAAAAACAAAAAACTCTTTTCCCTCCATGAATCACTGATTAGTATAGTTCCACAAGAAAGGGCGAATTTAGGTACAAGGCTCTGGGTTAACCCAAACCCACTGGGTTTAGAAATTTTAGTAGAGTGGCTATATAAAAAATTATGGAGTGGACCCATAATAAAAGAGAAATTGGATTTTAATAATCCCAACTTTGACCCATTGACCAAGAATGCCAACTCAGTAAATGCTTACCGGCAATCCCAACTTTGAATGTATTTTCTTCCAGGGATCCGATATTAACTGAAAGTTGACCCCATTAGTTTTTTTTTGGACGTAGACTACTTATGTGTATATGTCTCTCTCTCTCTCTCATCATTTTTCTCCCTCTACTTCTACTCTGATATACATGTCGTCGCCACCACTACCACCATCACCACCAACCACCACCACCAGCCACCACCACCTTTTATCAGATTTATACTAGAACCAACACTGAAACCTAAATCCAAGTTGGCTTTAAACCTAAACACTCGATTTTCAAGTGGTGGTTCAACTTGGTTCGATTTACAGGTGGTGGTTCCATTTGGTTTCGTTTGCAAGTGCGCAGGTAGGTGGGCGATGGTGGTGGCGTTGGTAATGGTGTTTTTAATGGGAGAGGCAGAGAGAGAGAATGTGTGGTGTGGCGGCATCTAGGGTGACTAGATGTGATTAAGGTGTGTGTGAGATATATATATATATATATATATTATATATATATATATATATATATATATATATATATATATATATATATATTGTCGGTGGATGATGGATGTACACGTCATCAAAACTTTGGCATATTTACCACATAAGCAGTCTATGTCATCAAAAAACTAATAGGGTTACTAATACTAGTACGGGTAAGTAAGGTAGTATCCGCATGGAATTTGTGGTCAGTGTAGAAAGATCTAACTAATGAACTACTGTTATCTAAATTGGGGGCTTTATATGATTGTTTGAGAAAAAGGCAAATTGTTACGAAAAGTGTTTTCAGAATGAGAAGAAGTAACATCCATTGGGAATCCCAATTAGCAGTTTAACACAAAAACATGTTTACTTATTCAAACACCACATGGACAGGCCTTGGAATTAATGAATTTGATTAACGCTTAGGGACAATTTTTAATAATTACTATAACGAATTAAAAATCCGTTAAATTAAACCAATTACCTACCAATTTACCACCTGCTTACGATGCAAGGAAATGGCCAGTAAGCTTCATAAACGACAAATAATTCGAAGTGTAACACTTGATGAATATTACACTTGATGAATGTTACACTTAATGATTTGTTGAACTTATTTATCTTTGAACTTGTAGAGCTTGATCAATACTTGATTAAGTCAATGTGAGTTAATCTTCTAGGACTTCATTACCATTATTTAAATATACATCAAGTATTTAGGTGCATGTATGTGCTATATTCATATTTGCTAACAATAACATGATAACACAAGTTCCTAATTTCAATCATCAAAATTAGGGATCATTTGTGTATCTAAAATATTAAAATTGGCACTAAACACGTTATTTTCCCAATAGACAGATCACTAACACACTATTCACATACCACTAACATGTTATACGGGTAACATGATGTGCAAAAAAATGTTAATATGGGTCACATGAGAGGACAAATGGTTAAATGGGCCATATGAGGGACAGAGGAAATGGTGTTTGTTAGATTATACAACCCATATGTGTGTGTGTGTGTAACATGTTTGACTTACACAAAAATGAATGATGTAACCATTAGCAAAGCCCTATGGTCGATTAACCATTTTCCATCCTATCATATCGCATGTATGATATGATAGGCTTTGGTGTACATACTTGATTTGACATATATGACTCGT
The DNA here is from genome assembly GCA_947069175.1 of Scalesia atractyloides. Lineage (NCBI taxonomy): Eukaryota > Viridiplantae > Streptophyta > Magnoliopsida > Asterales > Asteraceae > Scalesia > Scalesia atractyloides. The sequence goes on along the minus strand of CAMTDV010000001.1, from coordinate 58,329,004 downwards.
ATAATGTGTCAGTCTCGCAATTGTATAAATTTGGATATGTTGTCACTTTACCATCACCATTTCCCTAATCCTTTTTTTATAGTATTCCAAGTATAACTATACTGTCTAGTCTCATTGTTCTTATTTCGCCCTCATGTTTTGGTGTAACAATTGGTATTCCCATATCGACCCTGATCAAGACACGTGTTTCGATACCCCCCACCCCGTGATAACTTGTTTAAATTGGGGGGCCATTGTTTCCAATGGGTCAAAGATGGAAGTTGGGGGACTAGAATTAACATTTTAAAATTTTGTCTTACAGATCGTAAGCCAGTGCTTGACTTCCTCTTATAGTTTGTAAAGTGCATGAATATGGAATCTAGTTGTCACAGTCTCTATGGACCGCAAGCCCGAACTTGTTACCCTCTTACGGTTTGTAAGAGGGTACCGATGCATCTGCAACGTGGTGGTCACTACTTCCACCCCGACGATCTTTGCCACCTATCTCCACCGTCTTGCCATGACTCAAGATGCATGTTGAGCTCTCTTGCATTCCTCGGGCTATATATACCAGATCATTTCACTTGATTCTCACCCAATATGAATTTACACTTCCACTTTTACTTGTCCTCGGTATTTGTTTATTTTCAGCTTCATTCTGACTTTGTTAAGAGAAATTAAAGGTCCATCTATCCTTTATTAAGTTGTTTGAACTCTTCTCTATGGTTAATTTCAATTATTTCAAGCCACATTGCTACTAATTAGATCTCATTACACTCGATTTGGTTCGCTTATTTCTGGCTTTTAAACTTATTAATTTTCCATTCATTGCTCGTATCTTGTCTTTAGTAGCTAAGGAACGTTGCTTTGACTTAATTCCATCGTTTGGTATCGATTACAGTCGAATTTGGTCGAAATCGAAAATCAAAGTTCTGTTAAAGATTGGGTAACGGACTATAAGGCAAGGCCATGTTGCCCTCTTATGGTCCTTAACACAATACAGTGACCAGATTGATTTCAATTGGGCAACGAACCCTAAGTCCTAGCCCTTCTCATCCTTTACCATCTGTAATAAGGTTGATAAATCAATATTGAACCAATAGGGCACAAACTTTAAGTTGTGGACTTGCTCTTTTATACGATCTGGAAAAGGACCCTATTGACCATGTTTACCCATTTTGGGTAACGAACGACCGTAAGGCCCTTAGTTAACCTTCACGGTCTATAAGAGGTCATAATTTAGAACTGTTACCAGAATTGGGTAATGGACCTTAAGACATCACATGCCTCACCTACACGGTCCGTAAAAGCCCATTGTTGTCAACAACAAAATGAAGGTTGTAGAGTTGTTCAAGACCTTAAAAGAGATGATTTGTGATTTGGGAAGTAGGGGTGAGCAAATTATGGTCCTGGAACCTCGAACCCTTGAACCAGAACCACAATGACTAGAACCTTTTTGCTTTGAGGTGGGTTTAAGAATGCATCAATAAAAGGTTTTGGGTCGGTTCTGATTCTGATTCATGGGTATTAAATTAGAACCATCAGGATCTTGGATAAAGAACCATCGAACTTCCATCTATACCGGGTTTCTTGCATTTCTTATTAGAAAAAACTAATAGTCATTAAAACCATCCAACTTCCTTGTGTATAAGTAATCCTTCCAAGATCAAACCTTCAGCTAGTGAAAACTTCGAACTTCAGCCATTGAAACCTTCAAAGATCAATCCTTCCAAGATCAAATCATCAGGCCTTCTACGGTTCCATTTTTCAAGGTTGAATCATGTGTATGCTTTAGGGATTTTGACTGAAAAAAGGTTTTATGTTTTTAGATTGATGTTACTACTTTGATGGAACATTTTTTTAGTTTAATGTAGCTCAGTTCAAATACCCAAATTAAATGAAGGTTTTGGCCCACCAGACCCTTTACCTGACCCATCGGATTTTGGACCCGGAACCGGATAAGCAAAAAAAATATCGGTTCATGGTCTCATTTAACAGGGTGAAAGGGTAGAGGTTCTAGAGGTTTCGGGTCCAAAAGAGACGAGTCAAACCCTTCGCAAAACCCTACTTGGAAGCGTAAAACACTACTAATTAAGTGTCATTCTTCATTTGTACTCTAGAAATGAGGTTTCTACCCACACATGGTAATTTTTATTTTAAACTTGTTCCGACATTTTATATAGCTTGAAGTGAGGGGTGCAAACGAGTAGCTCGACTCTCGACAAAACGTTCGAAACGAGCCAAGCTCAAATGAGCTCAAGCCCGAGCCCACACTTGAGTCCGAGCCTAAAAACAAGCTTGTTTAGTAAATGAGCCCGAGCTTGAGTTTCGCTGCTCGCGAGCCTAAACGAGCCACCTGCCTATCAAGTTTTTAACTAATATATTAAATATATATATATATCTATATATTTATATATATATATATATATATATATATATATATATATATAATAATTGCTATTTAAAAGAGTAAATTACAAAACTCGTCATTTATGTTGACACCAGATTGCAAACTATGTCCTTCATCTTTAAAAGGTACCAAAAACATACATGATGTTTGCAAACCCTTACATGTTATGTCCTTTAGCCCTAACAAGTTAGTTTTCATGGTCAAATATGACCTAGTTGACCCCACATATGAGTATTTTGGTCATTTTTTCCTAAGGCCAATGGGCGTGGTCTCGTGCCCCTCCTACCTCACCCTTTATAACGCCCCATAGTGCCCCTTCCACCATTTCCTAGGCGACAAAGAGGGCGCTATCTTTAAATATGGCAATGGGTCGGGTTCGAGTCGGGTATTGGTAATCCCATACCCATATCCGGTTATAAAATCGTGTCTCATACCCAACCCAATACCCGTCGGGTATTTGTTGGGTACCCGTCGGGTATCGGGTATACCCATTAGTTTTTTAAAAGATATATGTTGGGATTTCCAAATACATTTCTTTACTATTATAATTATTATATAATTTTATTATACAACTATTATAAACAAAAATGTACATTACATACATATAAGTTTTATAAAAAAATTAAAAATAACTTTAATATACTTATAGACTTACATGTATATACTTCATAACTTACAGAATATATATACTATTATTAAATAAATATACTAAAAAAAGTTTATATTTCATATTATGAACATACTAAAATAAGTCACTAATAGACAAAGGTTAATGAAAAATATAAATATCAATTAAAAAATTTGGGTATATGATCGGGTATATTGTTCGGGTAAACAAGTATATAGTTTCGCGTAATCGGATCGGGTATTACCCAATCCCATACCTGACCCATACCCGCAAAAATTTTTAAAAATAATCACATACCCGGCCCAATACTCGTCAGGTATCGTGTATACCCATTCCATTTGTGTCGAGTTTCTAAAATACCCGTTGGACCCGGGTATTTTTGTCATCCTAACTATCCTTGACCATCGCCAAAGAGATAGCGTGCGTGAATGGGTACATCTGGTGGGCCCCATGCCTCTTAACCAATCATTTTGTTTATTTTTCTTTCTTTTTTAATATTTATTTAGGTGGGGCGCTAGTGGGGCTTTATACCATACCATCATTGTTAAAGGGGACACCATTTTTATCTCAAAATCTATTTGGTGCTTACATGGCGTGATAAAGCCCCTAGAGGCTTTAAACCACACCCACTAGCCTAAACACTAAAATAAATACTATAAAAAAACCCCTTTCTCCTCCTCCTCCTCTCTCTCTCATTTCTCTATCTCTACAAACTCTCTCTGTCTCTCTATACAATTTGGGTCACCACCACCATTGAAGAACTCAATATGTCTCTATATAATCTCATCTGGGGTCCACTTGGTAAGATGTACTCATGAAAACTAATTGGGTTAAGGATAAAGGACATAATGTGCATGAGTTTGTAAACATTAAGTACGTTTTTGTACTTTTTGAAAGTAAAGGACATAATTTGTAATCTGGTGTCAACATAAAGGACAAGTTTTGTAACTTACTCTTTATAAAATTATGAAAATAACTTAGTTATATATAAAATAATATTTGTCATTAATATAAATTAATTAAGAATGAATAAACAAGTCGAGACCTAGCCAAGCTAGAGCTTTAGAAAAAAAGCTCTTGAATTAAGCCGAGCTTGAGTTCGAGCTCAAGCTTTCATTAGTTAAACGAGCTCAAGCTCGACCTCGAGTCCTGTCCAGTTAAGCTCTAGCTTAGCTCGACTCGGCTTATTTACACCATGATTAAGATGTTACAAATTATGCTAACAACTCGTGGTGTTTAGATGTTTAATATGTAAAATCAACAAGATGTGAACATGAATATGGCCAAATTAGGTTAAAGTGGGTTAGGAACAACCCAATATGCAAATTTGCCTGTAAGACATCAAATTACTACTTTATAATGTTGAATAACAGTAATATTTGTATTTTGAAAGTTAGACCATCTTCAATAATCGATGAATTTTAAGGGGTAATTTTCGTCATATTAGCATCATAATGTTTTTTTTTTAAATGTGTAATTGTCAACTACTGATAGATCTAGCCCAAAAATTCAGTGGTATTTCAAGTAATTTTTTTTTGAATCAGGGGTATTTTATGTATAAAACCTTTAAAAAATTTACACTACATAGACAGAGTTGAGGTGTATTTTTACACTATGGAGATAGAGTTGAAGGGCATCACAAGCTACCCCTGCTTGAATGTACACTACCTCTGCCCCTGTGGTCAACGCCCTTTAATACGCTTTTAATCATTACTTTCTGTTTTTGTTTTCTTTCCATTGGGCATTATACTAGAAATGTCTCTTCATTTTTATGTCCTTATAACGCTCAAGGGGGCGGTGTTGGGGTGTTAGCAAGCCCCTTCATACCCGTAATGCCTTATTACACATGACCTTAGATCAAGTATTAAGAAGTAAATTTGAAATTCAACTAATTTGAGAAAAAAAAATCAATTTCGACTTAAACTTGATCTTGACCCATTGAAAGGCTAGTGGCTAATCATAGTTCTAAATTGTTTAAAAAATATGCAGGAGACTTTAAAGGGTGAATATAGCATAAAGTGTAATTTTTGGTTAAAATTGGTTGAAGACCTAAAGTAATAATGATATAAGCAAATGATCTAACATCATGGAAATCAACCATAAGAAATGTGAATAGGATGATAAATAGTGGGAATTGTGAGCTACTCATGCATGATTTTTTTATATTATATTGTACATATACATGTGACAAGAAGCGAATACAATGCATTTGGTCTGAAAAGTTTACGCTAACAATATAAGGTGATTACCTGGAGTTATTAATTAACGAAACAACACATCAAATTATAGTTTTATAGTTTAGATCATATATTGAAAATTTTTTAAGTAATTACGATGTTAACTAGTATTAAAACCTCTATGTTGCGAACTCACGCATCGAAGGTATTCAAAACTTATAAAAAAATTTAAAGGTAAAACTGTAAAATAAATCAGTGTCTTCGAAAAAAGTTGTAAAAGATAAAAGAAAAACAGAAAAAAAGATTAAAAAAAAAGTTGAGCAAGGGACTATGACGTCAACAGCTAAAACTTAAGGTATTATATCATTTGCCCGCTAAACATATTTATAAGATAATCTTGTTGCAAATCTTTAACGATAAAACATCCCATTGTAATAAAAATTAGTAGTTGTAACTAATAATAATTATAATAACAACGAAAATGTGACACCTCTTTAATTTATCACCACAACTTCTCTAACTCCATCTTACGATTGATTATGGTGGTAGTTGCATTGACATAATGTGAGTTAATAAAGTAAGATTTTCTACATCAAGATTTTCTCCATTTTTATTATTTCTTTCCTATATATATTCATATTAAATAGGACCATATTATTTTTGGTATTTGTTTTCTATAAATTCATATTAAATATGACCATATTAAAAAAATATATATTAACTTTAAAATATTGCATGAAACCAAAAATATAATTAATTGAAAAATATTAACTATATGTATTTTATTTTATGCAAGCTGGGTTTCTATTTTTGGTTCGAAGTATAGTTAGGGTTGAACCAATAAATAAATAATATTGATCCTAGATATGTTTAATCAAATCTTTATTAAAGTCCTCAACTAAAAGGTAACTAGAAATCACATGCAATTGCAGTCTTATCAAACAAATTAGATGAAAAAGAAAGATGCATCGACCACCTGTACATTGTGCATTAACTATGAATAGTCAATTAAAAGCAATGCCACATATATGATATGGGCTTCATGTTCACCATGTGATTTACCATTCAACTTTTGCGACCCCAAAGTCATGCTTTTTAAAGTTGTTTATCAACGGTCAAATTGGTACAAAAATCTTAGTTTTTATGTTGTTTTGCCGTGTTGAAAAGCCAACCTACATTGCTTCGTATTTGGGTTAAAAGGATCCTAAATATATCATTTTATATAGCTAGAATTGTATTCTATTAGAAAACCCACATTCCAGAAATGGATGGGCATAGACCGAGTATACAACTAACTATAATCTCTTACATGTTTGGAACGAGTATGCTGTTAGATAATGCTTACACAATTATCCGAAACCAATCATATATATTTTTACCCGCATCAAAATCGAATACATTGTATAGTTTTTGAAAATATAACAAATAGCCTTTTGAAGTTATGAGGACCTTAAAGTTATAAAAATAATTAGAATTGTTAGTAGTGTATTTGAGTATTAGTATGTTAGGTTGGTTTTGGGGTTTAATTTAAGATTGGGTTTCGGGTAATAAAAATCCAAACTAGTATTTTTTAATCACATAAAATTATAAACATGACCTGCAAGCTTGACGAATAATAGGTAATGATAGCTAACGGGTATAAGAACACGTATAAGACATAATTCTACAATCTAATATTATACTAAGATTATGAAAATTTAACCATCATAAAATCATTTATTCCAAATGAGAACCTTTTGTAAGGCGTGTTAGTATCTAAATTGCTTTTATAAATAACTTTATAGTAATGTGAAAACTAATTATTATTATTATTTTTAACGGTAAATTAATATATTATCGATTTACTTCTATTAATTACCAATACATACTTTTATTTTAAAGGATTTAAACCTTAGAGGCCTCAAAATTTATAAACATGAATAGTCCCTTAATTGGTAATCGGTATGTGATAAAGTTAGTCATACATAAATAAAAAGTTATAGAATAATCTATATGATGTTTTCTATTTAAATATGTCTTTATGAACTTATTAAGTTAAATCATTTTATATGGAATAAGTTATATATATAGAAAAAGGATTAGGGATGGTTAAAGTACCCGAGTTTAATGGAATTATCCGAAATTTAAAACATTTAGGACGAGTATACTTAATACCAACTAGTATTGGGCCGGGTATGGGTATGGAAAAAATATTTCACAGGTATGGGATGGATATGGGATTATCTAATACCTGACCTGATTACCCAAAACTATATACCCGTTTACCTGAGATATATACCCGAAAACTTTTAAGGATTCGTATTTGTTAGTAATGTTTAATTTTTTGTAGCTTTATTATTTGAAAAATGAAATTTTCATTTGAAATGTATATTTTGATGACATTATTCATATTTATATGCTTTGAAATGCAAATTACTTTTTGAGAATAATATTATAGTATATATATATATACATTTTTAAACATATCAAATATTATTATGGTGATGATGAAATGTATGTTATTTATCATAATATAATATTTTATATATTTTTAAAACATAAAACGATAAAGGAAAGTAAAAAATATATGTACATGAAAGTCCCAAAGGGTATGCCCGATACCCGACGGGTAATGGGCTAGGTATAAAACAAAATTTTACAACCGGTTATGGGTATGAGATTAGCCATACTCGACCCATTGACTAATCTCATACCCATTGTCATCCCTAAAAATGATATATAGGAAATCCATCGTTAGGGAGAAAACCTAGGAAACTCTAATCTCCTAATATTTTTTTTTTGAAAAAACATGTAATATACATAAGGATTTTGAGCAATATATATATATATATATCTAAAGCCGACCAAATTTTTCTTTTTAAAATAAACAAGTTTCTATGTAACATATGTAACAATCCTGTGTAACATTTGTAACATGTGTAACAGTTGTAACAGTCGCGTTATGCAAAACTTTTTTTTTAAATCCTCCCCGTGCTTTTTTGTTTTATGTGAGTTCAAAAACTCAATGGATGAACCACATGTTACACTTTTTTCGGAGTTCTAACATGTAACACTTTTTAGGAGAGAGAAAGAGTATATGTTACACCTTTTTCATTCGTTACATATATGTAACATCACATGTTAAATATTTTTTTTGTTTTTAATAGCAGGTTTTACGAAGTGTAACATTTTCAAACTTAGTTTTTACGAGTTTTCAATGTGTAGTGTATGTAAACAATATGTTAAATGTTTTATAGAAAAAATTTAGTGAAACTGAGAAAACCTATTACACTTTTTTTGAGCCAGGTAGAAAAGTGGAAAAAAAACTGTTACATTTACTTTTGTCAGTCTGTTACATGTTACATGGTTAAAAAAATTATTTTTTGTAATATCCAATCTCAACCACAGATTATTTTTAATGGATGGTGAAGATTGAATTTCTTGAACTCAAGGGGGTTTTCTCTATATCCTCATCCTATATATATATATATAGTAACAGATATGGTAGGAGTTGGTTATAAAGCCTACTTTTCCTACAAAGTGTAGGAAGTGATCTTGGTCTTTGAATGAGTTTGTTTAATGGTTGAGATTATCTTGGTGGCATTTTGGTAATACGTGTGAGTTTAAAATAGGTTGACTTAATTGATTTGGAGTAAATATGTCATTTAACTTCTTTTAAATAAAGAAATAACTATCCTATCATGTAACCTCCCCTTATTAGTCGTGATTTTCTCTCTGGCTCTCTACGATCTCTCATCTGATACACCTGATCTAACCAAATTAAGTGCAAACCATGGAGTGTTTTTTTGGGGTTTTTTATGTAGGAATAAGAAAGTAGAAACAATGGAACCACAAAACACGATAGATAGCCAAATGGGGGATCAAAATGGGAAATCAACGAATAAGGTGTGTTTTTGCCGTATTTAACTATAGGGTTTACGCCGTTGTTTTTTCAGAGAATATACTTGATTTCAAATGTATGTTGTGTCTTACAACTTGTATTTATTACAAAAGTGATGTTTTTAACATACTATGGATCTAGGGTTTGATGTATTGTAGCTTTCTTTTGGTTAGATCATGTGTTTGAAGTATTCATTGGGTTGTCTTGAAAATGAAGACATTGGTTGTGTTGAATACGAAGACACTCATTGGTGTGGTTATTATTATTATTTTTTTTTCTTCTGGACGTTGTGTTCAAAGTAATATGTTTTATGGTTGTTTGGCAACTGAGTGTGTGTTTTAATATAATGGATCTAAATTGCTTGTTTGAAATGAATTTTTAAATGTTTTATTGTAGGTGTAACATTATTTGTCCTTAAAGCTGACCAGTTATGATGTGTTCTACATCTAGTGTGTTATATACACTATAACACATCGTGAAGAACCCGATGTTATAAAACACAATATCAAAAAAAACAAAAAAAATGTCATTCGTGAATCATAAACTAGTATAACCCATCGTGATAAAACCAATCTAACTATTAATAAAAGACTCCATTTAATGTCACATGGCATTCTCTCCCATAATCTCTATTTTTTATTTAATAGATTAATAAGATCTAATCCAACTCATCTCCTTTAATTTAAATTTATAAAAAATTAATTATTTTTGGAACAACAAAATCATTATCTTGAAAATACCCATTCAAATATACTATATACTAACTATTCATATTGAGTTATCTCTTTTTTATTATTTTACATTTTTAACTTTAAATTTTAATAGAGTTATCATACAACTTCTAAACTCTAATAATCTTTTTTATAGATAATTTACCTTTAAACATGTGAATTTTATAGATTTATTATACGGAAGTTTAATAATAATTCATTTTCTTCTAAAAAGGATTTAAGGTCCCCCCCCCCCCCCCCTCAAGCAGGATCTTTTAATAGAGTAATCAAAAGGGCCTTTAAGTTTAATAAAGTTATTTTTTTATGCTTATAGCTTATTTTACAATGGTTTAGATTAAAGACTCACTTTTAACTCTAAAAACGATGTAGCCCCTCCCCCAAACTTTAACAGAGTTATTATACATAGTCTATATGAACCCATCAATATACAACGTAACAAATTTAATAGGTTTTTTATTTACCTTATTATAGTTGATTATTTATTTTTACCGTCGTTTAGATTAAAGCTTGCATGGTTTATAATAATCCATTAATATATCATATAACAAATATATCCTCTTCAGCACCATCTTACAACCCCGCATCGAAATGCGGGCTTCAATACTAGTAACCAGTAAAAAAACAACACTAAGAATTACAAAGACATGCCCTTCATAAAACATAAACTGTTCTAATACATTGTGAATAAATTGTAACTAATAAAACATAAAGTGAAGAAATTGCTGATGAAAAATCAACAATAAAACACAGTGTAAAGAAATTATTTATGAATCGATCTTCATAGTTTAAAGCAACAACCGATTTTGAATTGATATAACATATTTTGCTTCCTTTAAAATCCCATTTCTTGTTTATGATATAAATCTTCCATAAATAAGATAATTAATCAATTATCTTTATGCCCTTTGGTAAAAAAAACACTATATGCCACATGTCACAATGAGATTGCTTTCTACACTTTATTAGAAAAACACATTTTGTAGAGCAACGCCACCGTGTATCTATATATATATATATATATATATATATATTGCATTCACGATGGTTTTTGTAATAAAACTAGTAAATAATCCAACACGAATAGATTAAACTCGTGATACGCGGTTGCTTTAAATTTTTCTCTTGACATTGTGATATAATTTTTATTTGAAAAGTGTTGTATTCAAAATAACAGTACGTTGACGAACCGAGTCGGTATACTATTTACAATAGTTTTTATTACACAAAAGTTGTATGATATAATCCAAAAAATAGAGGCGATGTTTTACATTGACTGAAAATCATGAAAACGTATATCAATACCGATTCCAATAATATCAATGTCAGTACTGGTGTAGTTGATTACTAGTGACTCACATATTCACCATATCATCATATCGAATACAAATTTGTTTCAAATAAAACTTCAAAGACAACTCTGTTTTAAATAAAGTTTATATCGAAATGTAGAGAAAAAATTTTATGCAAACGCGGATTTAGTCTTTATAATAAAAAGAACGAAAGAAAGTCATAAAAAAAACAAAACCATAGGGTTAAAATTATATATATATATATATATATATATATATAATAGTTTATTATTATATTTACCTTTACTAACACATTTTTAATTTTTTTACTTTTTTAAAACTATATATTTCCTTTACCAATTTTTTAATAATTCTCTTTTTCAATTCTTAGAATATATATATATATATATATATATATATTAATTATTTGACTAGTTTGATACCTCTTTAATAATTTACGTTTATAACTTTTTAAAAAAAAACCTTAAGTACGTAGTTGTGCTTGATTTTTCCCCGACATTCCGTAATAAGTTTTGTTAATAATGAAGTTGTATTCAAAATAAAGTATTTATTCGGTATCATAAAACGGTACGATGATAAATTAAACTGTTCTAATGGTTTGGCTTTCTAAACGAATGCTTTATTTTCAAATCACGTTTGTTTTACATTATCCTTTGCTTGGTTTCGCCGCAACGCGTGTCTTAAAAAAACTAGTATATTATATATAGTAGGTGTATAATAGAAACTTATAAAAAAGTCAAAGTTTGTGTTCATGCAAGTTAGTAATTGTTATAAACTATAGGGTTAAAAATGAATATCATTTATAATATAAGGTGTAATTGAAACTAAAAAAGAAAAAAGAAAGTCAAAGTTGTCAAAGTTACTATTCACCTAGAGTTATTAATGGATTGTAAACGAACCGAACGAACACAAAAAAGGCCTTGTTCGTGTTCGCTCATTAAGGAAATGAATGTGTTCACAAAAGGTTCATGAGCACTTACTGAACGAGATTTTATGTTCGTGTTCGTTCATTAAGGAAATGAGTGTGTTCACGAACGGTTCATGAACACAAATAAATTTGGCGAATATGGCGAATGCATGGATGGCCCAGAGAGTAGCACTGAAACTTGAAGACTTATTGTGGAACGGATTCGATGGTATTCGTAGATGTAAATAATGAGAAATGAAAGGGAAATGATGCATAAACAATGTGAAAATAGGGTTTTTATGTTTAATTGTAAGTGTAATGAAAGAAATAAAAATTAAAATAAATAATATAAAAAGTATAAATAAAATATATGATAGTACAAAAATCTTTAATTAAAACAAAAAGAAACGCTCATAAACAAAAGCAAATGGATGAATGTTCACAAACACGCTCACGAACATCTTACCGGACGTTCACGAACACAATTGAACATACGAAACCTCTGTTCATGCTCGTCCACTTAACTAATCGAATAAAATTTCTTGGTCATGTTTGTTTGTTAAATGAACGAATATAAACGAACTTCCCGCCAAACGGTTCACGTACTGTTAGCTGAATGTTTCGTTCGTTTATAGCCCTAAGTAATTGTTATATATATAATTTCATTATAAAATGAACAAATTACATGGAGGGATTATGTAGTACATGTCTGTATTGTAGATTCCTTTCACAACAATTAGGAATTACACATTCAGTTGTAATTGTTATATACTATGTAATATGGCGTTAGTATTTAAAATTAACTAACGTTAAGAGTTAGTAATGGATGTTAAAACGACCAGCTTAATGTTATCTATAAAAACAAAAGAATAAAATAGAAGCCAACTCCTCCGTCTTGTTTTCTTTTTCGTCCCTCTCAACTGTTGCATACCTAGGTGATTTCTTCGTCACGAATGTTAGTTATGTCATTTAATATGGCCAAGGGCGTTCTAAGGAAAAAAAAACAATGGCTTGTGTCAAATTGTGTTTGATTCCGTGATCATGCCTTGAATCCTAGATTTTCCTAGGAAACACAATTTACCCTTCGATGGAAAAACTTAAATCCTCGATTGACAATCTCACCTTCTCCTCGTATAGTCTAAACCCGAATGCTATCGTTGATTCACAACAAAATGAAATTGATTCTTCCATACTTTGTTAATTTGCATCAAATCGATCTACCTAAAAATAACAATCTTAAACTTTCTGATACCTTTATGAAACAAGTTTAATTACCAAAGTATTTGTATAAGACATAGCTTGGGGAATATGCCGGTTTAAATCCTAAAATGCACCAAGATAGATCACTTACATTCCATAATCTTCGTCACCATAAAATTTTCTTGTTCAATTCCTAAATCTTTGTTTGAATTATCGGTATTTGAGAAGGGATGATGAATTATATACGTGTATATATATACGTGTGTGTGTATATATATATATATATATAGGATTAGGATCATTTGTGAATAATTTTTTGAAAATGAATTGAGTGAACTACTCTTGACCATTGATTATTTTTAATATTAAAAGGGTAAGATTGACATTAGCACTCTCTCTCTCTCTCACTCACATTTTTAATTACTTCTCCATTATTTTAAACTCGTGTAAAATCAGTTGATAATAACGTATATGAAACTTCTAACGGAACTTGGTACTGGACACCAACTGTCCCTCCCGGATTCAAACAGTATATGAAACTCCTAACGGAACTAGGTCGTGGACTACAAAATACACAGATGTATCAAAAGTTTGTACACATCAGTATAAACTAACAACTGTGTATCTTGTATAAACTGATAGTTAGCGAGGTTGTACACATGTGTATAAATTAACAGCAGTGTATCTTGTATAAATTGATAGTTAGCGAGACTGTACATATGTGTATAAACTAACATCTGTGTATCTTGTATAAACTGGTACTATCGAGAATGTACACATGTGTATATACTAACAACTGTGTATCTTTTATATACGGAAACTAGCAAGATTTTAGGAATTTTGATTCTATTGTTTAATAAATGCAATTTACAAAAGACGCAAATACCCTTCTATCAATTAATTGAAAGGGAAGTTACAACATTATAATTACAATCTTGTCATTATCAAAAAATCTCTAGATGATATAATCCAATGGTATATATATATATATAGGTTAGGGATGAAATACAAAGTAAAACTTTCAAGCGACATGTACGAAGTGTTTTGAAATGTTGATAACACCATTTCAGTGTTTAAAATCGATACAGATGCAAGTAGGATTGTAAACGAACCGAACGTTTAACAACAGTTCGTGAACTGTTTGTCAGGAAGTTTGTTTACGTTCGTTGAACATGAACAAGAAATTTCGTTCGACCAGTTAAATGAATGAACATGAACACAGGTCTCGTTTGTTCAGTTGTGTGCATGAACGTTCGGTAACGTGTTCGTGAACATACATTCACTTGCGTTCACTTATGTTCGTTTATTTTTGTTTAATTAAAGATTTTCGTACTTTCATATATGGGAAAATGGGGAAGTGAATATGGGATTATTAGGTGTACAACTTAGGTATTAAACCAATCAAAACTACGTAGTTTTGATTTAATGTTTTCAAAACACTATCTAAATCCTTTTCAACTACATGGTCGGAACATTTCAAGATCCAATGCAAATCCTTTCAGGTTTTTTATCATCTACAACGTGGACCCGCTTCTTCCTCTGTAGCCGACAAAGAGAAAGCACCAGAAAAAGACTTCTCAGTCTAAAACATGGGATCGCCTGGATTCCATTATTTTATAATGGATCTATGGAATGATCTCTACTAATCTCTTACATACTATATTGAAACCGAATACCGCAACGTTCGACGCATGGACCACTCTTGCTAATTTGTTCCAGGATAACAAAGCCACTCAGACAATTTATCTAAACAATCGTTTGCTAATACTCATCTCGACTAGTTTTCATCCATGTCGGCATATTGTCAAGCCATAAAGGTGATTTTCGACCAATTAACCAACATTGGTTCTGCCATCATAGAACAACTGGTGCTCCAGATTCTCATCGGCCTTACTGAACCTTATGAAAGTGTTGCACTGATTATTCGGCAAACGAAGCCGCTCCTAGATTTCTATGAGACTCGGTTTCGATTGTGTATGGTGGAGACCCACAAAATTAACCAAGCGAAACAATCGGCTCAAATCGCTAGAACCGCCCTGAATGCATTGACTGAACGGGATCGAGAATGTGATAGTGGAACCTCGCAAGACAATCGTTCGAGTTAGTTGAGTGAGGACGCAAACGTTGGACTGCCAGCAGAGGTCGCGGATCATCACAACACCCTCCTGGTCAACCATGGTTTCCCAGGTTAGAACTCGAACAACTCGTTTCCATATTGGGCCGGCCCGCAAACACAATTGTCACCACTCCTTAGGCTGCTTGGATCGTACCACCGTGTCCCTACCCCACGACCTAGGAATACTTGGCCCACGCCCGACTCAGAACTATTGGGCTAGTCAAACTTCCTCGTATGAAGATAATCAGATGACAGACGTCAACCAGGCTCTTTACCATATGTCATTCCATTCTCCAGATCAAAACTAGATAATGGACACAGGCGCGTCAGATCATATGACCAAATATTTTTATAATTAATCATCTTAATTTAATAATGGCATGTTTCCCAATATAGTTATTGTTAATGGTAACACCATACCCGTACTTGAGCACCGTAACCAAACCCTACCCCATCTGTTACCCCCATTTATACTTAACAATGTCCTTTATGCACCTTCCCTCATCAAGAACTTACTTTCAGTTCGTCGTTTTACAACTAATAATCAAGTTTCTGTCAAATTTAACCCTTTTGGTTTTCTTGAAGGGTCGCAAGACCCGGACTGGGGGGACTTAGAGGGGTATGGTCCCAAAAACCATGCGCCTGCGCATAGAACCATACCCTCAACATCATAACTACAAGGATAACATTGCGCGCAATGTGCAATGGTGCGCCTTCCTTAACACCACATGGTCACACAATGAACCTTGCGCACTTAGCGCAATGGCAAATTAGATCAAACAACCATAGGTCATACAATGAACCTTGTGCACTCAGCCCAACGGTAAATTAGACCAACACCAATAAGTCACACAGCGAGCCTTGTGTACTTGGCGCAACGGCAAGTTAGACTTACACGCACATGCTGCTAGACCCTGCGCGCAACATACAACCCTCTAGTCAAGAATCCTAAAACCTTGCAAGGACAAGACAAACATGAGAGCACCTCATAGTCTTGCAGATAAAAGGATTTATCCCTACTACTCTGCGTTGGCGGGAAAATACTGACAGCCTCGCAGAAGGGGTAAGCACTAGAAGGTGTTGACCATACTCAAGGGTACAGAGTGGCAGAACTGTGACGAATGGTTGCTCGGCAGGTTGCGTCTGACGGCGTCAAATGAACAGTAAGGCAGACACCAGATTGTACACCAACCATATCTACGCCAGTGACTGTTCCACCTTCTCCACTTTCAGTTGGTAGCAGGTCTAACGCTACAGATATATGCCCTTACTGTCTTTACACGTGGCACCATTGAGTGCCCGACAAACCACATCTCCTGACTAAAGACATTAATTCCCCTGCAGGGGATATTTAATGTGTGACGTAGAGGAACGAAAGGGATGTCTTTGGTCGCCTGGGCCGAGCCTAAGGCCCACCATCCCATCTCCTAAGCCCACTTACTTTCGGCTATAAAATAAGTGTCCGACCACAAGGTAAAAGACAGATCTACACCTGCAATCACATTCACAAGCATTTACGTTTATTACTTGCAATCACCCAATACTTATTCTCATGCTGGAGTGTGGTCACAGAGAAAACCACCCCTTTTCCCCGTGACGAGACTAACGGCGCTGCTAGTTTTACAGATCAGTCTGAGTTAGATCACCATGAAGAACGAGCGAAGAGGCAACCCTTTATGTAGAAATCCCTTGGTTGTAACTTATATATCCCCGGATATCCCAAGGTTCAGCCGGTGTTTCTTCACGGACCCCTATCCTACGATGCAATAGCTCAAGGAACCTCTACACACTAGATCCTACACAAGTCACCAAGTGCACTTCTCCTACAACTTTTGCAGCTATTACTCAAGATAGTTGACATCAACGGCTCTGGCATCCCGGCTCTAATTTATTACATTCTCTAAAACAATCTCGTTTTATTAATCGTGGTACTTTGAAACCTAAGTTTTGTCAATCGTGTGTGTTTGGTAAACATATTAAATTGTCGTTTTTGGATTCTATTAATTCTAGTACTTCACCTTTTGATATCATTCATAGTAACCTTCGGACCTCCCTAATTCTAAGTAATGGGGGTCACCGCTACTATCTCTTGTTTCTTGATGATTATACTAACTTCTTATGGTCTTATCCAATTAGTAATATATCACAAGTATTCTCCATTTTTACCACATTCTCAACTTACATTGCAACTCAATATGAACGAAAAATTAAGCAACTTCAATGTGATAATGGAAAGGAGTATGCAAACTCCCAATTTAAACAATTTTTCAACCAAAATGAAATGCATTTCCATTTCTCTTCACACCTCTTTCCAAAATGGCAAAGCCGAACGAAAAATTCATTCAATTAGTAATATTATTTGGACCCTTCTTACTCAATCCCATCTCCCAAAGATATATTGGCATCACGCCCTTGAAGTTGCCACTTACTTACTAAACATTCTACCTAGCAAACTCCTCCAATACCATTCCCTTACTCAACGCCTTTACCTATGTCGCCCGTCTTATGCTCATCTTCGCGTGTTTGGTTGTTTGTGCGATCCACTCATACCTCATACCTCATATGACCATTCACAAACTTAAGCATCTATGTCATGCATGCTCCTCGGTTACCCTCCAAATAACCATAGGCACAAAAGTGTCTTGATTTGGCCATAAATAAAATTCTCATCAATTGTCATGTCATGTTTGACGAGACCACCTTTCCCTTTGCATCCCAACCGAAACCATCCCTCCAAACCTACGATTTTTTCACTGATTCCATTCACCCACTATACTTGCCACATACCCACTTCCTTACCCCTTAACGATCCAACCCATCTTCAACGACCCAACCCACCAACTCTACCACTCCCACTCCTCACGGCCCACCCACTCTTATCCAACCAACTCACAAACACCACCCACATCACAGTTTCTCAAACATCACTCAATGTCCCAAACCCTACATCACCTGGCGCATCTAACATTCGGGCTTACTCACGATGTCCTCGACAATCTGCTCCGGCTTCTACTCTTGTCCCTCCCCCACCGACGCCCCCACCTTCCACATTCCATCCTGCTCTGTCCTCTCGCACCATACAAACTCGTTCCATGGACGGGATCTCTAAACCAAAGCAACCATTTAACCACTTCACTTCTACTATCACTCCCATCCCCAAAACTCCTAAATATGCCTTGTCCACACCGGATTGGTACCATGCCATGAATATTGAATATAATGCCTTAATTAAATATAAGACGTGGTAATTAGTCCCTAGAACACCTGATATGCATGTCATCCATAGTTTGTGGTTATTCGGCATAAGTTCTGGTCAGATGGCACACTAGAACGATATAAGGCTCGTTTAGTTTATGATGGTAGTACTTAAAAGATAGGCATTGATTGTGGTGAGACAATCAGTCCAGTTGTTAAGTCGACAACCATTTGGACTGTTTTGACCCTTGCCTTGTCTTAGTCTTGGTCAATATATCAACTAGACATTACTAATTCCTTTTTACATGGAAAATTGAGTGAAACAATATACATGTATCAGCCAATAGGTTTTCGATATCTAC
This sequence comes from Scalesia atractyloides, assembly GCA_947069175.1. Lineage (NCBI taxonomy): Eukaryota > Viridiplantae > Streptophyta > Magnoliopsida > Asterales > Asteraceae > Scalesia > Scalesia atractyloides. The sequence goes on along the minus strand of CAMTDV010000001.1, from coordinate 58,310,109 downwards.
ATTTTCCGGATCATGTGTGTCACCTTAAGAAATCTTTGTATGGTTTAAACAGGCACCATGGGCTTGGTATCAACGTTTTACTAATTTTGTGTTGACTTTTGTTTTTCATCAAAGTAATTGTGATAACTCATTGTTTATTTATCACTATGGCCGCAATATTGCTTACTTGCCGATCATGTTGATGATATTATACTCACCACTTCAACTGAATGATTACGGGTTGACATTATGAATCGCTTGGCACGTGAGTTTGACATGAAAGATCTTGGACCGTTGAGTCACTTCTTGGGTATAAATGTCACTCGGCAGAAATATAGGATATTTTTGTCTCAACACTCTTATACTCAGGACATTATTGAAAGAACTGGTATGCATTCCTGTAAATTGGTCACCACACATGTTGATGTGCTAAAAGTAGTTTAATAAAAATAACTAAAATTAACCTAAATCTAAACTCAAAGTAATACTCTAGACTCTCTAAAACTCAACTAAACTACTAACCAGCAAGTTAACCGATCGACTCTAGTAAAGCTAAGTAAGTTCGGACATCAAACCCACGAGACTCTATTTAACTACGGTAATGACTCTATCTAGACCTAGACTGGCACGGACACGACACTAACCATTTTTATATTTGTTGGGGGGGTCTAAAAATCCTAAAATTTTGCAATTAATTAAAACTAATTAACTAAGTTAACTAAGCATGAACTAAACTCGGGTTTTACTTAGATGGTGGAAACAACTACCTAGGCTGGACTCCTGGTTTGCATCAGTAATGATTTTATTAGGAAATTAGTTATTATCGAACTGGGATCTTCTAATACTAAACCTGTCGAAATACCAAACAAGACCCCGACCCTTCTCAAGAAGACACTTATGGCACTCTAAAGGCTGTTACGAACACCGATTGGTTAGACTCCCTCACAGGATATCTAGTGGTTTACGAAAGCACCTTAATTCGATTTACTCCCTCGCAGGCTATAAACCTAGGATAGACTCGGGTTCTTGATTAGACTTGTTAGACAACGGTCAAAAGGTAAACTAGTTCAGAGTCCCCACTAAGCTCCTACCTAGCAATTTAATGACTTGGACCTAACAATAACCTTGCACCTCACAGCTATTGAGATTAGTAGAACACTTAAACTTATATAATTACCGATTACCGCTTCTAAGGTGTATTGACCAATTAAGCTCAAAGATCACAACACTAATTATAATCTAGCATGAACCTATTCCACGAAAGACATTCACCAAGACTCACATGATGCAATAAACAATATTCAAACACTTTTAAGCACGCATATACATAAAAACAATAACCGAGTCGACTACTTTTGCAAATAATCCATAAATAACTAATAATCCATAATAAAAATCAAAACTTTACAAAACCATTCATCCAATCTAGGTAGTATAAAAGATCTAGACAATCATAATCATTGAAACAAATAAACAAGTATCTTTAAGAACAAGAAACATGGTTTTAGAAAAAGAAAACAAAGAAAATATGGAACCTGAATAGTTAAACACGACCCGGATGCTTTCCTATGCTTCAAGTCTTCAACTGGTTGTTTCAAGAACTCGAAAACGCTCCAAACTTTCGCCCAAGTTGCTGCTAATTCGTAACTAGGTTTGAATTATGAATTAAGGATGTTTATATATCAAGTTCAGCAACAATCCAGCAGACATAATAACTCTTTCGCGACAAAACACCCCGTCGCGTTACGCGATGGGTATACTAGCCCCAGCTCCGCGTAACGCAGTGTGTCAACATTCAGGAAACATTATTAAATATCTAGATGTTACGCGTAGCACTTTCTCTTTAGGGGTTACGTAGCGTGACGGGGTCATTTTCTCAAAACTCCTTTTTTGCGTTCCCGTTCAGCTACGACTCGACCCGATTCCCGTTGTTCTCTCTTTTCCAGCTGATTTTTGCCATTTTCTTCATTTTTCAGCAACCCGACCTGTACAAGAACAAACTATCAAAAAAAACTAATCTACCTATGAAAATGAAACAAATGAATATGAAATATGCACAAACTCTACACGAATAATCAATGTATTTTACAACACATAAAATATCTTCGCACTTACTCTTTTTTCATTCTCGAAAAAGAATTATGCAAACGGAATCATAGTCAAATAAAACGCCTGGGTTCAAAAATTTAGGTTATTTATTAACATTAAAACTTGTGTTAACCGCGATTGCAAATATACATGTCCTCTTAAACCCAAACCAGCTCCAAGCCCTTATGATGCAATCTAAGTTCAAGTTCGATCAATCTACCTAGGGTCTCACACTAGAAGCCGAAGTATCACCTAATCATGCCTCAAGCTCATAGAACAAAAGGAACGAATCATTCGACCCATTTCCTAACCGTTTTATACCAAAATCCAGCGAATTTAAAATCAAACTTTTTTCCCTTTCTTTTTTTCTTTTCATGAGGACTAGACTTTTTGCATACCTAACCCGGAAGCTGTCTCAACCAGAGTCACCATCTCTGAGAGCGACAATGTGAGCGTCGGTATTTTTGCAATTTTCTTTTTAGCTTAACCTAGAGGGATTCTCGATCAGAGTCACCAATCCCAAGGGAGATTCCATAGGCCTCGTCTTTTTATTTCAGTCTAGCTCATTTATTATATTTTTTCTTGATAAAAAATTCTAACAATTTTAGCTTATAACGACATTCCTTACACTATTATTAGCGGTTTCGGCTTCCCACTTTTCCTAGATGAATACCCACTAGTAAACCGACAATTAAGGTATATTAATATCAAAGAAACCTAGAAACCGGGTAGGACCTACTCACATATCCCAAGCTAGATACAAGTTTACTTTACTCGTACTATTATTATTTTAAACCCGAACACAACCTGATTTTTCAATGATTTTCCATTTTTTTTTTGCAAACTTCTTAAAACAAAGGACATTTTCAATTTTTTCATTCTTTTTTGGATTTTTTTTAATTTTTTTCAAATTTTTTATGACTCGAACTAACTAAACTAACAACTACGAATCAAATGACTCATCCCACACTTAAAATTTGCATTGTCCCCAATACAAGGATGAAAACATGACTTGATACTAACTAAAAAGAAATACTAAATAAAAATATACAAAATATACAAGTGAAACGACCTAGCTGATATGCGAGACTATCAATGTGCTAGTCAATTCTACATATGCCCTCCAATCTGAACATGCTCAGCAAACAATTCCTAACTCTCACACGCGAACAGAAGCGGCAACAACACACCATACCTATCAAATCAACACAAATATACCAAAATAGATAATAGTGTCTGAAACTGTCAACCAACAGAACCAACCAACCCAACCCTACCAACAAGTTAAGAAGTATTCAAAATATAAGTACAGACCAGATAAAGATAAAAACAACATAAAAAGAAAATAAAGTAAAAAATACTCCATTAAGCTCCAGCTGCTTTCCCGATCCCCACACTAGTCTTCATACTCGTCACTCTCTTCCTCCTCACTCTCTTTTTCACTCTACTCAAATATCAGAATATCCGGCGTCGGATCCACATGACCATACTGACCTGATCCCTGACCACCCTATTGTGCCGAACCACCCGCACCACTAGGATCAAACTGACCAGGCATCGAAAACTGCCCCGGCTTGAAATACGGCTGGAAGAAATCTGGAACATTCATGCTCATGCGACCCATCATATACCGGAGTGCATTATCCTGCCTATCCTGCCTGTAGTCAATCCTATAAAAACCCTGATCCAGTCGATCATATAACGACGCTAAGGTGAGCGGATCTGGTGGCGGCTGACGACGCGGATACTTCGGTGTTGGGATCTATTACCTCTGCCGGGGTCTCTGTCGATGTGTCAGATAAATACCCTGCATGAAATCATCAGGTGGGTGTCCCGCAGGTGGCAGAACCTGAGGTCCCTGTCTAGCCTCATCCTATGTAATAGGCCCAGTCAACGTAAGTATACCAGCAAGTTGTAGATACCTAATCTCAAAGAACTTCGAAGCTGCACCAATAGTCAAGTTCTCCGGATTATATTTAGTAAACACATTCAAGTTCTCAGCTAACCTAGTGATTTATGGACCCATGTCTAGAGCAGCTCGATGACCCCCTCTACATGCATAGTTAAAAGACCATGCCAACACACTCGCCATGTTCATTTTTCGACCCTCAACCAAACACATGAGAATAAATATATCTATCCAATTCGCCTTATTCTCCCATGACTTTCTACCAACCAAAGTGGTAGAAAACACTTTCAGCACATACCTATAAATCGGGTCTCGAACAGATGATATCAAATTCGTCTTGGCGAACGGACGATTAGCAATAGTGGCCCAAAACCTCGCCAACTCCCTACTATCATAACACAACTCTCTCTGATTCACAAACACACCTCTTAACCCTGTCAGAAACTCCGTAGTCACTACCTCCTCCGGTGTATAGAAACCACTAGCAACCGCAAACTGTGGGATGGACATCTCATGTACCATCCTCCATAAACTGAACGAAACTGCATCATTCTCAGCGAAAGCACCTTCCTTGTGCTGATAAGTGGAATGAAACTCTAAAACTAACTTCTCATATTGTGTCCAATAACAGTCAACCATAGCTCAAACTTCACTCGCCAATAACTGCTTTACTCTCTCTTTCTCTCTCTCTCTCTCGCACCCATCAGTCCCAATCTATAGTCCGATGCTCAAACACTTCAATATTGATTATCTTATGCAACTTTTCCCACTCTTTAGAATTGATCTGAAATTGTAAAAGCGGATGATCCGTCAATCATGGAACTCAGGCAAACGGAATGTGTTCTGGACCCTCGTATTTGATATGTCTGCCTCTTTTGTCCGGAACAGTAGCTTGCGGATCTGGGACCCCACGTGGTCGTTGTGGCGATCCTCTACGTCTCTTATCCCTTGCACCACTACTGTTGCCTACACCTAACATATCTGCAAAACAATGTTAAGACAAAGAGAAACAAGCAACAAGTTAGTGATCACAAACTATTTTTGGTATTTTTAATTTTAATTTTTTTTTTAATTTTTTTTCTAAAAGTGGAAACAATTGTATAGCATTACATTCGCGGTCGAATCCAAAAATAAAGATAAGTAAAAATTCGGGTTACCGTTTATAAAAACATAAGTTATAAACAACCTCGCCCAAATGGAGATTGAATACGGGCAAAGTGTTTTGTACCTGTATGTGCAGATAAGTAAACCCAAGACTAAACTGTACTATAACTAAACCCGACTCAAAACATAAGACTCAATGTACACTACCCCCTCCCGACACTTTAATTGTCCCAATTAAGAGCCAAGTACCCACCAAAATCGGACATTGAGTCCAAACTTGCGTAAGATTGAAGCTTTAGTGTGTAAAAACAGAATTTAGATCAAAAAATTTAGCCTTGTTAAAGGAGATTTTAACTGGTTAAATTCAAAAACGCAAGTTCGGATCTTTATGATAATGTAGCTATAATCAATCAGTGCAATGTCCAAAACACAACCAACCCATGCCTCTCGCAACCATTTAACATTAGATACTATGCTAAACTATGACTCGAAACTGACCCAACAAAAACCGACACCTAAACATGCAAAACTAAACTCAAATCTAACTAAAAATATGAATAATATACATAATATCATAAGAAAACATACCAGATTCGTGAATATCGAGAGAAAATTTCAACTTTTTAAGTCCGGAGAGTAACGTCCGTGTTTAGGTTAAGTGTGCGGTGAAACGGGTAAAATTGATGGTGAATAATAATGGGGAAGTGAAATGGGTGACGTGGGTTGAAAATGGGTGAAAAATGGTGAAGTTTGGTGGTGGTTATGGTGAACAATGGTGGATTTCAGTTAGGTTTTACGTTCTAGGGTTTAAGAAGTGAAATGGGGAAGAAAGGGGAAAGAGAAAGGTTTTAACCGGACAAGAAGGGTGTCGCGCGACGCGACAGGTAGAAGGGGGAAGCTACACATGACCTCTAGCCCCGGTTCAAACAGGTGGATGGTTCAAGGGGCCGTCGCGTGACGCGAAGCCCTACTAGGATAAGCGTCGCGCGACGCGGCTTGTTGGTTTTTAACCAAAAGTCAAGGGTGACTTAGCGCTACGCGTAGGTTAGGCATGTTAGATGGTCGCGCGAAATCTAGAGCCATTTTTAACAAAAAGTTTCGAGTTTTGTTGCCTTTCATGCCTTAGAAAAATTTTGCAACTTAACTAAACCTCTGAAAAACCATTCCCAAAAATTTTCTAACACTGGTACTTACCTGGAACTCCGTTTTCTCGTCAATTCTCGCTCCTCTTTGGTAATGAATTCCTACAAAAAGACTCAAAAACACAAAAACCAAGACCGAGACTCTACAAGAACTATCGTTAGCTACGAAAAAAACTCAAAAACGACTAGAATACAAATGGTACAAACTATACACATAAGGTTTACCTCAATGCTCTATTCGGACGGTCCAGGTACTATGTATATTTGGGTCCCAATTTATTATCTTGGTCTTCTAAGCGACAAGTTGTCGTTTCTCGATCCAGTGTAGAAGCTGAATATCGGGGTGTTGCTATTGTCGTTGCTGAACTTTGTTGGATATGTAATCTGCTTTTGGAATGACATCGCCATCTCCCCAAGGCCAGCTTAATTTATTGTGATAACATTAGTGCGGTCTATCTTTCGGGCAATCCAGTTCAGCATCGACGTACCAAACATATCAAGCTAGACATTCATTTTGTTCGTGATTTGGTGCAGCGTGGTCACATTCGTATTACTCGTATCCCAACTCATTTTCAGATTGCAGAGATATTCACCAAAGGCTTTTCTCGGGTTCTATTCTAAGATTTCAGATCCAATCTCAGCATTTTGCTTCCTCTCGCTTCGACTGTGGGGGTGTAATTGATTAGATTATTTATATTGTTTATATTATTATATATAAATATGTAAAATGGTTGATGTATATCTCTTTCCAAAATAGAGGAGAGATCTTGTAATATTTATAGGGATTGAGAGATCAATGAAAATCATGGTTTACATTCTATTAGTTTCAAAATTAGGGCTTCAAGTTTCGGTGCTGCTTTCTCTGCCATCCACCTTTAGCCTTCGTTGTGTCCCTCAAATTTATTTGTATTCGTGAACATGCTCATTTTCTTAATGAACGAACACGAACATAAAATATTATTCGGTAAGTTTTCATGAATCGTTCATGAACACATTTATTTCTTAACGAACGAACATGAATACGTATTCGTTTGGTTCGTTTACGACGCTAGATGCAAGAATCAAGATCACAATTTAATATGAAATTAAAATGGTTAAAAGGGAAAAGGAGGAATTGGTTCAAAGTACCGTTTTTTTTTCTTGTTTTCATTTACATCTAGTTCTATCAATCTAGTTTTTATGAGGAATCGTTATCTTTAACTCGCATGTATTATTGCGAGATTTTTGTTTAGAAATGTTAATGGGTAACAATAACAATTACGAAAATGCTTATAAACTAGTTCTAGTGGTGTACTTTAAATAATTATAGCATTGTATTTAACACATATAACGGTGTGTCTAAGTTGTAGAGTTTAACACATAATCAACGAGTTACGTGATCACATTAATATGCTCATCCCATTACAACAATACATCTAAAACCAGTTAGTACACATCTACTTACCGTTTACGTTTCAGATCCTAATTTCTTCATATACATTGATATTGGTTAACTTGAATATAATACTATTTTCGTTAAAGAATTCTTTGATAAAAAAAATATCCATCACAAATTTCAAAAGAAACATTTATAAAGTTAGCTGATTTAAAAATGATACTATGACGAAATTAAAAATATATTATTATTTCTGGAGTAATAAAAATAAACATAGAAATTTATAAAACGCACCCAACCACCATCTCTATCTCTGCATGGCGGTTTATATAAATAATTTTTCAATTTCCACTCCAGATAATGCTTTTCCCAGATTACAATGCACCGCCGTCCTTCCTCCAATTAGAAACATATTCTCACTTCTAACCTACGCCGTGTGCGCACCTTCCTTCTCCCTTTTTATATTCACACAATCTCTGCCATTCGCTCCACTTCACTTCTAATAATCCCTTTGTTTCCTTTCATCTTTTACACATAGTTTGATTATTATAAAATCCTTCGTTGCTCCTTCAGAGTTTTAGCGTTTATGTTTACGGCCATGAATTCGATCGTATATTGTTTTTATCGAAGAAGTAGAGCTTGAGCTTTGCTAGATTTTATAGCAGAAGCTTTATCTCGATTTGTATAGTAGATTTCGCTCAAGATTTACATCGGTTTTGTTCAGATTTTTCTTCTGGCTTTTTTGTTTTTTAGTCCAAAAATGCGTTCCAAACTTCGTTTCGTGAAATCGACGAAGCGTAAGAGGTTGCTAATGAAATACGATCACGTCTCGTTCACTGGTGCTGTTAATTTCCGACCAAGAGAACACGATTTGTGCTAGATTTCGAAATTTATATTCATACGATAATTATTTAGTTTGTAATTTGTATTGAAATATATATACATATATATATATATATATATATTGCTAAGACCTGTTAAGTGTTTGTGAAAATGCCGCACCGAGCAACTTACATTTTCCCGAGGCAGTTTCCGGATCAAAGCAGTGTGAACACGAATTCATCGTCGAAAGCTGAAGATCACGGGCAGGCGAACACGAACCTGATCTCGAACGAAAGTTTAAGATCTATGATCAACGGTGATCGTGATAGCAACAAGGATAAAAAGACAGACGTGTACGGACACAGAGTATTATCATCAGAACGACACCGTTTTGGTAAAAGTTACCGGAGCCATGGGAAGAAGAAGAAGCAGCAGATCGCTGATTTCGTGAACTGGTTGGTTGAGAAGAAAAGTAACGGTTCCGGTCACATGAGGTTAAACAACGATGATCCTGACGTTGAAGAGCTGTTACCAGCGCCAGTGAAGGATGTGGTGGACGAATGGAGTAGTAATGTCTCCTGTTTGGATTATAATTAATAACCATCCGGCCACAAAGCAAAGTGGCGGGACGGGTATGGGGTTAGGTGATCGAAAGGTGTCATTGCATCGGTTGTCGAGTGATGATTATCATCATCCGACCACACATCAAAGCGTTGGGATGGGTATGGAATTAGGTGATATACAGGTTTCGCTGCATCGGTTGTCGAGTGACGATTATAATCACTCGGTCACACACCAGATTGGTGGGACGGGTACGGGATTAGGTGACAGACAGCTTTCGCTGCATCGGTTGTCGAGTGACGCTGGGAGTAGTTACGCGGCGAGTTTGTTTTCGTGTACGGTTGCGACCTCGAGTTCGGCTGCTTTTTGTAAGGATTCATTGACGGAGGAGACGGTGGGGATGAGGGAGGAGGATGTGGTGGTGGGTGGTGGTCATGGTGGTGGAGATGATGGTTGTCGTAGTGTTGTTAAGAGATGGCGTGATAGTTATTACTTGCAGCTTACGCTTGCGAAACGGTTAACGCATCAAGCGACTATTGGTGACGAAGCTGCAGCTATTAACGGGAGCCGGTATGGTGGGGGTGGTGGTGGTGTTGCTCCGGCGACGTGTTATGATGCTGAGTCTGTTTCTTATCGTCTCTGGGTATGATTTCTTCCATTATTTTATTATTATGAAACTTACATGTTCTTTTATAATATAGGGTTTTGGTGTAAAATAAAGTAAATAAAGTTTGTAAATTTTATGAATATGACTAAAGATGTTGAAGTATATAAATATATTTAAAAGTAACCTTTTCTTATCATAACTATCACTATAGATGTTAACGTATAAATATATTTAATATATATATGATTAGGATCATATACCAAGGATAACATAAATAAGAAAGCTAGAAGAATTCTAGTCTATTGATCAAATATTTGGAAAGTTGGGATTAATTTAAGAGAAAAGATAATAATAAAATGGCGTAAAGAGAACCTCACATTTATTGACTTTCTCTATTCAAATGATGGGTATATGCCAATTTCTACATCAATTTAAAACATTCATAACTTTTTCATATGACATTTGTTTTTTAAAAATATTTTATTATAATAACGAGTGTTTTTTTCTCTTTAATATGAGTATGACATTGTCATATAAAGTAAAATAAAAAATTTCATTTTTACTGGGTTTTCTTTGTATTGTTTTAAAGGTTCCGATCATTGTGTCTTTTAATTGGGTTTTGGTCTTTACGTTTTTTACTAAGGTTTTTATACATTGTGTTATTATCAAAACTTTTAACACAGTGTTAATTTGGGTTATGTTCATTGCATTTTTATCAGAACCTATAACACAATGTATGACACAATAAAGATAGTTTTATGTTTGGGTTTTCTATACATTGTGTTATAGTTATTATGCTATCGATTGTGTTTTAATATATTGTCCATTGTGTTTTTGTTTTGTTGCGCATTGTGCTTTAATCCGTTGTTTATTTTGTTTTAGTATGTTATCCATTGTGTTTTAGTCTTCTTTCCATTGTGTCTTTTATCTGTTATAATCAATTGTTTTTTAATTTGATACTCATTGTGTTTAGTCAACTTTCCATTGTGTCTTTTATCTGTTGTCATCGAATGTGGTTTTGGTCTACTTTCAATTGTGTTTTTGGTTTGATACTTATTTTGTTTTATGTTACATCTATTGCGTAAATACGCAACTTGGTTTCTCATTGTGTTTTATGTTATGTCTATTGTGTAATACGCAACTGGGTTTCCGTAATTTTTTTTAAAGTATAACAATAGGGTACTCATATTAAAGATTAAAAAAATGGTATAATCTTTTTAAAAAACAAATAATGTATTAAAAAACTACGGGCGTTTGAAAATGAGGAGAAAATAGCATGTGACTTGCATGTACATAGTTTTTTTTATTTTATTTGACAGAATTACCCTTTCCACTTGAATATTTTTTAGACACTTATCACTTTATAGTAGTTTATTACAATTCTTATTTTTAAAGTCTTTTATATTATAACTCAATCCTATATATATATATATATATATATATATATATATATAATCTTTGTCTTAATTCATTGAACTAATTAGAAAAGATTGGTAGGATACCTGTTCAATCCCACCCACCAATTACCAATGGGAGTATTTTACATATTAAAAAAAAGAAAAAAAAGATAATATTTAAAATCGTTTAATTATGTTGAAAGTCTAAATAATGTCATTTAAATATATTTTTTTGAAAAAGGTGAATCACGCGATTTTTAATAACTATTTTGTACTAAAATTTTTTGTTAAATGAAAAATATACTATTCCTTTAATTTTTAAATTAAAACGTCTTCAAATGAAAAGTTATAAGAAAAAGGTATTTTTGCAGAATATGAAAACTTAATTAAAACTTTCTTTTCGATTTATGATTTATTCTTTTTCTACTCGACTTCCAAGTTCTTAAAAGGTTAAATCAAAGTATATCTTGAGTGTATGCTAAGCATCTACAGCAATTTCAAGATTCAGTCTTTCCATTACCAAATAAATTATTATTTTTTTATATTTACGTGATATGCATATTAATAATCATTTAGTATAATAATTTATTTTTTTATAAATAACCACTTAATATAAAATTAAAAGTAAACTGCCATTTTGGTACTTTAGGTTTGATAACTTTTGTCACTTAATACAAAACTCAAATATTTTGAATCTAGGTCCTTTTGATTTTAATTTTGTTACCATTTTAATCTAAAAGTAAAATTAGCTCATTTTTATCTAATAAAATCCTAATATTTTATTCATTTTCTAGAGACAAAATGATCATTATAATTTATTATAACATATTATTAATTAAAATAATAAAATTAAATAATCTCTATATAAAAGTAGCACTGATTTATCAACCCCAAACCCTAATCATCATCTTCTCCAAACACTACACCAAGCTCTTTTCGATCACTTTTCCGGCACTATCACCACCGCAAACCATGATGCACATCTTCTCCTCATGGCAAACCGACTCATGGATCAGTTACGCTCTCACCTTACTCGCCTGCTTCATCTTCTCCATCTTCTACCGGTACATGGAGAACCGCCGCCTCCGCTTCCACCGCCGCCTCAACCACCACAAACGGCACCGCCGTTGACACTATGCCACTCCTGAATAAGAAAATTTTCGCCGGAAGTAGTCGGTGGAGCGTCGGTAGAATTGCCGAAGCGGTTCTGTTCGGAATTAACTCGGCGATTGGATACTTCCTTATGCTTGTGATTATGTCGTTTAATGGCGGTGTGTTTGTTGCGATTGTTGTTGGACTGGCTGTTGGATACTTGTTCTTAGGAGTGATAATGATGAGAAGATTGTGGTTGTTGATAATCCGTGTGCCTGTGCTTGATGATATTGTTGTTGGTGTTTGAGATCCGGTTGATGTGTAGATCGATGTGATTGAATGTTGAAACCCTAAGGTGTTGACACAGATCTTGGAAGAGCTTGTATGAGTGTTTGGAGAAAACGATGACTAAGGTTTTGGTTTTGGGAAGATGAATCTCTTATGCTTTTATATGGGGATTATTTAAGTTTATTATTTTAATTAATAATGTGTTATAATAAAATTACAATGACCATTTTGTTCCTGAAGAAAAGAACAAAATACCTAGATTTTATTTGACAAAAATGAGCTGATTTCATTTTTGGATCAAAATGGAAACAAAATTAAAACCACAGGGACCTAGATTCAAAAGATTTGAGTTTTGTACTAAAGTGACAAAAGTAACCAAACCTCAAAGACCAAAACGACAGTTTACTTTAGAATTAATATTAAGTAGAGAACGGTAATAATATTATGAACACATTGTATTGTATCTATTGTTTTAACTGTGTGAGCGGTTGGAAAATGAATGAAGTTATGCTTATGGGGACATAATCTTTAAGTGCTCGTAGGGTTGTTTGTAGTTGTAACATATTTAAAGATGTGTTGTTGACTTAAAAACCATGCTAATTTGTCTTTTTTGTTGTTTGAAGAAAATGTCAAACACAATGTGTGGTAATCAAACAACATAAAGTAATAATGTATGCTTCATGTGCAATGCGCATACAATCATGTTCATATTAAATAGTTGTTGATTAAGATGTGATTAGAAAGAATATACTCATCAATTAGATAATTTTTATAAATGTCACTAATGACGATCAATCAATCTCCGTTATGATAATAAAAGTGAAGCATACATACATACACCTCTTATTGATTTGATCTGATTTGATTGATTTAGAAACTATACGTCCGTATACCATGAGTATACGTATGTATGAAAAGGTATTCAAGAATTATACGTTTGTATATGAAATGACTGATGTGACAAGAAGAGAGATACATGCAGTGAAACCCACTTTTGGGACGCGTACGTATAGCAGCTTTCTAAAAGTATGACTTCAAGTTAATTATGGTCTTGATGGACTGATGACCCAACCTGCTTATCTGTAGACATAAATGATACCGTTTAACAACATTTTTGTAGCATATTGACGGTCTTTAAAACTTTCAGGTTAACGGTACTTTGTCTTACAATGATAAGATATCGGACGGGTTCTATAACATCCTCGGAATGGATCCCTACATGTGGATGATGTGCAATGACTCTGAAGAAGGCAAACGCTTACCGTCTTTACTAGCACTCAAAGCTGTAAATTCAGGTAGTACATCAATGGAGGTAGTTCTGGTAGATAGATACAGGGATTCGCGGCTAAGGGATTTGGAGGATCGCGCACAAGAGCTTTATTTTTCAGCTGAAAACAATCGCATGTTGGCTGAACAGCTTGGAAAACTTGTAGCTACTACTATGGGGTATATCTCATTTCTTGTGCATGAAGTTATTTTTGTTTATATATTGAGTGTGTTAAACTTGTGAATGTGAAGGGGCTCATTTCCGACGGAACAAGATGATCTCCATGCACGTTGGGAATCGGCTAGCACCAAATTAAGGGACAATCAAAATGGCATTTTGGTTCCGGTTGGCAACTTGTCTGTGGGACTTTGTAGGCACAGAGCTATTCTTTTCAAGGTTATGATGTAAATTTGAAGTGTAATGAGTCGAGTTTGGTTAAGTCTAGTGGTTTAAATTGGACCTTGCTTACACAAATGATTTTTGAAAAAATATAAGTATACCCGAATTAGTAACCTAGGGGCTAGGGGAGGTAATCGTGTAGGGTTGGCAGCATTGGCGGATCTTGAACTTAGTTTTCAGTAAAATCAGGGAGGTCGGACTCTCAAAATCCAATATTTTACGCTACAAAAAGCGAAAAATCAGGGAGGGGGACCCATCTAGCCCAAGGAAAGAACCGCCATTGGTTGCCAGGTTGATAAGTTTTGGGTTGGCGGGTTGAATTGATGAACCCGAACACTAGTCATATGCTTATTAGACATATTTAAAATCATGTAATCCTAACACGATAGTGTAACTCGTTTATCTAAAGGAGTTAAACAAGTTGACATGCTATAAACACATTGGCAGTTGACAATATAAAAATTTTATTCTAATTTTAAACAAGTTGTTGGGTCAGCCTTTTTACTTTAACAACATGTTGATAGGAACATCAACTATTCAATTAAACGGTTTAAACCGTTCACCTCGAATATGACAAACCAAAACCTACTATATTATTTTTGTGTGGTGTTTGTGTTATATTCTAGGCCATGTCATAAATTGCCACTTGTTATACTAACTCACCATATATTGGGATATGCAGAAACTGGCAGACTATGTGGGACTACCATGCCGTATAGCTAGAGGCTGCAAGTATTGTGTTGAAGATCATAGATCATCATGCCTGGTCAAAATCCAAGATGACAATGTCACAAGGTAAGATTCTTAATTTGCTGCGTCTCCTTTGACATTTATGTTCGTTTATAAAGTTGACATATGTATATATCATATCTTTTATTCAGGGAGTATGTAATGGATCTAATCGGGCAGCCCGGAAATATGTATAATCCGGATTCCTCTATAAACGGAGACATTCTTTCTTCAGTTCCGTCGCCTTTTCAAAGTTCTCATTTGAAAGAAGTTCAACAAGTTTATGTGGACCGAGAATCGATTTCTCAAGTCAACAGTATGTTCTCCTAGTTTATGTTCTGCAGATGTATAGTTAAAACTGATGTTCAAATTAAAAATCGAATAATTTACTAAAGGTATTGATAACATGTGTGGCAGTTACTTCCATGGCCCAAAACACGAGACGAAAATAATTAGGTTTAAGGGATGAGGCTAAATGAACCCCTTTTATTTGCTAAAAGCACACCCCATGAGTAAAAGTACAGAAATGATGTGACTTATTTAGCAGGGGTATAGTTAGTAAAAACAACAGGAGGGCACACTTAGCACAACACGTTTTAAGTTGTCATGTCTAACCCGTTTAATAAATAGGTTGTGTTCAAGCTGACATATTTTACCTGTTCGGTTAAACATGTCATGTCGTAGTCAACCTATTTTAAATAAAAAGATAAAAAAGAAACTTATGAGCCTACAACTTGTTTAACCCATTTATTACAACCCCCCAGCCCGTTCACAACCAGTTTGAGTCAATTAGCTAAATTGATTACATCGTCATGTTCAAGATACATGATTTTAAGTGTCTGTGTTGGGGTTGATTTCTTTGACACGAATAAATATATGAGCCGTGTTAGTGTTCATCAGTTCGACCCGCCAACCCTAAACTCGACCCCATTGTTATTGGATATGAACTTTCCTAAGATCATTTGATTACATAAGATGGGTTCAAGAATCCTTATGAAAATGATCCTGTGAAATATTGAATAATCAACTATCAAAAATGTGGCCCGAGATAATAATCATTTTCGGATTTGTTTAGCAAGTTGAAGTAGTAATAATCATTTTAACATGATATTTACTGTTTGAAAATCATGTATACAAGAGGCCTTTTGTAGATCACTTGAAAACCAATATCCAAACACCCCCTAACATGATATAATGATCAATGCCATGCAGACATTGAATGGAAACCAAATGTATCCGATGAGGAAACTGGCGGTAACAGAGAATCAAAGGAGATGCGATGTGTACCACTCGATAAGAACTACAAAATATGTGAGACAGTCGAAACACCAAAACTGAAACTGAGTCAACCGGATCAGTTGATGAAGGTTGAGAGTGGCAGTAAATGCAGAGGCAACTTTCCGGTGACTACTACAAGGTACCTGACCCTCGAGCCATCTCTCGCGATGGACTGGCTCGAGATAGCTTGGGATGAGTTGCATATCAAAGAGCGTATTGGAGCTGGTATGTTTACTCCTTATCTTACTTTTGACATAATGTACTTAGTTTGACCCATTCATAAGTATACCGGTCGGGTCAAACTTCTTATCTTGAAATGCTTGTGTGTCTCGAATTGGCTAACGTTTACCAACCCATGTCAGGCTCGTTTGGGACGGTTCATCGCGCGGAGTGGCATGGATCGGTTAGTACTTCTTTCTATATTTTCCTAATTAAGTTTGAAGTGGACCATGGTTCCGTCTGGTCATTTTGCGCAGTTTAGTACAACAATTATTTTATAAAGCAAAACTCATAAGACTAGATTGATTCTATTGCAGGATGTAGCCGTTAAGGTCTTAACGGTCCAGGACTTTGAAGATGATCAACTGAGGGAGTTTCTGAGAGAGGTATAACAACATTCTTTCCATGTTCATAATGTTTGCTTTTGGTACACTTTTCCATAACCATGATTGATTATATAACTGTATTCTAAATTTGGTGTTTGATTTTTTCATCTAAGGTTTCCATCATGAAACGCGTTCGCCATCCAAATGTGGTTCTCTTCATGGGTGCAGTCACTGTTCGTCCACATTATTCAATTGTGACCGAGTATCTACCTAGGTAAGTTGAATTTAAATTTTTACAAAAGAATTATCATTCTTTCAAAAAAAAACAGATAGATCATCAAGATATAATCGTGAATTAACCCGTTTTCATCGAACTTTTTCGGTTTGAAACAGGGGCAGCTTGTTTCGCCTTATACATCGACCAGCAGCTGGTGAAATCATGGATCAAAGACGACGTCTACGCATGGTTTAGATGTGGTTTGTGCTAGATTTTGGATATTTACTTTAATTTCTACTTTGAATTCGAAAAGTCCCCACTGTATCTATCTATATACATGCATTGTTAAAAATGATTATTGAATTTGCACATTAAAATAAAGATTTAAACCTGCGAAAAAACTCTCTGACCCATTCTTTTCTGTAGGCAAAGGGTATAAATTATCTTCATTGTCTTAGCCCTCCGATCGTTCACTGGGATCTCAAGTCTCCAAATCTATTAGTTGACAAAAACTGGACAGTGAAGGTTTGTGATTTCGGGTTATCAAGATTTAAGGCGAATACTTTCATATCATCAAAATCTGTTGCTGGAACGGTAAGTGTTTCTAAATACCTTTTCGATAAAACAATACAATCTTGTGCTTAAATATGAGCATTTGATAAGTGTTGGGATGTTGTTTTTTAATCTCAGCCCGAATGGATGGCCCCTGAATTCCTTCGAGGCGAGCCCTCAGACGAAAAATCTGATGTGTACAGTTTTGGTGTGATCTTATGGGAGCTCGTAACCATGCAACAACCGTGGAACGGGCTCAGCCCTGCTCAGGTTAGTCCTCATAACCAATAGTCATCACTGCAAAAAGAAAAGTACAGTTTGATGGATAACAGGTCATACTTCAGTGGGTTGACTCAAAATACTTTCTTATTATCATACTGTTTATAAAATTCAAGTTTTTTAAATAAAATGATTCCTTAGCAAGTTTCTCAATTATGTTCACTTGACCCGTTAGAGATGCAACATAATCAGATTGGGCCTGTACATTGGTTACCGGGCCGAAGTTATACACAGCTTCGTGTTAGTTGACCTATGCAGAGTTGAAATTCAGGTTGTTGGAGCAGTGGCTTTTCAAAACAGGAAACTAACTATACCTAGCAACACCCCTCCGGTGCTAACTTCACTCATGGAATCCTGTTGGGCTGAGTAAGAACGCGTACCTTTGATCTTGTGATCTTGTGTTTAGCTTGTGTAGTTTCCTAAACAAGTTGTTGTGTTTTGATTGAAACAGTGACCCGACTCAACGACCCAGTTTTAAGAGCATTGTTAACTCATTGAAGAAGTTACTCAAGTCACCAACACAAATGGGAGGTCCATGAGGACCACATTGTCATGTTTCTTGGTTTAGCTTCTATAGAAATGTAGTCTAAGCATTATAAATCAGAAAATCCTAAGAGAGAGGATTAACTAGAATATGTAAAAGCTAAATGGGCTTTAGGTTCATAAGGTATGTAACTCCATAAAAGTTTCTAACCTATTGATAATACGAATTCGAATATGAGTGTTTCTTTCTTGTTATTTGATAAATTCCTGCATTTTCTTCTTAAACGAGCGCAGCGCAACGCTAATTTTCCTGCATAACAAGGTCTGAATCCACTTAGCTTAACCGAAGTACTTCATTTAAACTATATCTATATGATCTTTGAAAATATGATAGATGTCAAGTTAATGTTATTAAAAAGTGTCATCACCACTTTGGTGGGGTGGTAGAGGCTTTGTGTCTTTTGAGGAGAGAGCATGGTTCAATTACTGACATAGGGTAAATTTGATGTAACTTAAAAGTAATGATTATGTAACATTTGCCTGAAAAAAACAAAAAAAAAATTGTTACAAGTGTAATCAAGTCTTTTTTAGCGAGTTTAAGATCGAGTTTCAGGTGATGGACATCTCATTGGGTAATTTTAACAACATAAGACCATAATGAGTATATATGATTCTATGACACCTATGGGTATCCGTGTTGGGTTATATAAGATCTGTTGATGATGAAAGCCAAAACCTAAGGGAACCATTCTAGCCTGATGGGATAAGTTGAGATATAATCAAAGATCGAGAAGTTTCCCCCCTTGAAGGCTTCCCAAACTGTTCGAACAAAAGTGTTGCATCAGACAAATATAAAGACGAGTACAAAGTGTTGGAATGTAAATGTGTTGGGTCAACAAGTCAACAATCAAGTCAACAAAGTCAAGGTTGAAGAGCAAGTCAACAAAGACTAGAAATCCAGGATTCCAAAAGTGATGGAACCCTTCCAGCAGCAGTTTTGGAAATCCAGTTGTTTTCACTTTGTTAGTAATAGTTTCAATGTAACAATGGCTTAATTGACTGTCTGTCAATTGCACCATTTAATGAGATGTTAGGTTGGTTTCGTGGTGACGTCAGCAGCAGTTCTTTCCTTTATATATAGTTCTTCTTTGTTTGTAATTTGGTAACTCTAACAGCTGAAAAGTAGAATTAAAAAAAGAGAGTGCACCTGGTGAGGGGGTCCTTTTTTTACATTTGATTGTATTGTAAACATTTTTGTAACACCCTGTAAAATCGTGTCCAATAGTATAGTGACACGTGTCATATTTTAAATATAGTCTATTAAAGACCAATAAGGACTAAAGGCGTCAATATGCTTAAACTGAGCCTCTGAGTGACGGTCTAATGTCAACATGCATAAATAACAGCCTCTGAGTGACTGATACGTCAACATGCTTAAATCATTGGCCTCTGAGTGACTGATATGTCAACATGCCCAGCCTCTGAGTGACATCAGAATCAACATGCTTATAATAAGCCTCTGAGTGATCCTTTGTGAAGTCCTAACTCTCATACGTGCCAAATATAGGACGGGAGAGTTCAATTTTGTAAATATGTGAAAGTTGGATGATGGAGGGATTAAAGTGTCAACATGTTAATTTACAACTCTGAGTGACCTTTTAACGAACCGAGAACTCGACAATGTCCGGACACAATCCCGGGTATACTAGGTATTGGCTATGGAGGGCTAAAAGTGCCAAAAAGGTGTTTAAAAGGTTTTTATAAGCTTTTTAAAGTTAAGGGGCTAAAGTGTCAAACTTTGAAACTGGCTAAGGGGTAGTCGCGGGCCGCGAGAGACCTGGCCTAGGCCTCTCGCGGGGCGCGAGAAGGCCTCAGCTGCAAAAGGTTTTGCTTGGCTCCCAAACAAAACTCCAAAACCATTAAATCGAAACCATGGCTTCCCAAACTGCTATGCCACGTTTTGGGACACTTGTAAGCTTCCTCCTACACCCCTAAACACCTGGCTTCACCTCCTTTGAGTTCTCCAACTATAAATAGGTGATCAAGTTCACCATTCCAACTTCCACCTTCTCATTTATTCACTCTTCTCCCTCCTCTGGAAGTTCCCAGCTAAAAGGAGCATCCAACATAGTTCTTTTGCACCCTAGGAATCACTAGTAAGTGTTCCTTCCTTATGCATTTTCGTTTATAGGCTTTTATAGCCAAAAGTCAAGCGTTTTACGGAAAACGCTTTGACTTTCGGTTAAGACCATTATGGTCCAGCCATTGTTCGAAATGAACATGGCTAAGTGATCGTAATAAGGTAGGTGTTAGTCCCTATAAAAGGCGCCTCCTGAAGATCACGTTTGCTAGAGCAATTGACGGATCAAAGTTATGATATTAAAAAGTCAAACAAGCCATTTTTCAGAAAAATCATAAATTGATCTTATATGTGTTATGAAACCTGTTTTGACACTTAAACAAGTTTTTAATAATTATTAGAACATGTGTGAACATGTTCGGCTCGTCAATTTCAGTTCTAGGGTCGGTTCGCAACCGAAAGTCGTGAAGTTTGACTTCTGCTTTGACTTACGATTCTGACCCGATTTAGATTAGTTACCTACTGATCTAAAATTGCATTATGATCATAATATAGTGTAGTATAACCCTCTGAGGTTATATTACATGATCATAATCAGAATCCAAGTTTATGCACAAGCCCCATAATTATGCCATCTTTGACCAAAATGTCTTTTTTGCATAAAACAAGGTTTTAAATGGTAATGAACTTGAAAATGAGTTTCTACTGATGTAATATTATAAGTAGAATTATTTGGGAGGTTAAACCAAGTTATAAACTGAGTTTTCAAACAAGTCCTTAAACTATGTCGATAAATGACGATTTTAGCCCTTGTGGCTCATAAAATAGTTTTAATCAAATCTTTTCAAGGTAAATCATTTACCTACTAATATGTTATATTAAATAACATATTTAAAATATTTTAATCTGACCTTAATATCAGTTTTCATAAACATCGCATAAAGACGTCATATTACGACATAAGCGCCGTTTCGGCGCATAGAATGGTTTTAAACCATATTAATCGACCAAGATTTGTTACCTACTGATTTTAAAACTTATTTTAAATATATTTACAATAGGTACATGTTTAAACTCAGAATCCCAAATAATTTATAAACTATGTGTAAAATGACCAAAATGCCCCTTCGGTGCACAATTTGGTCATAAAAGATAATTTACATATATAAATGATATCCTACTGATATTATATCATAAATAAAATATTTTTCCTTATAAACTTAAATTATATTCAAGTTCCTTTTATACGATATAAAATTACCAAAATGCCCTTATGAGGCATAGTTTTGTTTTAATACCTTAACGGGCATATAAGTTGATATCCTACTGAGATTTTAACTTAATTAAAATATAATGGCATATAGAACTTGTCCATGACTTATCCGGTTACCCATTATCGCTTATAAGCATACGGTTAATTACACGTAACTAGTTTAAGGAATTTAACCGAAACGGGTTTAACCTTGTTATTTAAGTCTCAAAATCTAGCGTCATACGTTTTGATCAAGTACGCTAATCAGTCTAAGTCAATGACTTAAATAAGACCGTTAGTATTTAATTGGTTAGTTTATGCCATAATCCAGACTAGAGACTTGACGGTAAATGCTATCTGCACTTAGTACTTTTGTGTACGGCTGAGTTATTAAAAATTAAAGAAGACTAGCTCAGGTAAATACTCTCTACTTATTCCCCTATACGGGCTTGAGTTACGATAAATTATTACCGCTTGGTCGGAAATGGGATCAATCGAATGCCGGGTGCGGCTAGTAAATCCGCATATTCTGTTTTAATCAGTTTTGTTTCATAATTTAAACATCGGGGGTTAACTACCGTGTCCTGGATATCCTCGGCTCATTACAATAGAAATGGCCACGACCTTAGCGCGGGTGTAGGCATACATCCGATAGACGCTCAATTATGCATTCCCACAAGGTTGGGAGGAATTGACTTCTTTGTGAGTCCAAAGTGGTGTATACGTTAATTGTGTCTCAGTCTCCGTACCGGGCCCCGTATGTATGGACAAACATGTAAATATGTTAACAAGTTTGGACGGTCAATTAACCCAAGTTATAAAAGATTTTGTGCTGATACGCACTTAAAACATTTTTGAAATGTTTTCAAAATGAGTCAGTTGGGTGTATTTACCAGCGAAAGCTGACGTATTTTCAAAAGATCAAACTACAGGTACAATACGAAAACAGGCCGGAAGTGCTCGACAGTGATAGAGGATCTTGCAAATCCTAAATCTGCCCAAAGTCTGTTTTATATTCTTTCCATGTACAATGTATGATCCGCCTGTGGATCTTCTATTACGAGCCTGTATATTATTTTGTATTTTTCGAACATTCGGTTTGTAATAGTAATTTTACTCCAAGACTTCCGTTGTGCCGTGTTTAATTGACTATGATGATTATCAACTGACGTCACAATACTCCCCACCCGGGCCCACCGGTGTATGGATTTGGGTTGGAAATCCAAGGTGTGACAATTTTGATATGAAATCATTGGACAATCATTCCCAAATCCAATTGTTTATTATCACTGTTTGATTGATTTTTTGAATTAATTGAAACTGTTTTTTATCAAAAACACACACTATCACACATTCTTAGATCCAACAATTGGTATCAGAGCGGGTTACACTTAATTGACTTCACCGTTAATTCAAAAAATAAACGTGTTGTCGAAGGACTGCTCCCTAATTTGATGCAAACTGTCACTCAAAACATGTATGCCGAGTTACTCCCTAACCTCATGCAGTCTGTTATGCAACAAACGCGTGAAGAAATAAACGGATGGGCACCTCCGACTCCTCCTCGTTGCCAACACCTCCTTGTTTGCCAACTCCTCCCCATTTAGCTCTCACAATCTCACCTCTCTCTAGCTCTCAAATGAATTCTTTAACAATGAGACTTAACCTAGAAACAAGTTATAAACTTGTTTATATACTCTAGGTGGCCCATGCCCTACACGGACTCCCTATGGCCCTGCCTAGCCCACATGGCCTTAGGCAAAACCCAAATCACCTATTAAGGTCCATATCCTAATATAAACTAACCCGATAAAGCTCAACTCATAACCATAGCCCGTTGCGATTAGATGCATCAGTCTCTTATATGGCCTAACAATCTTATCTCATCTTCTTCCGTTTTCTTTCCCTGCAACTTCAAAACTCATCATCTTCAACCTTTTTTTCACTTTCTATCTCAATAATCACTACATCACAGTGCGATTTTCAACATCAATCGATGATCAAACACTCAAGCAACGTGTTCTTTAACTTTGTTGAAGAAACCCAATTTAATTTCATACAATTTCTCTTTTTTCCTGTGATTTTGAAGCGAATCACTCGATTCGATCACTGATAAGGGTTTCTAACATTCAAATTTTGTCAATCGTCGAACGAAATCCGAAGAAAATCGGCTTCGATTTGTGTAAGAATTTTTTGAATTGCGTTTTATGGTCTAGGTTTTTGAATTAAGTCATTGCATTTTAAAAAAGAATGAAAAAACATTTTTTTTGTGTTCTCAGTCCGTTGCGGTTTAGAAACAACACATTTCTTTGTGTTTTCAATCCTTTCATTTTAGAAAGAAAAAAAAAGATATTTCGTTGTGTTTTTAGTTCTTTGCGTTTTAGAAAAACATTTTTTTTTGTGTTTTTAAGCCATTGCGTTTAGAAACAACACATTTTTTTGTGCTTTTTGTTAATTGCGTTTTAGAAAAAGTCATTTTTATGCTTTTTGTCCGTTGCGTTTTACGCATCTGGTTTTTCGAATTTTTTTTATAAAAAAAATAAGTAATAGTATACTCGTTTTAAAAATAAAAAACACTCGATTTTTGGTGCAATTAAAAAAATAATGTCGTATAAAATAGTTATTAACGTTTTAAAAAAGAATGATTTGGAGGAGAGAAAATCATTGATTTGGATGAACTAGAATACCCTTTAAAAAACTCACATACCTTTTTTTTGTTCAATTCCACTCATTTAATCTTACCACTTAATTACTAAATTAATGGTTAAGATTATTCTTAATCTTCCTAACAAAATAAACTTGTTGTTATATATCTTGACTCTATTTTAGATCCATGTTAAAGAAGATTTTATTTATGATTAAAAGCATGTATGTTATCTCCATTCATCTAAAGCCTCCTTTGTTGAAAAAAAACCCTCTTAATTTTGACCAATAAATCCCACCCCATCCAATCCATGACCTAAACTTTCCTGGATCCAATCCGTCATTAGAATTCACCTGCAAAAATGGCGATATCGATCATGGCATCCGATATAATAATGCAAGTACTCTTCATCTCCACCATGATCTTCATGTTCTTATGGACGCTCAACATACCTCAAAACCTCTTCAACAACTCTCGCTACCGCGACAGATCCATCTACGCCGCTAAGCGCCACTTCGTCCTCGGCGCCGATCTCTTATCCCGATCCAGATCCACCAGCGACCGGAGCCTCGCCAAATCCGCCGCCGAACACGCTGATAAATCCATCGCCATCAATCCAAACGACGCCGCAGTGCATATTCTCAAAGCCTTGGCGCTCGATCTGCAAGGATTTACCACGTCGGCGCTGGAGGCGCTCGAGGCGGCGCTGTCGCCGTTGACGGCGAAGTCGTTGAGCGACGGTGAGAGGAGTGATGCGTTGTGTAAGAGGGTGGTGGTGGTGGTGGTGGTGGAGTGGAGGCAGCGGTGGTGGATCTGGTGGAGGCGGTGCGGTTGAACGGTGGTAACGCGGCGGCGTTGCGCTTGTTGGGAGAGTGTTATGAGAAGAAGGGGATAAGAGAGGAGGCTTTGAAGGTGTATGTGGAGTTGCTGAAGGTTGAGCCGCGGTCCGCTTTTGGTCAAGATGCGGTTAAGCGTATGCGTTCGGGTTAGGGTTCGAGCTAATTGTTTGTTAACGGTAATTTGGATTCGGTTTTGTTGTAACATTTGAATTGAATAATTATGAGGGGGTTATTTTAAACTTGTTTAATGTTAAATAGGCTATTTAGGATTTAACTGAAGTAAGCTATGACTTATGATTGATGATAAAAAAATATTTGATCCGACTTACTTGCGAAAGAAATTCACGTTGAAACCTTAACCAAGTTGAACCTATACCCACACATGCATAATATAAGTACGTAAGAAAATTAAGTTTTTTTAAGTTAAAGAATAGTATGTCGCGTTGTGGTAGCATCGAAACGTAAAGTAACTCGAGTTTTATCATCTAATAAATTTAGAGTTAATTGCTATTTTAGTCCCTGTGGTTTGGACTATTTTGTCAATTAATCCAAATGTTTCATTTTTCGCATGTGGGTCCAAAAAGGTATCACCGTTGCCATTTTAGTCCAGTGGGTTAACTATATCCATTTTTTCTATTAACGTGAAGGGCAATTCGGTCATTTTATATGGCCGAAGTGTCTTTCTAGTTTACAGAATTACATATAAAAGGACCGAATTCCCTTCACGTTAACAGAAAAAATGGATTAAGTTAATACAGTGGACAAAAATGGCAATGGTGAAACTTTTTTGGCCCCATAGGCGAAAAAAGAAACCTTTGTACTAAACTGACAAAATTGCCCAAACCACAGGGACTAAAATGGCATTTAACTCATAAATTTATTTCAAAATGTGAACCAGCTAAAACGAACATAAAATAACACAAAAAACGTATTACATTTGAGCCTGCCCATTTCCAAAAAAGAAATTACATTAAAACGTAAATGAGCCTGAATTCATATCGACATGTACAAACAAATAAGCACGTAAAAATTGATTATAAAGTTGAGGGGTTGTAAGTGTTCATACTAAATGTTAAGTGTGAAAATAGGAAAAAGAAAACAAAATGACAACTAAAAACATACATAAAATAACACAAAAACGTATTATATTTGAGCGTTGAAGAAACACCGGCTGATCCGAGAGGTATCCGAAGATATCTTAGTTACAACCTCGTTTTTTCTGCATGAAAGGTTGTCTCTCGTTCGCTCTTCTGGGTGATTTCACTTCAAGCTAATTTGCAAAACTAGCAACGCCGTTAGCCTCGTCATGAGAGAAAGGTGGTGGGTTTTCTCCATGACCACACTCCGACTTGAGAATAAGTATTTGGTATTGCAAGGTAATAGCAAGTAAGTAATAAGTAGGCTCGTATATTTCTGAATATCTTTACTTCATGGTATAACCCTTATTTTATAGCCGAAGATAGGTGTGTTTAGGAGAAGGGCTGATGGGCCTTGGGCCCGGCCCAGACGACCAGAGATATCTGTTTTGTCCCTCTGCATCGATCATTAATGATCTCTAGTAGGAGGTGTGCTTTGTCGGATGCTGAATGGTGCCACGTGTCATGGCAGTTGTCACTGGTGTCAGACTTGTCATCAACCGAAAGTGGAGAATGTCTGACAGTCACTGGCGTGAGTTTGGTTGGTGTACAGTCTGGCCTCTGCATTACTCTTCATGCGACGCAGTCTGACACAACCTGCCGAGCGACTATTGGGTCACAGCTCTGCCACTTTGTACCCTTGTATTGGTCAATGCCTCTTTGCGCTTTTCCCTTCCGCATGGCTTTCAGTGCATTCTGACCAGCGCAGAGTTGTAGGGGTTAAGTCCTTTTGTACCCAAGACTATGAGTTGCTCTCATGTTTGTCTTGTCCTTGTGTAAGGTTTTAGGACTTCGCGACTAGAGGGTTTGTTTGATCCGCGCAGGGTCAAAGGGCCTGCGCTTCTAAGCCTAACTTGCTGTTGCGCCAAGTACGCAAGGTTCGTTGTGCAACTTGTATTTCCAAGTCTAACTTGCCGGTACGCTGAGTGCGCAAGACTCGTTGTGTGACCTGCATGTGTCGGACTAACTTGTCGTTGCGCTGAGTGCGCAAGGGTCGTTGTGTGACCTGCATGGGTCGGTCTAACTTGCCGTTGAGCTGAGTGCGCAAGGTTCTTTGTGTGACCTGCATGGGTCGGTCTAACTTGCCGTTGAGCTGAGGGCACAAGGCTCTTTGTGTGACCTGCATGGGTCGGTCTAACTTGCCGTTGCACTGAGTGCGCAAGGTTCGTTGTGTGACCTGCATGGGTTGGTCTAACTTGCCGTTGAGCTGAGTGCGCAAGGCTCGTTGTGTGACCTGCATGTGTCGGTCTAACTTGCCGTTGCACTGAGTGCGCAAGGTTCGTTGTGTGACCTGCATGGATTGGTCTAACTTGCCGTTGCGCTGAGTGACCTGCATGGGTTGGTCTAACTTACCGTTGCGTTGAGTGCGCAAGGTTCTTTGTGTGACCTGCATGGGTTGGTCTAACTTGCCGTTGCGCTGAGTGCGCAAGGTTCGTTGTGTGACCTTCATGTATCAAGGATGCAATACCATTGCGCATAGTAGGCGCAGCGGAAATACCGACTCAAAAATTCTTTATTTATTGACCATATGACATACTTGAAGGTTCCTTTATAAAATGTTGAACACCTTCTTGAGACGATTTACAACATTCATTCTTGATTAACTTGTTAAATGTAATACATGAATACAATTATGAGACCGCTCTTCCCGTACAATCCTTGCTCTTTGACTCGATCTTCAACCTTTTAAATTCCATAGTAATGATAACTCTGTGCAACCTGCAATCACCACATACATTTGCGTTATTAATATTCGGTGACTTCATTCATAGTATTAAACATTCATAATTAAATAATCACTCCATATTCTTTCTATTCATGAATTCCTTTCGATTATCTTTCCATGTATGATCTTGCATCCCAATCGTCAATCTTCAAAGGTCATCAATAGTAAACCTGCACTTTCATTTCATTCTCTGGACAATAATTAGTAATGTCAATGCTCATAAGTATTAAAGCTGTGTATACATATATGCAAGCCCTCACATACCACTTACATTCTCATGAAATCATACTAGCATATCCACATAATTAAGTCTTATACATAGGAACCCATGCACATGCTTACTTCTATTCGTGCTTACCTAGGGATTCCACCACTATCATGTAATTTAGCCACACTTTTACATGCTTACATACTTATTCACCTCTGACAATCATTATCACAGTTCAGTAAGTTCACATATCTCCCTATTAGTTATTTTTATTTTTCGGGGTTCATTGAGGATTACGGAATAGATATTAGGAGATATGAAACTCGGATGCGAATAACTAATAAAATCAGCATGTCAAGTTTGTGGGATGCGTCGGCGACGTCCTTATATGGCGTCGCCGACGCCACCTAGAATGTCCCGTCGGTACCCAATCGCGTAGACAGTTAATTAGCGTGTCGGAAGAAGGGGGCAGCGTCGGCGATGGCTAGGGAGGCCGTCGGCGACGCTCCCTTTGTGTTACTGACGCTGTTCTTCCTTGTTTAAGCTAACATAACCCTTTTCCGATTCCCGTACCAACCCGAACTGACTCATAATGTCCCATAACATTCCGTAAGCTTCCCGTATTCTTTTTAACACTTAACCACATGCCCACTTAATCAAATCTATGCTTCTCTCAATCTTTCTTGATTTTTGACCCGTTCGATTATTCTAGGTTAATTCCGACATGGCTAACTATTACGGCCCGCTATAACATTACTTTCCTTAGTACTATGATTATTTAAACATTCTTACATAATTCCCATACCATAATTATTCAAAACTCACACCCTACACATTCTTTCTACATTTTGACCCATTCACTTTTATTATGAATTTCGAACGTAGACGACCTCCTATGACTCATCACAACAATGTGTACCTTGATTCTTACCCTTATCCATTATTCCTTACACAATCCCCTGAATTCAACATAACAATGTTTGTTTACAAATGAAGAAGTGATTCCGGAAATCACTTACCTTAGCGTCCGTATTTGCATCCGTTACCTTGCCTCCTTTTTGACCCGTTATACATCTTGACATGATCCCTATACTTTCATGTCATCGCAATCACATTCTTGTTAGCACATACGATTGTACATATTAACGATCATATCAAATGCATAACTCACATTTGACTTTCATAAGTCAATCCTAACAAGCATAAGGCATATACCCAAAATCACATCTTTTCAAACTCATATAATTCATTGTCATCACATATAACACATATTGGTATATCACGTACCATATGACTTTCTATAATCTTACAATTGTGACAACAAGTCTAACCATGCTTCTTATGCGCAGTTGACTTTCAGAAGTCAACGTTTATCATATGAACTTTCGACATTACCTCATAAATCCGTGTCATCATATTAGGCTATACTAATGACACTATGTACATTTCATACTCATGATGCATTATACTTACAACCACATGATCACCTAGCTATGTCATGCACATGTATAACCAAATCAATACAAACTCAAGCTCTCATGATCCTAAAACTGTCAACCACATTTAAAGCTAGTAATTTAACATAATCTCAACATCAATATTTACTAGTAAGTCCACAAGCTATACATTTCGTACACATCCGTTTCTAAATTACCGTTAAGCCACTAATCCAACTCATGGTGTGCACCACCATTCAAACATAGGTACTAGTTCCTAAAGCATTCTTTTACCGAATCACATCATCCACAACGTTTCACATATACTTATCAAAATACATTCCTAATGTTGTTTTACTATCAAGTATATCATTATCACTTTCTATACATGTTCACCTATTATTTGCATACAAATCTCATCTAATAATCTCACATATGCATTTCATCAAACACTTGGTGTGCGTACTACTAACTAAGCACAATGTACGACCCGTTCATGCCTGATTACCTATCTCTTGCTTTCATTCGTCAAATACTACTAAACATCCATCCCTTTCATATCATAATCAATTTATCTAACAATAATTCATTACATACAACATACTACACCAAACTTTTACAAGAACTGGACGTGGGTGACACACCCATGTCGCCATCTTCACCACTATACGTGGTTTCACCTTTAAATATCAAATTAGTTAAAATCATTCATAACCCAAATTTTATATGATGATTCTAATGCACATTCCTACTTAATTTCATACTAATTTCAAGATTTATCATATATTCATTTCTTATAACATCACTAATTTCAAAATTACAACTCACCTCATGTTTATTAGGGATGGATGATGAGGAATTTCATCCCATGCAAGAGATCAAGCTCCATTCCACCTTCAATTTATGGAATTTTGGATGAGTTGGGAAGACTCCCTTCTTCTTTTTCGTGTGTGTGTCGACACACACTCCACCCCCGCATAACATCCTGCACTTTCTATTTTGTAGAAAGTTTAATACAAAACTCCTATTTTAGTCCCTCAAGTTTATTACTTGCTTACAATTGTTCCAACTTTCATTTCTTTCTATTTAACACATATTCTAACTAGGTTAATTAAACTAGTTAGACCACTTCATGTCATATACAAGAAACTTACTAGTAAACCAAACATTCAGGTTTTTGGGGCGTTACAGAATTGGCAGAGAAAGTGCCAGCCACGCGCGCGTGACAACTGTCAGTTGCCACTTGCCTGCCACGCGTCCTGCGCAGATTGATTGTTAATTCTGTGCGTGCTTCAGTTCCCCATCGCATTAAATGCGATGAGTATAAATAGGGGTGAAACGTCTACAGTTTCATTCACGCCTTCAAACTTCTTCTTTCAAATTTTCTGAATTTTCCTCTTGAGTTCTTGTGTTCTTGCTTTCTTGTCTTCAAATCTTCTTCTCTTTTTTGATCTTCACGGCGACCAGGAGTCCCGAAACTGTTTCTCTAGCGGAGGCTTCGACCTCCTTACCGGTTTGAAGTGGAACCAGGCCAGTTTCCAACAGCTGGTTTCCAGCTACCGGTTCCCTAGGGACTGGGATGCGGGGTTTCCAACGGAGGGTGATACTGCTGCCGATGCTCCGACCGGTTACATTACACTATTTTTTGATTTTTTTTGCTGATGGTAACTTTTGGTTACTGGTTACCAATTTTGGATTTCTATCGATTCCACATCTCCCAACTGAATCCAATGGGGATGTTGAGGATCAAGCATTTTGAGTTTTTGTGCTGGTCGATGGGTGTTACTCCAACCGTCGACCGGTTTAGGATTTTTTATCAACTCCATTGCTCCATAGGGTTTTATTCTTTTCAACACCGTATACAAGCGAAAAAGATTTTGCTTTCTCCCCCAAATCTTTCCATGACTTGAAGACAAAAAAATTTTACATCAAGGCTGGTGTTATACCCCTCCGGATGCACTTCCGGGGGGTGGAGGATATTGTCGTTAAGACTGCTCCAGTATCGGTGGCGGAGTCCTGGTACAAGGACTTGAAGGAGATCCGGCGGTCCAACTGCCAGAGAGGGCATTGGTGGCGGCGGGCATGAGTTTGGTGTGGAAGCCCAACCGCCGGGAGAGGCATGTATATATGGAGGGGGAGAGGAGTAAGTACCTTTGTCTTCGTCTTGTATCGTTTCTTGATTTCTCCTTGTGGGCAGACTAACTATGCGCTTTCTTTGCAGGGGTGGCGTTGTACATGGTGGCATTCCAAAAGGAACAGGGGCGGATAGAGAACATCGCCCTGGGCCCGGAGGAGCCCACATGGTATGCTCAAATCCTTGGGAATTTTGAACTCCCAAGGAATGAGGATTTGGTGGCCCCCGCGCCTGAGACTAGTAAGTCTTCAAAAATTTTAAGTGTTTACATCTTTGCAGATCCCTTATTGTGTTGCGTCGTTGTGCAGGCGCATTAAAGGACTTGGGCATTGGCCCAGATCCAAAAAAACACGCGCGGGTCCCAGCGCGGTGGCTGAGAAGAGGTTGACTCAACCCAGGGCAGACCCGCCCAAAGGTAAGTGTACTGTGCCAGATCATTGGAAAGACTATGTAGTAGTCTCTGACTCTTTGGAGGGTCTTGCGCCTGTAGGTGTGAGGAAACCCAAGCTGGAGCCGGTGGTGATTCCAGCTGCCAACACCGGACGACCTGGTGGAGGTCGAGTCCAGTCCGGAGCCCCTCAAGCGGAAGAGGGCTCCGAAGAGTGATATCTCCGCGCAGCCCTCCAAAAAGGTTGCGCGGAGGGTTATAGGGAAGCGCGGGAGCTTGGACGCGCTCGCCGCCAAAATCTCCCTAGGTACACAACTTTTGACTTGTGTTTTACACCACTCTTTTCTTTTGTACTTGTGTAACTGTTTATCATCTCGCAGAGGGAGGTGAACCAGTTTTTGTTGCTCCCACCACTCCTTTCGCGCCCATTGATACTCCAATGCCCCCACACGTGAGTAAAACTGCACAGGCGTCAAGCGCACAGGGTGGGGAGTCAACTGCCGGGGCGGCAGAGGTGTAGGTGGAGGTCGTGATGCCTGAGGTGGTGGTGGAGGAAGTTGATGGTGAGGATGTTGAGGAGACGAAACCAATTGTTATGGTTGCCGATGAGGAGGTAGTTGAAGAAGATGCTCCACAGGGGGTTCATGCAGTCGATTCGGCACCCGGGGGTGAGGCCGGAGGATCTGGTAGAAGCCCTTCCGCAGAGAAGTCTCCAATCCGCTCAGACGAAACCCCGGGTGATTATTACTACAGGGCGTATCATGAAGGCCGCGCTGAAGAGATCCACACCCCTGTATGGAAGCTGAAGAAAGGAGATGACTTCTCTCACTGCCCGGCGTGCCGTGAGTGGTTTAAGGGTACGTTCCCCCCCCCCAGCAGAAGTGCGCGCGCGCGCGGAGCAAGGTCATGAACAATCTTACCGCGCGTAGCTCCAGGCAGCGGCTAGCTCCGCCTCCAACGCTCACAAAATTATCAGGGAGTGGCGGAGCATGCACAAAGAACATGCTAAATTTGTGGCTGCCTAATCGAATCTGGTCCAAGAGCGAGCCCAAGTGGTTGCGCAAAAAACTGAGCTGGCGCCTGAAAAGGCAAAGTTTGCCGAAGCCCAGCGGACCGAGGAATGGTCTGTGCTGGGGTGGAAGAAGAGGGCCGAAAGCTCCGTTGCCACGCTTGCGGAGGAGCGTAAGTTGTGGAGGGAGGCTTGTAAAAGGGATAATCACGAGAAAAATCTTTGAAGGATGAGGTGTCCCGGATGCACGGAGAGGTACAACGCATGAAAAAGGAGAGGGAGGCAGCTTCTGCTGCGGCCGCGGAGGTCAGGGCACACCGCGAGCGAAGTGAGCAGAAGGAGGTAAGAATTTGACCCTCTTTATTTATTTTGTATGATCAATAAATTGTCAAACTAACTTTGTTGTGCGTAACCAAGTTGAGGCTTGCGCCGCTCTGGAGAGCGCGAAGAAGGATCTCCAGGTGGCCTTGGTGGAAAAAGCCGAACTACAACGCAGGCACCTGGAGGATAAGGAGCGGCTGCGATTGGCGGATGCCAAGGTGGGCGCGGGTGAGATAAAACTTGAAGATTCTGAAGCCGCCCGCGCCATCTTCGAGTCTCTGGTGGAGTTTCTGGCCAACAACATGTTGTGGATGCAACAACATGGAGTTGTCAATGTAAGTACTCCATTTGTATTTTGATCACTTTGTCTTGATTCTAATCATGTTCTTCTTGTATTGTAGATCGCAAACCCCATCCTTAACTCAGCGGAGTTAGACGGCGCAATGGCCAAGCTGATGGTCACTGCGCGCCATGATGGCTACGTGCAGTGCTACGCTGAGTGTGCACACCATGTCACTCATGCGCTGGACATACAGTGGGATACTAGTCGCGCTACCATTCGTGGAGTTGATACCGAAGCTGCCTTCTCCCAGGCTAAGCGGGAGTATGACCGTCTTCAACTCCCGGTTATGGATTTGGTGAGCGAAGCGCTCCAACATGATGACTACGCCAATCGCCTTAAAGATATATTTTCGGATGAAGCCGAGGCCGCAGGGAGTGAAGAATAGTGTAGGATGCTAATTGTAATATCTTTGATGTATCTTGAATGTAACTGCGCCTTGCGCATGTTTGTACATATTTTTCTTTTAATGAACTGTTTTTCTTCCCAGTTACAATAATTGCGTGAAAAGAACCGACTTTGTGTAGGTATAGTGAATGAAACTAGTAATGAACTCGTGTATGAACATCCCCTCCCATGCGCATGCAGTAGGTAGTGAATTTTTGTTCATGAGTCATTGTGTACCAAGGTGTTTTCGCGTAGACCCAAAGTGGTTTCGCGCATTTATAACAAAACATCTTGATAAGGAAATTCATGTATTCATTGTCTTTATTAATCAATAAGGCATAAGAGCCATGTACAGAGTAGACAATAAGATACTAGGTTTGCTAATTTACATGTAGCACCGCCGTAACAGTTGTGGATTCCAGGTCCTAGGAATGTTTGTTTTGTCCAAACGTTTGAGAGTGTAAGCACCCTTTCCTAGGACTTCATGGATAATGTAGGGGCCTTCCCACTTAGGTGCGAGTTTTCCAGGACTTTCAGCGTTAGACGCTTCGTTGTCGTGTAGAACAAAATCGTCGGGTAGGAAGGTACATATGCGGACTCGCACGTTGTAGTATTTCTCGAGCTTGGATTTGTACTTCGCTTCGTTGATAGCGGTGTTTTCACGCCTTTATTCTAGGAGATCCAAGTCGAGTCTGCACTCGTCTTCGTTATTGTGGCTTTGCGCAGCCAGCACGCGCGATGATGGGAGACTTATTTCCGCGGGAATCACTACCTCCGTCCCATACACTAGGCTGAAGGGAGTTTCGCCTGTGCTGGTTTTTGGCATGGTTCGATGAGCTCAAAGGATACTTGAGCAACTAATCTACCCAGCCTCTCCAGGCCGTTCCCAATCTTGTCTTGATCCCTTCGACGATGCTCTTGTTTATGCTTTCCACTTGGCCGTTCCCTTGGGGATGCGCGACCGAAGTGAAGACATGTTCGATATGCATTCCTTCATCCATTGCGGTAAATCTTCAGCTGCGAAGTTGGGGCTGTTATTACTGACTATGCGTAGGGGTAACCCAAAGCGGCAAATGCTGTGCTCCCAAATGAATTTCCGAACTACAGTGATGTGGTGGATGCAAGGGGCTTTGCTTCTACCCACTTAGTGAAGTAATCGACTGCGACGATTATGAACTTCATGGCGCCTGGGGCATCTGAGAAAGGTCCCACCATATCGATTGCCCATTGTTGGAAGGGCCATGCTGTTGTCACTGGGATCAAGGGATTCTTGGGGCGCAAAGTGTTCGGCGCATGGCGTTGGCATGATGCGCATTTCCACTGTGTTTCGACTGCATCCAAGTGCATGCCAGGCCAGTAGTAACCGGCGTTCATGATCTTTGCAACGACCATGCGCGGACCAATGTGAATTCCGCATAACCCTTCATGTATTTCGCGAATCAAGTATTGCGCGTCTTGCGGATCAACGCGGCGGAGGAGCGGATTGAGGTATGACTTCCGGTATAGGGTACCGTCCGCCATTTCGTAATTGAGTGTCTTGTTCTGGACCTTCCTTGATTCCGCCTTGTTTTCGGGGAGGGTCCCGTATTGCAAGAACATGATTATGGGAGACATCTAGGAAGGAGCCCCATTTCGATGATGTTTACTTGACGCAAAGGGACAAAAGGGTTCTTGAGTACCTCAATGCGCACTTCACGCGCAATGTGCTTGAAGCTTGTAGCGGCTAATTTGCTGAGTGCGTCGACATGCTTATTCTCGCTTCGGTTGACATGGGTTATTTTGAAGCTTTGGAATTTAGTTATTAAGGCTTGCGCCTGTTCAAGATACAAACCCATCGATTCGCCTTTTGCATCGTATAGGCCGTTGACCTGTCCTGCGACTAAAAGGAATCAACGTGTGCTTCCAAATTCTGTGCGCCCATTTTGATAGCTAACCAAAGGCCTGCCATAAACGCTTCGTACTCAGCTTCATTATTCGTGCTTTTGAATTCCAACCTGATGGCGTAGGTGAACTCTTGGTTGTCGGGGCTTATTAGGCGGAGACATGCCCCTGGGCCATCATCATTGGATGCGCCGTCTGTGTGAAGTATCCATACATGGTCGTCAGTAACCGACGTTGGGTTCTGTACAGTTTCACACTCTTGCACTTTATAGGTTGGTACTTCTGTAACAAAATCTGCTAATATCTGGCCTTTTATTGTTGGGCGTGGTTTGTACACGATGTTGCATCCACCAAGCTCAATCGCCCACTTTGCTAGACGGCTGGATATGTCCGGTTTAGAAAAAATTTGGCCTAAGTGATAGTTCGTGAGAACTGTTATCACATGGCCGGAAAAATACCGACGCAACATGCGGGATGCGTAGACTAAAGCTAGAGCAAGCTTTTCCATCATAGGATATCTCGTCTCTGGGTCAGTTAACATTTTGCTGACGTAGTAGATCGGAGTCTGGATTCCTGCGCGCTCTACTAGCAGGACTGTGCCTAGAGCGATATCTGACGCGGAAAGGTAAAGAATCAGTGGCTCGTTCTTTTGCGGCGCCGTGAGCGTAGGCAGCTGAATCAAGCACTCCTTCATTTGTGTGAAGGCTTTCTCCGCATCCGGAGTCCACTGAAACTTGTTTTGCTTTACACAATTCCGCAAAGTGCTGATGTATGGGAAGGACTTCATTGCGTGGTTGGCACAGAACCTGTTCACGCAGCCAATCGCCCCGCCAACCGTTGCATTTCTTTAATGGTTAAGGGGGAAGGCACACGTTGAATCGCTTCCACTTTCTTGTGGTTTACTTTGAAACCGTCACGCGTGACGATGAATCCCAAAATTTGCCTTCTTCCATTCCAAACGAGAACTTGTAGGGGTTCAGCTTCAGGTTTGCCTTGCGCAAGGATGCAAACGTTTTCTGAACGTTTGTCAGCATCTTCTCCTCATCCGAGCTCATGATGATTGTCATCAATGTACACTTCTAGGGTTTCGCCAATGACGTCCCCAAAGACATGGTCCATTAAACGCTGATAAGTGGCTCCTGCGTTGCGCAATCCGAATGGCATCTTTGTGTAACAAAAGATCCCCTTGTCAGTGCGAAATGCGGTCTTGTCTTCGTCCTCTTTCTTCATTTGTATTTGGTGGTAGCCTTTGTAGCAATCAAGGAAGCATTTCCACCTGAATGAAGCGAGGGAGTCCACCTTTTTGTCGATTTCTGGTAAAGAGTAACAGTCCTTGGGACATGCCTTGTTTAGATCTTTGAAATCGACGTACATGCGCCAACTGCCGTTGTGCTTCTGGACCATGACTAGGTTGGCTACCCATGTCTGATAGCATACTTCTCGGATGATACCGGCTTGGAGGAGCTCTGAAACTTGCTCGTTTAGTGCGGGTCTTTTCAGTACCAAAGATGCGCTTCTTCTGAACGATATGCTGAATTGAAGGGAATGTGTGTAGCGCGTGCTCAGCAATTTCCCTCGGTACCCCAGTCATATCCGCGGACGACCAAGCAAAATTATCTACATTGCGAAACAAAAGTTGTTTTAACCGCGGCTTGACTGCGGGGGTCAAGGAGGGTTCTAACAGCACTTTTTGTTCCGGGTACGTGTTGTTTAGTACCCACTTTTCTGGCTCGTCGTTGGATGATGACTTCGGTAGCTTCGTCGGTGGTTCCTTTTCGACGGACCTGATCTCCTTCCCCGCGTACATGATGGCACCCCCGGTTTCTGTTAGAAAACCACAGGCAGCATGAGGAGTGGAAGTGATCATGTTGAACTCTCTTTGGGCGCCCGGCCCAGCTACACGTCATGGCGCGAAGTCGCGGGCATGACCATGAAATTGACCAGAATCGTGCGCGAGTATCGCCCATCGGAAAGAGTCACCGGAAATGAGATTTGGCCCAGCGGGAAGACAGCTTCATTGCAGAAACCAGTGAGTGGGAAATCCACCGGCTCCAAGTGCACCTTGTCTTTTGCGTCCAGCTGTTGGAAGCATTGTTCATATATGATGTCCATAGAGCTTCCCGAGTCTATGAACATGTAATCGCTGCGATAATGGCCAACGATGCCAGTTATTATGACCGGACGGTCCTCTTGCGGGCCCCCCGGGGACTACGGGGAAGATGACATGTTGCTCACGCTAGTGAGGCGTGCAACTCTTCTGATGGCCGCGCTTGTGCGACGGGCCACCTTGGATCATGTGAACAGATTTAATCTTCTTGTTACTCGGGCCCTCGCCGCCTCGAGTAATCTGGCGCACCTCTTTGTGCACATTTTGAAGTAAGTGGGTGAGCTTCCCACTTTTTAGTGCCTTCTCGATCTCCATGCCCAAGGAGATGCAGTTATCGGCTGGATGCCCCATATCTTTGTGATAATCGCAAAAAAGGTTAGGGTCTTGACCTTTTTTGTTGCACATCGGCGACGGTTGCTTGAATTAGTGATCTTCGGTGCTGAGTACCTCCGCCGGTGTTTTCGTCAGTGGTGTCCACTGATGATCGCGATTAACCTGCTTGATTGCTCTCTAAGTAGCAATCTTATTGATGGTCGCGCGTGCATCGACCGATGAGTAGGGAGGGTTTTGGCTGGCTTCCGTCCAACTCTTTTTATTCTTCTTCCCAAAATTATTGCTCATGTCTTTGGGACGGTAATGGGGTAGGGGAAGTTTGCTGTTATTTAGATTGCGCTCCATCTACGCATAGACCTTTGCTGCCGCTATTAATTTCTCCCAGCTTTTTGTGAGGCCAGTAGTTCCCGACAAGACTTTGATCATCTCATCGCAGCGGACAGCATACTTGAACTGTGCACGATCAGGTCTTCGTGCACATCCCCTATCTCCAACACCTCTTTATTGTAGCGGATGATGAAGTCTTCGAGACTTTCGTCATCACGCCACCAGATGTTCATCACGTCAGAGGAATCTCTGACGTACCGCCATTGTTGGCTGAAATGCGTCAGGAACTTGTCTTTAAGGTCGTTCCATAACGCAAGCTTACCCGTTGATAAGTTGCGCAGTGCCTGTGAGAGTTGGAACAAACAAGTGACACCACATGGGCAGCGTCCAGCCTCCGATCAGTCCTGCGCTAGTGAACAGGCGCAGCTGGTCATCCGGGTCTGTCAACCCATTGTATTTTCCCACGTTAGAGGGGAGTTTCGCGCGCTTCAGTGGTGCGAGCGTGATCTCCTTGATGAACTTTGAGTGTTCGGATGCTTCAGCCGGCCTATAAATCAGGTTATAATTGTACTCCACCTCCGGGTTGTAAACAGCCCGTGGCGCAGACTTGTAAGCAGCATGATCTTTTGGTAGCTGCTGAAACACACTGGCGCTATCACCCTCGCCATATGTTCGATCTCCTCACGCTGGGTGTCCCGCTCCTTTAGAGGACGCGGGCCCAACCGTGAGTGGATGGACGCTCGCCTATGAGTGTGAGACTCGTATTTAGCCAGCGATTGAGAATACTCTGTTTCTTGTGTACGGAGTTGTGACGGAACGCTCGCTCCGACCGGCGAGTCATAACTAAGTACTCGTGGTGCAGGCGAAGCATGCACATGAGTAGTTGACTGCACCGGCGCAACGGATGCGTTGGTTTGTGCGCAGAGTTGCGCGTAGACGGCATTCAGTGTCGTTTGAGACTTGATGTACCAAGACATCGGAGTCTCACCCGAGGGTAAGACCGATGTGATTGGTACGAAGGGGGTCTCCATTTGAACTCCGGGGGTTACCGGGATGTTCACACGACCGGAGTCGTGGT
This sequence comes from Scalesia atractyloides, assembly GCA_947069175.1. Taxonomy (NCBI): domain Eukaryota; kingdom Viridiplantae; phylum Streptophyta; class Magnoliopsida; order Asterales; family Asteraceae; genus Scalesia; species Scalesia atractyloides. The sequence continues at coordinate 58,270,370 of CAMTDV010000001.1, read as the reverse complement.
GAGCACCGGCATTCCCGGAAGAAGCTTCTTCCACTTGTCCGTCAAGTCGAGAGGCATGAACTGGGTTCTTGCCTTCGGCTCGAGGACCTTGTGGCTTTTTTGATGGAAAGTCAGTCATTTGAACGTGAGGTTTGAGAAAAAAACGAACGAGAAAACGAATGTGAGAGTAAAAAAGCGGATGGCACCAATGAAGAAGCACCGGCTGAACCGAGAGGTATCCGGAGATATCTTAGTTACAGCCTAGTTTTTCTGCATGAAAGGTTGTCTCTCGTTCGCTCTTTTGGGTGATCTCACTTCAAGCTAATCTGCAAAACTAGCAACGCCGTTAGCCTCGTCACGAGAGAAAGGGGGAGGGTTTTCTCCGTGGCCACACTCCAACGTGAGAATAAGTCTTTGGTATTGCAAGGTAATAGCAAGTAAGTAATAAGTAAGCTCGTATATTTCTGAATGTCTTTACCTCGTGGTATAACCCTTATTTTATAGTCGAATATAGGTGTGTTAGGAGACGGGCTGATGGGCCTTAGGCCCGGCCCAGACGACCAGGGATATCCGTTCTGTCCCTCTACATCGATCATTAATGATCTCTGGCAGGAGCTGTGCTTTGTCGGATGATGAATGGTGCCATGTGTCATGGCAGTTGTCCCTGTGTCAGACCTGTCATCAGCCGAAAGTGGAGAATGTGTGATAGTCACTGGCGTGAGTTTGGTTGGTGCACAGTCTGGCCTCTGCATTACTCTTCATGCGACGCAATCTGACACAACCTGTCGAGCGACCACTTTGCGCTTTTCCCTTGTACCCTTGTATTGGTCAACGCCACTTTGCGCTTTTCCCTTCCGCGTGGCTTTCAGTGCATTCTGACCAGCGCAGAGTTGTAGGGGTTAAGTCCTTTTGTACCCAAGACTATGAGTTGCTCTCATGTTTGTCTTGTCCTTGTGCAAGGTTTTATGACTTCGCGACTAGAGGGTTTGTTTGATCCGCGCAGGGTCAAAGGGCCTGCGCTTCTAAGCCTAACTTGCCGTTGCGCCAAGTACACAAGGTTCGTTGTGCAACTTGTATTTCCAAGTCTAACTTGCCGTTGCGCTGAGTGCGCAAGGCTCGTTGTGTGACCTGCATGTGTCGGTCTAACCTGTCGTTGCGCTGAGCGCGCATGGTCTAACTTGCCGTTGAGCTGAGTGCGCAAGGCTCGTTGTGTGACCTGTATAGGTCGGTCTAACTTTCCGTTGCGCTGAGTGTGCAAGGTTCGTGGTGTGTCCTACATGGGTTGGTCTAACTTGCCGTTGCGCTGAGTGCGCAAGGCTCGTTGTGTGACCTGCATGTGTCGGTCTAACTTGCCGTTGCGCTGAGTGCGCAAGGCTCGTTGTGTGACCTGCATGTGTCGGTCTAACTTGCCGTTGCGCTGAGTGCGCAAGGTTCATTGTGTGACCTGCATGGGTTGGTCTAACTTGTTGTTATGCTGATTGCGCTAGGTTCGTTGTGTAACCTGCATGTGTTGGTCTAACTTGCCGTTGCGCTGAGTGCGCAAGGTTCGTTGCGTGACCTGCATGTATCAAGGATGCAATACCATTGCGCATTGTGCGCAAGGTTAGGCAACCTGTTGGTTTCAAGAATGCCGCACCATTGCACACTACGCGCAAGGTTATTCTTGTAGTATGTTGTTGTTGAGGGTATGGTCCCTTGCGCAGGCCCATGGTTTTTGGGACCATACCACTCCAAGCGTACCCATTTCCAAAAAAGAAATTACATAAAAATGTAATCAACTTGAGTTCATATCGATACGTACAAAAAATAAGCACATATAAATTGATTACAAAGTTGAAGGGTTGTAAATGGTAATATTAAAAGTGTGAAAATAAGAAAAAGAAAATAAAATTACACTAAAAGAAAAAAGAGAGAGAGAGGTGGCTGCTAATGTAGACGTAGCTTTCCATTGTAGTTGTATATATAATTGTTGACTTGTTAATTCACCAAATAAATAAACAAAAAATATCTTTGTTTACGTATGTTTGTTAGTTCACTACACAGATGATGTCATGTTACTTGTCTTTCACTTTTATAAGTCCTTTTATATATTTGCAAGAGATGTAAATTGAAGTAAAAAACATTTAAATCCGATGTCAATGAAAATATCGCATTCATTATTAAGATATTTTAGTTCTCGAGTCTAATTGTAGATTAAGTCTATTATATGAGTTTTCATGTGTGAACTCATGGTGACCTTGATAGTCTGCTAGTGTGTAGAGGGGTGAGTACATGTTTTGAGTTCTCTAACTCACAAATACACTTATTTAAACATTTTTATATGGATTTATATATAAATGTTGAGCTAGAACAATGACAACATACTCTAATGGTAGTCTACTACAATTGGAATAATCCTATTGTTTTACAATAAGTATAAACTAAATCAAGCTAACACTTAGTTAAAAAATAATAATCTCTCTCCTTTTAGGCCATATGTAGTGATAGACCTCAATAGTGTGGGGTTATGTGACAAGTGATAATTATGTAAGAAAGGGTGTTATATGGCTTTATATAACTTGAGTGTGTAGTAGGGTTATATATGGATGTGTGTGTGTATATATATGAGAAAGTTCATTTGAGAAGAAATTTAATGTGAGAAGAAAAAGAAGAAAGGGCATAATGGTAAAACATTAAATAGTTTATAACTCATCTCATTAATTATGTTATTTTTCATTAATAAAGTAAAAACATTTTATCCTACGCATTTCAAAATTTATCCTACATGTCTTACATTTACCGAAATTTACCCTACACACATGTAAATTTATCCTACACATTTCAAAATTTATTCTACACATACTAAAATTTATCCTACATATGTCGAAAATTATCCTACACCATAAATTATTTTATCTTAAAAGAGTATATGAAAAAAAATGAGTTACAAGTTTAATTAATTAGCTAATTAATAATAATTATAAATTTACCTATATGCCATTTTTCATAACATTAAATACATACATTAAATGAAGTAAATGAAGAATTTCTATTGGTTTAAAAGTTATTCTTTTTATTCTTACAAAAAAAATTCTCATTTGAACTTTCCACTATATATATATATATGTGTGTGTATGTGTGTGTGTGTGTGTGTGAGTGGGGAAGGACGGGTCACGTCGTTGTATACATAAGCGGGGAGGCAAAATTCTTACCCCATAGCACCGACCGTAACGGTGTAGCCGGGCGCCATAGCGGGCTCCGGCGTGATATGCAACCCCACTATAGGTGGCCTTATGTTGAATAGAATCCTGCTAGCCGACAACAATATCAAAGATAAGGAAACTAAAAACCGTCCCCTTAAAATACGAAAAATAAAATCTCTTTCTTGATTTGCTCAGAATTTGATCCAGAAACCGCCTTGTCTTTATTTGAAATTCAAGACTCGTATGGCTCGGTCATGTGAATAAGAATTTGTAAAACAAACAGGTTGTTTAACCAGGCCGTGAACACCCACACAAGAACTTAAAGGGTAAAGACATACATATTTCTCGAAACTATTGCGAAAGGCGAGTGAATGCTAATATGTTGGACCAAACCCATAAGAAGTTACTCGATTTCCAGTTTTTGCTTATCTGCAAATTCACACAACTTCTCGTTAAAAACAACCAGAGGATCTTTATGAATCAAGGCCCCCCATCTTCCCCATAAGCATCCTTCAAAAACACCACCCAATTCATCTCCGTCCCCGCCAAATAAAAACTCCTCAGCTGCTTCAACAGCATCGCGTAAGTATGTTTCGTGAGACTCAACTCCTCTTTGAACTCCACTATATGGTGAATCGAAGCTCGTTTCTCCAACTCATGAATCACACCCACCCTATACTTCTCGGCCTCCAACGTCCAAAGATCCAAACGCGATCCATCCGAATAAGGCGAAACAAGCGGAAGCGTGTTCAACAAATTCAACCTCCTCTCGTCTTGTTCACCAAATCCAAGAACTTTCCGTGTTTTACCTTAAACTGGAAAGCTCTCTTCACTCGGTCCTCATCAACCATGAACTCCCGCTCCAACGCACTCACCGCAAGCTTCTGATCCCATTTCACAAGCTCGAGAACTCTCTTCCCATCCTCCTCCACAACCGTGTTGAAATACTCCGGATAATTCCTTACACGATCTCTAAAATCTTCAGGAATCCCAAACAATGACCTGCAATCAATCAAATCAAATCGAATTCAATTTTTTAAAAACCCAACTCGAACCTCAAAATTTGAGTCTGATTCGAATACTGAACACCCCGTACCTGCAATGATAAATCTTACTCAACGGAATCCGTTTATTCACAGACATCATCAACAACTTCCTAACAACAACTATCCTCTCTTTCTCCATCTCATCCATAATCCTCTCCTCCTCTTCCAAAAACCTCTCCATAAAATCGGTAAACCCGAACCATATCTTATCGTTCGAGTGCCGGTAAGTCTGAAACACGAAACTTTGCGTCCACGAGGAAACCCGAGCTCGCGATACAATTTTCCTGCGTCATCGAGACGGAGGACCTGTTGCGGTTGTTTGGAGAGGAAGTCCTTGGTTTTGAGGAAGAATCGGAAGCGGTTGTCGCGGTGGAGAATGTTCTCGAAGTGTTGGATTCGTTCCGATTCGTGTTGTACTTGTCTTGTTCGTGCGGATTCTTCCTTTTTTCGCTTTTTTGTTTGTGATTTGGGGGTTTTGGTGATGAGGAATGATGTGGAGAATGTACGGATGAAACATATGGTGGAGTTAGGGTTAAGGTTGTTTTGTTGGCAATGGTGGAGAACTGACGCCAAAACGCCATTGATGAATTGAAAAGATTCAGAACGGATGTTCATATAAAGGTCTCCTCATAAATGGCGTATAGGAGGTTACCTGAAAATTAAAAAAAATGGACTGGTGACCATTCGTGAGCAATGGTACCTGGGACCGAAACCGAACCGGTATTGCACCCGTACCAGGTCATTTTCGGTTTGTTTTACAACAGGATTGGTACTTTGGTTAGGTAAGTTTAAAAGATTAGATGATTGGATTGAGAAAATTAGCGTCGTAATTCTACTTTTTTCATTTTTCAGGATTGGTACTTTGGTTTCGGTAAGTTGAAAAGATTAGATAAGACATAGGGCTGATCAATTTTGATTAATCAAAGCTTTTCAAATATATAAAAAGGTAACATAAAGAATGTTTTTAAAAAGGATGAGTAAATATTACTTGGAGAAATCCTTCTGCACCTTCAATCCCAGTTGCAAGAATCAATTGCCTGCAGTGCAGATTACAAAAAGAAATGGATGAGTAAGAATATACTGCAAAAACAATTGCTTATATTTGGCATGAAACATTTTCAAAAATGAGCTGAGAAATGAGGATGTTCAAATATCTTATCTTTCTGTGGTATATGTAGACCTGGCAAACGGGTCGGGTCGGGTCATGGGTTAAAATGGGTTCGGGTCAAAAGGAGCAATTAAAAAGGGTTGTTTTGGTTCGGGTCGAAACGGGTTCGGGTTCGGGTTCGGGTCCGGGTCAGGACGGGTTTCGGGTAGGTTATAAATGCTTTTTTTAGATAAAAAAAAGATATTGTAGATCAAGGGGGCAATTTTGTCGGGTTGAAACGTGTCCGGGTTGAGTACGGGTCAATACTTTTTGACACCCAATCCAAAAAAAACTATTTTGTTGGACCAACCAGACCAGTTTAGACCAACACGGGTCAAAAAAAACTTATATAAAGAGAATACACATACTAGAAAACTAAAAACTTACAAGTCCGTAAATAAATAATGAAACCATGCATGCATATGACACCCCAATTGTTCAGAAATAAAATGTGACCAGTTACGTTCTAAAACAGCTCCATCAACTGCTGAATGACATCTGCAACAACAAACAAACAAGATGTCAATAAATGAGTAAAAACTAATTGCATAAAGGGGAGTCGATTAACTAGTTTGAGCAGGTCAAACGGATGGATTGAGTCGTCCCAACTCTCCAAAACCTTATTCAAAGATTCGGTTCGTCATAAAACAAAGAGTTTGTTGATGAACATGAGCCCGTAAAATAACTTACCCTTGAGCACTGATGGTGGTGTATAGAACTCTTGCCAAACATTTTTACAGGAAGTAAAGTCCATATTTAATGATCTTGCAGCAAGATATGCAGCTTCAGCAGCAATCTGGTGTGGTTTAAACTGAAGCCAAAGCGAGCTACACAGACTACATGAGAATACATATTCTTAGAATATAACACAAAACGAAAAGACCGGTCGATAACATATTATTAACACATCAGGAGACATATATCTCATTCCCATTTATCCGCATCGAACCCGAATACATTACTAGACATATATATCATTCCCATTTATCCGCATCGAACCCGAATACATTACTATGTTTTATAATCTGAAAAGGTATGATGAATAGTATTAGGAAGTTGTTAGAAACTTAATATTACTAAAAATATAGAATTTTTAAAAGTGTAGATTAATATTTGATATTTTAAGTCGATTTTTGGTTTGAAATTTATTTTATCCCAACAAATAATACAAGCATTCTAGCATAATCCATCACACACAGCATAAAATCTGTAATTGTATGTTTCATATACTTAGGGTGGAAGGGGCACCATGCAGTGACCCCTTCGGTAACTTAACTCCCCGAGCGGCAAGAGTGCCGCCACCACCTCCAAGCGCGCAGTGACTCCCCAATTCGTCGAATACTCACCGAACAAAGTGCCGTCGGGTTTTTTTGACCGTTACACAAATTCGACGGTTGTAGGTGTTGTTGAGGTTAATTTTTTTTTATATAAAAAGTAGGCGATGACGTAAGCTTCAGAGTCTGCAATAGCAAGTGAATATAGAGAAATTGAGAGAAGTTAATAGAGTAAAGGTGAAGAAGTGAGTGGAGTTAGGTTTTGCAGGAAGTTATAGGTGAAGTAAGAGTGTGTGTTGAAAAAAAAGGTATTGTTTTTTGGTCATACGTGTATCTTATAAAACTAATCGTTTTAAGCAGGTAAAAACAAGTCAAATATTTTGCATAACTTTAAAGCTTTTATTTTAGAAATAAAATATATATAAAAAATCAAACACCCTATGTGTTTGAGCACCCTAGTGATTGAGTGTGAGTGATGACTTGGACGTGGCATGATATTATTGGGTAAAAGAAAAGTTTACTACTCCCCATCAAGTGGAGTGCCCCTCCCACCCTTATTTACGTAACTGCAGCGTATATAACAAAATCTACTGTGTTTGTGACCCTGGAACATGGCGAATGATTACAATTAATTGATTTTTATAACTTTACAAGAATATATAATATTAAAATTAAAAAACAAATTCATATATGATGCATCAATGAACCTCAACTTTCAATTCCAATCAAGTTCCATCCATTATTCCTACATAATTTCATGTTTCCGGAGCTAAATTTCAAAAATAAAAATAAAAAGACCATTTTTAATTAAAATCAAACCCTAAGTATTAATTTGTACTGAAATCAATAACTGTTACAATAAAACTAAAACATAATCGAAATTAACCAACAAACTTACCGAATCCCCCAACAAACTCATAGAACCAACCAACTTTCCCAAAAGCGAGCGCCTCAAAAACCCTGTGGTTTACAAAACGACGTCGTCAATGAAGTTAAAAGCTCACGAATCACGATTGAAGATGATTCATAGGTGATTGAATTGTGAATGTTGAATTGTTGGTTGAAAACTCACGAGTCACGAATCACTAACACGATTGAAAATTAGCGAAATCTTATAACCCGTTTCTTCACGATTGAATTCATGAATTTCATGCTGTCGTAGTGTCAACCTGAGGGAAAAAAAAGTCAAAAACCCTAGAAGGCCTTAACCCGCCTCTTTTTTCCTTATAACCCGTTCAACCAAACCCCCATAAAAACATTTACGTGTTTATGGGATGACCCAACTGGACCCGCTAATTACTACAAAGAAGCCCAAACCGACCCATGGCAATTGAGAAAAGACCCAAAATGACCCGAATCTATTAGTTTGGGTCAGAATTGCCCCCCCAAATTTGAATTATCTTTCATCTTTCAAATCTTTTATTTAAACATGACGTTGACATTGACGGTAGTACTTGAAATTGATGGGCATCATATAAGGGTTGCTTGGGTATACTTAACATGTCTACATTGAGTGACATACACCAACTCATGTGAACATTTAATAGAATGTTGTCTAAGTTGGTTGACACACAACCACAACTCCACAAGTCAATGTATCTAAACACTTGGGATACACTATTTAAAACATAACCACCTATTTTTAAGGCCAGTGCATACACTAGTTCACAAAGACCGAACCATGCAAAAAGAGATCAATAGCGCAGAGAGAAATAACCGGTCCATGTTCAATAATAGTTAAAACTCCAAAATGTAATATTGCCAAGATGTTATACCCAATGAATTATGCCCCCAAGTACAAAACACTTCCAAATTCTACTTATACATTACTCATGGAGTCATGGGGTGAGGATAATTTTCTATTCTAAAACCAAACTCTGGACCTCGCTCGGAACCAAAACACTTTCACCGTTTGAAACACTTTCCCCGTTTGACTTCAAATCATCGCCGTTCGTTTTCACCTCGACAACTTCACCTCGTGCAGTATCAACTTTCCTCTTTCGTCTCTTAAACTTGCCCTTTTTCCTCTTATTTGTCTTCACCTTTTCCTCTGTTTCCCCAACAGCCCGCTCAGGCTCCTTCCGTTTACTGGGGACCACTGTGTATACGGATTCCGGGTCGGGTGTGTCGGGTTCTACGCTTGGCTCGGGTGTGCTCATTTTTATAGCCAAAAGAGCGATTTTCGCAGCTTTAAGTTCCGCCTCCTTCTTTGTCTTTGCTGCTGTACCTATATATTTCATTCCTCCTATGTCAACAGTACAAGAAAACGGGGAATCTCGGCCCTTGCTCTCGTCTTTTGTGCAGACGTATGATGGGATGGCATAGTTCATCTTTTGTGCGTATTCTTGAAGTAGATTTTTGCATAATCCGGTTTCATGCTAAAAAAATCAACCAAGAAGATAGATCTATTATAACTAAAAGATTAAAAAACAGAATTTTGCATAATCCGGCTTCATGCTAAAAAAATCAATCAAGAAGATAGATCTATTATAACTAAAAGGTTAAAAACAGCAGTTAAAAAGCGGGTGGAAAACTATATATTCTTGGAACTAACTCAAAGCTTATATGAATGTTGGATTTAACGACGTTTCAAAAACCATGACATAAACTAAAAACAAAATAAGAAAACACTGAATGCTGTGAACCAAACGCGCCCTTAGAAGTGTGCATTAAATAGATAAATTTAACAAATTCAAATCGTTAACTAACTCCACACACCAAAATTTGAAGGCCACTCATGTATAGAAAAATGCATAAAGAAGATTCTCTTTGGTGATGTAAGATATAATGTTATTTCCGAACTTCAGCCTTGATTATTAATTGTATGATATTATGATTTCTATTTTTTTAGTAAATGCCATTTTCGTCCCTGAGGTTTGGTCAGTTTTGCGACTTTTTTCCGAAGGTTTGCTTTTTCGCATTTGGATCTAAAAGGTTTGAAATCTTGCCATTAACTCCATCCATTTTGCTCCGTTATGTTAGGGGTATTTTCGTCTTTTTTGTTAACTTAAAAAGCAATTCGGTCTTTTGAATACTTGTACATTATGCTAAATGCTTGTAAAAAGTGAAAAAGATCGAATTGCCCTTTAAGTTAACAAAAAAGACGGAAATACCCTTGACTTAACAAAGCAAAATGGATGGAGTTAACGAGCCGGATGAAACTGGCAAAATTTCAAACCTTTTGGATCCAGATGCGAAAAAAACAAACACTTGGACGAAAGTCGCAAAACTGGCCAAACTTCAGAGACGAAAATGGCATTTTACTCCTGAATTTTTATCTCTACGTTTTTAAAGGAAGACCAAAACTACACATCTAATGTAACTGATCATGTTTTCCCTATTAATTATCGTCAATTAGAGGAGAACCTACACAATTATGCGAAATTTGACAAAGTAATAGTTACCACGGGATGGGAGACGCTTTTATCTGTTGCACCAGTTTTAGCAATTTCAATGAGAGCAACTTCAGCAGCAGATTGTTCAGCCGCCTTTCGATTCAAAAATCCGGTCAGGGAATGATAGCTTTCCTCATTTACTACGACAGTTGACCTGAATACTGGCTGGTGTGAAGGGCCTTCCTTGATAGTATGATAAATAGGGGTGGTGAGTCCTGATTTTTGAGCATACTCTTGCAATCGACTTTTGAATACGTAGCAACTTGACACACCTGCAACATTTGGTTTTTCATTAAATGAAGCCAAAGAGTTAATAACAGATCATACTTTGTAAGACAACATAAACTATCTCAAGTTTCTGTTTGGTGATTAAGCAGATAACTTTACTCAATGCTGTCACGTCCTAAAAGGCTAAACTTTAATGGAGATATTGGTCTTCTCAACTTAGCACCTAATCATTTGATATTGATGAAAAATATCAATAAATTTACACGATAAACTCTGATACTCACTCCGGTCCTCTGAAGGACTCAAAAAAATATTGATGCTTAGCAAATGAAAAATTGGTTTCATTACATAATGATGCACAACGACACTTAAGTAACGAGTTATGCATCCATCTAGGTTTTCTGCAATATACTAGAAACACTTCAGCAATTACAAATTACAAATTACTTCAACACAAATGCAAGCAATATAAACTCTACTTGACTATACCAAATCCCAGCACCCCATCTCCATCATATGTCATAACACAGTTAACATGTCTTTTATAGAAATTAAAGATAAAAAAGCTTTAGCCATCTAACCATGAAGAGGAACGCACGATGGCAATCGTTGATTCCCAAGTCAGTAGTCACTACAAATACGTTCTTTACTTTGTTCCGACTAAGATATCCTTGTAACATGAACACTTTATTTACTATCTTAAGACTTGTAAAATGTACATCAACAAAGAACGATAAGATGGTGTTAAAAAAGCACTTGTGTGAAAGAAAAAAACATTGCTTTATTTACATATGCAGTACCAAGAAAAAAGTAATTGAAACAATTTGTCTCTCATTACACACACCATAAAAAGCTCCCTTCTAGCAAACATTCTTCGAGCTTTACACAGTAGCCATAGTATAATCCTTCTGAATGTATTTATAGTTTAAAGATAACATACAACTCTTAACATTCTTTAAAAAGTTACACAATCACCGAGTTTACACGAATCCACCTATTTCTTTTTATATTATAAACTATAGTCTTCTTGTCACTACATCGTGTCTCTTATTTTTCTCCCTTACATATCTCTCGTCTACAAATTAGTAGTCTTTTACTTGAAACATTTCCTTTCAGTCTCTAATGAATATACGCCACATAAAAAGGCATCAAGCAGATTCCAAAGTATTGATTCAATGTGTCCACTCAATACAAGCCACATAAAAAGGGAATCTTTTGTTAAACGGAAGCATGAACTTATCGGATATCGACACCATTCACCAATCCAAATCCCCTAGGTCAATAACCACCAATCCAAACTTATATTCCAAACATCAAACCCATCCACAACTATTTCCACCACCGTAAACACTTAATCTCCTACCTCTCGTTTATTTTCCGCATAATTCGAGCTCATCATCTCTTCAAAACAAAAGCACTTAACACTCGAACTACAACAACACAAAACATAATATTCCAAAAACAAAATCAATACTCCAGAAGCATAAACAATTTCATTTCCAGCATACTAACTATACTAGCCATATCTAATAACAAAGTCACCAGTTCCATAAACAATGCAAATAATCAGTACCAAATTTACAATATACTACACAAACAGTACTAAAAATCACAACACAAAAAAGAGAACTTACTCTGTTGTTGCTCCTCCATGTGCCTGCATTCTAATTGAGGAAAATTAGGAGTTAAATCGCAAATACATTATAAAACAGATACGAATCTGGATTAAAACATGAAATTGAGATGAATTATCCGATAGAAAAGTGTGTACCAGTTGAGATCTAGAGATTTGACCTGATTTGATCAGGCGAAAGCCTAGCGACACGAAGAAAGCGATCACAGAAAGGTGATGACCGAGAGATGAAAATGAATGAAATGTGCAGAGGTTTGTTATATATATGGAGAATAAACCCTATATCTCTTCCTTTGCTTTTTTATACGGCAAATCTTAAATGCCTACTTTTGTCATGTAAAAAAAATATAATTTATTATTATTATTATTATTTTATATTGGTACGGTATCACGATAAGTTCTCGGTATTCATGCAAGTTTTGGGAAGAGGTTTCATTTTCTATTTGCCCAGAGATAACAATATTAGGCTAAAGAGTGTGATCCTGACCATCATGACCTGTCATATCACTCATCTCTAATCTATCATTCAAAACCATCACATTCTAAAGGTGTGGTCATGACCTAAACCACTATCCTCTTTCTAATTATTTAATAAAAACACAAAACATTCAAATCTTGGAAAATGGAAAAGATGGACCGTGGTTGCAATGGTTTGATCCACGCAAACCATAGTGGATGAATAAGGAGACAGTGTAGTAATTCACTAATGGTCCAATTGATGACCCAACCCACGCCCCCCCCCCCCCCCCCCCCCCCCACCCTTCAGCCTTAGTGTCACAATAAATTTCATTTTTTATCATTTCTTTCACTTGAAGGGGCGTAGTGGAACTTTTGAATGCAAGTTCGCAACTTTCACTTTAACGTCATTTTTATTTTTTTAAGTGTGAATTTTGTAGGAAACAAAACAAATACATTGTAACATCTATAAAAAACGAGTGTCCGAAACTTTACTCGTATTAAAAACGAATCTTTATCAGAATAAAATGAAATGAAAGTTTTATTTCTATTTATGTTTCGCACTATTGACGTGTAAATTTAACTAACCTGTTGTTTTAAAAATATTAATATTAAAATTTAGCTAATATCCTTTAAATAAAAAAATAAGAAAAGAAAGAATCGCAACGTGAATGTGCATTTTTCTTTGTCCATTTAATTTTATCATACTTTTTTTTGTCTTCTTCTCTCTTTCTCTAAACTTTTCTTTAAAATTGTTTGAATCTGTTATGAATGTATCCATTATGTAGTGACTTTTCACATGTATAATCCGTTTATCTTATTTACTATTGTACTAATGTGAGTGCCTATATATAGTGGCATTTGTATATGATGTTAGATCAATGAATAAGAATTATCTATGTTTTATTTTCTATATGATTTCATAGTCTAGCTCTCATGTTTATATACATTCATATTAGTTGCTAATAGACCATTATTTCACAACACGTTATCAGCACGAACGTGCTCTATGTGTTTTGCCACCCTTGGTATCCATTTTTCCTTGTCTTTGATGTGCATTATTTTCCAACATAACTCAATCTCGCACGTTAAGAAAGCAACCCAATAATTATGCAACTATCTCTACTAATAAAGGTATGATTCTTCGTATGATTATTCATATTATATTTGATGATGATACATCAATCTTACTGGTGACACTTATTAATATACATATATAAACTTAAACTGATCATTACTATAAATTCTAGAATGTAGTCTCATGATTGAACTCTATCTATATATTTTTCCATTTGCTTTTAGAAGTTATTATATATATATTAGCATGTTGGTATTCATAAGGATTTAGATGTTACATTATAAATTATCACGTTACAATTGACTAATTCATCTTATTCTAATACTCATTATTAATTGAATAATTTTAGTTTTCGTTGACGGCGACGATATTAAGTATATTTATTTTATTTTTCTATTTTACAAATGATATTTTCTATTATTCTAAATTGGTTGGATTATCATTTAAATAATTTAATAATAATATATGTTGTTTGGACTCTTACAATCTAGTGATGCTCATCTACATATTCTTTGAGCCACCATAATCATATATTTATGCTTCTTTAGTAACTTTGTTAAGTTGTAAATAAAATTGTTGAATTATTTTGATTTGAGAAAGTTAATTTGCAATCTAGAGAATATTATATGTGCTTTTAGAATCCATGAAAAACAATTAAATTCAATATTCAATATTATAAAGTACAGAACTCAATATTTATGGACTAAACAATGCAATTGTATTAGGTATATATGCTTGTATTGGTGGTAATATATACATGATGTATCTACTAGATTTTCATTTTGTATAGTTTATAACTTAAATGGATATGAATTTTGTAATTAATTGTTTTCATTAGTCATTGTTAATACATAGCATGCCAAAAGACTTTTACATAATTAGATATAAATGAGTTATGTTTATAAACATCAATTGATTTAGTTTTAAATAAACTATACAACTTATAATGCAATATATTATTATTATTGTTATAACATGATTATGCAAATATCGTTTGGTACTTATACTAAGGTTAATGCTATAACAAATTTTGCATATAAGAAATTGATATAATAGATTAATATTGCTAGATATCATTAGTTGTTTTTAGAGAAACATTTTCTAGCGATGTCGGTACCTCTAATGCATTCATTATGCCATGTCATAATGTTTAACAATTTATTTGCATATTAACTATTACTATTGCTATTGCTTCATATGTACAATATATAGATTGCTTATATGATGTCATCAGTTGTTTAAATATCAATATTTGAGAAGAAAAAAAATGAGTATGTTATGTAATTCATCAGTATTACAATTTTCAAATAAAATTCTCAAATACAAGTAATAAATGATCTGAGAACTTGAAAGAGATATATGTTTAAGTTATAAAGTAAGTGTTCAAAATATATAAGATATTATGTTTGGTTATACCATAATAAGTTATTACATAAATTATATGCGTTTGCTTATTAGTGATAAAAAGGTTTCTTATTTTATAAAGGTCCATCATAAGTTGTTTTTATATGATGACATGCTATAAGGTCATGTATTGTATGATTTGTTGCTATCTATACCTTGTATTCTATATGCTATCACTTGTTTGCATCGATAATACCGAATAGAACGACTAAACCAAAGTTGCGGTTTATTGTCATTCTCATGAAAAAGTAGAAATATGCTTCGATTTGACACCCAAAGTGTCATACTCTTTTTATCTCATTATTAAGTGTAAAAGAAATATTATATGACTCGGACATATAATTACTTCTCAATTGACGTTATACGAAGAGAAGTTTATTTATAAGGAAAATCGGATAAAACAAATTTTGTTTGTCAAACCTCAAATATACTCCTGAAGTAGCAATATCATTTAAAGGGTATGAACGATTTGAAACGACTGTATATCTATATGTTCGAGAAAATAATTGAAAACCGTAAAAATTGTATGGTTTTACTCTGATGCATGAAGTGAATATATATTGATCATTGGCATCATTGAGAAAGTTGTAATCATGATCATATTAATAATGAGATTGGCCATTAAAAGTGCAACAATCACATGTTAATAAGAGATCAAACCATCAGAAATTATAAGATAGTCAAGCTAATAATGAGATCGAATATCAATATTATAATGATAGTCATGATGAGATCGACCACCGAAAGTGGTAAACTAGTGATTACATAACACAATGGTTTGAACTTTGAAGTTATAATACATTCTTTCATATCTTATGTTTTGTATTACATACGTGCAAGTAATACATATACAATATCATAAACCATAAGTTTATGGATCATGATTATTTACTTTATTGGTATGACCGGTTAGACCACACCGAGTCAATGATGATGTGAAATATAATGAAGAACTTAAAGATTATTCTAGTTGATAGCATATTATGTTTGCTCTTAAGGGAAATTATTTATTTGCCAATTAATGGTGTAAATCCCTAAAATATTATGGAATGAATGAAGGATGTATATATCCAAACATGATACCATTTAGTGTTTTTGAATCGATGCATCGTCTAAATGGTCATCAAATTTATAACTTGAAGTTGTATGTAGCTTAGCTAATGAGATAGCAAGCATATTATTCCATATTATCATATTTATGGTGGTTATAACAATGAATTTAGTATCCATATTACTAATGATTATTGGAATAAGTATTGAACTTTCTACATGCTTAAGACACAAATTGCTTTTGTTGAAGACAATGATCAAATGTCTACAGATTGATTGCAAAGCCAATAATCAAGAGAGCAAAAGTTCATACTTGAGCACATGTAATTTTACATGCAGTAACATTATTTCACATCAAGCCAACATGTTGTAAGTTTCTCCCCATTATAGTTGGTTTTGGTCAGGAATTAAATATTTCCCATCAAACTTTTTATTGTGCGGTATACATTGGAATTGATCCACCACAACGCATAAAGATTGAAACTCAAATAATGTTGGGAATATATGTTGGATGAAAATACTATTTATGATTACATACTTAGAGCAATTAACGAGAGATTTATTTTTGGCTCGTTAAATCTTACTTTAAGTAAATTAACATTTTCAACATTAGAGGGAGATTAATGGCAGTTGACAAAGGAATGGGTATGCATGAATTATCATTGATCCTCAAACTAAATTGTGTGAACAAGAAGTTCAAAAGATAATTCGTTACCTAGATTAAAGAATCAATCACCAGGCATGTTAACTGACCTAAATACAATGACTAAGTAAGTCACGTAGTCAACTGCTAATGCTCCGATTAAGTTAATTGTCCTAGTAGGTAAAACCATATTTTAATGAGTCTATTGCACGCCTGAAGCGTGGTAGACTAGTCGATTCCAAGAAAATAAAAATTTCTCGAAAAATTGGAGCAAGTAATGAAGAAGATGGTCAAGTCGAGGTTATAGTAAAAAAAGTTTTTTGAAGAGACATTAGACATGATGGTTCTGGAAGAACCTCAGTTACCTGAAAATAAAGAGCTCTTAGTAAATTATATCATGTCTAGAAGTGTATGGAATCGAAATAAAATCGACGTTGTTATTCTTTTGTGAGCTTGAAAAGATGAAATGATAAGGATCAAGATTTAAAATCTGCCTATGAATAAATACAAAGAAATGATTGGCCAAAATGGAACGACGCAAATGAGGCAGAGTTGAATTCTCTATTGAAATGGAAAGCTCACTGGCCAGTAGTCCATAAAAAAGTTCGTAAAATATATTTAATATAATTAGGTCTTTTATGTGGATCAACAATTGATGGCAAAAGGATTTCGCAAAGACCTATGATTAATTATGAGGAGACGTATTCTCCAGTGGTGGATGCAATAGCTTTCCAGTATTTAATTAGTCTGGTAATATAAAGAGATAATTGATATGCGTCTTATAAATGTTATAAATCATTTAGATACTAAAGTTTACGTGCAAGTCCTTGAAGGATTTAAATTATGTATTTCATGTAAAGTAAGTTCTCGAGAACAATATGATCGTTGTATACAGATTCATTTTTAAATACGATTGAACTCCTGATGAGTTTCTTAAAGCAATTGAGTTTTTTAAAGGTGAATCAAAACATCTTAACGATATAATTCTTGTGCACCAATAAACGTACATTGAAAACTTGTACCCAGTGATTGTGATATCTTAATAAATAGTGTACACGCATGGTAGAATATGGATTTTGGAGATAAAAGCAAGTGTTCATGACACTTTTACATGATATAGATATCTATGTGTTAAATGGGCAAATTTATATAGCAAAACTCTTGAAGAGTGAAAGCACATGCATATATGGATAAGATGGAACGAATTCCCTCATGGATTGATAATGCTAGAAGCATTGATTTCAAAACCTCAAGAACATACTATATAAAGTTGACAAAATATGTGTGGACTAAAATAGTCGAGTCAAATATGATATAATTGACTCACCAGTGAGCTCGAAAAGAGAAATACATATGCTGAAGTTGGTCCATTTATTTTCATTAAAAGAACGATATGAGGTTTACAAGTATTGCAATAAATGTTGATGATGTCATTGAATCTCCCGAAGAGAAAAAAAAGAGCTCAAACATTTAAGCAAGAATTTGCAACTGAAATACAATATTGCAAATTTATGACTCGATACGTAGGACATACGTTTATATTATAATCCATCAATCATAATACATCTAGAAAATGTTGGACATTTTCATATGGACAAAGCTTTTGGTGTAAGTACATTTAATGATGTTCAAATATTTGATATAGATAAAAATGACTTTTATCATCTTCTATCAAAGAAGCAAAGATCCTTGGTCATGAAGTACCATAATTCAATACAAATTGTATTAATATATCTTGCTAGCTATACACGAACATATACCATTAAATTCATTGGCAAGATTTAACTCGTGTACGACGAGGAGATCGTGTAATGAGTAAAACATTTGTTTTCTATATCCTTAAGGTACGAAAGGTATGGATTCATATTTACTAACCCATCAACAAGTTTGGTTAGTTTTGTAAATGCAGGGATTATAACAAAACACATTCATGGATCTTATGGTATCTACTTACAAGAGGAGGTAATTAAAGTTTACATGAAGATCATAGATCAAGTTTATTAATAGATTGCACATCAAGCGACAAATCATTCACTACAAAAGTTTTTCAACAACTTTCATAGAAGATTGGCACTTGTTACTTGAAATGATACATATTATATTGAGGATGAGACAATACATGTTGCACTCTTTTTCCCTTAGCTGAGGTTTTGTCCCATTGGGTTTTCCTAGCAAGGTTTTTAATGAGGCAACATCATTAAGCGTATTAAATAATAGTATTCCATCATGTGGATACTCAAGGGGGAGTGTTATGAATGTATCCATTATGTAGTGACTTTCCACATGTATAACCCCTTTCTCTTATTTACTATTGTACTAATGTGAGTGCCTATAAATAATGGCATTTGTATATGATGTTAGATCAATGAATAAGAATTCTCCATATTCTATTCTCTACATGATTTCATAGTCTAGCTCTCATGTTTATATACATACATATTAGTTGCTAATAGACCATTATTTCACAACAGAATCATTATAATGAATATAATTGTTTCTCATACTCATACGAATTATCATTAATACATAATCAATCCATTAAACTCATTGTTATTACGCTCATTAAAACCCTTTCACATTCTAAATAACTTGTCATTTTTACTCTTTTCTCATCTCTCTCTCAAACCATAGAGCCTAGCTACCTTTCACCATTCATCATCATCCAAAATTGTTACAAGACTCTCAAGCTATCAAGTGAAAGCAAGAAATCTCATCTCACCCTCGGTTGCAATTCATCTCTATCTCAACCTTGACCTTTCTCCAACGAAGGTAGGTCTACACATTGCCTTCACACTTCATCGTCATTTTTATTTTTCAATATCTTTTTAGCACTTGGGGGTTTTAGTAAGAATGTGTTTTGATCATAGTTTTAGCTTGTGTTTTGATTATAGATATAGTTTGTATGTCAAATTTACAATCGGCTTGGTGTTGATCGTAATAAAAATAGATCTAAAAATAATGTCATAAGAAAATCTAAGTCTCGTAATTTTGTTACTTTTAGAATTGGTTTCATAATTTTTGCCACAATAAAAACCTATACAAAATTGGTTTCATTTTGATCAATTGATAGCGTGGTTGAGGTCACGTGAGTTTTGGGTCTTTTTAAATGTTAATACCATTTTACTTATTTTAGGACTTATACAAAAATTTGGATTTCTATATATATATATATATATGGTAGGGTTCCTGTGAGAACCACCTTTATTGCGAGAACCAATGTGAACACAAAAAATACCTTAAAAAATCTAAAAACACACAATTTTTTTAATATTTTTTTTAAAAATCGCTATATTTTGTTACCAAAAAAAATTTGTCAAGTAACAATTATCGATGCACATCTGCATGTGTATCATTTCTTTGACAAATTCCGTAATACATTGCCAGTAGTAGACAAATGTACTTTTATTTACACTACCATTCGTGATATACTACTTTTTACATTACCAATATTAAAAATGCACATGTACATCATTATGTATAACCATGATATAACGTTTTTTGGTACAAAAAATTTGTGATTTTGAATGATGAAGTAGGCCCATATACATGTTTTTTGGTTAGTTATATCTAGTGGTTGATGGTTTGGTTATACTTGTCACTTTATGATATAATATGTTGTTTGAATGGTATAAATGGTGTTGATGTACATATAATGAAGTGAAATATTGGTAATGGTATTATATTATGAATGGTAGGAGGTAATGGTATTGTATTACGGATGGTAGGAGTAATGATAGTGTATTATGGATAGTATGATAGATGAAAGGGAAAGTGTGTTCAAAGTAGTGTACCAAAACACGTTATATAATGTTCATACATATAGATGCACATGTGCATTTCTAATATTGTTAATGTAAAAGGTAGTGTATTATGAATGGTAGTGTAAATGAAAGTGCAATTGTTTAGTATTGGTAATGTATTACAGAATTTGTCAAAGAAATGATACATATACACATGTGTATGGATAATTGTTACTCGATTTTTTTGGTTTTTTTTGTGACGAAATATAGCAATTTTTAAAAAAATATATTAAAAAAATTGTGTGTTTTTTATATTTGTAGGTATTTTTGGTTGTGTTCACATTGGTTCTCACAATTATCGCAATAAAGGGTGATCCATTATATTATGAATGGTAGTGTAAATGAAAGTGCAATTGTTTAATATTGGTAATGTATTACGGAAGTTGTCAAAGAAATGATACATATGCACATGTGCATGGATAATTGTTACTCGATTTTTTTGGTTTTTTAGTGAAGAAATATAGCGATTTTTTAAAAAAAATATTAAAAATTGTGTTTTTTGATATTTTTAGGTATTTTTTGGTGTGTTCACATTGGTTCTTGCATTTATCGCAACAAAGGGGTGATTCCTAATGGATCATTCTCATATATATATATATATTCGTTTTGCTTAAAAATTGATGAACTACTTTAATAGTGAAATCTATAATATAATGGTTATAGAGGAATTATGTAAAATATATAAAAAGGTAACCTTTGGGAAAAATGAAATATAAGTATATATAAAAAATCATGTTTATAAAATGGAACTATAAAAAGATATATTTTCTTGCTATCAAGTCCACCTCTTAACAGCATATATATATATATATATATATAAATATATATATATATATCCTATACATACAAATGTCATAAAAATAGCTAATAACATTACAAATTAATATTTAATACTAGTGAGACTATTTGATCACTTAAAGACTATATATATTTACATATGACATTTAATTAAATAGTAATATCGTTAATTGTTTAATATTTACTTTTAGGACGAAAACCCCAAGTATTAGGTTGTAATAATATATTTATTTTATCCTTATGTTATTTTATTTAAGTATTTTGGTATTATAATATTTAAGGTGATTGTGTCTTTTGGTGTCATCTCTCTTTCATTACTCGTGAGGATTAGCTAAGGATTTAAACGGAACGCAACAGTGTGAGTAGACCTTATTTTCCCTTTTTAGACACTTAAACGTTTTGGGGTGTTTCATATGTCATGTTACATAATGTTTCGTACCATTTATTTCTAACATGCAAGGCAACGTTCATATGTGCTCATGTTGTATCTCGTGTATTTTCGTTACTTATTTCATGTATATGCTACGTGTTCACCGCTTTGTACCGTGGTTTCATAGTCTTGCTTTTCGGCTTTTAGGCTTTAATCACATCATTGTTTCGCTTTTCGGGGCTTGAATAGCATCATTGTTTCATTACTTATGTTTCATTATATCATGATACATTATTTAATTATGAATTGATTGATTATTGGGTTTTTATTTGATGTCACCTATCACACTTGCAATTGTATGTTAAACTTTTATTTAAATAAATTAATTAATCTTTTAAATTAAATAAAATAGCAAGATCTATTCACCAACTATTGTTGACCTAAAATTCTTTTACACATGAAA
Source organism: Scalesia atractyloides (assembly GCA_947069175.1). NCBI lineage: Eukaryota > Viridiplantae > Streptophyta > Magnoliopsida > Asterales > Asteraceae > Scalesia > Scalesia atractyloides. The sequence continues at coordinate 58,248,424 of CAMTDV010000001.1, read as the reverse complement.
CAGGTACACAAGGTTGATAGCTATTTGAAAAGACACATAGGATGTGCCTTAGAATAAATTAATCAAGACTTATATTACATTTTCAATCTTGGATATTATATTGTTTTATTCGAATGATTTCATGATTTTGTGTGACAAATTTAACATTGTTGATTAGTTACTTAAACTTTAAATAATGTCAAAAGCTATGAAACAATCATATCATACCCTGTATCGTATCTGCTGCGAGTCGGGTTGTGACATATTTGTATTAGAGCTTGAGACTATGTGGAATTAAGTTATGTTATTAGACCGCTAGACTTAGACCATAGTCATATTTTTTAAGTACTTATGTGCTTACTTGTTTATTTATAGCTTTAAAATATTTTAAGAACACATGCACATAATCACTTATAAATTGTTATGTTTTTAATATGTATTACAAGTTAAGCTATGTTACATTATTTAAGTGCTAAGTATTATTATTCCTTTTTTATTCATGTCATGTTCACACACACTATGTATATACATATTAAATACTTCAATTTATTATTTCAATATCGATATATCTAAAGTTTTAATTTGAATTTTTCATTTCAATGTTACTTGGATTTTATTTATTTTAAGTTTTGAGTTTCTTATCTCGTCAAAGGGGGTTCACGTGACAGATGATATGCACCAAATGAAACATATAAATTGCATCAAATATAGTATAAAATCAACCCTTTTATGTACTAATGTTGGAAAAAGTGCGTTTCTTTGTATATTTTTTATTTTCAGGATTAAAAGAGTGTAAATGTACAAAAGGAACAAATTAACGATAAAAACCAACATAAATACAAAAGAAGAGAAGTTAGCACTTCATACCGACCCTCCGAGCTTCACCCTAAGACCAAAAACAACAGGTCAGAAGACGGCACGAGGCTGTGCCACCGAGGCACGGTGTAACATTTGTAAAAATCGGGTCTCCAAAACCCGGTCCGTTTTGTAATCTTGAACCAAGTTATGGAATTTCAGTAATTATTTATGGTTATTTTGAGTTTAAACGTTACATAATTAATAAATAAACTAAACTATAAAAATTAAATTGGATAAAAAGTTAAAATAAAATAAATAAAAATCAATTGTAGCTGCCGGGACTCGAACCCGGGTCAGCTGTCGCCAAGACTTATCATTCCGTCCCTTAACCACTCCGCCATCAAGTGTTTTCTGTTAACTTTAGGAAAACAATTGGATCTTATACGCAAACTCAATCAACCGTTAATGCCCTCTGCATAACGGAAATCGGTAAACCGAATCGCCAAATCAGTTCAAACTCGTTTTAGCTAGCTTATAACCGATGAATATCGGTTTCTAATTAAGTCTAAATTGAATGAACTTAAAATTTCGGTTTTTGAAACCGAAAAGTTATCAAACTCCGAATAATTCAAGTTCCAATCATCTGTGCGATTCAGAACTGTCACAACAACACTCCATTTCCTTTTCGTCGCGTTTTCAAGTCTTTTGAGCACCAAAAACTGTTCGCCGGAATTCTCTGCAGAACTCGCCGGAAAACCGTGTTCAACACAAACCGGTAAGATTTTCCGCCTTTGCGGTTTCAATCTATTGTTAGGACTCTACTAACATTAATCCATCACTCAAAATCAGTCACAGAAGACTTTGCTGGATTTTCTGGGTTCGCCGGAGATATTCTGGAATTGCCGGAAACTTGCTAGTTAACGGTAAACACATTAAATCGTGCTAATAATCCATGTACTCTGGTTCAATTTCAAATCTAATCCCTTAATTCTGTTGTTAGACCCTCTCAGCCGAAGGTTCAAAAAACAGAGTTGTCTGTTCTCGCCGGACTCCTTAAAGAAGACGACCTGTCCGGTATTTCCTTTCCCCAAACTGTTCGGTTTTGTACATTCAAGCTAGTAGTCATGTTATTTAAGTAGTTAAATCATGAACCAGTTGTTTGAGTAAAGTCGGTAATTGTAGTGAAGAAGACGAACTTAAAAACGGGATAAGAGTAAATAAAATTCGGATAATAAACGGGTTAGACACACAGTCCAGCGGTGGACTGTGTGCAAAGTTTATGTACAAGTCCCGAGTTCGATCCTTACTACACACACGCTCTACGTAATAACATTTCTTTTTATTTATGAACTAACCGGGTTAGAGCGAGTAGTTGTTAAGTATAATATAAATCAAGAATATAACCGGGTTAGACACACAGTCCAGCGGTGGACTGTGTGCAAAATAAACTTCACGTCGCGCGATCGAGTCCCGTCACAAGCACCGGTCCATGAGATTAAAACGTTTTGCAAAATAAAGGAATTTTCGGTAAATTCGAATAAGTATATAAATATAATTAAAACTGGGTTTCTAACGGGTTAGTCACGTAGCTCAGCTGGTAGAGCTACGTGCGCGTGAACGGAAGGTCACCGGTTCGAATCCCGCTTGGCGCAAATATTTACCGCTGACCGAACCGGTCAACGGTCAACGGTCAAATAGTAAAAAAAATAATATTTTTTTAAATATTTATTTGTTTATTTTAATTTAAAAATCAATTAAAAATACTTAAAAATAACATTTTTAAAGATAGAAAATAGCCATAAACTCACAAAGATATATCTAAAAATCCCATTAAAATCCTTAATAAAATCTATCCATTTAATATATCTTTCCATTATTATTTAGGTTAGTATTCCTCGTCGACTCGCTCGTCTAAATCGTGCGCATCTCACCATCTCCAATCCAACGCACCCAATGTGAGTGAACCCTTCAAATTCCCCGTTTTAATCACGTTTTTGGGGTGTATCATGTGTCTTGTTCATTTACATATTATAACCAAGTTATTGTGCATATATCATATCATGACATGTGTATTAGTTTGTTACAGTTAAGTAGTTATTATTGTTTGCAAATTATTATTTCAGTACATGCAATTGCCGAGGCCGTAGCTCCCCATCCATCGAGGTTGAGTTTGATCCCCATTTTATTATGCGGTTGATCAGGGCGTGCCCGCACGATCGGCTCCGTTTGATTGAGCCTTGATCGGTCATTTCATTTTACATTTCAATACATGCAATACGCTCGGCTCCGTTTGATTGAGCCTTGAGTGCACAGTTCAATTTACATTTCCAGTTCATGCAATACGTTCGGCTCCGTTTGATTGAGCCTTGAGCGCACAGTTCAATTTACATTTCCAGTTCATGCAATACGATCGGCTCCATTTGATTGAGCCTTGATCGCACAGTTCATTTATGTTAATTATTATATGATGTTGGTATGTTCATGTATGCTATCGATTGTTGATGTATGTTATAATTGTAACTGATGTTTGCCAATGTTTGATTTTATACATGTGCTCTTTTATGATTATGCACAATATTTTATTGATAAACTAACCAGAAAATCATTATCAAATGTTTATCTATAAGGTTCACTCGCCAACTTATGTTGACCCAAAAAAACCTCCCATTTTACACATGATACAGGTGAACCAGCAGCAGCTAGGAACATATAGGACCTGGATTAGAAGAAATAAAACGATTTAGTATTTGGATTATTATGTTTGGTTATTTTCCTTTGTAATGAATGGACATGTTTGGATGTTTGAGAAATGTAACTTTGACTTCATTTAATTATGAAACATAATAGTAAATGTCATGTGCTTTGGTAATAACCCAATTATGCCCCGACTCTTATTTCCGCTGCGGGTCGGGGTGTGACAGATTGGTATCAGAGCCATGACTATAGGGATATAGGATATGTTATTAGACCCTTAGAGCCTATACTATAGTCGATTAGAAACTTATAAGAATTTTGTGTGTTATATGCCAAATTTCATGATGTTTATATGTTTATGTTAAATGTTACATTTGATATTGTTCAAGCATGTTCATAAGTATGTATTAGCAAATAATGCCTATCATGAAATCGTATGATCATAATATATCACATCCATGCAAGCACACACCACATCATGATTGATTTTACAACGATTTTCGTGTTTTCAAATCTCATCAAAGTGAGTTCTCATGACAGGCATGTAGTAACTGGAAGGGTACTAGTACCGGTAGTCGGAACGTCCTGTCTAGGCTGGCATTCGTATAAATCCAAAATAAAGGACCAGTTTGCCTACCTGGGGACTAACGATGAAAGTACGAAATACCTATTAGGCCAAAGCATGCTATACCAAACGTCGTGAGAGCTAATCCCACTTTGAGTTGTCATTGTGTCTACACCTGGACACGTTCCGACCAAACATCTCATGAACATATTTTGTGGTTAGCATTCGGGGATGCGAGTGTTAAATTGCCAATACTAATGTGAATCCTACCAAGCCAATAGCCATGGGGGCCCACATGACTATATAGGTGAAGGTATGGGGGACATTTGAGGCCCAACATGAGCGAACCCAAGACATCCTTTGGATGTAGTTGCATTATTGATATTTATGTTATTTTCATTTTCCTAAAGACACATGACACCTAAAAAGATACCATAAACTCACAATCTTCTCATTTTATGATCCTGTAGATGTCGTCTAGACCGCATCGAAGGAGTAGGAAATCGGAAAAGTCTCGGGAACGTTTGGCCACTCATATCGCGAATCAAATGGCCACGATATTACCTGACATCGTAGTACAAGTACAACAAGCCCTTGCTGCAAATCCTACTAACCCTCCTCAACAACAGGACCAGATCATCAACAACCCTCCTACCATCAAATGCTCCTACAAACATTTTAAGTCCTGCGATCCCCCAAAATTCGAAGGGACTGAGGGAGTCACTGCTCTCCTACATTGGTTCGAGGAGATGGAAAACGTTTTCTTAAACTGCGATTGTCCTGAGGATCGCAAAGTTCGTTATGCCACCGGGAGACTACTTGGGGTAGCTCTCACTTGGTGGAATACTGAGAAAGGAAAGAGGGGAACGGAAGATGCGATGGCCTTAACTTGGGAGGAGTTAAGGGAAATCATGACTAGGCGATTCTGTCCTAGAAGTGAAATTAAGAAATTGGAAGATGAATTTCATGCTTTGAAGCAAAAAGATGGTGATCACTCTACTTACAACAAAAGGTTCTTGGAGTTGAACCAAATGGTACCAAACTTATTCACTCCAACCTACCGTCTGATCGAACATTACATTCGAGGACTTCCCTCGAAAATCCAAGATTCGGTCCTCAGCGTTTCACCGGTAACACTCGAAGCTGCCATGGAGTTGGCAACAGAACTGACCGAAAACCGAATTCCCAATGGGAAGTTCAAGGAGGAAAAGAAGAAAACCCATGCTGAGGGACAAACCTCAAACCACCACACTCCTTCCTCTAAATTTGCTAACAAGAGGAAGCGTAACACCAGGAACTTTGCAGTCACCCAAACCAACACCCCTGTTCCTGCTGCACCCATCACTCAAGCCACTCCTCCACCCGCGCCATACAAAAGACCATACACAGGGCCACTACCAAAATGTAACCGTTGTCAGTATCACCACTCCCCTGACTTTCCTTGCCAATACTGTACCGGCTGCGGTCGCGCTGGACACACTGTTCAAAACTGCCGCACGCTCCAACGAACAAACCGCCACCAACCTATAACCCAAACCCACCAACAATTAATGGGTCAGGCCCAACAACAACTACCATTTCCACCCACTCAACATTTAGCCCAAACATACTATCAACCCAACTATCCTACGGGCCAACCTATGCGGGCTTGTTTCAATTGCGGTGATCCAAGTCATTTCAGGAACACATGTCCAAGGCTGGTCAATATTATTCATGCTCAGGCCCAAGCCAACCCTGTGAATCAAGCAAACCAAGCTCCTCCACCTGCTAGAGGAAGGGCTTTCAATATTAACGCAAACCAGGCCAGAGCTGACGGCAATGTGGTCAACGGTACGTTTCTTATAAATGGTAGATATGCCTCTATGTTATTTGATACTGGTGCGGATAGAAGTTTCGTGTCATTAGAATTTGAACCTATCTTAAGCAAAAATCGGGATAAGCTCGCGGAATCCATAACGGTGGAAGTTGCGGACGGAAAACCAGTTTCGTTAGACTCTATTTTACGCAACTGTACGCTCACCCTAAACGACCACGATTTCTCAGTCGATCTTATTCCTATGAAGTTGGGAAGTTTCGACATCATAATCGGAATGGATTGGCTCAGTCAGCATCATGCGGAAGTTGTATGTCGTGAGAAATTTATTCGTATTCCTCTTTCAAACGGTCAGACTCTTCGAATTATTGGAGAAACCTCGGCGAAAGGCTCAACTTAATGTCTTGTCTTCAAGCTCAAAAATACCTTCGCAAGAATTATGTCGCGTTTTTAGCCCATATCATCAAGAAGGGGACCTCAGAAAAGAAACTTGAAGATATCCCTGTTGTAAAAGATTTTCCACAAGTTTTTCCTGACGACATTTCAGGACTTCCTCCAATCAGAGATGTCGAATTTCGTATCGATCTTATACCTGGTGCTACACCAGTGGCAAAATCTCCATATAGGTTAGCCCCCTCTGAAATGCAAGAGCTAGCCAGTCAATTGCAAGAGTTGACTGACAAGGGATTTATACGCCCCAGCTCATCGCCTTGGGGTGCACCTGTACTCTTTGTAAAGAAGAAGGATGGATCTTTTCGCATGTGCATCGACTACAGAGAGCTCAACAAGTTAACTATCAAAAATCGATATCCTTTACCTCGCATAGATGACCTTCTTGACCAACTACAAGGTGCCAGTTGTTTTTCGAAAATCGACCTTCGATCTGGCTATCATCAGCTTAGAGTGCATGAAGAAGACGTCCCTAAAACTGCTTTTCGAACTCGATATGGTCACTATGAATTCATGGTTATGCCGTTTGGATTAACCAACGCACCAGCTGTTTTCATGGACCTAATGAATAGAGTCTGCAAACCTTACCTTGATCGATTTGTTATTGTATTCATCGACGATATTCTTATCTATTCAAAATCTAAAGCTGATCATGAGCGTCATCTGCGACTTGTTCTTTCACTTCTAGAAAAGGAAAAGCTTTATGCCAAGTTCTCTAAATGTGAATTCTGGTTAAAAGAGGTGCAATTTCTCGGGCATGTAGTCAATGACAAAGGAATACATGTGGACCCATCAAAGATCAAAGCAGTTCAAGAATGGCAAGCTCCACGTACGCCAACTGAAGTAAGGTCTTTTCTTGGACTTGCTGGCTACTATCGTCGATTCATTTCAAACTTCTCTCGCATTGCGGTGCCACTCACGGCTTTAACCCATAAAGGGAAACCATTTGTATGGGGGCCCAAGCAAGAAGAAGCTTTTCAAACTCTCAAGCAAAAACTTTGTGATGCACCAATCCTCACTCTTCCTGAAGGTTGTGATGATTTTGTGGTCTATTGCGACGCGTCAGGGCAAGGATTAGGTTGCGTTCTCATGCAAAGAGGAAAAGTCATAGCTTATGCCTCAAGGCAACTCAAGACACACGAAAAGAACTACACCAATCATGACCTTGAACTTGGAGCCGTTGTATTCGCTCTTAAGATATGGAGACATTATCTCTATGGTACGAAGTGTGAAATATACACTGACCACAAGAGTCTTCAACATATCTTCAATCAGAAAGAGTTAAATATGAGGCAACGAAGATGGGTCGAACTCCTAAATGATTACGACTGTGAAATCAGATACCACCCTGGTAAAGCAAATGTGGTGGCTGATGCACTTAGTCGAAAGGGTTATGCGAACTCCATTCATCTTCTATGTTCGCAAATTATAACCAATATTAAGGATCAAATTCGAGAAGCTCAACACGTTTCAATAACAGAAGAAGATGTACAAAAAGAGATGTCCTGTGGAGCCGAGCTAAAACTTGAAACTAAATCTGATGGTATTTTGTATTACCTAGATCGTATATGGATTCCTAACCACATCAATCTTCGTGAAACACTCATGCATGAAGCTCATAAGACGCGATATTCTATACACCCAGGAGCCGATAAGATGTATCAAGACACACCTATTGGTGGCCTGGAATGAAGAAAGATATTGCCGTTTTTGTTTCCAAGTGTCTCACTTGTTCTAAAGTAAAGGCTGAACACCAAAGACCCTCAGGACTTCTAGTCCAACCAGAAATACCTGTTTGGAAGTGGGAAAATATAACCATGGATTTCATTACCGGGTTACCTCGCACTTCTAGTGGGTATGACACTATATGGGTGATTATAGACCGACTTACAAAATCAGCTCACTTTATTCCTATTCGAGAAGATTTCAAGAACGAAAAGCTTGCTCGTATTTATATCAACGAAATCGTCAGCCGACATGGAGTTCCATTAAGTATTATTTCTGATCGTGATGGCCGTTTCACCTCACGAACATGGCAAGCAGTACAATCCGCTATGGGCACTCGACTAGATCTCAGTACCGCCTATCATCCCCAAACTGATGGACAGTCTGAGCGCACCATTCAAACCCTTGAGGACATGCTTAGAGCATGTGTCATAGACTTCAAGGGAAATTGGGACGCCCACCTACCGTTAGTTGAATTTTCTTATAACAACAGTTATCATTCTAGCATCGGCATGGCACCTTTTGAAGCTTTATATGGTCGAAAGTGTCGATCTCCTGTTTGTTGGGACGAAATTGGGGAAGCACAAATTACTGGTCCAGAATTGATCCAAGAAACCACAGATAAGATTCATCAAATCTGAAACAATCTTCTAGCGGCTCAAAGTCGTCAAAAGAGTTACGCAGATAAACGACGGAAGCCCTTGGAGTTTAGCGTTGGTGATCATGTGCTTTTAAAAGTATCACCGTGGAAGGGAGTAGTTCGTTTTGGTCAAAAGGGAAAGCTAGCACCACGTTACGTAGGACCTTTCAAGATACTCGAAAGAGTAGGTCCTGTAGCATACAAGCTTGACCTACCGGAAGAACTCGACAGGATTCATCCCACATTCCACGTGTCGAACTTGAAGAAGTGCCTCGCTGATGAGAATCTTCATATTCCACTAGAGGATATTCAGATTGATGAATCCATGCATTTTATTGAAAGACCAGTAGAGATTATGGACTATGGAGAAAAGCGTCTACGTCGAAGTCGCATTCCTATTGTTAGGGTACGCTGGGAGTCGAAACGGGGACCTGAGTTTACTTGGGAACGTGAAAACTCAATGCGTGAAAAATACCCTCATCTTTTCCCTACTACTTCAACTGTTTAAATTTCGGGACGAAATTCCTAAAAGTAGGGGATACTGTAACATTTGTAAAAATCGGGTCTCCAAAACCCGCTCCGTTTTGTAATCTTGAACCAAGTTATGGAATTTCAGTAATTATTTATGGTTATTTTGAGTTTAAACGTTACATAATTAATAAATAAACTAAACTATAAAAATTAAATTGGATAAAAAGTTAAAATAAAATAAATAAAAATCAATTGTAGCTGCCGGGACTCGAACCCGGGTTAGCTGTCGCCAAGACTTATCATTCCGTCCCTTAACCACTCCGCCATCAAGTGTTTTCTGTTAACTTTAGGAAAACAATTGGATCTTATACGCAAACTCAATCAACCGTTAATGCCCTCTGCATAACGGAAATCGGTAAACCGAATCGCCAAATCAGTTCAAACTCGTTTTAGCTAGCTTATAACCGATGAATATCGGTTTCTAATTAAGTCTAAATTGAATGAACTTAAAATTTCGGTTTTTGAAACCGAAAAGTTATCAAACTCCGAATAATTCAAGTTCCAATCATCTGTGCGATTCAGAACTGTCACAACAACACTCCATTTCCTTTTCGTCGCGTTTTCAAGTCTTTTGAGCACCAAAAACTGTTCGCCGGAATTCTCTGCAGAACTCGCCGGAAAACCGTGTTCAACACAAACCGGTAAGATTTTCCTCCTTTGCGGTTTCAATCTATTGTTAGGACTCTACTAACATTAATCCATCACTCAAAATCAGTCACAGAAGACTTTGCTGGATTTTCTGGGTTCGCCGGAGATATTCTGGAATTGCCGGAAACTTGCTAGTTAACGGTAAACACATTAAATCGTGCTAATAATCCATGTACTCTGGTTCAATTTCAAATCTAATCCCTTAATTCTGTTGTTAGACCCTCTCAGCCGAAGGTTCAAAAAACAGAGTTGTCTGTTCTCGCCGGACTCCTTAAAGAAGACGACCTGTCCGGTATTTCCTTTCCCCAAACTGTTCGGTTTTGTACATTCAAGCTAGTAGTCATGTTATTTAAGTAGTTAAATCATGAACCAGTTGTTTGAGTAAAGTCGGTAATTGTAGTGAAGAAGACGAACTTAAAAACGGGATAAGAGTAAATAAAATTCGGATAATAAACGGGTTAGACACACAGTCCAGCGGTGGACTGTGTGCAAAGTTTATGTACAAGTCCTGAGTTCGATCCTTACTACACACACGCTCTACGTAATAACATTTCTTTTATTTATGAACTAACCGGGTTAGAGCGAGTAGTTGTTAAGTATAATATAAATCAAGAATATAACCGGGTTAGACACACAGTCCAGCGGTGGACTGTGTGCAAAATAAACTTCACGTCGCGCGATCGAGTCCCGTCACAAGCACTGGTCCATGAGATTAAAACGTTTTGCAAAATAAAGGAATTTTCGGTAAATTCGAATAAGTATATAAATATAATTAAAACTGGGTTTCTAACGGGTTAGTCACGTAGCTCAGCTGGTAGAGCTACGTGCGCGTGAACGGAAGGTCACCGGTTCGAATCCCGCTTGGCACAAATATTTACCGCTGACCGAACCGGTCAACGGTCAACGGAAAATAGTAAAAAAAAATAATATTTTTTTAAATATTTATTTGTTTATTTTAATTTAAAAATCAATTAAAAATACTTAAAAATAACATTTTTAAAGATAGAAAATAGCCATAAACTCACAAAAATATATCTAAAAATCCCATTAAAATCCTTAATAAAATCTATCCATTTAATATATCTTTCCATTATTATTTAGGTTAGTATTCCTCGTCGACTCGCTCGTCTAAATCGTGCGCATCTCACCATCTCCAATCCAACGCACCCAATGTGAGTGAACCCTTCAAATTCCCCGTTTTAATCACGTTTTTGGGGTGTATCATGTGTCTTGTTCATTTACATATTATAACCAAGTTATTGTGCATATATCATATCATGACATGTGTATTAGTTTGTTGCGGTTAAGTAGTTATTATTGTTTGCAAATTATTATTTCAGTACATGCAATTGCCGAGGCCGTAGCTCCCCATCCATCGAGGTTGAGTTTGATCCCCATTTTATTATGCGGTTGATCAGGGCGTGCCCGCACGATCGGCTCCGTTTGATTGAGCCTTGATCGGTCATTTCATTTTACATTTCAATACATGCAATACGCTCGGCTCCGTTTGATTGAGCCTTGAGTGCACAGTTCAATTTACATTTCCAGTTCATGCAATACGTTCGGCTCCGTTTGATTGAGCCTTGAGCGCACAGTTCAATTTACATTTCCAGTTCATGCAATACGATCGGCTCCATTTGATTGAGCCTTGATCGCACAGTTCATTTATGTTAATTATTATATGATGTTGGTATGTTCATGTATGCTATCGATTGTTGATGTATGTTATAATTGTAACTGATGTTTGCCAATGTTTGATTTCATACATGTGCTCTTTTATGATTATGCACAATATTTTATTGATAAACTAACCAGAAAATCATTATCAAATGTTTATCTATAAGGTTCACTCGCCAACTTATGTTGACCCAAAAAAACCTCCCATTTTACACATGATACAGGTGAACCAGCAGCAGCTAGGAACACATAGGACCTGGATTAGAAGAAATAAAACGATTTAGTATTTGGATTATTATGTTTGGTTATTTTCCTTTGTAATGAATGGACATGTTTGGATGTTTGAGAAATGTAACTTTGACTTCATTTAATTATGAAACATAATAGTAAATGTCATGTGCTTTGGTAATAACCCAATTATGCCCCGACTCTTATTTCCGCTGCGGGTCGGGGTGTGACACACGGGGCCATGCCCCACTCCAGATTCCATGAAGAAAAAGACAAACAGAAGCAGACAAGAGACACGAGGCCGTGGCAACTCCCAGATACGCAAAATCTTGGATAGTACAGCAAGTACAATGGCCACAGGGCCGTGTCAGTGAAGCACGCGGCCGTGTGAGCATCCGGGCTGACAAGATCATTAAATGAAGACAGAGAAAAAGGAGGCACAAGGTCGTGTGAACAGTCTGTTTCCAGCTATAAATAGTGGTGCTTAGTTTGCAGCTATAAATAGTGGTGCTTGGCAAACCATTCTCTCACACCTGCCACTACTCCACCATCATCTTCCACCACAATCTTTAGAGTTAGAGTGTGTAGTAGTCTCGGGATCCAAGATTTATCGTAAGAGCCTTTGTCAAACTATGGCCATGATTGGCTAATCTCTTACATCATTTGGTAAAGACAAAATCTTTTAGGTATTACTTTTGATTTCCAATCTTTGGTCAACTTTTATATTGGGTGTGTATTAATGACTTTAATAACTAGTTTTTTATATTGAAAGTGAGTTTTATTCTATCATTCCTTCATGTTTCGTTGATTCACTCATTCGTGTCTTTACGGTCTATATAAAGCACGTTAATTGTCTGGAAGGGGTTAGAAGGTTGGCTTGGGTAAGACTCTTGCCTCTTTAGTGTATAGATCCTGCGAGGACTTGGTTCAATCTTATTAGGACTTCCCTTAAGGCAGATAGCATCAAATCGTGGAAAGTAAGAACGGCTTGAACCCTTTATTTATAAACTACTATTAAAACTTTAAACCGGCCTTGCGGGATTGTATCCCTGTTGACTCAGACCAATATGGCCGAAGGTATCTTTTCCTGCAAAAGAGGGACATGCAACATTTTGCATTAATAACTTATTTAATTATCTTTCAATATTCCGTCTTGTGAAACTGTATCCCTGCTGACTCAGACCAATATGGCTGAGGGTACTATTGCCTCCAAAAGAGGGGCATGCCACTTTAACCAATATAATCTCTTAAAAAACTCAACGTGCGAAAATCATTAAAGGATACATAACGGCTGAGTCGAAACCAAGTGATTATATCTAGTTTATTTGTTTCTTCCATTTTATTCTGTTTATTTTAATTTACTTGTCAAAACCTTTTTCAAAATTTGGGTCGATTAGACGTTGACGATAATCCGGTAGTAAAAGCTTTGTGTCTTTGGACGATCTCGGTACCTTACCATCACTACTACGCTAATGATAGGTGCACTTTCCCTAACGTGTTGTAGAGAGTGATAGTGTTATATCATGTTTTATAAATATAAAGCTTGACTAAATGAGTGAAAATACTTAAATTATATCTAAAAAATCACACACACCCTCGATAACGTCAAGTTTTTGGCACCGTTGTCGGGGACACAAAGATTTTAAGAAAGTTTAAAATCGACGCCCTAATCATTTTAATCTTCTTAATTTGTCTTTCTAGGCTTTTTCTTCTTTTTCTACATTTTCTCTACCTTCTGCATGTTTAGTATGGGTCGTGCCTGATTAACACGGGACCGTGTCTAACTTACAGTAGTTAAAAATCAATAAAAACTTATCCATAGAAGGCTCACATGGGGCCGTGCCACATCTGACATGGGGTCGTGTTAAAAACGCCCAGTATCAGATAAATCACAGTACTGAGCAAAGGGTCGTGCCTAATCACCATGGTGCTGTGTCTCATAAAAATAAAAGATTCTCTTTTTTTCTTTCTTCTTTCCCGAGAGCCGTAATCTTCTGGGTATTATCCAAACAATGGATTATTACATGGAAGATTATGACTACTACTATTATGATGATTACGAGGAACCACATTGTACCATATGCGGTAAATCCCAATGGTACAAAATTGTTACCTCTTTTAACCATCAACCTCATACACAACATATGAAGAACCAATGTTTGAGCTCCCAAAATTAAGCTTTGATTGGGACACTCCACCCTTTGAAACATACGAGACACCACCCACCATCGTCCCCGAAGCCAAAAGCCTCATACAAAGTCTCAAGAACTTAGAACTATTGATCAAGCAATCTTATGCAAGAGAACAGATCATTTGTACCATGAGGTAATCGACGAAGAGGTAAAACCTCAAAAGCCGAAAGAAGAGAAACCACTCAAAGAAAAGCCAACACATGAAGATGAAAAAACCAAACTAAGTCACACGGAAGGTAAGTCTACAAAGGTGATTTCAAAGAGGAACAAGACCTCTAAGAAATACATATTTTACAAGCTTCTTTTGAAAATCATAGTTTGGTTCCATCTCATGCTAAGTTTATAAAAAAGTTAAACACTACTCCTGACATCAAAGAAATGGCAAGTGTTAATTTAACTTAAGTTCAGATGTCACTAATACAAGATGAAAATATTGAATTAAACATAAAACCGGTAGCATGTTTTATTCAAAACATCTATATTAGTAACATTTTAATAGATAAAGATCTTTGTATTGATATAATGCCTAGCTACGTATTTGAAATATTAGGTATTGGTGATATCCTTCCGATCAAAATTCCTATCCTCTTGGCTAATTGAAAAACTAAACACACTACAGGAATGGTTGAGGACGTTCTCATTCAAACGCATCAAACGGTTGTACCAACCAAATTTATCATCCTAGATGATGCTCCACTCGTGTTGGGACAACAATTCACGAAAGACCCATCAAGCTTTGCTCAAACATCAACATCATAGTCTTCCCACTAAACATGGGCCGACCAATCGAAGCTTTAATCTCTATATGAAATATCCAATAAGAAATGACTACCTCTTGTTGGAAGATGAGCCAGAACCACCCGATACGGTGGGTCTAGCCAAGGACCCTTATAAACGTGGCGCACCATGGAGGCATTCCATGGACTATGAATTAATAAAAGTAGTTTACTTAAGCATAAGTTTTTCGATTTCAAAAGTTTGGCTTCCTTTTGAAAAAGAATAATCATGTTTAAGATTTAGTTTAGTTCTTAGTTAATTCTTTTATTTTTAAGTTTTCTAATTTGTAGGGTTAATAAACACTTGAAGAAGGATTTAAGATAGCCAAAGGATGTTGAAACAGAACCCCAGTAAACAGAAGTCCCCCGACTCAATTTCTTCATAACAGCAAGTGCATGTTAGGTCCTAGAAGTGTGGACTGACACATCAAATATACACAACGGACTATGGTTGCGAACTGGGATTAATTGGGTTAATTTATATTAGGTTTTGGACCTTGTACAGGTCATTTGGGCATGTCTTAGGCCTTGTGGGCCAAGCAAGCCCAAGGGGAGCCCATATGGGGAGTGGGCAAACCCTAGGTATATAAGCTAGTGTTATAGCATTTCTAGGGTTTAGTCTTAAGCTCTAGAGAAGAACCTTAGCCTCCACCATAGAGAATTCCTAGAAAGTAATTCTCTATGCAAGTTTAAGGTGATTCACGTGTTATTCTTATTCATCTCGATCTTCTTATTTTTCAGTTTTCTTGAATCTCACCAAGTTTGGATTTCGCACATCCTTGGTGATTGTTTGATATCGTTGTTAGATCCGGATTATTTTGGACTTACAATTGGTCCAGAGCCTTTAGAACATGTTTTCAAGCTCGGTTTGATATCAAACATTCAAGTTTTCCGAAAATTTTGGTTTCGTGTTCTTCGCGTTCCTCATGTTCTTCTTAGTGTTCATCATTTTTATGAAGAAAAGTGATATATTTTGGTGTTTTAATCCTTTGAAAAGGTTGTTAAAAGATTAGAACATTATCTTTTAATTTTTGAAAATCTTTGATTTGGAAATTCCTTTTGGAAACAACTGTATTCCTGAATTAAAAAAAATAGAAAATTAAAAATTATTATCATCAACAACAAACATCATTATCCGAAATTGTCAGACATACATTCGAAATACATTTCACTTCATCCGAGATCATCATATCAGTAAACTTCATCGGATCCGAGACACATTCATTTCCATCCGAAACCCATTTCATTCATCCGAAATACCTGCAACTTTACTGTTCATCTCGAAACAATTGATACCGATCATCCAAGATCTCTGTCATTTCTGAAACTCTCCATTTCGAATCATACCTGCAACTTCACTGTACTTTCTCCTTCGTGATTCGGTTAATCATCATCAACAATAACATGCTCGTCGTTTCTGACGCTCACCGTACAACCACCCTCGTCTCCTGTGTTTCTGACACTCACTGTACTACCGCACCTCTATTCACCATCATAATTCACCACTCTCTACCTCCAATCACAATTCATCTCCGTCACCGTTACCGTTCACTACCAATCTTCCACTCATCATGTTTCATCGAACCACCCGATCACCAAACCTCCATTACTGTTCATCACCATCTCTGGTTACCATCATCCACCTATGATCACCACCTTACTTCATCGTCACCAACCCTGGTCTCCATAATCATCATCTTCTCCGATCCCTACACTGTCACCGTGCACCACCATAATCATCATCCATACATCACTCGGACAACAATCACCTCTGCTACCATTCATCTCCATCATCACCTCCGGTATCCACCTCTACACCGGTCACCTTCAATCTCTAACCACCAATCATCATCATATCAACCAACCTGTTTCATCGCAACGCCATCTCCGTCAACCACCCTGGCTCCTCCGACGCATACCTCTGATCATCACTGATCATCATCATCATATCCGTCATCGTTCATCAACCTATCATCTTTAACCTTCGTTTACACCTCCACCAGAAACACCTTGTCGACCATCAATTATCATCACTCATCGTCAAACCTGAAACTCCATTATCATCGTTCATCAGATAGAACACCGGTTAACCGTCACAACCGGGCCACCTCCACAACCACCTGCAACCAACTCCGCCGTCACCAAATAACACTGGCTTTCACAAACCCAAATGACACCTTTGAACCACCATACTCTGTCACCTTCTTCATCGTAAAAGATATAAAACAGTTTGTTTTTGTGACACTTGTGTTGTCGTGAAAAACAGGGAAGAGAACATTAAATTTTTTTGCGACACTTTGGGTGTCGGGAAAGGCCTGTTTGCAACTAAATAGTGTTTTGGTTTTGAGAACCGGCTGTTTTTTATAGTGAAGTTCTATTTTTTAGGGTTTTTAATTAATAATTATTAGATAATAATAATAATAATTAGGTAATCTTACTTAATCATTAATAGGTATTATAATAGTTTTTATTAGAAAGAAAATTATATTAATAATTATAATAATAGTTTAAAAATATAATATTATTCTATTTAATAATTAAAAATTATTATATTAAAAAAAGAAAATGTATTATATATTAGTTATATAATATTCATTTAAAAAATAAATTAATTAATTAAAAAATTATTATTAAAATTGAAATTGAAAAAAGGAGGTTGTTTGTTTGCGGCAAAAGTTTTGACAGATGTTAAGGTACGGTACAAGAAGTGGGATCGTTTGTGTGCTAAGTGTTCGAGTTAGTGCGTTCACGGGGATTAATGAATAATGCTGACAATTTGCGTTTCAAAATTATTTTTTTTAGGAGATGGATTTGGAAGGTTGCGGGATCGAGTGAAGGAAAAACTGAATGAGTTCATAGGGAAATACAATGTTGATCCTGTTGCTAACTATGTGATGGGTTTGCTTGAAAATGGGAGGCAAAAGGAATGAGATGAATACTTTTCTGGGTGATGACAGAGACTCCTTTGTATCTTGGTTATGAGATCATTTGCAATCAAACTAAGATCTATACCCACATTCAAAGGAATCCCATCCCGATGAAGTAGTCAAACAGGAACCTCAAGCCCAACAAGCTGCAGTCAATAGCCCAGCACCCCAAGCCCAAACTCAGACTGACGAACCAAGATCGCTCATTGACACGGTCAACTATCTTTTATGTACTGAACATTGCAGGAACAAGATTCACAACTCAGAGCACTAAACTCTAAAATGGCTAGTGACTACAACAGTGCAATGGCTCAGTGCATCAGCCTTAGACAAAGCAACAAATTGCTTACTGAAAAAGTTGAAGCACAAAATTTGTATGGCAAACCCAATGATTATACATCAGATACACGAGAACCATCTTGTGCTGATGACTCTTCCAATGATTCTGTCAAAGCTGATGAAGTGAAGACTGACGTGAACAAGGCTCCAAGTGCGTAAACTGAACAATCTAAACCTTCTACTTGTGATGAAAAGGTTCAGATCAAACCAAAGGAGCCCAAACGAGCAAATTAGAGACGAGGAAAGAAAAAAATTAAACATCAAAGACAATCTCGCTCTCCAAGATCATCAACGGGCATCAATTGTCCTCAAAAGGCTCATGATGTGAAGAATGCCTATGTTAAGCCGGTTAGTAATGACAAATGTGAGAAATGTGCATTTTACCGTGCTAACAAAGTTTTTGAGAAGGTTGGTGAGATTTCTGAACAAGACTTGCAGTATAAGCAACACAAGAAAAATCAAAAGAAATCTCCACAGCAAAAGGCCTCTTCAAACAACAAGTATAAGCATCCAAATTCATCGTCGTCTACTAGAAATGTGCAAGGAAATCAAGCATAGAAAGGATCTGTTCATTCTTTAAGGCCTGCAAGAGCAAATCAAGCTGACCAGAATGCTTTATACGTGAAGAGATAAACGTGTTTCAATTGCGGCATTCCTGGTCACATTGCTCGAAACTACACACATAGTCCTTATGTACCCTATAATGCTCAAAATCAGAAGGTTACACCAAAGGATAAAAATCATTCTAAGCCAATGAAGGTGTCATCACCTAAGGCAATGAAGAATGTGAGTCCCAAGGTAAACCATCTGATGGGGATTGGAATGCTGCTAAAAACAAACGCAATGCTGTTTAGGAACAAAAAATATTTCTAAATCTAATAAACCTGAACCAGCTAAAGTTTCTTGACCGAAGGCAACACACATGTTTGTTAAGCCCAAACAAATTTGGAAACCTAAATGCAAAGTAGCAATATGACCAATCCTCGAAACAAAAGGAGACTTGTGTTTAAAAGAAGTGTCTTATTTTGATGCTTCAGGAATACCCAGGACCATGATGTGTTACTAATCTCCTTATTTTTAAGGGACAACCAACGAGGAGCTGTTGACAATCTCTAGAATGTTGATAGCGGTTGTTCTAGAGACATAATAGGTAATATTTTACTGTTGCCAAAAAGTCAATTTTTATAGGTGATATGTTTCCTTTGGAGGAGATGGGGTAAGATAAGATCAACGAAAAGGTACAATTTAAATTTCGTGCTTTAATTTGAAATTGATTAGTCTTCAATCTGATGACGGAATGACTAAGCAAAAACAACAAAATATTTTCCTTTTTCTTTGTACCTAAGTTTCCATTATTAGGTAAATTTGTGCATAAAGCGTGATGCACAAATTTAGGGGGAAAGAGGGACATATATGTACATTTGAGGGGGAGAAAAAAACCAGAAAAGACAAAACATTTGAAAAACACAAAAATCATCAAAAGATTTTATTGCATCATTGGAAAATGAATGTTCTTGTTAAAGGGTTTGACCAACATATTAAGGTGTTGTACTATGATATGTTGATAGGCTTTATTCTCAAAAGATAAAAAGATACTAAGTGATATAAATATAATGAACTATTTATCTTGTTGGTAACATACTATTGGCGTATGATTTTATGGTCTTAAATCTTTCATTGATTGATAGCCAATCGGGTCTGTATACTGATGAGACATCCGGAATATCAGGACTGCCCTTCTGTTGCATCTGGATACATGCAGACCTGGGAACAGTCAGGATATCCTTAAAAGAGCCAAAATCAAAGGCAAAAACCGTAATAGAAAGGAAATCTCATGACGAGAAAATTCCATGTGCTTGAAAAGTCAAAAATACCGTATAAGGTATTTGCCTAACCCTCGTCAAATTTTGTTTTGTCACTTTGTTGTACAATATACTGACCTGTACACCAATAGTCTGACATTGTAAAAGATAAAGGATGATCTTAGTATACTCACTTGCTATGATGAATAGTTGTGCTTACTTTGATCGCGGGGGTATGTCATGGTATGGGACACACGGGTATTATAGTATAATATTACTATAAGCATATCACAAAGTTAAAAATAGAAAGTTGAGTGTTAGGTTTAAGAGGACAAAATATCGGCAATCGCATAGACCAGTCTAAATAAGTTCGCACCAAAAAGTGTTCCTTGGTCAGCCTGAGAACGATTTTGATCGCATTGCAATTGTAATTGTATATTGTTGAGTTAGATTTTTCGTTTCTGCTTATGCTCTCGTTTATTTGAAAAATTAAAAAAATATAGAAAATTCATAAATCCAAAAATAGTGTCTTGTCTTTACAAAATTAAAAACCCAAAAATAGAGTATTTTTATTTGTTTTATTAAAAATCATTAATCGTTCTCGAAGATTTGACTGATCATTAAAAAATGAAAGAAATTTGAATGTTATCCAAGTACAAGTACTTGGATGTAACAAGTGTTCATATGGTACTCTCCCTGTTGCATAGAAGTGTTTGCTTATAAACTTCTGAGAATTTTTGGAGAACTTGATTTAGATCAATAAACAGGGGTTGCTGAAAACTGAGATGTTGTTAGTTGCTGACAAAGCATGAAGCATCACAACAGCACGATGTACCTAAGTCAGAAGAACCGTAAATGAGTCATCGTCTGACAATGACAGTACATTTGAAGAAGTACATGTGAACCTACTTGCTTGAAAGAGAAAGATTGAAGAAGAAAAGAGCTGCTGAGAATCCTCCTCTAACATTCTTTATGACAAAGTCGTTTCAATCAAAGCTGATCAAGATCCTGATATGAAGCTGACCGAGAGAGCTGAAGAAAGAGACCCAGTGCTGAGAATTCGTTGAATTATGAGGTCCTAGAAGTGTGAGACTGATTTCCACAACACTTACAGTGTAGCGACAACCATAGACTCCGTTGAAGATGTTGCTGAATTCATACTATGAAGACAATTTGATGGATCAGTATAGGGGGAGGTTGTTAGGTCCTAGAAATGTGAGACTTACGGATCAAATATACGCAACGGACTATGGTTGCGAACTGGGATTAATTGGGTTAGTTTATATTAGGTTTTGGACCTTGTATAGGTCATTTGGGCATGCCTTAGGCCATTTGGGCCAAGCAAGCCCAAGGGGAGCCCATATGGGGAGTGGGCACACCCTAGGTATATAAGCTAGTGTTATAGCATTTCTAGGGTTTAGCCTTAAGCTCTAGAGAAGAACCTTAGCCTCTACCATAAAGAATTCCTGGTGAGAGAGATCAAGAGAGAGAACTTGTATCAAACGGTTTTGCTTGAGAAAGTAATAGAATCATATGCAAGTTTAAAGTGATTTGCGTGTTATTCTTATTCATCTCGATCTTCTTATTTTTCGGTTTTCTTGAATCTCACCAAGTTTGGATTCCACCAATCCTTGGTGATTGTTTTATATCGTTGTTAGATCCAAATTATTCTGGACTTACAGTGCA
Organism: Scalesia atractyloides; assembly: GCA_947069175.1. NCBI lineage: Eukaryota > Viridiplantae > Streptophyta > Magnoliopsida > Asterales > Asteraceae > Scalesia > Scalesia atractyloides. Next base: position 58,226,954 of record CAMTDV010000001.1, on the reverse strand, counting down.
ACACGAGGCCGTGTAAGTTAAGCACGCCCCTGCGCCTCAAGTCTGCAGAAAACAGTTTTGTTTCTATAACTGTCACATGGGGTCGTGCCTCTTAGGCATGCCCTCGTGCCCATCTTCTGTAAGTTTTTCAAAAAATCATGATACTGGCACTTTTGACACGGGGCATGCCTCCCTAACACCCCCCGGTGTCCAGTGCACAGCTTTTGAAAAAACTGTTGTTCTTAACCTACATTTACACATTTAATCAGTTTTAACCAATTTTAGACACATTGAGGACAATGTGTAATGTAAGTGTGTCGGGGGGGGGGGGGGTGGGGGCTCAACTTGAATATGATTGTCCTAAAATCAAGCACACACAAAACGCTACTTGGAACCACTAATAAACCCCAAATCTTTTTCAAAAATATTTCTTTTTATTTGATATGTCTTGTTTATAGTTTAAGTTAGAAACCAAGATCTTAAAAAGTTCAAGTTTTTACAAATTTACAACCGATAGCGCCGTGATAAAAAGAACCATATAAGAAAAATTTATAAAAAGGCATAACAATTCTTTTTAAGATTTGACTGTAAATATAATTTCACACTTTTACCCCTTCTCCCACAAAAATGTGAGTTTTGAGCATTTACCGAGCATTCAAATTCATATCTTTACTAAATGTTCATTTTAATTTCTTGTGTGAATAGCCGTATGTTTCTTACAAATCTAGAACTTGACAAGACAATATGTTTCCGGTCCTTAACAACTAATCCAAGTAAGTATATGATGGAGGCATTAGGATTTTTAAACCCTTTTTCATTTTCAACCTTATTTTCTATTTATCTCCCCACCAAAACCAAAAACAAAAATTTTCCTTAGTTAACCCTTTTGAGCCTAAACCTTTCGTTTCAAAACCCGCAAAATACAATTTTGCATAAACCACCCATCACCCAAAACCTTTTTATTTTTTTACACCCTTTTATTTTAGTAAAATTCGGTTCTTTTGAAATACACAAAAATATGAAACTTAGTTATCTTGTGAATATTTATTCTAAAAAAAGAAAGAAAGAAAGAAAATCTTTAGTTGCTTGAAATAAAATAAGCAAACTTATTGCTTATAAGCCTTTAGTTTGTACCTAAGTCACAAATAAATAAATTTTCAAAAGAAAACCGACATTTTATGCTTTTAGCCACTTTTCAAGTAAAACTACCTACCCCTAACCAAAACCTACCCTTTAAAGTCCTCTTGATATTTACAAAGATTATGTTAAAAAGGAAGAGGTTTGATTACTTGTCAAGCCTATGGTAGGAGTAACTTCTATACCGGTTCCAGCGTTTCACTTATACATCTTTGGCCGAGTGTTGAGTGATCACTTGTGAGGTGTGTGAATTTGTATATAGTTTAATGAAATTTATAAAGGCATGTTATGCCCAAAAATATTTATTATAAAGATTTTTAAATAAATCATGTCGAATAGAATTGTAAATATAATAAAAATAAGAATAAAAAGAACTTGTATTCCCGACACTCTACAAACAAGACCCAAAAAGCTTCTTCCCTACCAATTCCATTTGGGTGTGCAAGCAAAGATTCAAGTGTGGGGGTACTTGATATGCACCAAATTCAACATATAAATTGTATCAAATACGGTATAAAATCAACCCTTTTATGTACTAATGTTGGAAAAAGTATGTTTCTTTGTATACTTTTGATTTTAATGATTAAAAGAGTGTAAATGTACAAAATGAACAAATTAACTTAAAAACCAACAAAATATAAAAAAAGAGAAGTTGACACATCATCTCGACCATCCAAGCTTCACCCCAAGACCAAAAACAACAAGTCAGAAGACAGGCACGGGGCCGTGCCCCACTCCAGATTCCATGAAAAAAAGACAAACATAAGAAGACAAAAGACACGGGGCCATGGTCAACTGCCAGATACGCAAAATCTTGGATAGTACAGCAAGTACAATGGCCACAGGGCTGTGTCAATGAAGCACGGGGCTGTGTGAGCATCCAGACTAAAGATCATTAAATGAAGACATAGAAAAAGGAGGCACGGGGCCATGTGAACAGTCTGTTTCTACCTATAAATAAAGTGTTTGGTTTCATTTCAATCCATCCCTTGGCAAACCATTTCTCTCACACCTAGCACCACTCCACTATCATCTTCCACCATAATCTTTAGAGTTTATAGTGTGTAGTAATCTCGGGATCCAAGATTGATTGTAAGAGCCTTTGTCAAACTATGGCCATTCTTGGATAATCTCTTACATCACTTGGTGAAGGCAAAATCTTTTAGGTATTACTTTTGATTTCCAATCTTTGGTCAACTTTTTAATGGGTGTGTATTAATGACTTTAATAACTAGTTCTTTATATTGAAAGTGAGTTTTATTCTATCATTCCTTCATGTTTCGTTGATTCACTCATTAGTGTCTTTACGGTCTATATAAAGCACATTAACTGTATGGAAGTGGGTTAGAAGGTTGGTTTGGATAAGACTCTTGCCTCGTTAAGTGTATAGATCCCGCGAGGACTTGGTTCAAGCTTATTAGGACTTCCCTTGAGGCAAATAGCATCAAATCTGGGGAAGTAAGAACGACTCAAACCCCTTATATATAAACTACTATTAAAACTTTAAACTGGCCTTGCGGGACTGTATCCCTGTTGACTCAGACCAATATGGCCGAGTGTAGCATTGCCTCCAAAAGACGGACATGCCACATTTTGCATTAATAACTTATTTACTTATCTTTCAATATTCCAGCCTTGCGGGACTGTATCCCTGCTGATCCAGAGATATATGGCTGAGGGAAATGTCGCCTACAAAAGAGGGGCATGCCACTTTAATCAAGCAAATCTTTCAAAAAACCTAAAGTGCGGAAATCATTAAAGGATACATAAAGGACGAGTCGGAACCAAGTGATTCCATCTTGTTTATTTGTTTCTTCAATTTTATTCCATTTATTATAATTTACTTGTCAAAACCTTTTTCAAAATTGGGTCGATTAGACGTTGACGATAATCCGGTATTAAAAGCTCTTATGTGCTTGGACGATCTCGGTATCTTACCATCACTATACTACACTAATGATGGGTGCACTTGCCCTAACATGTTGTAGAGAGTGATAGTGTTATATCGTGTTTTATAAATATATAGCTTGAATTAATGAGTGAAAAGTACTTAAATTATATCTAACAATCACACACACCCTCGCTCACGTCAACAGACATGTAGTAACTGTAAGGGTTAGGTACGGTAGTCTGGACGTCATGTCTAGGCTAGCAATTCGTGTAAATCCATTATGGACCAGTTTGCTTACATGTATTAATGGTGCAATACATTTCTTAATCCATGAATTGATGAAACCTTGTTATGACCCTCTGTAGGTCCACCTGCGGATGGTGTTAAACCAGTTCCTTGTTCAAATGACATACACACAAGTGCGGAATCCAAGTGTGCATGCAACCAAGGCAAAGTAAAGAACACGGGGTAACCAAAGATTCACTATCTTGATTAATAATTGAGAACAAGTACAAACATATACACACAATGCTCGTATGACTCAAACAAACTTGCTGTGTTCTTGTGTCTTCGTCTTCAGAGAGAAAGATGAGAGGCTCACTTAGACCAACTAGCTAGCTAACTCTCACGCGCAAGTCCACTCTGACTGATAAGTGCATGTCTACTTATATAGTGTCCGTCTAGAGTTCGTACGAAACACGAATCCAGACATAAGGAACACACTATTTCACACGAGACACATTCCAGGGATTTGGTACGAGTCAACTGTTTCGTATGAAATGCTTATTTCGTACGAAACAAGTAACACACTTGTTACTCAAGTTATTTCGTACGAATCATGTGATTCGTACGAATTCTCTGACTCGCACAGAATCCTTATTCTTGGAGAACGTGTGTAGACTTGACGTTTACAAGACTTATCAGTATGCACATATGCAACTGATTAACACAGACAAGCTAAGATGTCATACTAGATCAAGACAGAAGGATATCTCGATCTATTCGACACGACCAAACCTATACAGACTCTTGAGCAAAGACCGTACAATTACAACTGTAATTAAGAACAAGCGACAGACACAAAACTGTATCAACACCCTCTCCCAAACACGATAATGTTTTGGCATTGCCGATGATTGGGTCTTGTGATACATCGACCCAAGCGCGAAACAACGCCCTTTCCACTTTACGGTCAACCTTTGAGGAGCATTGGTTGTAGCGGCTTCCCTTGCCCATTTACATTGAACATTGATCGTTTTGGGTTGTGACATGGGTATGCCTTTGGGTGTGGAATCATGTTTATGTTTCTATTGTGACATTGTTGTATCAGATTGGTAGTTCCATAACCAAAATGTGGCATTTATGGGTGCGGAATGTATTATTGTTGATTGGGGGTCGAATGGTGACGGGTATGGCGTCCCTCACGCGTTGCGGTTGTTCATCTTATTCGGGTCCATTTGTTTCTAGTATTGGAAGAAAGTTTAAAATTTTGGAAAAGAGTTTGAAAAGGGTTGAGAGCGGTTTGATGTGGGTGTACGACCCAAGGATAGGGTGAGATGGGCGAAGACCCAAGGCCCGATCTTCCCTAGGGCCCGAGAGTTTATTTTTAGTGTTATATATATTAAGTGTATATATATATATATTTTGTTTCAATTATGTTAACACAAAGTTTGGTCTCATGGTCTCCATTTTTATAAAAAAGAGGTTGGTTTAGTTTGGTCACATGTTCGATTCCAAAAAAAACATTTCTAGGTTGTTTTGTTCCGTTTATTACCTTTTTGTTTTCATAATTTTATGTTTCCTTTTATCTTTCTGTTTTTTCTTATTATTTTGTTTTTGTTTTTTGTTGTTGTTTTGTGTTTTATTAATATTTCAACTTTATTATTTACTTGTTTTTATTTTGTCATTATTATTAACTAAACAATTTTGAAATGTTTTTCAGTATATTATACAAAAAAAACTAATGAAGCGAACATATTCTAGTCATACTACGACTATATATTTTGCCCTTGTTTGCTATAGCGAGTGCATTAAAACGAACCCACTACTTTATATATATATATATATATATATATATATATATATATATATATATATATATATAGCAAGGATCCGTTAGGAACCACCCTTTATTGCGAAAAAACAATGTAAACACAGACAAAACTATTTAAAAAAGCTTAAAAAACACAAACATCACTTGACGTTAGTATTAAATAAAAGGGAAAAGAGAAACAAATATCCCCATCACCCGGTTACTATGAAATGTATGAAAAATGAATGTCGCAATTTAACTAAAAAACATTTTTAACATTTAGTTGTTGGTTTAGCTTTAGGGTTTAGTTTTTAGCATTTACTTTGGATGAGAAGGTGGGGGTTTAGGTTTTTGTGGGTAGGGTGGGGAGTTAAGTTTTTAGTCAGGTTTTTTGGGGTGGGGGTTTAGGTTTTGTAGGGGTGGGTATAGTTTTTTGAGGGTAGTAGGGGGGGTTTAGGTTTGAAGGTTTTAGGAGGTATAGTTTTTTGAGGAGGGGGGTGTTTAGTTTTAGGTGGTGGTTGTGATGGGGGTGGTTTGTTTTGTTGTATTCACATTGGTTCTCGTGATTCTCGCAATAAGGGTGGTTCTTGCATGAACCCTATCCTGTGTTTATATATCTATATGTGTGTATGTATTTATGGTTTTATTTATTAAGAAAGTTATATTTTAGTTGCCCGTTTTTCATTATAAATATGTACTAATTCAAATATATTTATTTTTTCTTTTCAAAATTGAGTTATCGACTTTATATTATATGGGCTTGGAGTTTTCAACTCACGCACAACCCAAATTTTTTCGAGAATTTTCAGAGACGACCCTGTTTACGGCTACTTTTTTAAAATATTAATCTTTTTAATAACCACCCATTCTACTTCGCGCGAAAGTCTCCACGCCCATATCTTGAAGCCGTGACCATGCACCGTCGCCACGGTGTTCCAAGTCGTTGCCCACCCGTCAACTCATATAACAAGTTAACATCAGTCTTAAATTATATTTATGTTTATCTTTATAAGAACATCATATAACAAGTTAACATTAGTCTTAAATTTCATAAATCTTAAATGACAGTAATAAACTATAAGTATACAAAGAAAAAAGTTTAAGGTGATCATTGTTTGTTAGTGAGATGAGTTGAAGGGTGATTACTATCCGATTATTGAGACATTGAAGAGGTGAATACTTCTTATGAGACTATGGACTTAAAGGTTTGAGTCATATCTATGGATTTTTTTAACAGCAAAGGTTACACTTCTAAGTTATTTCCCACCCCAAAGTTTAAACTTAAGCCTAAATCGCGTATGTGTATGGACTTAGATCAAAACTTTTGTTGGGGGTCATTTATGACAACTTTAAATATGGTTATAAATGATAGTTTTTTCCAATGGAAAAATTAAATGAAAATTTATTCAGAATCAATTGAATTTGACTTGAGACGCATAATCAATGAAAACGATTTTATTAAAGAAAATTTTAAAGACAAGAATTAAATCACCAAATACTTGTCGATAAAAAATATCAAGTATTAGGCTAAAAGGTGTGGTCATAATACTCATGACCACCATGATCCTCCATATAGATGTCATGTTATCCAACTTTAATTCACCATCTAAAATCACTATCCTAATAGTGTGGTCATGACCTAAACCACTATCTTTTTTATTTTTATAATATATTTTGTCTCAAAATCATCAAGTAGGAGGACCATGATAAACGTTGTTCAATCCACCCGAACCAACATTAATTAAGAAAAGAGAGAGGCGTTGTACCATCTGATTAATCATCCTATGTAATAAATAATGTCCTAATTTATAATTATTAATAGAAAGTAAGCGCCATGACAGCCAATTTATGAGCACATGCCTAATTGTTGAAGTGTAGTGAAATTATGGGATGAGCCAACTACTATTAGATTACTTGTACGACTGTACTTGTGAATTAATGTTTTCATGCCAAATCAACATAGGGGATGTTAAACATCACTCACTTTATGGGTGTCACATTCCAATTGTCACATCCTGACCCGCAGTGGAAAAGGTGATCAGGGCATTATTGGGTTTTCATCAAAGCTCATGACATTTATTATAATATTTCATATTTATCATTTCAATTTAAAAGAGATCATACATTCATATCAAACAAATACAACATGTTCTATTCATCCTTCTAAACTTCATTATTTTTCTTCTAAGGCAATTTCTTATGTTTTCCTTGCTTCTTCCTGTTCACCTGTATCATATGTAAAAATGGTTTTTGGATCAACAAAAAGTTGGCGAGTGAACCTTGTTAGAAAACATTTATTATTTATTTCTTGTTGTATTTAATATGGAAAAATTGTGCAATATTCATATATGAACAAACGTAAATAAACATACAATAACAACAATTAGCATACAATAACAAACCATTAGCATACGTATCAAACAACAGCAAACAATAACATACATTAACAAACCAACAGCATACAAAAACATATCAACTTGCATAAATATATAACATGAATGAAACTGTGCGATCAAGGCTCAATCAAACGAAGCCGTTCGTATTGCATGTACTGAAAATGATAAATGTCTGTGCGATCAAGGCTCAATCAAACGGAGCCGATCGTATGTTGGCACGCCAGGTTCACGCTCATAATGTAATGGGGAACATGCTCAACGCTCATAATGTAATGGGGAGCGGCGGCCTATGAAATTGCATGTACTGAAAATAATAAATTAAATCTAAACAATAACCACATAAACAGTTTATACAAGCTGATTACACATTTATTCATGATATGATGTATGCACAATGATTTAAATATAATAAATAGTAAGACACATGATACACCCCAAAAACGTGATTTAAACGGGGAATTTGTAGAGATTCACTCACCTCGGGTGCGTTCGGTGAATGATGTTGAATGCGCACGAGTTTAGAGGATTGATCGACGAGGAAAAACTAACCTAATTAATAACGAAAAAATAATGTAAATAAATGGATTTTATTAACAATTTTAATAGTATTTTTGGATATATTTTTGTGAGTTTAAGGCTATTTTCTAACTTTAAAAATGTTATTTTTAAGTATTTTTAATTGATTTTTATTTTAAATAAATAAATAAAATAATAAAAAAAAATGTTGATTTTTGACTGTTGACCGTTGACTTGTTGATCGTTGACCGTTGACCGGTTTTATTGTGTAAATGTATGCGCCGGGCAGGACTCGAACCCGAGACCTCCCGTTCGCGTGCACGCAGCTCTACCAACTGAGCTACGTGTCTAACCCGAAATATTTCTGTTTTTAATTATATTTATATACTAATTAAATTAATCCGAAAATCATTTATTTTAAAAACGATTTTAATGTATCGCTAGGTGCTCTCCACAGGTCTCGAACCCGGGACCTGTGGGTTAGTTTGGCACACAGTCCACCGCTGGACTGTGTGTCTAACTTAGTAAATATTCTGGTTATTATTATATTTAACATCTTACTGAGTTAACCCGGTTCAGTTAAATAGAAAAAGGCATTTTATTACAGCGAATGTGTGTGACCAGGATCGAACTCGAGACGTTATGCATATTGTTTGCACACAGTCCACCTCTGGACTGTGTGTCTAACCCGTTCAATATATCGATTTTAATTAATCTTATAACATACCCAACTTCATCTTCTTCGTTCAAAACACAGACGTCGATCAACTGACTGTTATTTGTTAAATTAACTTAACGAACATTATGAGCCATCATAATGTAAGGAACAGAAAAAGTTTTGAGGATTGATTGTACCGAACTGTTCGTCTTTCTTCAGAAGTCCGGCAAGATCGTCGGCTCTATTTTGGTGAGCTTCGGCTGATAGGATTAGTCAACAATTTGGAGAGATTAGATGTGAAATGGAACCACTGGGTAACGATTATCAGTAAGTTGAAATGATCATACCGGTTAACAGCAGGTTTCTGAAATTTCAGAAGTTTTCCGGCGAAAACAGATAATCCGGCAACGTCGTCTGGAAAGGATTCTGGGTGAGGGATTGATATTAGAATTGGTCCAATAATGGAATGAAACAGAAAAATCGAAGTAATTACCGTGTAGATGAAAGTCTCGGTTTTCCGGCGACTTGCAGAGATTTTCCGGCGAGTGAAATTTCTTGCGACAAAGATTCTTCAGAGGTTTAAGGTGAGTGGGGGTGATGTCAGTATGAGTTCTATGATCTTATTTTTGGGTAAGAAGAAAAGATGGATTGAACTCGGTTTTCCGGCGAAAATTTCCGGTTAATTTACAGAGAATTCCGACGACTTCCGGTGAAGCTTTTCTTAGCGAAATGAAGAGTATAATTTTGATAAAGTCGCGCTCAACTGATGAATGATGTATAATTCAGATTGATTTTCATTTTCAGTTTCAAATTCCAAAATCTTTCGGTTATGGTTTAGTGATTTGAATGAGGGACATTAACGTTTTTCAGTTATAACCGGCGATGATGTAAATGCATCCGTTATGACAAAAGAACACTTCAATGTTTGATGAATTCGTCGGGATTTCCGACGAGAATGATTTGGGCGCTGAGTGACCAAAATCGACTTCAGCTTTTATTATATGTATTAATTGAATCAATAAATCAACAAGAAACACAAGTGGCGGAGTGGTTGGGCGAGTGTGAGTTAAGTCTTTGTGTAACCTTTGGCTGACCCGGGTTCGAAACCCGGCAGCAGTATTTTATTTTTATTTCATTATTTTACCAGATTTTCAATTATAAATTTTATATTCTAATGTACTTATTAATTATGTATCGTTTAAAATTAATTTGGGCATTAAATACGCAACGAAATTTTTAACTGGTTGTTCGGTTAATAAACGAAGCGGGTTTGGTAAATCCGATTTTTGACGGATGTTACACCAATCAATATCGGAAATATTAAAGTGGGATGAAAACGAGAATGCAAGAGACTTCATAACGACTATTTATGACAAGTATTTAAAAATCAAATTTCATTCCATTTCTAAATCAGGGATACAATGTTTGGAAGCAAAGTACAACATTATGTAACAAGGAAACAAAGTACAGAACATAAACAAAATTTAAAGTACGTTTCTAGTCGTCCTACTAGATTTTTTTCAACGTAATGTCATCAAGTTCTTGTAATACATATTAAATTACATGTCAACACATAAAGCAGTGGCGAGGAGCTTGAGATTGGTTGTTGCATTGCGAACATTGGTTGTTGTGATGGTTCGGGTTGTCACAGTACGTTCGTTGTTGACCGATACTTGGTTTTGGTTTTGGGCTAGGCCTTGGTTGCCTTTTGGTTTTGGGCCGCTTCGGCATTGCGTGTGGAAATGCCCAAACCTATTGCACGTAGTGCAAAGGCGGCATGGAACGTTGGTTGGGTGATGGTAGGTGCAAGTGCTACACTTGGGAAAAGTCCCGGTGTAGGCTCGCTTTGCCGGCTCGGGGTTTTGGGTGAGAGTGAGTTGTTGTGGTTGTTGTTGAGGTGGGTTTTGTGGAGTAACCACAAAAAAACTTCAGTTTGAAGCCTTCCGCTTCTTACCATTGGAGTTGGTTTTGAGTGGCGGTTTGGATGGTGTGGGTTCGGTGATTGGTTTGGTAGTGGCTTAGTGAACGGTTTGGTAGAACCCTTTGGTTGTAGGGTTCCATCCATGACCCTATCGTGGGTGAATTTGGCGGCTAAACGATAGGTTTCCTCGAGTGTTTTCGGCTGTGCGCATTCCACGAAGTTGGAAGCAGAGGGTGGAAGTGTCACACCCCAACCGATGGTGGAAACATCAAAGTGAGATGAAAACAAAATTGCAAGAGACTTCATAACGACTATTTGCGACAAGTATTTAAAAATCAAAATTTCTTTTCATTTCTAAATCAGGGATACAATGTTTGGAAGCAAAGTACAACACTACGTAACAAGGAAATAAAGTACAAAACATAAACACAATTTAAAGTGTGTTTCTAGTCGTTCTACTAAATTTCTTTTAACGTAACGTCATCAAGTTCCTTCAATACATATTAAAGTACATGTCAACACATAAAGTATTGGCGATTATACAAGTGTGAATTACTAGCATAAGTATAAAACAATTTAAACAAATACACATGGCATAATTGTATACTAAGTGAGTTCGATGAATTTCTTGAGTTTGGAACACCGAAGTTACCTTAAAGGGAAACGAAGGCATGTGAGTTGTAGTTTTTGTTAACGGATTAAATTCAGAATTTAATGCAGAATTTATATATATTTTACAAATATAAAGTAAGGAACCATAAAAATGGCCATGCAATAAGGTAGAATGAAGAGCATCCATTAAATCTCATTATATGATTCACCAAAGTACAAAGTAATCAACGTAGTTGATGACTCGATTGGTCATCAATAAAGTAAGAAAAATACAACTAACTAAGTTGCTAACTAGACAAGTAAGAACAATCCGGACGTGCCATACCCAACATGGCAAATGTTGGAGGAGAGACAGGGTTATTTTACGTTGATTCTTTGAAGCTACTTAGGTATTCTAGCCACTAAATCAAGTGAGGTAGGTGAAATCATAGTTGGAAAGCCAGGGCTTCCGTTGTTCACACCTTCACCAAAACACAAGTCTTCAAACATTGAAGGTTGAAAGCTTGGATGGTTCGACCACTTTTAAAGTCACATGGGACTTCTTGGGCAGAATTTCATGAAGGTTTTGAGCCTTGTTTCTTGTGGAAATCAACCACAACACAAACCTACAACCATGAGCTTAGTTGGGAGCAAGGTGGGTACAAGATTCCATTAAGTTGTAAGAATTATATATAGGAAACAAAAAGATAAATTAGAGCAGAATTTTATGCTACTTTGGACCTCATATATGGTGAGATTCCACCTTAGTTTGCCATGCCAAACTTGTGGAAACCTTCCTAGAGGTTGCCCAAGTAGTTTGAAAGAAGATTAGAAGAAATGTGAAGAAAAGTGAGTGAAAACTCACTTAGAACACTTGAAAGTATTCTTCCTTGCTTGGAATTCTTGAGAGGATTAGAGAGTTTGGGAGTAGATTAGTGTGTGGAAAGTGTTTAGGAGATGGTGGAGACTTCTATTTATAAGTGGGGATTAGGGGGTTGAGAGTTAATGAATGCGGTTGGGAGTTAATGAAGGCGGATTTTCATTTTTAGTCCTTGCACTTATTTTGTTGGTTATTTTATGCTATAAAGTTGTATGCAAGTATGTTATAAATATGAAACACGTATGAATGTGATTCCAAGAAAATATAATCTCGTGGTGTGTCTCGGTTTTAAGTTAAAACACGTATTTCGCGATTGATTACGTATTATGCATGTATGATTAAACAAGGTTGATTTAAAAATACGATTTCCATTATAGTTAAAGTCTCGAGATTATAAGGATTGAAATGAAATAAGAATACAAGTTTCTAAAAATAGAAATCATACAACTTTCAAAATATGGAAAGTAAAGAAAATGTGGAGCGTTACAAGAGACGTCAATGCCCTGTTCCGTCAACCCATTAACATGCGTTAAGCCCTTCAGAAATGGGATCCACCCCCTTTTGACCAGTCACATCATTTTCTTTTTTTTTCTTTAATTCACCTAGTTATTGGATGATTTAGTTATTGTTTCACTATAATGCTAAAGTGAGAGCACCTTTTGCTAGTTATTAAGTAAGATTGTCATTCCAAAAACAGTCTAAAAGAAGATACAATAGCTATGATAAAGAAAATGTTTGTTACATGGCTATACAAAAAGAAAATAGTTATGAGGATAAACATCATGAGTATATAGACTAATGTTTATTCAAAGTGCAAAAATCCAAAGAAGTGGAGTATGGATTTAATCAAATTACAAATTTGGGTGTGAATCTTAAAGTTTGAGTTTGTTGTTCAACAGAAATTCAAATATCAATATATCATTAACCACCCTAGCGTTCGGTCATTCCAGTTAAGAAGACGTGCTCTCTAGATGATTAACAAGACTATATTATCAAAATACAAATTTAAATAAGGGGCTGGGATAAGATCGAATATATTATATGAATAACTATACAATTTCAAATAAGCGAATAGTCAAAGCAGGAAATTGTGTAACATGCTAAAAGTAATAAAGTCTATTAATACTTATATTTAACGGACCTACTCCAGATAGGTTGCTCATAAATCACGGAAGCACATCACGCTATCTAAATTTGATAGGTTGCTCATAAATCACGGAAGCACATCACGCTATCTAAATTTGTAGTTGCAATCATCAGGATCCTTCAAGATTTACCGAAAATGTCTATACAATCTCTTTTAGCGATTTATAAAAAACCTACTTAATAGAGAAAATCATAGAAAAGAAATTCCTATTCGTTTTAAAAGTCACCTTTATTCATAGTTGCATGGTCTTAAAGGAAAAACCTTGATTGATTTGACATTGAGCAAAGCAGTTAAGCACACATGATTATAATAAAAAGGTTGTTAGCATCTTACACATATGAAGAAACCATAACAACCACTTTATTTGTTATGAAAAGATTTAACTACAAACAGAAATTCTAAGCGTATGACTTGTCACTGAAAAAAAATATAATAATTATTTTTTCATCTCTTTTTTTAGTTTTTATATGCTAAATTTATTTTTCAAGCCCACGTTTGTACGTTAGACATGAGTCACCGCAAACTAGTGGTGCTTGCTTGAGTTGAGTATTTAACAAACATAAATATTAAAAAAGAAAAAAAACCTCACTCGAACTATATAACAAGCTTAACTTGAGTTTATAAAGGTCATACTCGAGTTTTTTGATCTTCAAATGTGTGTATCATACACAAAAATCAAAATTTGCAAGTATGATTATTGTCGAATTTATCTTAACAGGTTTCTGATTTGTGATCAAGTTTTGAATTTTATAACTTTTTATTGTATATAAGAAATCAGTTTTAATCAAATATTAATTTTATTTACATTTGAAATAAGTTTGGTTATCAAAAATAGTTTAATAAATAATCATGGTTTCAAGCAGATCAGATCGAGAATGCATCATGAAGACTCGTTGCACTATAGAGAGCTATCGAATCGAGTCTAACCTACACCAAACAAAGTTTAATCAAGACTTAATGGGTGTATGAAAAATGAATCTCTATTACTCATGCTTTAACTGATAGTCCACTTTACTCTTGTATCTCAACCTGAACTATTCAAAATCCAAGAATCAACTATCTGTTGAACTATATCCATACCCGGGTTGACAGTCCACTTCACTCAAATATGCCAACCCAAACCGTTAAAAATCTAACAAAATATGAAAACAGCCTTAACATCTATTATGCTGATATCCCTGTAGCTTCCTCCGGTATCAAAAACAGGAAACCGACTGGCAAAAATGTGCAGATGACTTGAATGGCTATCCCAAAACTAAGGTTATCAAAAGAACCTGAAGAGATGTTCAAAACCGAAGCCAAACCCGCACCAAGAAACCCGCTGATTGTGGCCCCAAGGTTGTTTATTGACATGAAGAGAGCGAATAAAGTCCCTTCTATTCCAGGTGGACATAGATGGCCTGATAAGATGAGGAAAGGCATGAACCTGCAAGTCAATAAAAAAGTTGGTAAAAGGAGCTACATGTTGACTTGAAAAGGTCACACAAAATGTTTTCTTGTTTGACATAGATCGGATTATATAACGAGTTTTGATACTTTTTTCTAAAACGACTATCGCAACCGGATCCAGATTAACAATAACATGTTTCGAGGCAAAGGTTAATGGAGACCCGGGGGTGCCCCGGCCCCACTTATTTGAATTTTGAGAGTCCGGCCCCACTGATGTGCCGTTCAAGCTCCGCCACTGTTTCGATCCAAACCAAGTTTACACCTTTTTTAAGATGACCTGTTTTGACCCGAACCCGGTTTGACACGAACCAAATTGATACTTCTTTAAAATGACCCGTTTTGACCCAAACCAAATTGGCGCTTTCTTAAACGACTCGCTTTGACCAAAACTCAATGTGACATACCAAATTGATACTTTTTTAAAAGACCCGTTTTGACTCGAACCAAATTGACACCTTTTAAATGACCCGTTTTGACCACGAAATATATTTATATTTTTTCTTTAAAACAAATGATTTTGACCTGAACCAAATAGTTGTTTCTTAAAAACGGACCATTTTTACTTTTTAACTGAACCCAGTTTGACACTTTGACCCGACGCCGTTTTTACCCCAACCCACTTTGACCTAACACTGTTTTGATCCAACCCAACCGTTTATCGGGATTAGTGAGAATAAACCACCATCCTTATTAAACTACAAGAAAAACACCAAAATTTATGTGTAAATGTGTAATTATCTATCTTAACAGCAAAATTATATAAAGAAATAACACAGGTGTAGAGCAAATCAACGAGACACTTACTTGAACTGATTGATTGCATCGGAGATAGCAGACCCAAACAGCATCATTGTCTTATCTGATATACCTAACGAAACATTCAATCTTGTAACCAGAACTATATCTAAAAGAGTTAGCAAAGCCAGAGCAACATGTGCAAACCTGCGTACATATAATTTCAATTAGCAGCTTATTAAGCTTTGATGTTCGAGTGTGATTTTCAACAAAAAACTTACATGAGAATTCTTCGTAATTTCATTTTCTTTAAAAATCGATTGTATATGAACGTTCCAACCATGAGGCCTATCCATCCGATAACACGCGCTGTGCCCAGAAACGATGCTTCCAAGTTTAGGACTTCTGTCTGGTAGTAGAACATGACGGTTTGGAGGTTTGGCATCGTTACCTGTGCTAGGAAAAACCAAGCCATTGGTCTGGTCTCCAAGTCAAATCAAATCAGAATTTAAAATAAATATCTTTTCTTATTTTTAGAAACTGTTTTAAAGACGTTTAATATTCATATGATGAGTCAAATTTTGCATTTATTTTGGAGCAGCAGGAATGAAAGGTAATGTACAAAATTATTTACCTGAAAATAATTGGCTGCCGAAAAGCCTTAAACAAAGTATAACCAGCCGTTTTTAACGACTGAATCAATTGTGACAAGAAAGATCCATCTGTTTTAGGCATCTGATCATTGCTTCTGTTAATCTTTCTCTTCTTTTTCTGTTTAGAACTCTTGTTTCTCCTCAAAGCATTGGTTTGATGCACGTTAATCAAGGGTTTATCTTTATCTGATATACTTCCATTGGAGCCATTAGAGGTAGAATGTTTTTGTGATGGCTTACTGCCCTCAGAACTTTCATTCACGAAAGCACATGAAAGTAGTTGTACGGTTGGCAAAACAGCAAAAACCAGAAATATGTTTTCCACCTGAAAGTTACCTAATGCATATCCTCCTAATAAACTCCCACAGATTCCCCCGAGAGCCATTGCCATCCATGATATTGATTGCAGGTCGCCAGCAAACCTAGCTCTGATCACACGATAATTTGTACAAAAATGGAAACTGTAAACTCTCACTAATGGGTCAAATGGGTAACATCAACATATTAAGTAAAATGGAAACAAGTCGAAAGTCATCCAGAGTAGGGGTGCAAACAAGCCGAGCTGCTCGAGATCAGCTTGAGAAAAAGCTCAAAACGAGCCGAGCCTTATCAAACCCGAGCCGAGCTTGAGCCTAAAATATAGTTCGTTTATTTATCAAGCTCGAGCCTGGCATGTGAAGCTCGTAAGACTTGTCAAGCCTTAACAAGGTTTAGTGTAAAATTCGTTTCTATTAATATTTAATAACATTTACCCCTTATTTAAAGTTGTCTAGTAAACGAGCCGAGCCGAGCCGAGCTTATTTAAACTTGTTTATAAGCTGAGCCCGAACCTAAAATAGGCTTGTCTAGTAAATGAGCCCGAGCTTCATTTATCGAGCTCGCGAGCCTAAACGCATATTATTTTTATTTAATATACTAATTAATATATTAATGATTATAAACGAGCCAAGCTCGAGCTCTCATAAGTTAATCAAGCCCGGGCTCGGCTCAGCTCGTTTGCACCCCTAATCCAGAGTGCATTTTTAACGCTTACAATCTACTAAATGAATTTCTTAGAAAAATAAGGTTAGTTTAGTAATCACATTTAAGACCATAAATTATTATTAATAAAGATTCTCAAGACCCTAAATTATTATTAATAAAGATTCTTGACAAAAATAGTTTGTCAATTTTGAAGTTCAAAATCAGTCTTTTGACTTCAATAATTAATATATAAGGAATATTAGATGTCTTAGAAGAAAAAAGAAAAACTAAAACGAGAGGAACGGGAAACCGACTGGATGGACATACTTTTCAAGTCTTGCAGCTTCAGCAATCATTGCATCAATGACAACATCTGCCATTGCGGAACCAAGATTCTGCAATAACAAGAAGATCATAAGTTGATCTCTTGAGTTTCTTATGGTATCTTGCAGACCGATAATCACCCATGGGAAGAGTGAGAGAAGTGTAGCAATAACTAAATAAGGAATCCTTTTCCTTCCTTTTATTGGGATACAATCTGACAATATTCTGCATCCAAAAATGCACACGTGTAAACATATTAATGACCAAACCCAAAAAAAATAGTAGTTACATTACAGCTGCCTAACCAATCTTGATACATATGTAAACTGATATACAAAAATACATCCATACAGAGACTTTTTATAATCTTATATTGATTATCTTTGGCATTTTCTATTATATTCAGTAAATATATTTAAAAATCACAGTTAGATCAATACCCGTATATTGGTTTTATGCTCCATGGAAAAAATGCTATTGAAGTCACGAACTGAGAAGCTGAGGGCGATAGTTTTAGTCTGTCTTTCAGCTGATATGAAACCGCTGTCCAGACAAATGATCTAAAACCCTAACAATATGTAACAGAAAAAGGTTTCACTGGTTAGTAAGAATAGAACAAAATAGTTCAAATAGTGGGGAAGATAACAGAAACATACAACCAAATTGTGGTAAGAAAATATTCATAGAGGTTCTGATATATAAACTTAGGAGTTCTACAAGATGTCCTCTTATTTCATGAAAAAGAGAAGAAAGAAAGAACGAAGATTTATGGGGAATATAGTTACTGCAAGTGATCACGTGAAGTTTGTGAAGGGAAATCTACGACTGAGTGAAGGAGAAATATGATAATTGTGTTCTTCTCTATACATGTTCGACTACGTCCTTGTTTATATGAGTTCTTAAAAAAGGAACAAATCCATAGTTGACAGTGGACGTTGAACAAATCAGTTTTTTTTGCCTCAGAACAGGCATGAAGTCATGAACTTGGTCACAAAATCCAACACTTCACACTTATCTACAAGTAATATTTAGTACAATTTCCATATACCATTTTCTTCCCTTGATTATATGCTTCATCTTTCCTAAAGAAAGAGTCTACATTATAACTAGAAGGCCTCAAAGACGAACCCATCATTACCACCCAACTACAAACTAATCATTCTTTATCAATATTCTAAAGAAGTGTAACTTAGGAGCTTGAATTATTTCTAACGCCCAACTATAAAATTCGAAACTTTCATTTGAGAATTTAGTCAAACTTGGAAATTTCCTGGAAAATGAATTGTAGTAATTTTCATCAGAATATTCAACATTGAAAATTCTGGCATAATCCTCACTTCTAATGCTTTGAATTATTCCGTAACTTCATAACTCAAAAACACATTGTGACATAAGGAAATGTTCGAGCTAAACTAATTACTACTTCATATTGCTATGATCAGTTTTAACTTTTAATGTCCAGAGTAAAAGTAATTCTGATGATTTTCTTATAATTAGAGGCCAAAACCAGATTCAGAGCTGAATATTTCCAACACAGATCATACACATTCTTCTATAAACCCTACAAAAAAACCTAAAACTCGATATTCCTCAACCTAAAGTCCTAAACACCCAAACACATCAATAAAAACACGTATGAACATTATTTACGACTTTTGAATCTAAATCAAACAACAGAAACAGCTAATCGAATAACTTGATCCCCAAACTTGCACAGACACTTAATTCATTAGTGTACGTAACCACCACCATCGTCATTATCAATCGAAATTCAAAACAAACAAATGTTATAATCAGTATCATATATCAGTTTCACAGATCAAACTGCAATCATAATTGAAAATAAACAAATACTATAATCAGTTTCATATATCTACCCTAAAGGTAATAATGCTCCTGATTTGCTTATATTATTAGGGTCCAAGTAATCAGATTCAAAGCTGACTAATTTCTACATCACAGATCATTCACATTATTATTTAAATTTAAAGAAAAAAACCCTAAACCTTAATATATCTCCACATGAACACCCAAACACATATCAAACAACGAAAACAGCTAACCGAATAGCTTGATCCCCAAACTAGCATAAACACTTAATTCATGTACGTAATCACCACCATCGTCATTATCAATCGAAATTCAAAACAAACAAATGTTATAATCAGTATCATATATCAGTTTCACAGATCATACAAATTCTCGTTTAATCCTTAAACATACACACACACCTAAAACTCAATAATCCTCTACCTAAACACCGAGACACACGAAAACAAACACATATAAACAAAATCTACAGCTTTCAAATCTAACTGAAACAGATAATCGCATAGCTTGATCCCCAAACTTGCACAGCCACTCAATCGTGTACGTAATCATCATCGATTGCAATCAAAACTGAAAATTAACAAATGAGAATGATGTGAAATTGTACCTGAGTGAAATAAATCAAACAGACGAGCCAGATAAAGGAGGCGCCGAAAGCAGATCGCAGCTGTTTCAGCCATTCGATCATATTGTTGTTTCAGATTCGAGAATTTAGGGTTTGCGAAAATCTCGAATTTTGGGAGAAAATAGCAAGAATCGTCGAAGAAGAAGAATGAGGAACGCGTTTACTTCAAACCGGTTGTTATGTTCAAACGATTTTCTTCGTCATTACTCCTTTCAGGTCAAGTTTTATTATAAAATAAAATCAATAATATAAGACGTAACTGACGGGTTAAAATAATAAATATATTTTATACATAAATTTTTTCTTTTTTTAACATCCAAGGAGGCTCGGCCACCAGGTACACTCGTTGGTCATCTACACTGTAGACGACGCTGATGACTTGACCCGTCACTAATTCTATAGGAAACTCATACCTACTGTGACAAAACTCTGGCTCGCGCATAATATTTTGTTATGAACAAGATTTCAGCCAGAAACCTTCACTAAAGGAAATCACTGGGTACCCGAGGTACCGCTGGAACACTACCCTGAAATTTTGAATAGAAAGTTATAAATGTGTTAAGAATTTAATTTCGAGGTAAAATGAAGATAAAGATTTTGAATTGGTGTTATGGAAAGGTAATGCTAATTTTACTATTTATTTATGAACGGTAGAATTTTATTTTTATAAGTGATAAAAAGTATATATACATATTATCTCGATGTTTGGGGTGATGATGGTGGTGTGTATCAGTATATGGCACTAGCACATGCGGTGAGGGGTAATGGTGACGTTTTGTGTTACATGTTCAAAATTGGCAACTATCTATATGTAAGACAGAGAGAGTGGAAGATAAGTATATTACATGTTATTACGGGAAAATTATCAAAATATCAGTTGACCAAAATCGTTTTCAATAATGTTCGCTTCTGTGTCGGTGGAGAGGCGTATCACGCGTGGGATGCGTCTTTCAAGCACGAGATGCGTCTTTCAAGCACGGGATGTGTCTGTGGAGCGAAACCCAATAAAAATTGGACACGTGGCCACATGATGTGTTAGTGCGAGGCATCATGCACGTGATGCACCCGACGAGTTTTCCGACGTGTTGCAGATTTCCGGCGAGTTGCAGGTTTCAAAAACATTCATCTTTGCATGTGGATTTGAAGGTTATATGACCATGAAACAATTTCAAAGCAAATGATAACGTATAGACACATCAACTCGCCCGAAACCTGCAACTTGCCGGAAAACTCATCAGATGCTTCAAAAACTCATCAGATGCTTCAAAAACTCGTCGGACGCATCCCGTGCATGATGCCTCGCTCCAAGGACGCATTACGTGGCCACATGTCCATTTTTAATAGGATTTCACTCCACGGACGCATCCCGCGCATGATGCGCCTCTCCACCAACTCAGAAGGTTGAGATTTTTCAAAAATGTTTTGGTCAACTAATATTTTTTGATAATTTCCCTTTTATTAACCTATCTTCACTTATTAGGTATATTTTGTTATTTTTTATATTTGTGTTGTATGTTGAAACCCCCAATGCGTAAGACAAAGAAAGTGCAATATTCTACGATGTTTTTGGAGATAACAATGTTTCAATGAATAATTCTATCTGCGTTTACAAGGTATAGTTTGTATTTTATTTGTAGGTGTCATGCATGTTGTTAGATCATTGAGTTTGCTTGCTTGATCATTGAGTTTTACAATGCTATTATGGTATGATCCATTGGAGGAGATAAACTTACCTAAAAATAGCCATTCGTAGCAATTGCTTAAGTATGCAATCCTACATACCTACAAGCCTCGTAAACACAATAGAAGCAACATCAACACAAATGAAGGCACTCCGCACTCGGTTCCTTAATCTAGCCAATATCACAATTTTGTTTTCTGAAACTTAATGGTTTGAATTTTTAAGCCGAAAGCGTCAAATGCTAACAATACTAAAACCATGGGTCTAGTACGGTTTTTAAACAGTATCTACCAACACCACTAGCCAGTAGCCAGTAACACAGCCCATATGCAGTATGGGCCGACTCTATGCATGTGCGTCTATTAATGTATACAGTGGTGAAACTAAAAAAAATTACACTACAAAAAATAATCAGAAATTTTGGGTAAAACAAACACTATGAAGCGAAACATCAGAGGGGCACCCCCCCTCTTCAGGGGCGGCCCTGAGGGTGGACGGGGCTCGTGATTTCAAGGGGCACGTCTGATATATATGTATTATATTTTTTAATTAGTATACTCATACAAACACCAAAATAGGCCCATTTATGTCAGAAGAGAAGGGTGAAGTTTGAATGACTGGATTTTTTTTCGTCAAAGCTGACTTCGGGCGACGACAGTGATTGCTCTATTGTGGTGCAACATTGCTCTGTTGTAGAAGAAGGCACAAAAATGTGGAACGGCTGTGATGTAGCTGTCGTGGGCTAATCAAAGGTATTTGTTTCGGTCAAAAATCAATCAAAGGGTAATGTAATCAAATATGATTTTGTGAAGGTAGTGTGCTTGAATGTCAAATTATTGAATGGTCAATGAATGAAATGTAATTGACAACAAACACAAGGATTTGTACGAGGAAAAAAGTCCATGATCTTTAAAAGATCTCCGGCATAAAAAACCTCGGGTGATGGAAATTACCAATCACCAACTATATTGCATAAAAAGGTTACAACTTTGGATGATTGAGCTCGTTACAATTGAATTCTAGTGTGTGTTTGATAGCAGTTTCGAGAGTAGTAAGTAGGGGTGTTCAGAATTCGAAATTCGTTTTTATTCGATTCGATTCGATTGCAAGAATTCGTTTCGATTAAAAAAATTCGAATTCGATTCACTTCGAGTCAAGTAAATCGAATACGAATTTATAATTTCAAATTCGGTTCGATTTGAAATTCAAATAAAATTATACAATTTTATTTATTACTTTTATATATAATACATATATAACTTTTATTAAGCTATACTATAAATTAATTTCAAATTTTTTTCCAAGTATTAAAATTACCCGTTACCAAACCCACTACATGACGCATAACTAAAACCTAAGTAACAAATCTATCAATAGAATTCTAACCCTAAAAATATTAACTTGTAGTGTGGAGTGGTTATTCCCGACTTCTCGTTTTGAATTTTAGACTTATGGTACTTTATTTGGGACTTTTTAATGTGATATCGTACTTTATAATTGTTTTAAAATATATGTTTCATTTTGATAGTTTTTACAAGTTTTAAAGAATCTGAATTAAATCGAATTTATTCGAATTCGATTCGAATTCGAATTTTTTGTTGAATACGAATTGGATTTTTATTCAAATACGAACTCGAATCGAATCCTGTAAGTTTTAATCGAATATGAATCGAATACGAATTCAAGGGAAAATAAAAATTATTCGAATAATTCGAAAATTCCATATTCAATTCGTTGAACACCCCTAGTAGTAAGTGTACGGGTTGTGTGTTCTAATTCAAGCTCAAAATCCCCGATATAATTAAAAATGTCCAACTAACTATTCAAAAATATGCAAGTCTCTCACGATCACCCATAACGGCTATTGCTTCAGTTGCACGTGCTTGAGTCTAAGCATATTCCGTGATATTTCAGCATAGACCAAGTCCACTTCGTCAAATACCTATAGATACAAGCTAAAAAATATAGGAAACAATTGTTAGCCAACATAGGTAATAATAAGGATCCTTGATCCTCAGACTGCCTACACCATCCATTAAGGATTAGTGATCCAGGATAAATCTCATGATACATGATCCACAGTATTCAAATCAATGCCTTAACAATTGCCCCCAAATATGGCGGATATGACACATATCAAATCTACCATATTTCCGTTAGAATAGGACTAGCCGTTGCACCATGTAACTAGTCGTTACTATCTCTGACTTCATCAATGGGACTGCCTGCAACAAACATCATGATATATAGGATAGAGATAGGGTTTTGAAAAACCATTTAAGATCAAGAATCCCTCATTTAAATCTTTATTCCGGAGACTATTCAGGTATTCTTCCATTCTCTCGCAATCCTTTATTTTCTGTTTTCTCTTTCATCTTGATCCAACCATGAGCAAAATGGTTACTCGATCCTCACCAAATAAGAGCCAGGATAACCATGATATACCACAAAGCCAGAATCTTTTGGTGAACCCTTCCTAAGAGTTTTGCAGATTCACCGATCCTGAAATTGACCGTTTCTATACATGTTTCCCTCCGGGAACAATCTTCCGTCCCTTTAACTCATCCACCAAGAGTGACTCTGGTTCATCCACTTGGGTGTGCTTCCTTTCCATGCCTTTCCAGATTGGGTACACCTATCCATTCCCTGACTTGACCCAATGTTTCTTTACCCTTACCGGTTTGTGCTGCAGTCACGCAACGCCCATATTGTACACTGTGGAGCATATCATCAGCAACGAGGGTTTTAGCTTTAATCTTTCTAAACTCTCATACATATATTCCCTTGTTTCTCATGGATTTCACCGGTTCTTGTTTAAAGCCAAGCCCCATTAGCCACTCCTAATCCTTAAGACCACCAAAAACGACACCTCATAGAAGAATGAGTTCTTCTTTGTAAGGAGGAATTCTATTCCATTAGGGAATGAACTCCCAACAGAGTGGACCTTAAAGGTAGGATATAGGATCCTTAGACAAAGACTATAGAGAGTTGTTACTTCTGACTGATCTTGTTTTCTTTATTTGCATGCAGTGAAGAACTTTGCCTCTTTTGCCGACACTCTTGGTACAAGGGAAAGAATTCCTGCATTCTGAGCTCTGGTTTCAAGCATCAGGACGTTCAAGCCAAAGACAAAAGAGTTAGAAGAGACGGCCTCTACACAATGTCAAGTAAGTACTTGCAGACATTGATACAATATGATTATATAAGAAGCATGTAAAAATGAATGAAGGTACTTATCTGTATGCTAAATGGACAGGTGCTCTGAGATCCGCTAGCAAGTCGGTCACCAAGTGTGGCCTAGATGAGATTGACAACATGATCTCCCTATGTTATTCAAAGAAGGAGCTGGCCAAAGGCCAAAGCCAACCGGAGCCAAAGACAATGACAACTCGGGATAAGGCAGGATCCAAGAGGAAGAAGCCTTCTGAGCCAGAAGAGGACAACCTTCAGATTAAGCGACAATTTAACGAATTTATCACCGAGGTAAGGATCCTTGATCCTCATAATTGGTCATGATTGTTGCAAAGGATCACTAATCTTGATTTCCATGTCTTGTAATCCATAGGGCTTTGTCCGCTTCAAGACTTACTAGGATAGATGCTGAAGCTGAAGCTGAAGGAACTTGACTGACCTCTGTTCTATCGCTGCCGCTAAGGACAAGAAGATCTCGCAGCTTGAGAAGGAGAAGACCAGCTTGGAAGAGCAGCTGCTGTATGCCGAAGTTGGGATACATGAGGTAGAAATTGTAACAACCTGTAAAATCGTGTCCAATAGTATAGTTACACATGTTGTATTTTAAATATAGTCTATTAAAGACCAATAAGGACTAAAGGTGTCAACATGCTCAAACTGAGTCTCTGAGTGACGGTCCGGTGTCAACATGCATAAATAACAGCCTCTGAGTGACTGATATGTAAACATGCTTAAATCGTTAGCCTCTGAGTGACTGATATGTCAGCATGCTTGAAACTTGGCCTCTGAGTGACTGATATGTCAAACATGCCCAGCCTCTGAGTGACATCGGAGTCAACATGCTTATAATAAGCCTTTGAGTGATCCTTTGCAAAGTCCTAACTCTCATACGTGCCAATTGTTGGACGAGAGGGTACAATTCTGTAAATATGTGAAAGTTGGATAACGGAGGGATTAAAAGTGTCAACATGTTAATTTATACCTCTGAGTGACCTTTTAATGAACCGAGAGCTCAACAATGTCCGGGCATAATCCCGGGTATGCCAGGTATTGGCTATGGAGGGCTAAAAGTACCAAAAAAGTGTTTTAGAAGGTTTCTAGAAGCTTTATTAAGTCAAGGGGCTAAAAGTGTCAAAGTTTGAAACTGGCCAAGGGGCTGTCGTGGGCCGCGAGAGACCAGGCCTGGGTCTCTCGCGGGGCGCGAGAAGGGCTCTGCTGCAGAAAGTTTTGCTTGGCTGCCAAACAAAACTCCAAAAACCATTTAATCGAAACTATGGCTTCCCAAACTACTATGCCACATTTTGGGACACTTGTAAGCTTCCTCTTACACCCCTAAACACCTTGCATCACCTCCTTTGAGTTCTCCAACTATAAATAGGTGCTTAAGTTCACCATTTCAACTTGCATCTTTCTCATTCATACACTCTTCTCCCTCCTCTGGAAGTTCCCAGCTGAAAGGAGCATCCAACTTAGTTCTCTTACATTCTAGGAACCTCTTGTAAGTGTTCCTTGCTCTTGCATTTTCGTTTATAGACTTTTATAGCCAAAAGTCAAGCGTTTTACGAAAAACTCTTTGACTTTCGGTTAAGACCATTATGGTCCAGCCATTGTTCATAACGAACATGGATAAGTGATTGTAATAAGGTAGGTGTTAATCCCTATAAAGGGCACCTTCTGAAGATCACGTTTGCTAGACCAATTGACGGGTCAAAGTTAAGTTATTAAAAAGTCAAACATGCCATTTTTCGAAAAAATCATAAAATGATCTTATATATGTTATGAAACCTGTTTTGATACTCAAACAAGTTGGTATAATTATTAGAACATGTAAGAACATGTTCGGTTCGTCAATTTTAGTTCTAGGGTCGGTTCGCAAACGAAAGTCGCGAAGTTTGACTTCTGCTTTGACTTTCGATTCCGACCCGATTTAGATTAGTTACCTACTGATCTAAAGTTGTATTATGATTGTAAAATAATGTAGCATAACCCTCTGAGGTTATATTACATGATCATAATCAGAATCCACGTTTATGCGCAAGTTCCGTAATTATGCCATTTTTTACAAAAATGCCCTTTTTGCATAAAACAAGTTTTTATGATAATGAACTTGAAAATAAGTTTCCTACTGATGTAATATTATAAGTAGGATTATTTGGGATGTTAAACCAAGTTATAAACTGAGTTTTCAAGCAAGTCCTTAAACTATGTCGATAAATGACGATTTTAGCCCTTGTGGCTCATAAAATAGTTTTAATCAAATCTTTTCAAGGTAAATCTTTTACCTACTGATATGTTATATTAAATAACATATATGTTATATTAAATAACATATCTAAGACATTTCAATCTGACCTAATGTTAGCTTTCATTAAATGTCACATAAAACGTCATGTTACGACATTAGCGCCGTTTCGGCGCATAGTATGGTTTTAAACCATATTAATTGACCAAGACTTGTTATCTGCTGACTTTAAAACTTATTTTAAACATATTTACAGTAGGTACATGTTATAAACTCAGAATCCCAAATAATTTATAAACTTTGTGTAAAATGACCAAAATGCCCCTTCGGTGCGTAGTTTGGTCATAAAAGATAAATTACACAAATAATTGGTATCCTACTGATATTATATCATAAATAAAGTATTTTCCAGAATACTTATAATTATAACATTAAATTATATTCAAGTTCCTTTTATATGGTATGAAATTACCAAAATGCCCTTATGAGGCATAGTTTCGTTTTAAAACCTTCACGGGCATACAAGTTGATATCCTACTGATATCTTAACTTATTTAAAAGTATAATGGCATATAGAACTTGTCCATAACTTATCCTGTTACCCATTATCGCTTATAAGTGTGCAGTTGATTATACGTAACTAGTTTATGGAATTTAACCAAAACAGGGTTTAACCTTATCATATTAATCTCAAAATACAGAATGTTAATTGTTTACCCATATTATGCAAGTCAAAGTACTTGTAGGGTTTAAACTACATTCTATCAGATCATTGTTTAATCAAGCGTATACGTTTTGATCATGTACACTACTCGGTCTAAGTCTATGACTTAAATAAATACCGATAGTATTTAATTGGTTAGCTTATGCCATAATGCAGACTAGAGCCTTGCTGGTAAATGCTATCTGCACGTTAGTACTTTTGTATACGGCTGAGTTATTGAAATTAAAAGAAGACTAGCTCAGGCAAATACTCTCGACTTATTTTCCTTATACGGGCTTGGGATACGGTAAACTATTACCGCTTGGTCAGAAATGGGATCAATCGAATGCCGGATTGTGGCTAGTAAATCCGCATATTCTGTTTTAGTCATTTTTGTTTGATAACTTAAACATCGGGGGTTAAATTACCCTGTCCTGGATATTCTCGGCTTATTAGATTAGTTAATGGCCACGACCTTAGCGCGGGGTGTAGGCATACACCTGACAGACGCTCAAATGCAAATTACCCAAGACGTTGGGGATAACTCCTCTGTGAGTTCTAAGTGGTGTGTATTTAATCATGTCTCGGTCTCTGTACTGGGCCCTGTATGTATCGACAAACATGTGAATCTGTTAACAAGGTTACAAAGTAACTTTCCCAAGTTATAAAAGATTTTGTGCCCTGTGCACTTAAAATCATTTTAAAAATGTTTTCAAAATGAGTCAATTGGATGTATTTACCAGCGAAAGCTGACGTATTGTCCAAAGACTAAACTGCAGGTACAATACGAAATAGGCCAGAAGCTGCTCGGTAGTGAATAAGAGGAACTTGCAAATCCTTAGATCTGCCCTAAAGTCTATTTTATATTCTTTCTTTGTACATTTTATGATCCGCCTGTGGATCTTCTATTACGAGCCTGTATATTTATTTTATTTCGAACATTTGGTTTGTAATAGTAATTTTACTCCAAGACTTCCGCTATGCCATGTTTAATTGACAATGATGTTATCAACTGACCTCACAATACTCTCCACCCGGGCCCACCGGTGTATGGATTTGGGTTGGAAATCCGGGGCGTGACAGGTTGGTATCAGAGCCAACATTTGAGAGAATTAAACACTATCGTTCTTGTGTTTAATCTCAAACTTACAAGCACATTCCTTAGACTTCCGAGTCTAGGCATTGACCTAGGATTACTCATTTCATTATTAAGTCATTATTATTGTTTTTGAATTGATTTTTAACAGGAAAATGTCGCCACGTGTACGAGGACAAAGTGGGAGAGGAAAAGGTCCAATGAGGGGAGGACCATCGGGGTGCATCACTTCACAACCTCACAACTCAAATGCCTACCAAGAATCAGGAGATTCATCTCATTGGCAACCAGCGAGACACTCTGTCTCTCATAGACATTCGCCCCCACATTACAAAAATTCTTACCACTCTCACCACTCCTATCATTCACACCATTCTCATCATTCCCATTCACATTCTTATCATGAAGAATTTAACCCTAACCATTACTTTAACACGCCTCCAGCCGATCAAAATCATTTGGACAAGCCAAACCCTATGGACGAGGACTCCGACCCGGAGATGCCACCGTCGGGATCGAATACGCATCCATAGAGATTTCAAGCGATTCGAACTCTTATGCCGGATTGCCTTACCAAGGTCCTAATGAGTGGGACCAATATTGGAACCAATTTACCTTCGCCAACACTCCCTCTCATCACTCTCAACCACCCCCAATATAAGAAGTGTCCACATCGAACCGGTGGACCAACCTCAACCACCACCTGAACCACCAAGGAGGAAGTGTGGAGCACGTATGTCGGTACGTGCAGGACAAAGGTCAGGATCGCTGCCACCTTTGCCCAATTATTATCCCACAATTCAAGAGGACCCACAAATGGATGGACCCTCTAACACTTCACCTGTGGTGGAACCAACAAGAACACCTATGGTTCAACCACCACCATCGGGTTATAGTAATCCAATTCCCACATATCCAGATACGGCTGGATATGATCCTTTTAACCCGTCTACACCAGTAGACTATCAAGCATGGTCACATGACCCCTATATGCAAGCAGTTATGTACAATGCACTTTACCTGTCTCCTTTCCTACCTGCTTATCAACCGACTGGATATCCAACTTATGGGTACCAGTATCCGGTTATGCCACAACCTCCGCCACCACTTGAGGCCGTTAATGAGGCCTTCGAAAGAATGAAAGAAATGCAGCAGCAAGTGGAGAAAACAGAGAAGAAAATAAACAAGTTCTTCAAGAAACTCTCCAAACTGGTTAAGGGAAAGAAGTACGACTGAAGTCTCTTCTAAATATATGTTAGTCCCTGCGAGGACATTGTTATTTCCTTAGTCCCTGCGTGGATATTTTTATTTCTTTAAGTCCTTGCATGGACAAGTTTATTTCATTTTTCTAGTATTGTAGTTTTTAATTTGAAATTTAATGAAGTATTTTGGAATTATATATATATGTATTCATCCTCTTCAAACGAGCGTCTCGATTTTACTCGAAATTTATCGCATGATATAATTCCAAAAAGATCTTAATGGTTTTGATTAGCCAAGTGGCACAGACCACACATTTGGCCAAATTATAAATGATAGTTAAGTATGAAGGGGTCTTCTATCAGGATAGTTAAGGGAAGTTATCCTTCTATCCAGAGGTGGTGGACTTAAGTTCAAGCCTCCAAGTCGTTAAGGTCAGTGCAACCGGGGACTATTAATCAACCATTAAGGTACTCTTATGTTAACATTCAGAAATGTTAATACTTTTGGTAGTGTGACTTGAGGAATCACACTAGCCTTCAAGGTAGAGGACTATGTCCTAACCTTATATAGCCTATGTGTTCAAAATTGATCCCGCCTAATATCATCACTACGATGATAATAACCATCCATTAGTGATGTATTGCCCTTGGGCTATGATTAAAACATCCATTAGTGATGTATTGCCCTTGGGGCTATGATTAAACATCCATTAGTGATGTATTGCCCTTGGGGCTATGATTAAACATCCATTAGTGATGTATTGCCCTTGGGGCTATGATAAAACATCCATTAGTGATGTATCGCCCTTGGGGCTATGATTAAATATCCATTAGTGATGTATTGGCCTTAGGGCTATGATTTAAACATCCATTAGTGATGTAGTGCCTACGGGCCATATTTCATGTCCATTAGTGACAGGCTTATGTGCCAT
This sequence comes from Scalesia atractyloides, assembly GCA_947069175.1. NCBI lineage: Eukaryota > Viridiplantae > Streptophyta > Magnoliopsida > Asterales > Asteraceae > Scalesia > Scalesia atractyloides. Next base: position 58,196,179 of record CAMTDV010000001.1, on the reverse strand, counting down.
ATTCTATGTCCATTAGAGACAGGCCTATGTGCCATATTTTATGTCCAATAGTGACAGGCCTATGTGCCATATTTTATGTCCATTTGTGACAGGCCTATGTGCCCTAATTTATGTCCTTCGAGACAAGCCTATGAGCTTAAATATAATTGTCAATTATGACCATGACAGTTGTGACAATGCGATTCACTGTCCAATAATATATGGACTATGTCCACATTGTAATTTGCCTTTGATGGTCCTATTAAGACCTAGGCCAAATATAGTTATGTTAAGCCTAAGAGTTGTGATGTTATTCACACTAGAATAGGCAATGGATTGTTATATCCAATGTTTTAAGACCAATATGGTTGACATACCATGGCTAAGTGAAGCTTTATTGGTGTACATAACCCAAGGCTTAAAGATGGCTAACTCAAATGAGGCACAAAGTAGCCACCGGAATGTGGAATCTAACAAAGCCGAAAACAGAGATATCGATAACGGAATCTAACAGTTTATTTCATTTTTCTAGTATTGTAATTTCTAATTTGAAATTTAATGAAGTATTTTGGAATTATATATATATATGTATTCATCCTTTTCAAAATGAGCGTCTCGATTTTACTTGAAATTTATGCTCTGCGATATAATTCCAAAAAGATCATAATGGTTTTGATTAGCTAAGTGGCATAGACCACACATTTGGCCAAATTATAAGTGATAGTTAAGTACGAAGGGGTCTTCTATCAGGATAGTTAATGGAAGTTATCCTTCTATCCAGAGGTGGTGGACTTAAGTTCAAGCCTCCAAGTCGTTAAGGTCAGTGCGACCGGGACTATTAATCAACCATTAAGGTACTCTTATGTTAACATTCAGAAATGTTAATATTCTTGGTAGTGTGACTTGAGGAATCACACTAGCCTTCAAGGTAAAGGACTATGTCCTGACCTTATATAGCCTATGTGATCAAAATTGATCCCGGCTAATATCATCAGTGCGATGATAATGAACATCCATTAGTGATGTATTGCCCTTGGGGCTATGATTAAACATCCACTAGTGATGTATTTCCCTTGGGGCTATGATTAAACATCCATCAGTGATGTATTGCCCTTGGGGCTATGATTAAAATATCCATTAGTGATGTATTGCCTTTGGGGCTATGAGTAAAACATCCATTAGTGATGTATTGCCCTTGGGGCTATGATTAAACATCCATTAGTGATGTATTGCCCTTGGGGCTATGATTAAACATCCATTAGTGATGTAGTGCCCTTGGGGCTATGATTAAAACATCCATTAGTGATGTATTGCCATGGGGGATATGATTCAAACATCCATTAGAGATGTAGTGCCTACGGGCTATATTTCATGTCCATTAGCGGCAGGCCTATGTGCCATCTCTTATGTCCATTAGTAACAGGCCTATGTGCCATATCTTATGTCCATTAGTGACAGGCCTACGTGCCATATTTCATGTCCTTCATGACAAGCTTAAAAGCTAAATAAAATTTGTCAAATTATGATAATGACAGTTGTGACAATGCGATCCACTGTCCAATAATATATGGACTATGTCCAAATTGTAATTTGCCTTTAATGATCCTATTAAGACCTAGGCCAAATATAGTTATGTTAAGCCTAAGAGTTGTGATGTTATTCACACTAAAATAGGCAATGGGTTGTTATATCCAATGTTTTTAAGACCAATATGGTTGACATACGATGGCTAAGTGAAGCTTATTGGTGTATAGAACCCAAGGCTTAAAGATGGCTAACTCAAATGAGGCACAAAGTAGCCACCAGAATGTGGAATCTAACAAAGCCGAAAACAAAGATATCGATAATGATAATTTTCAAACTCGCATTAACGTGGCAGTTGAAAAGGCCATGGGAAAGGCCATAGAAAAGCTTAGAGAGTTGAGTGCTACTCGCTCTAAACCATTATCGATTACCCCATCCTCAGCTCATAAGGAGAGGTCCGTTCACTCCTCAAATGCGAAGAGTGAACCAAAGAAAATAGATTTTGCTGAAAGGTCCTGTTCTGTTAAAGACTGATGTACCTATAAGTATTTCGTCTCCTGCAAGCCCCGAGACTTCAACGGGAGAAAGGAGTTGTAGAAGCCTTAAACTGGGTAGACGAGATAGAGACGATTGTAGATATCAGCGGTTGTGCTGATAAGGATGTGGTCAAGTATGTATCACAGTCCTTTAAGGGTGATGCCCTAATCTGGTGGAAAGCCATGATTCAGTCTACAGGTAAAATACACCTGTATAATTTGGGGTGGTCCAAATTTGTGGACCTTGTTAAGGAAACATACTACCCACCCCATGAGGTGGAGAAATTAGAGATAGACTTTTTGTCTCTTTCGATGAAAAACCTAGATTTTCGGAAATATGCTTCAGATTTCAATTCCCTATCTAGGTTAGTTTCCTATTTGATTACCCCGGAACCCAAATTCATTGCGCACTTTAGCGCCCAAGATAAAGGGCATGGTAAAGGCTGCTCAGCCTACTACCTATAGGTCTGCTGTTGACCTATCTCTCTCCTTCACCTTGGATTTGGTGAGGCAAAAGTCAGTCAAGTCTGAAACTAACAGGAAAAGAAAGAGGGAAGATGACAACTCCCAAAGATTTAATCAGAAAAATAAAGGGATATTTGTGTTCAAAAGGAACCAAGACAAATCGATTGTGACACCAACATGTAAGACTTGCAACCGCAGGCACTGGGGACAGTGTAATTATGATCCACAAGCTAAACTGTGGGATCTGTAAGAGAAAGGGGCATAAAACCCTAGAATGCAAGGATCTTAAGGATGCCGTCTGCTACGTCTGCAATGAAAAGGGGCATGTTAAGACTAACTACCCTAAGGTTCTTAAGAACAATAATGCAAAGCTTGGAGAGGCCAAGAAGGGGAAAGCTCGTGCCTTTCAAATAACTGCAAGAGAGGCTGTTAATGACGACAATGTTATAACAGGTACATTCCTCATTAACAATATTTATGCTAGAGTTCTTTTTTATTCGGGTGCAGATAGATCTTTTGTTGACCATAAGTTTAGTAAACTACTAAACCTACCCATAAGAAATCTAGACAAAACATATGAGATAAAACTTGCTGATGGAAGTTTAGAAAAAGCATCTTCCATTCTTGATGGAGGTTTCATATCCATTAAGAATCATTCAATTCCTATATCTTTGCTGCCAATGAAATTGGCGGGGTTCAATGTAGTTTTAGGCATGGATTGGTTATCTCATAACTAAGCCCGCATTGCTTACACTAAAAAGCTCATCGAAATTAAAACCCCATCAGGTGAAATGATCACCATCTCTGGAGACTCACAATATGGATTGCCAGACAAGGTGTCGTTATTTAAGGCATCTAAGTGTTTGAGGAAAGGTTGTGTCATTTACATGGCACAAGTGACTATTAATGAGCCTAAGCCAAACATGGAAGACCTACAAGTTATTTCTGAATATTTCGATATCTTTCCTGAAGAACTACCAGGCCTACCTCCAGACAGACAAGTAGAATTCAGGATTGATATTATACCAGGATCAGCACCCCTAGCTAGAGCTCCATATAGGCTAGCACCAACGGAAATGAAGGAATTGAGGACGCAGCTAGACGAACTCTTGGAGAAAGGCTTTATTCAGCCTAGTTCCTCGCCTTGGGGAGCTCCTCTCCTTTTTGTAAAGAAGAAAGACGGTTCGATGCGAATGTGCATCGATTACCGAGAGCTAAACAAATTAACAATCAAGAATAGATATCCTCTGCCTAGGATCAATGATTTATTTGACCAACTTCAAGGGGCTAGTTACTTCTCCAAGATCGATTTGAGATCTGGATATCAGCAGCTGAAGGTTAAAAGTGAGGATGTTCCTAAAACTGCCTTCAGGATCCGATATGGTCACTTTGAATTCTCGGTGATGCCTTTTGGGCTCACAAATGCACCTGCAGCATTCATGGACCTCATGAATAGAGTCTGCAAACCATATTTGGATAAGTTTGTCATTGTCTTCATAGACGACATACTTATCTAATCTCGTAATCAAGCTGATCACGAGAAACATCTTCGGTGCATCTTAGAATTGTTAAGGCAAGAGAAGCTTTATGCTAAATTATCTAAGTGTGAGTTTTGGCTTAGGGAAGTCCAATTTCTTGGACACATGGTAAGTGAGTGTGGTATCCAAGTGGATCCCACCAAAATTGAGGCCATAATGAATTGGGAAGTGCCCAAGACCCCATTGGAAATTCGTAGTTTCCTAGGATTGGCTGGATACTACAGAAGGTTCGTTGAGAACTTTTCAAGAATAGCCACTCCTTTAACTACCTTGACCCGTAAGAATGTTAAATATAGTTAGGGTCCAAAGCAACAAGAATCTTTTGAGTTTCTTACACACAAGTTGAGCAATGCTCCTGTGTTATCCTTATCAGAGGGTGTTGAAGACTTTGTTGTTTATTGTGATGCTTCGCACACCGGTATAGGCTGTGTGCTAATGCAAAAAGGCAAAGTGATTGCCTATGCATCACGATAGTTAAAGGTGCACGAAAGAAATTACACCACCCATGATTTGGAGTTGGGTGCCGCTGTATTTGCACTAAAACTATGGAGACGTTACTTGTATGGCACAAAGTGTATTATATACACAGACCATAAAAATCTCCAACATCTATTCAATCAGAAGGAATTGAACATGCGACAACGCCGATGGATGGAAATGCTTAATGACTATGATTGCGAGATTCGCTACCATCCAGGCAAGGCAAATGTAGTTGCTGATGCCTTGAGTCGCAAGGAACGAGTTAAACCTACAAGGATTAACGCCAAGAGAATTGAGCTCAGAAATAGCTTAAATGAGAAGCTAATAGATGCGCAAAAGAAAGCTCTATTAGAGGCTAATATCCCTAATGAGGGATTAGGCAGAACTACGGATCAGTTAGCGACTTGAAAGGATGGAATCCTTAGATTCAATGGAAGGATCTGGGTTCCAGTCTTTGGAGGACTTAGAGATCTAATCCTCCAAGAAGCGCACAACTCAAGATACTCAGTTCACCCGGGCGGTGACACGATGTATCAGGATCTGAGAAAGAATTATTGGTGGATGGGTTTGAAGAAATCCATAGCCACTTATGTAGCCAAATGTCTGACGTGTTCGCAAGTTAAAGCCGAACATCAGAAGCCGTCAGGACTTCTACAACAATTGGAAATTCCCACATGGAAATCGAAAATGGTAACTATGGACTTGATTACCAAGTTACCTAAGACTAAAAGTGGAAATGACACTATTTGGGTCATTGTGGATAGACTGACTAAGTCAGCACATTTCTTGCCAATCAAAGAAACGTATGACTCTGACAAATTGGCTAAGTTGTATGTGGACAAGATTGTGTCCTTACACGGTGTGCCGATATCTATTGTATCTGATAGAGATACTAGATATACATCTCATTTTTGGAAAAGTTTCCAACAATCTTTAGGCACACGATTAAATTTTAGTATGGCTTACCATCCGCAGACTGATGGTCAAAGTGAGCGTGCTATCCCGACATTGGAAGATATGCTCTGGGCATGTGTGATTGATTTAGGTGGAAGTTGGGATGACCACTTACCCCTAATAGAATTCTCCTACAATAATAGCTATTATACTAGCATCAAGGCTGCTCCTTTTGAGGCCGTGTATGGGAGAAAATGTAGAACGCCAGTGTGTTGGGCAGAAGTTGGGGAAGCCCAACTATCAGGACCAGAGATTGTCCTGGAGACCACGGAAAGATTGTGCAAATCTGTGATCGTCTCAAAGCTTCCAGGGATAGGCAGAAGAGCTATGCTGACAAGAGGCGTAAACCTCTTAAGTTCCAAGTAGGGGACAAGGTCATGCTAAAGGTATCACCCTGGAAAGGTGTGATGTGTTTTGGAAAGAAGGGCAAATTAAGCCCAAGATATATCGGGCCATTCGAGATAGTCGAATGTGTTGGCACTGTAGCTTATAAGCTCAGATTGCGAGAGGAGCTAAGTGGAATCCATGATGTATTCCACATATCTAACCTTAAGAATTGTCTAGCTGATGAGTCGCTAGGAATGTCGCACAAGGATGTGCAAATTGATGAAAACCTGAGGTTCATTGAGAAACCAATTTCGATCGAGGATCGACAGGTTAAGAATCTCTGAAGAAAAAATACCTATAGTAAAGGTTAAATGAGACCCTTTTAGAGGTCCCGAGTATACATGGGAGGTTGAGTCCACTATGCGACAAAAGTACCCCCACTTTTTGAATAAAATCTCGAGGTCGAGATTTCTTTTAAGGGGGTGAGGATGTAACACCCAGTAAAATTATGTCCAATAGTATAGTGACACGTGTTGTATTTTAAATATAGTCTATTAAAGACCAATAAGGACTAAAGGCGTCAACATGCTTAAATAACAGCCTGCTTAAATAACAGCCTCTGAGTGACTGATATGTCAACATGCTTAAATCATTAGCCTCTTAGTGACTGATATGTCAACATGCTTGAACTTGGCATCTGAGTGACTGATATGTCAAACATGCCCAGCCTCTGAGTGACATCGGAGTCAACATGCTTATAATAAGCCTCTGAGTGATCCTTTGCGAAGTCCTAACTCTCATACGTGCCAATTGTTCGATGAGAGGGTTCAATTCCGTAAATATATGAAATTGGGATAACGGAGGGATTAAAAGTGTCAACATGTTAATTTATACCTCTGAGTGACCTTTTAACGAACCGAGAGCTCAACAATGTCCGTGCATAATCCCGGGTATGCCAGGTATTGGCTACAGAGGGCTAAAAGTGACAAAAAGGTGTTTTATAAGGTTTTTTGAAGCTTTATTAAGTTAAGGGGCTAAAAGTGTCAAAGTTTGAAACTGGCCAAGGGGCGGTGGTGGGCTGCGAGAGACCAGGCCTGGGTCTCTCACGGGGCACCAGAAGGGCTCTGCTGCAGAAAGTTTTGCTTAGCTGCCAAACAAAACTCCAAAAACCATTTAATCGAAACTATGGCTTCCCAACATGCTATGCCACGTTTTGGGACACTTGTAAGCTTCCTCTTACACCCCTAAACACCTGGCACCACCTCCTTTGAGTTCTCCAACTATAAATAGGTGCTTAAGTTCACCATTTCAACTTGCACCTTTCTCATTCATACACTCTTCTCCCTCCTCTGGAAGTTCCTAGCTGAAAGGAGCATCCAACTTAGTTCTCTTGCATTCTGGGAACCTCTTGTAAGTGTTCCTTGCTCTTGCATTTTCGTTTATAGGCTTTTATAGCCAAAAGTCAATCATTTTACGGAAAACACTTTGACTTTCAGTTAAGACCATTATGGTCCAGCCATTGTTTGTAACGAACATGGCTAAGTGATCGTATTAAGGTAGGTTTTAATCCCTATATAGGGCACCTCCATAAGATCACGTTTGCTAGACCAATTGACGGGTCAAAGTTAAGTTATTAAAAAGTCAAACGGGCCATTTTTTGGAAAAATCATAAATTGATCTTATATATGTTATGAAAGCTGTTTTGACACTTAAACAAGTTGGTAACAATTATTAGAACATGTAAGAACATGTTCGGCTTGTCAATTTCGGTTCTATGGTCGGTTCGCAACCGAAAGTAGCGAAGTTTGACTTCTGCTTTGACTTTCGATTCTGACCTGATTTAGATTAGTTACCTACTGATCTAAAGTTGTATTATGATCATAAAATAATGTAGCATAACCCTCTAAGGTTATATTACATGATCATAATCAGAATCCAAGTTTATGCGCAAGTTCCGTATTATGCCATTTTTGAGAAAAATGCCCTTTTTGCATAAACCAAGGTTTTAATGATAATTAACTTGAAAATGAGTTTCCTACTGATGTAATATTATAAGTAGGATTATTTGGGATGTTAGACCAAGTTATAAACTGAGTTTTCAAGCAAGTCCTTAAACTATGCCGATAAATGACGATTTTGGCCCTTATGGCTCATAAAATAGTTTTAATCAAATCTTTTCAAGGTAAATATCTTACCTACTGATATGTTATATTAAATTACATATCTAACACATTTCAATCTGACCGTCAGCTTTCATTAAATATCGCATAAAACGTTATTTTACGACATAAGCGCCGTTTCGGCGCATAGTATGGTTTTAAACCATATTAATTGACCAAGACTTGTTACCTACTGACTTTAAAACTTATTTTAAACATATTTACAGTAGGTACATGTTATAAACTCAGAATCCCAAATAATTTTTAAACTTTGTGTAAAATGACCAAAATGCCCCTTCGGTGCATAGTTTGGTCATAAAAGATAAATTACACAAATAATTGGTATCCTACTGATATTATATCATAAATAAAATATTTTTCCAGAATACTTTTAATTATAACATTAAATTATATTCAAGTTCCTTTTATATGGTATGAAATTACCAAAATGCCCTTATGAGGCATAGTTTCGTTTTAAAACCTTAACGGGCATACAAGTTGATATCCTACTGACATCTTAACTTATTTAAAAGTATAATAGCATATAGAACTTGTCCATAACTTATCCGGTTACCCACTATCGCTTATAAGCGTACGATTGATTATACGTAACTAGTTTACAGAATTTAACCAAAACAGGGTTTAACCTTATCATTTTAATCTCAAAATCCAGAATGTTAATTGCTTACCCATATTATGCAAGTCAAAGTACTTGTCGGGTTTAAACTACATTCTATCCGATCATCTTTTAATCCGTTATACGTTTTGATCATGTACATTACTCGGTCTAAGTCTATGACTTAAATAAAGACCGATAGTATTTAATTGGTTAGCTTATGCCATAATTCAGACTAGAGTCTTGCCGGTAAATGCTATCTGCACGTTAGTACTTTTGTGTACGGCTGAGTTATTGAAATTAAAAGAAGACTAGCTCAGGTAAATACTCTCGACTTATTTTCCCTATACGGGCTTGGGATACGGTAAATTATTACCGCTTGGTCAGAAATGGGATCAATCGAATGCTGGATTTTGGCTAGTAAATCCGCATATTCTGTTTTAATCAGTTTTGTTTGAAAACTTAAACATCAGGGGTTAAATTACCGTGTCCTGGATATCCTCGGCTCATTAGATTAGTTAATGGCCACGACCTTAGCGCAGGGTGTAGGCATACACCCGACAGACGCTCAAATGCAAATTACCCAAGACGTTGGGGATAACTCCTCTGTGAGTTCTAAGTGGTGTGTATTTAATCATATCTCGGTCTCTGTACTGGGCCCTGTATATATGGACAAACATGTGAATCTGTTAACAAGGTTAAAAAGTAACTTTCCCAAGTTATAAAAGATTTTGTGCCCTGTGCACTTAAAATCATTTTAAAAATGTTTTCAAAATGAGTCAGTTCGGTGTATTTACCAGCGAAATCTGACGTATCGTCCAAAGACTAAACTGCAGGTACAATATGAAATAGGCCGGAAGCTGCTCGGTAATGAATAAGAGGATCTTGCAAATACTTAGATCTGCCCTAAAGTCTGTTTTATATTCTTTCTTTGTACATTTTATGATCCGCCTGTGGATCTTCTATTATGAGCCTGTATATTTATTTTATTTCGAACATTTGGTTTGTAATAGTAATTTTACTCCAAGACTTCCGTTGTGCCATGTTTAATTGACAATGATGTTATCAACTGACGTCACGATACTCTCCACCCGGGCCCACCGGTGTATGGATTTGGGTTGGAAATCCGGGGTGTGATAGAAATGGAGGCTAATGAGAAGGCCAAAGTTTGCGCTGATCGTGCTATCCTACAGGCAAGGATTAAGATAGTCCAAGAGGCTATGGATCCTGGCTTTGACCGGTCTGCCTGGGATGTTGCTACCTGGAAGCAGACTCTTCTTGATCTGGTTGGTGATGCTGAACCGGAGCCAGTGAAGATGCTGGAGGCTGGTTTAAGCGGTGCAAAAGAGGTGAAGGAAGGTGGTGAAGGAGGTGTTGGACAACTGAAGGTGATGTTGCTGAAGTGGGCAATGAAGGATGTTGATGCCTAGGCTCGATTTTTATGGTTTATGGTTTATGGTTTTTATTTGATGGTGTTTTTGGTTAAAACAATTTATGGTTTGTAATTTCTGAACAACAACCCTTTAGGTTAAGGATCACTGATCCTTAGAACAATATGGGGTGGAAAAGGTGGATGGGTCCTTCTTATTACAGAGGATGAAGACTTTACACCCATCGCGTTTACTTTCCTGCACTTTATGAACAATTAGCAACAAACGCCCTGCATCAACCCAAGTGGACGGACCACGTTTTGTGGGTAGAAACTTGGGTTGATCATTTTGGTTACCTTAGCGGGGTTTAATTTCCAAAATTTGTTTTGATTTGTTTGTGACTTTTAATTCGAATAGAATATTTGTAAAATATAATAAAGTTTTCCTTATAAGAATTTAGAAAAATTCGAGTTGTAAAAGATTTACCAATCCTATAATAACTATCGTAGATAAAATTTGATTAGATGCAAGTATATAAGTCACATACCCTTAATTGCAAGGTTAAGAGTAAAGTCATTAAGATAAACAAATATGAGAATAAAACATACCAAAAACACAAGTTAGGATTGTATATCCTTAATGCAAATGAACTAGTCACCGTTAGATATTCTTTTAAGGATCTAGGATCCTTTTTGAATCAGTTTGAGGATCTTCAAAGCTCCAAAACCTGTTGCAATTAACTTGGGACTAAGCCAAACATACTGGGGACAAGCCCAACCAACTAGGGACTCGCCCAAACTGCGGACAAACCCACTTAAGTGACATGAAAATACTAAAACCTTAGCTAACATGAAAACATTAGAAACCTTAGGATAATGGATGTATGGTACGTCTAGCATTATACTTAAGATCCTACATAGGGCCAACAACAATGAAATTGTCAGCCACTAAAGCCTGTACTGGTCCCATTGCATTGAACCATACTTGGATAAACATGCGCTACTTGGGGGTGTCGAAACCTAATTCGTGTGAAAGGTGAAAACCTTTAAACCTTAGAAGGTATAGGATACCTTAAATGTGGGAGAGAGGTGGCCAACCCCTTAATACTCTGTAAATGATGTTAAACATTTCTGCAAAAAACTTAAAACTTGGTGAAACTGGATGTTAAGTATCTAACATCCTTTTCTTATGATAAACAGAAGCAAAGAAAAAACTTAAGATAAAATGTTACCGATGCGAGGATCCTTGATCCATTTTACATAAAATAATTCTTGAGATGAATAGTATTCCAGGCCCTTGATAAGAGATCACCTTCCATGGTTAATAGACGGTATACCCCCTTTCCTGCCTCTACTTCTATAAGGTAGGGGCCTTCCCATTTAGGTGCCAACTTGTCATCAACTGGGTTTGTGGTATTCTGAAATGTTTTCCTTAGCACCAAGTCTCCAACTTGCAATCGTCTGATCCCGACATTCTTATTGTATGCTCCAGCCATCCTTTGTTGATAATTGGCCATCCTTATTCTTGCTAAGTCTCTGAGCTTATCCACAATATCCAGGTCTTGAATTAGGTTCTCACTATATGTTTGAGGATCACCGACGCTTGTTCTGGCTGTAGGAACCACCATCTCTATTGGATCACTGCCTCAATTCCAAAGACTGGAGAGAAAGGAGTCTGGCCTGTAGCATTCTTTGGAGTTGTCCTTTCTGCCCGAAGGATATATGGCAACTCTTCGGCCCACTTTCTTTTCTTGGACCCAAGCTTCTTCTTCAAGTTGTTGATGATGATCTTGTTACTTGATTCTGCTTGGCCATTAGCTTGTGGATGAACTAGTGTGGATGTTATCATCTTGATTCCCCAACTATCACAAAAGTTAGTAGTTATACTCCCAATAAATTGGGATCCATTATCATATATAATTTCAGAAGGAATTCCAAATCTGGTAATAATGTTTCTCTTAATGAAGGATAACTTCCTTTTCTCTGCCCTAAACAAAAGCTTCTGCTTCTATCCATTTAGAGAAGTAACCAGTCATAGTTAGCATAAATACTTTTCCTCCTAGTGCCTTTGGAAGTTTGCCAACTATATCAATTCCCCATTTCATAAATGGTCAAGATGAAATTATTGGATATAAAGGCTCTGTTGGTTGATGTAGGATGTTGTTATGTCTTTAGCAAGCATCACACTTCCTTGCATAATCTATTGCATCATTCTTCATTGTGGGCCAGTAGTAGCCTGTTCTAAGGATTCTTGAGAATAGCACTCTGCCCCCAGTATGATTTCCACAGTCTCCTTCATGAAAATCCTTCAAGACCTCTTGAATTTCTGGTTCCTCAATGCATCACAAATAGGGACCTGCAAGAAATCCTTTGTATAATGTGTTATTAATATAGTGAATTGAGATACCTTAACCCTGAAGGCTCTGGGATTCTCCCCTGTGGGAGTTTCCCCATTTTGAATGTAGTTCATAATTGGAAGGATCCATGATCCTGAATTCGTTTGCACATCACTAGGTACAATTGTAGTATCCTAAACTATTTCCAATGCTTCATTTTCCTCAATTGCGGGAAAAAGAATGTGGATAATAGGTATTCTCACGTCTTCTGGTATCTTTAAGGATGATCCTAAATTTGCCAACGCCTTTGCCCTAACATTTTCTTCTCTAGGTACCTGTGTTATACTAAAAGAATTGAAAGCATTTGCTAATTTTTTAACAATTTCTAGATATCTGATATTTTTCACCCTTCGGGCATATGAGCCATTATAATGGTTAGCAATTAGCAATGAGTCACTGTATACTTGAAGATACCTGATCCTCATCTGGTTAGCTAATTGCAAACCTGCGATTAGGGCATCATATTCTGCTTCATTGTTAGTTGTCTGAAATTCATAAGCAATGGACTGGGGTATTATGTCCCACTGTGGTGATTTTAGTAGTATTCCTAGCTCGGTTCCTTTGACATTTGAGGCTCCTTTGGTGAAGAGTGTCCAAGGATCCTTGGTCTCTTCAAGTTATTGAACCTCTAATTCAACTTCCCTTTGTAGATCACTACTGAAATCAGCCACAAATTCAGCCAAAGCTTGAGACTTGATAGCAGTCCTTGGTTCATATTTTATATCATATGCGCTAAGCTTGACTGTCCATTTCGCCATTCTTCCTGACATTTCGGGTTTTCCGAGAACATTCTTGATAGGAAAATTAGTCTTCACAATAATAGAGTTTAGTGGAAGCCGTGAGCAATGCAAGAATTAATTTCTCTAAATGAGAGTACCTGGCTTCGGCATCAAGAAGGCTTTTACTTACATAATATACTGGATGTTGTTGGCCTTCATGATCCTTAACTAACACTTCACTTAATGCCTTACTTGAAATAGCCAAGTACAAGGATAATGGCTCACCATCCTCTGCTTTCATCAGGGATGCTGCTGAGGATAGATAATCATTAAGAGCCTAAGTGTAGCTTCATGCTTTTCAGTCCACTCGAATTTCTCATTCTTCCTTAAAGATATCATAGAAATCCTTGCACTTTTCTAAAGACTTTGAAATGAATATGTTCAGGGCCGCAAAGTTTCCTGCCAATCTCTGGACATCCTTTGCATTTGTAGGAGATTTTATATTCACAATCGCCTTGATTTGCTCTGGGCTTGATTCAATCCCTCTTTTTGTCACCATGTAGCCTAAGAACTTCCCAGCTTTGACACCAAAATGTCACTTTGAAGGATTCAGCTTCATGTTGTAGTGATCAAGGATGTTGAATGCCACTTCAAGATCCTTGAGATGATCTTCTCCTCTCTTGGACTTGACCACCATGTCATCTATATACACTTCCATAGTGTCTCCAATCTGCTCTTTGAACATCATATTGACCAGTCTTTGGTAGGTGGCATCTTCATTTCTAACTCCGAAAGGCATTGCAATATAACAGTATATATGTCAGTAGGAGTCATGAATGTTGTATCCTCCTAGTCTGATGGTTCCATTTGAATTTGTTGGAATCCAGAGGAAGCATCCATAAAGGTTAACAATTCATGTCCTGCTGTTGCATCCACCATGGAGTCAATGTGTGGTAGTGGGAAAGGATCTTTGGGACATGCCTACTTAAATCCGTAAAGTTGACACATACCCTCCACTTTCCGTTTTTCTTTTGAACAACCACCACAATGGCCAACCATCTTGGATATTTAACTTCCGTGATTATACCTGCCTTCAAGAGTTTGTCTACCTCCTCTTGGATGATAAGGTTCCTTGCAGGTGCAAATTTTCTTCTTTTTTGATGAATTGGCATGAAAGATTTATCAATCCCCAATTTATGTGTTATAATATCTTTAGATATACCTGTCATATCCTCGTGTTTCCAAGCAAATGTAGACTTTCTTCTTTTCAGGAAGGATACTAGATCCTGCTCTATGCTGCCAAAGATCTCTGATCCTATGAGGACCTTGATTTCAGGATCCTAAGGATCCAGTATTACATCCTTGATGTCTTGCTCTGCTGCCTCCAGAACATTTCTTGAAGGTGCTATGATTGCTATGTTGCCCTTGGTTTCGATGTCGGTTTCATTGAAGAGGTACAACAATTCTTGGCCTCTTATTGATCGCTTTCTATTTTCACTACCCCCAAGGTGTTGGTAGTTTTACACATTGGTGGTAGGTTGATGGGATAGCTTTCATTTTGTGAATCCACGGCCTGCCAAGGATAACATTGCAACAAGACAAGCAGTTTTCTGTACAGAGTTTACCCCTCAATATAGATTGGGAGTTTGATGTCCCCCAGTGTGTTCTTTGTTTCTTCACTGAATCCCACAAGAAAAGATGATCTTGGAATTATTTCTGTTTCTGGGATGTTCATCTTCTTCAGGACATCAAGTTGTATGATGTTCACAGAGCTTCCACCATCTATGAGGATCCTGCGAACAAAGTGATTAGCTATAAACAAAGTAATAACTGGGCCATCATGATGAGGGTCCTAAATATCAACACGATCATCCTCATCAAAGGATATAACTTTCTGTTGTGTTAGAGTGAAGGTCCTAAGGGCCTGTGTACATTCTCCAAATTGGTTTCTTTGCATGCCTCCTTGCTGCCGAGAACGAGGTTCCACAAATATCTGATCCTCCAGAGATAAAGTTTATGATCTGAGCATCGGCCGGAGGTGGAGCAACTTTTTCTGGAACACTTTCACGATCCTGGATCCTTGAATTTTTCCTACCCAGCAGCTCTTTCAAGTGCCCCTTACTAAGGAGATATCTTATTTCTCTCCTTAAAACTATGCACTCATCTGTCAAATGCCCAAAGTCTTCATGGTATGCACACCACTTGGACTTATCCTTGAAGGAGTTAGACTTCTCGTTATTCTTCGGCCACCTAGCTTTTTCACCTAAGTTCTGCAAGGAAAGCATCAATTCATGATTATTAACAGAAAAGCAATATTCAGATATCCGAGGATATTGCTCCTCCTCATCATCATCTTGTTCAACTACATGAACATTGTAAGTCCCTGATTCGGATCTGTACACGGTATCGCAACAACTAATCGATTGCAGAAATAAAGATTAGATGAACAGAACAAGGACAATCTCCGATTAATCAACTTGCATACACCGAATGGTGTCTGATACAAGATATCGCCCTAGCTTTAGCGTAAATAACAAATTAACAAGCAACCTAAACCCTAACCCAATAAATGAATTTATACTAATCTCAAAACCCACTAATTACAACCCTAGGCCTCTAACGCTCTAGGAAGCCCACTCCTACACCCTTAGCCCAATATGCAACTCTAATGTGTAAACCTTTTAGCTAGGGGCCCAACAATCTCCTCCTAGGTTTACAACATTAGGCTACTAATCCTTCAGTATCGCATCAACTCCCATCCTGCCTGCTATGACCCTTGCAATCGCCGCTGCCCAATATTTAGCACACGGCTCGTAGAACTCTGCTGTTTGGATCTGATTTGCTGCTAGAACTTGCAGGTCTTCATCGTGAAAGCTCACTAAATCAACCACATCGTTCTCACTGAAGGCTTTCTCCTTAGTCATAATCGCTACATTCCTGACCTTTAGATTATATATCCAAAAGTTAAAATTCTTCAAAATGCCTTTGGGGAATGTTGGAGCGAATGGTATAACTAGTACCTTATCAGTCGGAGGCCATATAACAGACTTAAACCTTCTGCCAGTTCTCGCATCCCTAACACCTTTAGCTGCCCATAGATATGGTTCAGCTGTCTTCATTGTTTTGAAACCATTCTTCACCTCTTGCTCCAGCTTCTTAAAAAATCTCCATCCTGGACCACGCTCAGTCGTATCAGTATCGGTATACGGAGCCCTGAGAAGATCAGTCAAAGCGATTTTCGTCCATGTCTCAAACTGGGACTCCTTGGAGTAATATTCGCGTGTACCGTCCTTTCGAACAATCATCCACATCTTCTTAACATGATCATAAGTCTAGCTCAGCACACTTGACTTATTCCCAACCTTACTGTAATAGCTTGATCTAAGTTCCATGACAAACCTATCAGAATGATTAGTAGGATCCTTCAACTGAAAGTTCTCATCCAATGGATTAACATCGACGTTCTTCATCAAAACCATTTGTTCTTCTTTGGAGCAGTTTGCCTTCTCTGACTCGTACCAGTAAACTTCCTCTTTGGAGCGCTTATATAATCTTCTAAACCAGCCTGACAGTCGGCTGCGAGCTTTTCAACTGCTATTATGTCTGCTTCTCTCTTTTCTGCAGCTTGATGATGATGTTCAACATTCATAGGATCATCAACCGGATCAGAAAACTCACCCCCAAACTTATTCTCCAACTTCGCCTTCAGATCATAAACCATAGTAATCAATAACAAAACGTCACCCTGAAGTTGGTCTATCGTCTGATCATGAGCCTCTAACCGAGTCTGTAGAGAAGCTATCTATGCATCCTTAAGAATAACCTCCTGCTCGAGTACTACCACCCTCTTCTTTAGATCAACTACATCAACGTCTTCCTCATCACTATCAATCCCACTGAATTCGAATGCTCTCTTTTCTGATCGCTTCAAATACTCAATATTTCATCCTGACCACCACCAGAACCACTACCCCTGCCCCCGAGCCTCCAGCACCTGCAGAACTACCATTACCACCACCAAAATCCATCATCTCAAATACAGATTCAGCTGGAATGGACGCGACAGTAGAATGAGTGGCAACAAGAGGAACTATCGGTTCTTCAGCAATAACAGGCTCAACAATGGAAAGATCGGTCAAAGATACAGTGACCGAGGATGTAACAATGATCGGTTCTTCTGTAGTATCATCAATACGAGCTTCAGTTTGTATCAGGACTTCTGTATGAATGGGTTCGTCAGTATGACTAGGTTCTTGGGTTGCTTCTGTTTGTCGCTTTTTCAATAATGGTTCTTCCTCTTCTTCAACATCTTTAGTTGTATCAGCTTCAGTAACTGGGAAATCAGAATGAGACAAAACGAGAGGTGGATCCCTTGCTACTCCTGAATCTCCTATAGATGCGCAATACGAGCTACTAAGTTCTCAGCAGTAATCTCTTGTAGCTCTGGAATCAGATGAACTTCAGATTCTGTAATAGATTCCAAAAGAGCTTCTTCATCATCAGAATCCTCATCAGTAACTAAATCTTTAACCTCAATCTCTTTCTCTACCACTGGTATGTCATGCTCTTTAGCCACTATAGCATTTATCGGTATACGTCCAACAAAACTGTCTTCGAAGTCGATCTATTTTTCTTCATCGTGCTAAAGATAGTCGGACTCATGGGCTTCATATTCAGCAAGTTCTTATCGGAAGAATCCTTAGCTAAATCAGAATAACAGGCATCCAGAATCAGCTACACGAATCGAGGATACAACAAAAACATCTTCTTCTTTGACTGCTCAAGAATCTTCTTCATATTCTAAAAAATATGACCAGAAAAATTATATTTCCAATCCATCACCAAAGATACGATCGCTGAAGTCTGCGTCTGGTTCGGCGCCCTTGTTCTCTGATACGCACTGCATGATATGTGAACTAACAATCTCCAGTAAGCTGGGAACATCTTCTTCAACAACGGTGGACATGTTCCATCATAACTCATCTTCGTCAACACCTGCATCAACTTCTCCTTATCATTTAATGTCAGATCGCTCGCTACGTCTGTAAACCTCAACACTTCCCGAATACATGCTTTGTTCACGATAATCTCCTTCCCCTGAATAGATGAACTAATACAGGGCTTCCCGTCAGCACCCCTCAAATGAAATCTCGCCCGCTTCCAAAACGTGTGCACTAAATCATGATAGATAACAGGATTCGCTTGGAGTGCATACGTGATCCGGCAGTCATTCAGACCCACCATCATAGAGTTGAATTCTTGGAAAAAGTCCGCTGGTGGATCCGACAGATAACCCGCCTGGTTATGGAACTGCTCTTCAACTAATAAAACAGCATCAAAAGCCGCTTCAACCATTTCTGTCAGAAGAACAACAGATTAAACCATGCTCAGCAAAACATTTACTAATCAAAACAGATATCCAAGTTAACATAAGTTAACTGGCCAATTTTAAACTAAGAGGTCAAAAACCCATTAGTTCAAAATTGATTGGCAGATCAATAAGCAGGTCAAATACAAACGGGTCCAATAAACAAGTCCAATAACAGTTCAATCACAAGAAAAGGTCATTAGTGAATTTGACAGGTTCAAGGTTCAGTTGAAGGTTCATTTTAAAGGTTCAGTTTTAAGGTTCAGATAAAGTTCAACACTCAATCCGGAAGGGTCAAAGGCAATCCGGAAAGTTCAAAACAAGGTTCAGAAACAATCCAAAAGGTTCAAAAACCATTTCGGAGAGTTCAAACTCCGAAATCAAAAGGATTCAAACAGGAATTCGGATGAACCCCTTATCATCTCAAATGAATGCCATCCGAAATGGAATCCGAGTTCATCCATTTCGGTTGAATACTCATCCGAGATGGAGTCCGGAATGCACAATTTGTTGAAGTTTCATCTGAGATGCCATCCAAGATGCTTAATTACATGAAGATTAACATTTAATTTCAATGATTAATGAGCATTTTATACCTAATTCTAATGTAATTCGGATGAATGTGAAGATAATCTAATTCGAATGATGATCACAGTGTTTCGGAGGAAAAATTTTAGTGAATAATCCGAAATACAGCAATTGTAATCTGATATACTATTCTGAAATGGGCTTGGGCCTGAGAATTTGGGCCCAAGTCAAGCCGGATCCAACTGAACATCATCCATTTCCAATTTGGATACAATCCGGAATGGGCTTGGTCAAATTGATTTGGGCCCAATCCGGACAGATTTCAGGAGGCCCAATGCCAAACCAGAATGCCTAGTCTGGAACAGTAGCCAGTCCGAAATGGTCAAAGGAGGAGGGACCCAATTCGATCAATGGGCTGATCCGGAATGGGTCGAAAGGCCCAATCCGGAACAGTGCCATAATGGGCCAATACTGTTCAATTTCAAAATTTTCAAAAATTCTATTGGATTAGCCCAATTCCAAAACTCAGTAGGCCAGTCCAATACCCCTTGACATAAATCATCTAACTCAATAATCAACAGTTTAACTAACCAAGCAACCAAGCAGAATTTACCAAATATACAGAGATAAGCAAAGCATTTAAACAAAATCAATATAGCATATACACAGTTTTGCTATGGGATCAAGTCGTTTTCAGGCAGACTAAGGAACACTTTTCAGTGTGAGCTTGGTCATATTAGTCTAAGCGATTGCCAATATATTTGTCCATTTAAGCCTAGCGCTCAACTTTCTACTTTCTGCTTTATGATATGCTTAAGGAAATGTTATGCTATGATACCCATGTGTCCCACTCCATCACATACCCCCGCGATCAAGGTAGGCACAACGGTTTATGACGTTTTGGTATCTTATACTGGAATCATCCTAGCTTTACAACGTTAGACCATTGATCATCACAGGTATGCACTATCGTACAGTCAAATTTTTCAATGTGTTGTGTCCAACGAGGGTGAGACATACACCTTTTGGTGCGAATTTTGCTTTTAGGAGTAATTAAGGTTTTTGTCCAAATTTGGATCTTTTAAGATATCCAGGCTGTGTCTAGGTCTGCATATAATCTGGATGCAACAGATGGACAGCCAAGTTATCCCCGGATGACTCAACAATATAAACCACCTAACACCTTAAATGTTTGCCAACTATCATCACAAGATTTAAGACCATAAAATCATATGCCGATAGTGTGTGACCCACTAGATATATAGTTCTTTATGTTTATATCATTTAGCTTATAATATCCGTTTGAGCTCTAAGCCTATCAACGTATCGCTTTCGATTCAAATCGTTCCAGCTATAGCACCTTACATGTGTTAGCCAAAACCTTTATTACGAGAAATCATTTCATTTCCCAATCATTGGAAAACTGTTTGAAACTTTTTTTGTCATTTTCTGAATTTTTTAATGTTTTTGTGTTTTTCTAAGTTTTCAAATGTTTTTGTATTTTTGTGATTTTTCTCCCCCTAAATTTGTGCATATATATGAGCAAATTTACGAGGCAAACAAGAAATAAAAAAAAAATAAAAGAAAAGAAAAAGAAAACAAACTAGAAAGAAAGGATAAAGGAGGCTCAGTCTGAAAACCGGATCATTTTGAGAAGATCCAAAAGCACTTGAAAACGCGTGTTGCTAACGGGTTTTGTGAACAAATCCGCAACATTTGCATCGGTGTGGATTTGCTCAAGTTTTACGAGACCCTTTTCATAGCAATCATGAATAAAATGAACTTTGATGTTTATGTGCTTGGTTTTGGAGTGAAAAACAGGGTTTTTGACAATTTGGATAGCGGCATCATTATCACAATAACTTATTGTGTTTAGATAAGTCAAACCGTAATCCGCAAGCTAGTGTTGCATCCATAAAACCTGGGAGAAGCAAGCTGATGCTACAACATATTCTGCTTCCGCTGTAGAAAGCGAGACCATCTGCTGCTTCTTGCATTGCCAAGAGATCATCTATCTCCAAAGAATTGGCATCCAGCTGAAGTTGATTGCATATCCCTGTCTGTACCTCCAAGATTACTGTCAGAGAAAGCATACAGTTCAAATTCAAAATTTTTAGGATACCAGAGCCCTTATGATGGTGCCCCTTTAAGGTACCTAAAAATTCTTTTAGCAACATGTAAATGAGAGAGTTTAGGAGTAGCCTGGTATCGAGCACACTTGACTTGCCGTGAGATACATGAGTGAATCGATCATAGACCGGTACATGGTTGGATTAACAGGTGTTCCTTCGGCGTCTTCATTCAACAGGGCCATTCAGCGATAGGCGAAGCCATAGGCTTTGAATCTGTAAGCTTGAATTTGGCAAGAATGTCATTGACATATTTTCCTTGATGGATCAAGATTCCTTGTGAGCTCTGACGAACTTGAAGACCCAAAACATAGTCATCTCCCCCAATGAAGTCATCTCGAATTTCTTCTTCATGACCTCTTCAAATTCGCGACACAAACCATCATTCGTAGAACCAAAAATAATATCATCTACGTAAATTTGAACAAGAATGATGCCCTTTTCAACATGTTTGATGAACAAGGTCTGATCAATGGTTCCCCGGGTATATCCGTGAGCAAGCAGATGCTCTGTGAGGGTTGCGTACCATGCACGAGGCGCTTTGTCCAACTTGTAGGCGTAGTCTGGTTTCTCAGGATCAGTGAAGCCCGGTGGTTGCGCCTCATATATCTCCTCTTTCACCGTGCCGTAAAGAAACGTAGTCTTGACATCCATTTGATAGACTGTGAAGTCCATGTATGATGCATATGCCCAGAAAATGCGAATGGCTTCCAATCTAGCCACAAGTGCATAAACTTCATCGTAATCCAATCCCTCGATCTGGCGAAAGCCCTGAACAACCAATCGAGCTTTGTTCCTCACAACACCGATATCATCTTGTTTATTGCGAAATATCCAACGAGTTCCAAGAGCACGTTTTCCCTGAGGAAGCTTCACCAATTGCCATACCCCAAGTTTCTCAAACTGATTGAGTTCTTCATGCATAGCGTCAACCCAGCCTATTTCCTGTAAGGCGACATCAATGATTTTAGGTTCAATTTGTGAGATAAAACAAGAGTAAAGACATGCATTGATATCTCCTGATTGACTGCGAGTCTGAACTCCAGCAGTAACAGGACTAATAACATTTTCAATCGAATGATCACGCTGTAGACGTTGTGGTATAGGCGTAGCAGGAACATGGAGATCTGATTGCAAGTTTGTAAAGCTCCGCAATGCGACTCTAGATGGCTCCCCCCATTAGTTGCACCAGTTGGAATGTTGACTGATGGATCAATAGAACAGTCTGGTGTAGGCTCGGGAAACAGAGATGATCCTAAGACATCAGGAGTTGTAGCTCCTTCATTTGCCATAGGAGTTTCTGTGTTTGGAGCCTCAACTTCAGGGGAACCAGTCTGAGGAATCTATTCAGAAACAGTTTCATGATTCTACGATACTGGTGGAGGTGTAGACACAACTTCATTGAATCCAGGTGGATCCACACTCAGCTGCTTGAAAGATTCTTGCAGCTGTTCAGCATCTTCATCATGCTCAGTCAAGATAGGCATCGGTGGGGTTCAGAACTTGTGCCTGTACCTGCATTCATATTAGAAGAGACATCAACAAATTTAAACAAAGAGGAATAATCATAGAGCCAGTTGGGACCAATTCGTGCGTCCTTGGGATTCTCCTCCAACTAACCCACATTGTAGGTTTCAACTACCATTTTCTTGATCTTGTTGTAAACACGATAAGAAGTGTTCTTAGAGTAGCCAACGAAGATGCATGGATCTCCACATGATTCAAATTTTCCCTAAGCATCCCTGAGTAGGAGAACACAGGGGCATCCGAATTTGCGGAAATGCTTGACCGAAGGTTGTGACCTTCAACCACTTCATACGACGTTTTCATGTGCCTTTTGTTGATTAGGGCATGATTCTGATTGTAGCAAGCCGTATTGACTGCTTCTGCCCAGAAAATAAGAGGTAGTTTTGATTCGACTAACATAGTACGTGCTTCTTCAATGAGTGTGCGGTTTCAGTGTTCCGCAACCCCATTCTGCTGAGGAGTTCTTGCTGCACTGAACTGTCGATCAATTCCCTTGGAGGAGCAAGCAAAAAGAATTCAAAGTGGCGTTCTTGAACTCTGTTTCGTTATCACATCGAATAGCCTTCACTGTGGTGTCTGCCTGGTTTTCCATTAGGGTGATAATTTGTTTGACTAACTCAGTTGTTTCTCTCTTTTGTGCCAGAAAGAATACCCAAGTGAAACAGGAGTAGTCATCAATGATAACCAGACAGTATGCCTTCCCGCCAATGCTTAGAATATCGGTCGGACCAAAAAGATCCATATGAATCAATTCCAAGACTTTTGACGTGGAGGGTGTGGGTTTCGACTTGTGTGGCTTTCGATGTTGTTTCCCACGAGCACATGATTCACACTTTGGAGGGTGCGGGTTTCGACTTGAAAGATTTTGGATCCAGGATACGTTGGTGTTGAAGGTCTGGTTGAGTAATCTATGGATCCTTAAACCCGAACTGAGGATCCTTGAGGTTGAAAGTAGGATCCTTGAGGCTGAGTCGTCTCCAGTGATCCTTACCAAAGGATAGAGGATCCTTGAGGTTGGAAGTAGGATCCTTGAGGCTGAGTCGTTACTAGTGATCCATGCTGCAGGTTGGAGGATCCTAGAGGCTGAACAACGGGTCCTCTAGAATGCTGCATCGTTTATGAAGGAGTTGCAAAATCTAATGACCTAGGCATCAGTGGGGACTGATCTTTTGCCGGTCTCTTCTGCTTCTTTATATCATCAATTTCGCAAAGGATCCTCTGGTTGGTTTTATCTTGCTGCTCCATGTAGCTTTTGATCTGCGAAAACAAAACAGAAACATCATTGTTAGTAGTTGTAGAGTAAGAAACAGCAAATGTTTTTGATCATGTGAAGACGGATGATGTCTTCTTTTGAGCATTTTCAGCATTCTTCTGAAATGTTGGGGGAATGGGAGGAAAAGGCATAGTGGTTTGAGATGATGTAACCACCGGCATGGCACTTGAAATAGCTTTTCCCTGAGAAGCTATGAAGTTGATGAAAATGAACGGATTTTTTTTAGAATTGAAGCACCACTTGCCCCATGGTGGGCGCCAAATTGTTTTGGTAAAAAATCAATCTAAGGATAATATAACCAAATCTGATTTTGTGAGGTAGTATGCTTGAATGTCAATGAAAGAAATGTAATTGACAACGAACACAAGGATTTGTATGAGAAAAGCCCTTGATCTTTAGAAGATCTCTGACATAAAAAACCTCGGGTGATGGAAACTACCGATCACCAACTATATTGCATAAAAAGGTTACAACTTTGGATGATACTGAGCTCGTTACAATTGAATTCAAGTGTGTGTTTGAGAGCAGTTTCGAGAGTAGTAAGTGTATGGGTTGTGTGTTCTAATTCAAGCTCAAAATCCCCCGATATAATTAGAAATATCCAACTAACTAACTATTTGAAAAATATGCAAGCTCTCACGAACACCCATAATGGCTATTGCTTCACTTGCACGTGCTTAAATCTAAGCATATTCCGCGATATTCTAGCATAGACCAAGTCCACTTCGTCAAGTACCTGCAGATACAAGCTAAAAAATATAGGAAACAATTGTTAGCCAACATAGGTAATAATAAGGATCCTTGATCCTCAGACTGCCTGCACCATGCATTAAGGATCAATGATCCACGATAAATCTCAGGATACATGATCCACAATATTAAGATCAGTGCCCTAACAATATTTATTTTAACTTAAATACCAATACTAATACGGGTAAGTAAGATCGTATCTGTAGGGAATTTGTGGTCAGTGTCGAAGAATTTAACTAGAAACTAAGATTATCTAAATGGGGGTTCGTTTGTGTGTTTGAGAAAGAAAACACAATTTGTCATGAAAAATGGTATTGGAATGAGAATACGTAACCTCCACCCGGAATCCAGATTACCCTTTTTAACACAAAAACATGTTTACTGATTAAAACACCACATAGACATAGCCTTGAAATTAATGAATTTGACTACTTATTAGGGACCGTTTTTAAATAAATTAGAACACCTAACAACCCGTTTGATTACATCAATTACCCACCAATTTAGTAACCCGCTAATGATGCAAGGAAATCACTAATACGCTTGATAAACGAAAAATAATTCAAATACATTAAACGTTTACCAGGAAATCAACACAAGTGGTTCAAAGTACAAGTTACAATAATCATAAACAAAGTCTGACGTATTAATCCGAGCATCCGTTCATCCGGGGAAAGTCACAAGAAGGTTCATCTCTTCCGGAAGTTTCCATGCATAATTAGTTTAAAACATAAAATTCACCCTGTCGCGCCACGTGACAATGCACTCCTTCTCAGCCGCGTGGCACGAAGGAGCTAAATTTTAAATTTTTGACTTTTTCTTCTTGTCGCGCCAAGCAACACTCCCTTTTCTCCTGGTCGCATGGCGCAAAGAGTGATGTTTTCCAGCACATTGTTTTTAATCAACCTGCAAGCCTCGTTAAGCTAGTTTTCCTGATTGGATGTTCTTTTCACCTCATTTTGTCCCCGTTAAGCCAATAAAACCAAACACACGGTAAGTGCAACATACCGATCTAAAAACGAATCGTTAACTGACTAAAACATATACAAAAATATACAATTTTACAATGTGTTTTCCCACACATTAGGCTGCTAACTGTCAAGTGCTAACCTAATATTAATGTTATTTATTATGGGCTTATGAAATGAAAGGGCCACTTTCATAGGAGTTTTTAATTAGCCAAATCTAACTTATATTAAAACACTTCAAATAATAGCACGTGACATTTTCTCCTTTAATCTCATAATTTATTTTATATTTATTTAACATATTTCTTTTAATATTATTAATAACTAATATATATATATATATATATATATATATATATATATATCACTTATCTTTATTCTTATATTTATCTAATACTAATAAAAGATTTCAAAATTAATGCCATATGGCATTCTCTCCTTTAACCTATTTTTAAATTTTTATTTCTTTTTCAATTTTTGTCAATAATTAATTAATATATAAATATCATTTATCCTAATAAATAATAATAATAAATCTAAATTCTAATAAAAGGAGCATTATTTCCGTTAATGTATTATTTCTTAATATGTAAATCCCATAGATTTTATATAAATTCCATTAATATACATACACTTATAAACATTTCATTAATTTATACATCTACTGTTTAGTAACTTACTTTTATATATTAACTAAAATATATTATTGACATACATAACTAATATTATAAATAAAGTTAATAATAAATAACATATTTGCTATCATGTGATTTTCGATTAAAATAATATACACAAATTGATTTTAAAGTATATTACAATTGATGACGTAGGTTTATTAGCAATTAACTTTTAGATTACAGATAAATAACAACCGAAACATATCTTTACCATTATTAACCTAATTTAAAAATAAATAGCAATCATATTTGATAAATTAAAACATCCCTCATATTTAATAATATTATTAATTCATAATTTCCCACTTATCTCTTGTTTAGTTAATATTTCTCTTCTTAACCATTTCTTTTATTTTTCCACTTATAATAATTGTTTAACATGACATTGATCTAACCGAGTGTGATACATAAAGTTTCTAACCAAATAATAAATAAAGTAAGAAAAGTAAAATGTTATAACTCATGTAATAAATAGGTATTCTAATAAGCAAATGGTATATCAAAGATCATTTTTTTAAAAACATATCTTGAAGACTTGATATGTTAACCAATTATATTATATTTATTCAACTCGTGCAATACACGTAAAAAAATAAATTTTACTATTCCTTGCAAAAATAACATGATATTAAAGTAAAAATCATTAATGAAATCTCTGCTCTAGCTAACGTTTAAGATATAGCAGTACTACGAGATTCTTCATGTATAGCTTTCATTTCAATTTAGTTTTAATCAAAGTTGTGTAAATTATAAGTTTTAACATATGTATTTAATGATAATTAACCACCATTATCTGTGATATTCTCTTAGATTGTGTAAATTAATTTCAAATTATCTGCTTTTTATATAAATTTCAAAGAAAGAAATTGACATTTGCTTATTATAGGTGATTTTAAGCAAATTTTATATGGTATTTATTATTTTTAGATATGTGAGATATTTTTATTTTACCGTGTAATACGCGGGTTTATAATCTATGTCTAATATATGCACATTTGAAAAAAAAAATATAGAAAAATCGTGAGCAGGGGAATAGAGACTTTCATTTGAGCTTTGTTTGTGAAAGGAAAAAACAGGAAATTCAACAAACTAACTTATAAATTATTCATTTAATGGTTAGTTTTTATTGTATTAATGTATTTGATTGGCGAATATGTACTAAGGTGTAAAAAATTTACAACTTTACAAATTATAAGTTGGAACTTTAGATTTAAAACATTTTTTGTATGAATAGAAGAGTAGTTAATATGGATTAGAATATTGAATGATTTATACTAGTAAGTTTTAATTATTGATTATTAACTTAAATGAGAACAACTTTAGGCATATTTTTAAATTTTCATCATCCATTTGTAATGACGTTTGGCGTACATTTGTTGATAATATAAAATAGTTTGATTATCTTTTTATAGGATCTGACCCAATTCGACCTAAACCGCACTAAAAAGGTTTTTATATGACGATGGACAAATGACCTCTAAAAACTCTCGCCCCCCATTAAAAAATTTATGTATCCGCCGATGTTATTTAGACGTTAATTGTTAGAAACTGAATGTATATACGCAACACTTTCACTTCAATAGCCCAACATGAAATTGGCATCAACCTAACATCAAAGTTGTGGTATGCTGTTGAAGAATCCTACATTGAACAAGTATTTGCTAAATATGCCCATATTCATACGCAATGTCAATAGTTAAAACAAAATTCTATGTTTGTTACTAACTAGTATTTTGAGTTGAAATTGGCATCAACCTAACATCAAAGTTGTGGTATGCTGTTGAAGAATCCTACATTGAATAAGTATTTGCTAAATATGCCCATATTCATACGCAATGTCAATAGTTAAAACAAAATTCTATGTTTGTTACTAACTAGTATTTTGAGTTGAAATTGGCATCAACCTAACATCAAAGTTGTGGTATGCTGTTGAAGAATCCTACATTCAACAAGTATTTGCTAAATATGCCCATATTCATACGCAATGTCAATAGTTAAAACAAAATTCTATGTTTGTTACTAACTAGTATTTTGAGTTGTTCTGCGTTGTGGCGATATCGAAACTTAAAGTACCCTTAAACGTAACCCTTAAACGTACTTAAAAATAAGTACGTAAGAAAATAACCTTTTTAAAGTTAAAGAATGGTATTGTGCATGGCGGTGGCATCAAAATGTAAACTAACTTGAATTTATACCGCCTCATGAAAACATTTTATTTATGACACGACTCGTTTCCTAACAAAATTTATATCAAAATGTAGTTCACCCAAAAATAAACACAAAAATAAGAACGCACCCTCAAATATAATAAAGTGTAAGGGTAAATAAATAAAATTGAAAAAAGGAATCTACTTTAAGTTGGGGGCTATACATATCATTATCAAAGTTAAGAGATCATACGATACGTTTGTTAAAGATCAAGGGTGTGCAAATTCGGTTAACCGCGGGTTCGATTAACTGAGGTTTCAGTTAATTGAAAAGTGTTAATCGTAACCATAACCGATAGGCGGTTAACCGTAGTTCAATTAATCGGAGGTTAAGGTTCGGTTTTGGTTATTTCGGTTATTAACCAATATATATGTTTTTTTGTGTCTTTAGATAATAATATGGTTGTATTCTTGTTATCTTGTATATAGTTTATTGATGTTTCATAAATTAAAACCTAACTTTGTTCTTATACGAGTTACTTTAGTTTTTCAGAGCATATACATGTTGGGCCTACAAAAGAACAGATGATATCCAAAAGCCAAGGTATGATTAAATGATTAAGAAATAAGCAAAAGATTAAACCAGTCTCTCCCCAAAGATAGTGAATCTTGAACACCTATTTAGAACATCTGTTCAAGAGCATGGCTAACATTTGATCAAGACTTGGAACTGTTGCTCAAGAGTACTAGAAAGTGTTAAAGGCTAGCATATGTTGAAGACCAAAAGCTCTGATCAAGCAAAGGTCTGATGAAGAAGACAAACATCTGTTAGGCCAAACAGATGTTTGGACAACTGCAACAGAGGATAGCTTAGACAATGGTTTCTCAATGTAACAGTATTATCTTATCAGTGTTTTTATATAGCCTAGATCAGATGATAAGATTTGCTTAGATGTTTGCAAACATCTTAGAATCTTTTCTGTTAGGAATGTTAGATGTCTTTATCAGGGTGACGTCAGCTGATCACTAAACAGAGCTTTCGTACTTTTATAAATAGATCACACCTTTTAGTGATCTATTCATCACACAAACTCACATTTTCTTTTGTACGAACTGATTTGTTTGTGTGATTGGCTGAGGGGGAGTCTGTAGAGTTAATCGAGTTGTAAAACATTTGAATCTTTGATGATTGATGAAAAACAATCGTTGATGATGACTCCTAGTTTGTGAATATTATTGTGATAATCAATACTTATTTGCAAACAAAGAAACTCAGTTCTAACAATTGGTATCAGAGCTTGGTCACGTTTAAACTTGAAAATCAGTTTAACACAAAAAGATCAGCTCTTAAAACATCTAATTTTAGTTCGTAGCTTAGAGTTGTGTAGTGAAGAACTGATAAAGTGTCTCTCACAGACTCTGTTTTTCTTTAAAAGAACCGGAGAAAATGGCACATAATGATCCCCACAACATAGGCTTCAACAATAAAACCACCTATGCTTGTCAGATCTGAATACAATATCTAGTGACGTAGAATGGAACATATGCTATCTCAACAAAATACAGGGTGTTGGAGATCTATGGTCTTCAGACCACATCTCCCAATGGTACCAAGTACCAGAAACCCAAATGTATCTAAGCCAAAGAAGCCTGAAATTACTCAGAGCAAGATTATCATAAATTTGAGCTTGATTTGAAAGCCTTTAGCATCGTGGCCATGGAATTGCCGAATGAAATCTATGCTAGTCTATTACATTGTAATAGTTCTAAAGAGTTGTGGGATGCATTGAAAGAGCAGTTTGGTGGTACAGAGTCTGTGAGAGACACTATTACATTGTAATAGTGCTAAAGGTTCTTGAGAATACTTGAGAGATCCTTAACCAACAATACGAGACTTTCACACATGTCAAGGGAGAAACCCTTACACAACAATTTGAAAGGTTTTAATGTTTAATATGTGAGCTTAAGTTGGTGAATAAAGAAGTCATAAAATCAACTTTAAGTAACCAATTTCTGAGGTCTTTACCCGAGAAATAGGATATAATAGCCATAGTGATGAGAACAAATCCATATTTCAAAGATATGACACTGACCAGCTTCATGGAAAGCTCTTAACATTCGAAAGAGAGCTTATCCAGAAAAAAGAAGCTCAAGGAAATGGAAAAGTGTCCGACGACTATGTATTCGCTAACACAGAACTTCTGGGCCAAGAAGGATCATCAACAAGAATGATAAATGACCAGAGCTATGATCACTTTATTGATATATCAACAGGAATCAACTCTGATTAACATTTCTTAAACTATGCTTTTACAGCTAGTGATGACAGTCATAATCTCGACAATTTGTCGTTTGTTTTTTAAATCTTAAGCACATTGATCCCATTGATCTTGAGGTAATTGATATTCTGTGCCAGGTGGCTCTACTAAGTGTATGAGCAAACAATTTTTATAAGAAAACTAGTAGAAGTTATCCAGGACTTAATGGGAGATCTAGGGTTGGGTTGGACAAATCCAAGATAAAGTGTTTCAAATGTAATCAGTTAGATCATTTTGCTAGGGAATGTAGGAGTCAAAATTCTACTCCAGTTATTACATATACTAATAAAAGACCTCAAGCTATTAATCAAACACACTTTTATCAAAATACCCCTGCATCAAGTGTTCAAAACAATGCCCACTTTGCAAGACATACACTTGTGCAATATATCCAAACACCACTTCCTCAAGTTCAGTATGTTCAGATGCCCATATCACATGTTCTAGCATCACAAACTAGTCTTGCTCCTACTCCTACAATAGTTGAGCCAAATCAATAAAGCTTTTTCACACAAGGCTATGTTGATTGGAGCAGTTTGCCTGAAAACTTAACTGATGAAAATCTTGCTTTAATAGCAAGTGATAATGATGAACATAAAAAAATTTGTTTATGGCTTTGGATCATACCTCAGGTGAAGAATCTCAAGAAAATGAAACCTCTTCTTGTGAAAACTCGGTTGGTGAAACTGCTGAGAGCCCAAGACAAACATCGGTTTGTGAAGAAGGTGGTGCAAAAGGACCCAAAAACTATCCCAAATGTGCCACTGACCTCATCAATGCTGATCATCTGAAGGTTGCTATCTCTAAGGTATCACCTCAAGTTCTAAAAGAACTTTGTTCTAGAAAAGTGCATCATAGCATTTGCTACATAAAGGAGGTAAATGAAAACCTTCATGAAAAGGTCCAAGTTTATCTTACAAAAATTAATAAGTGATTTAAAAAATAGACTAATCGAAAAGGATCAAGAGATCAGCACCTTAAAACATGAAGCATCCATAATCAGAGACCGACTCTAGTCAATGATAGAAAAATATCAAAACTGCAAAAACAAGTTGGAGTCCACTCAAATTATTTGTAAAAAATGGGTGCAGTCTTGCTCTGATTATGAAAAGATGCTAGAAAAACAAATAAAAAGCAGTAAGAAGTTTGTTGCAGGTCTTCTTAAAACTAACCAAATTACCAACACTTCTAGTTGCTCTGAATTGGTTGAAGACAATCGAACCAAGCCAATTGGAAAATAAATCAAGATTATAGAAATTAGTGGCAAGAATGTCTTTCTTGAAAAGCCACAAAGTTCCATTCAGTCTGAAAAACTAAAATATGTATTTTTTAACCAACTTGGTTAGATGAATGTGATGATCTTGAATATTTTAAACCAGTTGACTTTGCAAACCCTGGTGGTCTCAAGCCACCTACGATAAAACTTGTTCCTATACCAACTCTCAAACAGAAGTTAAACCATTTGTTTCTGAAAAGAGAGACAAAGGGAAAAGGAATGACAAAATTCCAGACATGTTTTTTAATGTCTGTAAGATTCACCCATTCACCATTATTTTTCAAGGAACCACTGATGATAATTTAAAAGTGCCAATAGAGGTTACCTGTGCATCTATCCTTCTTTCCCAATAATAGAAAGAAAAATGTTCTAAAAACCCAAAATATTTCTCTCTTTTATTTAATTTATGTCTTAAAAGAAAAAAATCAGAAATGTCACATCCCAACCGATGGCGAAAACATCAGAGTGAGACGAACGAGATTGCTCGAGACATCAGAAAACTAATTGTGACAATAATTAATTAAACAACCTATTTCATTTCATTCATCAAATTGTCAAATACAACATAATTCGAATACAAAATAACATCAATATAATAAGTTCAACAAAACATAACAATTAACTTAGCATTCTAAGCGTGTTTCTATGCCAATCCTACTAAGTTTCGTCATACCAACTTCATCGACCTGCAACATGTTAAAAAGTATAGTTCAATAACAAAGTATTGACAAGTACACAAGTTTGATATCATAGAATAAGTAGTAAAAACGTTTAAACAAATCTACATGATAAGCTAATATACGAGATTAATGTAAACAAGGCATGTGAACACAAGTCAATCCTCAAGTGTACCGCATAATAAGATTAAAAACTTAACATTGACCACAAGAATACGGGCGGTGCGTTAATCCTATAGCGCTATACATGTTAAGGGAGGCTTGATCGAAGTTAATGACAATTAGTATCACATAAGAATATTCCAAGTAAACAATCCAGGTATCACATAACTATAGCATGTATGATGGATTGTTTGTGTGATTTCATAGAATAAAAGTGTGATTTAGTGTATTTATGATAGATTAACATATTGCACCCAAAAGTGTAAAGCGTAAAAGGGTGTCGAGTGTACTCACGGTTTTGCAAAGTTAAATCCGTGAAAGCGTTTAGGTTTGATTAGGGGGACGAACACCGAGTTATCCTTCACAAGAAAATGTAGGTGTGTGAGTATTGGAATGACGATGGAGTTTGGTAATTTAGGAATTTAAAGTATGCAAAAAGTATGTATAGTTGAAAATATTTATCTAGACGTTAACGCTAGTTTTTGACACTATAAGCCCCGAAAGGTGTTTGTGTTTTTATGGGTCATGCCTAATAGAATCGTAACGACGGTTAGGCCTTAGATAAAATAACATAATATAGGACAAGTAACCATATGGTCATCGTCAAAGGTTCGGTTATGTTTATTATTTACATATATAGTTTACTATTACAAGTTTATCATATATAAATCATAGATTTCATATAAGTCAAGAATGTCATAGAAGTCATGCATGGAGGTAGGAGGATAACCGTCCTAAACCTCTTTCGTAAGATTCACCAATACACAAATTGCCACAAGGACAATCCGGATGGTCATGAATAAAGTACTTCACTAAGCTACGCTTTGAACCGAATAAGCAAGCTAGGTGCATGCATCCCGAACATGGCAATGTTTGGGGACGTGTCGTAGCCTTGTTACTCAAGTGAAGGTGAACCGTAACTTAATGGATAGAAATCATCAAGTGAGGGGTGGATTGAAAAGTTGGATAACCAAGGCCTCCCTGTAATCACACCTTCACCAAACACAAGCTTGTAAGCTTGGATGGCTCAACACTTATGGGTTTAAAAACCCTAGTAAAACTACAAGTTTAGAGGCATGTTATACCTACTGATTTTGTATGGAACAAGTTTAGCTAGCTCACTAACTATACACTTGATTAGTGGCACAAGTAGCATAGAGTTGTTAAGATTAAAACAAGTTTAAGAAAAGTTTATAAGTTTAACTTCCAAAACAGAAAGTTTGGCCCTAAAAATGGTATTGTTCCACCTTGGTTTTCCATGGAAAACCTATGGTAACATCCCATGGGGCTTAGCAAAGATTGTTGAAGAAGAAAACATAAAGAAAACTTTGAAACTTTTAAAGTTTGAAAAGATAAAAATGGGCAGAAAGTTTAACACACTTTTGGACCTCAAAATGGTGAGGTTTCACCTTAGTTTGCCCAAGAAAATTTGTGAGAACCTTCCTAAAGGTTATCCAAGGGTGTTAGAAGAAGAAACAAGGTTTAAACAAAGAAGGAAGTGAGTTGAAACTCACTTGCAAGCTGAAGTGTTTCAGCAGAAAGTTCTGAACTTTGAGAGGATTTTAGAGTGTTTGGAGGCTTGTAAAAGTGGGAAATGGATGGGGGAATACTTGTTTATATAGCGGAGGGATTAGGGTTTAAGTTACGGTTGCATTTAATGTGTTTAGGTGAGTCTTTGACTTGAAACAAGAAGTGAATGGAGGCATGGCAGCTTGCGGCCGCAAGCTGCCTACTTTTCTTTTCTTTTTTTGGTTATTTATTAAATGTTGGTAGGTTGTTTGATGTTTATTTGTTATACCTTTTATGTATTGAAAGTGTGGCTTGCTTGTAATTAAATAATCAAGTGTAAAGATGTTTCAAAGTCCTAAAAAAAGAACTAGTTATGTCGTAACCAAATAACATAAATGTGACAAAGTTTGCGAGGTGCCAATTGTTTATACACGTGGATTGTCTTGCTTGATTTGAAACGTTTAAGATTTTACAATGCACAACGAGAATCCATGCGTTGAATTAAATGGTAAATAAAATGACGTGTAAGCGTTCATTCTTAAGTATAAGCATGCATAAAGATTGTGAGTTTCGCATATTTGGTCAATTTGATTATAATCAAGCCTTAGATTTACAATAATTCGAAAAAATGGAATACGATTACAAGGTTTGGACTTTCCAAAAATAGAAACACGAAGCAGGCTTGCTAAAAATGGAAAGTTAAAAATGCGAAGCGTTACAAGAAAAACCAAAAACTTTGTTTTGTATATCAAGAAAAGACTGACAAAATCAACAAAAACAAAACTCTATACAAAAGAGTCAAACAATTATTTCCAATGGGTCAAAATTTTGTTCATGTGTGATAGCCACTTTTAAGGCAAAAGAACCACTGTTTTCCAAAACCACTGTTTGAATTTGAAAGTCAAACAAAGCAACCATTTTCTTCCAAAACTCTGTTGAACCCAATAAAGGTTCCCTACAGAGGTTTTTCAAAACTTTGTTGACCAAGAGTCAAACAGATGTTTCAAAACACTGATCATGTTGTTCAAAGGTTTGTTGAGCACAATAGAGGCTAAATAGATACTTTGAAAAAAGAGCTTTTGATACCTTCATCAGTGGTTTTCTTTAGTAGGACGCACTCTCTGAATAGAGGTTTGCTATGACAAATAGCAACTGACCACGTGGACTAAAAGGTAACCATTGGCCACGCTTGCATCCCTGTTCCATTAACCCTATAAAAACCCATGAGAAACAGAGTTTACTTCTATTCTCCATTATTGATAAATTTCAAAAAGCATTTCAAAAGAGAAATACTCCGAATTTGCTTCCATCAAACTCTGCTTTCAATCAAAAGAATTTCTCAAAAAGATTTTCAAAAGATTTGAACAATAGTTCATCATGGCTCTCAAAATCAAAACCATACACAATTACTTGCATATCTTGTGAAGCTTAACAAGAATACGGACTTTCACTCCACCATCGACATCATCACTGCTTCAAAATATCATCTCATCCTCATTACAAATGCCCACATTTACATATCCACACTCAAAGAATTTTGGCGAATGCAAAGCTGTCTTTGCAAAACTAAAAGCCCTTTCTCTTTACCTCCACCGTCAATAAAGAACATGTGGAAATCACCGCAACATCTATATCCACAATGTTCCAATTAGAGGATATGACAAGCATGGAAACTTACCCTAAAAATGACTTACATGCTGAGTTCATAGAAAGGGGCTATGAAGATCAGATGGTGGGAACATCACTTTTTAAACTAAAATTCCCACCTGAAATGAAAATCTTTTTCTATACTCTCTTGGTTTGCCTCTCTGCTAAAACCACTGCTTTTAATGAAATACCCCAAAAACCAGTATCTTGGGTATGCTATTTTGAGAAATTCAAATCATAAGCTATCCCAAACACAGTTTCTTGATTTGGTAGCAAATCTGAGGGCCATCAAGAGAGGAACTGGCAATCCTTTTCTTATCTCTCCAAGGCTGTTGAGCTTTTACCTAAAAAACGTTTTAAGAAATGAAAGTTTTGAAAAAGGTGAAGCAATTGAAAGAAACAGACTCTCAAACAAAACTTTTACTCGCATGATGGTCAAAAACCAAGAAAATGTGGTAAATGAAAATGTTTTAGAAAACTAAGCAACACATGTTACAGCATCTATTGCTAAGCCCACTACTCATAGTGACCATAGTGCACATCCCAACACTGTGGAACCACAACAGACATTTCCAAACAAACCTCACCCATTCCTATCCCCAAATCAAAAAGAAAAACCACAAAAAGGGTATCTATGGGGGTTGAGATGCCAAAGATCCCTGTTGCAGCACAACAGATGCAAACATCTCCACTTAGCCAAACTCCTCACTTTTTCTCACAAAAGGAAGGTGTTGTAAGCACAAGGCACGGACATCAAGGGGGAGATATATCACTTGATTATCTCTTCTAAGACCCCTTTGAAGGCAACAACTATTGAGACAATAGTCTCTACATTAGTTGGAAGTCCCCAGTACCAAAAACAAGGGGCACTTGGTATAAAACCAAGTTTAACCACCTCTGGTGGGAGTTTAGATGATCCTGTTCACTCAGGTGATGGATTAAACTATAAAAAATTGACGAAGAGGGTGACACAGTTGGAAACATCTCTTGGAGAAATTGAGGATATGATGAAAATCTTACTAAAAAACTCCACACCCAGACCTTCTAATGCAGTCATTGCAAAAGAAATGTAGGAACATGTTCAACTATACCTACATCTTCAAAAGCAAGCTACAGAAGAAAGATATGCCATGCAGGGAGAGCTTGTCAGACCAATAGTCGATGCCAGATATCAAGATAGACAGGTAGAAGTTAAAGCCATTAACGAATTTATCTTTGAAAACACTGGTCAAGCTCTCATTCTCCTAAAATATGATGATACCAAAAATGGGGAGATAGAAGACTGCATGAGGAAGCTTCCACCTCTGGTAAAAAATGTTGGAAAAAGGCCTGATATTGCTGCTCTTAAAAAGGCAAGAAAAGAAGAAATCGCAAAGACAGTAGAAACTGAAAAGAGGAAAGATACAAGGGAAGCAAATATGCAGATCACAGTGTAGGAGATCATCAAAAGAAAAGAAATCTAAGACAACCAAGGTTCTTCATTAGAAGTTCCAACAGAGGTACAGAGGTTCCAACAGAAGTTAGTCAAAGCATTGTTGCACCTATCACACCCACTGTTCAACCTATCACAACCCAAACCACTGTTTCCACCCCCATTACTCAAATCACCACCACTTCCACTACCAAACATATGTTGCCACTTCAAAAGTGATAACAGAGGTTACAACTACTTAAACACCATCTTCACCATTATCATCTAAGTTCCCCAAAGGACTTCTCAAAAGAAAAACCACATCACTACCCCCACAACCACCACCAAAAAATACAAAATTACCAACAAGAAACAGGAGAACTAAGTTCATTATCCACGAGGATGATGAAGAAACTCCTGATGCATCTCCTATCCATACAACCACCACCACTACATCTCACATCTCTACCACCACTACTACTACACTTACCATTCAATCACCTACCACACTCCCACCTAACAATTTTTGACCCATTAGAGTTAAGACAAGAGTCTTTTTACTCCACAACTGACATAAGCAAAATGACATTTCATTCACTCAAAAGATATAAAAAGCCTAACAATGTACAAGAGTACCTTGAGTTAAAGCTCAAACAGGCTGAAAATATTTTTGTTATCAAAAGCAAGGGAAAGAATGACAAAGAGGCACAACAAATCTTGTTTGTAGAATTCACCAAAGTGAATAGACATGAAGATTTGCCAAAAAAAGTGTTAGTCAAAAGGCATCTCATGGGCCCGTTAGCAACCTAACCTGGAAAGGGAATTAAGGAAGACTATCTAGATTTCATCATGAAGAATACACCTTATAGAGCTTCAAAAGCTCAATTCACTAGATGGTCTATTAAGGTCCTTCTGGAAGAAATAGCCAGAATTGAGATAATGAAACTCAATCCAGCTATCAAGGCCACTCTTCCCAATTGGGCTGCAGGTAGAAAACATGTTGGCATGAAAGCAGTTGAGCTTACAAGAATGAAGGAAGATTTGGTGGCTGCTAAGTATGGCACTATGCAATCAATGGCTAAGTAGGATAAGCCAACAATAAGGGCAACTTACATGAAGCTTGAAGCTTTAAGAGATAAAGATCCCTTAGTCCCCAAAAAAGACAAATTATGAAGATTTACCTATCAGTTCAAAGGCCATCACTTCTAAACTTCCTTCTGCAAGAAAAGTCTTTTCTTTGGTGATAAGCCATCTTAAGAAACAAAAAGACATGTCAGCAGAGGATGTAAAAAGATTTGAAGAAGATATCATGAAGGAAGGTATCAAGAACATGATCATGTATGAACATCCTGATACCAATCCAGCAGATCTGATAGGGCAAGTCATGGGAATCCAAATTCCTTCACCTCTTCCAATAACATCACTTCCAGTAAACCCCATTATCTCTAAAATTCTAAAGTGGTCCTCAGATAAAGCCAACCACGAATTGACAATTGTCAGAGAAAATGGGGAAGTGCAAAAGACTTCAATGAATAACATTATGAGCTCAAGAATTAAAGATTTGCATGATCTACGGGATCTTCCACTTGAAAGGGATGCTGATGATTCACTATCTGAAAGATTTAAGAAGATTTTCAAAGCTCAAGTCAAAGATATGTTGAAGAAGAGGAATAAAAGTTGATCCAATAAACATTTGTTTTTGCATCATCTGTTCTAGGGGAATTCTTGTACCTACAAAAGAACAGATGATATCCAAAAGCCAAGGCATGATCCAAT
The DNA here is from genome assembly GCA_947069175.1 of Scalesia atractyloides. NCBI lineage: Eukaryota > Viridiplantae > Streptophyta > Magnoliopsida > Asterales > Asteraceae > Scalesia > Scalesia atractyloides. Next base: position 58,156,974 of record CAMTDV010000001.1, on the reverse strand, counting down.
GATCAAGAAATAAGCAAAAGATTGAACCAGTCTCTCACCAAAGATAACGAATCTTGAACACCTATTCATAACATCTGATCAAGAGCATGACTAACATCTGATGAAGACTTGGAAACCGTTGTTCAAGAGTACCAGCAAGAGTACCAGCAACTATTAAAGGCTAGCATCTGTTGAAGACCAAAAGCCTTGATCAAGCAAAGGTCTGATGAAGAAGACCAAACAGACGTTGGACAACTGCAACAAAGGATAGCTTAGACAGTAGTTTCTAAATGTAACAGTATTATCTTAGTGTTTTAGTATAGCCTAGATCAGATGATAAAATCTACTAAGATGTTTGCAAACATTTAAGAATCTTTTATGTTAGGAATGTTAGATGTCACTATCAGGGTGATGTTAGCTGAACACTGAACAGAGCTTTCGTACTTGTATAAATAGATCACACCTTTTAGTGATCTATTCATTACACACACTCACATTTTCTCTTGTACGAATGGATTTGTTTGTGTGATCGGCTGAGGGGGAGTCTGTAGAGTCAATCGAGTTATATAACATTTGAATCTTTGATGATTAATGAAAAACAATCGTTGATGATGACTCCCAGTTTGTGAATATTATTGTGATAATCAATACTTTTTTGTAAACAAAGAAACTCAGTTTTAACAATACTATATACTAAAAAATGAATTACTTAGTTCATAAGTAATTAAAAATAATATAACTGTATTCTGAATACAGATAATTAGAAGTTAATACAAAAAATAAATAAAAATAGACACAAATAAATCAAGACAAGAAAATAAGGGTAAGATGCTAATAAATAAAGATAATGCTTACTAAACATTGAAATTCAAGGTGTAAATACAAACTATGCACTAAGGTGCGGTTTGTTTTTTTAATAGGTAAAATGTCTACAGCATACGGACCACATCTGCAGACATCTGTAGTAGAAGAGGTGGACCAAACCTCTGCAATCTGCAAGATGAAGGTTGTTTGTCTTTTAACGTATGTACACTTCTAAAATAAACTGGTGGTGGTGTACGAACGGTGGTGGTGGTCGGTGGTGGGGGACGATGGACGGTGGGTGGTGGTGGTGGACGGTGGTGGTGTTTAACCTTCTGCAGAGCTTAGAAGATCTTAAAAATGGTTGGGCCAAGTCTGCACCAAGAAGAGCTTGTGTAGATTTTCTTTAATGAAACGTCTTCGGAAAAGCAAACAGTTGCAGATGACAATATTTACGCGGCGCAAATAGAAAAGCATGCACATATCTGTTTTAGAAAAACAAACACGACCTAAAAGACAATAAGAAAAACCTTGATACACTAAAAAAGTGTTTATGACATTATTGTAAATTTTACAAAAGAAAAACAATTAATAAAAGTGGTTATGTCTAAGTCACCATTGCTAAGACACTCAGTTTTGTTATATATAATAATTACTATGATTTAACTAAAGCTTAGGATATTCTCTTAGGTAGCATTCGTTTCATGGAAACGGAATGAAATTGAATCTTGATGAAATTAGAATGTTGATTCCATTTTTATTTTGTTGGTTTTAATAAAAAATAACTGGAATTGAACAACATAAGAAAGAGAATATATGTTCAAATTCTATAAAAATTTCATTCCATTGTGTGCAACGAATACACTTAAATTCCAAATCAATTTTCAATTCCTACGTAAATTCCAATTTCATTACATTCCACGAAATGAACGCTACCCTAAAGTTGCGTGCATCCTTCAGCACTTGTTCAACGAGCGTTACAAGGATTAGATCCTATGTAATGTGTTTATATTAAATATTAAAAAAATAATGATGTTCAGCCTATAATAACAGCAAATCAAAACTATTGATCTATGAAGCTCGATTGGCTTAGTGGAGATGAATACAAAACCAGTTTCGGTTGTTACCATGCTAAACCTAAAACCACCACATCAAGAAATGGATAATAAAAAAGAACTAAATATGAACACAAATTATCACAATGCTTCATTCTCTATTCAGTGACCAACCATGTGTTTGAGAATCGAGATGATAGAGGAGATAACTTGGAAACAAATGAAGAGGCCAAGGTCACAATTCGTCACATGGTGGTGATCAACGATCTCAAGCACACCAACTATTTTGAGACTGACAACAGGTTTGATATGTGGCTACTATTGGCTTATATACATCCTCACCTAGTTACCTATAAATCAATACACCAAATTTCACCTCATATTTACATTGTAATCAATTGTATTCGGCAATGTGGTGGGAGGTTCGGTGAGAAGGACTTCATACACATAGTAGATTGATACACGTTTCTTTTGTATAGTACAATTATCATATAAGGACGACAAAGGGATGACTTAACCCTTTACGTACCGACGTCAAGTAACCCCACACTTTCGTATATATTACATATATTCACCAAAATCTATCGACCTTGTAGTATTCAGGCCAGAACCCCTATAGAAATCTTTTGTTACCCTTAAACCCAAGAAAACTTATATAAATGTTTCCTCCACTAAAAATAAATAATGAGACACCAAAGTCAAAACTAAGAGCCTTTTTTAGTTGAAAATGAAAAGCCCAAATTAAATGTTCATTTCAATCAATAGACTAAAATTAAAATAAACCCAAAATAATATTAATAAGAAAATTAATATACCTATGATCATATAGTATTATTGTTTGCTAACTTGGATAATACATATAATCTATACTATATTATAATACATAAGATAATAGGGGTATTTTAAAATACTCAAAAAAACAAAAACTTTTCACTTCTTTATTCTTAGATAGACCCTTAAAATGAGGGTAATTTAATCTTGTAAACATTATTTGCTTTTTAGCCCATAAACTTATTATGCTTAAATCCTGTAGTTTTAACAAAATTATAGATAATTAATTACACTTCCCTCCTCCACAACAAACTTATAAATTTTTAAGTATTCTTGCTATATCTTATAAGTTATAACGTTTTAGAAAAATCCAAAGATAGCATGGCGACCTACACGTTTTTGTCGACATTTCGGTAGTTGTCTTGTTCAGTATCGACGCACGGATTAAAAAGTACAAGTAAATGATGCTTTAGTGTAAAACTGATTAAAGCAATGTGTCCTATCACATTCGTTCGTGACTTTCAGTGTTCGCTTATGTCCAAAGACAAGTCATTGAATTAAATCCCATGTTAGTTATTATTATCAATCTAATAATATTAGTCTTTTATTAAATTTGGAAAAACCAGACGGAAACTGTTTCCGAATTGTTTTGCCTCTCATATGGGACATGCAGAACAGAAGATTATTAAATTGATAAAAGGAATGTCACTTTGTTAAGATCAAACTATTAGTTAGTTTCATAAAACCCTTTAAACATGCACAGATCCAATTTGGAAAAAGTCATAAAACTCTTCAAACACGTAGAGACTCAGGCGGGATAAGCATGTGTTCTGGATCCGTTTTCTACATCCACCGGTGGGGTTGTCCATATCTGAAAGTTTCAATTCGTTTTTTACATCGATCGACTTCTGCAAACTCTACGATCTTAAAGATTTGTGCATCTTAGTCTTTTTTTTTTTGGTGGCATGAAACTTTTGAACAATTATGGTACACCGGCAGTCTCTTGAACATAGAAAACAAGCAGATGCATGAGGCCGAACATAAGAAGATTGAGGAACTCCGAGTTTCGTCTCTTTAGGAAAGTGTACTTTTCAACAGTGATCTTCATGTCTAATTGTCATATAATTTTATTCAAAGTTTGATATTTGGTATACTTCCATTTTTTGTTGATCCGAATTTTCTACAAATAGAATGATGCATTAAAATCCATATTATGATATTTCAAGGTTGATATCACAACTAAAGATCAAAGTGCAATACGGTTTTTAAAATAGTCGAGCATTTTGATGTTTTTGCTACTTAATATCTTCATTTTAAGATGCCAATTGTCGAGAATATTTCCAAGATTTTAGTGAGAAGAGTAATTAAGGGTAGAATGGTATAATTAGTGGATTATATCTACCCATAATTATTTTAAGCACCTTACTAGTCCTGTAAAACTGATGATGTAAACAAGGAATCATATTTCATATACGTTTACAGATCGTTTGTTGATGTTATATTTTAACTTTATCGATTGCAATGACAAGTGTTGAAAGATACTTTTTTCTTCAACGTAACATGTGAAATCAAAACTGTGTAAACGGTGGGTGATGAATATATAAACAATCTTAACATTTGTTATAGCCTATTATATTTTTGTTATTAATTTTCTACTAACATTATATTTTTATTATGTGTTTTTATTTACATTTTTTTTCCTAATGGCATTGTATTTTTGTTGTGTGACTGAAACCTTGCCGACCAAATATTCTATATTTATAGTTATCTGCCCTTAGAGGGGACACATCAGCGAGAAACAGCGGCTAGTGGCTAATACCTCGTAGGCTGAGAAGCAAAAGGAGGAATCCACCTGAGTAGGGCTCGCATCTAATTAGCTAGTTTTATAGAAATTCAAACACCCAATGTGAGTTGCCGAGTGCTAAGCGTACATCGGAGAGAGTCAGAAACTAAATTTTGTATATAACTAGAAACGATGTGAATTAAAATAGAAAAAAAAAACTATAAAAGAGAGCACAAAATGTCGAAATATGCTTCTCAACTTTTCTTTTAATCTTGTAATGTGAGATTCATTGGAGAACACTAAAAAATTGGGTAACATTCTTAAAAATTTAACTTAACATGTTAAAAATCAAATTTTAAAAAATAAATCAACACTTCTCTTTATAAATACTTGTAGAAGCATTTTTAATAAAAAAAATTAAAAATATAAAAAAACAGTTAAAAAAGCTAAAATTTTGTTTTTTTACAAAAAATATTTTTTTATTTGAATAGTTTCTTATAATGAAAAGCGCTGACAAATTTATTACAAAAATTGATTTTTAACATGTTACGTTAATTTTATAAGATATATACTTTTTTAACTGTTTTTTAAACATTTTTTTATATATTTTTAGTTTTTGATTTTTTTTTATTAAATCATAACTTATGACCTTATAGCACGAAGGATATAGCTTTTAAAGGCACTAGCTTTGAACAAACAAACAACATTTTTTTATCATGAAAGAAGAAACGCGATCAAGCAACTACAGTAAGGCAGATCAAATGAATTTATGTACAGCATTGGTAGGTAATCCTAGGAACCAACAATTTTCGATCGACGATAAGATACTTTTTACATAACGAACAATGTTAGAGCAATCTAAAGATGCATCAAACACACTTTGCTGCCATTTTTCTAGAAAAGCTTTGATATCACATTGCATGAAGTCCAGAATGCAGCAGAAGCAGCCCTCAGGATCGCCGGATTTTGATATATCCTAAGAAACATATATATGTAGAGAAAAGCGTAAGATGGCAAGATGCTCGTAGAAATATATATATACTAGGCTATAATAGACACATTACACAAGGTGTGTTCAAATGAGACCCCATTAAAACCATTAAATGATCAGGAACGATATGAATCACTTTTAGCCTTTTGATCATACCCGTAGAGGGGGGGGGGGGGGGGGTCACGATTCATGGCATGAAAAGGACATGATAAAGAGATCTAGCCATCCATTCAAATGTGATCCAAGGGCCAAAAAGTGATTCCTTTGATTCCTAGTTACTTATTTGTTCCAGTTTGAACTTGAGTGTTGACAGTCCGGATTGGCTGATTTTAACAGAAATTCTGGGCCGAACCGCTAACTATGGTTCCCGGATACCACAAACCGGTTGGTTTTAGCGGTTTGCCGTCCACTCTTAATGGTTTGACTTTGGCAGTTAGGCGATTTGAACCTTTTTTTCAAAATCATTAGTTTTTTAATTAAAAGTTTAAAATGATAAAAGATGGTTATAAGTATAATACATATACATAATTGATTAATCCAAAAATGAAAAAGTAGGTTAACCAACCGGTTTACAAGACCGATTCCAAGTTTCAAACCGCCATCCGAACCATTAAACCACCAAAACCGAAGTATATAAATCTCAAACCTCCCTCCTGTGATAAATATACGGAACAATAAAGATAAAACATGTCTTTATTTACCCGATTGCAGTAGCACCCCAAGAGGCAACATTATAAATAACTTTGCTTCCATCCCACGCTTTTCGAAGCTTACCCTTTTGTTTTTTCATGGAGAATGTCTTGCTAAGGGCTGCAAAGAATTTTAGAACATAGAAAAGACGTTGGTACAACTAATTCAGTTTCTCAACTTATTGTAATTAAATTTGGTTATACTCACCATCCTGGAGTTGTTTTGGACTCAAATCCTGTGGAAAAAAAAAACAAGATTAATTAAACAACGGATTATCCTATTTTTTTCTAGTATGTAAAGGGTCGTTTTTTACGCAACTTTTCACTTTTTTCAACCTTTTGTATGAAGTAGGAAGACTACAAAAATTTCTTTAGTGTTGAAAGTGAAGTGCACATTAAAATTAAAATTCCCATCAAATGTTGCTAAAAAGTGCAACAGGGGCTGATCTGAACAAAATGATATAATCTTTAAAATCATTTTATTGCAATACATTTACTATTTTAATTATGTAATTTTTCATTTAACTTTATATTAAGAAAATGAATAAAAAGGCCTTGGCTGGTCAATTCATCCTGATCATTCACTTTCACTAAAAAGAATACTCAGTTTGAACAGGTCGTATTTTGACCCATTACTCATCTGCTAGTCCCGACTCTCGGTGAAAGATGTAAACTGTAAACTTTAACTACAAAACAGTTTTATCCAAGTAATTTGACTATTTCTCAAATTCCTAGAATAATAATGACAAACTAAAGTATTCAATAAGATTTAGGATAACTAAACATGGACTTTAAAACATTAATAAAAGGAAAAGACGGGCGCACCTTGGTCTCTTTGAGGGAAATCAGATATGCAGCCATGAAGCATGCAATTCCGTCCACGATGTCATCTTGTCTAACCAATACATAATCTTCATCCGACACATTGTTTCCACCTTCCCATAGATCATGTTCACTAACCATGTCCCAAGAACTGTTTTCTTCTAAACTTAATTCAAACACTCGTTAGCATTCGCCATTGGAACCGCTGTTCCATACAATTTTGTTTACTACTTTTACAAGATTAAAGGCTACAGTTTCAATCATTTATCAATAAATGTGTTGATTCGGTCATCTTTTATCTCCAAAGGGTCAAAACTAAAAGGTTAAGGATACATTACAAACGGTTTGAAAGTCATACATACATACATACATACAACATTGATGTTACCCTGGTATGGTCACAAGATTTTCTTATTTTCTCGTTATAAAAAACCATTTATAAAAATTTGACAGACAGCAAAAAATTTTCATACATGTAGCTTAAGTAAAATAGGAGAGTTTTTTGTTGAAAGGGGGTTATACATACCAGCTAAATTCTGAGGAACTGAAACTTGTGCACACTCTAGTTTTTCAAGAAAATCGGGGCATTCGAGTCTTGACTTGAGCAGACTGCATAGCTACACAACAAAAAGAAATGTAATTAGCCCACGATATCAATCAACTAAACTGTTAATAATTTGACATTCTATTGTGCAAGTATAACTCAACCAACAGCCCACAAAGATGTGTTAAGTCATAAGTAAACTGAATACAATTTACAACTTTGCCAAAAGTCTATAAGAAACGATTATGACAATTGGACAAATATCAACTACTATCCAACCCATTTTCTTCTTACGGGTGGTCTTAAGTCTTAACATCGATAATCTTTATTACGGTCATTTGGACTCTAAATAATTAAAAAATCATCATCATAACCAAGTTCCTTTTTGGTAACCATGAGAACCCGTCACAAGAAAACTCACGAGACCCAACCCAACCCAACCACCCTGCAAACCAATGGGATCAGGTAAAACACAACCTGCATTGAGCAGGTGGCCTTCAAAGGGCTAAAGGCAGAAAACAGTGGAAGCTAGGTTCGAACTCTGCTAGAGAGACTCAAGCGCTTACCACTGTGCCACCCCCTTAAAGGCTCATAACCAATTTTTAGCAAACACTAAAAACTAATTATTGCTATATGGATACACCACCGAGAAGAGTTGGATACAATTTCCACATCCTACCCTACTCTTATAGAATTATAGAAAGGAACAATAATATCCCACCAAATTTCAGTTACTATTGAAACACAAAAGAAGCCAAACCGTCCAAAATCTGCAAAGTTAACAACCTTAAACATCATGTGATCTTTCTTGTCTCATATTAATTTACTTTAGCCACATCTACCCTAAAAAAATCAAATTCCAAGTTTCCAATACAAAACACCTAAAATCTCACTAACCTCAAAAGACTTGTTTAACCATACCCAAAACCAATCTTGATGAAATTCAACCCTAAACCACATACATACCCAACTAACTCAAACCAACAATTCAACAAACAAAACAAAACAAAAGAAAGCCCAATTTACAAAATCAGCTTCACCATCCTGGCGCTGCGGCGACGACACACGGCCGCTACTAGATCCACCAACAACCTCATCACATCTTGCATCTTCATCATCATCTTCAACACACCCATTAGCACTGAGCAATTCCAGAGCTCGTTGGCATTGATCAAGAACCGCTTCAAGGGTTTTCCTCTTCACACGCACCTGATCCATCTCCGAACTCACCCGCTCAACACCGATCATGGGTTTCACATCAACGACCTCCATAACCCAGATCAATAACGCATCTGGGTGTGCACAAGTTGTGAAATTTGGATCTGATAGAGGAGTTTTTTTTTGGGAAAAAGATTGGGGATTGAGGAGTTACCGTAGTGGAATTGGGTGGGTTTCGTGTGGGATTTGGGGATGGTGGTGGGGAAGGGGGGGTGCTGGCGTGAGCCGCCTACGTACCGTCTCCATTATTGATGGTATATATATATATAAATGGGTATTAGTAAAGTACAATGAAAATCTTATGTTTTTCAAGATAATCATAAAGATAATAATAAATTTAAAGTTTTAATGTAAATGGGAAAGGAACCTTTAGCATGAGATAAACGTCTTAAATCGCTTTAGGATGGTTTCGTTGGGTTGAAATTTACGTGGTTTAGTTTTAACGTTTGCTTTGATTCAAAACTTGAAAGCAGACATATCAATGAAACAGATCATTTTTAATAGAAAATCTACATATTATTTAAGCCGCTGACATCTTGGTTGTGAGACGCACGTCTTATCCACCATAACAACCTCTTGAGGCACCAAAATGGCAATATATATTTATATATAATCAAAAGATTAGTAGTTCAAATTATACAGGAGTTATTGATGTATTTATTTAAAAAATCTAAGAATTATGTGTTAAAAAATAAATGTATATAGTATAGAATTTGTCATGAACCATCTACATTGTTTTTTTTTTATTTTTAGTCAAACTAATATTTTGAAGAAAAATATAGTTCAAAACCATCAAAAACCAATTAGTTAAACTGACAATATGGTAAAATCGACCCGTCCAATCAACCTGGTTGGTTTGCTTTGTCATTTCTCAAATTGTTGTTAGTAGTAGTTTATCCTAGAAATTTTGTTAAAAGTGATTGAAAACTGTGAAGACACCAATAATTTCAATTATCCAAGTGTCAAAAATTAATCTATTTCTTTATGTTATAAATAATATATGTATTCAAACCAACCTAATAGTTAAATATTTATTATTAGCATCATATAAATATTAGAATTATTTTATATACCAGCTAAATAAAAACATGTTAATAGATGAAAAATATGTTATTGTAGGTTACCTATAGAAAAAGTAACATGTGGTATTTTAAGTTCATATATAACTTAAGGTTATATTGGATTATTGTTATTCAAAGCGTTTATCGAAAATTGATATAGATAAATAAACTTATTTGGATAAGGTATGAAATAGTTTTAATAGTTGAGTAATATTTAAAAATAAACTTTAAGATTGCGTTAGACTTCATGATCAACAAGTTATATCTCAAATTATTATATTTGATAAATATCACGTGCTTAATTTTTTTTGGCTTGCATAAGCTATCGCCAGAAAATCTTTAAGAGAACATATTAGAAATCAATCATAACAGAAAATCTATAGGAGGACATGTTAGAAATCAATCATCACTTCCAATAGCCAGAAATCTAAGAGGACACATTAGAAATCAATCATAACTTCCAAAACAAAACAAAAAAAAAACATTTTATTATGAATATATGCTATGTTTTAACGGAAAATTTGGATCATTGACTGGTCACTGGAGTATCATGGTCTCACAAGCGGAATCACATGATCATATCCATCTTCGATAGGCTATAATACCTATACACTAATTCAGAAGAAACCCAATAAGTCTGAAAAAAAACCCGATTATGAGAATCAGACCTGAAACTTATGGTCCCAAGCCTTATATCCCATCCCAAGACGTCACTAGGCTAACTTCATAGATGAATATATGTTATTTTTAGGTAATTTATTTGACTAGAATTTTTAGAGGAAATACTAAACAAACTTGTTTCTCCATGCATTTTATCTCAATAAGTTAATTATGGTTGATCAACAAAAATTAATCCTCACACCTGCCTAGGGCTTTCCTTCTTTATACGAAGCCCGAAAACCAACCCGAATTCGAAGTCACCTGAACTCGAATTAAATAATAACCGAAAACTAGAACCCGAATAACCAAAATCCGCCCAACCAACCTTAATTGGGTCAGTTATCTGGTCACTTTTTCCCAACCAAAAACCCGAACAACCTGACCCGAATAACCCGAAACTTGAAACCCGAATAAAAACCTGGGTTTAATTAATTGTCTTTTTTTATAGATGCGATTTAATGTGGAGTAATTTGTATTGAAAATTAAGTTTTGAGAGTTTTGAATATAAGTATTGTTACATCATGTTTAAAGTGTGATGATATCTTTTAACAACATGATATATTTGATGATATTTTGCAGAAAAAAAACTTTCTTTTTTCATTTTACCCGAACCCAAATAACCCATGCCCAAACAACCCAAACTGTAAATGGGTTGATTATCGGGTCACTTTTTCCTAGCCAAACTAGAACAACGAAACCTGAAAAACCAGAAACCCGAAGAACACCCCTGCGTCTGCCAACCTCAATTGTAGGGAAAGAAGTAGGTCGGGTTTGGGACGGGTTTAGGTAATCTTAACCCCAAACACGGTTAGATAAATTTATCTCAGACCTGTCCCAAAATCTATCGGGTTTCCATCTGGTAAGTACCCATCAGGTATCGGGTAATCCGTTAATTTAAAAACTTACTCATGTGGTATACCCGGCCCATACCTGTTGGGTAACTACTAATGAATTACATTTACCATTATCACTATAAAAACACATCAAATAACCACAATTTATATAAAATAAAATACCTAAATGTCTATAAAAATAATCAAATGTATAGAGGACAAAAATAGTGCATGCCAATTTTTAACGATTATTAGCGCAAGATAACAAACTGAAAATCTATTTGTTCCATAACACCAAAATACTAAAAAAAAGTGTATATTATTCAACGACTTTTATTGCCTTAATAAAAAGAAAAGAAAAAAATGGATATATTGTATATATACATTTAAAAAGAATAAAAGAATTATATCAAGTATATAATCGGATAAATAGGTATATTTTATTGACTAATCAAGTCAGGTAAACAGATATATCCATAAACCTCAAACCCATAATAAAAATATTAAAAACTAATCCCAAACTTGATGAAACCGATTTCATATATATGCCGCATATTTGAACTTATCGTCGATTTGAAGACAATACACATCATAGACAACGATTGATCCAAAGAACCATGTCACCATTAAAAATAACTAAAAGTAAAAAGTAGTTTTTTAAGTTTAGTAATTATTTAAAAGTTTTAGTTAATCTTATGTTTATATTTTATTTTTATTTAGTAAGTTGTTTTTTAATATATAAACATTATTCATATCATGAAGTTTTGTAATTATTTAATCAATTAAAAGTTTTAGTCAATCTTATGTTTATGTTTTTTTTTTTTATTTAGTAATTTCTTTTTTAATTAATAAACATTATTCATTATTAATATCATATAAAGAAAAATAAAAAGTGAAAAACAAGAGATATGTATAATATAGGTTGGCAAATGGTATGAAAGATCGAAGAGAGTCGTGATGTGAAGGTGAAATGTTACAAAATCATGAAAATTAAAGATGATATAAGCGATGGTGGATTTAAATTTTTTTTCGTGTGGATGAAAATTTTTAGTGGTCGCTTGTCAGTCGTCATAAAATAAACTTTTTTGGTCTGGTTCGAATCGGGTCAGGTCCAACTCAAATAATTTTAAGTGCATATCGAGTTATGTCCTATCAACAAATCGCATCTTAAGTAATATCAAGTTATCATGACCCCGTAAAAATTTATACATGTTTTCCTTTTCTAGTTCTCATACAATACTTGTCGTGCCTATTTCAGTGCTTTTAGGTTACGATCATCCAACCACAAAAAAAGTTAAAATTGGTATATTGTCTTATAAAAACCTTTTTGTGGTCTTTAAGTTTGATTGATTCACTATGTTATATACATAAAAATCCAGCATCGCTTATCGAATACTCTCTGAATACATAAACTGTATTAGTCACTATTCTACATTTACACATAAAAAATAAGTAACAAACATTAGATAATACAGTTAAAAATTTCACAAAGTCATTTGACCATTATTCTCAACATTTATGTCCACATCAAACAGAAAAAGCTCATCATCTCCGAATTAGTCATATTAAATCTTAAACATATTTGAACACATATGGTCTCAAACCACGTATAGACACTTGTCAACATGATCACACCACTCCAAATGCATGACCTCGTTATACGAAGACATCTAAAAGATTCTAGAATGATCTGGAAGAAGACATCTGACGACCAGAAGATGCTCTTAGCAGACAGAAAGGACGATGAATGGCACTAATGGTGAAGCACCAACACCAGTCACAAGATCTTCATAGGACGGACCGACACTCGATACAAATGGATGCTGAGCTAGAGCGAGTAACCATACCTCACGTCACCTCTAGTACATGAACAGGCTTGGTTGCGTCAGAGGAGACATATTTGATATTCCTCCTGGTCAGCCAGCTGACAGTCCTGTGCCTTTACAATTCTCCGGCTATAAATAGAAGGCTCAACTTTCAGGTTTTAGGATTCGATTTCTCACTCTCTCACTTTACACACACACTTATTCTCAAAACGATTACTTATTCCATGCCGGGGAATGGTTACAAGAAGAACCCCCATCTTCTCCTCCTTGTGACGAGTCATCGATGTTATTCGTTTTGCAGAAACCTTAAGATGAATCAGTCATTGTCGAGTGAAGGAAGAATATTGAACCAACATACACCAGACAATCCGACTAAATAGCCTAGTATTTCTTCACATATCATTCTTTTTTAAAGAAAATCTATCTTATTCCATGAACGTCATTTCCATTATTATATTATATGGACCATAAGGTCCTCAATTTAATTTCAGTTTGAGGTTTTTTTTTAGATTTATTGGGTTTTTATATAGAGCAGGTTAGGATCCTTGGACCCTAATATTTTCTTAAAAAATTAGTAGATTCGGTATATTTAATTTTATAAGGATCCAATAAATACAGTTAGATGGACACCATAGAAAGAAAAGGAAAGCTGGTGTAGTGGTAAATCCCTCTCTTTACCAACAAGAGGTAATGGGTTCAATCATTGTATAGCCTATGTTTTTCTATTTTTTTAAAATCTAATTCAAACCTCGTTCTGACCCGACCTAAACGAAAACTGAGCTGAAAATTTTAGTGTTTTGTTATGAAAATTTTGAACACAAAAAAAAAACTGGAGCCCTTTGAAAAAAATACTCGGCCCGCCACTGGATGGATATGATCCAGTTGTTCCACTGGTAACACAATGATATGCTAGTGGTTCGTTAGTAATCCCAATTTTTTTTATAGAAAACGTCCTTTATGTATGCTTAAATTGCAGGTTTGAACATTTAGGTTTAAAAAGCAAACAAACCATTCTTGCTTTATTTTTTTTTGTTGCAGGGTACACCGTTTAGCACTAACTATGTTAATTTTTTATGTTAATTTAGGTCACATGCAGGTTATGTAAGGACATATTGGTAATTTTACCTCTTTTCAAAATTTAAAAACTAAAATAATAAAATATATTAAAAGGTGAGAATATATTAAAAAGTTGGTTTTCCATAAAAAGTTTAAGAAGACACATATCCACTATATTTAAAATAGAAGATTAAGATTAAATAGCTAGAATTCAACCAAATCAAAAGGCACATGGGTTTTAAGAGGGGTAGTATAGTTCTTCCAAGTGAATAATTTCGCTCACCTCTAATTCCTCTCGTTTTTAAAATGTTAATAACTCTTTAAAGCGACATTATTTTTTTATAAAAGTGCACCTAAAAAACGAGCGTTTTTTATCTTTAGAACGAGTATATTATTTCTATACTTTTGAAAAAAAATCGAAAACCCAAATGCGTAAAACACAATGAACGTCACAACATACTATAACACAATGAAATATCATATTCAAAAACGTAATGGATTAAAACACAATAAAATGTGTTTTTCATTCTGTAAACGCAATGGACTAAAAACACAAAAAGTGTTTTTCTTTGTGTTATAAAACGAAATGGAGTAAAAATACAATAAAATGTGTTTTTCATTGTGTTATAAAACGCAATGCACTAAAAACAAAAAAAAATATGTTTTTACATTGTGTTATAAAACGCAATGGACTGAATTGTTATAAAACAAAATTCGAAAATTCAATGAACTCCAAAAACACCAATAATCTGTGTATGCTTTATGATTTCTGTATACAATTGATTTTGTTTCGTTGTTTAATTCGGTAATATGTAATATTAGATATTGTAAGTATGCGATTCGTGAAACAAGTTTTTTTGGTTCATAACTTCACACGCAAAAAGTTTGTTGCATTTGTTATAATTTTTTAATGATATAGATGCTTTGTAAAGTTAAGTTATTCGATTGTCAAGTAGAAAAAAACTTGGCATCAATTTCAATTAGCATCACATCACCGATTTTGCAGAAACTTGTTGAAGTCAACAAACTATAAAATATTCAGATGTTCAAAAGTTCAAAAATAAAATACCTGAAGAACTTTAATCCATCAATTCGAACAATTTAGAATCTTCAATAAAAGAAGCTCGCGTGTCATTAGTTGAACAGTGGATTTGAAAATTGAACGATCTTGGGGAATTAGAAAGGGTTTTTGTGTGAGAATGAAAATGTTGTTATTGTTGGACCAAAATAGTTTTCTCTTTCGTTTGCCAGGCCAAGATGCCTTCTTACTCTTTCTAGCAAGATCAAACTTCCTATTTACTACTTTTAGTAGGATTGGTTTTGTAATTCAAAAGGGGGTTGCGACGCAGCTTGTTGCCCGTTTACCTGCCACTTGTTTGTAATTTGTTACTTTGGTATATAATTATTACCCAAAAAAATAAAAAAAAATCACCTATTTACTACTTTTGCTATATATTAAAATCCATACCGCTTACCCCTTCTTCCACTACCACCCA